>VSMA01000002.1:2968978-4453468 GCA_009194965.1 Coniochaeta sp. 2T2.1 | reverse complement strand
AGTGCGGCCTTGTCGCTTCAACGCGTAGACAACGTCGAGTGACGTGACAGTCTTCCGCTTGGCGTGCTCGGTGTATGTGACGGCATCACGGATGACACCCTCGAGGAAGGACTTCAGGACACCACGGGTCTCCTCGTAGATCACTGGAAGCGCGTTAGGATACCTCTCATCAACACGTGAGTAGACGCGACCGATGGAGGGGACTTACTGGCTGAGATACGCTTGACACCACCACGACGAGCGAGACGCCTGATCGCGGGCTTGGTAATGCCCTGGATGTTGTCACGAAGAATCTTGCGATGACGCTTCGCGCCGCCCTTGCCGAGACCCTTGCCGCCCTTGCCGCCTGTTGGAAGGAACCGTCGTCAGCAGCTGCTTGACAGGAGAGATTGCAGACGGGGGAGGAGATGGGGGTAACTTACGTCCAGTCATGTTGATTGATGGGGTTGAAGAAGGATTGTTTGAGTGGTGGTTTGAAGCGGGGGTTTGATGAGGCTGAGAGTTTGTGAAATGATGTGAATGGCGGCGTTCGATGTTCTGAAGTTGGGATGCAGAGGGAAACGTGGGGAAGGCAAGTTTAAATATGGGAGCGGGAGCTGCGGGTTCCAGGCTGACTGGGATTCAGATCAGACCAAAGCCGTGATTGTAGCTGATTGGCGTTGGGGACCGCTGATTGGCTCATTATTCCCGTTTATTTGGCATTATTTTTGCGTGCACCGACCATGACAGGCATGACCAGCTTTTGTTCTCCGCCCTGGACCAGCCGCGGGACCCACCATGGCCCGCGTCGCAGGACGATTTTCTGAATCAGGGCGCTAGAGCAAATTAGGTTATCTGATGCCTGCAGCAGTTCCAGCCCGGTGCAGCCTACCTAAGCGCGTTTTGTTACCGACCGGGAGCCAAAAGCTTCTTGCCAGGCTCGGAGGAGTGGCAGTCGCGACGCGGAAACCCACTCCTGTCACGACTTCCAGGTTTGGTTTTCCTTTTTGCGAGTCACGAGAAATCTCAGCCACAAGAATAAGTGTGAAGCATGAAGCATGTCTGTCGCGATAGTGCTAGTACATCCATCCACCCACTACAGTGCTTCGGACCGCTACTGGTTTGATGAAGGAAGGAGTCATGGGCGTTCAGTGAAGCCTTACAGAACAGACGAGAGAGACTTCCAGACGCGGCTGCCCATCGAAAGGCTGTCATACCTTAGTCATTCATTCGTACACGTGCAGAATATCACAGATGTCCTGTCGTAAATGTCATTGCCATTTTCGCCTCCAGTGACTTCCAGATGTGCCACGCCCCCGCGGGTCAATTGCCAAAGTGGGCTCGGTGGCCCCTGCGTCCCGTTGTTGTCATTTTTCTCCAACGCGCACCTGCAAGGTTCGAGAGCTTTCCCGCTGCAGCCAATAGAAATTCGGTGCAGGCTCCACATCTGCTTAACACGCCCAAATCTGCCACCAAAAAATAAGTGCAGTTCACTAGTAAAACCCAGGCCCCAAATCCCTTGCAAATGTGCTGACCATTTTGGAACAAAAAAAGCGGCAGGCACCCCCAGAATTCCGAAATCAAACCTGCAAAACCCACCACCCACCTAATCAGCCGCCAACGTGACCCAGATTCCAGACTACTTAAACCTCGCACCCCCCACCTCCATCCTTTCCTCTTTCAACTCACACACCACATCCACTCTTCCACCACTTCCACCCTCAACCACCACATCATTCCATCATCGCGCATCGCGCCTCCATCAAAACAACAACTTTTCCATCAACTCCATCATCATTCACAATGGCCCGCACTAAGCAGACCGCTCGCAAGTCCACCGGTGGCAAGGCCCCGCGTAAGCAGCTCGCTTCCAAGGCTGCCCGCAAGAGCGCCCCGTCGACCGGAGGTGTCAAGAAGCCTCACCGCTACAAGCCCGGTACCGTCGCTCTCCGCGAGATCCGTCGCTACCAGAAGTCGACTGAGCTTCTCATCCGCAAGCTCCCCTTCCAGCGTCTGGTAAGCATCACATCCATCCTCTCATGTCCATCTTGCGCCGTTGCATCACCGCGACGCGTCTCTCTTGGCCCCACAACAAACAGTGACTAACGCGTCTATCAACAGGTTCGTGAGATCGCTCAGGACTTCAAGTCCGATCTCCGCTTCCAGTCGTCGGCCATCGGTGCCCTGCAGGAGTCTGTCGAGTCTTACCTCGTCTCTCTCTTCGAGGACACCAACCTCTGCGCCATCCATGCCAAGCGTGTCACCATCCAATCGGTAAGCAGCACCGCAGCAGTCTTCACAGCTCTGAACACCCGCTAACAAACTCTGCAGAAGGACATCCAGCTTGCTCGTCGCCTCCGTGGTGAGCGCAACTAAGCCTTGATTTTCGCGATGGAATGGTGGTTACAGGGAACGTTCGGGTGGTCATGACTTCTACATCTGGGCTTGCTTTGAGGGATCATCGGCACAAGGGGATTATTACGGCGTTCATGATGCGGTTCTTTACTTGCGGGTTGTACATTACACACTTCGGCCATGGGATGCTCAATTGAAGCTAATGCCGGTTTATGATCACTACATCGTCTTGTCTCTCGTGTGACTCGTGCCTCGTTCTTCTGCACGTGCCGGCTTGTTTATCCGAACCAGACGCGCCTCCCTCGTCGCGTCTGCCTGGCACAGCTGGGTGCATCTCGTCCTCAGCCCTTCGGGCGTCTCTCACAGCGGATCTCTCTACTCTGTCGCGGTCAATTGAGTACTTGCTCCTTGTGGCCCCAAATGCATCCCCGGTTTTGACATCTACCATATCTATACAGTCGAATCTTGGGATGGGGCTCGATTAAAGAACCGACTTCCAACCGCCGTGCTTCGGCCGTTCGAGACTGAGAAACTGAACCACCTGTCCCAGATGGTCAACCCCCCAGAAGCCTTCCGTCTTCCCCTCCGCATTAACACATGTCATCCATGGCAGTCCAAAGGCGCCCTCGGCGAATGCGCGATCCGTGTTATCCGCCAGAATCTTCTTGCCTAGCGTGGCCGCATCCGTCAAGACTGCTGGAGGTTAGCCGTGCGACCCTTCACCCATCATCGTGTGACTCATCCGTGGCGATACATGCCTTTCTCTGCTTCATGTGTGCCAAGCACGTCGGCTAGAACCCGCCTGAGAGTCTCTGGCTCGTGGATAGGTGTGTTTTTGACCCAGTACTGATGGAAGAGAACGTCGAGAGTCTTGACAAGCCGCTCTTGGTTCTCGCCATCGCTGTGCTGGATCACACACAGAGCCCGCATGATTTGCAGAGTCAACGGTGGGAAGTTGGGCGGCATCTCGTCGCAGATGGGCACGGCGAAGGCCTTGGCCCAACGCAGCCGCTCAACATTGATCCATTTATCCTTGTCTGTGACGTGCATGTTGATTTAGCTTTCTGCTTCTACGACGCAACAAGGTTTTCGGGGTATGGATGGGGTCATGTCCTACTTCGAATATGGATGGGCGCAGTGTTACTGCACTTTGGGGGGGGGGGCACATTTTGTGTTAGCACCGTCTTCGGGAAGAAGAATAGAGCTTGCTTACCGTCTTCATCAGACCCCCAAGGAAGATAGGCACGTAGGTGATGACGCAGGCTGCAAAGGTTGGGTCATTCTAACAAAGGGTTCCCCGTCATGTCAGTCATGTCAGTCCGACTCCCTACCGCAATGTGGTGACCGCGGTAGACTCACTCGCAGTATGTGGTACGCTTCGTATGCGAAAGGGCTGACGGTGTCGACGAATAGTGTTATCTTTAGAGGTGCCATTATTGCCTATGATCACACCTCACACTGGTAGAGAACATGGAGTTGCTCTTGACACGACCGGGAAAGTCCAGGATTGCTGATATTTTGCGTACGCTTGTTCAGATGTGCCTCGGTCCATTCCCGGTTCTGTGCCATCTTCTTCCCCGCTGCACCGGGACTAAACCAAGAGCCTCCAAGTGGTCGATCAACGCTGGACAAAGGCCATTTGACGCCTTGCGGGGTCGGATAGTTTCTTCGAGACTTACGGTGCACTTTCACATCATGATAATGACACGTCTTGGAGAAAAAATGCAGTAGAATTTCATCAAACGCCGTACTCTAGACTAATGAACCTCGAACCTTGTTCATCTACATGCATTTTCACAGGGCGCGACATCATCTAATGGCCCATGGCGGTGCAATGCTCAGACTTGACACTGTCGTTAGGCATGCACATCCTGCCACACAAGCCGACCCGACCAACCGATGCCCGATGCCCGATGCCCTATGCCACCTGCACCTCCCTCCTTGCTCGAACCGGATCAAAGTGCTCTGTCGGGACGCTTGTGAAGACGTCAAATGCTCCAGTGCCAACCTTGCCCAGCCTGCCCATCACTAACCGAGCACTCGGTGTGCTCAGATCATCCCAGTCGCCGTCGAGAATAGCATCCTTGAGGAAGGCCAAAGTTGTCTCGAAGCTCATCTTGGTGAATGGACTGACGTTGCCTGTCAGACCCATGCGATTGAACGGCATAAACCCACCATTCCTCGTCATGTAGTCGCCGATGAGGTTGAGATGTCGAGGGTCCACGCTGATGCCGTGGCCGCTGAACACCTCGTGAAGTTCTCGGACAATGTTCTTGCGACAAGCCTCGACTCCGTACATCTCCAGCACGGCAGCGATGTCGTTGGTGATAATCCTGTTAGGGTTGATGTAGTCCCCATACTGCTGCATCGCCCGTAGGTTCGTTCCCGCCGTGTGGACGGCCGGTATTTTCGTCTTCTCCCCTGTCTTGGGGTCCACCACTTCCGCGCCCGCCTCAAACGTGCAAACACCAACCCCGGAAATCTGCTGGATCAGCGATTTCTTGACCGCTTCTTGGACCAGGTTCAACATCAAGATCTTGGGTAGCGAGGCATCAAACTCGAGCGTGAACTCGCACCATTCTCCCCGCACTTCATCGCACCTGAACCGGGATACGTGCTCATGCTTGCCCTTGATGCGCGCCTCTCGCGTCTTCGACAGCGCCTCTCCCATCTCTCTCTCCTCTGGCCTCTCGCCGTCCTCGCCGTCGGCCACGCCAGGGTGTCCCTCGGGTTCTGGACTGCCACCGTATGCCTCATCCCCCAAGTCGGCCCCGAACGGAGATGCCTCTCGCTCCATCTGTTGCTGAATGGCATCGTCGTCGTCGTCGTTGGGACCGTACGACACGGCCTCTGTACGGTTCGCCCTTTGCTTGGCACTTGTCGCGTCCTCGTCGCCGTCATCATCGTCGTCGTCATCTTCTCCACGGCCAGCACCATCACCAGCATTGGCAGTAGCCATCTCCACGGTACCTACAGAGACGCCGATCTGGGGTGCCGCTGAGCCGTTGTCGCCGCTCCTCTTCTTCTTCATCTCCTTCAAGACCAAGCTTTCCAGGGCCGGAATGAACTTCCGTTCGACAGTCTGGAGGACATCGGCCTTGTTGATTGCATACGTCTTGGCATATTCAATAGAGGGGAAGAACCGCAACCGGATCTCGAATATCTTGGCCACAGCATACGCAATGCCCCGTCCGACACGTTCCCTGACGGTCGCGCGATCCAGGACATGTGAGAGGGGAAGTTTGCTTATCGCCTTGGCGAATTTCTCGCCGTCCTCATGCGAGAGCTCCTCGTTCAATATTAGTGTCATTGCGGGCGTTGATATCCTTGTGCTCGCCGTCATCAAGATTTCTCTGAGGCGTGGGATACCCAGTGTGACGTTCTTTGCAGAATGGCCGGCCAAATGGAAGGTGTTGAGCGTCATCTGCGTCGACGGCTCACCAACGGACTGGCCTGCAACGATGCCGACAGCCTCACCAGGTTCGACCAAAGACCGGACATACTTTGCAGCGATGATCTTCTCCGCTGTTTTGCGCGCCACAGCTGGATTGCGTCCCGGGGTGAACAGACTGCTCTCATTGTTGCCTTTGTCGCGGATCAAGCCATCCGGGTTGGTTTTGGTGTACTCCGTCATTGCTTTGAAGAATTTCTCAGACGTTGCAAAAGCGAAACGGGCCGGGTCAAGATAAGAGGTGACTGGGTCAGCCGCAGTACTCCCCACGCCGCCTGCCCCTTTGATGGCCTGCTTCATCTGCTTGATGATTGTGTCTTTGTGCTCGAAGAGCACGTGGGTGCTCGGGTCGTCGTATCTGATCTGAGCCACCTCGGAGTCCATATTATTGAGGAGGAATCCGAAGTCCCTGAGGTACGACTGCTTGGTAATGTCGAGACCGTCTTCGCCATATAAGAACTGGACGAGAGTGCCATCCGCGTCACGCACCGACGTGTCGTAGTTGATCTCCAGACCTTCCATACCCTTGATGAGACAGCGTTGCAGGTAGCCTGAACGAGATGTCTTGACTGCAGTGTCGATGAGACCCTCGCGACCAGCCATGTGATGGAAGTAGTACTCTTGCGGCCTGATTCCCGTCAAGAATCGGTTGACAATGTAGCCACCGGCTCTGACGTCGGTCTCGAATGGCCTGAAGCTCGGAAGAGTCTTGCCGCTTACCATGAGCGGGACTCTGCGACCTTCCAGAACTTGCTGGCCGAGGTTGCAGGAGATCAGGTTGGCGTTGACGGGACCACCTTTCGCGCCTGAAGTGGTCATGGCCTGCATGTGGTTTTTGGGGAACTGCTTCTCCAGTCCCGCAGGAAGACATGCAGACGTGATTGCCTTGGAAACAAGGGCGGATTCTTGGTTCATCAAGAGATCTAACCCCTCTTGTTTCTTGTCGTCCCTTGCAACTTCTTCCAGACGCTTGAGCAGCTCGGGGTCGGCCTTGTCTGGGTTCTGGTCCGAGAGGGTGACGTACTTCGCTGCTACTTGGAGACCAATGGCGCGCGCAGCCTTCAGGTGCTCCTTGCGCGCAGCCTCGCCCTCGGGGGTCAGAGTCAGGTCGTCCATACCGCAGGTAAATGCTCGTTCAGACTCATACCTCGTCAAGAGTCGGCCCATGCTGCTCAGGAGCTTCCCTGCAATGGCCGGCCCATAGATCTCGTGCACTGCGTGGATGAGACCCCCGGCACTAGGGCCCAGCTGTGACTTGTCCAAGATACCACAGACGAAAACGCCGTCGCGAAACATGACCTGCCCTTCCTCAACATGCACTCCCCACTTCTCGCCTTTTAGTTGCGCCTTGCCGTTCATCCACAGATCGCCGCAGTTGTTTGGCTTGATGTTTTGAAGGATTGTGGTGATGACCTGCTTACCCGTCCACCGAGCAACTGGCTTCAGGACAGCTGGTGCGACAAGCTCAATCCTGTCGCTGTTGATGTGTCCGCTTTCCGGGCGGATGGCACTGTACACCAGCTGCTGATATGCACCCCTGTCGAAGAAGCTGTCCTTGCTACAGAGGTCTACGGAGACGGAGATATGATCCTGGATAAGGCCACGAAGAGGTTTTCCCTGGGTGCCAGAGATGTACTGATGATCCGTGTCTGCGATTTGGAGCGCTTCCGCTCTGGCGACCTCGTTTTGCGGGAAATGCATGTTCATCTCGTCGCCATCGAAATCGGCGTTGTACGTATTGGTATTGGCGTAGTGCATACGGATCGTTTTCTCGCCGGGGAGGACCCTGACGCGATGGCCCATGATCGAGGGCTTGTGCAGGGTAGGTTGCCTGTTCATAAGTACCACGTCGCCGTTGGTGATATGACGGTATACCTTCTTGTTGCGCGTGCCGCTAAAGTTGTTTCCGCTCGGGGCCAGCAGTTGATTGGCCAAAGAGATCCGATCCTCTACCGACTTTGTGCGCAGGTTGACGATCTGACCGTTCTCGTTCTCGATAGCCGAGGCCCCGGGCCAGATGTCGATGCCGTTGATGACCGCTTGTTGCATGTCCTTGAAGTTGTGGCTCGTGACAGGCTCCGGATAGGTGAGTTTCTTTGCGAAAACCGGGGGGACACCAATCTCGTTGGTCTCGATGTTGGGGTCAGGGGAAATAACGCTTCGGGCTGCGTAGTTGACTCGCTTGCCCATCATGTTCTTCCGGAAGAGTCCTTCCTTTTTCTCGAGTTTTTGCTTGATACCCTCCTCGAGCCGCTGAGAGGCCGCCATCGAATTGGGGCCCTTGCTTATGTCGATCAGGCCGTTCACGTTCTCTTGAAGGTCGTTCCAGGCTTTCTGCAGCGCGGTCATGTCTCGATCCCGACCTACTCGAGCCGCCGTATTGCCTGCGTCTGCACCCTCCGCGCTCGCCGCCAGCTCCTTTGAAATCTGGGCCAGCGTAGAGGCACTTCTCAGGATCTTTTTGTACAGCCCGTTCTGTTGCGCTTCCGAGATCTGGGAGTCACCCATTCGGGCTTCTGGGCGATATCGGTTTGGGGGGACGAGAATCGTTTGCAGGAAGAACATGTCGGATGAGACGTTTTTCGCCTGTTTGCGGGAGGGCTTTGAGTTGTATAGCAGCGAGAGGATATCCTGTTCCTTGAGGAAAAGTAGGTCCAGTCGTCCCTTGACCTCCATGACATTGACTAGGCGCTGTGAGTCGGTCTTGTTCTTGCCCTTGCCGGCTGTCTTTGTCTTTGACGGAGCGTCGGCTATGACTACGTCGCCGTTGACGTCGAGATCCTCGCCCACTCCTTCATCGTCTTCGCCGTGGTCTGATTCTTCCGAGGAAAGATTGATGTCGGCAATCGCCTCGTCATCTGCGTACTCGTCCTTCTTCGCTTTCTGGCGGCTGAGGAGCAGGACGGCGTCCTTCATCCTCATGTTGGTCTGGAGCATTTTTGCCTGTTCCTTTGGTGACAATGGCTTTTCGAAGATGTTGACAAATCGGTCCTTCCGGTAAGTTGGTGATATTCCGGTGCAGCTGGAGCATGCCCTTGCCTTGAGGATGTCGGCGAGGAATTCCTTCACTAACTGTCTCCGCAGCTCTGAAGAACCCTCGTGCTTGCCTTTGCGAATGTCGCCCATGTTGATTCGGTGTCCTTGTAGCACTTTGCGAACGTATGCATCCCTGGCCTTCATCACGGCGTCCTGTGACCCCTCGCCCTCCTCATCCGACTCGTCTGCGGCTGCGTCTCCGGTTGCTGCGGCGTCGGGAACGACCATGCCAGAGTGGTCCTGGCCAATGGCATCGATTTCCTTGGCCTCGTGAAGCAAGCCATACTGGAGCAGGCGGAACATGCAGGCATAGCGGTGAAGATCCTTCCGAGCCATGCGTAAGCGATGGCAGTAGACGCATTGAGCGCGTAGGAGACGGTAGGCCTGGTCCATGAAAATCGGGTGGTATACGGGAACCGGAAGGTCGATATGACCTGCGTGGCCGGGACATGACGCCTGGCCGAGATTACACGTCGAACATCTGTCGTGTCGCAGTCCCATGGTGAGCAAAGTAAAAGGGACATGAAAGCAAGAGTGAGAGTGAGAGTGTGCTTACAATGAATCACCCCAGGAACCGAGTGCTGGGTCGTACAGGCCTCCTGGTACGGGGTTCAGAAGGCTGTCGAATGTGTTGTCGTTCTCGATGCGGCGGACCGAGATGGCTCTGATCTCGTCGGCGGACAGGAAGGAAAACTCGACGCTCTCCACGGCGGAAGAGACTGGTTGTGAGATATTCATCGTGGGAGCGTGTTGTTGGTGGGATGATGCATAGTATAGTGAGAGCGGCCGAACAACTGCTCTGAAGGGACGTGTGCGCACACAGCTCTTTTTCCAACCACTGCGGGGATGAATTGGTTAGTCTAATGCGGTCGGCGAGGAGGTGAAGATCAAATTTTTGGCGGACGACATGGGCAGAAAACCAAACAGTTTGCTTAGCTTCGTCCCGTCTTGGCGTTTGGCGAGGATCCCCAGCCTAACCCGTGAAAGGTACTGTGGTACCGGAAGAACCACGTGATGTGGGGCAAACGGCATGTCATCGGTACGTACCCACTTCGTACCGACTGCATCAATCAAGCCTTTGGATGAAGCTAATTCGGACAACCTTTCATCATCATCACCACCGTCACCGTTACTCCCGCTCTACACAGTAGATTCCCACTCCCCAAGCCATTCTTCATAACCCTAAGCACCAAGTCGGCGAATACATGGGTATCTGATTCTACCAAGGAATCCCGAGTTATTCGACGCAGACGACGACACGCGAGAACGCGCCGACTGAAAGTTCAACCCGAGCATCAGGCCCCCCATCACAAGGCGACGGCTTTCTGCAGTTACGCAGAGGAGGGTTTGGCTCGCCTCCAATACCAGAACGCGCTGCTAGTTGCGATGGACCGGAACCAGCACTCCTCGTTAAGCCCCCGTCACGATGCCACGACTCGAATTCAAAAGTCGGAGTCGGCTGCAGACAGGATGGCAGCCCTCAAGGCACGTGTTGCTGCCGCTATAGGTGGCAGCAAGGCCAAAGGCGGCTTGAATGTCGGCTTACATCCAGCGCTCGAAGATCTCGGGCAGTGGAAGCCTTCTAGCAGCAAAACCCCAGAATCGGCCATTGGCGGCCAACGCACCCGGTCGCAGCCCGGCTCCGCGCCCTCTTTCGACAAGAAGAGAGCTGACGATGCCCGGAGCAATCCATACCTCGATACGAGTCCCGCCGGGCAAGGAGCACCTGCGGGCAAGACGCGACAGACGAGGCAGCTCGTGTTCAACCAGAGAGGCAAATACATCCAGCAGGCCACGGCACTTCGGAGGCAAGCCGCTCTCGAGGCGATGAAGAAGCGTATTGCAGAGCAGACTCGCAAAGTCGGTATTGATGAGGACTTGGATCTGGAGAAGAACTTTGTTGTGGAAGCTCCGCCTGACATTGAATGGTGGGACGAAGGGCTTGTGGACGGGAAGAGCTACGCCAGCATCGAGGATCTGTCATCTCTCAAGATCAACACACCCGACAGTATCATCACGGAATACATCCAGCACCCAGTCGCCATCGAGCCCCCCCAAGACCAGCATATACCCGCGCCGAAGCCCATGTACCTGACGCCCAAGGAACAGAAGAAGCTCAGGCGACAGCGACGGATGGCCGATCTCAAAGAACATCAGGCCAAGATTCGGCTAGGTCTGGAGCCCGCACCGCCCCCCAAGGTCAAGAAGGGCAACCTGATGCGTGTTCTGGGCGAAGAGGCACTCCAGGACCCTACCGCCGTCGAGGCTCGGGTCAACCGGGAGATCGAAGAGCGACGCCAGAAGCACTTGCAGGCAAATGAGGAGCGCAGGTTAACCAAAGACGCTGCGCATCAGAAGCTGGCGGCGAATCAAGAGAAGGACGCGGCAAAGGGCATCCACATTCTCGTCTTCAAGATCGGCAGTCTTGCAAACGGCCAGCACAGGTACAAGATTGGCGTCAACGCCCAGCAGTACGCCCTTACAGGAGTGTGTATCATGCACCCGACCTTCAACCTGATCGTTGTGGAAGGTGGCGAGCACAGCATCAGCAAATACAAGAAGCTGATGCTCAACCGCATAGACTGGACGGAGAATGTGCCCTCACGACCTGACGACGGCAAGCCAGGTGCAGCGGTCAGGGAATGGCTCAAGGCGGAGGATGAGAAGGGGCAACTCAAGGACATGTCGTTGAACAAATGCCTCTTGGTTTTCGAGGGCGATGCCAAGAGCAGGGCGTTCAGGAAGTGGGGGAGCAAGGTGTGCGAGACGGACGCCGAGGCACGAGAGGTCCTGGCGCGTACCAAGATGGAGAGCTTCTGGACGCAAGCCAAAAATACCCACTAGGCTTGGGCAGCTTTGTGAGGCCACCATACCATGATGCACCATCCAGTTTGCTAGTTGCCGCAGACTTCTGGTGTTTATAATTGGCAGCAGTCACAACATCGAGAGACATCGCTATCATTAGCCAGATACGAATCGACTGTGGACGGCTCTGTCCCTGCCCCATTCCATGACTGAACCATTTCCCACCTCTAATCGTCTGCGCTTCACTTTTGGGGTTTGTGCTGTTAAGCGTCGACGCATCCTGCTAGGGCAAGGCTGGAAAGACCTCGTTTTCGATGATACCGGAGCTTTTTCTTGACGCGTACAACCTTTTCTGCTTTGCGACTACGTACCGACTCGGGAATAGCGCTTCTCTGGCCGTGCCTCTTACGTGCATTTCACGAGTTGGGCTCTGGTGAGAACCTTATTTATCTATCTTTTCCTCTTGAGATGTTGCGTGCCAGTTGGCAGTGATTCTAGTATAAACGGTTCCAGGTACAGAGAACGACTGCTGGGGCTGGAGGAGATGCGGCGCCAAACTACCCAAGGGTTTCCTCTGCGAGCACCACCAGGATGACACCCAATAACCCCCAAGCATGAGCCACGATGGCGGCCAGCTGTTTGGGCAATTGCTGCTGGAACTGACGGTACACACAAGACTTTGGCAGCGAACACGCAGGTTAGGTCAGCCAGCCGGGTAGCAAGACCGTCTGTCGGATCCGATGGGCGGGATCTGACCCCGTCCGTCATGGCAGACGCCAATTGGAAGTGATCAAGAAGTTCTCATTATTAACAGTCAGGACCTCAGGACCCGGTACCGGTTCGGTCTCAGCTCGGCGGATCGAGGTGCTTGAGCAGGGCTCTTGGCTATTGATCCTGTAGGATCAGACCGGCCGCCTGTGCAGACATGTTTGATTGGTCGTTGCGCTTATTAGCCGTGGTAGCACAATCGTGCTGAAGAGCCTGGGGGCCCTGCGAGTCTGCGAGAATGGGTGATTGACACTTGTCACAACGTATGGTCGGCGCTGGAGGACGACGAAGCATTACGTACCACAGTAGGTACATATCTATGCAGATACTGCGCAAAATGGCGCCTTGCACACGTCAATGCTGGGAGAATGATGCATCGAGGCAACTACACCGGCATCTCCAGTGACGAATGGTTGCCTGGGTCATAGAGGGTATACGAATACTTGCCATGTGCTGGCAGGGCTGGTATGGAAATGTTGCTGGACTTCGTGTAATTACGTTATTCCCGAAGCTGTCCATTCACAGACGGAAACATTATCCCCCCTCCCCTGATAGTCTCGCATCTTGGCCAATCGCAACATTCCCGCAACGTTTGGAGCTTCCGCTAGCCCGCACTGGCCATCTCAACGGTGCCTTGTTAGTCTTGTGCTACCATGGCGCTGCTAGCAGGGATTCGCATCCTTATTTTCCTTCTTTTGTGTAACCCCAACCTAGCCCTGCCTGGCTCGGCCTGCCCTCTGCCTGGCCCAGTCGGCCACTTTGGGCCGTCAACACTTTTAACCTTGTTTTCTGTGCCACCTTGAGTCAAAGCTTGCTTGACGATGACTCGATCTCGGTTCGTGTTAGTGTCACCAGCGTCACCTGTCCGTTTCTGTCGCTCGCATGACTGTTGCAGGCATGACTGGCATCATCTAATCTTGTCAACCAGCCCCGCGTCTGGGCTACATCACCTATCGACCGACACGGAGCGGGAATTATCCCAAGCCTTTTACCACGGTAGGAAAAGGCCGGGCATGGGCGTCCTTGGCCCTCGCCAACGTTACGTCTTGGACCTCTGGGACCCCTTGGACCCTGATCTGATCTCGCGATAGCTTCTGTCGAAGTGTAGAAGTAATAAAATGAAGCCTCCATGTCTAAGTTGTTATCACTCTTTTGGGTCCTCTGGTATCATCCCACGTCTAATGTACTGTCTTGCTAGCCCGGTCTGTACTGTACATCATTGGTATAGAAAGAAACACAAGAGCCTCCAGTGGATAGGGGCCACAGTCTAAGCAAAACGCCACATATCTTCCAGGTCAGGTCTTCAGGCCTTCGGACCAGAGACTCCTCCCTGCAACCACTCTTACGCCGATGTCGCCCACATGGTATCCGCCAGACTGAGCAAATATCCGAATAACTCGTGAATAATACAACAAAGAAACAAGAACCAGCAACCTCAGCGGGCCCAAGAATGCGCCTGACTCTGATCGGCCGCCGAGTCTCTGTTGCGCGTTGATGGCACCGTAGGCGTGAGAATGCTGCTATGGGTTCCAAACGGCGGCATGGTCACGGGAGGTAGCCCGCCCGGAGGTGGTCCTAGGTGGCTTAACGGGCCGTCGCCGAGCTGCCTTCCATTGTTTTGGCTCGCCTCATAGCTCTCAGACCCTATATCAAGTGTTCCGATGTCGAATCTCTTTGAGCAACCATCCTCCATGTGCCTAAGAGCAACACTGTCAGTATGCCATGTTCCACAGGGGGCGAGTTGGGCAGAGACGAACCTCCTTAGCGTGTCCTTGCGGGCGAACAGACGGCTACAGTAGTCGCATTTGTGATTGCGCTCTTTCATGTGAACGCTCTGGTGGTGCCGCTGCAGGTCTGTCTTGCGGACAAATTTCTTGTTGCAGTCGTCCGCCATACAGGGGAAAGGGTATTCTCTCTTCTCGTCATGGGTTTCCATGTGCGCCTTGAAGTTGTAGCTTCGACTAAAAAGCTTTCCGCAGCCTTTGACTTCGCACTGGAAGTTGGCTTCCTCGCGCGTTGTCAGCCGCCGAGGTGCTCGCCGTGGCCGCGCAACACGGTACGGCCTCCTCGCGTCCTGCATGAAGGGGGTTGGTGCCCCGGGGCTACCGTAGTATTGGTCCGAGTCCACGGATGGCGGGTATTCCGATGTCCGCCACGATGACTGCCCGTCTGAGAGATATCCTGACGCGCTGCCGGCGTACGATCTGCTGTCCGTGGCATACGACGCATGCACAGACCGTGGCGAGGGATACTGTGACACGTCTAGGCCCTGACCGTAGTCTCCGGGAGCATGCTCCATCTTTATCCTTGGCGTTAACAATCCAGAGACGGACGGGGCAGACGTATATGAGACAGTGGGCCTGGACGAAGGATCTGGTGATCTTGACATGGGGCCTGTGGGTGGTGGAGTTGAGGACTGTCCGCTATTGTGCGACTGGTAAATGTCGTGGCCATATGGCTGGGGAAGTGCGCCATCGTAACCTTCAAAGCTGTCATAATCGGAGGACAAAATACTTGGGATGGCGGCGGTTGAGGAGGAGGAGGAGGAGGAGTGAAGCAGAGTCGTTCCGGTCCACTCCTGCTGGCACAGTGCATCGAGAGGTGGGAGAGACGAGTCGGAATCCATCGGCGGCGTCATGGAGCACCGTTGGCCTGGGCCATATATCGTGGAAAGTTTGTATTGTTGTTCGACCAAGTCCGGCGGCGAGGGGTAGTCCAGAGAAGATGGCTCCGAACGGCAGTAAGCAATTGATGACGATGAGGGCGACCTGGTGAGGGATAGAGGCGGTGAGAGGGCCATGACTGGATAAATAGAAGGGTGGGTGTCGGAAGTGAATTGGAAACAGGACGCTTTTTATTGCGACAGTGGAACGCGTCAGGCAGACACAGGATGTGATGGAGTTGTTGGGTCCGTTGGAATATGCGCGGCTAGTGCCGAATTTCAATTGTGTAGGTACGTCCTCAGGTCTTCAGGGATCCGGTTGGGTTCTCGCAAGGTGAGTTGCGGGAGATCTGAGGGGTCTGTCTCGACGAGAAGCCGGCAAGGCTTAAGTAGGTCCAGTCGACGTTGTTCTGTCTTGTCCCTGGTCCGTCACAGCGGGTGTCATCAACCAACAGCTGTGGGAAGAGCAGACGCAGGTCCTGGTGATGGGATTCGTGGTCCAACGAACCGTAGGTCACGCTTGTAGATCGGAACGGCTTTCGTATAGTGAGGCAGACAGCCGGGTAGCAGAATTGGAGTCTTCGTGTATCTCCCGGCAAGGCAGAGTCCAGTTATCTAGCCCGTCTTATACCCCAAATCCTCCTGGATAAGCAGAACCTTGAACTGATATAGACGAGTTCGGCTTGCGTAGCGAGGGAAGCCAAGGGGTATGGGTACCAGAGATGGCCGAAAATACACTGGGGACAGACGGGCTCAGACTCAGGGTGGGAACTAGGTGCCATACATAGCACACCACCGCTAAAGTCGCCAATGGGATAGTGGTCGCTAGACTGCTACGCACAAGGTTCGGGCTTTATAAATAAGGGTCGAATGGAGCACTGGGAATAATCTGTTGGCGAACAGGGGTCGTCTGTGGTTTACCGTTTGGAGCAGGGATGGGGTGTAGGACGAGTGATACAGTTGCTGCACTGGCAGATCCTGCAGGGGAGTTTCGAAACATAGAAACGAGAAAACAAGCAACATGAGGGCGGGAGACAGCTGCGGGACATGATGGGAGCTGTACAGAGTCTCCATGTGCGGTACAGGCGCGTCTAAAGTTGGGTGAGGTGAGGGGTGTGAGACGGATATAGTGAAGGACATACTCCTACACTATGCGGTTCGGATGACTTCTAGGGTTCGTGCCATGGCCAACGACAACAGCAACAGCCAGGGTGACGATACCTGAGGGGGCGCGATACTGAAGCAGGTAGGTATGTACTGGGGAGAATTGTCTGTCAACGCAGCAAGCCGGCGAGAGCAAGCCGGCGACAACCAACCCTATTGCATGGTCTGGAGGCGGAAAGGACATACGTACTTCCCTAAGCTGAACGCGACAGAAGAGTGGGAGCATGGCGATCAACGATGAGCGTCCATCACAGAGGCCAGAATAGAGGGGCGCCTCTGCGATATTGGCGGTTGAGAAAGACGAAGCAGAACTCGCTGCCAGAGTGAGAAGTATTCATAGATGGAATGGACATGGACCGCCACCGCCTGCCTGCAGGGGACTTGTGCATTGTACAACGTCTTACATCCACGTTGGTTCCAGTGCGAAGGTACCCGTGCTGCGGTGCTGCCGTGGTGCTGGTGGCGGCCGGCGAGGCCAAGGCCAACACAAGATAGATTGGGGAATGCACAAGATGCAGCAGGAGAAGAAGAAGGACGACTGTTGTCACTGCTGCCCACTCCCACCGAGGCTCCACACACACACTTCAAAAACAGCGCGGGCCGCGGACTTTTGACTTGTTGACAGTGATGGGACAGAAAGAATCATGCCATGACGACTGGCGGGAACCACTTTGCAAGACCCCTGTGGCTGGCTCACTGGGCCCCCTGGGCCCCTCCATGATCCATGTCTGTCACACAGATCCGTCAACGGTTGGAACCCATTTTTGGCCCCCAATCCTCCCCATTGTGGAACCACGCGGGCCATGTTACCTGACAGGAAGGAGGGGCCAGTCATACCTGTATTTCGTAGCACAATGATCCAAGGAAAGATGCGAAGCGAAATGACACGGTCCTAGAAATAAAAGCTTCCAGGTTGTGAACAATGGCCGGACACATGGCACATGGCGGTGTACCTAACAATTTTCGAGTCTGGGCGGGCGTACTCGGGGGTTTGGGGAAGAGGGGCCCCGGCGGTTGGTGTAAGGCTTGATCACCGAGAGTCCTTGTACGACGGTAGCCGCCTCGGGGAATGTGTACAGACGTGGTTAAGGGGCACCTTCTACTCCGCCACCATCATAATACCGGTACTATAAATCGCCAGCTTTGATCAGTCAAAGGCTCAGTGTTGGTACCATTGCAATGCAACTGCTCAGTGTTATTAGTCTGTCATGTACGAAAGTACGCGACAACATGTGTGGTCGTGGAGTCACCGGGTAAATGAAGTGACCTTGTTTTTGACTCATTCCCTCCCCGTCACCTCCCGAAGCTCACAGAGACGTTGGTGCCTACTTACCTATTTTCCAGGTTATTGTTGTTGGACTCGGTGGCCGTTCTTCTGCCGCACCCTGAGTAAACCTCCTGAGCAGACCTCCTGAGTAGATCTCCTGAATGAGGTAAACAGTCGTTATTGTTGGCCCTGGATCTCCGTTTACCTAACTAGGAACATGGCAACGACGGCCATTTACTAGATCCGGATCATCCTATCTGGGGGCCTAGCCCCTGGGTACCTGTCCCGGATTACGAAGCCAGCTTGAATCCTCCCGTACTGTGGTAGACCTGTACAGATAAAAGACGATTATCTATCCCAACCATCGAAACACGGCCATCCGATTGTCGAATGCATGTGCCGGTCCCGGTAACCTAGCAGGGTGCAGAAAAGCCAGACTCTCCCTCTCTCTCACCACCTCAGGAGTCAGCACACCTCCGCGGCCTTCGCAAGCCCGAAAATAGTCGGCGACCATGGAAGAGAGAGCGTTACACCAGCCCACCACGGCTAAGCGCTGAAGGTGCTGCATCTTGGCCTTGCAGGTGAGTAGTAGCATTCGGGTGGGCGTGCGTGTGGCCCCGCTGCGCCATTTGCGCCGTGTAACCATGGCCCATCCATGCCAGGGTGGCACGTGATTGGACGACGCGGCTATCTCGCTTGTATTTTAAGCTTTCTCAAGTCCAACTCTCAAGCGCCCAACCGCGCTTAAGAGAGTGTACTGCCTTACTAATCACGCACGGTGCTTCCAGTGCCGAGCACAGGCTTCGTCATGACAAAAGATACTTGAGCCATGCCTGTGTTTGAGTCTGCCAAGTACGCCGCATCTTTCTTGCTTGGTAGCGCGGCGCGGTCGGGCGGGCGGCAAATGCCGTTAGATAGATTGGGATAATGTACCTGATTCCTACAGGAGTCAACTCTGTTGCGACCAGCTATGACCCGTGCGCATGCATGCGGTGGTAAGGCGAAGTCGGCCGAGTTTGCCATGTCGTCCAGCTTGTTGGGCTCCTTCATGCCAACCATGTATGTCGCATATGCGTCGTGTGTTGTTTTCCAGCCCCTTTGCCGTACATAAGGTAGTGAGGTGTGTAGATCAGCCAGGTTATAGCAGAGGAAGAGGAGATCCTTCTGCATCAGAGATCCTCTGTCATGCCCTGTTTTCTGGTCTGGAACAGGGTCAGTCCTGGAAAGCTCCGGCCACATCAGCATCGGTCCCGAGAGACTGAACGGCAGTCGGTTCCTGCCATGTGCGCCGAGCCTCATGGCGTATGAATCCTGATCCTTCACTGTGTTGATTCGTGCAGTATCCATGACGGTGAAGACGCACTGCCGCAGCCATGCGTCTTGAGGTTAAAGCTACACGTGTGGTGAAGTGTAGTGCGAATCTCCCTAATCCCAAAGTTCGATACTAGCAAGGATCGGCCCAAAAAAAAAAAGGGGGCAGATATAGGACCGTTGGCCCGTTGAAAGAAACGCGGGTGGTGGTTCTATATCAGACTCAGGTCTAAAACTCGACAATGACCCACCAATCCTCAAACGACCCGACGCCACGGAAAAGACGCGCTATCACGTGACCAGCTTTGTCCTTTTCCATTGCGAATTAAGGCAGGGCAGGCAGCTTCAAGTTGACAAGAGGCAACGACGACTCTCTCGGGCAAAAAGCCACAACCATCATCAAAAAACATCAACAATAAGGTACCTTACTTAGCCAAACCAAACTAGGAGCCGGCATGATTTGACGTTAGCTACCGCTCATTCTCATCTCAGCCTGTCGCTTCGTAGCTCGCTCGACTTCGAGTCGTCATTCATTCTCCGTCCTTTAACCCCCTGCCTCTATTCACGAATATCCACCCCTACGGCGCCAGTTCGCGTGCACCTGACAGACCGATGCCGAGTCAGCCCTGGAAAGGGCCTGGACTATCATCATGAAGTTCAACATTGAGTATGTCAATGGTCCTCCTTCCATGGTAAGGCTACACATGGATACTGATCATGTTGCGCTGGCAGCGACCTACCGGTCCTCTTCCCTTACCCTCGCATCTACCCAGGTAAAGTGCTTCTCTACACCCTTGATACCCTTTTGCAAATACTGATCAGTAACGAACAGAACAATATGCGTATGTGTTCCTTCCCCGGAATCCTAGAAATGTTCCTATTGACCGAGTCTCGACTGCAGCTACATGTGTGATCTCAAAAGTGAGAGCCCTCCTCCCTTCGCTCTGGGCCATCGTTTGAAGCCATCACCCGACACTGACCTCCTTTCAGGGACTCTTGATGCCGGCGGTCACTGCGTGCTGGAGATGCCCTCGGGCACGGGCAAGACTGTATCTTTGCTGTCACTTATCGTTGCCTACCAACAGCATTATCCAGAGCACCGGAAACTCATATACTGTTCTCGTATGTCCGACGCTGCCGCCGATGTGATTTTGAGAATTTGGCTAAGACAGACACTGCCGCAGGAACAATGTCCGAAATCGAGAAGGCTCTGGCTGAGTTGAAAGCCTTGATGAAGTACCGCGCCGAGCAGCTGGGCTACGAAGAGGAATTCAGAGGCCTTGGACTGACGAGTCGCAAGAACCTCTGCTTGCATCCGTCTGTGAAGAAGGAGAAAACGGGCGCAATTGTCGATGCCCGTTGCCGCAGCTTGACCGCCGGTTTCGTCAAGGAGAAGAAAGAGAGAGGCGAGAATGTCGAACTCTGCGTCTATCACGATGTAGGTTCCGTTCATACGCCGTTGGCCTCAACTATCACGTGCAGCATTACTGACGCCCAGCCTTAGAACCTCGACCTGCTGGAGCCACATAACCTGATACCAAATGGTGTCTGGACACTCGATGGTCTTCTTCGCTACGGCGAGCAACACAAACAGTGTCCTTACTTTACCTCACGCCGAATGGTGGGTTCCCCTGCCCCCGCCTGATTGATTCACGGGTCGCTGACATTTCTAGATGCAATTTTGCAATGTCATCATCTACTCCTACCACTACCTTCTCGACCCTAAAATCGCCGACCGCGTGTCAAAGGAACTATCCAAGGACTGCATCGTCGTCTTTGACGAAGCACACAACATAGACAATGTGTGCATCGAGTCCCTCAGTACTGATATCACGGAGGACTCACTCCGAAAGGCGACCAGGGGCGCGCAGAACCTGGAGAGGAAGATTAACGAGATGAGGGAGACTGATCAACAACAGCTCCAAGATGAATACGAGAAACTCGTCGAAGGGTTGCGTGGGGTGGGCGAGGCTCGTGACGAGGATGCGTTTATGGCGAACCCAAGTGAGCTACTTCGTTGTCCCTCCCGCTACATGACATGCTAACGTCGGCACCAGCACTCCCAGACGACCTGCTCAAGGAAGCCGTCCCTGGAAACATCCGGAGAGCAGAGCATTTCGTTGCCTTTCTCAAGAGGTTTATTGAATACCTGAAGGTAGGTTTTGTACTTCCGGACATACGTCGTCCGGTTTCTCTTGGCTGGTATATCCGCTAACGAGCGGCCTCCACAAGACCAGGATGAAAGTCCGAACAACCATCTCGGAGACGCCTCTTTCCTTTCTTGCGCATCTCAAGGAGTACACGTTCATCGAGAAGAAACCTTTACGTTTCTGCGCGGAGCGCCTCACATCCTTGGTGCGAACGCTTGAGCTCACAAACATTGAAGACTATCAACCATTGCAGGAGGTGGCAACCTTTGCGACACTCGTTGCGACATACGAGAAGGGATTCCTCCTCATCCTGGAGCCCTTTGAGTCCGAGTCGGCTGAAGTACCCCATCCAGTCCTCCACTTCACGTGTCTCGATGCGGCCATTGCGATCAAACCCGTGTTTGACCGGTTCAGCTCGGTTGTCATAACATCCGGCACCATCTCTCCTTTAGAGATGTACCCGAAGATGTTAGGGTTCTCAACTGTCGTCCAGGAGTCCTATACGATGACCTTGGCTAGAGATTCCTTCTTGCCCTTGATCGTCACCCGCGGCAGCGACCAGTCCGCCATCACGACCGGCTTCAAAGTGCGACGCGAACCGACATTGGTGCGGAACTATGGAAACCTTCTCACCGAATTTGCTCGCATAACACCAGACGGGATGGTTGTGTTCTTTCCTTCCTACCTGTACATGGAGGACATAATCAGCATGTGGCAGGGCATGGGTATCCTGGATGAGGTTTGGAAGTATAAGCTCATCCTTGTGGAAACTCCAGACGCGCAAGAGACGGCCCTCGCACTTGAGACATACCGCACGGCCTGCTGCAACGGGCGCGGTGCTGTTCTTCTCTGTGTCGCAAGAGGCAAAGTCTCCGAAGGCATCGATTTTGACCACCAGTACGGCCGCACCGTGCTGTGCATCGGTGTGCCTTTCCAGTACACCGAATCCAAGATCTTGAAGGCCCGTCTCGAATTCCTCCGCGAAACATACCGCATTCGCGAAAACGACTTTCTCTCCTTCGATGCAATGCGTCACGCGGCGCAGTGCCTGGGGCGAGTTCTGCGAGGGAAGGACGACTACGGCATCATGGTGCTCGCCGACAAGCGTTTCCAGAAGAAGCGCTCCCAACTACCGAAGTGGATCAACGCCAAGCTGGACGACAAGAACGATAACCTCAGTACTGACATGGCCGTTGGCATTGCGAGGACCTTTCTGAGAGGCATGGCTCAGCCTTTCAGGGCTAAGGACCAAGAAGGCATCAGTACCTGGAGTTTAGAGGACCTGAAAATGCATCAAGAAGAACTTGCCGACGAACAGATCCGAGAGCTACAGGGGAGGCGGGACCAGCCCGACTCCATGCAAGGTGTTGTCACCAACGGCGGAAGAGTCCAGGACGGTGGCAGTGACTACGAGATGGACGACGACGACGAGGAAGAAATGATGGCACTTGGTGCGCTGTGATTCTGATATGGCAGCAACAGACGCCCAGATACCCAGCAAGGTAGATTAGGTAGATATACACAACGGCAAGAGCATGGTGATGGACACAGCTGCCGTGAACGTTGACAGAGTGCAGGAGAACTGCACCCGACATGGGTCGCCTGTACCAAGTAATATATTGCCAGCCAAACCAATTGCCCCAGTGTGATCTCTCCGGCATCAATGACTGTCAGATGACCTGTAGGCTGGATTTTCAGCTTGGTTCCACGAGACATTTCATTGTCCACTCCTGGTCGAGAGAAGCGGCTGTTTGGTGGCCTTGACTGCGCGCATGCTAGGCAGCGTAGACTTCCTTCCGGGTTGCCGCCCAACCTCGATACACAACATCCGGATGAGGTCAGTGTTGTACCAATAGCTCGAATGGGCTGACAACATGTTGAGATATTGTATCTCCAGCGGTCCTCCCCCGGACCGAAGATAGTAGTCGATCTGACCGTTCTCGTTGAGGAGATATGCCTTCTTCTCTGCAATGTCCTCGCGGGTGAAATCGTGCACCTCCAGCTCGAGTTGCGAAGGCAGTCGGGCTGTTGGAGGCTTTTTGGGGGCTGTATCCGGAGCTGGGGACGGAACCGCTGCACTGCCAGCCAGGCCTCGCATTGCGTTGCCAATCGATTGCAAGAGGGTTGTCGCCGAGCTGGGTACATAAGCCGTCTTTAGGCTCGAAGCATAATTCGGGTCGATGGTGCCGTTGAGGAGATAGGCAATCGGATCCTCTCTGGCGAGGATATTGTAGATATTATCAACCGCGAGGCAACCGAATTTTCCCGTCTCGCCAACCACATCCTCGTCAGTTGCGTCGCCGCGATCGGCACCTGGTTTAAAACGCCCACGACGTGGGATCAGGTTGCCCCTCTCGAGCAGCAAGAAGAATCCCGCAGGGCTCCCCAGAAGGAAGAGATTCTTGGTGTCGAACTCAAAACGGTCACTGAGAGGAAGCTCCCGCTTGAGCTCCAGACGAGGGATAGTAGTCGGCTGCTTGGAGAGGACTTCGAGGGCCATGACGCTGCCAAGTGAGTGGGCGACCACATGGACACGGCCCTTGTCAGAAAACCCTGGGTTGTTTTGACACCAGAGCCTGTATACGCGGTTGGCTTCAACAACCAACGCCGCAATCATCTTCGGCTTGTGGTGCGACATATAGAATGGAATGTCGAACATGACGTCCGAGATGATACTACGCACCGCTGGTATAGTGCTGGGCTCGATATCTTTCAGTGTGAAGTCTTCGGCAGAGTGCGTGGCCTTGTCCTCCTCTCTCATCGGTCCACCTTCCCCGAATTTCAATACGTGCCGCCAATTGAGTGGCAGCACCATGATGCCGTTTTGAGAAGGACGAAGAACCGACCTTACTCCCTCATTTCCGAGCTCAACGTTGACAGCCCTGCGGAAGGCATTGATTGCGTGGGTAAAGTGAAAGCTCTCGACACGTTCGGCGAACTTCTGACCGATCCCATGGGCTACAAGGACAAGGTCTGTGACCTGACCACGTTCCTGCTCCAAGTCACAGCCCGGACAGACCTGTGGCACGGTACTATGCGTAGACGGGGGCATTGCAGGGCCTACAGTCTGGCTCCCAGCGTGCTTCTTCCCGTGTAGACGCTCCCACGCATGCCAGTCAAAGCCCCTGACAACCGGCACACCAACAGTTACGCCTTTCATGATCTTGGCAACCGGTTTACGCCCGTAGTACGCAGACGGTCTGAGACTCTGCTTCAGCAGATATGCCGAATGGCCGTCTTTGTAAACAACATGATAGTTCTTGTACGGCCTTGCTTCAGCGGCTGGATCGTCGCCAGGTTGCACAGCCTCTAATGTTCCGGCAGCTGCAGCCTCGCCTTGATAGCACCGAGCAGCGCAGAAAGGGTCGCTGGATATGGGCGGCTCAGGAGGAGGTGACTCCTTGCCTTTGGATCGCCTATCGACAGTCTCCTGCCACAAGGGATGCGAGACCTTTTCCTCACCACACGCGCCAACTTCCAAGGCAGACCTGAGCTCGTCTGCCCATGTTTCGGACCACGCGCGGAGCTCTCGATATCCGGACTCTAGTTGGTTTGCAACTGCGGGTTCGACGGGCACCATGCCATCCCTACACCTGTCAGCAATGCGAAGGTTAAATTGGCAATTGGCAATTGGGGGTTTGAGCTGACCTGTAGAACCAAGTTGAACGCAGCACGATGCTGATATCGTTCACAGGAGACCAATAGATGGGCTTTAACTGCAGAATCGGGAGAGATACCTTGTGGAGCCGCGACACACCCACCGGAATATCCTTGGACTCTTGTACCACGGGAGTTTCTCTGCTTCCAGTGTGCGCGTCGTGCCCCAGTTGGGTGTTTTGCAGACTTGGAGAATCCTCGTTGCCGACGATGGTGGGCGGGGATCGTTCCCAAGCAACAGATGAAGGATTGGGCAGAGAGCCCATGGGAGAACCTTGCGGCGTAGTCTCCTCACCAACGCGAACGAATGGCATTCCAGAAATACCATCGTCGTGTATAGGTGGCCGTATCTGGGCGGCTTTCGCCGCTTCAACCGAAGGCAGAGGCGCCAAAGATGGGTTTGCTCCCGGGACGGCCACAGACGCGGTACGGGAGCGGTCGTTCCTACCCTCGGCATATGTCTTCTGTGCAGCGATGCTGGATGGTGCATCTCCGGCAGCTTGACTTGTCTCGGCCGGCATCGCGTTCGGCCCGGCCGCTCCCGGCCCAGGTTGCCCGAGTCTCGACATGACACCCTGAATCACAATATCGTGATCGAGAGCTCGCTGACGCTTCCGCACGAGCGCGCAGAACTCATTTCTGAGTTCAGCAGGTGCGTCGATCAGGAGCTCGGAGCAGCACACAGGCACGGTGCTGTCTGGAAGGACGGCGGGAGTGTCTCTGATCAGCGTTGCATCCTGACCTTCCCCCTCGTGGTTTATTCTGTGCTTGGCAACCAGTCGGTGTATTATATCTTCGAGTTTTGCCGCATTTTCCTGAGATAAGGATGGACTTGGGCTGCGATCTCGGCGGGCGTAGGTATGATTCTTCCTGCAACTGTCGGAGCCAAGGGTGAGCCACTCCTTTTCCAGAGCATTGTTATCGCCGGGAGAGAAGGGTCGCAACGGAGTCCTGTGAGATTTGGAGTCTGCGGCTCCGACTATGGTCGCTGTCGAAAAGGGATCGTCAAGGGGTATAGGCGAAGAGTAGAAGAAATGGGCCTTTAGGGGAGGTATGCCCTCGAGCGCGCCATCGGACGCCGGCGGTGTTACCGGTGCTAGGCGGCAGGCAGGGCCGAAATTATGAGCGGTATCCGACCGCATGATGGGAGACACTCGGAGTCTTGGGTGTCGTGGAGGAAAAGCCGCCTCTCCTCAGCTGTAGCCCTGATGGTCTAGTCGTGACAGCGACAGCGGTTGTAATGATGCAGCGATGCGATGCATGTCGGCAACAGAGTGGGCGCCCCTGGCAAAGGGGATTGTGGTCGGGGTTTGTGCGTGGTCAAGCAGGCAAGTCTGCAGGTCATCTGCATGTTCCGTCTCATCTCTTGCAGTTAATAAACATGGTGCGGTGCGCGACGGGTTTTACGTGGTGCTTTGGTTCGCGGTTGCCTTCTGTGTTGCCCCAATGACGTGGAGGTAGTTGCGGTATGTAGACTTAGTCATCGAACGCCAAGACCGCACTAAATGAAGCGCTCCACCTCAAGAAGCTTGTATGCACAGTCTTTGATTGTACACAGTAGGTACCTTAGGTAAGGCTTACTTCCATGTATCATCATACCATCCGTCCTCCACGAAACAGCAGGCCTTTGAAAGCCAAGTCAGTTCTGTTTATGGATCTCAGGGTCGTATAGTACACATTGCCCCAACACTTCCCCCTAATCTAGAATGAATCACTCCGCATCGCGAAATGGCTAGTCGTCGTCGACCAGCCCACGACCACTGGCAAACTCGCTGATCAAAAACGCCACGTATAAACCAAGCATAACGCCGCCCATCCACCGTCTGCCGCCGCCTAGCACAATTCCCAATATCAGAACAGCCGAGCCTAGCATTGCCGATGCTTCAAGGGCCCCAAAGCTGAGCCTGAGCTGCTCCGCGTCGCCCCATAAGAACAGGATACCACCGCAAAGCGTGACCAGGAAGATATTGGAGCCAACAGTGTTGGCCACCATGATCCCTGGCTGATGCCGTACGCCTCCCATAATAGCCACGAATTTCTCGGGCAATGTTGTCGCCAAAGACAAGATGGTAGTGCCGACTACGGTGCCCGAGAGACCGAGCTCGCTGCCAATGCTCCCGGCACTGTGCGCCACAATGTAGCTCGACACCAGGAGAGCGCCCAATCCTAACAGAAGCTTGAAAATGTGCGATCGGAGGGGTTTGGGACGAGAACGGTGTGGCCCGAGGCGCGTGAATCTTGCCCGAGTCTTGGAGCCGCCAAGCAGCTCCATCTCCCGACTGTTGGCGGTCCCAAGTGTCGAGCTGGAGGATCGCCGTCGGTCCTTTTCGCTCCCTCTCTTGCACTTCTCTTCGTCATCACTCTCACTCGTCGCATCGTCTCCGTCGTCGCTTTCGCTGTTACTGTCGCCATCACCGTCGCTGTCGCTGTCGCTATCCGAGTCGTCTTCAGGGGCAGTCATAACCCCCTTGTATATGGCCGAAGCAACGGATGCGACATAGACGACGAAGGCGACAATGAGAAGAGCGCCCGCTACCCATTTCAGGGAAGCACTCAGAGTGAAGAGGAGCAGCAAGAAGAGGAGAGTCAGGCCGAGCAGGACTGCGGCATAAATCTTGGAGCTGCGATCAAAGGTGGCCGTCTTCATGAAGATCAAGCCGAGGGAGAAAGAGGCGAGAATGTTTGCGATTGACGACCCCATGAGATTTCCAAGGGCGAGCGCCTGGTTCTTCTGGCCGAGGGCAACGGCGATGACGACGAGCTCCTCCCACTCGGCACCGCATGTAAGCAGGCCGACGAGAGTTGGCGAGACATTTAGACGCTTGGCCACGACGGCCGTGTGGTCGATGAATTTGTCGGCGCCATATTCGAGGAGGAAAAGACCGGCAACGAAGGAGGCGATGTTGAAGAGGAGAGAATCGATGTCAGCCATGGCTGCAGAAGGTAAAAGGGATTGAAATCAAACGAGCGTAATTCCAACGTTTGGTTGGTGACGAGTTAGCAACTCATCTTGACTTGCAACGACTGGCAAAGACTTCCGGGTTGTCAGTCCGCAGGATGGTGAAGTGTTTGGGGTGGCAGGGTGGCCAGAAGTGGGTGGCCAGGGAATAAAAAGAAAAGGAGGAAACTGAGTGAATCCAGGTTGCTGGGATCCAGCTGACAGAAGGCGCTATTGATCGATATTAATTGAACCCCACCTCCCGTGTGTGTTAGGACTACCACAGTTGAGTGCGCTTTCCCCTTTTCGGGACTCGGTTGACCTTTGGCAGTTCCTCCTACCTCAGTATTCCTAGGTAGTTTATCTCCAAATCTTTTCCGTTTTTCTTTCTTTTTTTGGATCATCCAGGCACCTCATGAGCTGCGATAATGGCGCCGATCAGATCCGAGTGGACCAGGTTCAGCCCTTAAGCTTGGCAGTGATTACTCCCAACCGGGGAATTCTTGATGGAACTATTGAAAGCCACCCAGAGTCCGCGACAATCTCAACCCGCGATAAGTGGATGGCCATCTTGACGAGAACACAATCTCGCCCCTCTGCCCCTGGATGATGAAAAAAACAAAAAACCCCCGCGCTAAGAAGCCACGGAAGCCATGCCGTCTGCAGCACTTCAGTCTGCCCTGGTAGTATCGCGACTCCACCCGACCAGTGAAATAAGGTAGGCCTGGAAGGTACGGTGTTATGCAGTCATGATAAAGATCCGTTTGTCCCTCCCCCCCCATCCAGTTGGACTGGCGGTTTCGGCTTCCGTGAAATCCGTCGTCTCAAATCAACAAACACAGGCACGGATCCCTCTTGTCTTCCAATCCTGCAGACATACTGTGGTAATCGAATGGCCAACGACATGGCTGCTTCTCTCTCCCCCGTGGACGAAAAGAAGACAGTGGTCGACAATGTCTTGGATGCTCAGACCACGCCCACACAGACAGCTACTACCCGTGAGCCGTCAGGACCTCTTGCTGCTATCAAGGGCTGGCTATTACCTCGCCATGACCAGACAGCCTGGGCCAAGTTCCTAAGGTTCTTCACCTTCCTTGGCCCCGGTGCCATCATCAGTGTCGCCTACATCGACCCGGACAATTACCAGGTCGCCATCTCCGCCGGCGGTTCGTTCCAGTACAAGCTTTTGTTCATGGTCCTCGTATCAAACATCATAGCCATCTACCTCCAGGTATGATACGTGCCGGCCTCGATATCGGTAATCCCCGTGTTGCTTTACTCACAAACGTCTGTAGTCCTTATCCGTGAAGCTGGGTACCGTGACGGGAATGGACTTGGCCCAAATGAACCACCGCTATCTCCCGCGTTGGCTCGAGCTCTCCATCTACGCCATCGCTGAGGCGTGCATCATATGCACCGACCTGGGCCAAGTCATCGGGACCGCCATAGCTCTCAACATGCTCATTCCCCAGATCCCCCTGCCGGCGGGCTGTGTGATATCCGTGGCCGAGACACTGCTCATCCTCATCTTCTACAACAACCGGGGCGAGCTACGTCGCATACGCATATTCGAGATGTTCATCGCCATCCTCGTTCTGACCATCTTCATCGTCATCTGCGTTGCCCTCGGCATGATCGAGGCGCCTGCTGCCCAGGTGTTTCGCGGTTACGTGCCCTCGCGCGAGATATTCGTGGGCACCGGCCTCTACGAGTCGTGCGCCATCCTCGGTGGCACGCTCATGCCGCACGCATTCTATCTCGGCACCGCGCTCACACGGGCCCGGCTGTACGACTTCGATGTCAAGAACAACCTGTCGCCTGCGTCGAGCCCGGCCAGCAGCACCGAGTCGCTGTACAGGCCGTCACTGCGGGCCATCAAGGCTTGCATGCACTACTCCATCGCCGAGCTCGCATTCACGCTCTTCACCGTCGCTGTCTTTGTCAACTCGGCGTTACTGATCATCTCGGGCTCGGCCTTCTATGACCCGTATGCTGGGGACGACACCGATGACGGAGGGGCGCCCAAGATCTCGGGCGATTTGTACGACATCTACCATCTCTTCCGCGAATCCATAGCGCCGGCGGCTGGCATCCTCTTCGCCGTGTCACTCTTGTTCTCGGGCATCAGCGCCGGCCTCGTGGCGACCATGGCGGGGCAGATTGTCATGGAGGGAGCGTTGAACATTCGGCTGTCGCCCTTCCTTCGCCGACTCATTACTCGCTGCGTGGCCATCATTCCGGCTCTCATCATCGCGGCGTCGCTTGGGCAGGAGGGGCTATCGCAGGCGCTTGTGGCGGGGAACTATATCCTCGCGGTCGGACTCATCTTCATCACGTTTCCGGTAGTGTGGTATACCTGCTTCAGCAAGTATATGCAGGTGCCGACGGATGACGGTACTGGGACGGTTGACATGAAGAACAATGTGCCGACAGCCATTGCCGCATGGGTCATTTGGCTGCTGGTGGTGGTCATGGATGTTGCTACCATTGTGCTCATCGGCCTCGGGTTAGCTGGTGATGACTAGTCAAGACAATGGTCCATTGGGGGTGACTAAACTGCCCCGGGTGAAGAAAGGGGGGATACATACATGAAGTCAACGACAACGGTTGCGGTCTATAGAAGGAAATTATGATATAAGTCTATAAGCGGGTTTCTGAAGAAGGGGGGCTGATTTCGTATGACGTTGTTCATTGCTGCAGGCTGTTAACCAGTCTCAGATGTCGATGTCAGGAATGCAAGTGGTAGGGGATAAGGTAGACAGACATGTAGATCTGATCTGCGTTGACTGCGTTCGGAAGGTGTTTTTGCCACCACGACATGCCTGAGCACACTACTCAGACTACTGTAGCTGACTGCGGGGCTCATTTTGACTTGATGCACATCTTAAAGTTTAAAGGCTACTACTACATCTTACCTCTCCGATGCTGTGACATCTTCTTGGTGGACAATGGAAGGTAATAAGGTATCACGACCCAAGGCAGCTGAGCGTTAGATGTCTCCTTCTCAGTCCAAAGCAGGGCGAAGGTTCGCACCAGTGGATAAGCATATTCAATTGCATTCGCGACAGTTGAGTGGTTTCCATGGAGTTGACGAGTTTGTTCGCTGTGTTGTGATGAAAGCTCAAAGGTAATAACTACACAGTAGATCCAAAGTGCAGGCCAGCCCCCGGCAGCCCGAGCCAACTAGCGCGCCATCACAGCTCCAATTAGCGCGGCAGACTCTCCACCTCTGCAGCACATCGATTGGCTGACGGACTGCTTCATGCTAAAACTAAAGCCCGGCATCCACCCCCGCCAATTGAGCTCCGGACCCTAGCACCCTGCATTTCCCACCATCCCACCTGGCCCCGCTTGCCTTTCTTTCTTTTGCATGTTGTTGGTTGCTCGTGCTGCTGCTTTTCTGTCTGTCTGTCTGCTGTCTGTCGTCAATCACCTCACACATGGCGAGACTCCTCTTTTACCAATGAGTAATCCGACAATGCCCTCTCGCCCTTGGGACTAACTAGATCATTGGGAAAGGTGAGGTGTATATGTGTCGTCTGCTGGCATGGCCACTGGATGGAGAGACGAAGACGGTTAAGGTATGTCTTTGAACAACCTGGAAGCTTGCTAACTGACTAGGGTGTTCCCAACCGTGTCTTATCTGCCGCCGCAGGTTGGCTGCTCTTGGCGCAACATCCCCTCATTGAGCAGGGATGTGTGCGATAAGGCTGCTGGCTTACTGGCTGGATGGCTGGATGGCTGTGATGGTGCTTCATGCTGTGCCAGCTCAAGCAACCCTTGCAGCTAATTGCCTCTCTTCGGCACCACAATCCCCCCTCTTCTTTGACGGTTCTTGAATGCTTCATGTGTCTGCAGTAACTCTACCTTCGTAGTATCATCTAACAGCATCCGTGCCGCCTGTCGGGTGTCACCGTTTCACTGCGTCTTTTGCAACCCACGGCGCCCATTTCGTCAAAAGTCATCAGAACCCCCGTCGTCGTCTTGTCTTTCTTTGCCTTTGCTGGCCCCATCTCTTTCTGGACCGAACAGACCTTATCTCGACTCTCAACTTCCATCCGAACTCTACTCGATTGATCGTCCAGCATCATCATCTCTTGTCGCGATTCTTCTGGTTTGGCGTCGTTTGCGTGTCGTTGAATTGGATATCTACTGCTCTCTATGTTGGATTGCTGTACGATTATCTTGAACTGTTATTCCTTCGCCTTAAACACCCCTCCTCGTCTGACGTCCGAGCCGAGCTTCACCTGCGCTGGGCTCGTCTCTCAAATCTCAATGCGCCCCTGATCCGCTGTCCGGCCTCATTGTTGCGCATACACCTAGCCATGGCAACGATTGCGCTTCCCCGCCCAATTGCACCTCATCGATCGCCGTCCTCAATCGGATCCCTTGGCCCTCCCATCTCTTTGGACGCCATAAACACACAGTCACCGTCGCAGTGCTCCATCCCCGTGCCGAACAAACATATCCCCGCCTGTCCACCCGGACCAGTGCCGCATGATGAGCTGAACACACCTCCGCCCTCCCCTCCGGGGCCCGAAGATGAGCATTCACCTCACTCTCTCCTGTTCCCTCCCGATAATCATGTCCGCCTTCAGTCCGGACCCTACTCTCTATACCGCATCGATGCCGCCGGCGTGGCCGACGCACTTGACCACCTTGCTCGACAGCCCCTGCCTGACCCGTCCCTTGTTTTCCCATGGTTCCACGGTTTGCATCCGAACAACCAGATTCAGCAAACATTCTTTATCTCGAGACGCAGATCTCTGAGAAGGACCCCGGGCTGCATTCGGGGCATCACCCTAGTCAAGGCCGATGGAGACTTGAACGTTTCGCGGCTCAAGGGGGCCATCGCACCTCAGGAGTTTCTCCAGTTCGGCCACTCCGCCGAATTCGTCGAGGCCGATCCCAAAGAGGGCTTCTCGGTGCGGAACTTTCATATCCAGGCAGCCAAAGCGGCCATGACTTCAGACATCATTGTGTACGGCGACAACGACGTGGTTGTGAGGAAACTGGGATGGGATATCGCTGCCGCCCAGAACCGGTGGCGGGAGAAACACGACACCCAAGGACACACGTTGCCTGAATACAACACCTTCATTTGCGTGAGCCCCTTCTCTGAATTCGAAGACAAGCACCAGGAAATTGTCGCTGTCGACTCCGCCGGCCACCTAACTGGGAGGATCATCGATCTCACTACCCAAGAGAGAACCGAGATGTACGCAATGTCCAAGGCCTCGGAAATCTCGCACAATGTATGGCTGGGCCCTACCCCAGAGCCGGGAACCGAGGAAGAACATCGGTACGATATTCTTATAGAGTGCACCGACCTGGGCCGTTTGAACCCCTCCGCCCTGAAGGCGATTGCAGACCACCCGGACGAGCCGATAGTTCAACCGGACCTTGATTTTCCCTCTTCGGGCAGTATCCTTGCACCGAGCTGGTCACATGCCGAAGCAGACGGTATACTCGAGACTTGCAAGTGGATATACCACTTGGCGCACGGCACACACCCGTCCACTGGAGATGCGGCGGAAACAGACGATGACGGCGATAGTGTCATGAGAGATGCCTCTGAACCGTCCCGCCGCGGCAGGCCTCGACATTCCAAGACTATCCTCATACACTGCGCCGATGGCTATACAGAGTCGACGATGCTGGGCATCGCTTATTACAGTTACAGCACCGGACAGCCTGTCCCGGATGCGTGGCTCAACCTTCATACGAGAGAGAAGCGCAATTTCTTCGCCTACACGTCCGACGTGGCTCTCCTCAGTTCCATCGCACTGAGGCTACTCCACGAGTCTCCGGTATGCGCCCACATGAGCCTCGCCGAGATTACGGCACTCGTGAAGAACGAACCCAAATGGTTTGCCGGGCTCGACGGCTCCCTTCCCAGCAGGGTCACGGACTACATGTACCTGGGCAACCTGACCCATGCCAACAACCCGAGCCTGTTGAAAGCGCTTGGAATCACGCAGATTCTCAGCGTCGGGGAGACAGCCATGTGGCGCGATGGCGAGCTCGAAGAGTGGGGGACGGATAATGTTTGTCTTGTGCAAGGCGTTCAGGACAATGGGATTGACCCTTTGACGGACGAATTTGAGCGATGCCTGGCGTTTATCGGTAAGTTTACCTTTCAGCCGGCCGTGGAGACGGCCAAGTCCCGCAGAGATGTGAACATGGGCTGACCCTTGTCGACTAGAACGCGGGCGACAACGGGGCACTGCAACACTCGTTCATTGCAGGGTTGGGGTTTCGCGGAGTGCCACCATCGTGATTGCTGAGGTGATGCGGTCGATGAACATGTCGTTCCCAAGGGCGTACTGCTTCGTCAGGGCGCGGCGGCTCAATGTCATCATCCAGCCTCACTTGAGGTTTGCGTACGAGCTCTTGAAGTGGGAAGAGCTTCTCAAGTCAAAGGCCGACTCTTCGGACCATTGCGACGGTCTCGTCGCCAAGAGGGAGCTCGAATGGGGTGAGATCGCCCGAGAGATTGCTGTTATGAATCGTCCCTATGCGAGATGACGAGGCAGGCTTCAATTATCGGAGGGAGCGTGCCGGAGCGACCGGCTGTGGAATTGGCGGAGCGGAATCTAGTCACCGCCATCCGACGACAGTCCGAGGGATTGGAACCCTGGGACTAAACTTTATGATCTTGACGACTTACTCAAAGCAAGCGAGGGTATAACTGGAATCACCGAATCACTGTCCTTTCTATTGTATTTATCGGAAATTTTGTCCTTATTTTGGCGTGGGTGTTTTGGAACCAGTGTGATGGATCCTGGGAAAGGAGTAGGCTTCGGGGAGTCTTTCGTTCTTGGTGGTTAGGGCGTCCTGGATTTGGGGAGACTAAGCTGGGCTGTACAGGAATCTTCCGGGAACCCACAAGCCTCTGGCTGTGCACCGTACGTTCAAAGTCTTGGATTTCGACGTTTTGGACATATTATATCCCTTCCATGAATGGGGAGGAGAGCAGGTGATATTCACCAGTTGCAGAATGACTTTGCCACCTCAAGCGTCTAGATGCACTTCTCTAGAGTGCCGACCCCGGCGTCGCCCCAGTGGAGCGGTTCTCCTCGTCCATGTCGACCCTCCCACCTCAACAAGCAGCCCATACCCGACAAGGCATGAAATCCCAAAACAAAAAGAAATGGAATGAAGGATTGCGCCGATAGTCAACGCCGTACGCTTATGCAATAAGAACATAAAATAACGCCCATGGGCATACAAAGCCCCTGTTTCACCTCACACATCCAACTCGGCGAGGCGGCCGCTACACATCGTGGAGAAAAGAAAGCATACCGCCGATTAACTCCACATGATTCGCACTGGAGGAAGCTACGAATTCCTCCTAAGGTCCGTAACTGGAAGTTTCGAGCTTATCGTAACCATCGAGAACGCTGTGAGAGTCAGTCGGCCATTCTTCAGATCGGAGTTCAGGGGGGGTACTCACGAAAAGTGCTTCACCAAGTATCCTTCACCACCGTGCTCCATGTCGATGTTGAATACGTAGAATCCGCCATCGCTAGTGACGACCATGACCTGCGGCGAACTGCTGCTCATGGCGACAACACTCCTAAGCGGACCTGCCGACGAGCCGCCTCCGGTACCTCCGTTCCGTGGGGTGGCGACATTGGCAGACGACTTCGGTATTTTAATGTACGCAAAGTCCCGCAACGGTTCCCACATCTCCGTAACGGTCTGCGGGAGGTACGAGCCCACGACGCCGGCTACACTACGGCCCATAATCTGCGACGACCGGCGGAGCATGCTGCTGAAAGACCCGCTCGCCCGGCGCTGCGCTTGTTGTCCGCTGCCTGACGTGCCAGGGGCTCCCGGCCCACCTCTTGCGTTCAGGGTCTGTGATGCGCTGCCGGCGTAGTCCGTCGTAACCTCGGACGCCGGTGATCCACCGTTGTTGCTGCCGGGAGACTGCTCTTGGCTGTCGTAGCTGCGAGCCCGGGACCACCGATCGCTCCGGGGAGATGCTGGGGCATCGGCAGGGGGCAAAGCGTTGTTGTGCGTCGGATTACCCTGCTTGTCGGTGCCGAGGCGGAAGATGTGGACGGTATCGGAGGTGGAGGAGACGCAGAGGAGAGTCGAACTGAGGTTGAAGGACATGCTGTATATTGTCGACGGATAGGTGCCGCGGCGGAACTGGTATAGCTTCTGGCCCCGCGGCACACTGAAAACACGGATAATGGTCCCTGTTTCGGACGCCGTGGCCAGGAGGGTTCCTTCACTGTTCAGTGCTATGCAGCACAACGGAGACCGATGGGCTTCAATCACGTTGACGGCTTTCAGCGTTAGTGTATCGAAGATGAGCACTTCTCCCGAAGTGGGAGGCACATATGTGGATAATGGTGGTGCGTGTGACGGTCGCTTGTCGCCCGTATCGTCGCGTGGTTTCGGCAGCGGGTAGGCTATGTAGCAGTTCTCCGACGAGGGAGACAAGGCACAGATTGCCGAAGAGTTTGGTGACGTGGCGATGGTGTACAGCAGGCTCATATTCGATATGTCGTAAAGGTATATCTCTTCCTCCAGGACAACCGCCAAGCGCTTTCGGTTCAGCCGGACGGCCAAGACGGCGGAGGGGAAGGTGAGTTCGCAGATGACGGAGGATCTCTGGTAGGGGGCAGTTAGCCAAAGAGTGTGGAAAGGGAGGGTGGTGCGGTGCCGGAGCACATGCCTTGGTGTTCTGTATTATGAGGTGTCTCGGCGAGAGGATCAGGGCGACCAAAGAGGTGGAGAAGAGCATCTCGATGATGGAGACATTGCCATCGTCGCTGTTGAAGATCTTGGAGAAGGGATCGGTGTGGTAGATTCGGAAGCCCTTTGACGTGCCTGCGCAAGTAGTTGTGCGTTAGCTACTGGCCTCAGGAGACTTGATGTTGGTCCACACTAACCGACGGCTAGGCAACTGTGGTCCTGGTTGAAGGTGATAAAGTTGAGAGAAGCCCCGGCAGACATGTTGCCGGAAGGTTGCCCAGAGGCAAGAGGGGGACGGGCTATGTTAAAGGTCGATCAGATTCCGCAGCTAAGGTGTCCACGGCGGATGATGTTGTTGTAGTTGGCCCGACGGCAGGAAGCCGTCTCCGATCAAGAGTGACAACCACGTATACGATACGAACGGGGTGGAGACGGAGGTTGAGATTGGGAATGAGTGGCTAGTTGCACCGAGTCAACGGTTCTTCCGATGGGCACAAGAAGAGTTGAGACCACGTCTTCAGGACAGAGAGAAAATGGAGACTGTGTGTAAAGCGAACCGCTGCTCGTGTTTGTCAGTCAAGACTGTACGTCAACATTGGAGATCAGGTGGGGTTACCGCCTCGCTGATCCGGGGTTGACAGGAGTTAGGTTGGATTGGGGTGGCTGGTGGCAGGTGAGGAGCTCAGGTGGAGCTCTGCCTTGGCGCTCAGGGGAGCTTGGGCCACCTGATATACTGTGGTACCTTAGTCATGTAACGTGCTATAAATGAGTGCTGGCCGAACCAATGTCATGTGATTGCTCATTGAAGTGCGAATAACTTTACAGACACTTATTGCCTGTCAAGTCCGGTCCGTTGCAAAACCTTTTCAAGCTTCCACCCGGAACTCCTTCATGCACACCCAAGCTCCGTCATCCTATTTATTTGACCATCACATTGCCAAAAGCCTCTGATATCTCTCGTGCCGTCGGTGCCGCATGTTTCTCGGCCATGGTCGAGTTGCCTGCCGAAAGTCGTTCCACCATCAGTTTCAGCAGGACGGGAGGTACGCTCTCGTCCGTAGCTCGCACCGTCAGCCGTATCATCTAAAAAAACAAGACATTAGCACCAGTTTCTGTCAAGGGAAATACCAAGACAAGCTCACCTGACTTCCGTAATTCGGCTCCAGTCGCATCAAGCAACCGAACTTGCCGCCCTCGGCCGTATGGACGACGCTCGCTCCGACAAAGTTCTTCCTGTTAGGGTCGACCCCGTCAAGAAGCCCCCATCGGAATCCTTCAAGCACCCTGCGAACGAACTCATCGTTGATCTCGCGTTCACCGTCCCGGCTTCCACCAACACTAAAGATCTGCTGAGCTTCGCGCGGTGCCGCGCCAATCTGCTTCCACCTCTTGAAGAAGTCGTCCGCCGTGAGCTCCGCCGAATCCATGAACTTGTGGATAGTCACTGGAAGCTTTATTGTCAGGGCTTGCAAGGCGCCAGCAAGGTAGCTGATGCGCATCGTTGGACTCTTTTCGAAAACTTGCTTGGCCTCGAACATGATGACTTGCTGTGCCTGGGCACCCTGGGCTATTGTCGGATCCGGCAAGCTCTTGACATCCCACGTCAGCTTCCCTTTCTCGCTCTCGTCGAGGTCCAGCGTTGTCGTGAACGAGCTGATGACTGTTGGGGTTTTGTTGGCAAAGTACAAGATGAGGCACGCCATTTGACCCCGGTACTCCGATCGCACGCCGACCTGCATCTGAGGGTCCTCAAACAGCACTCCTTCGGACCTGAGGAGAAGCCTGTTATATCCCCTCTCCCAGCCAGGAGACAAATGGGCCGCACTGGCCAGGTTAGGTGCCTTGAAACTCTTCGGTTCCGCGGAGCCCAGGTTGAACATGTCCAGGCCGGCAAGGTCGTTTGCTGCCGAGTGCCCGTTTGTCCCTTTGGCGCCGGCTCCGTTGGCGTGCCCGTTGCCGTTGGCCTCACTCTTCGAGCTGAACGTCCTTCGCAGCCCAGGGTTCTTCGCCATACTGAGTTCCGAGGCATCGGCATTAGCATCCTTGCCACCGACAATCCAGGTGCGCTTGTCACTGGTATTGGCGTGTTTCTGATGCAGTCGAGATAGCAGGGCGGATTGTCGCTCCGGGAATGGAGGCATTTCATCACAGACCGTACGGAGCAGGTCGTCGGTGGGCATGTTGGCGAGAGCAAGGTATTCGCAGGCTCGTTGTTGGAGTTCGGAATCCAGGGTGTGGCTATAGACGTCGAAGACCCGGATGAGTTGTGGTTTGATCTCCGGAAAGAGGTTGACGAATTTGACAAAGGAGGAGAGGATCATGGCTCTGGTGCTCGACGAACAAGCCGCCAGCTTCGTTTGGAGAGCAAGGAACTGCTCGATCGGGCTGCAGCCTTTCTCCTCTGCAATGAGATGCCCGAACTCGCCGAGGATGTACGCGCCAATTTTGACCAACGTCTCGTGGACATGGTCTTGCTTCACGTACTGTAGAGCGTTTTGCGCGGCGTACACCTGGAGCTCCTCATTGTTCGTCACAATTTGTATGACGCGATGCCATACCTCGTCGCTCACATGGTCTCCCGCCATGGCGATCAGGCGCAAAGATATGTTCACGTACCATTGTACATCGGTGGCGTACTTCTCCGTCAAGATTGCGATTTTCAGGACCATCTCCTCTCTGATGGCAAAGTCCGCATTCTGGAGGTAATGCAGAAGCTCGCCGACAATAGGCTGCGCATTTGTAGAGTCGCACATGCTGTAGAGCAGGTCCAGCCCCTTTCTTCTCACACTGATGTCTCGATCCTTCAGCGATCCAAGGATCACATCCTGGTGTTGCTTGATGGGCTCCAAAGTGTCGGCGCGGGCAGCCAAGTGTGTCATGGCTTCGAGGCCCAGATAGCGGACATTGGTCTCCCTGGACTGTATGAACCGCCCGAGCCTGGACGAGATCTGCTTCATGAGTGTGTGCTCGGTATCCAGATGAATGATAAGGTTGATTGCTTCGAACAGCACGGCATTCTGAGCGTTATTCTGCTGCACGTTCTTGTTCGTTTCCAAGGCCAAGTTAAGGATCTTCTGGAGGGATTCTCGTAGCATATCCCTCACATGGCTGTCATCTTTGGAACCTGTCAGACACTAGACCGGCATGTGTCGATAGAAGCAGAGTACATACCTGATGGAGGAAAATACTGTAGTAATCGCAGCAGCTTGACTTGTATCCATGGGCACGGGACCTTGTAGTAGAGATAGTCGGCGCTGAAGTCGCCGTCAATGACGATCCTCTTCAGCTTGGCGGCAGCTTTGGCATATGCGCCTTTGTACTGATCAAGGTTGTCCTGGGCAAGCGCCGAGACGAGCGAAGTCACAGACAGTGCCACGCCTAGATCAACGTCGTCCATGAGGGAGATGATTCTTTCCGCCCACTGCGGCTGTACTATATCAGGGTGCTTCCGATACAGTCGCAGCAGGGTCAAGGCCGCCTTTTTCTTTACAAATGCTTTGGACGTCCTGTAGAGTGTGTCAGTCAGTACATGGTCGACGTCATACGTTTGGTGGGCAGATCAAACGCACGGGGAGATTAGAAGCCTGTGGACCTCGCCGCTTAAAGCCTCGCCCATCTCGCGGCTACCGACGTTGGCGATGGCATGGAGTGCGAGACAGTTGAAAAGCTCGTTGTGGTCCAGCAGGTCTTTTCGTATACTGTTGACAACGAGGTGTAGAAGTTCGTGCTTTTCGTGGAGGAATAGGGTCATGGCCAGGTAGCCGATCTGCTTTTCGGAGTATTTGTTCGCCGAGATGAGGTTGACGGCTTCGAGGTGGCCGAAGTCGACGTTCCAACCAAGAATATATATGTATAGAAGCTGTGTGATGAGGTTAGCCTCGAGTGGAAATGTCGCGGAGGTGTTCGCCAGCTACGCACTTTGCAGACGTATTTCTTCTTGTGGTAACCACTGAGGTTGCCATCTGTTCTGGAGTCAGCGCATATGCCAGGGGTAGAGCATCGTTTCGAGGAGGACACTGAGCGGACCTTTGAACTTTTGACTATCGGCAAGTAGCAATGTCAGTATACGGGAAGCTCGAGTAGGTAGGCAGTCATCGAGGATGAGGGTGTAGGTCTAGGTGCAAATGTTGGGCTAAGACGCACCGAATGTTGGCGAGTTCCTTGTTGATGCGCTTCTCTTCGAGCTCGCGTGCTCTTGCATTTCTCAAATCGGCAATGAACTGGACCAATCCTCGCATGTTGGAGTTGCTGCTACTCGAGCGGCCTAGGAAGCCACCCGCAGCTGAGGACGCCATGGTCGAGGTTCGGTATCGGTATCGGCGGAAGGACGGCTAGGATTGGAAGAGCGAAAGGTGCGCGCAGGCACGGTCAAGTAGACGAGTCGAACACGATAGACTCGCTCCGTGGGCTTCTTCAGAGACTGGTCGTCGTCATGGTGGTGGGCGTTGAGCAGGGCTGACCGGTTAAAGGGTGATGATATGTGGTGGATGGATGGTGGGATGCGAGATGTCGGCTTCAGTGGGCGCGGCGCGATTCGTCCTGTACCTTGTCGCGCGTTCGCCTCAGCCTTTGCCGTGCTTAAGTGTGCGCCTTGCAGACTTGGGACGGGTTAAGCCGCAGATGGCTCTTGGATATGCTGGATATGGATCAGGCGAACGCAGTGTCTTTTCATTGTCGAGTCCATTTCCAATCCGATGTTCGTCAGATGGATTCATGGACCCCTTTGCCGCTCGGGCCGCTCGAGTCTCCACCTTCAGTGCTGTCGAACCGCCCAGGCTTATTCGCGGGGGGGCAACCCAGAGCTGTGGCTGGTGTGGCTGGTGCTTGATTGTGGCTTTTAGCAGCAAAGAGCTCCCCTTGAATTTCTTAGCTCATCCACGTCCTCCATGTCGTAAGTCAAAGATGGAGAAAGGTGTTCCTCAAGCTCAACGCCAGAAATCCCCAAGCCTCGCATTACACAACTGATAATGCAACTTACCTATCCTGCAGGAGGATGAGACTCAACTTACACAGAGTCTCGGCATTGCCAGCTCTGCGAGGTGCATTGCAATCGCCGTTATTACGGGTGCAGCCATGTCAACGCCGTTATGCATTCCAGGCCGCGGGTGCGCCTGTCTTTGACGTCTTCAACCGCAAGACGAAGTGGCTGCAGAGGGAGAGGGCTGCCTCGGATCCCGAGACGAGCAGGAGGGCAGACTACTTGAGAGATGAAGTGGCCGCCCGGTTATGTGAGAGGCTGCTGGTAGGTCTCAATCTCCTTCACACATCCTTTCGATATATCTAGCGAGTAGTGAGTAGTCATGCTAAGTTAGAATCCAGGACATCAAGCGAGACTGGTCTAGAGTACTCGATTTAGGAGCAAACTCGTGCAACATAGCCTGGGCCCTCACCAAGGAGAATCCGGATCCGGATCCGGCAAAGCCCGTATCACCTCCATTATCCACCAAAGTCGGCGAGTTGGTGGCAGCCGACTCATCGCAGACCATGCTGTACAGGGACTCCGACTTGCCCTTCAACGACAACATCAACATCACCCGCCAAGTCCTGACAGATCAGGAGAGTCTGCCGTTCGAGGACGGCTCGTTTGATCTGGTCTTGAGCAGCCTCAGCATGCACTGGATCAATGACTTGCCCGGCGTGCTCGCCCAGATCAACCGTGTCCTGAAGCCCGACTGCCCCTTTATCGGTGCTATGCTTGGAGGTGATGCACTATTCGAACTACGGACATCGCTGCAACTCGCCGAGCAAGAGCGGAAGGGCGGTATCTCGCCTCACGTGTCTCCGCTCGCCGACGTCCGTGACGTTGGTGGGCTTCTCCAGAAAGCCGGCTTCAAGATGTTGACGGTGGACGTGGACGATATCACAGTCGACTATCCCGACACCTTCGCCCTAATGCACGATCTCCAGGCCATGGGGGAGAGCAATGCCGTTCTTGCCCGCCAGATGGGAGCTCTTAGTCGGGACGTATTGATTGCCAATGATGCCATATACCGCGAGCTTCATGGCAACGAGGACGGTTCCATACCGGCCACTTTTAGGATCATCTACATGATCGGTTGGCATGAGTCTGCTAATCAGGCAAAGCCTCTACCTCGAGGAAGCGGAAACATCAACTTGAAAGACATACTCGAAAAGAAGTAGATAGTCTAAAACGTGTATATGATTGCATCAATTACCTGATTTGCGACCGGCATTGTCCGAGTTCGCAGACGACTCGACAGATCAGAACGTGTCAACACGCAATGCTAGGGATTTCATGCGGACATGGAACTGGGAGTCAATGCTTTGCTCTGCACTTTAATCTTTTCTACTAAAACCAGAGGACACCCTCCGAACAGGTGGCCAAGAACGCCCTGACGGCACTAAGTAGATGTCCACGCACGCTCTTCTCCAACTCAAGGACTCCGTGACTCCAAACAACATTGCCTGCCCACTTCATGCCGCTCCCCACCACAGCTTCATACCTTCCTCCAATCCGTCATGGTGCGCCCTATGCATCCCAGACCGGCCACCTCGACCACCTTCTCGTGCCAGCTCAGCAGCACGCTCATGGCAGCACCAGTCGACTCGTTAGCAGCGTGAGGCCGTCCGATAGCCTGGCTAAAGCCGGTCTGCTGTGGTGTGACCCGTGTCGGTGTCCGCGGAGCGCTTCCGCTTCCTTGGGCCGATGATGCGCCCATGCCCTTATAACTGTCGGCGTGGTACAAGTCAGCATTTATGGTGGTGGGAACAACATTGGAAGTGCTCGGGAATTCGTAGTGGTATCGGACGTTGACTTACAGGTACTTCATGAGCACATCTAGGCACTCACTTCCTCCGGGTGTGCTGTAGATCCGTTGGAGCATGGGCGTCATGTCGCTCGCCTTGATTGACTGGAGGACCTCGATGACAGTTTGAAGGTGTGCTTCCTGTACATAGGAACTGTCAGTCTATTGTACTTGCCCCTGTCTGCCACGCACAGCTAGAAGCGCGGCGACGTCAACTGGTACCATGAGGAGCACCACTAACCTTGGCCAAATCGCTTCCATTATAAACCGGGGACTCGAGACATCCGCGCAACGCTCCTTCGGTATCTCCTCCCCGCAGCAGCTGGCGGACCTGGTTGGCGAGCTGACGAGCTTCGCCCTCGGTGATCTCGGGTAGGGGCGGGTGGAGGGAGGATGTGTCGAAGTTGAGGCTCGAATCCTCCGTTAAGGCGTCGATGTTGATGGTGCGCCATGCCTCGCTAAGCGACGCCGAGGTGTGTTGTTGGATGATAGACATTGTTGTGAACGTGTGGTTACTTGGGAGGTGTTTTCGGGAGTAAACAACAGCTTGGGGAGAACGCAAGGCTGATGTCGTGGTCTGGTTGACGTTGTGGTGGGGAATGTGGGGTTGGGCGCCCGGGCGGAACAGTTGGATTCAAGGTGAGGCTCGGTGTGCTGAGTGAGACATGACTTATATGGAGCAGTTTATGCTCACCTTGCTCACCTTGCCCACCTGGCGCTGTCCAAATGCCACCCCGTGTGCTAAGTCGTCCAAACGGGTAACCGTGATGAAGACGGCCAGGTGTGATACGTTCTTGGCTTCCTGGAGATTCAGGTATTCTATTTCTGATACCGGTTTCCGCCAACTATACATTCCCTTGAGCGGATCTTTTGTTTGTCTTGTTTGTCATGTCAACCGTAGTATGGACAAGTACATGTGTTTGTTTGCTACGAGCCTTGTGTTTCTCACGGCACCTTCCACTCACGTTCAAACCCTCAATCTGGGTATGATGTCGTCGTAAGGCTCTGCGGCGCAGCAACAAACTGTTTGTTCTGTGGGTGTAGTACAGGGGCTCGAGTCGAGCGAGGTCAAGACGACTAGACTCTCCACAGCACTTGTAACAAGCAGCAACTGCTAGGGGGTTGAATCCTGCCAACCGAGTGAAAATTCTTTCGTGGGCAAGTCCCAAGACGTGAAACGTGCACTGGCCGCAAACTTGTCCTGCTTGATTGCATCGTGGGAATCAGTGGGATTCGCGTCAATTTTACACGGACACTGTACAGGTAGGTACAAAAATGCATGGCGATCCATTCCCGTGAGCTCACTTGGCGCACGAAGTGCATTGTACCGGGACCTCGGAGCGTGGCTACAGCAGCCACTTAGGACGCGACGGGGAGAGAGCCGTTGACCCGCACGGAAGCCACTGTGGACTGAGTGGAGTTCTTCGTATCTGGGACAATGGAACAATGACCTGAATTGGTGACTCATTTTCCCATTCTCGAACAAGCAATGCATCCATCCTTCCATAATTACGATGAGCTGTCCTCCGTTGCCCAGGCACTCCCATTGCTGGGATTGGGAACAAGTGCTGTCAAACAGACGACGTGACAGCACTTGCTGTCAACGGAGACCGCCTATCTGAATCCCAGTGACTCCTTTTCCCTCCTCTCCTGAAGTCGCGACCCCCACCCCTGCTGACAACCACAGGGAAACCAGTTGTTCAACACCGCGCCAGGCTTCCAGTTCAATGCCAGAGGTAGTCGGGCTGTTGCCCAAAGAACGGAACTCGACCAACCGTCAAGTCGGAATTACTCGCGGAGTGACGGGAAAATAAAATTGAACGGCGAGGAGCAGCAGAAGAAACCACAGCCAACGAACGATCCAATGGTTTGACGGCATTTCCCGGTGCAACGTACGCGAACCCGGTGCTGTGGTCCGGGACCTGCACCTCCTTTAACCTTGCATTAGCGCGTCCTATTCCAGTCGCCCTTGCCCCCATGCGCCTCGTCTTGTCCTTTTTGTTCTGGGGACCTCGAGGTTGGGTTCTGATGTCACAGTCTGCACCAATGGGTCAAATCTCAAGGACGGTCAAGAGTCGAATATGTGAAGACCCGCTTGCATAGAGAGCGCGGGATGGTGTTCATTGCCCCTGTTCGGTTGCGTGATAAGTAAGTTGGCGCAAACCGCCGTGCTGGACATTCTGAGCTCATCATCCCCGGTATGTTGAAGCGGTAGAGCGCACAGATATAGAACAGTTGGGTGGTTGAAGTGTTGTGACAGTCATAAAATTCTTCCAAGACCAGACAACTGCGATGCCTTGAAGCCATCACTATACATACAGTCTAAAACCAGGGGGTATCTTCTAGTCAACCTGGATCCAGCCCAAATCCCCGATTGATGAGAGCCCGGGGCGTCCTCTTTCCCACGTTGCGCCGCGCGCTGTATTGGTGGTGTACAAATGTTGAAACAGGAGACGCAAAAGAAAAGAGCGCCGAGTGGTAGCTCCCGAGGCATGGTCGGAAGCTGCTGGCCTGCTGTCCGATTCGTGAGGAATGGCAGCAGAGGCAGTGAAACTGAAAAACAGAAGGAAAATCCCAAGGAAAAGGAAAGCCAAACAAGTCTATATGCAGTCCCAGATATCATTTCTTTTTCCCATCCTTGTCCCACACATTTTTCTAGTCCGAGACCTTCCCCAGATGAAATGGATATCGACAAAACCGAGAAAGCGTTGTCCGTTGCGTTCCCAGCATTCCAAAAGCACGCAAACCAAAACCAGAGCAAATATTAGATAGGGGGGGGAGGAATGTCTCGCCGATCGGAAGACGTCGCAGGTTGTCGATATTGCCCCGGGCAGTCGAGACGAGTTTAGGTCGCTGGACTCGTCTGGCGTATTAAAGCGAGTTTCCAGTGAAGGGTCGAGAGTGAGTGTGGCTTGCTCGCAGTGTGGCCTTGTGTGAAATGCCCCGGAACGGATAAGAAAAAGCAAGGCCACGGAAACTCCCAACCCCAGCAACCGGCCGTCTATGTTTGAACGCCTTGCAAAACCCGCAACCGGAAAACACCAAAAGAAAAAAGCACCAAAGATGTACAACTAAGAGACCAGCAGTCTCTTTCTCCTCCTTCTGTGCTGCTGGGAAGCAAGTGGCGGCGGGCCGTCTTGTGTATCTCCGAGAATGGCGTATTAATATAGTGTGACAGGTGCGAGATGGAATGACCGAACCCAGAAAGCGTAAGGGCGAAAGCTGTTCCTCTGGCGGTTCCAGGATAATAAAACAAGGGCAATGAGATTAAAAATGTTGTAGGCCGAGAATATGCCGCTCGAATCCAGATAAGGTCGAACGATGCGAAAAGAGAGGAAAGTGTGTAACTTTGGCTTGCGCGGCTGTGGAGGCACTGATGGAGGCGCACTGACAAGCTGCCAAGTGTGAGAAGTTGGTGAGGAAGGGGTCCGATGAAAGCGTCGTGCTTGCGTGGCGCCAATGTTGTAGGCACATGCGCTCGATCCGGTTTACCGACGCTTCGGCTTTGGCGGAGGTTTGGGGACACCTGTTGTGTCGTAGGCGCCGCGACCCATATTCAGGCAAGCTTGAGACTCTCTGGTAATCATTTTGTTCTTGTTGTGTGAGGCACGAGGCCGATGTTGGGATGTCGTCTAGTGTGCGGTGGCATGTTAGTGTCTATTGCAGTGCAGACGGATGAGACCGGGCGAAGGATGGGAAAAGGGGGTGGGCATGAATATATATGCAAGACTCGTAATCCACGAGTCGCGTCGCATCGGACGGCACTGGAGGTTTCGAGGCAAAACACGGTAAGGCAGCAATGTTGGAGGAAGCAAGGGAGGGAGGGAACTTTTGCTTCCGTGTCTGACTCACAAATGATTGTGTGTATTTGTCGGGTTGCGACGAGGCAACAAGACGGGATAATACACTTGGGATAGAGCCGGATTGGCGCAACAGTTGAGGCGGAGTGTGCAGCGAGATTATAATTCGGCCGAATAGCAGACTGGATGTCAGGTTGGAGCGTCACCAAGTGGGATTCGGGGGATGCGCGATAGGTTGCAGTCGAGAGCTGAGACGTCGCCCAAAGCAAGACGAGGCGGTTGCGGTTGGGTGTGATTTATCGACACTTTTGGATGTTGGATGCCGACTGAGAAGAAAGTGTGGTGAAGGAGGCGCAGGATACCGGGGATATTTGAAGTGTTTTCCCAGTAAGATACGTAACGTATTAGGTGTGTAGCAAAGAGGAAGAGAAGCCCTGTGTTGTTGGATGTTGCTCCAGGTTGCGCAGGTCTCGGGAGTGGCTGCGTTGTTGTTCAATGTTGACTGAACCCTTTTCTCCAATGTCTCCAATCCTTTTCAGAAAGTCGTCTTAGACAAGTTGTGACCGTCTATTCGGGCCCGCACGGTCAGGTACGCTGCAGGGCGATGCGGGTGATGCAGATAAAGGGCCGGTTTGGATGTGGTGTGGTCGGCTAAAACAAAACAAAAAAGACAGTGTTCCACTCGAGTCTCGTAAGGGGGGGTGTGTGCGTGTGTGTGTGTCAGCTGTGAGATACGCAGAAAGAAGCAAGCAGAAGATAGATGGATGGAGGAGAGAGAAAGAGAGAGGAAAGGTCGTGATGTTAGAAGGGAGAAACGAGTGGAAAAGTCATGGGAAGTGATGAAGGTCCCGCGACAACGGGAAGGGGGTCTGAGAGAGTCTTATAATCAAACGTGATGGACATTGCGCAAGGGAGGGAGAGTCTCTCCCATTTCAGAGAGACAATTTCTCAACCTTTTTTTTTTTCCGAGCCTTGTTCCCTGGGTCCCTGGAGGACAGCGGTCCAACAACGCCAGAAACACCCTGTCATTTCTCACCGGGCGGAACTTGAACCTTGCCAAAAGGGACAAGTACCTCCTGAATTCTTGGGACCAGTGGGATCTCCTGTAATTGGCATCGCTGGGCCTCCTTTCCGGCTGGGCCTGGGGTGGGGCCGTGAACCAAAAGGGTTAGCGCCAGGCACCACAGTACCGTGTTTGCAGTACAGTGCGTTCCTTGTAGTACCTGAGACAGCGGGTCCCTGTCGCTGGCCTGTACCTTCCTTTCCTTTTCCTGCGCATCCCCGGACAGGGGACCCGTACGGAAGGCACGTACCGTCAGAGGTTAAGATACTTCCGCTAGTAGTCTGGCGACCGGTTTGATTAATCCCAATCTGGAAAAGTTTTGAAAGAAGCCGCATCCACTTCTTTGCGTTTCTTGTCATTCATTGCCTTGCCTTACCCTTCTTTCTTTTTTCTTGCTTCAGAATAACACGGGGGATATGACGAGTGACGACGGGCATTTACTCACTTGCTCTGAGTGGTCTTTGGCACTCCTCGCCTCAAGGCCCTCAACCAACGGGATGCAACATGTTAACCACGCGCCTTGATGCTGGTTGAGAATGTGAGATACGGTAATTGGTCCCATCGGATCTATCATAAATCTGACTGAGACGACTAGGGCCTCCCGGCATCCTCTTCCTCGTTGTTGTGAGAGGTTTCTGGCCCTGCACATTCGCTTCAGGATGGGATCTACTGTGTACCGTCCGAGGTAACGAGGGGCGTTTGGTTCGGGGAGTCAAGGGATGTCGCCCAACAAACAAACAAACAACGAAATTCCTGTTTGGGGCGCCGCTACACGATGGCCTTGCCGAGCCACATGGCTAAAGGTTTCGATGATGGCTACACATCTACTACGCGGTCTACTACGCGGCCAGGGCTGGCAGACACTGTCTGGAACTCGTATGTTCTCTGTACAATCCGACACCCGGCTGGGCCGCCGCAGTTGTGCCCTGGACGACATGGTCTCCGTTGTCAATCCTGCCCGATCTGATGAGTTGTCATTGTTGGGCGCTTCTGAGCAATCAGCGCTCGCTTGTTCCAAAATTATGTTGCAAGTCGCCGTCCATGTTCACACGGGCCAATGTATAGACCTACATGCCCCTACTGCGACTGAGACAGCTCTCAATCTTTCCGCGACCACAAAGACGAGGTCCGTCGACTTTTCGACCATTGCACAACGTACCCGGCTCGGTCTTGCAGCTTCTTCCGTCTTTTACATCCGTCCAACAACTCGGTGCTCGTGACCGGAGACACTGCATTCGGGGTCACTATTCTTGGGCATTTGCAACACTCGGGAAACATACGCCTAAATCGAGTCGCTATTATACGAAATGCATGTACAACCTTGAGCCTGTGGTGTCGCGTGGTGTCGCTGTCACAGTCCAGTCGGCCCAGCCATGAGAGAAAAAGCTGTCATCTTTCGCTTGGTTGGCCCTGAGTCGACTCGTCAGATTGAAGCTCTGTGCATCTATGCTTGATCCCGTTTATCGACATGGTGCCGCATGCAAAGGCCAATGCCGCGCTTGCAGATGTCGATGTGCTGCACAGTATGCAAGGCACGAAGGGCTGTCATGTGTATATCTTGAGCCCCATCTCGCGGGTTAGGCCCTTCAGCTCGACATGGCTCACATAACACAGTCTCCTGTCAGAGGGCGTACGGCAGCTCTGGGTTGTGTCGTGCCTGACGGGGTGAATACAAGCCTATTTCCGTCGCTACACCACTGCTGACACCTCTCACAATCATATGCTTCTCGTAGTCGGCATACGACTGCGCTGCTCGCTCCAGTCAAATATGACACGGCTGACGACCTCCGGCCCGCTGCCTCCTAACATGGACACATGTATTACAGAGACATGTCGCGGTTCAATAATATGGGAGCGAGTGCACATCTGCGACGCAGGTGTTTATCTGTCGCTTAGCCCAGCTTAATCGGGCTTTCATTGAAATGCAACTTTGCAGAGCCTCTTCGCGTGGCGGCGCCCCCAGAACAACCAACTTCACAAAGTCTCTAGAACTCAACCAAACCATACCGATTGCCTCAGGCACGTCGTCGGATGACCCATCGTACCTATCAGCACGTCCGCATTCAGCCGGTGTGGCTACGCATTGCTTGTTTGTTCGCGTCAAGCCAGTCCTACAGAATGTTTTCACTCATTGCCGGGTCACCCATCACATCTTCTGGTGAGGATCGCAAGCTGTCGCTTGTGGCGCTGAGACGGTCTCGAAGGACAACGTCTGGACGAACACACGGCCGAAACGAGGCGCCTGTCAGTCCTGATAGTCAGAAATCATGGTCTTCTGCGGATTCAGCCTCAACTCTCAACTCAGCTCGCCTGTCAAGGACTCCTCAGGAACAATCGCTGTCGCGGGGTGTTATCACAGCAATTGGAACTCGAGAGTCGTTTTCGGACCGCTCCCGCATCCATCGGCGGCGGTGACACAGTTGAAAATGAGACGCTGCGCATGTCGGTTCGCGTGTCTGGGTGCTTGGCGATGCCGGCAAACGAACTCACCAGTGGTCCAGCACACACGCAGACACGAAGGGATGTTTTCCCGAGACAAGGTCCACGACATCGAAGAGTTTGCCTGTGCGGAGTCCAGGTACGCCATCACAGCTGCATCGCCCCGTGACAGGCGAATGTTCACCCGTCACCGTGCTTACGAGGTGATATACGAGGCATCGACTATCAGTTTATATCAAACGTGTTCATCCGTGCATTTATTTTAGTCTCTAGTTATGGGCAGCGTTTGGGGCAGATGGTCAACCGGGGCTCGATCTTGAACCAAGCTGCTGGTTGTTCTGGAAGTCTTCCATGCATTCTAATGCCGGAGCTTGTACAGGGGTAATGCAGCAGCCAATTTCTAGAAGCAGTGGAGCAGTGGAGCAGTGGAGATGGAGCTTCAGCCGGAGAGCTGACCCTGTGGGGTCTGCTGTGACAGCATCTGCCAGGGGAGACTCGACGTTTTTGGGCTTCGACGAGCTGTTAATCAGCCAGCAACCGGCCATGCAATGGTACCTATGTGTCGTTCGGGAATGCGTCTCTGCATAGCGGCCCGGACGAGACATCGCTATTTTCGCCTCCCGAATGCAAACACCCATCTATCACATGGTGAGTCGCGGTGAGTCGTTGGTGATCAGGGTGATGTTGCTGCCCCCTTATTCAACGGAACAAACGGAGAGCTGTCCGTGAAGCTCGGAGGGAGTGTACATCTGTGAATTCAGCGCACTGTGACAGGGGCGAGGGCCGGACAAAGAGTACAACCGGGTACCTTACAGGGTGGAGCGGACCTAACCATACCGGTTTTGGCGGTTGAGCTACGCAATGTGGTCCAGCGGAACTTTCCTGGAAGGTTTTGGGACCTGCATTAGCGTTGACTCCTGCCTCATTCGCCTGGGCGTCGTTTATGAATCATATGATGTGTCTTGTAAGTCCTCCCATTCAACACTCGACGTATCGCAATTCAGATACCGCTCTTCAAGTAACTCAACTCTTTTTAAATAGACTTCAACAGAATTCCCTCAAAGCCATCACTGCCCCCTGTTAACCCAGCCGAATGCCCTACAAATTTAAACTGTTGTTCTGAAACACGAGCGACAAAGTTCAGGTTACTCCTGTCGGTGATCTTCAATTGGACACCCTGCCGAGCACATGCCGCCAATCTTACCGGCCAGACAAAGCCTGTGAGGGCGATCACTGCCGACTCACGGTTCTCGGCCTCGGTATGCGACTGCCACAGGGCTCACGCGCCGCCCTGGCCAACCATCCAACAGCTGTATCGCGTTTATGAACTTGTTGTTGGTCAAGCTGCTTCGTGCAGCACTCCCAAAGCGCTTGTGCTCCCACGCACAATGTCATCAGTCGCTGTGTGGTCCCCCCCTTGGGAAGCCGGCAATGCTCCCGTCGGGGATGAGGTGTGAGTCTGTTTCTGAAACCTGTCAAAACGGGCCGTTTGATGCTACACTTTTCGTTTTTCCTTGTTGAGGCTTGACTTCCAGTTGAGGTAGTAGTAGCGTGTTTACCAACCCACAATGTCCCAGCACAGCGTCATGCCAGACGAATCATAGCAGCATGGTTGCGATCCTATTGGTCCCAGCTTGGGCGCAGTCACTTCTCACATCCCGACACGCACAGGTACCCGATCAACTGGTTCAACTGTGGTCACTTCTACAGACCCAGCCACGGAACCTAACGGTCGCCAGGGCTGGGCTGCCAGGCCGACTTGCTTCCATCTCTTGTCACTAGGGCGACTCACGACAGTTCCACATATTTGTGGTGTTTGAACTGGGACGTCTGCAAATATGCCGGAAGATGGCGATGGTGGCACGGAGGGAGCCCTCAGTTTTCCACAGGAGAGGCCGAAGCATGGTCATGGAAGAGCACCGCCACATGGCAACAGGACGTGGCAACATCAGGCACAAACGGACTCGCCCGCCAATCCAACAAGAGAACGTTGAGAACACTTCCCTCAAGGACATAACCTGGGTTCACGACCGTCGACAACAGACTTTTCACTGTCGAACATCCCATGTTGTTGCCCTGACGAAGCAACCGAACTCACTTCACTCTCCAGACAATTACCGGCCAAGAACTACGGCTCCGCTCTGCTGCAGCAAGACCATGTGGCACCGGGGAAGCTTTCCGTCCTTGCAGGTAGAGCCTTGCCTGTAGCCGTACGGAGTCTTTCCCGTCTGGTAAATTGCACTGAAAAATTTGCACCGACCTCATCAGCCACGAACCCGTTACGCGTTGAGTGCAAAAGAAAGACTGCCAGGACTGCCGGTTGCTGGTCAGTTCCAAAGACTCTCAGAGATCTACAGGCGTGTCACAGGGGGTTTGTGGGGACGCATTTTATGATATGCAAGGCTAGGAAGAGGAAGATACCATCCGACATTGCCCTTTCAGCAAGCCTTGTGTCAAGACAGCGAAGTCACCTCCTACAGGCCGATAGGTCATTGTCATGAGGTCAAAGTTTCACAGGCTTGCCGCATCTCATGATTCTGGCCCGAACAAGCGTCCTCCCGAGTGGTTATACTACCGGTTGGTTGCCGGGCTCGAAACTGCTAGTCTGCGACTGATCTGCCTTGTTCGTTGGATCCCAGCTCAACAACACGGGCACCGGTCAAGAATCTCTCCCTGCTACGGAGTGGGCTCGGTCAGGGTCTCACCTCGGAAAGCGTTCCGGAATCCTAGCACCGGACCACGTTGAAACCTGACTTGGCGTCTTCTCATTGGGTACCAGTCTCGAGGACGTCAAGACGTGCCTCGCACAAGGAAGGTGGGCTATTCCACTCATCAGCTCGTGCACGACCCCTCCGGCCGCCCTTTGTGTTGCTCACGTGTTTACTGTGGTACTGTACAGCCCACGGCAATCAGGCAGTGCGCCGTACATCGACAGCAAAAAGCTCCCGGAGGTTACTCAGCCGAGGTCTCTATTTCATTTGAGCAACCGCAATCAATGCCGAGGATGTCTCGTGGACCGTCGAGTCTCAGGCGGAAGGACGGCTTCTAAGTCTGACAGGAACTCCTGACAGGGCCACGGCGGGTAAGACGAAGTGTCTTCGGCATTTGAGCCAAGTGGCTCGACGGCGAGGGCACAACCCAACGCGGCGGCTGATATTGTACAGCAGGCTGTAGTGCGCGTGTCTTTAGGACATTGTAAGGCCGGAACTTCGGAAGGAGCCGAAGTATATGTTCATGTCCGTCAATCTCAGCCATCTGGGCTCGTGCGTGTCCGTTGTTCTTCTCTTTTGGTCAATGGTATTTCTAGGGTTTTAGGACGGGAAGACAGTAAAGGAACGAATTCATGATACCGGAACTGCAACATGGTTGTGATTTTGAAGACGGCAAACGGACCGAGTATCACGGTGATCGTCTCGAGCTAGCTGTTGCGTTGACTTCGGCACACAGATATCGAGTTCGGATCAGGTAAAGAAACGCGGCATGACTTACATTGTTCCCCCCTCTGTCCTTGCGACTCAATCAGGGCATCATAAGAGGCTTGTTGTTTACGCTTCGGCCGTAGAACCGGACATAGCATGTCCCTCGTTTCTGTATGCTTCACTCCGTGTTTTGAGAACTTACGATCCGCCAGACGGTGTCAAGATGCAACTCTAGCTGTGACTCAATTCGCTACGCTCCTCGTGCATCTGAGCTACCCACCCGCGAAACCACCCGGAGAACCAGCACGAACATGGTGCTTCCGGCATCCATAGAACCAATGCCCACCAACCAATGCAGCGTCCCTTCGCCAACCAAGCCGAGAGAAGCAAACGCAGTATTAACTCCATGACCAATGACTTGACCATCAAACGCCTGGTCGTATCGTAAATATAATAAAACAAAGAGATAAGGCAAATTAACAACCCCCTCCTCGCAGCATCGAGACCTTCAGTGACTGTAACCAAGCCCTGAATGCCTCTCAGCGCCGCTGGAACCTCTAGCCCATCGCGCTGTCGGCACTATCAAGCTTGATGTAGGCGTCCTGGATAGCCTTCAACTCAAGCCCGTCAATCTCCATAACAGTAAGCCAATCTCTCAACTGGATCTGCTTCCCCTTATCGCCATCCTCTCTGAAGGTTCCCAGCCGCTGCTTTCCTTCAATTGTCAAGCGAGCCTGTTGCATGGGTTTGTTCGACGCCGCCCCAGGTGTGCCGGGCAGATCCGTGGTATTGAGTCGAGTCGGGGTGCTAGCGCCGCTCGCTCCTGCAGTCATCCACGAATACTGTTTGCCCTTCTTCCGTCCGCCAAAGCCACCCATCATGTGCTGCAATGTCTGGTTGGCGGTGGCCGTGCTCGTGTCGCTGATACCGCCCCGTCCGCCTCTACCGCCGCCAGCTGCTTTCTTCTGTTCTCTCAGTTCCTTCTTGGTAAGAATTTTGTCCGGCTCAGGAGCAATTGTTCCTGGCGTGCCAGGTGCCACTGAACCCGCCCGCGATGCACTCGTTGCAGACTCAGGATTGACTCTCTTCTGTCGCTTGCGTAGCCTTGCGTCTTCCACCTCACGGTCAGCGTCTCCGTTCTTGCGTATCGCGAAGGACAGATTATCCTTAGTCGAGATTGGAGTCGCCTTAGTTGCATCCAACGGGCCTATGATAACAGGGTGAGTAAGGAATGTCATGTAGCCAAGAACAGGAATCTACAACCATGGAGAGTCTTACGCTTCAGTGAATTTGTGCGAGGACTGACCGCACTGTCCCCCCCGGCTCCAGAGGGTGAGTCCTGAGACGCTGCCGCAGCGGCGCCTGAAGGTATTGGGGCTGCAACATCGACCCAATCGGCAGGAACCGCTCCGTGAGCCGTCTTCTGCCTCACGGTTGCAACATGGAAGCCCTCTTCGAGCTTTTCACGAACACGGTGTTTCGTAGCAAGTGATAACAAAGCCAGCTGATCCACCAAAAAAGCGTCATGCGGAAGGAAGGCTCCTGTCGTGTGTACCAATGCACCGTCTGGGCCTGTCTTGGTCGTGACAGTAAGCTCTGGTGGGGACCACATCTCAGCGGGCTTGAATTTTCCCATCGGTTGGCTAGGGGTCTTCGGGTCCAAGTTGAGGTTGATGTCATTCTTTTTGCAGATCTCGGCAGCCCTGCGATTGAGAATTGCTATGTTCAAACACGGGTTGTTGATCTCACTTGCCCGTATGCTCGCCAGATTGTGCGCCGAATCATTCCAAGCCCTCTCTGCTGCTGCTGCTGCCATCTTTTCTTGGGTTTTGGCGTCGGTGGGTTGAGCCGGCTGATTGGCAAGACCAGCACCGTAGAAGGACGACTTGCCGCCGGCTGGGTTCGCAGGGAAACCGTATCTAGAGTCTTGCCCGAAGCTTCCCGCGTAGTAGTCTGCAAGTGCTTGTTCCTCATCCCTAATGTTGATACCGGTGCCGGCGAGCGAATCGGTGGCATCGTACTCGTACTCCTTGGTCGGACGCTCTGCCGGTTTTGACGGCGGACCCATGACTCCCGGTGTCGCGGGCACCGGTGTCGATATCGTAGGCATCGGGGCAAGCATGGCTGGAGTATACTGAGGGTTCGATGCAGGTGCGAGTGGCGTCGTCGGGGTTGACGCGAAGCCCTGGCGTGAATCAGGGTGCGTCAGATTAGGAGTCGTGGCACCATTCTGGTAGGGGGCATGGCTTTGATATTGGGTGTTGTTCTGATATTGTTGGTTCTGCTGCGGAAGCGCCATGTTGCCATAGGACGGAGAGGTAGCAGCCGAGTTCATCGGGCTCCCGGCAGGACTGGCCGCGAACTGTTGCTGTTGATATGGCAGAGGCTGTGGTGGCTGGTAAGGCGAGGCGGTCTGCGCTGGAGACGGGTTTGGAGAGAGTCGCGCCTGATTGTTAGGTGGAAAAGCGAGGCCCTGCTGCTGATGATTAACAGGCGACGGGCTCGGTTGAGCGGGAGAGAATGGCCGCGCAGGCATTTGCGGAAGCTGCTGAGGCTGAGGCTGCTGTTGCGCCATGGTGACGGTTGTTCCGCTGCGCGAAAAAGTAGCTGAGATGGTGGATTAAAGCAAGTCGGAATAAATAGAGGATGGTCTGTCGCGCAGAGGAAACCGGGAGTAGTGAAAGTGGAACAAGGGCGGGGAAGGGTGTCGTTGGGCGGGAGAGACGAAATGGAAGGTGAATCCCAAAGAGAAGGGAAAGGAAGGGAAGACCCCTAGGCTGCGGGAGCCCGAAGGTCAAACTCCCTGTCCTTCAGTCGTCGGCATCCGTCCACTCGGCGTCCTTTATTGATTGATGTCGTTGGAAGAGCTCCAGCTCCTGCTTGTCGGCGCGCCTGGTACTGTTTGCTGCTGGGAACCTTAGTATCGTAGCGGTCGCAGGATGATTAATACTGTTGAGCCGAGTAATGCTCAAAACTCGCGATTTCGAAGGGGCAACGCGAACGATAGAGCAGGTCGGGTGGTTATTGGATGCTCAAAGGTGAAGTAGCACGTCGGCCGTTGCAAGGTGGAAGTTACGACATTCTCTCCACAGCTTGCCATCGCGACTTCAGACAGTCACGTGAAGCGCTACATGTGGATCCGGCAACTTTACCTGCTGATCCGTGCGTTGAATTCGCCTCTTCTTGGCGGCTTTCTTGAACAAAGAGCCGCATCCAACTTCAATGGAAGTTCCATTCAAACTTATGCCACACTCACCATCTATCTCATCATACCTTTCAAAAAAATCAACCACTCTTTGGAACCTTTCCAGCTACATGATAATACCGCTGCAGATCTTCGGTCATTTCGTTTAGCGTCCTGGGAGTTTGAGCGATGTGAGACGGCACTTGGGTTTCTTTTGAACATTCTAGGCTTCAGCGCCATCTCTTGTCGTTTGTTTTCCGTCGCTTATAGTTCCTCCCACAAGCCATGGCTTCCAAACGGAAGGCCGCCGCAATGGCTACAACCGTCACTGAAGAACCCGTAGATCCCGCAGATGAGCTGATGTTTCTATGCCTTGGTGGCGGGAATGAAGTTGGCCGTTCATGCCACATCATCCAGTACAAGGGCAAGACAGTCATGGTACGCCTACCACGTTATGACCACGACGATGCCATTACTAATGACTATCAACATAGCTTGATGCCGGTCAACATCCCGGATACGAAGGGTTCAGGGGGCTCCCCTACTTTGACGATTTCGACCTCAGCACCGTTGATGTGCTCCTCATCAGCCAGTAAGTAATCCGCCTCCTTTCTTTTCGACTGCTTATCATGTACCATCGGTGAGAGCATGTGGAAGTGGGTGGGCTATGGGACGTTTGGATATGTTTGGTCGCCTGCTCGCCTGGCCGGTCACCTGCCATATGTACTCAACAACAGCCTACTTGCGCAGTTATCAATACAATCATCAATCTCAGCCTCTGCCCACCTATGCCACACATGCCTCCGTTTGTATGATAGATGTAGACCTGCCCTTGGTGTAGCTTGTCATCCTTTCCGCACCACTCCATCATACTGCCCCCTACATCCTCACCCTCGCCCTCGAACCAGGCCAGTACTGACTTTCCTCAAGTTTCCACGTGGACCACGCCGCCTCACTCCCGTATGTGCTGGCCAAGACGAACTTCAGGGGACGCGTCTTCATGACACATCCGACAAAAGCCATCTACAAGTGGCTGATACAAGACGGCGTGCGTGTCGGCAACACATCCTCAAATCCGACCTCGCAGCCCGTTTATACCGAGCAAGACCACTTGAACACCTTTCCGCAGATCGAAGCCATCGACTACCACACGACACACACCATCTCCTCCATCCGCATCACCCCTTACCCGGCCGGCCATGTCCTTGGTGCGGCTATGTTTCTCATTGAGATCGCCGGCCTCAACATCTTCTTTACTGGTGACTACTCGAGGGAGCAGGATCGCCATTTGGTTTCAGCCGAGGTGCCACGTGGCGTCAAGATTGATGTGCTCATCACAGAATCAACCTACGGCATCGCTTCTCATGTGCCACGTCTTGAGCGCGAACAGGCCCTCATGAAGTCAATTACCGGCATCCTTAATCGCGGTGGCCGGGTGCTGATGCCCGTTTTCGCGCTCGGGCGAGCCCAGGAGCTACTGCTCATTTTGGATGAGTATTGGAGCAAGCACCCGGAGTTCCAGAAGATTCCGATATACTACGCCAGTAATCTCGCGAGGAGGTGCATGTTAGTCTACCAAACTTACGTCGGCGCCATGAATGATAACATCAAGCGGCTCTTCCGTGAGCGCATGGCCGAGGCGGAGGCATCTGGAGACGCGGCTGGAAAGGGAGGGCCCTGGGACTTTAAATACATCCGGGCTCTCAAGAACCTGGATCGCTTCGACGATGTCGGTGGATGTGTGATGCTGGCCAGTCCGGGTATGCTGCAGAACGGCGTCAGCCGCGAGCTCCTGGAGAGGTGGGCACCGAATGAGAAGAATGGCGTTATCATCACAGGTTACAGCGTGGAGGGCACGATGGCGAAGACGATTATGCAGGAGCCTGATGCGATTCCGGCCATCATGTCGAAGAACATTGCCGGTGCCAGAAGAGCACCCGGCGGTGACGGCGGCAACGTATTGATCCCCCGCCGCTGCAGCGTTGCCGAGTACTCCTTCGCTGCTCATGTCGACGGCACAGAAAACAGGGAGTTTATCGAAGAAGTCGCTGCACCAGTCGTGGTAAGTAGAACTTTCTGTGTCAATTCGGGGCGATCCGAGCTAATACATATGTAGATCCTCGTCCATGGCGAGCAACACAACATGATGAGGCTCAAGAGCAAACTCCTCTCGTTGAATGCCAACAAGACCATAAAAGTCAAGGTATACAGCCCGCGCAACTGCGAGGAGCTCCGCATCCCATTCAAGACGGACAAAATAGCAAAGGTGGTCGGCAAGCTTGCTTCCCTCACGCCGCCGGTGGGCGACAACGGAGAGCCACAGCTTGTCACGGGCGTCCTTGTGCAGAACGACTTCAAAATGTCACTTATGGCGCCCGAAGATCTGCGCGAGTACGCAGGCCTGACCACCACCACGATCACTTGCAAGCAGCGGCTGCGCCTCAGCGCCGCGGGGGTTGACCTCATCAAGTGGGGACTGGAGGGAACATTTGGCGGCATTGAGGAGCTGCCCAAGATCAAGACAGAGAACGGCCAGCCCGGTACGAATGGGGACTCGATGGACTTGGACGTTAAGAACATCCAGGCCCTCGTGGCTTCCTATCTTGTCATGGGCTGCGTTACAGTTCGCTGCTTCGACAACGGCGAGCTCGAGCTCGAATGGGAGGGTAACATGCTCAATGACGGCATCGCAGACGCAGTCATGGCCGTGCTGCTGGGCATCGAGAGCAGCCCAGCTGCGGTGAAGCGTTAGTGCACTACATCTCCGATCTGGTTGGATGACAGATTAACACGATGACAGGATCCGCGGCCAAACACTCCCACTCCCACTCAGCCGACATAGTCGAGCTGCCCAATCGCAATCCCTTCGCCAACCTCTCGCCCGAGGACCGCTTCGAGCGCCTTTGTATGTTCCTCGAGGCCCAGTTTGGCGGCGACAACGTAGCCCCCATAGCGGATCCCAAGTTGCCTCCTGTCTCGGAGATTGAAGCCAAGCAGGAAAAGAGACAGGACGGAGGGGAGTCGGATGCGTCTATGGAAGTGTCTGAGGACGAGGACGAGGAGGAACGGCGCCTCAAAGAGAGACAACAGGTCGAGCTCCAGAGGCTTCACAGGCTGGGGATCCCTGTGCCCGGAGTGTCCATCAAGGTCGACAAGATGGAGGCTACGGTGTGGCTGGAGGATCTGGAGGTTGAGTGCAAGAACAAGGTTTTTGCTGATCGCGTCAGGGCGGTCGTTGAGCGGGCAGTTGAGGTCTCTGCTCCTCTCTGGGGTTAGAGGTGTAGGCAGGGGGGTCTGGGAGCAAAATTGATACCAAGGTGTCTTCGAGGAGGAGTCACCCGATATTATATAGGACCTTTGATACTGGGACTAGGCGTGTTCACTATCATCATAGGCTTGGGTTATTCTGGCGAGGATCGCTTGTTTTTCAAAAAGAACCTCGTTTCCAAACGGCTGGTATTATCAATTACTTCTCTGTCGTCGTGGTATTCATACGAAGCCAACCGCTAGTGTAATTCTATCATACGCCCCCAGACCGCATGCAGCGTCCCTCAAAACTCCGTTGATGTTTAACCTTGATTTGCGAATCGGGATGCGAGAAGAACAACAACAACACCAATAATATACAGGCAGAATCGAATACTGTGGCACGCGATGCGAGTCCCTCATTCCACTAAGAACGAGGACTCAGCGGCCCAAGAGGGCTCTTCCCCGGGCCCTGGGTTCTCCTCAAAGCACGTAGCTCGTCCTCCAACTTGCGGCGTTTGGCTTGTTCCTCCTGGAAGAAAACAGTTAGTACGCTACACACACCAGTACGCTTGTGGACGTTGGGACGGGGCAGGTAAACAAACCTTCATCTCGTCCTGGAACTTCCTCCTCTCTTCCTTCATGGTGGCCCGGAACTGCTCGCTGAGCATAGCAGCGCCAGCTCTCGACTGCGCTGCACCGTTCACGCCCGGACTGGGCGGTACTTTCAGCTTCTCAGCATCCAGCTGCTCCTGCAACTTCGACACTTCGCTGTTAAGCTTATCCCTGAGCTTGTCGACTTCACCCTCAAGGCTCGTCTTGGCCGCCACCGCGTCGTCGAGCTGGCCTTCGATGTCGAGCTTCTCCTTCGTCGCGGCGATGGTCTCCTTGGTGATAAGCTCGAGCTCCTTCAGTGTGTTCTCCAGCTCCTTCCTGAGCTTCTGGTTCTGCGCAGTCAGCTCCGTAAGCTCCGCGTTCTGCGTGACCTTCGCAACCTCCGCCGCCCGCTGGGCACGAGATCCGTAGGCTCCTTCTAGCTCGGCTTTAGCGATGGTGGCCTCGGTCTTGAGCTCGATAATCATGCCGTTCATGCGCTCTAGTTCCTCGTCCTTCTCCTTCAGTTCCTTCTCTAGCCCTGCCATCCGTGTCTCGGCGAGGTTCTTGGCCCTCAGCGCGTCCTCAAGCTGGCCTCCAACAAGAGTGACGTTGTCTTCGACCCGAGACAGTTCCTTCCGAAGTTCCTCGCCGTTCTCCTGAAGCTGAGCAATCATATTGTCACGTTCCATGAGCTGCTCTCGTGCCTGCTCATACGACGCGGATTCGTTGTTTGCGCTGGTCTGCTGCACTATGTCCAGATCCCTTAAGGCCTTGGCAAGCTTCTCCTGTGCGTCCTTGGCTTCCCGCTCGACGCTGTCAAGCATGCTGCGAGTCGTCTTGAGCTCTTCGGTGGCCTGCATAAGCTCCTTGTCTTTCTCAGAACTCGACTTGTTGTTGAGCTCGCGCTGCTGCTTGATCTGCCTCTTCAGGACGGACTTTTGGTCCTTGAGACTCGTCGCTTGCGCATACAGCCACTGGACCTTGGCCGAGAAAGCCTGTAGCGAGTATGGTTCGTCTGGGTCAATAGCCTCGTCCGCCGACATGTCTTCCTCGTCGGGGTCGAGGCCCTTGTCGGCCCGCACCTTCCGGCGTTCTGCTTTCCTCTGCTGGATATCTGCATACCCTGCTTGAATGATGTCCCAAAGGCCCGTTAGAACAGTCTCCACCTGGTCGGTTTTCTGTTTGTTAGCTGAGCTTGAGGAGGAGATTTCCGCGGCCCGCGACATTTCTGTTTGGATAGTCGCTACGGCGTCTTGTAGATAGTTGAGTTGGTCCTCGAGCCGGGACGCCGATGAGTCAGGCGGTGATGGATAGTCCGATTCCCTGGCTTGAAGCATCTCGCTGACTTGCCGGTTCAACGTTTGCATGATGCCCTCGGCTTGTGCGAGAGTCGCTTTTGTGGCTGCAGTTTCAGCATCTGCAACCCTCGCGAACTCAGTGTCTTTAACATTTTGCTCCTCCAGGGCAGCGGCGAGACCGTTCCCTAGATAAGTCAACTGGCTCCCAAGCAGATCCCCGGGCTCTAGCCCACTCCCACGTCCATTGTTGTATGCCGACGGCGGGATCTGGAAATTGCTGTACTTCGTAGGATTGGAACTGATGATAAGCTCGCGTAGGTTGTTGTTGAGGTCCTCCATCTTCCTCTCCGTCTCCGAGAGCACTGCGACCCGCTCGGCGCCATCATTCCGAAGCTCCTCAATTTCGGCGAGTAGTCGGGCGTTCTCCTGCCGCAACCTGTCGGTCTCCTCGCGGAGTTGATTCTGTTGTTCTCTCCCCGGCGACTTGGTGGGGATTTGTATTGCGTTGTTGCGTGTCCGCCCCTGTTGTTGCCCGTCAAACCCTTCCAACGGGAGGTATAAACTGGCTTCATCAAAGCCGAAGTCGTCCGCAGCCGGCTCTAGGCTGTTCCGACCGTTGGAGTATGTGTAGAGACTTTCCGGACTTCCAGGGATGAGGTTCGGTCGCGCATCTGTATCTGAAGTCGGGTCCTTCTGTGTTTTCGCCGACGCTCGGTGTGTCATTTGCAGAATACCAGCCGTGTGTTGTAAAAGCCGTCGCTGAGGCACCATCAAGCGCTTCTCGAGCGAAAACAGCTCTGCGGCTAGCTCTTCGCATCGCCTCTCGCTTGCTTGCCTCTCGACATCGGCCTCGCGGGCAGAATCTCCGCCACTCAGCCGATTACCCAGAAGACTGCGCCGTTTGGAACCGGTAGGGGAGTATAGCTTTGCCATGGATATGGCGGCATCGCGGTACTTTGCTTGTATGGCGAGGTTGGCCTTTGTTTGGTCCACGCGTTGTGACAAGGACTGTATTTGCTTCTTCAGGTCGTCCACCTCTTCCTGTGAAAGAATCTCGTACTCTTTGCTGTCGGACAGGGCGGTCTCGGTAAGGAGGTGGACCTGTATCGGGTCTTTGAGGTCGACTATGACGGAGCTCTGTGGGTGGTCCGGGTTCATCTGAAAAAAGACAGCGATGTCAGAAGTGACACATAGGAGGTGAGAAAGCGAAAAGGGGAGAAGCTCACTGGATTGTAGAGCGGCTTGTCACTCTCGCCCATGACGCTTGTATAGCTCTCGACGAGCATCTTGCCGGCAGAGAAATGTGACGGGCCATCGGCAGAAGAAGGTCTCCTCCCATCGTGGCCGGCAGGGGCTTTCTGCGCCCCAGCACCGTTCATCTTGACTGCCTTGTTTACTCTATCGCGCGAAGCATTTGCCGAGACCGTTAAGAGGAGCCTGGTAAGGCGCCTCGAAGCGACTAATGCGCAGGAGTTGGGTCGTCCAAAGGTGGAAGTTTTTACAGCACAACAGGGGCGTGCAGCAGACGATTCGTTTCGTCCCGCCCAATTGTCAGATTGAATGATGCAGTCGCGTAGAAGTATGGATGAAGCGAAGCAGAAGAGGAAACTGAGGATGAACAGAGTAATAAAGAGAAACTATATTCGTACGACATTTGATGTCTCTGCGAGAACAAAGTACAGTACAAAGTGACAACCGCGAATTGAGACAGAGACCGGGGTGGGAGGGATGGCAGGGCGGGGGGGGGGGGGGGTGCAGGGGCCACACCCGTTGAAGTCCGCAAAAAGGGGTCCTTAAGGTCACCTATTTATAGGGGGCTCGACTGCCGCTTTCACAAGAATTTCAAGAGTCAGATCCCCAAGAGAAGGCTGCATCTGGTAGGCAACCCAGGAACGTCGAAAAGGCAAGAACAGAGCTTAAACTACCTGTACTTGACACGGAGGTGGCAATCACCCTCTTGGCTCTTGTATTTCGCGAATAGGAAGCCCCTGCAACATGTAGGTGCTCGGGAAAGCCCAGCGCCAGAGCCAAGCAGTTTCCTCTAACACGAGACAACTCAGGCGCTGAAAAGTAATGTGGTTCGTGCTTCATAATGGCGGTGGGACCTCGAAGTTCCCAGGCCTAAGCAGCACGGCTGACTGTTTAAAATACATATTGGACCGCCACACGTCTGGAGCTGGCACTGAGACGCTGGGCAAGGGAGAGAGCTCCGTCCTGCACACGCCGTCCTTGGCTCCAAGATTCAGTCCGGTCTTCAGCCGATGAGGAGCGTCCCGGGCGCAATCGTGGGCAATATATGGCCCGTCGATAGCTCTTTTGCCGACAGAGTCCTTAACCAAGTGATATGGAAGGTCGGGGTCCTCCAGGGAACTAATAAAGAACACATTCTCGGTCAGGGATTGCCGTCGACGAGTGTTTCCAGAGGTTTTGCGGCCACGGATCGCTGTGCCTCAGCTTAGCCTCAGCCTGATGTGCAGATCAGAAAGCTCCCCGGACCTGGTCGATGATTTGCTGGCCCATAGTTCGCCTTCTCCCCGTGTCGGCAGCCGGCCGACCTTGAGCCCCCGTCGACGTGGCTGTTGATGAAGCTGGGTCCTCTCCTTCCAACCGCCTCCTGAGCCCCTCAAAATCCTCGCCGCCTCGCTTCTCGGTCCTGATCCCTACCAGCCACCCCGGTATCCTCCACTTCGTCAAGGCACCTGGAAGCAAGTCGATTCTCCATGCATAGCCGACCAACCAGCCAATTGCGGCGCCGAGGAGCGAGCCAGGCCATTGGAAAAGGGCCAGCTGAGCAGCCAGTAAATAGCGGTAGGACTTGTCGGAGAAAGTAAGCCCGACAAAGTTGTCGACCGTCAGGGGTGAGGCTGAAAGTGCAAGCCGATACTTGTAAATGTGAGGTATGATGGCATGGTACTGGGCCAGGATGGCAAAGATGATGGGCGTAGGACCAGCTGGTAGATAGTTGAACACTCCGAATGTCATTGGCCGGAGTATTAGTGTGAGGAGCGGTGGCAAGACTGTGGTAATGCATGCCGAGGAGAGGATGAAGGACTAAGACCATGTCAGTAGGTAAGAAAGGAACTATGTCTGCGAGGGATACTCACTGCGTATTTCCGTGATCCCCACATGCGCTCAACCAGTCTCATGTTGTATAGTGTCATGGAGGCAAAGAGCACCTCTGATGAGTTTGTGTAGCATAGCTGATAGAGCAGTGCTCGCCACGGCTGGTGATAGCGCAGTATGTGAGGATCAACCAGAATATAGAAGTAGTGTTTGGCATCGAATAGGCTGGCTGCTATGGACGTTGCGACCAGGCCGAGCACCAGACCGCGTGTTACCGGTGCATTGGTGAATGACATTCTTCCTGTTGAAGGCCGGTCTCAAATAATGTAATAAGAAGCTGCCTGGGGCGTAATTGATGTGGGTGGCCGTGATCAAGCCATAGGGCTTATACTACTCGGGCCTGAGACGCGTGTCCGATAAAAGATGGGATTGCGAGTGAGCCAGATTCATGACTCAGTGTTTGATGCAAGGTGTCATGAACAGATGTGTCGAAGTTGAGTTTCCAGGTGGTTGAGGTGTGAGTCTGGCGTCTCTCAAAAGTGGACCCACGCTACCCCTGTCGCCCTCCCGTCAGGAAAACGCACCGCAGATGGATGTGGCGCTCGGACCGGCATGACGCGCGCCTCGTGTTCAATGTGGCTTCAACATTTCTCCACAAGGCGCTTGGGTTCCTTGAGGTTGCGATTTGGCCTGTGATCTTGCCGACCGAGGACAACTTCGCCATTCGCGTCCCCATTCCTCTCTGCTGACTTTTTTTCGCCGGGAAAGGGATGTATTGTTGAGTATGACTTCTTGATTTTTATAAAAGAAACACCACAAGTCCCTTGCCCTCTTTCCTGCCGCTTGACACCGAATCCGCCAGCAGGCTCACCCTCGATCCCGAGTCTCCTCTCCTGCTCGATAGACGGCAGCATCACCATCCGAGCTACGATTTGCCATGTCCGACCTCTACATCTCTCATCTCTGGAGCTGGGCCCTCAGATCACCACCGGCAGAATGGGCCATCAAGCAGCTTAGAGAGTTGCTGATTGGCGCATTGAGCCAGGGTCCTATCCCACAGCATATTGCATTCGAGATGGATGGCAACCGGCGGTACGCGAGGAGTCACAAGATCGAAACCATTGAAGGCCACCACCTGGGCTTTGAGGCCCTTGCCAGGGTTGGTTCTCGTCCTATCTACATCTCATCACAGTTTGGGTCCCCATGCTGATCAATGTCCTCCCGCTCGCAGGTGCTCGAGATATGCTACAAGTGCGGCGTCAAAGCTGTCACCGTCTATGCCTTTAGCATAGAGAACTACAACCGCCCCAAGTACGAGGTTGAGGGGCTCATGCAGCTGGCCAAGGTCAAGTTGGAGCAGTTGATGCTGCATGGCGATGTATTGGATCGGTACGGCGCCAGCGTTCGGGTGTTGGGTCAGCGGGATCTGATCCGCCCGGATGTGCTCGAGGTTGTGGACAAGGCCGTGGAAACGACTAAGCACAACACGGAGTAAGGTCACCCACGTTACGTCGAGGCGTCGAGGCGTCGAGGCGTCGAGGCCAAAGCTAACCGGCTCGCCATAGTGCGATATTCAACATCTGCTTTCCCTACACCTCGAGGGAGGAGATTACGACGGCCATCAGGTCCACAGTGGAAGAGTACTCGACGACAACTCGTCCACACAGTACGCCATTCTCGCAGACGCGCATCACACAGAAGCTCCTATCGCAGAGACACGAGAAGGGGGACGACCTTACCCACGTAAGAGAGACGTCGCCATCTCCTTCGTCTTCGCGGTCCGACGACGTGGAAGACTCTGTCTCGTCCTCAGCCACCCTCCACGCTGAATCCCCACCAATGGGCTCAGGGTTCCAGCCCAACGTCACTGTCTATCCCAGCGTCGAAGACATCACAGCAGACACGCTAGATAGCCATATGTACACCGAGGGCTGTCCTCCGCTCGAGTTGTTCGTCCGGACCAGTGGTGTGGAGCGATTGAGCGACTTCATGCTCTGGCAATGCCACCAAAACACGCCTATAGTGTTTTTGAAGTGCTTCTGGCCCGAGTTCGACCTGTGGCACTTTATTCCAGTGCTCCTGGAGTGGCAGTGGAGACAGAAGAGAAGGGAGAGGGACGAGAAACCCAGGCGGAGGGTGAAGCAACTGTAGTTGTCGATGTTATGTCACTGTGGGAGGTTCTTGTGGAGTTGAACGGTTATTGTCATTCCAGACGTGCTTGTTTCCGATACCTTTATACCTTTTAGTTAGCGAGCAAGTCAGGAAAAGAAGTTCTGATAATACTGATTCTCGGCTCGTTTATTTTGGTATACGAAGTAGACTCTAACAGCTGGAAGTGATGTCCTCGGTAGTGACGACACTGGGTATCCACAATCAGGGGCAGCATTTCCTTATCTTATCGTAGCGGGCCTGCCGTGGTCGGCACAAGTTGGGGCCGACTTGTTGGTGCTCCCCCAATGCACAGTGGTTTTAGTTCCGCTCGACAGCTGCCATTTTTGGTGCTTCGACCCAAGTCGAGTCGTCCCGTCGCTCTGTCGCACGCCGCCATCTGTTTTTCTTCTCGCGATCCAGCTTCTTCTGCTTAACAAAGGCCATTACTCCACGTCTCTGAACTTTGTGACTTGCCTTCTCTCCAAACAAGATTCGTAGAAAATGAGCTGACTTGTCTTTTCTTCGATCTTGAGCTCATTTCACCTTCTCCCTCCCAAGACCCGAGAGACTGGCGCTTTGCAACCGCCGCGGACAAATCGTTGCCATCGTCACGTCAAGCCAATCTGCAACCACAGCTTCTCCTCCTGCGCTGTCATACTTAGCCTCGCCAGCCACCACTCCACGACCACCTCTTGCCCATCTATTCCACACCAACGGCGCAGTGCTATCCATCACAATGAAGACGGCCAAGCCGCCTGTTACCGAGCCTGCAACAGGCTCGAGCCGCCGCGCTCAACCTGTGCGCCGCACAAGGACAAACCCAGCACGCACCACCGGCCCTTCGAATGGCCCCAACGCCGTCAACGGCGGACAACCCCACGATCAGCCTATCGACATCTTCCCTGCCGTTACCCATTTCACCGACGCCATTACTGCTCTGCCGAAAGAGCTCGTTCGGCACTTTACACTGCTGAAGGAGGTGGACGCAAAGATCTTCGCGCCCGAAGAAAGCTTGTTCAAGTTGATCGAAGCTGCTCTCAATGCCCCTCCTCCAGATCCGCCTCGGTCTCTCAATGACGCATCAAGCAGTGTTGCCCCTGCGTCAGCGCCCATGAGCGGCCAGAATAGCAGCACCGGCATCCCCTTCAACGGCCACTTCCCCGCTGCGCCCTCCAACGACGAAGCCATCAACCCTTCCCTCTTCGATCCTAGCAACCTGCCTCGCCGGCAGCTCTATCGACAGACCGCGTTCAAGATACAAGAGATGCTCGTGTCGCTAGAGGAAAAGAACCACGTCATCTCCACGGCCAACGAGGCCTTACAGAAGCAGCTCGGCCGTATCGAGGACCTCTGGCCGCACCTGGAGGGCGAGTTCAGCGACGAGGCCAAGTGGGGTAGCACCACTCACTGGGCATACTTGGAGAACAGAATCGCAAAGGCGAACAACAACTCGCAAGCTGAGCGCTCACGTCGCGAGGGAGCCGCCACCCTGTCCGCTGCCGCGCAACAGCTAGCTGAGGAAGCAGCGGCTCGGAGCAGTGATAGGAAGCAAGCTCTCGCCGCCAAGAAGAACTCAAAGACCAACCAGCCGAACGACGCCGATGCCGACGGCAAACCACAAGAGCAAGCATCGAGGAAGTCCCAAGCCACGGGCAAATCACGGAAGCCCGCAGGCGATGGGACAGGCGGCGTTGGCCTCGGTATCTCCAACACCGCAACGGCAAACGGTGCCAATCCAGCGCCCAAACGCCGCAAGGTCGACAAACAAGCACACAACAACAGTGGAGCTGGTGTCGAAACTGCGATGAGCAGTGTCTTTGGTCCGGGTGCCGCAAAGCCCAAGACGACAAGCCCCAGCGGAACTCCTGCGCCGGAGGGGACCAAGAAACGCAAGGCTCTCCCTACCTCAAGCACACAGGCGAAGAAAAGGTATGTATTCCGTCACAGGATTGAGCATGTCTCTGTGAGCTAACATTCATTTTTTCCTTGTAGTCGCACCACTGCCGCCATGTCTCCCTCTGTAGCTGGTTCGCCCCTCATAGGAACTTTCCCAGCAGAAACCTCGAAGGTAGCAAGGGCCTCTCCGGCTCCCTCCAGTACCGCACGCCCGTCCTCGTCGCGCGCCAGGCCCACGACGGCCCAGTCCAGCGTGGATGCTAATAAGCCACAACCCCCACCCACGACTGCTCCGAGCAAGCCCGATGACCCTCCCGCGCCACCGCCGGACGCCCCAGTACAGACCAATGGAGCCCGAGCTGCAACTGAAGCAAAGGTGCAGAAAGAGGTCCAGGCTCCCCCAAGGCCTGGCATTATCAAGGCAGAGAGTGAGCCACAAATCGCCCCTCCTCCCCTTGCTGCCCCGAATGGCGGACGTAAGGATAGCACATCCAAAGCACCAACAGAAGAAAGTGAGGCCAAGAAAGAGTCCAACACCCCGATCGTGCCGCCGAAACCGCAACCAACAATCCAACCGCCAGCATCGCCCGCCACAAGCGCAACACCGGTAATGACAAAGAGCGGCCGGGCCAGCAAACCTTCAACTCCCTCGCTGGGTACCTTTGCCGAAGCCGCCACCGTGCGGTCAAGGCCGTCGCGCGCATCAGAGAACCCTAGCTCCCAGCCGAAGCGGAGCCATAAGAAAGGGGCGTCGGCGGCTGCCGCCGCCGCCGCTGCCGCCGCCATGGCCCAGGCAGCTGCAGCAAAGGAGGAGGACCACAACAAAGCGGACAGCGGCCAGGATGATGACGAGGACGGTGACGAGCCGACGTACTGCTACTGCAATAACGTTAGTTACGGTGAGATGGTGGCTTGCGATGCCGACGGGTGCAAAAGAGAATGGTTCCACCTCGAATGTGTGGGCTTGAAGGTCGCGCCTAAAGGAAATGGTAAGTCTCCCCCTGTCCGACAGCTCTTCTTAGCTATTGGCTGACAACTCTTCCTAGCGAAATGGTATTGCGAAGACTGCAAGAAGAGACTTCGCCTCGGCAGTAAGACTGTCAACGGGAGGTAGAGCCCCCCTGTGGCCGTGAGGTTACTCCGATCCGGGGCAGAGTTTTGATTTCAGCATCGCATAGCTGGCTCGGAGTTGGCATCTTTTCCACTGCGACAGCTTCAAGGAGTCTACGGCGTCTTCGGTGCACGCGACTGAGTTAGGGAGTTCCGCTACCTGGTCATTAGTGACCCGGGTAGCAATCCGGCAGCTAGGATGACTGGGGCGTTTGCGTTTTTATGGTGTTGCTGGTGCCTACCTGGACAAGCACAGGCATGGTTAGCTATGGCATGGCGAGTGTCAGCGGCGACAGTTACTCGCCAAACTAGCAGGATGATGACATGGAATGTTATAGTGGCGCAGTTGTGTTTGATACGATACCTAGGGAGGAGAATGAGACATGTCTGGAGCTGTTTGAGACGTTTTCCGATGATCACGAGTACTTGGAAGTTTTGGAGTGTATAAGTAATGTACTTAGGACCCCATCCACATATACCTGAATCAATACCGGAAGCATAGTGCATCGCATCCCACGTGTGTACTGTGTCCCTGTTTCGGCCTTCTCCTCTCTTCTGAGTGGCTCTGAGCAACTAGATTGCGTGTGTCCAGCTTCTGCATCACGAGCATCGAACCTGGAAGGATCATGGCAAACTACCTAGGTGGCAGGGAGCGGCGTCTTCTCGTCAGATGGCGGAACCTCGTCAACAACAGCCACGCCATTCTCGATGTGCGCGTGCGTACGCGGCCCCATGTAGAATCTGCGACCGGCAGCGAACCAGTAGATCACCGAGAACGACAGGACCAGAACCAATACCGCCACCGCATAATTCATCTACCACAATAGTCAGCCATCACTTGCATGGGCAAGAAGCCAGTCCAGCTTACTCACATTGCCAGCAGTCACCGGTAGCTCAATGGGCAGCAGGAAGATAACCGACATGAGGATATTCCATCCGCAAGCCCAGATATTGACGGGTAAGCTCCAGACGCCCAGGTGCCACGGCCCTCGTTCGAATTTCCCGTAGACCAGTTTACAAACGATGGGCACGACGTACGAAAGGTTCAAGGCGACGGCACAGACATTGAACACGGCGCCGATGGCGACCTGCCTGGCGAGTCCGATGAGGTTGATCAGGACGCAGAGGCTGGCATAAGTCCAAACTGCGATGAGGGGTGTGTCCGTTCTTGTGTCGATTGTGTATAGGATTCTGGAGAAGGGTACCAGCTCATCGCGCGAGAAAGACCAGAGAGTCCGCGACCCGGCTTGGATGGAGGGGATGCAGACGAAGTTGAGGACGACGAAGCCCATCACCGTGAAGAACACGGCGGGAGCAGGGCCAAGGACATCGGAGTAGATTTGGGCGACTGGCTGGCCGTGGGATGCTCGTGCGATCTTTGTTGGGTCAGACATGCAAAATACGAGCACAAGGTTGAAGAGGAAGCCCAGGATGTAGGTTGAGAGTGAACCAGCCGCGATGGCGAGAGGGACTACTCGAGATGGATCAACGGCTTCTTCGGCGATGTGGGCGGTTGCGTCGCAATTTGTCATAATCCAGGCCGGCGAGAGGGTGCCGAATAGGAAGGCGAAGCCGGCGGGAGACCATCCAGAAGTGGACTCGAAGTGAGTGAAGACATACTTCGCGGAGTGTTTATCCTTCTGAAGGACGAGGAGGGCGACACAAGCGGCCAATAATACTGCAAGATGCAGACCTGCGTAGAGCCTGGTTAGCCTGTTGAGCCAGCCCGTGCTCAGGCTGTTGATGGCGGCATGGATGATGGTCAGTCCAGCCATGACGCCAACCACATGGCCCTGTGTGGGCTCGTATGCCGAACTGGTGCCGATCGAGATGGCGGCCAGAAGCATCTGAGCGGCGCCATACTGGGTCGAGGCGGTTCCTGCTGTGGTGCCGACCATGTTCAACCAGCCCGTGATCCACGACAATACGGCAACGTGGTCGGCGGGAGCCAGATACTTCATTGTGTAGTACATAGCTCCTGATGTTGGATAGGCGCTGCTGACCTCGGCGATGGAAATGGCCAAGGCAAGGCCGCCCGCACCGCCGAGGAACCAGCTCCATATGATTGAGGCAGGACCTCCGGCTCGTAATGGATATATCAAAGTGGTCATCAGGGTGCCATATATGCCTGTGCCAGTGTTAACTCATCACAACTTGATGGTGGAGGGTAAGGCTGTACCGTACCAGATATGGACAGGGCGAAGCTGAAGGCAGACCACTTGGTGAATTTTCTCTTGAACACAGGATTGTTCTTGAACATAGGATTGTAACCCAGGGTTCGCAAAGCCCTATCTGCCTCGTCCACATCGTTGCCATTGTTGCCCTTGGTGAGCGTAACTGGCTCGATGGCTTCGTCCTTGAATGGTGGCTGCCGCAAAGGTACGCTGCCAGGCACCATGTTGTCGTGGGCAGATATAGAGGGAACAGCCCTGCTGAGGCATTGCTCGCTGAGCGCTTAATGCGATATATGTCAGGAGAGGCTCGAGCTGCAAAGGAAGACCGCACATCACTGTGATTACAACCCAACTCATCCGCAGCCTGCATGGGCTGAGGCGTGTGTAACCCACCTTCACAGCAATGCAGCGTCAACGGAAACCATGAGCGTCGTGAGGCAACCAACCGTTCTGCAAACACCCCGCATAGTCACTTGAGACTACGTCTAGAGCTGAGCAGCATGAGGCTGAAGGCAAGACGTTCCGTCCCCGAACCCTATGGCCTGGGAGACTTTATTTAAAAGAGTGTTGCTTTACCTCCGATGTGTCTCTCAACGGCACCGAGTTGACGTGGATTCGACACTCAGACCCAAGCACCGAATATGTAGAGTCGCAAGCGCAGCTTTGCCCGCAGTGTCAGCTTTGGCGGACAAACGATTGTCGAAGAGCCCGAGACGGCTTCGATCAGACCGAGCCTGAAGGTTCTCGTAAGGATCCCAAGAGCTTGAGAGATGTGGGCGACTGCCGCACGCGCAGTTTTGTCCACAACCAGAAGGTTAGGCCTCACTCAATTACTACCGACAGCAGCAATATAAGTGGGAGCCCGGCCACCATTTTCGAGCACGCCAGAGGCACTCGCAACCGAGACTCTCTGGGGAGGGAGACGACAACCACAACACCAAGATGCTGGCAAGAGATCGAAGATTGGCTCGCTGCAAATGTTGCGAACGCCGTCCGAGCCACCACAAACAAAACGTCCTCGCAGGATGATGGCGACACTAGTTCCATCAAGATCCTGTTCCTCAACGAAAAGAGGTGCCTCAAGGCCTGGAAGGACCAAGTCTGCGACGTCAGACAACTGCACCCGTACCTTAAGGTCACCGACTGGACCACAGCCCATTACCAGCCACACACTGCCGCTTTCCTCTCCCTCTCGACGTGGAAGAGCCGGCGGAACCTGGGGCGTATGACTGGGACTTTCGCTACAGTGTGAGCCATCCCTTCGATTGGGACATGTTTTGGGCCTACTTCCCCCGAACGCGCACCTCGGTCGGCATCATGCGAACTTGGTTCAAAACTTACGATGCCGACTTCCAGGAGATGGAGAACCTCGTCGACACGTTTCCAGGTCCCTCATTGGCACACCCGATGATGCTTGGCCTATTCGCCCTCCAAATACTGACGGGTGACACCATGGCCAGTATCCGTGAAAAGGGGAACCGGCTCTTCGAGACGCAGAACCTGACAGGCTTCCATACTTACACCCACCTGCGATCAACCGACATCGCAGGGGATGATGATGAGGAGCAACCGGGTGAAGATCTCGGTGCGGTGACGCGGGAAAGATTAGGTGCGGCCTCCAACATGACGGGCTGGGACAACGCGGCACAGGAACTGGCCGGATTCGCCCGTTTCATCATGGCCGAAAGCCACCGATATCAGGCTTCATCGTTCCCTGACATGACCAAGCATGGCAGGTCTCTGATGTGGCTCTTCCGATACGTCGACGAGCAGTCTCTCAAGCTCCTGAGCGATCTAGCGGGAGCCAAAGGCGGATGCTGCGGCGTGGTTGTCGACGGCCACGTTTCTGTTGCAGGGCGTCCTTAACCTCGTCTCGCAGCGCGGTGCCCACGTTAACATATCCCTGGCCAAGAACTCCAACAAGATTGCCCTGGACACCAGGGGAGACAGCACGAGCATGATGGCCATCTCTGTCGTCACCATGTTCTTCCTCCCCGGCACCTTCACCTCGGTACGCACATTCCCGTCACTTGCACCGGCTGTTGGACATGCTGACCACGCCCCGATAGTCCTTCTTTGCTCTCCCATTCTTCGACTCGGCAGAAGGGATACCCAGTTTCTGGGTGCTGTACTGGGCGACCACCATGCCCCTGACGGCGGCCGTGTTGCTCACGTACAGACTCTGGGTTTGGTATAAGAGACCTCCGGGGAAACGAATCGGTGAGAAGGAGAAGGCGTAGAGCACCTCCCTCACTGCCAAGCAGCCGTTGAGGCCGGCACATGTTGAACATGTTGACGAATCACCCATTCGTATGATAGGTAGAAAGGGGGTGGAGGATGATCTGGCCTAAAAAGTGCAAGCTCCACAGCTCCAGCGGCTAACTTGCGGCTCCCCGGACGCCATTCTCGGGTTCCACGAATATCGCGTGCAGCCCGGAGCTAAAATAAGGGGAGCCGCCAGCTGGGCGGACAATCACCTTTTGTTAGCGCCAAAGGAGGGCACGTGAACAGTCGGTCAAGTGATTCCAGGCCGAGCTGGTTCCTGGGCGTTGAGCTCGGCTGGATGCGGTCCAGATGCAGCTTCCATTTTAAGGTTACATGTACGGTGATCTCATCCCGACACACCCTTTCCGATTCTGCCGAATCTGGGGAAGGTGCGAACTTGACCTTTTCCAGGGTTCCAGCAGGTCCGACAACGGCCACAGCGAGTTTCTGGGTACCTACTACCGCCGATTGTTGACCTCAGTCGTCTTACGAAGGAAGACTGAAGAGGAAAAAGGGAAGAAGAGGCGACTGCGAAGTCGCCGAGCTTCCTCCAGTCCTCCAGACTGTTTGGCAAGGCTTGGCATCAAGTTGTGCCGTCTCCAGCCATCCTGCCGTCCTATCATTTTGAGCCAACGGCATCACGACAACAGACCCATGTGGTGTTTTCATTGTTTCGCTGACAGGACAGAGAGGAGAGACACCGGAGAGAGTGTCTGTTCGTACACGTGTATAATAACCAGCGTTGTTGGTCGTGGTTAAACCGGTCCATTACGTATCCATGGTGTTTTGAAATGTCATGGAAACTCGCTTCATTCGTCGCTGGGCTTGGCGCAGGAAGTCGTCAGTTGCGAGCTCCTTCGCGTCTTTTCCATTTGATATAATGAGTCTGTGAGATGCGCACCGTCCCGTCTTGTCCGTTGTGGAAGTCGTGAAACAGGAGTGACCTTGACTCGCTCCTTCCCTCCCAGGGAATTCCCATTAGCAAATCTTGATCAAGTGAACTCCACTCGTCAAAGTCTTGGTATCTCTTCTCCAACGGGCCGGACTGCTTGGAAAGAGCGATGCGGTTCTGCCTTACTGACTTGTTTGCTCACCTGACAAGAGAAAGTTCTCCAGTCTTTAATTTTCATTACACAACATAGAGTCATCCCAGGATCACTCTCGCATGAGAGTAAACTCTGTCACCTCTCTGTCGCCTGAGTCGCCTCACACCATCGCATCACAGTCACTCGCTTCTCAGTTTCGCCTCTCTCGTTGCCGGTCCGGACACCGTGATAAACAACAAAAACACCACCCCGCCGTTCTTTGTTCTTCCTCGAGATTGACCATTTTGCCCACCTGACAGACTAAAAACGCCCCTTATTATAAGTGTAGACTGGACTTTCAGTTTTAAACTTTCCCAACGGACCTGCATCCGGTTGGCTCTTTCTCCTCATTCAACATATTCATCCCATCAAAGTGTCTAAACTAGTCCGAGCTATTGTCTTGAAAGCTTCGCGACTCTCTCCCCTCTCTCGGAGACCTGGGAGATTGAACAACACACACACACCCCCCTTTCCAAGTCCGTCATCAGCCACCGAAACGTTGTGCAGCCGTCACTTGACCGACGGACAAGCTCCTCCTAACCCCTTACCCGGGCTCTATCCGTTGTTACAACAGCGCACATACGCAACACCGCCTTCGGCAGCAGACAGACATTTTGGGTTCTCGTCTAGTCTTTCTGCTTCCCCGCATCAAGCATTCCAAGCTCCTGGCAACCTGTTACCTAAACACGTCGTCTCTGTGACTAACAGAAAGCCTTCTATTACTTCTTTCTTACCCTTTTGTGATACCTTCCTGGCCTCCCTGGCCTTTTCTCACTCGGATCACCTACCACAGTACAGGCAAATCGATCCTTCGTCCTCTCCGTCAAGCAACCAACAACCAACGGCTGACGTGCGCCCGTCTCCCTGGGCCTGTTGTTACCTGCTCGTCTGAGCTTAACCTCCAACCTAATAATGCTACATATGGCTATGCCGAAGCGCCCAGACCACTCTGCAGAGCAAGGTTTGAAGGTCCCTGGGGCCTTCGAGTACAAAGCCATGGCACGGGACGCTCCAGTTCGCCCCGACACGCCTGACCGCGTATCCCGCTCTTCTTTCTCGTCGATAAGGGAAAACGATTCAGACCTGGCCCAGAGCTTCACTACCTCCAAGATAACCTCCCTCACCAACGACGAAGCGGTTGAGGACCACTCGCCGCAGGGGACCCCTTCTCAAGAGAAGGCCAGCATGGTCGAGACACAGTTCTATCGGCCACTCACGCGGCCTGACAGCAAGCTTCTCGGCTACATTGCTCCAGCAGACAGCTTCACGGGATGGAAGCAGATCAATGTGAAGGGGAAGCTAGCAAGCAAGAGCTTTGGGGACCTCCAGGCGTTGAACTTTTCCTGGACTTCTACGCCTAAGAGGCCAAGGAAGAAGGGCACCTATCCTCCCGGCGAGGCCCCCTTCGAGAAACTGCCCATTGAGCTTCTCAGTAAGTCACACCCCAGATTATCAAGGGTTACGAGCTTCGCTGCTAACATGGCGTGACCGCAGGTGCCATCATCAACCTCCTCGTGTTAGATGTGCCGCCTAATGGCATCTCGAGGCGCAATGTGGACCTCATGTCCCTGCTGCTGACGTCCAAGACCCTGCATATGGCGACCCTGAACACGCTGTACAGCAGGATCACGATCCCCCACTCCAGGATCTTCCAAAAGTTCCTCTCCCACATTTCCAACCACGATTCTCTCGGCACCATCGTACGGCGGCTCGACTTCTGCCACCTCAACCCTCATCAGCTGTTCTCTACTGCCGCAGAGCGATCTCAGGCTCGTAACCTGACCTCGGAGACGCTACTGCAATGTCTCAACCTCACCCCCTACCTCCAGGAATTCCTCGCCCAGGAGTACATCGACGAGGATATCGACATCAACATCCTCCGAAAGCTGTTTTTCGACTTGCCTCGGCTGCGGGCCCTCGACTTCTGCGGCTGCTCCTCGACCGAATTCAAGAACGCCTTCACCACCATGCTAGCCGACGAGTGGCCGGCAGAGCTCTCCATCACCCGCCTCTCGCTGCACAAGTGCCTGACCCTCCCCTACCAGGTCCTCGAGACCATAATGCCCCGGCTCAAGCACCTCACGCTCCTCGACGTCGCCGGCACCCGCATTACGGACAAGGCCCTCGCCTCCATCCCCCTCACCGCCCGCATCACTCACCTCAACCTCGCCAAGTGCACCCTCCTTTCGACTCGGATGGTAATTGACTTCATCGCCCAGCACCCGGCCGTCAAGGAGCTAGTCTACCTGAGTCTCGCGACCGACGCCCGCAGCCACCAGCTTCTGGACGTCGGAGACGTAACCGAACTCATCTCCGTCCTTCCCGAGACCCTCAAGTCCCTCTCCCTCAAGGGCAGCAAGATGAACAAATCCCACATGGCCCAACTCCTACCCCTAACCAAGCACCTCGAAGAGCTCGCCCTAGGCCGCGGCCTCCAGCTCAAGGACATCAACGCCCTCTTCGTCCCCGAAGACGAAGAGGAGCAGATGACCTGGGTGCCGCACACCCTGAAATACCTCGACCTGTCGGACATGTGGGGCAGCGAGCTCGATCTCCCCTTCCTCTTCAGCAACAACTGCGCGCTGCTCAAGCCCTTCTCGGAGCCGCTGGACGTCATCGAGGTCGCCGACGAGGTCAGCAAGCGGCTCACCAAGAGCGCGAACACGGTCACCCGCGCCGGGTGGCGCATCTCGGAGTGCGGGGCTCGCACGTGGGTGGTGCGCAACTCGAACGCCGATAGTGGACGGAGGGGGTGGAAGATGGGAGCTGAGGGATGGGGGATGCGCAAGATACCCGTGGCCCGCGCCGAGGTGGGCGGCATGTACGGTTCTTTCATGTTTGCGAGGAAGCTCTGAGTTTCCGCTTCGGTCTCTTACGGCCGGTATGCTTTGTCTTTTTGATTCTGTTCGGTGTTTGGATTTCGAAAATTAAAAGGATGGGAGGTTTTGGGGTTCTGTTTGGTAATGATTGCGCTCCTCTCACGACGACGAAAGCATCTTCTCTGGCGCAGGTCTTTCTTCTCACGTTCGACAGCATTGCATCACAAACGGCGAGGTTATCGAAAAGGATACGGAAAAAAAATCGAGCAGGAAAACGTCATCGATCGCGCATTGGGAGGTTACCTACAAGTGTTGTTTTATTCCTGGAATGACAAGTCACGAAAATGAGAGCGTGTACGGTTCAGCATAGCATGTCCGATTCGAGATAGCATCTTCTCCTCTTAATATAATCAATCCTCTCAAAGCATTAGTCCTCTTTCCTACTTGGCAGCCAGATGCTTCCAATGCTACTTTACTGATGTCACATACACGCGAGTGAAACTACGTACCTATATCTCCACGAGGTTGCATTTCCTTCCGCCTGCTTTTCGCAAGTCACGCCTAAACTCCTTGCTATGCTAAACCTCGACCAGACCGAACCGTACACAAGGCGCGCGGGTATATCCAATCAGCAGACCAAGCTGCCTTGCAATCCAGAACACCGATGCTCGCGAGTCCAGTCCTCTACGGCTCAAAATATCACAACACAGCCCTCCTAACGCCTTGCAAACAACAGTTCCGTATATCTAGTTCACCCTTCACCCCGCATCCTCCTCCTCGTACATCCCCTCCCCGCTCTCCTCCTTAATATCAGCAAACGTGACTCTTGGCGTCGCCGCCATCCGTCCATCCCTCACCGACCGCCGGTCACTAGCCAATATCGCGCTTGTACCATACTCCCTCCTCAGCTGGCGCTCGTACGGCGTATCCAGAAGTGCCGAGGGTGTGGTTGTGGTGGTGGTAGGCATCACAGTCGCCGGTCTCCGGAATGCAGGTTGCTGTGCTGCTTGATGTGTCCGGTTCGGTCCGGCGGATAGAGACCTTGCGGGTGGTCCGACCCGTCGTGTGGGGGTGGACATGAAGGTGCCCGGGAAGTCGTTCCCTTCTGATGGGGCGAAGGATATGTCATCCTCGAAGTCCGGCCGTGGTGATTGTGCTGTGGCTGGTGGTGCGAAGGGCGTAACTCTGTACTGCCGCTGCGAGGATTGTTGCTGTGCGTTCATGTAGGTGGAGGTTGACTGAGGTATGCCCGCGGTGGTGGGGAAGGAGGAGATGGGAGCTAGAGCTTGAGGAGTGGCTGCCACTGGAGGAGAAGAGTGTTTGGAATATCCTCTTGGCCGTTGCGGGAGACTTTGGGATAACTCTTTCGGGGCCGTGACGAAGGGGTTTCGCGGCGGCTCCGATGCCCGGCCGTATTGACGCTGTGGACTGGCATTGTAGATGTCGCCTAGGTCCTCTTCTATTTGCGGCAGTTGCTCAACCGGTGCCAGTGAGGGGGCTGGGTTGATCGAGCCTCCGAACCGAGGTGTCTCGACAGCACGCACGTTGCCGTATCTCACGCTGCGCCGGGAGGTCACACTCGAGCGGAGGTCAGGGTAGGGGTATGTGCCGTCTGGAGCAGCTTTCTGACTCCACTGCGCGAGTACTTGCCGGCAGAGCTTCCTGTTGTTGTTCTCCTGGAGCGTCGCAACGACATGTTGGCGGCCTTTGTTCTGCAACATGGCAAATTCCCAAGTCCTCCAGCACCGAGACAATGTCTGATCATTGCAATAGTCCGCTGCGTCGAGATCTGTATCTCGCAAATCCTTTGCCCTCCTGGACCACTTCCCCCACCAAACTTCTTGATCTGCCGTGATTGCGACTTCTCGCATGATTTGCATCATGTTGGTCGCATCCCGCCAGAGTTGGACACAGTCGGCTAGCTCGTCCCGCAGGTGACCGCCGTGGATGTTGTCAGCGTCGTAACTGAGCGCATGGGAGTCGTGCGTAGCGTCTCGCCATCTCGACAAGCACCCCGCTACCAGGTTGACTTTCTGCCGCCGTCTGAGGGCATGGTATGTCCTCGTAAGCCTCTCTTTCCTAGTCCGTTGGGTGATCTCCGCCCAAGTCTTCAGCACATTGGATGTTGCGACGTAGTACGCCCCTCTAGCCGCGAAAGCCCGGAGATTGTCTATCCGCGCAGCTTCCTCTGCGGCACGCGTATACCAGTGTTCGAGACAGGCGCTGGCTACAGAAAAGAAATGCCGGTCTGTCGCTAGGTCCTTCTTATCCAAGCCGGCATTCGTCCTTCGTCGCCAAATCCCGAGTATTGAGGCTTTTTCTCTCCGCTCAGCAAGGGAATCGGTGGTCTGGATCACTTCTGCTGCCTCCGCTTGCGCTTCAGCTGCAGCTACGCGAAGCTTAGCCAACGTGCCCTGTTTTATTCTCGTCTCACAGAGCCGCTTGTAGCTGGCGAGCTTTTGCTCCAGTCTCCAGTGAGTGAGAGCTTCAGCCTTAAGCTCTCTCAGCTGGTGGTCTCTGAAACTCCGGAGCTTCGTCTCGTTCCTCCAATGGGCGATGAAATCCTGGATAAGGAGCCTCTTGGCAAGCAAAGCCTTCTGACGAGCATCCGCAGTCAGGGTAGTCCAGTGATACAAGACCTGATTCTTGGTTTGACAGTTCCGTTCCTCGGCAAACCCTCGCAGCTTCCTGCGAAGATTCGCCTCAGCTCGCCAATCCTCGAAGACCCTTTGAGTGTCGAGTATTTGGATATGGTCAGCGAACTCATCCACCTTCGTCTGGAGAACCCCGAGAGTCTGTTGCCAAGTTGATACCATGTGTTTGAGAACAACTTCCTCGTCCTTTAAAAAGGCTCGCTCGTCATTGTCAATCATTTCTTCGGTTTTCCTTATCCAGGCACTCATGCACCTCTCCTTCAAACGACAAGCCCAAAGATCGTCCGCGAGTTGAGCCCTGTGCTCGCCGTACCAAGTGTAGAATGCGTTCTTGACCAGGCTGTGGCGATACCTCTGTACCGCGACCTTGTCCCGGACGTCATGATGTATGGCGGCCCTCCTCCAAACGCGAAGCAGTGTCCCTAGCCTGAAGTTGCGGATCTTGGTCTCAATATCGGCCTGGTGCGAGCGCCATGCTAGAAAATAACGCTTTCGTAAAATATGCCGCCGTGCTATGGCTGTCCGTTCGACCTCATCACGAGTACTGGCCCACCAATGGCAGAATGCCTTGTTCACAATGAACAAGTTGTACCCCTTAGAAGCTTTCCGCCAGATGCTGTCGTCCTCGTCGGGGTCACGAATCGGTCCCTGAGATGCAATTCGTTCCGATCTCGCTGCTTCGGCCGTGTCTCGCCAGACCTCGATACATTCGGAGAGAACGAGGAACGTGTCACGCTCAGCTGCCTGCGCCTCCTGGTGTTGGTGTCTCTGAGCCGTCTTCCTGGCTTCGATGTTCCATTTCGACAGAATGATCGCCGCTTTGCGATGGGCCCATTCAGTTTGATGACTCTGGACGTCCTCCTCCAGGAACTCGCGGTCCTCAACCGTGAGCACAGGCTGGGTTGGCATTCTGTCCAAGGCGTGGGCCATGTCGCTGAATTTGGCGAGGTTACCAGGAGCGTCTTCATTGCGAGGCGAATCACTTTCAAGGTCAAGCTCGGCTCGATAAACCTCCGATGGCGCATACTCTTCCACATGCTCAGTCTCCGAGACGGGATACTCCTCGATCTCGCGGCGTCGATAGGGAAAGCCATCGTCGGTCTCGTCTTCGCGCATGAAGCGCGGTCGATGTGGGAGAGGTCGCGGGTGCTGCTCCAGCGTGTCTTCAGTTTCCACCAGGCGAGTCTTGCCCTTGTTGACCTGAGCGCTCTGACGTGGAGGCCTGTTCTCGTCTCCTGCGGCATCGAGGTCAAACCTATCGTCCCCGGGCTGGGGACCGAATGAAGCAGACCTCGGCCTGCCATTAAGATGCACTGCGACACTGCGCAGATCGTCGACGGGTCCTGTTGGCGCAGCAGACTCCGAGTTGCGCCGGCGACGAGCATCGTACCGGGGTGAAAGAGAGAAAGTACCGGTTCGGTCGACGGCGGCGGATACGGACGACTTGACAGAGGACGAGTCTCGCAGGTGCTGCTCTTCGGGTGATTCGACAATTTCCAGGTTGATGCCCATTCCTCCTAGGACGGAGCTAAACTTGTCCATGAGCGACCCTTCGGAGCGTAGGCCGCCGATCTTGAATATGAGACGCGAGATATTGGAGGGGGCATGGTCCGGATCGTAGCCGTGGGCGGGCAGCACCTGCTCGGCCGCGTGGAAGAGCGCATTGGTTGGTAATCGGTCTCGCTCGGGGAGTGTTGGGTAGATCTCCTCGCCGGTGGTGACGATTTCATGGAGGAGTTTGATATCTGAAGGTGGGTGGAAGTGTGAGCAAGGTGCTGTCGGTCACATAGCTTCGTACCAGGGGGAAGGATGCTCACCTTCATTGGAGTAATACGGTTCATTATGTAGCTGGCTGCTGCCGATATGCGAGGAGGAGCTCCCGAGTCTGCCATCTCGGAGGGGCAGGGGTTTAGGCGGCATGGAAGAGCGCGCCCCAACGAAGGCATGATAGTCGAGGTTTATTCGGTGGTGAAGGGATTCGGGGGAGAAGGATTAGGAATCCCAGAAGGGACTGCTAAGTGCGTACTCCAAGTGATAAAGCAATCATAAACAAGCCGTGTAAACAGATCAACTGGAGGAATAAGTTAGGCAAAAAGGCTGCACAATACTGAAAAGGAGCGCGGAGAGCGGGAAAGACGCGCCGGCCATGAGAGCGCAACAACTGAAATATCAATCGAGAGGCCCAGGAGAGCGACCAGCTTTGACGCGGGGCGCGTCCAACCTCGAGGCGCGTCCGTTGGCCGACAGGGGTAAGCTTAAAAAGTGGATACCTTACGCCCCAATTGACGTCGGCGGATCTTCGGCTCTGGAACTTTGCGTTGATGAACTGTGACGTTGGAACGATATAACCACTGATCTTCCTGAGAAATCAGTTGTTGGACAAGGTGGATGGGGATGAGGCTCTCAACATCTGTTTTTCATTCTGCACACAATACAAGAACAGGATGAAACCCATCCGACCCATCGAGAAGTTTGCGCAAGCGGTGGGCAAGTGTTCGGCAGAGGTCAGCATCCATTTCCCATTTTCTTTCCACAATGAGAATGACATGAGATACCGCAAACGGCACCCTTTGCTGACTCCTTTGTCCTAGGCCGCCGTGTACGGAAAATGCGTGGTTGAAGACTACAACTCAGTGCACAAGGACAAGTGCGCCAAGGAGTTCATGAGGCTCAAAGACTGCTACCTTGTAGGTCAATCGCATCACATTACATTACACGTTGTTCTTGAAGCTCACCCGTCACAAAGGCAGCAGCAAAGGGGAAGAGGTGATGCCGGATATTGAACTGTATTCAAACCTCCGTCTGGTCTAATTTTAGCTATTGTTCATCAACTCATCCGCAACCGAATCCAGACACGCCTCTACATCTTGAGCAGCCTCAGCAAGAAGGTGGCCTTCTGCACTTCTTGTTCCTCCTCAGCAATGATAACGTCCTCCTTTCTGTCCACAATCTCTCCCTCAACGTGGGTCACCTCGTGCTTGTCCAGTGGTCTCCTCAGAGCCTTCTCGAAAGATTTGCTCTGCGTCTCAAACACCTTGTCAAGCCCCACGTTCTCCGGGTCAGCAAGCACCTTGTACTCCATCTTGACGTCGTCGGTTGGTTGCAGACCGGCCTTCTTCCGCAGCCGCTGCACCCGGTTGATGATCTCTCGGCCAAGACCCTCCTCCAGCAGTCCGGCGTAGATCTCCGCGTCAAGGATAGTGAGAACGTCCTCGTCGGTGTTGGTTTCCATGTTTTGAGATGACTCATCCTCCTTGAGTCCTCGCCTGACAACAAGATCTCCCTTCTCCAGCTTGATGCCGTCTACTGTGATCTCCCCGGTTGCCAGGTAAGCCTTGACCTGATCGCTAGTGACGCTGGGAAGCGCCTTCTTGACACGGCCCATGTCCTTCTTCAGCTTCTTGCCAAGCACTGGCCAATCCGCAGTGACACTGTATGTAACGCCGTAGCCTGTCTCATCCTGAGTCAGGACAAGATCCCGGATGTTCAACTCCTCCGTGATGTACGACTCGAGAGACTTGACGTCGTCGAGATACTGCTGGTCGCGGTGGATGACCACCAATGTCTTGAGCGGCTGCTTGAGACCGATAGTCCGCCTCTCACGAGAAACCCGACCGAGCTCGATGACCCTCTGCATGCGAGCCACCCGTCGCTCTATCTCCGGATTGAAGAGCTCCTTCCGAACCTCGGGGAATGGTAGGAAGTGCACGCTTCGATTGTCCTCCCCCTGGAGCTCCTTAGGAATGTGCGATAGAAGCTTGAGGTAGATGGTGTCTGTGAGGAATGGCGTGAAGGGAGCGAGTCCGCGGCAGAGGGTGTAGAGAACCTCGAAAAGGGTGTTGAGGGCATGGAGGGTGTCTTTTTTTCCGTTTTCACCCTTCAGACGCTTCCGGTTGAAGCGAATGTACCAGTTGGTTGTATCGTCGATCAACTGTAGGAGCCTCGGAACCACGGTATATAGCCGGTAGGCTTGGTTTGTGTCAATGAACCTGTTGAGATTTTCACTTAGGTAGGAAACAACTCACCAGCCATCTCTGCGTTGACGTATTCAAGCAAGCTCTGCATGCTCGCTAGTATCCATTTGTCCATCACGTTGGTATTCGACGACTCCATCTTGGGGTTGAAGACGAAGTCAATATCCATAACCTTCTTCAGGAGTGTGACTTGACCCTCGAAGAACTTGTAGCTGTTCCATAGTGGAAGCAGGACCCTCTGAACAACCTCCTTCACGCCCGGCTCCTTGAACTTAAGGGGTTCCGCGCGGACGACAGGCGAGTTGATGAGGTAGAGTCGGAGCGCGTCTGAACCGTACTTGGCCATGACAAGGCCAGGATCCGGGTAGTTCTTGAGGCGCTTCGACATCTTCTTGCCATCTTCTGCCAGGACAATTCCATTGACAACGCAGTTCTTGAAGGGGGAAACACCGAACAAGTGGGTTCCCAACACCAGCAGGGTATAGAACCAACCGCGGGTTTGATCCAGGCCTTCGGCGATGAAGTCTCCGGGGAAAGAAGCCTCGAACTTCTCCTTGTTCTCGAAGGGGTAGTGTTGGCTAGCGTAAGGCATACTTCCCGACTCGAACCAGCAGTCAAAAACCTCTTCAACACGCTTCAGATCACCCTTGCCCTGCTTGCTGGGGATGGTGATATGATCGACCTTGTCACGGTGCAAATCTGTGATCTCGCCCTCGTAGCCGCTCAGCTCCTTGAGCTCCTGGATGCTGCCAATGCATACCCGCTCCTCGCCGTCGTCACTGATCCACAGCGGGATGGGGGTACCCCAGTACCGGTTCCGCGAGACGTTCCAATCGCGGGCGTTGGCGATCCAGCTGGCGAAGCGCTTCTCCTTGACGAAGGATGGGACCCAGTGGGAGACCTCAATATTCTCGAGCATTTTGGGGATGATCTCAGGGATGCGGATGAACCAAGAGGGGACGGCCTTGTAGATCAGGGGAGTATCGGAGCGGTAGCACATCGGGTAGGAATGTCTAAGCTGCGACTCGACGACCAGCTTGCCCTTAGCCTTCAGCGCCTTGATGATATGCTTGTCGGCATCCTTGACGTGCATGCCAGCAAAGTCAGAAACCTTGGAGGTGAATTCGCCGACTTCGTCGACAGGGTCGGGAGGGAAACGCTTTTCCGTGATGATGCCTGCATCGACAGCCACATTGTAATCGTCCTCACCGAAAGCAGGAGCCTGGTGGACAATACCAGTACCGCTGTCAGCCGTGACATATGTGGCATTCAGAACACGGAAGGCGACGTCCTTGTACTCTTCATAGAAGTAGTTGAATGGTGGCTCGTACTTCCAGCCCAACATGTCGCTGCCCTTGATCTTGGACAGAACCTTGAATTTGGCTTTCTTTGGGTCCTTATAGAGGGTCGTAAGGAGCTTCTCGAGCAAGATGTAATTCTTTCCAGACTTCTCGTCGTGGATCTTGACATACTCGAAGTCGGGATGGGCGGCCAGACCGAGATGGGAGGGCAATGTCCAAGGGGTTGTCGTCCAAGCGAGGAGACACGTCTCTGGATCCTCGAGCAGAGGGAAGGCGACCACAACAGCCGGATCGTTGACGTCCTGATAATTCTGATTCGCCTCAAAGTTGCTTAGGGCTGTTGTGAGGGCTGTGGAGTAGGGCATCACACGGTGGCCCTGGTAGACTGCGCCCTTCTCGAAGAGCTGCTTGAACACCCACCACTCGGACTCCATGAAGTTGGGATCCATGGTCTTGTAGTCGTTGTCAAAGTCAATCCAGCGGCCGAGACGCTCGACGGTGTGGCGCCACTCCTCACGATACCTCATGACAATAGAGCGGCACTCGGCGTTGTAGTTGGCCAGGCCGAGCTTCATCACGGCCGCCTTGCCGGAGATGCCCAGTTTTTTGTCGATCTCGTGCTCGATGGGGAGGCCGTGTGTGTCCCAGCCGAACCTCCTCTCGACGTGGAAGCCCTTCATGGACCAGTATCTGGGGATAATATCCTTGATAGTCGAGGCCAGGAGATGGCCGTAATGAGGGAGGCCGGTCGCGAATGGGGGGCCATCGTAGAAAGTGTAGCGAGGCCGTCCTTCAGAGAGCTCGACCTAAGAGATAAGAGAGACATAGGTTAGCTTCATGTCATGGCATGGCAAGAGTACTGCGCTCATATAAGAGTGTGGACTGGGGCTCACCTGTCTTTCGAAGGCCTTGATCTCGCGCCATCTCTCGATGACGGCCTCCTCTGACTTGGGGAAGTCGATGGACATGATGAGAGCTCGCTGTATGTCCCGTAACAATCGAGTTCAGTTTGGTGCCGGTTTGAGGACCCGGTGAGCTCGAGTGCTGCCAGAAGATATAACTTGCTGTCTTCAAAAGTTGACTCACACTCGGAAGTCAAAATCGCGACTCTGACTCTAAACGCAGCGGCAGACTGCAAGAGCTTCTTCTTTCGTGCCGTGGCGGGGTTGCGGGGTTCAAGTGCCAAAAATTGTTCCAGAAATTGAGCGGCAGGCACAAGTGCAGCCTGTGCAAGGGTCTTCATCGGTGGCTGATCGCACCGGCCACCGTCCGATAAAGCGATTAGCGTGATAAGTGGGGACTTGGAGAACGGACGTCATTTGCGCGAGGTCGACTGCACCTGGGCAGCTGAAAAGTGTACCTATTATCTACCAGGCCGTTTCAGGGCGGTCAGGGGACTCGATAGCGCTGATAGGCCCCTCATGGCGGCCAAGTGTTAGCGCCGTCATCCCTGCATTGTTGCGCCAGAGCTGCCCAAAACAAAGTTGATATTGGATGTTTGTATTTGGCTTGCATGTCAACAACACCCATGACTTGAGCCCCTTTTACCTCCTGCGTCACTCGTCCTCGAATTTCTGTTTCTCCATAATTGCTGCACTGTCGACTCACAACTGCACGAGTCTGATCTACACACATTTTACTGAAGGCTGTCCAAAGGGGCCAACACTTGCTGTAGCACAACTCGGCGGGTCGTCTAAACTTCCGACTCGCAGATCAGCTGCCCGAGGATCTCTCACGACTGGAGGGACCCTTTCACCACATACCACTGCGCCAAGGACGCAGGTCAGCGTTTTGAGTTCACAGTCTGCAGACAGTACTCATCATGGCTTCCTTCTTCTTCGGACGGACAAGAACACGCACCAATGCCATCGACTTGCCGAGACAGGCAAAGGACCATATCACCAAGCTCGAGGGTCCAGCCGGTGCTGCAAAGGTACGGTGTACAGTCATTCATTATCTTGGACCGGGCATGCCATGCGTACATAACTGACGCGTGTATTGTCATAGGCAGAGGAGCTCGGAAAGGTGCTGAATCAGATAAAGCTGATACTCCAAGGCACACATGGTTCGTCCAATGTCATGACACCCTGGGAATCCCGTCGATATGTCTGCTAACACCCGGGGCAGAAGCCGAAGTTAGCCCAGATCAGATATACCAGCTGGTGATGGGCGTAATAGAAGAAGACCTCCTGTACCTCCTCGCCGTCAACCTGCACCGACTACCCTTCGAGAGCCGCAAGGACACCCAAGTCATATTCTCCTACGTCTTCCGCTTCCGACCGCCAACTGCCTCTCCTAAGAGCGAACCAGTGGCCCTCAAATATATAATCGAACAGAGACCCCAGGTGCTGGTGGAGTTATGCAAGGGCTACGACCACAAGGAGAGTGCCACACCGGCAGGATCGGTGCTGCGCGAGCTTATCAAGAGCGAGGCTGCGGCGGCAATCATACTATACGACGACGGAGACGAACCCGGATCCAGCGCCCACGGACTGATGGCCATTGATAGGGACAGGCTACAGAGTGGGAATGGCATCTTCTGGCGCTTCTTCAAGTGGATCGACAAGGGCTCTTTCGAGGTGGCCGCCGATGCGTTCACCACTTTCAGGGTACGTTCGCTACCTTGAAGGGATACGGCTGAACTATATGCTGACAATGCGCAGGAACTTTTAACCAGACACAAAGACCTAGTCCCCCGATTCCTCCACGTCAACTTTGAGCTCTTCTTCGACAAGTACAACCACATATTAGTCCAGTCGAACAGCTACGTCACAAAACGGCAGTCCATCAAGCTGCTAGGCGAGATCCTGCTGGGCCGGTCAAACTACAACGTTATGACCGAATATGTCGACCGGGGCGAGCACCTCAAGATCTGCATGAACCTCCTGCGCGACGACCGCAAGATGGTGCAGTACGAGGGCTTCCACGTTTTCAAGGTCTTTGTGGCGAACCCGAACAAGTCCATTCCGGTGCAGAAGATCTTGATCATGAATCGCGACAAACTGTTGACATTTCTGTCCCAGTTCTTGGAGGACAGGACGGACGACGAGCAGTTTATCGATGAGCGCGAGTTCCTCATCAAGCAAATCAGGAACCTGCCTCCGCAACCTGTGCTTTCACAGCGTTAGGGTACGCAGTGTTGGTGGTAGTGGTCGGTACATGGGACTGCCAAGCGGAAGCAGAGCATATAGGGGTGGTACGGCGTGTCTTTCCCTTTCCGGGGGCTGGCTCTCTGCCGAGGGGGATCGTGTTACAGCTCATGAGACTCACGTCGGCCGTGTTGGTTGACGCTGGAATCAACAATCGTGGTCTAGCGGGTCTGTTGCAGGCCTAACGAGCATATACGGATATAGAAGAAGCATATGGCCCAAAGAAGGACCATGGATAGGGGACATCCTATATGTATGAATAGGGATCGACGGCCAGACGGCCGCGCAGTCAAGTGCGTTTTATGCATAAACCGAAGTGGATCCGCTCCACGTCATGGATAAATGAATAACGGAGATACTGACTACACCTCTCACACGAGCCCAATGTTCATTTACGTTTTACGGAAGTAGATAATATTCGGGAATTACGTCCTTTCATCACTTGAATCCTGATAATCCGACCCAAGCATGAGCGACGAAGCTATGGTGAGAGTTGACACAGCCCGAGCCAAGGCGCTGGTTGAACAGCTGCAGAGCGTCAGTGAGCGCATCACAGCCATATCCAAGGGCAGGCCTGTAAGTCAACCCAGGTTAGTCTTCACACTTCTCTGTTCGATTCTAACCCCTATCTATAGGTAAGACTAGTAGCAGTCTCCAAGCTCAAACCAGCAAACGACATCCTCGCCCTCCACGAGTCGCCCCTCCGGCACACCCACTTCGGCGAGAACTACGCCCAGGAGCTCACGCAAAAGGCCAAGGTCCTTCCGCCGTCCATAAACTGGCACTTCATCGGCGGCCTGCAGACGACGCACTGCAAGACCATAGCCAAGATCCCCAACCTCTGGGTCGTCTCCTCCGTCGACGCCCTCAAAAAGGCCACGGCCCTCAACAAGGCGCGCGGCGACGCCATCTCCTCCGACAGCTCGGTCGCCAAGCTCAACATCCACGTGCAAGTCAACACGTCGGGAGAGGAGTCGAAGTCAGGCTGCGCACCGGGGAAGGACACGCTGGACTTGTGTAGGGCTATCGAGACGGAGTGCGAGAGCTTGACGCTGTTGGGACTGATGACTATCGGTGCTATCGCCAGGAGCAAGGCTACGACTCCCGAGAACGAGAATGAGGATTTTGTTACGCTGAGGGAGCAGAGGGATATGGTCGTCAAGGAGCTGGGGCTGGAGAGGGGGCTGGAGCTGAGTATGGGCATGAGTGAGGACTTTGAGGGGGCGATTGCTTTGGGCAGTGGGGAGGTGAGGGTTGGTAGCACGATTTTTGGGACGAGGCCGCCTAAGAGCGAGGCAAAGGTTGTTGTTTAAGTGGCCAGGATGAGGGTTGGGATGGAGTGTAATGGACCCCAGTATGGGTGTCGTTAGTCTGTCGTTATGACAGATATCTAGCAACCCAATAATAAGCGAGAAGAGTATCGTTGAGGCATATCATAGGGGGGCACGAAATGAGGAACGAGCTACAAAGTGATGGCTTGTTCCACTGACAACACCCGGATGGCCAATGAAATGGAGCCGGCATCGCCTCTTGAAGTTTGGCCAGTATTTATTTGCGCGATATGTTGATTTATGATTATGATAAATCTCACGACGACTTATACAAACATCCGAAGCGGTGTCCCGTAGGACCTCGCAAACCGGGTAAAGAACCAAAACACCCGTCGGTAGGATCTCCACGTCGCACCCGATCGCATCTGTGTTACTCCGTATACAATGTTAAGATCGCCTCCCCGGGCAATGCCGTGATAATCCGCCAATAGATGCGGCCTGACGAGTTTCGAAACAAGTTCTCCGCATCGAAGCATGGTCAAAATGCAACCTCACGAGGTCCTTGACGACACAAGAGTCGAGCGCTTCGAGAGATTCAAGATGCAGCCGGATGTCGAACATGGAAAGGGAAACTGGAGACTTCGGAGGCTTAGAGACAAACTCCGGAAAGGGTGCATATTCCGTCGGAGGACGGTGACGATGGAAGCAGAGGGGTGTCATCGACTACATGTAAGGCTGTATAAGAAGTCCGAAGGCAACGATGGCAAGCAGTCCATTCACCAGAAAGTTTGAAACGGCATTCTTGATCCTGTAACAACTCCTCACCATGAAGTCCCCGGTCATTTAGCTCCATCATACTCGCCGGCCTGGCCATAGCCTCTCCCACCGCTACTCTCGACAAGCGGGCAACAACCATCTGCGGACAATGGGACTCCGTGGCCACCGGCACATACACCGTTTACCAAGACCTATGGGGCATGAGCGCCGGTACTGGCAGCCAGTGCACGACCGTCACCGGCATCTCCAGCAATAAGCTTGTCTGGTCAACGAGCTGTGAGTAGACCTGGCCGTAACAGAGCGCAGCATACCGCATAGAATTCCTGGCTAACCACTGATAAACAGGGTCCTGGTCGGGGGGCTCCTCGAGCGTCAAGTCCTACGCCAACGCCGTCGTCAGCTACACAGCCAGGACACTTTCGACCATCTCCAGCATCCCGACCACTTGGTCCTGGAGGCAAGTTGCCAATCCCCAGCCCGGAACACCTCTCGCTAACCAAAACAGCTACTCCGGCACAAGCGTCGTAGCAAACGTGGCCTACGACCTCTTCACCTCCAACTCCTGCGGCAGCCAAACCGCCGCCTACGAGGTGATGATATGGCTCGGCGCCCTGGGCGGCGCGGGGCCGATCTCCTCCACCGGCAGCCCCGTGGCGACACCCACTATCGGAGGCGTGAGCTGGAAGCTGTACAAGGGTACCAACGGGGCGATGACGGTGTTCAGCCTCGTGGCGAGCAGCTCACAGACCGCGTTTAGTGGCGACCTGAAGAACTTCCTGAGCTACCTGACTAGTAACCAGGGCATGTCGAGTAGCCAGTGCTTGTACAGTATCGGTGCGGGCAGCGAGACGTTTACCGGGTCTAATGCTGTGTTCAAGACGACCGGGTATTCAGTTTCTGTTAGCTGAGCGTCGGAGATGGCGAGGTATGTGGCGTAAGTGGTGATTCAGTAGCGGCGGAGGAAAATGGACTGATGGAGGGTTAGCGGTGGTATTGTTCTTGTATGTCTTGTCGTGGTGGTTGTCTCACAAGACTTCCGGGGAAAGCTCCCGTGGAATTTTGAAACGTGAAATACAGGTATTCTCGAACGACCATTATCGCCACATGCCTGAACTATGTGAGACAGAAGGGAAAGATATCTCTAGCTTCCCACTCCAGTGATTGTGAGGGTGGCCGAGTGGCACATTCGTTGTGCCGGCCGCCCGCTGAGCTGCAGACTGTGCTGCTTTGGTCTTGCCTCGATATGCCTTGATCGCTGCGACTACATCATGCATTTCCCCCAGCTCAGCCTGTGTCGGCTTTCGTACGATGGGTGGCGTCATAATCGCGTTCCATGCCGCGTGGTAGATGTAGAAACCAGCAGGCACGCCAGCCAGGACGTGACTTGGCGACGCCGGCCCGACGTTGGTATGTAAATCGACCAGATGAGGGTCGTTCAGCAGCCGTCTGTACTCGTTGACCGCGGTGTGGGGCCCGGGAACTGCCCGACCGACCCAAACGGGTATGGTGAAGACTTGTCCATTCCAGTCACCGCGGTGTTGCTCAAACTCATCCGTTGTCTCGGCATAGCCCGGCCGGTACGGAGGCGGGTTTCCTGGACTGAACAAAGGAGTTTCATCGTGAAACGAGCTTCCCTCATTCTTCTGGCCCCGTCCGTCGATCCACACCTGCGGACCGTTGGCATTTGAGGGCGGCGAACACGACGTCCAGCCTGACTGCCCGAAGAAGCTGAATTGCTTCTTGTCTTCCAAGCTTAGTAGCTCTGTCGCGTCAAGCTCTTCAAGATCGAGTGCATCCACAGCTACTTCTGCTGGATCCTGCCCGAACTCGAGATGCAGGTGTCTCAGACCCCTTACGGTCGCTGACACACGATGCGCATGAGCAGCATTGGCGTCCTGAATTTCCCTCTCTTGGATTGAAGCCTGTTGCAAAAAACTTACGAGCTTCTCGATGAGTGACCCGCTGGACCACCTCGGCACATCGGTCAAAGTCAGTGAGTACAGCCGTGGGTTCATATCGGGGGCGAATACTTGAGGAAAGGCCAGTGCAGCCCGCGGCTCGAAGAGTCTTTCAGCTATCCACAAGCTCTCTCCGACCGTCACGGTGTCCTCCTCGATCGACGGTACCCGGGTGACGAGCGAGTGGTGGACGCGAAGAACCTGCAGCTGTGGACAGAAAGCAGGGCGGAAGAGATGCGATGCCCCAATAAAGCCTGTAACCCGAGCTGTCGCAAACCGGCGTGGGAGTGTATTGTGATGGATCCCGTCAGCGACGGCAGATCGCGGGAGGTCAATCAAGACAGTATCGCACTCGAAATGTTCGAGCTGACCCGGACACTCACGTATCATCCTCTCCACGCCGTGGAGAGAGAAATTGTTGCCGTTAAGTCGCAGATGTGTGATTCCGCCGTGAGATGCGCACATTTCGTGGCCCCTCATGTCCTCGACAGTTTCCGGGAGCTGACCGGCATGTCCCAGCAGGATAGCCTTGACTCCCTCCGCACAATCTTGTCTGACAGGTCTTCTCCCGTCGTGTCTAAGATAGCGCTGTTCCACGAGTTCCGGTTGGCTATGTCGAGTATACATAGGTGGATCTGAGGCGTCCCGAGTGTACACAGGGGGGTCGACGAGGTGCCGACGAGGGTGATTGAACGCAGAGCTGTGCTCAGACTCCTGAAGGAATCCAAAATGCCCATACCAGGAACTTCCTAAATTCCCTGCCCACTTCAGTCTCCCTTCGACATCATTGTGAGTCCCATTCCTGAAACTAGTGATCGGGAAACTAGACAGCGCCATGGGCTCAAGAATGGCATCTGTCAATCTGTTGTCGCTCAAGTCAAGACTCCACAATTGTCGCTTGTAGAGCGAAACGAGCGACAGGGCATTCTCGTCCCCTAGCTCGCGGCCTTGGACCTTGAGCATGCGAAGACGAGGCAGGCAGGCCGTCAAGACTGTTGCGTTCAACGGCCCAGGGGCGTAGCTGAGGTCAAGATAGACCAGTGATTCCAATTGTGGGCTGAGCAGAAACAATGTCTGATAGATTGCCATCTTTGGAGCGGCGAACATGAGACAACCCCAGGGTGCTGAAGATGACTGGTCGGTCTGTAGGTCATTAACAACAGAGTCGGCGAGCCAGTCGGGGGCTCCGTCAAGGAGAATGCAGCGTAGGTTCGGGAAGGCCGACGCCAGTCTGGAAGGCATTTCCTTGCTTTTACCCCCATGCCAGAGCTGGCGCTCGAAGAAATCGTAAGACTCGAGATCCAGGTTTCTGAAGTCCAAACAGAGGACGAGCAACCTCGTAGCAAGCCGCATATTTTCCACATGTTGCGTCAGGAAGTAATGTACTCGCCTGGTGTCTACAAAAAAATCGTTAGTGTGAGGCAGATGGCATGCTGCGATGCTGTGGTGGTGGGGAAGATACCAACCGTTTGCTGGGTCGCGTCCTAGAAGGCTGATTGTCTCGAAAGGATCTTTCCATATTCGCGGTCCGAACTGGGCGAAGAACCGCGTGTTGACGAGACACAGAGACGTGTAGTCTCTGACTGATACATATGGGGCGACAAGAGTGATCCAGTGTGGCCGGGCAGTGGCCTCATGGTATGACGGAAGAGCAGCCATCATGTCTCAGCATTTCTTGTGTGGAGGTGGAGGTTGAGGTGGGCTGTCTGAACTGTGAAGACTGCTGTTGTCGAAAGTCATCTTCATCATTGTAGCGATTGTCCATCCCTTAAGTTCCCGGACTGACCGTGTTTCTAGCAATCAACAAGTTCGGAAACCAGATGACCCAAGAATGAGGCACAGAATTGAGGCTGTGTTGATGTACACCGAGGTGAGAGGTGACGTTAAGAACGGAGATGGGAATTGCGGAAATAAAACTCCTGGTCGCAGACCTCAGGGTGCTTGAATGACTCAGCGTACATCAAGACTTGGTAATAATTCCGCACCTCGCCGCCCTTTGTTTTTGTCGTTGTCCTTTTCCATACATGCATATTTCGAACTTGTCTTGTCCATCTGAATTGTGGTCAAAAATTGGATGTGCAAAGCAGTCTCGGCCAAATATGCACGTTCTGAGACTATCAGCGCATTTATCTCCTGATGATCAGCTGCCATTGTATTGAAAACAATAGCCATCCAGCTGCAGGATCGTGGATCTCTCAAGCCATCTCGAGCTATCTCAAGCCACTTCATCATTATGCCTCAAGAGACACAGCTCTTCCCACAGTGAGAATTGAAGTCTCATGTCTCAGCCACAAGGCGCCACCAAAAGGCACCATATCTGAGAGTCGATATCCGCGTATCACAGTACAACTTAACTCCGCCGACCCGCCCGGCTGCATCTGATGGTTCGTCGATCACTTTTCGATCGGTTAAGGGGACCGGGGCGGGATTCAAACCCGAGGGGTTGCAAAGCTGCAACTCTACAGTCTCTCGAGCAAGCACCAACCCGGCTCTCAGCTCACAATGGCACGATGGGACGATATGGCAACACTATTCCCCTGGCCGAAGTACGAAAGTAGGAATGCCGAGCAGAACAGGTTTCCTTCTTTCAGCCAGACCTGCATCCCGCCAGGCCCGCCCATCTCCAGAACGAGAAGGTGGTGAACTCTATTACGAGACACCTCCTCAATTGCTCATCGTCTAGTTATAACTAGCAAGGAACTAGTTCAGGCACCCTCATGCATTTCGAACCCGAGTGTGAGGAGCACTACGAGCACTACTCGGACTGACTATCACGATAGCTGCAGCACTGGCACCATTGGCGACAATCATGGCATCAGGATTAATGCAAACCAGCTTTGCCCTAATCACGTATTCGGGAAGGCTGGTAAGAACGGCACATATTTTCTGCCTCTCACATGGTACGTACCTTATGCGGAGTATATGCTCCTCACTTATCCAGGGACTTTGCCAGTTGCCAGAGAAGTGAAAATCGGAGTGGCTTGAGAGAAAGTGGATGCCATCTTCCGCTTCCCGAGTCATCCCGGGCCGGAACAGGGTGTCCTTTCCGTCACACCCCCGCGGCAAGCAGAGATCTACCCTCCGGGCCGTCTGACTGGCGCCCGCTCACTCGAGGGTTTTCCCTTTTACGGAAGCAGAGGTTGTTGCTGCCTCAACGCAAGGACTTTTCTCTCTCTCTGCTTTGGCCAGGAAAGCTCCTCTCTCCTGCATATGTCAATTACGGCACCTCCGGGTGGTGCTGTGGGCATCGTGCCACAAATAGCCCTCCGCCTAGGACACCTGGCAAGGGTTCCTAGCACGTCCAGTCCGGCCTAGATCGACAGCGAGCGATCTGCCGTCTTCCCGTTCGGGGTGTTTTCTTGCGGAGAACTTCTGGGGCGGAGCGCAGGAATGACGACGTCTCAATGGTCGCACGCCATCAGGTACACGGTGCTAAAATCAATGGCAGGATCTGAGACATGTCCCTTTCCCTTCTCGAGAGGCTTTGGTCTTGTCCAGTCCGGGCTGAGAGAAAGAGGGTAAAAAGAGGGGGTGAAAGCGGGTGTACCGTGTCCGAGGGAAGCCAGGGGAGCACAGACGGTGGGACCCTTTTTGAGCCGCGACGCCAGGGACGCCAGGGAGCCAGGGGTACTGCTTTGAAATGGTCTTGGTGAGACACTGACTAGTAAGGTATAGGTTAGCATATGCGTTGAGAGACCAAGACACCACTCTAAGAAGCGCGTCAGACCGCGTCTAGCTCGCGATGGTGTGGGGTGATTGATACCACAGTACATGTAAGGTACATGTACTGCGATACGACGTCTCCTTTCTGGGGAATTGTCAGAAATCTTTGGGGAGGTATTGCCACCAAATAGAGATGCGATAGTAGAGAGGTGAGAGCTAGAGAGCTGCAGGTCAGGCCATTCCTTGTACGAATTGGTGATTATCCTCCGAGATTCTCCATTGCCGTGCGGGAAACCGCATGCTGGGCGCCAAGACCTGTCTCGTTTGGACAGTGTCGCTACGTATATCCTAGTTTCCGAGTTTGACTATCTACGATACCACGAACCAATGGACGACGAGATCGCATCCAAGCCATGCTAGCTCCGGGCACGGCGATCAAGCTTGACTGTATGTGTATGTGTTGTGAAAGACTCCATGATTCTTGTCCTTTTATGCTACCTAATTGTGCCCAACACTAACTCGTACATGATTACATCAACCATTATTCGTATATTGTTCCCTTGTCCTTGTTCCTCCCCTGCTGCAGCTGTATCCATTACAGGCCTGCTGGCAGCTCCATTGTTCCCTGATTCCCCCATTTCCCTTTTGGTACAAGCAAAAACGCCGCCCTAATGCACACAATGTAATGCCCGATGGGTAGGTAACCCGAATGTAACAGGCTGACCCCAGAAGTAAGAAAATCCCTTTCGCCCACGTGGCCGATGTACGATGATGTCAGGAAAAAGAGACATATCCACATTCAGCTCCTTTCCGCCTTGATTGCTTGCTGCATGGCTGGAAGCTCCTCGTCGTCCATGTCGTTGCCCTCGCTGAATGAAGCCGACTCGTTGCGGCTCCGGTTCCGGCTTGACGGGGCACGGGGTCGGCTCTTCTGCTTCTCCTCCTCCCAGATCTCCGCCGCCTTGGGGTGGTATGGTACACGGCGCTCGCCGGTGATGTGTAGCGCGAGGTGTGTCATGAAGTTGTCACGACGACCGACAAACACCCTCCTGTTCTCCTCGGGGCAGCAAGGGCACTCAATGACAACTAGCCTCAGATGGAAGCTGTGATTGAGTTAGTGGCATGATTTCAAATACAGGAATCAGTTAATGTTGAGCTTACTCGTTGATGTGCCTTGTGAGATGCTCCTTCCTTGAGAAGCCCCTCTCCTTGCAACCCATGGTGCACCAGTGCTTGGTCTTGCGTACAACACGCTGAGTAGTCTTCCGTGGTGCCTCAATAGGCTGTTCTTCCCTCGGTGCCTTGGCACGGCTTGTGGTCTGGGGCTGAGGGCGGGTGGTGGCACGCTGTAGCCTCTGAAGGGCGGCAGACTTCTGGTGTACTTGTGCGAGATCGATCGATTGCCGAGGGCTGATCAAGCCCGTATCGAATGGCGAGCCACGGCCGTGGCTGGAAGCGGTCATGATGCTCAGGCTCGATGCTGGGCGGCCACGGTGCTCTGAGAAGGTGAGGGGGCTGCTATCGAGCATAGGCCACATCGGTGTGTTCTGAAGGCTCTCACTCGGTCCGTACACGGAGCGGACAGGGCTGTCGAACTGGCTATGATGCTGCATGAAAGGATCGTGGAAAGAGATGGACTCGTTGGTGTGGGGAGGCGTAAACTGGAGCATAGGGTTTTCCTGGCCGAAGATATTCTGGCTCCTATGAGCGTTGCACCTTGAGGGAGTGCAAGGAGCACTGTCAAGCATTGCTGCCTGGGACGAAAGGTCCAGAGAGAACGGGTATTGTGATGAGTCCACAGAGGACGCAGGTGTGAATCCATACTGGTATGGCGATGGCTGGGGGTAGAAATATGGGTCGAACGAGCCCGACTCTGCGTACATGGGCGATGACCGCCCTGATGTCGGAGTGTACATGGAGGGGGTGCTGCAGAACGAGCTGACGGAGCCGTTGTGACTGTGACTGTGACTGCTGAAGCTGCAATCCCGGACGTCAACCCTCAGGTTGGGCTTGCGGTCGATGGCAATCATTGTTGCTGTGGCTCTGGGTAGCTCTCTGTGCGGGACCGAGGAGGGAGTGAAGGATATGAGGTTGGAGATGCAGAAGAACTATCTGTTGACGGGAGTGCGATGTGGAATGATGGACAAAGGGTGCTGGGTAGTGGGATATAGAAATGTCTTCCCTTGATGGCGAGAAGAAGCAACGGGGGAATGTCAGAGTAGATATAGAGGGAGTCTGCGGAGATTGTTATCAATAGCTGTCAGACAGCCAGCCTCCCCCCTTAGACATAGACCGTCATGTACTGGCAGAGATCGTGTGTCCCCGGTGGGCCGGAGGGTAAGGAAAGTGGAATGTGGCACGCGGTGCTCGGCGTCGTCGATCAATGGGGCCCAGCTACTTCGGGACAACATGGAGCTAGGACGGGTCCAAATGCGAGACACGGGGGCCGAAGTTGGTGGTCTCTCTCTCAGTGTTGGTTCAATGCATGTGTCCACCAGCCTGGCAGTAGCAACAGTTCCCTCCCACACCACTTGGTGGCTTGCATTGTCTACCTGTTTGAGATGGTATGGATTGACACGGTAGCAGGCGATATGACTGGTTACCGAGAAGAACGAGGAGCAAGTGGCTGAGTATGATATCCAAAACGCGGTAGGTATGTTGGGAGCTACTTTGCTCTCACTTTGACCGGGCCGAAAGAAGAAAGCAAGCATCAAGACGGAAGCACCAATGTCCACGCCCATCTCCATCTCCAACTCCTCAGTTCCCCTCCCCGTGTGTCTGTATCTCTCTCTGTTGTCTCTGCCGCCCAGGTACTAGTGAAGCCAGGGACGATGTCGAAAGCACATACTTCCCGACAGCTAACCCGCTCGAGGGGTCCGACAATTGTCTAAAGCAGCGAGGTTTCCAGAGGGAGCCAAAAAAGGGAAAAAAGGCAATAGAGACACTGAGGATCAACCCACACTGGTAAGTCAGTGCTTATGCGCGGTAGTGGAGAGTCTCTGAGAATTGTAGCCCCTTGCCACCGATAATGGAACGCAAGAATGGAGTGTGGAATGGAAAATGGCAGCGCGATTACTGCTGAGACAACAACGACTCAAGCTGGCCTAGCCGCCTAGCCTTCTAGTCTTCAACTTTTTAAGACTTTCAGTCCCTTCAGTCCCTCCCAGGCCCTCCCAGCGGAGTGTAGAAGAAGGGCGAAGCGCTCCGCAGAGGCATTTGGGACCGGAATACGGTACTAAACCGACGAGACTCCATGAAGGGGGAGCGTAGAGAGGAGGGGGAGGGATTTCTGGAATTCAAGAGAACTCGGAATCCAGCCGTCCCTTTGCAAAGGGAAGAAGAAGAAGATGCTTTTGGAATAGGATCAAGAACCACAGCAACTAAGGTAGGTAGGGGTCCTCTAGCGACTTCAGTGATGATAACTGTGGTAGAGGGGCAGGTGTCTGATTAGGATCATCGACAACAACCTGGAAGTCGATCATGGACTTTAATTAAGGAAAATAAGGTTCGTTGACTCCGGGAAAGTCGACATTGGATGCGCGGCCGACGAGCACTTGCTCCCAGCTTGGTAAGGTCGCAAGGCAGGTACTGTACACCTGCGGTAAGGTACAAGGCAAGGGTTGTAACACGGTGGTGAACCTGGCCTGACTGGTACGACGGTACACGTAGGACCAGAACGGGAAGAGTGGATTGTGCATTTTGTTCATTTTTAGATCACTTCCAGGTTGGTGGCAGAGATGGTGGCAGCTGGCTGGACCAGTCAGATTGCGGGGAGATTTACTATCGATATTGACAGCTCCGATAGGCACAGTACGCCAAACGTGGGGAGCGAGGATTACACAGTTATAAGGTTGAGAGCACAGTGTGGAACGGCGAGTCCGGATCTCCCGCCAGATTTGCATCACAGCCTGCACTGCAATCTTTCTGGCTTGCCGGGTACCTACAGGAACTGCCCTATCACAGTGTCAATGTGACGGTACAGTGCGAAGCTTAAATGGACGGCAACTAACACTCTAGCTCTTATTGTTTAATTGTGCACCTTCCCCTTGCTTGTTCGTCTTGACACCCATTTCATTGAAAGTGAGCAAACATTTCGAGGATTTGCACACGAGATTCGCACCGCAGCAGCCTCTCTCATCGTTTCGTTCAAATCGACCCCGCAGCAACAGGTTCTACTAGTGCCAACGTCCAGCACGCCTCCCGCAGCATTGTCCAGCGTCACTTGTGCTGGCTTTTGCAGCTGCGATCGGAGATGGCCACGAGGGAAAAGTGATGCCAAAAAAAGAACAGCCGTCGTGCTTCGTTGCTTCTACCGGCAGTGTCCTTCAGATGTTTGTGCGCATTGCATATCGATGCATCATGATGCAACTCCCCGAGCGCACGGCGAACTGCTAACCCGGCTTGATGTAAGTAGCGGGGCTCGTTTGTTTCTCTTCCTTCTCCATTCTCCCAGGTCGACGACTAGACCAGACCGGTTGTGCGCGAGTCGGTCCCTGCCTTAGTAGCGGACGACGGGCTCTTGGCCAAGAACAGCGATACAAGATGCACGATGCTCGCGGAAGATCCTCGATTCGAGAGCGATTCACTTTTTGTCCAGGGGTGTTCCTGACCTGCTAGGATGCTGGGATACCAATCTGCTCCCATGCCCAGAGCATCCTTGCGAACTTCAGAGGTGCCCCAGCAACACAAAAAGCCAAGTTTCAATGATCGCCATTGGTAGACTCTGGGGGAGAGGGAAGTCCCGTGACGGATCAACATTACCGGGCCAGCAGAGTGCAGAAGCCGGCAAGAGACCACAGAGACCGCAGAGACCGCTGCGTAGATCTTGAACCCGTCCAGCACGTCCCCTGGATCGTGTGGCGTCTATCAGACCAGCTGCTAACGGTCTAACCTGGACTTCTCTTTGTCGTCCTTGTCCAGCTGCTCATCATCTCGCCCTCCTGCTTTCAAGCCCAGCCTGCGGCTCAGAACCTCGGACCAATCTGTTATTGAGTAAATGTCGCTGCTTTATCTCAAAGAAGCTTTCTCGTGGCTTGTGGATCGGTGTCTGGATACGTCCAGAGTATCCAGAGCAGAGCCGCCCCTCACTGGCCCTCTCAGGACCCTCATGAGCTCGAGGCACTCGTCTGCTACCAGCTACAGTTCCACTCTTCCTTACGTACTCTGAGCCTTGGCTTTCCCCAGCTCGGTGTTTGCTCACTTGCGCAGGTTCTGCACTCAAGCCAGATCGGGATTGAGACTCGAACCGGTCCAACTCTTCGTCCGAGAGTATCCTCAGCATCCATCTGGAGTGAGGACATACCTCGGACGTCGGGCTGCATCTGAACACAGTCGAACCTCATCCGTCTCTAGGCTGGCGACAAGTCCATTGCTTTTACGCAGGGAGATATTCTTGGAATTCGGGCTTGCGCAGGCACCATTCAGATATGTTGCCGGGCCAGTGCTCCTTATGCAAGGTCCCTGAACTCGACTAGTGCCCTGTACTACGGGCTTAAGGAAAAGGCGTCGACGTTACGACCTCTTGTGCAACTCGGAGATGTATGTTGAGGCACACTTCGAGCACGTACATACACGGGAATCGCCTTGCGTCAATTTTCGTCTCTGCCAATGACGACCCTAGCAACTCGCTTACAACTGTCCAGCACAGCCTCAATCAAACCGTCGTCACCGCTGTCGTTGACGTCTTTTGCACCTTCTTCTCCCGCTCAGACCGGCGTGGCCGGCGAAGGACGCCGATCTGACGGGGTTCGGGGCCCCGAAATCGGCTCCGTCAGGTACCGCTCAGGAACAAACACTCCATATATGCCCCCTTCGGGACCGAGACATTTTCCCACAGGGTAATGCTGGTACTGGTACGATAATTGTCCTTCCCTTTTAAATCATGACGACGGAAGCAGTTAAAACTACAAGCTCCATGGACCTCCCTGGATGGGGGAGTTCTGGATCAGGACGAAGAACAAGGTCTCATCTGTCAACGGCCGTTGGGGTTTTGGTTAGCCTGGGCCAGTTTTGGCGCGAATCCGCTCCCTTCCTCGGGCAACACACAAAATGCAAAAAATGCACATGGACTCGGCAATCAAATCCTATCACATCCACACTATTTTACACGGATACGAAATGCGTTGAACGAAGCATCCGTGTGCCGCGAGCAACCGCAACAGCACAACCGCACAACTTGCACAGCAACAGAGCGTAGCACAGGCCAACGGACGCCTCTTCGCTAGGTTGTTGCTTCCAGAACCAAGCCACTACAACGTGCAAGTCACGGACCAACCGATTTTTATCTGCATCAACTCCTAACATCCCTACGCATCTGGGCGTCCTTCATGGTCATGAAAGAAAGTGATTTTCATGGCTGAGGGTGTAAGACTAAGTGGTAGCGAGACGCTCTTCTTTGAACAAACATTGAAAAGCTGGCGTCACCGCCGTCTTCTTCAGAGCTCCACATCATCCTCGTCCTGTTCTAGATCCTGCAGAACCTCTTGCATCTCCTCTTCAGTGGCCTCGAGCCCTTCTGAGCTCATGAGCTTGGTATCTTTCTCCTCGGCTAAAGTTGAATGTTGATGTCAGTCATCAGGCTCGTGATCGTTGTTGGGACATCATCGTCAAACATGGGTCTAGGTCGGTAGCTGGGGTACTCACTCTTGGGTTCGACAAACAGGTTCTCCTGCACCTCGCAGTCGGTGAGCGTTGAACCGTCACCGATCTCACTTCTCTTTCCCAAAATACACCGGGTCAGTTTGCAGTTTTTGCCAACGACGACGCCATCCATGAGCAGGCATTGTTGCAGTTTGGCCCCCTCGTTGATCTGGCAGTTGGCGCCGATGACCGACTCCTTGATCGACGTCTTCTCCTGTACCGACACGTTCTCGCCCACGAGACTGTCCTTTTGCGTGATGGTTGTCCTCGCCTTGACGCCTTCTGGGTACGCCACTTTGCGCGCGTGGGCAAAAGGAGACGCGCCATCAGGTCCAGTCTCTTCCACAGATGGGAGCTTCGCGAGTTCGAGTGATATGGCTAGTAGTAGCTTGGCGGTGTCGACTCGGCGTACCAACGGGGCCGACGGTTGTGCCGGATGCACATATGCAAGGATCGGAGGTATGACGGGTTGTCCGTCTTGGTGCGTGCTATTGCCACTATCGTACCCCGGCCTAGACCTCTTGCCGTCTTGATGAGCGTGGCTATCGTCATGTTTGTCTGAGTCTCCTTCCTCAGACGGCGTCCTGTCGTTCTCAGTGGAAGGCGTATCTCCTTGGTCGCCCCCTGACTCGAATATCTTCTCCATTCCCAGTTTCTCTGATAAGCCCTTTTGCCAACCGGCCTTGGCCCACCATCCAATCACATCCTCCCCGATGCTCTCGAGCCGATCGTTCTCCGTCACGAAGTCCATAACCCATCGCGGGAATACGTAGATATGGGCATCGCGGTGAGTGATCAACATGCGTATCCTGGGATGCTGACGGAGGAGCCCGTGGCGAATCGGGAACCCCTTCTTCTCCTCCGTCAGGTCCTTCAGCGAGTCCGTTGGCATAGAGTAGACTAGTTTCGAGACATGCGGTAGGAGCGACCCCTTCTGCGCAGGGACTGTGGTTGCCGGGAGTGGTACGGTTGCGATGAAGTCTGTCTCCTCTCCCTTGACGGGTGTAGCCGTCTTTGTCTCGTACCAAACGCCCAGACCGCCGCTTCGTGAGGCCGAGGCATCGCCCAGAATGTCGGCAAGACTGGCTGACTTGACCATCCAGGCTTGTAGCAGCTTGTCGCCACCGAGTTCGCAGACAAGGTCGCATGGTAGGACGACAAAGTCTGATGTGACGATCTCCTTCACTTCGGGGAGCCGCAGAATCTCCGCCGTGCCTGTGTTGTGGTCTAGACCTTCTGGGGCCAGCAGATCAGGTCTTGGAAGAGGCAGGCCAGTCAGGAACGGATTTGTGTCCAAGGACGACCTGATTGCCTCGGCTGCTGACGGCGGGCAGATGAGTGTGATGTCTGTTCCATGGTCAGTAAGAAATCCCCAACTGGGCATCGACATCCTAGGGTCAATAATTACTTGTGATGCCGGTCCTGTAGCAAAAGTCGATCGGGTACCAGACCATGGGCCTGTTGGCAATGGGAAGGATGGCCTTGGGATTCTCATCTGGGTTGGCTGTGAAGGTCGGGAAGCTCGACCCAGGGCCACAGAGAATCAGGGCCTGCAGTCCTGGGGCCGCCATTGAGACGGCGTGTGGCATCTTGACGGATTGTTGCGGTGAAGAAGCTGGAGATACTCGGTTGGTTGGCGAGCTTGTCGATGTTGGCAGAGTTGTCGACCGGGGTTAGTAACAACGGATGCCACCCTGCAAATTGCCTCTATGGTGATGGATCTGCAATAAGAACCTCTCTGAGAGTACCGAGATAAGTGTCAGGGTAATACAGTTCCCGGTTGGTTGGTAGATGTGATTAACGGTAGCACGTAATATAGTGAAGCTTTTGGTGTCTTGACCTGCTTGACTCACTCATGATGCTTTTCGACGTTCAAAAGCATTGCAACATTGCAACCCCACCAAGGAAAATCAAACGGTACGTACCGCTTAGGTAATGCATCTAGACCTATTGTGTAAGCTTCGGGCTGGTCCGTGCGATCTGATGTGCATTGATGGGACCCTTTCACGTGGATTGATGCACTGGACACACGCCCCCCGTGAGGTCAATTTGACCGGCCAACCACCTCCTTCTTGCCTCGGTCAGCTCTGCTCAGCTCCCCGGTGGAGAAGGTCAACAACGGCCGCCGCATTGGCAATCAACAAGCCCGGCCGAGATCCCCAGCCACCAGCAAATGCACTGCTCTCTTGTGCCCGCATTTCATTTCCCGCCATCTGTTGACCGTCACTTCAACCACACCCACATCGTACAAAACAATCACGAACAGTTGGATTGTACCAACATTCCAGAACCCTCTCAGCCTCACCGGCAGCCTTACCATCTGCCAAATCAAATGCCATGAACCCGTCGTCCCCGTAAATGTCGTCGCCATACGATCGTTACGACCGCGGCTCATCCCGTCGCCGCGGGGTATGGGGACACTGGGTGCCGCTGGTCGTGACCGTCACCGTCGCCACGGTGGGATTGGCCGCCTGGGTTTGGAGCCAGCGCAACAACGATGACGAACACGACGAGGACGAGCCTGTTGCTCACGACCTAGACTACGAGAACGCCGACTACGGAGACAATCCCGCCTACGGCGCGTCGAGAGATGACCCCAAGCCACCGACCTTTACCGGGACCGATCTGCGACCGGGCGAGCCGGGTTACGGCGCGGCGCCGTCCCAGGCCGACAGCGGTGCCGGCTGGGGAGCGCGCATGTCGGGCGCATTGCGAAGGACGCCGAGTCCACAACAGTTTATAGAAGGCGCCAGCAAGACGGTGGTCGCTGGTGTCGCCGCGGCCGGAGCGGCTGTTGGGACTGCCCTGGCGGCTATCAGGGAGGAGGACAAGACTGCATATGCAGACCACGAGACGTGGTCCGAGGAGGCGGATGCTAAGGAGAAGCGGCCCGCCAACTCGTCGCAGTCCCGAGACCCCAGCAAGAAGCGGAAGACGGTGGCTATAATCGTGTCCGCGGACACGCATATTGATGATATCGACGAGGATGGCTTCCACGAGCATGCCGTGAGTTGACCCCCTTTTCTTCCTACTGGGCCCACGACTGACCAAATACTAGTCCATTTTGACACACATTCCGAGCCACAACGACTTCTCGAAGATTAAGCTATTTGTTCTCATATATGCGCCCGGACTCAAGGACCAATCCTTGGATGCTACCAATAACCTTCCGCCAGCATCGCTGAGCTCCTCATTCTCCAATATTGGACATGAGCAGGCCCAGACACCAGGTGATGAGGCCAAGAGCCCACTGTTAGTGTCCCACACCCGCTGTCATACTGCCATCGCGCTGACATTCTCCTCAGTTTAACTGGGTCTACTGCAAACCCTGCCTTCAATGCTGTTTACTCGCAGGCCCTCGGCCTCGTGGAGAAGGAAAGCATGGTGCTGCCATTCACCACTCCGAATGGACACGTGCACATACTGCGGCATCTCCAGCCGGAGGTAGTCTACCTACAAGAGTCGCTGGCAGGCGACAACGGCAGCGTAGTTACGCATCTCCAGACATGGCTAAGGCATGACATTATTCTTGTGGTGGGCGCTGAGAGCGGCCATGGCGGCCTGGCGGACAGCGAGTCGGAGGCAGAGAAGCCAGAGAAGGCGGTGGAGAAGTGGTGGTATAGGGAAGACCGCGTCGGCCGGGGCAGAGGAGTGATTGTCGTGGATAGCATGAGAGTACATGATGACTGGGCGAGGAGGGTACAGCAGAAGGACTGAGCGGTGCATAGCACTTTTCGGTGTTATTGATGGTCGTGTGTCTGATCCTGCGGCTACGGATGTCGAAGCGTTCCAATATTTTGCGGGCGTGCTGTGATATAGTTTACCTGCTTTGTAGATAGCCTCGACAATACTTGTATTGTCATAGTTTGATTGTACCATACAAGGTGCCATTGTAAATGACATTATTTGCTGAAAGTGCAAAGTCAGTACTCTCTCTGTGGTGAGGGACAGAAATGTCACCTTTCAGTCTCCATTCAGTGTGAAACCCAGGAAAATGAGAGACCAAGAGACTTAACATCTGATAAAGGATAAAGGCGACGTGCTGGTACCATTCACGTGACAGAGTGTCGAAGGAAAGTTTGACAGCTGAGGTCGTCTAAAGTTATCCCATATGATAAGGTAAGCTACCTGGTACTTTCTTTCTTTCTTCAACTGCAAGCTGCTTTCCTTCCTCTTCTTCTCTGCTTATTCCGCATGCATCATAAAAGTGGACTGCCAGCAACTTGAACGTTACTCTTTTGGATCAGATTCTCCAGCACTACCAGGTACCTCTATCACAGTACCTACCTTACCTAAGGTCAAGTGGACCTTCAACTCTCCTCACGTGATCCCGGCGCCGACCTCTTGCGTCGGAGCCGTAGCGCCTTACTTGATTCGGGCATCTGACTTATCCCGGTGCGACTTCACGTCAACCCCACACCCGGCCAGCGACGTATCGACCGACCCCATCGACGCATCATTTTGCGTGTCGCAACACTCGTTATTCTCGTAAGGATATACACTTCGCGTTTGGCTTCGAATGCCACGTTTCCAACACATCCAACAGATCCATTGGAGTCTCTCCTCCTGAGAGGAGCGACGTCATCCCACGACCCAACCCACGAGACGCGAACCGAGACTCGACCACGACCACATCCACGACCACGACCGCGACCTCGGCTGCAGCCCCCGAACGACCCTCCGTGCCTCCTCAACATATCCTGGCAGATGGTTACTCGTCGATCAGGAGGGAGCGCGCTCTAACGGGCCCCGGCTGACGAGGTCATCGGCGACGTCCTCGCGAAGTCCTGCCGCCGGTCACGGCTGGCGCATTTGACTCAACACAATGGCGCCTGTTCTCGCAGCGACACAACCCAGCGTCCCATCCAAGATCAAACGTCCAGTTCCTCCAGGGATACAGACAAATGGAGTGAACTCGTCCAAATCCTCTCCTTCGCCTTCGATGTCTGCGAAGCCACCACCCTCAGCCGTCCAACAAACCTCCAATCCGCCAACATCCAACGGGGCAACCAGTGCGACTCCGCGTCCTGCCAGCCGGCCGAGGAAAGACATGCCCGCTCCCGTTTTAGGCCGCGGCCAGAGAAGCGCTGCGGGCCTCAGGTCCGCCAGCATGGCTCCTGACAACGCCATTGCCCCGGCCATCGAGCCGCCGCCATACATCCTTACTAACAAGTACATACTGGAGAAATACGCTGGAAACCCACCCTCACTCATAATTCACCTATACCCGACCTACTTCCGCTTCGACAATCAAGAAGGCATCTTTCAGTACAAATCGCCAATGAAAGTCTTGCTCGAACATCTGAGGTCTCGGACCATACCACACGAGCTCCTCCCGTACTTCAACCAATGGGGCGTGCCCTTCTACGAGGGATGCTTGATCGTGCAGGTGTACGACCACAAATCAGTGGCTCAGTCCAAGGAAGCTGCTCGACCCAGTTCGGCCTCCAGCAAGACGGTTCCTTTCTCCATACACAACTACAACCCCTACGTCACTCCTTCACCCTACGTACCGTACCCGAAAGACAATATTCCAGTCGCCGGCGAAAATGGCGCCGCTCAAGGGCCCGACCAGGCAGACAAGTCCGAGGAAGAGAAGGACAAGACGAATATGCCTGCTCCGAGTCTGCCAACAGAAGGTCAGAAGAAGGCTGCACCGAAGCCGAAAACCTCCACTATTGTTCTGTTTCCCACGCAGCAGGCTCTGCAGAAGGACCTCGCACTCAGGGCCATGACTCCCCGTGGCGCTTTGGACAGCCGTCAAGATGGCGCAGGATCCGCACAGACTCCTGGTGTTCCTCCGACGCCTACGACTGCTATAATGCCGCCTCCTGCCAAGAGGCAAAAAAGGGAACGTATGGAGTTGGATGGGACCACTATCTACGCAGCAGAAGCTGACATCCTACTTGCGACGACACCGGCTTTGTATTTGGAGCCTACCAGGAATGCCGAGGAGACAAGACTGGTCCTCGAGGCTCTCTCACACCCAGAGCACTCTGAAAGGCCACCGCAACCAAAGACCAGAAAGAGAACTGTTGCCGAAATGGCAGCCGACGAAGCTCTCGCTGCGGACCAAGAAAGATACATGCTCACCATGGACGAAAGACAAGGGTCCAAGGCTGTTGGAGCTCAGGGTGCTGCCAATGGAGGAGATGGCGCCGGCCAGACCGGCGCTGCTGCTTTCGAACCTCGCTTCGAGCGCTTCAAGCTTATTGATCAAATTAAGGAAGAGCACAAGGCGAGAAAGGAGCAGGAACGGGCTGAGAACGAGCGGAAGCTGGCACTGCAAAAACAACAGCAGCAACAGCAGGCCGAGCAACAGGCACAGTTACTCGCGCAACAGGCGCAACAGCGAGAGCAAGAGGACCAACAGCGGCGACAACAGGCATTACGCGAGCGGCAGAGGCAAGAGCAGCAGCAACGGACTATGCAAGCCCGCGCACAAGCTCAGGCTCAAGCCCAAGCCCAAGCACACGCGAACGCCCAAGCACAAGTCGCCCAGGCACAGGCGCAAGCTCAGGCCCAGGCACAGGCACAAGCACAGGCACAGCAGAACGCTCTTGCGGTCAGCATGGCCCAGGCTGCCCATGGACACCCAGCTGTCAGCGGTCCGATGGCTAACGGCCTACCGAACGGAATGCAGACGAGTATGACTGGCCAAGCGCAGGCTCGCTTCCATCAGGTGTCGCAAGGCCAGGTGTCGTCACCCATTGTGGGCCAGAACACACCTCAACACATGTCGTCGCCCATGGTTGGTAACGCCGCCATGCAACGGTCGAACTCGAGCATGGCCGGTAGTCCACCGCGGGCACCATCCGTGGTTAATCACCAACCGATGTCTACGCCCATGGCGGTCAGCATGTCAGCCAGAGGCAGCCAGCAGAGTCACCCCTCGGGGACACCTCGGATGCCCAACTCGACACCGAACATGGCTCATACCACCCCGATGAGCCGGCCGCAGGTAGTACAGACACCCCGGATGACACAAGGCAGTCCGCCTCCGAATATGATGACGCAGGCGCAACAGGTCGGACAGGCAATGTTGATGAATGGCCAGGCCATGCCACCACAGATGCAGAACCAGAGCTTCATGGCTGCTCAGATCGCCGCGCAGCAACAACGGCTACAGCAGCAACAGCAGCTACACAATGCAGTGTCAAACGGGATGATACCAGGCACGCCGAATCCGAATCAGATCGCCGCTCAGCAGCAGATCATGGCCCAACAGCGTCTCGCCCAACAGCAGCTGTTGCTCCACCAGCGTAACCAGCAGTTGGCCAACCAGCAGATGATGGCTAACAGCCCGCAAGCCCAGCTAGCTCAACGGTACCAGCAGCAGCTCAGCAACATGCAGAACAACATACAGATGCAGGGCGGCCAGATGCAGAACCCGATGCAGCGGCAGATGGCGGCCATGCAAGGGCAAGGGATGGGCACCCCAAACAGCCTCGGCATGAACGGCCTCAATCCCGCGCAGCAGCTTGCACTCATGCAGCAGCTCCAGCAGCAGCAGCAGGCTCAGCAGCAGCAACAACAGCAACAGCAGATGCAGGCTCGGCAGCAGGAGCAGCAACAGATGGGTCAAGCGGGCCAGGGCCAGCAGTTTGCGCCGTACATCCAGCAGCAGATCCGCCAGAACCAGATGCAACTCTACCGGAGTAACTTCCCGAATTTGGTCCAGAAGTATGGCTCCGCAGAGAGCATTCCGCAGGAGGCTACGGAGAATCTTAAGAAGAACTGCTACCTCAAGGCTCAGCAGAATGTGATGGCGATGATACGGCAGCAGCAGCAGCAGCAGCTACAAGCGCAGCTACAACAGCAGCAGCAGCAGCAGCAAGGCATGAACGGTATGAACGGCATGATGGGCCAGGGCATGTAGGAGGGCTCTGGACAGTCCAGTATTGGAAAAGCCGAAGGAGAGGCCGCAGAGCATTATCTTAACGGAGTCAGAGCATACCACACCGGATGTCTGGACCGAGCGTGGCGAGGGAATGGCTGGTTCCCAAGTCGCTTTCTAAAGGCTTCGTGCCCTGCGTCGCACGGAGGGAAACTCAGCCTGAATGATATTCGCTACCTCGGAGCGGTCACCAGAGCTGCACTCTAGTACAAGGTGGATCTCGAGACTCTTTACGAACCTGGAGGTGCTCTCTACGATGCCATGGCCTTGGAGGGCGGTGTATGGACCTCCAGAACTGCAGTAGCGGCTAGGGACTTGCTCGATGAACGATTTGCGGAGCTGAATACGCAGCAGCAAACGGAACTACCGACCGGACATGGACTGCTGGGGAACGCGGATTCGGCGAGCGAAGACGACTCGAGAACGTCGGAATAGACGGAGATCTGCTGCTACCGCCGGGCCGGGATACACTGTGTCGTCGACAGGGGACATGGCACCGGTGGCCACAGTCGAAGGACTCATCAGTCGAGATGTCCATGACTCCCAGTGGTCAGACTTACGAGTCTGCTGTTCATTAGTTTGCGCCTGGAGTTTTTGCGGAGGGGCATCTGAATTTAGGGCGTTGCAGCGATCAAAGGAAAGCAAGGAAGGAGTCATTATAGGAAGGCTTCCGGTACACGAGACGAGATTTCATAGCTTTTTTTCTCTTTTTGGTTTACTCTCAGCATCATGAGCTTTTTCTATACCCCTGGGCGGATTACCAGTCAGGATGGAGGAGGGTTACTACGGATGCGCAAAAGAACGCTTGCTCTCCATCATCATCTTGCTTTGCTTAATTAGCGGTTGGTTATGGGCTAGTAATGGATATGATGAGTCCGATGTACTTTTATTTTCAGGCTATAGAGCGAGGGAATGCAGCAATACCATGAGCGAATGTTGGAGAATGCTCCTTTCTGGACTGCGACTCTGGTATCCCACGGTTGATGGTGTTGGTCCAGGTAGAGCATGCCCGTTCAAAAGGGGGTTTGGGAGCTAGCCAGCTTAATAATCACGGAAGCTTCCGGCATGGAACGGCCGGATGACGGAATAAGGTAGGTAATGCTTGGATGAGCTACCTTGCTGCTTCCAAAGCCATCGAATCGTCGTCAACGCATAACTTAACTGCTCAATTGCTACGTATCGACAAGACGAAGCTCGACACTGACATTTTACCTGACTGTTAACTGATCTTTGCCTGAAACACCTCTCTGATTTGCACCTCGCCAGCAGAACAAAGCCGGAGCGCTCCCGTTCCCGTGTTTCGTTTCCTCCGTTCTGGGACAGATATCGTTTCCTCATCCTCCTCCGCATCCATTCGCGGATAGCAAACAACCACACGCTCAACATCACCCAATGAGGCTATCAAGCCGAAGCTCGCCTGAGCAGGCCGCCCTGCCTGCCGCCCTAGTGGCGCTGCTCCTCCTCGCCCCATCCTCCGTCTGGGCCGCCAGCTTCCTCCACTGCGGCAACCTCGTCGTAGACGAACACAAGTTCGACTTCAGCCCGCTCAAGGGCCCCCACACCATCACGACGAGCGAGTTCCACCCACCCACGTACAGCAACACGACGTACACGCTCGACCTGTGCGCGTACCTCAAGCGGAAGGACGATGTGAAGAAGGGGGATGAGTGTCCTAACGGCACGAGAGGTGCGTCACTTATACTTGCGCAGGACAAGGATGTTTAAAAAGGTGGCTAACAGAATATAACAAACAGTCTGCGCAATAAAACACCTGATCGACCCCCGCAAAGACCCCAAAGAAAACGACAGCATCGAGGCCGTGATCCCCATCGCCGGCAACCTCGCCGAGCACGGCGGCAAGGCGTTCGACATCACGGCCACGCGGCTCAAGTCCTCCGACTCCGTGTCCGACTCGAAGAAGGAGGGCGTGCGACTGGAGATGAAGGGCGGCGTGTACGAGGGGCGGGAGCAGAAGGCCGTCGTGGAGTTGGTGTGCGACAAGGAGCGGACGGGCACCGAGGGCGAGTGGGAGAGCGTGGACCGGTATGACCCCGACGGGGAGAAGGAGAAGGAGAAGCGGGAGGAGGATAAGAAAGAGGAGGGGGCTGGCGATAAGAAGGATGATGAGAAGAAGGGTGATGATGAGGTTGGCTGGAGCGAGAGGCAGCTCAAGAAGGAGGGTGCTGCGCTTGTTTGGGAGGGGTATAACAGGCAGGATGGAACTGATACGCTGCAGCTCACTTGGTATACCAAGTATGCGTGCGAGAGCAGCGTGCCTGAGAAGAAGCCGGAGGATGCGAGCAGTCATTGGGGCTTCTTTACTTGGCTTGTCGTCATGTGAGTCTTACCCCCCTCTTGTGGTGTTTCGATTGGTGTTGAGCTAACATGATTACAGCGGCTTCGTGGCTACGGCAGCGTACCTCATCTTCGGATCGTGGCTCAACTATAACCGCTATGGCGCCCGCGGCTGGGACCTCCTACCGCACGGCGACACGCTGCGGGATTTGCCTTACCTGCTCAAGGACTGGATGCGCCGGTTCCTGAACACAGTGCAGGGCAGCGGTAGCAGAGGCGGGTACTCAGCTGTGTAGTTGGATAGGCCGGACAAGACATCAGGGGTCGCGTGTTTTTGCATGTAATAGCATCATTCTTGCACGGCTTGCAGGCATCAGCTGTTAAGGGCTGCGGCAGGCGTTCGGGTTTCGGTTCCCATGAGCAGGCTGCTTTGGACCTGGCTTGGCTTGGGGTTGTTGAGTTCCATTCTTGTACACGTTTTGGTTTTCAGTTCTTGAACCTATTTCGGAGGCGTGTGGTAATCATACGTAGAAGCCACTTGAAGCATGTGACAGACCTGCGAACCAGTTGCACTCAGTGTTTGCAACAGCTATCAGACGTGGCATATGCATCAAGTTCACCGCGAGACTGATCCATTGGCCATCTGTAAACGTCCCTCACTTGTCTTCTTGTAAATGCACCAATTACTTCTTGGTAGTCGTAACCTGGGGTGGTGTAAGGCCGTGTCCGTGTGAAGTAATCCATCGGTGAGCGAGCCGAGGCAACCCACCCGCACCTCTTACTTACACCTCGGACATCCAATGATACATCCTCTCAATGATATACTGTGAGTATACAACTTAAGATATCTAGACAACACATACAAATCCCATTCACCCTCTTGCCAAATCTCACTCAATCCAACCTCCAATTCAGCTCACACCAAGCAACAATGGCTTCCCTCTTCACAGTCCCAATCCCGTCCCAAGGCTCTCACGCCGGAGGGCAGATCGTCTGCACCGAGCCAGCGCCGCAGGTGTACCTCCTCACCTGGACCTCGCCGCCAGACAACCGTCTCACGAGCGCCTTCTGTGACGCCGTGCTGGACTGCCTGGACATCATTGAGTTCGGCGGCTACGCACCTGGTGTGGTGGTCACGACGAGCGGCGTGGCCAAGTTCTACTCCAATGGGCTGGACTTGGAGCATGCCATCACTACGCCGGGGTTCTGGACGGAGAAGTTGAATAAGTTGTTTACGCGGTTTTTGACGTGAGTTGCACCCGTTTTTCTTCCAGCACAGACTTTGTTTTTACAAGATGGTAATCAAAAGCTTGCACTTCGTGTGAATGTTCTTGCATCTTGAACTCAAAATCATCACTATCACATGCCATTTCATAACTACCCATTGCTAACATCCCCCCCAGCTACCCCTACCCAACAATAGCCCTCATAAACGGCCACGCCTTCGCCGGCGGGCTCATGCTAGCGATGCACCACGATTACAGAATCATGAACCCCCAGCGCGGCTTCGCCTGCCTCAACGAGCTCGACTTCGGCGCCGCCCTCAAGCCCGCCATGAGCGCCATCTTCCGCCTAAAGACGCCGCCCCAGACCTACCGCAGCCTGGCCCTCGAGGCGCACCGCTTCACCGGCCCGGAGGCGCTCAAGGCCGGGATCGTCGACGGTGACGGCGGGCTGGAGGAGGTACTCAAGTTGGTGGAAGGGAGGAAGTTGACGGAGAAGGGCAAGACGGGGATCTATGGCGCGCTGAAGAGGGAGATGTATCGCGAGAGCGTTGCGATTATGAAGTTTGACGAGAGGGAGGAGGAGAGGTGTAGGGCGGAGGTGGAGGAGGATGAGAAGAGGAAGGAGGAGGGGGCGAGGAGGGTTGGGGAGTTGAAGGGGAAGGCGAAGTTGTGAATAGGGGCGATTGTGTGACTGGTCCGTCTCGTTCGCGTTGAGCGAGTTTACTAGTTGGTTGATATTGTACCAGTTTTTGTCTACCTAGCTCTAGAACACCACATGTATCTGCCCAACCGATACCCGCCGTGACCTAAGAAATCGAGAACAACGATGAGCTTTGCTGGCCCTTGACGCCCGTGTCCGGCCCGCTCCGTTGTTGCCAACTTAGGGCTACCCTATACACGGCGAGTGAAACAATCTGAAAATCTGAAAATCGGCAGCAGTCTTCGTAAGAGTCATGTCCCGCCTGACTGAGAGGCTTAATAGCAGTAATAACTGACAGGAAAACAAAACGCCAAAACTGGAATGCAGGGTATATTTCTTTTCCCCCATGAGGCAAAATAAAACCCATAACCGACAAGGCAATGGAATAACAACGCTCTTGCACGCCAATTCCGAACATGAAGAAGATGAGGACCAGATATCCCAAGGTTCCTCCTGATAACAAGGAAAAGAGTACCGTTTCGCGATTCCCCACACAGGACGTCTTCTGTTGTCACGCCATGTGCGACCAGCCCCCTTCACGAACTCATCCTGGTCCACATCTTTGTCGTCACCGTCACACGCTGACAGAGCCCTCATCATCATCCGAGTCGTCCTCCAAGTCGATATCCTCCGGCATCCCATCTCTCAACCGCGAAATAAGCCCCATGCTGGCCCTTGTGTCCTGCTGGATCTTGAGGAAGTACTTCCTCAAACTCCGCAGGCCTCGGAGGAAGCCCCGGTCAGGCTCGTTCGGATGCTGTGGCGGGCACGGTCTGTCCTTGGCCAGATCACCCTCCGTCACACTGTTGGCAAAATCCGCCATCTTGAAATCGATCTCCCTCTTGTTCCGACGCGGCCGTCTGTGAGCATCCTCCGTGTCCGTATTAAAGTCCGTGCTGGAATCCTCCACCGACGTCTCGTACTCGTTGCTCGACGTGTCGCCGTCGTAGAACATGAGCAGACTAGCCGCGTAAAATCTGTATCCGCGCAGACGGCGAATGATGGTCTCAAGCTGGCTGAGCTTCTTCAGAACGGTGGGAATGTGCCGCAGAATACTAGCAGGATCGACTCCGTCGTACAGGAACCGCGTCAGAGTGTCCTGGAACTCCTGGCCTGCCTTTACGTCCCGGCCATAGTACTTGTCCTTGAAAACGTAGCTCTGCGTCTCTACATCCCACACCTGCAGTCCGCATACCCGGACGCCGAGCTCGCGCGAAGTGGTTTTGGCGCACTTCCCTTGTTGCGACTTCTGCTTCTTGGGGGTTGCGTCGACGCCGTATTGCCGCGTGCCCATCTTCAGATCCATGATGCACGGCCGCTTCATACCGGCAGTGAGATCCTCCAGCAGCAGGAAGTACTCTACGCGAGGATCATGCTGCGTCTGAGCCTCCTTGGGGTTGACAGGCCGGGGAATCTTCTTCAGCTCCTCGGACGGGCTAGGTGGTCCAGTGTTGGTTGCCGATGTTATGGCGGACGAAACAGCTGTTTCGTTTGTGGTGTCACCATTGCGGCCGGCAGAGTCTGCAGGTTGCTGAACAACATCCTGTGGGGGTTGCTGAGGCCCTTGTAGGGCGTTGTCCTCGGAATCCGCCTTGAACCCGATCTCGTCAGGCTCCTCGAAGTAGATGAGGTCGCCGCGGGCGTCCACAACGTCCTTAGGTCTCCTTCGAAGCGCACTACCAGAGTGGCGCCGCTTGCGTCTCTGCGGAGGGGTCGCAGGCAAGATTTCCGGTTCGGGGGCGCTTGTGCCGGTGACATCCTTGACTTCTTCCACATGCTCATCCCGAAGCTCAGAGCATCTGGTGCTCTGTGGGGAACGATCAGGCTTTTGCGGAGACAAGTCACTCTGTGTTTGCCTCTCTGGTGTCCGCGGGTGCTGTTTTTCGTCCTCCATAGCCATTCCAGTTGTCGTCAGGGGCGAATCCGAAGCAACTGATCTCAAGGTCTGCTGGACAGTTCTTCGTGGAACAGCTCGCTGATGTCCCCTGCGGTGTTTTTGAATGGTGATAGGTTGCTTGAGAAACGCGTCGTTGAACACCTCGTTCCGCAGACGTTTGTTAATCGTCGTAGCCCCCCAACTGTTGGCATGTTTGTCCTCCAAGCTTGGCCTCAGCGGCGAGCTCTTCATCTCCGAAGCGGCTTTACTTCCATTGATGGGCTGAGCACCCTGAGGAGAAGCAGATGCGCTTGAGCTTCTGAAACGCTGGAAGAAACTCGGCCCTGCCTGCGTCGGCTGTAGCAGGTTCCGCGGCAGGATGTGTTGGTTATCAACAAAGGTAACCGTAGGCACCGGAATATGTGTAGATTGGAGTGACTGGCTGATTACTCTATGATGCGTGGGCTCATCTCGCCGCAACTCTTGAGGTGCCTTCACAGCAACCTTATTAGGGTCGCCGTTAGCCCTCGATGTAGCACTTGCACCATCTTGATCAAGTTGTTTACGTTCATGAGCAGCATCTTGTTTATGAGTGGATCTACGGCGGCCACGTTTTTGAAATGTCACGTTCAGCACGCCGATGTACCTAGATGCAGTTAGCAAGATGATCAGAGCGGAACGGACTGGGCCACAGTGCGGACTCACCTCGGCAGAAAGGGCAAGAGATCACGGTGGTATCTCTCTATCCTCTCATAGAACTCATTTTCTCGGTTGTTCAATTGCTTACAAACAGCGCGTTTGGAGAAACGCCACAGCGTTGTATGTCCACCCACCTGATGCTTGTACGGGATCAGCTCTATCGCGTCCAGTGGCTGCTTTGGAGTGATCTGGTGATCGTGAACGTGTTCGTCATGGTAATGTGGAAATGTTCGCGAAGGAACAAGAGCATGCTTAGCAGCTTCGGGTTCCTCCACGACCGAGTCTTGGGCATCTGATATATGAGTAGCGGTTTTTGGAGCCGGCGTAACCGAACCATAACTTGAGGGAACGAGTTCCATCACGTCATGGTCTTGCAAAATGCGTTCGTCCACCTCAGGCTCCTCCTCAGGCTCGTCCGCTTTGACCAGCCAGGGGTGGAAGTCATCCGAGTGATGGGAGAGGGATCTGGATGCCGGTGTTAACCTAGGGGGCGCCCTGGTATCCTGTGTAGCAATATCCGAAGGCTCATCAAGCCCCTGATGTGGAACAAACACAGCAGAGGAAATCTTCTCCTCCGATGAATCGTCCGCATCTTCTTCGGTGCGCTCTGCAACCTCGGTGCTGTCTCTTGACTCCCGTCGACCGCTCGCGTCATAGTCTTCGAACCGATGTTGGTAAGATGCGGCTCCTTCGGCATCGGTATCCTGACGGTCCGACTCCGAAGGCTTGGCCCTGAACGGCAGTTCGGGTTGAGCACCATGGCGCGCGCTGCTGTCCGTTCTTAATACGAAGTAGTCTTCTGGAGACTCGCTGACAGGAGGAACTTTCGGTGACTGGAGGGCGGAAGTCCTCGCGCGGCTGGGCATTCTTTGCCCTCTGACATCCCTTTCCCTAGGGCGAGGCGAAGTCTGGCCATCGCCGGCATGCAACTCGCTTGGCTTGTCTCCAGAGGGTTTGTTGTCACCGGGCGACTCCCGATGATTTGTGCTAGGCTTCGTGTCCTTCCGCCTCGTCTTCTCTTCTGGGAGGCCTTCTTTGAAGAATCGCAAACTGTGGCTGGCTTTTCGACTCCGAGCATTCGGCTCCACTCCAGCCAACACCTCCGTGATGGACTTCTCCACCTGTCCATCCTGGCCATTCCTTGATTCACCGGTCCCGATCGACCATGCTTTCTCCGGACCCATCGTGACCCGGTGCTCCAGCTTGCGCGGTCTGGGCTGGGTTGTGGATGTCTCGGACTCTCCTCCATTGAAGGTGAGGGCACGCTGGACCGCAGCCAGGTCCTTATTGAATCGAGAACGACTCGCAGGAGCAGGTTCCTCAGATGTCATCCCATAGGACTGCGATCGTACCGCGGGGTCGTCCTCCCTGGAGAAGTCCTTCATACGCTCTAGCGATGTCCCCCTCCCGATAGACTTGCCAAGGATCTTGCGGTGAGCCCTGAGCACAGAGCTGGCCTCCTGGGTATCCAGCATCCTGTGTGTAGGAGTTTGGTCACCTTCCTGACTTGGATGCTGGCGTGGCGTAGAGTCCGAGGGCGAGTCGTTTGACGAGTTCTTGAGTCTCTGGGCAGCGCGAGGAGAACCGCGAGGGGTCACGGTGTCTCCATCACTCTGGTAGGCCGTAGCATCGTGATCATTCTGAGCTGCGTCGGTAAAGGACGAGTCGGGTTGAGATCGGCGAGGGGTAGTTGGTTGGCTTTGCGACAGCTCAGCTTGACCGTGAGGTGTAGCACGGGCTGTGGCAAGAGCTTGTGTTAGCAAGGACGGGCCGGTAGATCTCGGTTGAGGAAGAGGTCCCCGAGACCATTTAGTCTGGCTAGCATTGCTTGAGGGAAATGAAGTGTCTTGAGTGGGAGTCAAGGAGTGGGAGGGAGCAGGCTCCTCATGTACCGGCGAGCCGTGTACATGAGCAGGGGTAGTAGCCCTGGGGAAAGAAGAAGGTGGTGGTAAGGAAGTGTGGGAAGGTGGTGGCGGAGCGTCGAGGGAAGTCAGAGCAGACGGTGACTTAGCGGGACCAGAAGGTCTCACCGGTGCAACGGGTGCGGCATTTTCGGGCTGTACTGGCGGGCTGGACATGAGGTCAACATCTGGCGGGCGCTGGGAAAATGGCGAAGGAATGATGCGTGCTTGTTTCGGGTGCGGGTGATGGTGGTTGCTCCAGTCGCTCGGCCTTTTGGTTCCGGAAGCGGGCCGTCTATTTCGTTTTTGAGTGCTTTACCGACAGGAAAAGCGATATGTGACAAGATGCAGATCAGGTACGGGGAAGGAGATGGTGGACGGGCGGCGGTATTAGTGTTGGTGAAGTACCTGCTTGTCGTGGTGTTTGTTGCAGAGATAACAAAAGTATCAAAGTGCGGTCTGCGAATTGGTACCAGACTTGCAACAGAAGGCAAAGCACTGACGCAAAAGCGGCCTTAATATGGAGTATTTTCGCCAGTTATTGTGGGAGGGAGGGGGGTAGATTTATCTATGGCTTCTCGGCATATCTCCACGTGCCAGCTATTAGGTAATCCATACGCTCTTTACGGATCCACATGGCTTCACACCCTTATTCCCCTCCTGACCTTATCTTGGAAGAGAGACTTACACGACAACGAACCTAGGTTACCTTAGTCTTGAACACAACAATAACAAAGCAGAGAGGCCAGAGTTGTCCTAGGACTAATTCCCTGACGTCTTTGACAGCAATGCAGCGTCTGGCGGTGCTGTGCCATGCTCTGTCATACCTTGGCAAGAGTATCTCTGGCTGGCGGTCTGGCCAATGTATCCAAACGTGACACAGCTGCGAGCCAGAGGGGCCACAGTCGCACAGGTTAGCTAACTGAACAACCGGGTGTGTTCCGAGAGGTCAACTTCAGCCTTCAGCGATACCGTCACCGGGACCGGAGACCGAAGGGGAACTTGCGGTCAAAAAAGCACAGCGTATGCTCGCGTCTGAGATCACAACCTCAATGTAAGTCATGCTACCTGTGTGGTTGGACACCAACGTCGCCGTCAGCCGCGATCGGAGAAGTCGAAAGATAAGGCGGCCAGCACGACACAGCTTGCTAATCTCTATCCCGACTCCCCCGTCGACGGAGTTGCTCGCCAAGGTGCGGAACATGCTGTCACCCTGCCCGACGAAGGAAGACCGGTGAGAGCCTCTTGGGCGTTTTGCGGCAAATCAAGTGACACGTGCTCCAAGAACACGATCCGACAGGCAATTCGCCTAATCAGCCATTATCCGGATGGGACTGTCGAAATATCGAGGCCTCCCAAGTTTCTCTTCTGTTCACCTTCAGTGCTGCTCCCCCTTCCGAAGCCGCTGCTTTCCGGGGCATTCTACGTACTGGGGATAAGGAAAGTGTAAGTCGAAGAACCGGGATCACTGACGCACTTCACGTGGCTTAGAGTGTCCTTTATTACGATCGAATTCCGGTAATAGCGACACAAGACATCTGACATCTGTGAATGCTTTGTATCTCCTTGGACCTGCTCGCTGCCAGTCCTGCTGCTGCGGACCGATGCATCCGATATGCTGTCCTCGTTGAGGCTCTGCTCAATGGATCGGCCATGCTTGTGTACCAGGAACTGCCGGATATCGAGCCACGTACCACCGCTGTTGAGTCTCACAGACACTCCCATTTCCAACTTTTGTCGGGCATGGCCTCACGTACTTCAGCTTAACACATTGAAATTGAACACTAAGCCGGATAGCTCTGGTCGTCTTAGTCCTAGATCTGCTGCACGTGTTCTTGGCACGTTTACGAGAGATGCCATGGCACTGGGCACTTGGCTTGGTTGGGTAGGAGATGTGTCATGTCAGCTATGCAGAAGGCCTCAGGGGTTGTCCAAACAGGTTCTTCCACCCAGCCATGTGTAGCTAGCTGTCCAGACTGCACTCACCGCTTGGCACCTATTCTCACCTTGACTTGTAAGTCGCGGTCGGCGGTGTTAGACTAAGCAAGATGCAGAAGGTCAAGAGGTCCAAGCATGATCCGTATGCCATGCGCACTGAGCAGGTATCGAGTTGGGTCCGGTGCTCTGGTCCCGAAGAAGTATTGTAGGTATACCTTCGCGATCGAGCTTGGAAGAACACGGTGGAATGCCTGAACTGGGGTGGGAAGCTTACCGTTGCTGGTTGGGGCAAGGGGCTGTCCAGCGTGCCGGCCTTTCAGGTCTCCACGTACATCAAGTAATGGCATAATCCGTACGGTAGCCATCTCACCGATACGAGATTGTCACATTTTTGCTAACCATCAGGTACAGCTGATGCCCCTTCGTTGTATACTGATAACCATGACTCTTTTCAAGCTTACGCTGTTCCCAAACCCAGACTCCATCGCGCCAGTTCATGCAAAGACATACCATCAGCCCAAAAGCCCACTATCTATGCACCCCTCGAGAAAATCAAACAAAGCCAGGTCCATATTTAATCCCAAACCCCAGCCCCCAAAATATCCATTTGATCCTGGGTGCTCGGGAAGCCAAGCCCAAGTTCCTGCGGTCTCTCCCCGCGCTGCTCCTCGCGACGAGCCTTGTCAAGCTCTGCGTCGACATTGAAACTGTTCAGGAAGTCGTCCAGATTATCAAGAACGGCAGTAACGTCGTCGGTTCCCTGGGTCTCTTCCTCCTGCTCTTCCTCGAGCAACTGCTCCTGATCGTTAACCCACATGGGTTGCTGTTCTTCTTGCGATGGATCTGCACTGCCGCCATTAACCGTCCGGTCCGCTTCGATAAACGCCTCGGCCATGGCGTCAGGCTCCGGACTGCCGCACACTTGCTGCGAGGCGCTGGGTAGTAGAGGCTTGTAGCTCTTTGTAATGCGCTTGACCTGCGGCCCCTTGCGCGCCTGTTTTTTGAAGAACTTGCTGAACTTTGTGCCCTCGGCGGGCAGTTCGGACTGGGAGAGTTCAAGGGGTGGTGATGATGCACGTCGAGAGGGTGCCTGGCTGGTGGCTTTTCGGACGAGTGACGGCGATGCTGCCTCTCGCGTGGGCAACTCGGCACCGTCTAGTGTCTCATCCGGATCGGCGGTCGTTACCGGGCTGCTGAGCGCGTTGTCGCCCGGTAGTGCGAAGGAGACTCGCAGATGTGATCTCTTTGCCCGATCCTTCCGGTTGTTAGAGATCGCGGACTTTCGCCGTTTCGACTTTTCGATGCGCCACCTTGACGTAGAAAACAAGACCTGATTCGACCGTCGGCGAGGTTCGGGGGTCGGGGACATGAACTCCCGGAAGGACTTGATCGAAGACGTCAGATCTGGAGTAGGCAAACTCGATTGTTGTGTTGGCGTCGAAGGTGGAACATGCTTCTCCGGAATGTCTTCTGTCGCTGGTGCTGTCACTCGTTGAACAGGCGGAGGCGTCGTAGACCGAGAAGAAGAAACCGCTCCATGTGTGGGGTGCAGTGGTTGCTGTTCTGGTGAGATTGAAAGTGGCGGGAGCTCTCCTGTGGGGCGCACATACTGCGCCTCCCAAGGCATCTCATCAAGCGTCCAGGGATTCTGAGACGCTGTGATCTCCACTGCTTCTGTGTCCTGGAGGATCTGCTTCGCGTTGTCGGCCGGGGGCACTGGCGGCATGTCGGCGTCGGCAGCGACGATAGCAGAGGCAGCTCTATCGACCGAGCGTGCTACATCGACTGTTGCTAGAGCTTCATCCGACGGTGCAGTTACGACTGAAGGTACACCATCTTCTTTTGTCCACGGGCTCTGGTGCATTGGAGTTGATGCAGTCTTGCTGTTCCGTGGTGTTTTGCTGAATCGGGGAGATATTGGCGCCTCGATAGGGGTCGCTGGAGTCCGTGGCTCGGCCTGGTGATTAGGAGTTGCTTGGGTGATGTGGATGACTTCTTTGACCCAAGGGCTCTGTTGCTGAGGATGGTGAATGAGAACGCCAGGGCCAGGGCTTGTAAGTGATTTTGAGCTAGGTTCCGGATTCTGGCTTGTTATGTGCGTGGCGGCTTCGCCACCATGGTCGAGCAGTGAATTTAGCCTTGATCGAGATGAAGGAACTGTGAGCGTGTCGGTGACCATGTTCGAGTCTTCCTCGCCGGCATGCAGGTGGTCATCCAGGCTCTGCAGTTCACTCCCAATCTTGGCCGGATCGAGTCCAGGCGAAGGAGTCCGTGGAGTAATTTTGGCCAGCTTGCCCGGCGATGTATAAGGCTTTGAGATTGAGTTCGACTGCTGCAGCGTGGTATCCTCTTTATCGGTGACATATCGTCCGATGTCGTCTCCCCCATCAGGTCCCTTATCGAACCGAGAAGAAGCACGTCCGGGTGCGACCCTCTGCAATGACGACGCCGAAGACGTTGGGGCCAGCGTAGGTCCATCAATGCCAGTAACGGTAGTGTTTCCGGTCTCCTCGACAATGACATTCGACTTTTTCGATGTATCGCTGCGACTCATTGAATCATCCATGGGGGCGCTTCGGTCTGGTCTGACAGCAGGATCCGCGGGAAATGCCTCCTTCGACTTCTTTTCGGCCACCTCCACAGGCAATGATTCACAATCCTCGGAAGCCGTCTCAGTTGAAGAGCTCAATGGTGAAACATGCCCTACAGTCACGATGGGGGCACTGACAACGGTGTCTGCGGAGAAACCCTCCTTGGACTGGTTCCCGGGTACTTCCACTGCTTTCGCAAGTGATGATTCAGAGGCATCGGGAGCCGTCTCGCGTGTAGAGCTGGACAGCGAGGCATCCCTTGACACTTCAACCAGAGCACGTCGTTGGTGAAACCTGGGAGCTTTTGAGCGATACTGGAAGCTCCGATCTGCCTGGGTACAGAAATCCACCTCTTGTGTTTCAGTCACGACAACTGGCGGAGTCAGTCCAATTATATCCCTTGCAGCCAGGACCTTCCTAGACTCCTGCGAGTGGCTTTCAATTGTGATGATCGCGTTGATCTTTGAAGCGTTAGGCCGCAGAGGGCTTCGTTCTCGACAAGGTGTTTTGGGCTTTCCGCTAGAGCGTCGGGCGGCAGACGGGGACATAGGTTGAAAAGGGGGAGTCCTGGGTGTCTTGGGAACGTCACCGACCTCATTCCTTGCGACAATGGCACGGGCAGGTGTGGAGAAGGGGCTCTCTGCCGAAAAGGTGCTCACTGGCGATGTGTTCTTCCGAGCTGCCCTGGAAATGGTCGTTTGCCCGGCAACAGAGCCGTCGATCACTGCTTCACTGACATCTTGCCCATTGAGATGGGAGTGGTGGTACAGCGACATGCCCGGTGTCGAAGGGGTATCACATTCTTGTTTCAGAGCAGTCAAGGGAGAAATATTCTGTCCCATCGTGCTCAGCGGTTCGCATGTTTCATCCATGGATAGGTCGAGTCCACTAGATCTCCTCTTCTTGGCCAAAGCGCTTCTCAGTAGCTCTGAATTTGCCGGCCGCTTCCCGCGTGATGTCGTTGGCACTGGCACTGCAGGCTTGAAATCGGGAGCAGCGGCAAGGTGAACCTCCCGTACCGGCACTTTTCGAGCAGCAGCAGCAGCATGGAATCTTGATGCCGGTGGTGTTTGTGTAGCAGGAGCATCAAGGCGGTTTGGTGCTGGTGTAGTTTGCGAAGGGGCTGCAATACGAGCCATTGGTGCCGGTTTTGTCAGTGCCGCGACACCCATCACACTTCTCAGCAACTGCGAGTTCGCCGGTCTGTTTCCGTGGGGTGTTCCGTTTGTCGGGGTTCTTTTTGTCGGGGTTCTCTGCGTTGCGGTTGTTTGCGTCGGGGTGCTTTGCGACGGGGCCCTGGCATCTGGAGGCGCGGCGGTCTGCAACTTCGCGACCTCTTCCGTTTGCGCAGCGACATCCAGACGCCAGGCCTGAACGCGGCTCCAGCTGGCATCGGGCATGTGCGGATCTCCCGTCACATCACGAGGATATGAGCTGACTGGTACTTGGTCCGGTACGTGAGCCGACCTCAACTCCGGGGTGCGATCGATCTTCGCCGATGCCCCCGTGATGTGGCGGCTACCATATTCGAGGTTGTCGGTTCGGGTCGCCGAACCTGGCTCGTGTATAGCCGGATTGTCCGATCGGCTGACGAACGAGCTCTGCGCCATAGGTATTGCGCTCGCAGGGTCTGGTCCATTCTCGACTCTGGATCTTCCCAGCCATGGGTTCTGCCATCCGGATTCCTTGGTGAAGGGGCCCTTGAGCTGAGCGGAAATAATGTTTATAGGCCTCCCCAATTGATAACGGCGTGCTTGAACTTTGTATTGTCGATGTCGCTCATGCGGGCTGTCGTAGTAGTCATCGTCAGAACCGGAGTAGAGGACGTCATCGACGACCATGGGCGACGGACCGTCTGTTCGCAGGGGCCGCCGGCGACCATTGGCGTTCATTTTGACCATGGAGACTAAGGCAAGTCGAAGATTGGGGGTCGAACTGCTGTCTCTATCATTGCGTTCGAGATGATTAAGCGAGAGTACTGAAAAGAGTGGTAAGTGGAGGTCATGACATCGAGGTTGCTAATGACGGACAGAGAAGGGACGGGAGCCACTTGGTTGCAACTTAGGTTGCTGCAGGCACTCAAACGGTCGGACTGGCAACCGCGAAAAAGAACCGAAAGTCGCGGCAGACGCGTTCCACTTAACGCGAGATCCCACTACGCCAAGTGGGGACTTCTCCAAGTTGGAGAAAGCCCGGTCTGTGCTTTGGTTGCTACAGCAATGGGTCGCACCTTCCTTGTTATGGTTGGGAAAAGCTTGGACCACCAACGGTCGCGGCTTCCGTGTCTCTGATTTCCATGTGCACGCCAAATTCCAGCAGATGCAGCAAATTCCGCCTTCCCATGCGACTGTGAGAAGTTTCGCAGGCACCCTTCCGACAACTGAGCGTCTTGGTTATATGCCCTTGACCCTTGATTTACTGCGCTTCTTCATATTATCTTCACTCGACCCTTCGAAGCCGAACTGACACGACTCGGGAGCCCTGTTCATCATCTTGTTTACTTTCGACATCATCGCGTCCAGGAGGACTGCTTTCTTGCGCCAGCCGACTTGCAACCGCACCACAACATCGCTCAATGCTCATGGAGGCCCTTTAATATTCATCCTAATACAGTCATTACTTCTATCGACATGGCGCAGGCATGGCTTGACTCTCTGTCCGAGGACTGGGTGTCTCAACCGCCATCCGACCCCGCCTCAGCAAACGCGGTCCCAAGCAACGACAACAGCATCAACCAGAGCACGAGTGCGCCCACATCACAGAAGGCGAGTGGTAGCCGCATACCACGGTTACCCCATGCGAACAAACCAGGAACGTCGACACGCGACGTCAGTGCCGCTCTCAGCGAGCGCAGCTTGAACGATATCAACATCCTTGGGTCCCGTCGCGGCCCCTCGAAACTCTCTCAGGAGATCCAAGCCCCAGAGCGAGGTAGATATGGCAGCAAATCCTTCTCGAACTCGACATCGAATAATAGCTCGGTTGTGCATAACACGGTCAACCACAAGGCGTTGAGTGTCTCTCCCATTCGGACCAAAGGCGAGACCCCAGAATGGAAACGAAGGCTTGTATATGGACAACTATCATACGGAGAGCAGCCTGATCTCTTTACCTCGGCGGCTGGTACCGGCCTGGGGAACATATTCAAGCCTCCTACGGCCCCTCCTAGGCCAGCAGTTGGGGAACTGGTCGAGGAGCAAGCCGAGGAGCCAACAGACGACGACGACGGGGACTTTCGACATGAGGTCACCTTGCCGTCCAGTCCACCTATATACCAGCGAGATCCCTCGACAGTCGAGATTCAAGTGGATGACTCCGCCGTTGACGAGCTTCCTGAACTACCCGATAGACGCGCACCTACGTCAATGCGGTACAGAAGGACGGACGACTGTGACGGGCAAGGTAGCAATAGCGAACGGAGTGTCCCCGAAGAGTGTGGCTCACCCGCCGAGGACTCAGGAGAGGGTTCGGTATTACGTCATCCCCAACACGCAGAGGATAATCACGATCTCCGCAAAGTTAGTGGACAGACGATCCTGAACGAAGACTTCAGCCCCATTCCTCTGACTCTCCGCGACACCGGGGATGGAAACCCCATTTTTGCCCCTGATGTACCGGCGAGCGAGCTTCGAAAACGCCTCGAGAAGCTACGGAAGAACCAAATGCGTCTCAGGGCCGAGTCCGACGATGGGATGAATGAGAGTGGGCGAATGGTGGACGACAGCGCAGACTATGAGAAGCTTGGCGCGTTCATCAATGTCCGGAGAGGCGGCCGGTCGGCTGATGGGTCTTTCCGCCACCGGATATTGAGTTCTGCTCTGAACGACACATCCGAGCTACACCCCGAAGAATCCCTCCAAGCAAGCACTCCAAAGCAGTTTCCTACCGTCAGAATGGAACAGTGGGAGGGAACCGGTCAAAACCGGCTTCTGACTCCACCACTTCCGCGGGCACCACGTCCAAGCCCGGCCAAGCGAGAGCTGTCTCAGGGCAGCACTGGAAGTCCTCTCAAACTGTTCCAGCAGTACGACACCTTCACCAACAAGACCCTGGCGAGACGCATCAGTCAGTTCGAGGGACAAGCAATAGAAGAATCCCCGTCAGTGGTGCGCCAATCAGATGCAGGTTTCTCTCAGAGTCATACCGGTGACGAAGTTGGTGCAGACCAACTGGATTCTCTCGGCAAACGATATGAGAGAGCCCAAGACAACGACCACCGACAATCATCTGCATCAGTAGGCCAGTTCGGGGTTGGCGCCCTTGACGGGTATGAGTTCAAGAAGGACATCTCACTCAATACAAACAGCGGTTCGGAAAGGGCCGATGAAGACAGCGGGGACGGGCAGGACGTCGATTTGCCTCTGCGACGTCCTCGTTCGTCTATATTCAGTGTTACTCACGACTCGTCACCCCCTGATGTCGAAGATATTCTTGTTCAAAGGCGTCGGAAGAAGTCCATCTCCTCGAATTCGTCCAGGCGATCGTCGACGATTCCATCGTCCTCAGCGCAGAATGTACCCAAGCGAGCATCACTTCTCATTCCCAATGGCGATCAAATTCTAACAACGCCGAAACGCCGTCAAGTAACGTCAGATGGAAAGCGACTCAGGACCTCGCCCGTAAAGGATCCGACGCCGAAGCGCAGGCGGACACTGCACAAGTCGGATATCGCCTACGCGTCTATTGAGCAATCCGCTGCGCTGGAGTCCGTTCAGTTGACCCATCAACAGATGCAGTCGATCATTGGAAAAAAGCGCAAGGATGCACGCCATGGCGACCTCCAACAAGCTGCAAACCCGAATGTACTCGCGATGCGACAGATGTTGCGACCTCGCACTCCGACTCCCAGCCAGCGTTCGTCCGTTCAACGAGACCGCGCCCCTTCAGGTGAGGAGGAGGGCGACCTTTATCAGTCACAGGACGACACTGCCCAAGTTGATATGGCACCTATGGCTTATGCAATTGGCACACCACTGGAAACAGATCGGAAGCCCTCTATTAAGACGGAGGACTTCATCAACGAGGCGAACAAAATCATGGCTATGATTCGAAGTAAGGCCGGGCTGGGCAGCGGCCTTGCCAGCGTGGAGGAATCGGAATCCGAAAACCTTCATCCAGGCCGCGAAGAGGACGATTCATTCCAAGAATCTACCAAGGAGCCATTCTCACGTCCACCCAGCAGAGAGGGGCGGCCGCCTTTGGCGAGATTGGCAACACGACAGGAGGATCCAGAGATTGCCGAGCGGCTCAAACAATACGAAGAAGCCAGCGACATGGGAGACATGATTGCGTCCATGCGGTCTATGGGCATCAGCTCCAAGGTGGAGAATGAGCAGGGTGAATTGTCCCCCAGCCCTAGGTCGAGTGGCATGTACATGACCGAGGAGGAGGTTATTAGCGATCCCCCGGGTATCAGACTGTCACGAGCACCAAACCACAAGTCAAACGAGAGTCTTAGGGATGGCTTCCTGTCAACCGGCTCTGGCGGTTCATCCGGCAATTCGACCAACCGGACCATCCCAACCGGCTCCTCGCGAGGTTCGGCGAACAGAAAGACCATCCCTCCACAAAGCGTCGAGCACTTGATACCTGACCAAGTTGGCAGTATGGTTCTGGACAGGCAACGCAATATCTGGATTAAGCGCAAGCAGGCAGGCTCAGTCAGGAGTCGAAAAAGCTTTCTTTTATCCGAAGGCAGTGAGGACGATCCTTTCGCGGACATACCAGACCTGTCAGTGGACATGACTCAAGAGATGCGCAACCTTGCGATCCGGAATGCACAGAAGGCGGAGGAAGCCCGTATCGCAGAATTACAGAGTAACAAAGGCCTCGACAGCCCAGCAGGTTCGCCTCCAGAAGGAACGGCCCCGAGATCGGTGTTAGGCTCCAGCCCTCCCCGCAGCATCATCGGCCAAAGCGATGCAAGTGTGAAAGGTTCTTCAACCAAGGTGGTTGAGCAGTCCGTCCAGGAGGTCCATGTCGAGGAGGTTGTCGAGCACGAGATAGGGATTTACGAAGGTCGCCTCGTCACTCCGAAAAAACGCAACCTAACCATCACCTTCTCCTCGCCAATCGCGTCTGTGATCCAAGACGTTGCAGCTGACGATGCTAGTACGGCTGCTGTCGAGGCCAGCTTTGTAGACAAGTCTGCAGGGGATGCCTCCTTCGCATCCCAAAGAGGCCGGCGGAAGGTTTCCGTCAGCGCCAAGGAAGCGAAACGGACCACGTCCCGCAGTGGCTCACGTGTGCCAGCAAGACAGCTCTCGGTTAGCGGCGAGACTTTCGTGCCTCGGCCGGTATCGAGAATCGAGGAGCGAGATGAGGAGACCGATGCTAAGAACGGATCCCTTCGAGGCTACTCGAAGAATCTCGAGGTCAGCATCGTTGGAGAAAACAGCATCGTTCACTATCAAGGGGAGGAAAAGCGAAGGACCAGCCTTAGCTTCGTCCTTACCACACCCGCACGCCCTAACGATTGCCCTGCGGATGGTGTCGACGCCGCAAATGTCATGGCTGAGTATGTCGGCAATTTCTCACTCAGTCCTCTCTCGGACTTCACGATACATCATCCGGACCAGTCATTGCCATTAGAGGTCAGTTATGTGTTGGGCAACCATCATCTTGCTACAGGTGATCACTCCAAGCGAGTGTTGTCCATGAATACGAAGTTCATGGTGGAGAAGCTGGCAGAGATCGAGCCGTTTGAGCCGTATTGGGAAGATATGCGCGAGCTTGATATCCAGGAGAAGCAACTCGAGAGCCTGCATCAACTGGATCAATTCTGTGGAAACCTCGTCAGCCTTGATGCCTCGGAGAACGAGATGCGGAACCTTGAGGGCATCCCTTCGTCCGTGCGACAACTTAGGATCACCCACAATCGCCTATCCAGCCTGACTTCCTGGGGTCACTTGATGAACCTCCAATACGTCGATATCTCCAACAATGAGTTGACAAGTCTCTCGGCTTTCAAGGATCTGGTCCATCTCCGTAGTCTACGCGCCGACAACAACAAGATCACGTCACTTGACGGTATCAAGTACCACGATGGACTCCAGATCCTGCGCGCTCGGGGCAACGCACTTGAGGAGGTGGACTTCGACAATTGTAGCCTGCATAGGCTGACGGAGTTGGACCTCAGGGGCAACAAGATCAAGCGGATGGACAAGCTCGACCAGCTCACCGCGCTGAACACTCTCTTCCTCGACAGCAACGAGCTGGATGACCTGTCGTTGGATGCTGACAAGCCACTCTCGTCTCTCAAATATCTCAGCCTGAGCGACAACAACCTCGAGGCCATCGACCTGAAGGCCGCTCCGCAACTCCGTCTCCTCCACGCAGACCGCAACCGGATCACAAGTCTGACCGGCTTCTCGCGCGCACGTCGGCTTGACAGCTTGTCCCTTCGCGAGCAACACATCGAAGAACCGCTCGACCTCACGTTCCTCTCCCGGGCTTATGAGGTCCGCAAGCTTTACCTCTCAGGCAACCTCCTCACATCCTTCGATCCGCAAGTGGACTTCCTCAACCTGCAGTTGCTTGAGCTGGCCAATTGCGGTCTGGCAGAGCTACCACCCAACCTGGGTCAGCTCATGCCGAACCTACGGGTGGTCAACCTGAACTTTAACGCGCTCTCGGATTTGTCACCACTGCAGTACATCCCACGCCTCAAGCGCGTCCTCGCGGCAGGCAACCGGCTCGCCAGCGCGATCGACACAGTCCAAGTCCTCTCCGGCTTCCCGCATCTACAAACCGTCGATCTGCGGGATAACCCTATCACGCAAGGCTTCTACGCGCCATGCCGCGTGGTGGTGCACAGAGATGAGCTGGACGTGGTGACTCATACGTTCACGCTCCCCGACCAGAACCCGGAGGCGGATGCGCGGTATTCGAGCAGGTTGGACTTGGAGACGAGGATGAAACGGAGGATATACGAGACTGTCTTTGTCGACAGCTGTGGCAAGTTGAAGACACTCGATGGGCTCGTAGCCAGGAGGGATATTGGCCAGCTCAAGGATGCCGTCTGGCTTGCGCTTGCTGCTAAGGAACTGGTTGTCAATGATGACGGGAGCAAGATCGATGTCTCTATGATTGAGAAGGAGTCGGAGTGCTGGCAGGCGGAGGATAGCTTTGCTTGATGGGTTGTATGCTACGGATCATGAGGCTGGGAGCTGGCGTTTACGGAGTCGGTATTGTTCATCGCCTGGTTACTGTCATGGGTTATGTTGGGCTTTGGGCTGGGCACGGCGAAAAAGTGCGGGTAAGGAGAGCTGGACTGCATCTAGGAAGCTGTATTATTAGCAGCATTACATGGCATTGAGACAGGTTTAATGACTGGAAAGCATATGAGTACACCCTGAAAGACTGCATCCCTCCCTCGCTCCTGCCTCGTGAAGCTGAAAAAGTCGGCAGGGGTCAATGAAAACAAGCAGAATAGCCGATAAGATCACGATAACCGATAACGCGATAGCGATAACGATAAAGCTGTCCTTATGGCACGTCACTCTCGCCGAGGGGCATCGCGTCTTCTACTCTGCAAAGTACAGCTCAATCAATCAAGATGTCTTTACCTAGACCGCCGGCGAAAAAGCTGGACCAGAAAACAGTCGTCTTTCTGCATCCGGATCTAGGCATTGGAGGTGCCGAGCGACTCGTTGTCGACGCTGCCGTCGGCCTCCAGATCCGGGGCTACAAAGTCGTCATCTTCACAAGCCATTGCGACCCCAAGCACTGCTTTGACGAGGCGCGAGATGGTAACGTGTTCCATTCTTTCCCTTTGCCTATTTTTCTCTCAAGCTAAAAGAGCTAACCATCTTCCATTTCACAGGCACCCTCGACGTCCGCGTGCGCGGCAACACTCTCATCCCGCCCTCCCTCCTGGGACGCTTCAGCATCCTCTGTGCCATTGCCCGCCAGCTACACCTGATCCTCCAGATCTCGCTCTTCACCTCCGAACTCTCCCTCCTCCAACCGTCGGCCTTCTTCGTCGACCAGCTCTCAGCAGGCCTGCCCCTCTTACAACTCCTCTGCCCCAAAATACCGATCCTCTTCTACTGCCACTTCCCCGACCTACTCCTCGTCCAAGGGCGAACGAGCTTGCTGAAGCGTCTCTACCGCATCCCGTTCGACGCGTGGGAGCAGTGGAGCATGAGTTTCGCGGACGCGATAGCCGTCAACTCGGAGTTCACGCGGGGCGTGGTGTCCAGGACTTGGCCTAGCCTGGCGGAGAGGAGGGAGTTCAAGGTCGTTTATCCTGCCATCGATACCAGAGTTGACGAGAAGACTGGCGAGGGCGAGGGCTCAATGTGGAAGGATAAGCGCGTGATTCTGAGCATCAACCGGTTCGAGAGGAAGAAGGATGTCGGGCTCGCTATCCGCGCCTACGCCGGTCTGCCGAGAGAGAAGAGGAGGGGCGTTAGGCTTGTTGTTGCTGGTTTGTTTCCCCTCATTACCTCTTCCCATACAGCTATCACTCATACTAACAATTCGCAAACAGGAGGCTACGACAACCGCGTGGCAGAAAACGTGTCCTACCACCGCGACCTCGTCGCCCTCTCCGACTCCCTCCACCTCAAATCCGCCACCACCACGACGCTAATAACGGCCCTCTCCGTCCCCGACGACACAGAAGTCCTCTTCCTCCTCTCCGTTCCCAGCACGCTCAAACAATCCCTGCTCCGATCGGCCAGCTTGCTGGTGTACACCCCCTCCAACGAGCACTTCGGCATCGTGCCCCTCGAGGCGATGCTGTCCGGCGTGCCGGTGCTGGCGGCTGATAGCGGTGGGCCGAGGGAGACAGTTGTGGAGGGTGCGACGGGGTGGTTGAGGGATCCGAGTAAGGTGGATGAATGGACGGGTGCTATGGAGCGCGCGCTATGGGGGATGGGTGAGAACGAGAGGGCGAAGATGAGGAACGCCGGGCGGGAGAGGGTGCAGGGGAACTTTGCTGTGGATCAGATGGCGAAACGGCTGGATGAGCTGTTTGGGGAAGTTGAGGGGAAGGTGAATGGGAGGCACGGAGGTGCCAGGGGGTTACTGGTCGTGCTAGGGGGTTTGGGGCTGGTAATGACGTTGCTGGGTGCTTGGGTTGTCAGGCAGGGTTTGGCTATGATGCGGGCGTTGTAGGCTCGTCTGTGATGTTCACCGTCGACGAAGCTTAGGTGCTAGGCTGATACCCATTTCGCGAATGATTTGCATCTCAAGTGCTTCTATGATCAAAGGTGAGGCTTTCGCAAGGTCCTACAGCTCGAGTACTTATGTACGTCAACCATTTCACAACCATAACGTATTAATGACGTATCTCTCAAACCTCATCCAACAGTTCTCTTCATCTTGAACCCCTATAACTATAAAGCAACAGCTGTGAAGCCCTCCTGGCGCAAACCGCTATTGCAATTGTTGACCATGCAACCTATTTCAGTTTTCGCTAAATGATGTATGCCAATGCATGACATGACATGAAGACGTGAGGCACCTTGCCATCTATCGCCTGACCCTTGCATAGAAGTCTTAATTCTAGGCCTGCCTAAACGCCGCAACCCAAATTTATGTTTCCCCGTCTATCATGTCATTGTTCTCAAACTTCGGGTTAACAACTCTTTTAATATCCCGCAGGACGACCCTGGTTCTGGGTATTCTGCGCCTGCGGATGCGATCCAGCCGTGTTGGTCACTTGAGCATGCGCCACTGTCCTCGACACGCTGGCACCCCGCAGCCTGGAGCCCGAAGCCGTCCCAGATCCACTAGACGAGGCTGAGGCGGCGGTGGCGCCGGGGCCGATGGGCTGCAGTCCGTACGTCTCCTGGATGGTCGGCACGGCTGGGTTGGCCGACGTCGACGGAGGGCTATACGTGGATGAGCTCGGGTAGACGGAGTATCCCGTAGCCGCTGGGTTACCCGGCTGCGAGACGCCGCCATACACGTGCTGCCCTATTACAGCGGACTGCTGAGGCTGCATCTGGTTTGGTTGAGCGAGCCCACTCTCGACGTCAAACGATAAGGCACGCGATGGCTTGGAGGATGACTGCGTGAGCGTGACATCAGGGATGTTGTCTCCAAAGGCCGACGGAGGCAGACTCTCGCCGGGCTTGCGACGGCCGCGGGTGGTCTCGCGGTTGACCTTGAGCTCGCTGCGGACACGCTCAATATCGTGCGACCGCTTGCGCTCCATCGACGGGTCGCGAGAGTTGAGCGTGTTATCGTAACCCCAGTCGTCGACCGCGTCGGCCACGGGGTCGCGCGTGTTCAGGTTCTCGGCCGCCTGCTGCTCGGCAGTGTTGGCGCCGTGCTTGCTGGCTGTGGAGCCGGAGCGGACAGCGTTGGTCGGCACCAAGCGCTTCATCTCCTTTTCTTCGTCCGCCTTTGCGCGAGCTGCAACGGCGTAGCCGTCGTCTACGGCAACGCTGTATGTAGGGTTGCTCGGCCCGCCAAGAGGCTCGCCGCCGCCGCCCGGAGCATATACCGGCACGCGCTTGAGAGCCAGGGTGAGGGCGCACATGAACTTGGAACGCCGAGCTGCGCGGACGGCCTCGTTGGACCAGTTGGACTTGTGCTTAATCGCAATCTTAAGGTTAAGTTTGTCCAGGTCGCCGACACCGCCGACAGTAATGGTGAGGTCGGGCTGGAAGTCGCGAGTGTTCTCGGGGGCGCGGATGAACTTCTCCATCTCTAGACGAAGGAGTTCCAGATCCTCGAATGAAGTGTCATACGAGACGTTCACGTCGATGATCTCCTTCATGGCCTTGCTCCGGGTGACGTTCTCGATCCACAGGTTGTTCAATGCAATGTTTGGTACCTGCACAACCTGCATCTTGTCGATACGGGTGAAGACGGTGAAGAGGAGGGAGATCCTCTCCACTATGAGCTGCTGCTTCTCCGGGCCTTGGATATCGACCCTGTCACCAACATCGTAGGGATGCTTGACGAACAGGAATATGCAAGAGCCGAGGAACTCTTGGGTAGTCACAGCAAAGACGAATGACAGGGAGAGAAGAGCAGTTCCGGCGGTTGCCACCGTGGTGAGCAAGCTGCTCTGGAAGCAAGCCACTAGAGAATTGTTAGCTTTACTCCATCTGGAAATCGGTCGTGGCAGGGAAACTTACGGAAGACGAAGATCACAATGAGCAAAACGACAAACATAAGGATTTGGTCGAAGACACCCAACGCCTGGCTGATATCCTTCATGCTGTTGGCAATGGCCTTCCTCTCCTTGCCAATGTCAACCACCTTGCGGACCATCTCATCCAGACTGATGTCGCCATTTCCATCGGCGTCGATCGCAGCAAAGCACTCTTCGGCCTCCTCTCTGTGTTGGGGTCCTAGAACCTCGATGACGTCGTCGAGTGTCAAGGCTTGGCTACCTTCAACGACAAATGACATCCAGATTCTGCGAGCGAGAGCTTCCGAGCTACGCGCCTTCTCGAGGGCCTCAACGACGATAGAGTGGGCCGAGTTCGGGTTGAAGACATTCTTTCCAGTGATCTCTGAAGCGAGGTTGCCGAATACGGAGGTGATCTTGTCGCCAAATCGGCCGACGTCACCGATAATCCTCATGGGAGTAGCGGACCCACCTCTCTTATGGGCACGCTTGCCTCTCGTGAGCATCATCTCGATACTATCGTTAATGACATAATCCTCATCGGCGAACTCGGGGCAGTACATGGGGAACAGGGTCCGGGAAGCGTCGTACAAGAGACCAAGCAGCGAGATCTCACGCTTGGACTCCTTGATGCGGTTGTCGAAAGACCTTTGGTGGTACCCGATGCTAATGAGCTGCACTATGGTCTTTTCTCCGAGGAAGACCGCCGACGAGATGAAGAGAGAGAGGAGGATTGTCTTTAAAGTCTTGACCCATTCGAATTGGTCGTCGGTGAACAGGTACTTGAAGGTAAGCCAGGATGCCAGTCCCCAGAAGAACAGGGACAGCGGTATCTCCAAGGCGCGAAGAACCGTGGCATATTTGCGAGTGCCGGAGCTGACGACGCCGCTCAAGAACATGAAGATTCCCGGGAGGAGATGGGCCACGATCTTGCCTATCCAGAGAGACAACCAGGCGACCTCGATCCAGACGAACAGGGCGAACAGGCTGGGACCCCGCGCCTTGAGGGTACCGTCGGGATTACGGATAGTACCCAGTGAGACGCGGTCTTTCGCTGCCCTCCCGTCCTCGGTTGGTTCGCCGGTGATGGGGAGAATGACCAAGGGGATAGCGAGCAGAATGGCTACGGGTGCAACGTATACCAAGTAACGGGTAATAACTGAGAATCCAACAATCTTGTTGTACAGCTTGCCCATGACATTGAGTCTCGCGGAGCCATCAGTGCCCTGTCTCTGCATGTCTTTGACGACCCTCCTGCGGCCAGCTGCCACGCTCCTATGATGGAACAGCCCGCGCTTCTCGGTATCGTCCTCTTCGGAGCTGGGTGTCGTCCCAATGGGCCCTTGAGACCGCTTCCGGGCTCCAGTAGAGCTCGCATTGCTCTGGATGGTCCTGAGGGGTATGTCGGCCATATCGGTCTCGGGGTAGTGGTTGTTGGACTGGGTGCCGCCCAGAGGGACGAAGCCCTTGTATGACGGAGAGCGGGGTGACATCGGGGGCATAATGTATGCTCGTAAGGTGCTGATCCAGGATTAGCTTCGGGGGTTTGTGTTCAGTCCTTCGGATGTCTCGTGTGTCGATTGTTGTCCGACAGTGCTGCTCGTGCTGAATCTGAGGACGGAACGCGAGAGTGATGGTTGAAGGAAGACCAGCTTCTGTTTGGCTTGTAAAGTCAAAAGCTGGGAATAGAAACCGTAGTCCAATAAGTACCTGCACAGAGGCTATTGTCGTGGGAAAAAGAACGGACAGAGAAATTCGTGGCCCGTGATTGTTGATAGTGATCTTTACGAAGTCACTTTTTGTAAAACGAGAGTAGGGGAGGTATAGAGGTACCGTAACGAGAGAAATGTGCTAGGAAACCGAGCGATAGAAGTCACCAAAGCAGAGATATCAACTCTTACTTGGCTTTTGATGTTAGGCAGAAGAGGATGAAGGGGATGAAGGAGGGTAGGAGAGGACGATATGCCCTCCAACACGATTCGAGATCGTTCGAATGCAACCTCTCAGGACATCAGGGAGGGCGATGACGGGGTTCCTGGAATTCTCGGTCCCACTTCTCAATTCAGGGGTGCAGCAAAGCAGAAAGCGGAAACCCGTGGCGTCAGCCAAAGCAAAGAAAATCTCCACCGGTGCTCCAGTTTCAGAGTGACAACCTCCACAGCCAATTGGCGTTTCCAGTGTCGTGGCGCTTGTGAGCGGGTAACAGGCGATCCCGGTAGCCCAATCGCTCTTTCCAGGCAGTCCAGGCCTTCTAAATTTGTCCCATCCTTGCCATGAAACGCTTTTGCAATGCCCGCAGAGGAAAACCCCGCCATTGGCACAGCACCTACACGTGTACGAAGTTTTTCAGGCGAGAATTTGCACGATAACCATCAAAATATTTACACACCTCGTATTCAAGAGAGACTCTGCATTCCATCCCGCTTCACATGAAAATCCTACGCGTCTGACTTACACGCCTGTCTGGTGCTTCCTCCGGACTAGACTCTACTGTTAGCACCTGATCAGCCAAGCAATGCTGGCAGGTGGAGTTGACAACGACGTCAGTGTCCATATTTCAAGAGATCGAGATCCGTCAGTCCACCAAAAGTTCAGCTCCACCACAAGAAGCTAATCGATCACCGCTGACTCGTTCGAGAGATGGAAGCACACCGCGCACAGCGTACGTAATACCATACAATGATTGCCAACCGAGAAGAAGCACGGCGCAATGCAGTGGATAATCCATTCTGCCGATCAACTTGCTCACTGCGGGACACAGTGAGGACACAGTAACCACACATTATAGTCTACACCAGACCATGTTGCTATGTTGTGATGGACAGACTTACACATTGCAAACGTACAATACGTGTCTCGCTGTCATTCATCCAGCAATCAAGTTGACTGAGGCCCCAGCTCGTAGAGTGTAGAAGGAGGCTTGTGTCAAGCAGGATCTTCCACTTCGTATCCCGCATCCCTTCCCGATTTCGTGCCAACGTGGTGCGGCGAAGACGATGAGGCCTCAGTTCGGGCCCATGGCATACTTTCCCAAGAAGTGGCATTTCCCCAACAGTCTGGCCTCTGCATCGCCTTTCATGACTCGATGTGCTCAAGTTGGGGAAGCTTATTCTGCGTTTCGGATCTGGGGTCCTGAGGAAGAAAGACATCTGAGTCGTGATGTGCAGTCAGGGTAAACTTAAATCCATGACATGGAAAAACGGAAGACGGTCTGATGAGGACGGCGGTCCGCTTCCATGTCCGGAGCCGGGTCCCCGGCACAAACGGAGATGGTGGAGAACGGAGATCCGGCCCCACAAAGCCCGAGGGTCATAGCTTCTCTCCTCAATTTTAGCTTCCTTGGCTTTCCGTGGTCTGACTGACTATTTGACGACAATCGAAGAAGTGGCAGCATATCGTAAACAGCGTCAAGACCATCTTCAACTGTTGACCCAAGTCTGAACAGTGGAGAGTTATCATACATGGCATTGTAAACGCACCCCGACAAGATCTATCAAGATGAAGCTGTCCCGCAAGCCCCTCACCTGCGTCGAGTGCCTCGTCTCCCTCCCGCGAGCACGCGTCAACCCCCCGACCCGCCGCCACCTTCACCAGACCTCCCGCCTACGACAGTCAGCCTCCATATCCCCCGAGCACCTCCAAGACCGGCCCACCATCGCCCCCAAGGCCGTGATTGACATCAAGCACATCCGCCAGAACCCGCAGCTCTACGAGCAGAACTGCCTCGAGCGCAACTACAAGTCCCAGTCCGCCTACCCTTCGCGCATCAACGACCTCCACGCCCAATGGCAGGACCGACAGCGCTCCGCCCGCGTGCTGCGCGAGCGCTCCAACGTCCTCCGCCGGGAGCTCGCCAACCCGGCCGCGCCGGGCGAGGACGTGGCGGACGAGTCGCTCCTGAACAAGCCCCGGGACGACATCCTCGCCGAGGCGCGCGAGCTGAAGGAGCAGCTGTCCGTGTTCGAGGCGGAGGAGGAGGCCATGACGTCTGAGATGGAGAGGCTCGCCGCCTCGCTCCCCAATCTGACGAGCGAGCAGACGCCCAGGGGCGACGAGCCCGAGGTGCTGAGTTACATCGGCTCACACCCGGAGACGCAGAAGTCGTCGTCCGACCGCGTGTGGAGGAGCCACGTGCATATCGGGGCCGAGCTGGGGATCCTGGACTTCGCAGCCTCGGCCACGGTGAGCGGGTGGGGGTGGTACTACCTCATCGGCGCCGCGGCGCAGCTGGAACAGGCGCTGGTGTCGTATGCGCTGGCGACCGCGTCGCGGGCTGGCTGGACGCAGGTCAGTCCGCCTAGCATGGTGTACGGCCACATTGCTTCTGCGTGCGGGTTCCGACCGCGCGACCAGAATGGCGAGCAGCAGATCTACAGCCTAGCGCAAAGCGAGGGCGACAAGGCTCGTGGCAAGCCGGAGTTGGTGCTCGCTGGTACGGCGGAGATACCGCTTGCTGGTATGAAGGCCGAGGCGGAGCTGGATCCGGATCACTTACCGCTTAAGCGAGTTGCTGTGTCACGGTGCTATCGTGCTGAGGCGGGTGCGAGAGGTGTGGACACAAAGGGCCTGTACCGCGTTCACGAGTTCACGAAAGTCGAAATGTTTGCTTGGACGGCACCGGATACGGATGCCACGGAGGAGGTGTTCGACGAGATGGTCGATCTGCAAACGGAGATTCTACATGGCCTCGGCCTGCACTGTCGCATCCTGGAGATGCCTAGCACGGACCTTGGAGCGTCGGCGTACCGCAAGGTCGATGTCGAGACGTTCTTCCCCAGCAGGAGGGACCGGAATGACGGCTGGGGCGAGGTGACGAGTGCGAGCATCTGCACCGACTACCAGACCCGGCGGCTGGCGACGAGGGTACGTGTCGACGGGAAGATGACGTATCCTTGGACCGTCAATGGTACGGCTATGGCTGTGCCCAGGGTATTGGCGGCACTGTTGGAGAACGGCTGGGACGAGAACGAGATGACGGTCACGGTTCCTGAGGTATTGAGGCCTTGGTTGGATGGGATGGAGAAGATTGGACCGGCGAAGCGCAATGGATAATCTACGGATATCGCCCATTTGCGACCGGGAAGGCTATATTATCAAGCAAATGTCCTATTGTCACCCGAAATGACTGAGGGCTCCCATTCTCTATGCCCTCCAACATGCTTTGGAAGAGGTTGCATACCCAAATCCAGAGCGAACATCTTTTTGGCACAGGTCGTGCTTCGGTGACGGCAGTGGATGTGAATTCAGTTCTGGGAAGAAACCAGATGCATCACGTGTCGGATCCGTACATGTCTGCACTGTGCTCACGTCTCTTCTTTGAGGCGTGACCAAATAGGAGGCAAGCGCGACCTGAGTCGACGAGCTCAGAGCAGGAACGAAACGGCCCTTAAGCCGCGAATTTACCAGCACCTCAGAACTTTTGATAACATTTCTCCTCTCCTTCCGTCTTACCTCTTTTCTGCTATCAACTTACATAGAGACTTTTCGGCCAGACAACAGAACAACTCATTCACTCATGGGCATCCCGTACGATATTTGAGGGCCATTATTTGACCCTCTAGCCTGAGGTCGACCAATGCCTGATGTTAATCGCAACTGCAGCTGGAGCGACCGTTGGCGCTATAATGCAACCCTCCTCTCGACGATATTGGGCATGCTTCGACGAGCAACGCATGCCTGCATGGCGGCCTCCTATGATGGAAGCTGTCGATTGGCAGGCGACCAGATGTAGTGGTGATTTGCCAGCGCGGGGAAGGGCAGGTTGTGGCGAAGCCACCGCTCTGTTGTGAACTGCCCGACAACTTGAAGCTGCGGACTTGGTACTTGTATATTGACACGAGCACGCTCTTCCCTCCTAGCAGTTACGATCTGACATTTATTCAAGGGAAGCGATGGACTTAAGATGCGAGTGTGCTTGTTGACTCTCCTATCCTCACATTCAGGGAACGCCTGAGCCCCCCCTCGCTACAGTAGCCGCAATGGAACCGATCAGCGTCGCCGCTAGCATCATTGGTGTCGTGGGACCTGCATTGCATTGCTTAAGGCAGCTGATGGATGATATACAAACGATTGTTGATGCGCCGAAGGCAATCAAATCTCTGAAGGATGACCTGCTCGCCATCGACAACGCGCTTGCCTTGCTGCGGACCATAACCGACCGGCAGTGGCAACAGCTTGGTGATGTTGTCATTGCGCAGTCAAGAGCAGCGACAGCCTCGTGTGGGGAGTCGTGCGACAACATCAGGAAAGCCCTTGCCCATCGGACTCGCCACGGCAATGGAACACCTAGGAGGCTCTCCTGGAGGGATCGGGCAGTGGTAGGCTTCTTCAAGCAAAACCAGTTGAAGTCTATGGCGGAACAGCTTCAGAGCTGCAAGGCCACACTCACATTGGTAGCCGCCAACGCTGCTTTGTCAGTTAATTCCCCCCCCCGTTTGTGTCGACTTATACTAATGCTGTTCCAGGCTCAGTTCCCTCAACCACAGTGATATCAATCAGCATATGGCGACAAAACTAAGTCATGCGAGTTCTGAGATCTCGAGTGCAATCATAGAAGTCGACGGACAGCTGGCAGATGTGAAAGCAACCTTGAACACCCTCTCACTTGCTCCGCCTGGACGTGCCGAGACGCCCCCTCGTCCATTTCCCATGATTCACTTCTGTCGCGACCCGGATTTTGTCGACCGCGGCAGCATTCTCAGTGAGATTGCCCTGCAATGCTCTGCGCCGCCATACCGGGTAGCCCTCGTGGGGCTGGGCGGTGTCGGCAAGTCGCAGCTTGTTATCGAGCATGCTTACAGGGTGTCCGAAGCCAATACTGATATGTGGGTGCTTTGGGTCTATGCGAGGACGCGAGCCCGCGTTGAGGAGAGCTTCAAGACAATTGCCGACATGGCGAAGTTGCCGAGCCGCAATGACCAGGGAGCCAACATCTTTCAGATTGTGTGCACGTGGCTTGCCAGCCGACGCAGGGGTAAATGGCTCATGATACTCGACAGCGCGGACAGCGACGACGTCTTCTTTGCAAGGGGTGGGAGCGGCCAAGAAGAGAAGCCGTTGGCAGCCTACCTACCACAGAACGTCAACGGATCGATCGTTATCACAACGCGTGATGGGAGCCTTGCCCGTAGATTAACCGGACACGACCGACACTTGATTTCCGTCGGATCAATGTCAGAGACGGATGCCGTTACACTGCTGGAAAGAAGACTCGGAACACTATCGGATACGGACAGAAGTTTGGCGGTCGACCTGGTGCGAGCTTTGGATCTCGTACCATTGGCCATCAGTCAGGCAGGGGCTTACATACGGAAGCGACAACCTCGTACCTCGCTTGAAAAGTACCTCGCGGAGTTTCGAAAGGGGGAGAGGAAACAAGCCTGGCTTTTAGAACATGAAGCTGATAATTTACGCCGTGACGGAGGCGCGTCGAACTCCGTCCTGACAACCTGGGAGATATCTTTCGAGCATATTCGGCAGAAAAGACCTTCTGCGGCTCCTCTACTATCTTTGATGAGCTTCTTCGATCGGCAAGGAATTCCAGAGGTTGTGAGGCCATCGAAACGGGACTACCTTGCGAAACTGGCAGAGATTGGCACGGGGTTCGACATTGGTCCACGCTATTCGAATGACGAAAGAGAAGACCGGCAGAAAGATCCAGACGACGTCGACCACGAATTTCGAGAGGAGTCAACGATAAGTCAGAAAACAGACGCCGCAGGGGACCACCGGGGGGACTGGGGAGAAAAAGGAAAATACTACGATGGCATCGAAGCGGACCGCAAGGATAACTGCCTTCTTGATCTCGACAGCAATGTGAATGATCAGTTCGAGGACGATGTCGAAGTGCTCAGAGCTTACAGCCTTATCAGCGTTGATGGGGAGGGTGACTTGTTTGAGATGCATGGGCTCGTGCAACTCTCGACAAGGAGATGGTTGGAAAGATCTGGACAATATCAGGCTCGCCAACTCCAGTTCATCGAACGCCTGACTGCTGCCTTCCCGATGGCGCGCCTTGATAGCAGCAATTGGCCGACATGTCAAAGACTCCTGCCACATGTTGAGATGGCTGTCCGGTATGCCTCAGCCGACCGAGCCCCGACTATGTTTCGGTCACTTCTGGGTAAGGCTGCCCGTTATGCTTACTATCGAGGCAGTTATGAGGTCTCAGAAAAGCTGTGCCACACGGCTTTGGGTGTGCGCGGTCCGTCAGGACAGGGGCAGTGGTTTGATGCCCAATTCTTGCTAGCAACATTGCTCCTCCGGAAAGTTCTATACAGGAAAGCTGAGATTGTAGCCGCAGAAGCGGTTGAGACGACAAAGTCGCGCCTCGGACCGGATCACGAGACTACGATTTCAGCTATGACCATCTTAGCCCGGGCATACGGCAAACAGGGTCGGTACGCTGAGACCGAGAAGCCCCAGACCCATATTGAGCAGAACCTTATCAGTACGAAAGGACCTGATCATGGGGACACGCTGGAGTGCAAGAGAAGCCGTGCCATCACGCTTCATTTAGCGGGTCAACTCCAGGGAGCCGAGAGGATACTTAGAACTCTGGTCCAGGCGTTCAAGAGCAAATATGGAGTGCACAGAGTTGAAACATTGGACTGCATGTGCGACTTGGCCCTTGTTCTCACGGATCAAGGCCACTTGGAGGAGGCCGACGAGATATTCGTGCAGACGGTGGAAATCTATAAGTCGAAACTCGGGGCTGAGCATCCTAAGACGATAGACGCGATGTCGAGGCTTGGAAGGTCCGTCTATTTGCAATACCGGCTGGACGAGGCAGAGAAGTTGTTTGTGCAAGTAATAGAAGCCAGCAAGCAGCAAGATGCGCCGGGCTCCATGTCAGCATACACATCGGGTTATTTGTGCATTCTGGCGACAGTCTTCGTGGAGCAAGGCCGGCTAGAGGAGGCGGAGGATATATTACAAGGAGTCTTGCGGGAGTTGGAGCGCACCTCTGGGCCGGACAGTCTATGCACCCTCGATTGCTACGGCGACCTGGGACGCGTGTGGTTGAAACAGGGCCGGCTGCAGGAGGCGGAGGTGATTATGACCCGGACGATGGTAAAACAGATGGTGAAGCTCGGAACAGACCACAAATATACCCTAGGGAGCATGAAGACCCTCTCCCTGACGTGGTGGGCCCAGGGCCGAAAGGCGGACGCCCTTGTCTTGATGCAAAGGGCCTTGGAAGGTAGGCAGCGACAGTTGGGCATAGATCACTGGACCACAAAGGGAATTGCCGAAAAGGTGGAGGAATGGAGCAAAGACACCGATGTGGTCTCCTTGGTACGTCGTCCTTACGTCTATGTCCCTCGCTCATTCCCTGCGCAACAGATATCGTCTGTATAGATAGCAGCAATGACATCTCCAGATGACTTGCGCCCCGTGGGCCACTAGGGCACTCATCGTGAGTAACATATCGCATAACTCCAATCTACATGTAGTCGAGAGAGTCCCCGTCACCCATCGCGCTGCGTCCACAACGCACTTACCCTACGACATCTGTAATGACGATGTAACTTCTTCCCTGTAAATAACACCGAACTCTTATCGGATTGGCAGCTTAGCCTCCCGCGGATCATCGAGCCCTTCGGATACAACACCAAGCCCCGAAACTGACAGAAGACGGAGGAAACTATCTATATGATCACAGCCACTGTCAAAACAGCGAGCCGTGTTTCACAACACTCCATGGCAATGCCCGCCGACCCAGAACCGACTCCTGAAAATCACCATGAGCTTCCTCATATACGCATAGGTCGTGACGCTTGCTGGTGATAACCTCCGTCAGGTTCAGCGCCGAAAAGATACCTCTGGTGTCAACGCGGAGCGAGGCGACCTCCCTCTCTCCGGTGAGCTGGATAGAGACAGGACCGGTCAGTCTCTCGCGGACATGCATCTTTGCCATTCACATTCGTAGAGGAACTTGTCTCTGTATCGACACCGTAATCCCATCCCAGGTGTACACCCCCGGCCGCCAACGCGCCACGAAGACAGACGATGCCTGCAACTTCCACGCCAGAATTTCCAACACCGTCGCTAGAAGCAGGGAATGTGCGCAGGTGAACGATCTCACTTGACAAGCAACCATACGACTCGGATACCTTAGCAATATGAACCTGCATTAACTCGATTTTCCCAACGAATACTGTTCTATCCAGCAAAGCTACTCCATTGCACGACGAACCACTCGCACAAACCCCAGAAAACGGAGACCAATACTCGTGAGGTACACAGTAAGCCAGCCATGACTTCCTTCTTTACCACGAAATACGCCGTAATATCAACGTCTCTGGAATGCTCGCAAAACACGCCCTTCATCCTCAGACCCTCTTCATTTACTCCTCTCGCCAAAGACCAGCCGCACCGCAACAAGATGAGCTGAGAGGGAATACAGGTCGTCGCTGTGACTTTCCCAGCTGCCACCTCATCTCCCAGCTTTTTAGCCACCGCGTCGTTCATAGCTGCCACCTCCTTAGCCACGATCCGCGTAGCTGTCATCTCCTTAGCCGCCACCCGCCTAGCCGCCACCTCCTCCTTCGCTGCCCTCTGTTTCGCCATCCGCACCTGATCTAGTCTCGGATCCAGCACGGATTGTCTTCGTGCCGAAGAACCACCAAGCGACTCAAACCCGTCGTCAAACTCAGCAGCCCAAGCGGGATTCCAGTCCCAGGCCATGGGACTTCCAGCACCGACTAACTCGTCATCACCAGTACCGTCTCGCCGCCGGCGAGGCCGCTAACGATGCGAAGGCGGCTTGGCGAGCAGGAGAGTGACGCTCTCGCGCGCGTTCTGCGTGGCCCAGACGCTGTCCCGCCCGCCCCGCCTCCACTCGTCGCCCGTCGCGTCCTCGCCGCCGCCCCGGGTCGCTTCGCCCATGATGACCTCGATGTCGCGCTTCTGCGAGCTCAGCCAGTTGCGGACAAAGTTGGCCGGGCTGGTGGTCATGGACGTGAAGAAGGTGTGCTTCGCCTTGGAGGCCGAAATGCCCTGGATGAGCAGCGCGAGCTGGTCGTCCAGCGCCGCGACTTCCTTCAGGGTGCCGCCGAACTGGGGGTTTTGGAGGAAGTCCGTCTTTGCCTTCAGGGGTTCGTTGACGAGCACGCGGACGTCGTAGATTGTGGGCTGGGGGTCTTTGTGGAAGTCTTCGTCCACGCGGATGGTGTAGGGGAGCTTGATGGGGGAGAGGGGTCGGAGATGCGGCATTACGTAGTCATTCAGAGAGGGTATATAGCCAGCATCTCGGTTTATGACCTGACGACTGTTAGCTTGATGGCTCATGGGTATGCTTTCGGGAAGATGAACGTACCTTGCGTAACAGCTCGTCGCAGCGGAAGTTGCGCTTCTCCTCGTCTTCTTGAAGGTTCATAAGCTTGATGTACTCCCACAAGCCCATGATGGCCTCCTGCCTCGTCGCCTCGCGCATATCGATGATGTCTGCGAGGTCGGGGCTAACCTCGAACCGGTCGTCCTCGTGGCGATACAGGTTGATTGTGATGTTCTGGTTCTCGTCTCCGTTTCTCTTGAACGTCAGCTCGTCAAAGTCAGCCGCGGCAGGAAGGTTCGAGGAAGCCGGCATCTTATCAGGCTTCTTCCACTCCACGGTCGCCTCGGTGCCGACGAGGACCTTCTTGCGGTCGAAGTCGACGGTCAGCGCCTTAAAGAAGTGCGAGAAGCGATACCGCTGGCCTGGCTTGGCCGAGACGGGCTTTTGTTGCATTGGTTTTGGGGTCGCGTCTGTGTCCATCTTATCGCCACTATCAGCTACCTCGCCGGTCTTTTCCTCCTCATCCTGTTCGGAGTCGTGCTCCTCGTCCAGGAGCCGACCCTCGACCTTGACGCGATAGGATGACTCGAGACTCGCGGGGAAGTCGAAGGAATCGAGGGAGAGCTGGTTGGTAGCCTGCCATGGCTGGTCATCGACGGTATTGCTGATCCATATCCGCAAGGTCTTGTACCGCTATCCGGCGAGTTAGCACGCCGCGACGATGGCAAAGCCACATCTCGTGCGGGAGAATACGTACCTTGACGGTGCGGCCGAGAGAGTCCATGATATCAAGACGCTTGCGAGTCATCGTAGCGTCGAGGCGGCGCTCGAAGTCTCGCAGGTCACGATATCTCTGAGCGCCATCGCCAATGGTGCACTCCTCCACGCCATCGGGCATCGACTTGTCCGTCGGCTTGCGGCTCTTGCGCTTGGCCATCTCGGCCTGGTGGGCGGCGGCTTGCTGTTGCGCCATCTGGGTCTGGTTGAGGGGCACTGGGGGGTGCGGGCCAGCGGGGACCATGCCGGGACCTGGGGGAGGCATACGAGTGTAAGTAGGTAGTGCGGAGGTGAACGGCGGCGGGCAGGGCAGATGACGGATGGTGTACAAGGTTCTGTCCGGTGCGGAAGGGAAAGGAGATTTACATGACGATGCGACAAGGGGGAGAAGAAGGATCAGACGAAAGAATAAGCTTTCCAGAACATGACATGGTCGTAAATATGGAGCGGACAATGTAAGCTTTTGAGACTAACCTATTGCTCGTCGGGCATTTGGATTCACATGGTGACCCGGTCTTGGGCCGGGCCCCGGTTGTGCGTAACCTCGATACTGCGGCTGCATCTTGTGTCCTGAGTCGCGTGCTGAGATGAATCGTGGTTCGAATCGGCGCCTGCCGAGTGACTAGCTCTGTGCGATGACGGGAGGGAATAGATTAAGGTGGTTCTTGCGTTGTGCTGGTCTATGATGGGGCAATGATAAAGTGATAGATGTTGGGGTAAAACGCGTCAATCGCGTCAAAGGTGTCTTCCGTTCGCAATTGGCACTTGTTGGAGTTGTGGAGTTTGCGATCGCAGAAAAGATGGCCGGCCAAAATCCACTGAAGGATCCCGAAGAGGCTGCAGGTAGCGCATACTTAAACATATAGTGTGAAAGCCTGCTTGGTAGAGGTACTGTCTACTAACTCCTACAAAGCTTGGCATCAGCCGGCAATTCCCGCCTCCTGATCCGCTGAGAAGCACGTGATGCCCTTCTTCCTTACCATCTGCCAGGAGAATGAGGAATCCAGACAGGCCATACCGCGGCCCCTGCTCGAAGACCACAGAGGCAAACCAACGCATCAAGAAAGCAATGCAAGGCGCAAAAAGTCAAGACATGGTTTAATTGTCGCAAGCATACAATAACATATGCTCCTCAGTACGCCGCGCTCGAGAGAAAATGCTGATTAAAAGGGTAATAATAACAATGCTTGGCCTCCGTCCCTCAATGGCCTTCAAATCGTAGAGAAGAGCGTGAGAATGGGAACATGACCTAAGTGGTCGATACCCAGGGGACGCAGAGCGGCCAGCCTAGTTTCTGTAAAGCCAAATGCGCCAGCAATCATGAACATGGCCACTGCAATTCCTCGCCCCGAAAGGTGTGAGAGGATTCATCAGAGGAGAGAATGGTATCAAAACGCCGCCCCTAGTCCGTTCTTTGACTGCCGTTTGCTGAACCTGTTGCGCTTCACGTTTGTGTCTTCCAAGCTCCCCTGGCTCTTGGTGAGTTGGTTCCGTCCCGACCTGTCGCTCACGCTGAAGCCTTCCGGGAAGGTGGAGCGTCCCCCCAGAGTGCTTGCCGGGCTCGACATGGAAGACGACATGTCTCCGAACCCGTTTTCGCTGCCGTACGACGATCCACTGAAGGACATGGCGAGATCTTTCGCCCGCTGCAGCGCCTCGATCCAGTCATCCGCGGAGAACCTAGCATCGGCCGATGCTGACTTGGGCTCCTCGAAGGTGTAGTGAATTCCGCCCTGTGCCAGAGCAGATTAGTTTGAACGTTCTGAAAACGGGAAGATTGGTACAAGGCAACTTACCGTGTCGACACACCAAACCGTCTGGCCCTTAGCATCGATTTGGGTCCGCCACGAGCAATCCGGGCCGAGCAGCGATATCTCCTGCTTCGCCCTCTTCTCATCTCCACCTGCTGGAGCGAGCACTATCCGTCCGCTGGATGTTATCATGACTAGTCGTTGCCTCTTCTTGGTCGTGCTGCCGCCAAAGAAGCGTGAGAGCTTCTTATGACCCTCACCATGCTCTCCCTTTCCGTGTGGACTGTTTGGGATCGGCGACGATATCACCATGAGATCGCCTAGCTTCAATATCCTCTCATTGCTCCTCGTCAAGACTGGCGACCATTCAATATCCAGTTGCGTCGGGGGTGGGAGTTCCGTGATGAGCCTGGCGGGCCCGGGTCTCTGGCCGTTGCTACTCTGTTGCTGTTGCGGTGGGCTTTGTTGTTGTGCCCTGGGGTTCGGAACGGGTTTTGGCACACTACTAGACATGCCGTTGAGCTGGATAATGTTGCCTTCCTGCGCAGGGGGAACGTAAGGCCGGAGTCGGGGCGCCTTCATTCTCCACAGTTCCTTTCCGAAGGGATGACCGTCGAAGAACTCGTGGTTCTTAATGTGCTCGACTGTCAGTCGCCGGGACGGATCGAGTACCAGACATCGCTCCACAAGGTCCCTAGCCGCAGGTGGGAATCCTTCCGGAAAAGTGTACTCCAAGTTGACAATCTTCTGGAATGTAAGGTACTCTGAGCCGCCTTTGAACGGCGGCCTGCCGGCAAGAAGTTGGAATATTATGCACCCGAAGGCCCAGAGATCACTCGGCTTGCCGGCCGACTTGTCTGTCAACAATTCAGGACTGACGTACTCGGCCGTGCCCACGAAAGAAGCAGCACGCTGTCGGTTTCCGTTGTCTTGGCCGATGTCCTGTGTCGGGTTCAGCTCTGATTGAGGCCGCGGGTCCCTCGGGTCGGGCAGCAGCTTTGCGGTGCCAAAGTCGGTGATCTTGATATGCATCTGGTCGTCGAGTAAGACATTCTCCGGCTTCAGATCGCGATGGATGACACCCCTTGAATGCATGTACTCCACGGCGTCCAGTATCTGAGCGCCGTAGAATCGTGTACACTCAACGTCGAATGTGCCCGTTTTCTTGAGAACTCCTAGAAGCTCGCCGCCGCTGCAGAGATCCAGGACGTAGTAGAGGGATGTTTCGTCTTGGAAGGTGTAGTAGAGGCGTACAATGCCGGGGTGCTCGGTAAGTCGATTCAGAGTGTTCTTTTCGATGTTAACGTATTTGATCTTCTTCTCCTTGATGATGTGTTTCTTCTCGAGCACCTTGACGGCGTACTCCCTCAGTGTCTGTCGGTCTGTGGCGAGGTAGACAGTGCTGTAGGATCCTTCTCCTAACACGCGTCCAAAGTTGAAGTCCCTGACTCCCTTCTTAACTGGCTTTAGAACCGTCCTCCCTTCAGCGTCCACCTCCTTCCTTACACCGACAGCCGCGCCCCGGTCTTTCCACTCCTCGCTGCTTGCCAGAGGGCCGGCATCTGGATTAAAACCAGGGTTGCTGCTAGGCGGTGCATGGGGTATGCCAGGTATGGACGCATATCCGCCTCCCATTCCTTTGGAACTCCTCCTTGGAGGCATAGGACCGCCAGGAGGACCGCTGCCGGGTGGGAGAGAGACCTGCCGGACTGCGTGGTATGAACGGCTCGAGTCTCGAGACGGCACCTGGGATTGTGACTGCCCGAGGCCAGACCTCGAGTCGCTTCTAGTTGGCAAGCCATACATAGAGGACCGTGATGGCTCGGATCGCAAATGAGCTGGCAGCTCTTGCCTCGCGTCTTCGACTCTCGCATTCGCAGTGTAGTTGGCCGCGTTCTGGGAAGAAATCATCGAGCTTGTTGCCGGAGACCGCGCTGCATTCGACGAGGATGGTGAGTGCGGCTGGTGCTGCATCGGGTATTGGGCGTGGAGGTGGGCGTCGGAAGGGGTATTGTAACCGGCTTGACGTTGGGTGTCGTAGCTTTGCTGGGCGGTTCTCGAAGATAATGGAGGCTCGGCGTGGGAATGTAGAGGAGAAGGGGGGAAAACGGGAGGTTCATCGTCACCAGGCATCATTGGTGAGGGTTCTGGAAGGCGTGCATTGTCCGAGCTGTCGGGCTGCGGTTGTTGTTCCGGCACGAGAGAGGGCTCACGCGAAGGAGCGGGCGAGGAAGTGCTGTCGTCTGGATTCGCGATCCGGAGTCCTCCAAAGGCGCTGGATAAGCTGAGGTCGCCATTCATGGCTGCCGAGGGCGCCCAACGTGGGACTCAGGAACGCCACGACAGGGGAAGGGTAGGGTTCGAGGTCAGGGTATCGAAGTGCGGGCGGTGGTCGAGGACCTTCATTCGGCAGATTATCAGGAGGACCATTAGCTGCCCGGCTTCTTGTTGATGTAGGAGAATGCGGGGACACAGTGGATGATCGGTCGAGGTCGAGGGAATTCGATTAATGGAGAGTTGGCGATTGGAAGTGATGCTGCTGGGAAAGACGAAGTACGTCTAGGTATGTAACGGAGTCGGTCAGTGGAGGATGGGGACTGGACTGGATGGATGGTTCGGTTTGGCGGGACGAAGGTTTGGGGCTCGTTCTCCTGCTTTCCAAAGTCTTGGTTCGAAGTGGCAGGGACCCCCAAAATCAAATTGGGCGTGATTAGCGATTGTCTTGGCAATAGACTCCTACTAGACATAGACTCTCTTAAATCAGTTGTGAGAAAAAGTCGGATGGAATGCAAATATATCAGTGTTAGGTTGTACTTAAAACAATGCAACGGTTAGGCCGGTTCTGCCTTCCCTCGTATGCGTGCGTGTCTGTGTCTGCGTGTTGCGTAGCCTCAAACAGAAGACGATGCGGGCGGTCAAGGCGATCGAATCAACTCCAACAAAGATCAGCAGGGAGTGGAACTCCCTACAACCTTGTTCTCGACTTGGAGCAAGAGGGGAATAGTGTGTAATGAGCCTGTCGTTAAGGTACTTCTAATTCGGAAAGACACAACCTGGAAGGAGCTCCCTACAACAACGCAAAGGGCTCGAATACTCGGATGACGCAATTATATCGTGAGACTAGAGGAAATACCTGCGCTCTAACACCTTGTGGTCCATGTTAGGTAGAGTGATGATAGGTGCCAGGTCCCCGATTCTTGACTTAGCTAACGCTATCGTAAATCGTGCCTTATTCGGCTCAAGAACGGATGACAAGTGACGTTATTCCAATTACTGCAGGGCAGATACATGCAGCGAACATGGCATAACTAAGGTACCTTACCTTATACACCAGGTAATGGGGCTTAGTGAGATTAAGATAATGTTCACAGTGTAAGGTAAACAATCGAGCGAGCATCATCTCCGAGTCCTGCGGTTCCCGTTCAGGTTGTCTCCCGGCTCACATTTCTGACTTGGCATCTGGGGAAAGACGAGTTGATATGCACCTAAGGTAGCTGAGAAGCTGTTCTACATAGACGGGCAGGAGGAAACATCCAAGATGCCAGGAGGCGCTCGCCATCGGGTGCTCCTGGCCTATATGACCACATGGAGACTTCCTGCCTTCAGGGGCAACAGATGATGCCTGCCTCGCACGTCTTCCTCAGCTGGAAACTTACTCCTGTCAACATGCGTGCCATCTCCCTTCAGGCTCTGCCGTGTTTTCGTCTCCTCCAACCCGAGTGATGACCAGAATGTTGTATCGAATTTTATCGAGCCAGTAGTCCCAAACACCCTCACCATGCTACGCATCAAGCCAACCGTCATCTCACTGACCGCTGGCGAGGTCAAGGATGCCGAAACACGCCGCCGGTTCAGGAGACATCTCAGGAGAGCCGATGCTGCTCAGCAGCATCAAGGGCCCATGAGCATCCACCAAAACCGCGAATCCGCTCTCATGCCCAAGGACGGACCAAATACCGCCGCCACACAGGATCCAGGCAGAGTACTTACAAGCTCTCCTCCTCAGTCCCCAGCAGTCCCGGGCCGGTGGTCGGCTCCTGTATTGGCCTCACCCGACCGTCAACAGCAACATGCCGGCAATTACCAGGGGTCAGAAGCTCCGGTAGGACAGTTCCATCCCGAACCACGTCCATTGGCAATGAGCCCTCGGCGCTTCCCTCATGCCCTTTCGGCTGAGAGCCTCCAGCGCAGGGACACTCAGCGGGAACGGCCAGGCGGCTTCATTCACCTGCCACCGTCATCTTTCGTACATCGGCCTCGCATGGACGACGCCAGTGCGTTGGCCGGGGGAGTCGAGACAGCACAGAGGGGTCCCACAGAAGTTGCAACCTTGTCGGCACCAGAGAGCTCGAGTCCACCGCTACCGCCTCCCTTCTCGCATACGCCTCGAGTGACCAGCGGAGAAGTTAAAACGCCAATGGTGTGCACACACATTGCTCCCAAGCCATGTTTTTGTTGCCGGTGGCTGATTGACTGATCACGACAGTATGTCGATACCGTCGACTCGGACTCGGATCAAGAGCAAGCGGAAGCCAGCGGTACGAGAGGACTTCCTCCCGCGACACCAGTCCGCCGGTCATCGCTGACCGCAACGGCCCGCAGACTGGCTATCTCCGAAACTCAGGTGAGCAAACCCCGTGGTTTAGGGAGACCAGCTGCTGAGACGTGCAAAACGCATAGGGAGAGCCTAGCCTCACGCATGCATTCGAGCAATACGCGGAAGACGTTTCGCGCACCAGTTCCAGGAGAATCCAATCCACCAACAGGCATCACAGATACAACATGCCCAGCACGCAGCACGCTTCAGATGAACAGCGGGAAGCTGATGTCATGCCCCCATCCACAAGGGCGAGGATGAGTCCATTCCAGATCTACAACGACTCCCTGCCGGCATCAGTGCAGCCCGAGACGCCGCAGAACCTCCCGGAGGCTCGTCACCGCAGCCGTCTTCACGGTGCATACACGGCACCCGCTTGACGTGAGTCGCCTCTCGACATATCGACACCGACGACGAGCAGGGCCTGGCGTCAGGAGGCGAGGCAGAATGCGACTCCCGCTGGACTGCAGACGCCGGGTTTCCTGGGACTGTATGGAGGCATCGAGAATAGTGATGAGGCGGCGCTGTTTGAACATGCGGACAGGGCTGTCGAGGCGCGGGCATCGAGGATGGGGAATAGCTTGTCTTTCGACTTATAGTTGGCTGGGTGCAAGTGATAATGGTTATGGGGGCTATTCAATGGGAGTTGCCTGCTTTGCGAAGCCGTAGGGCACACATCATTATGTTCTACTATTCGTAGCATGCCGGGTGAGATGGCCTCATCGAAGTTCCAAGTATTGACAGTTGCACAGGAGGTTGCATAAAATTGTTGTGTCAAAGTTGTGTCGAACTATTTCTTACACAGTGTTTCCCAAGCCAGACTGTGCACTTCATCACTGTCTGGCCTCAGGCACCAAAACGGCACAGCGAAGCATGAAGTTCTTTTGCCGGACTGGCCGACACAAAGCCGATGCTCAAGTGGTCCGAGCGGCTGCAGTTTCTCTTGGCAGGAAAGAGCATTTTGACCTAGCAGCCTAGCTGAAAGGAGTTAGAGTGGTCTCGCAACGGAGAAGGCAAGGAAGGCTGCGTCCGGAAAGGCACACCGCCCCGCAGTCGGCTGCGAGCCACCGACTGGCGAATCAGACCAGACCGATGCGGGAGAGCCACAGGACAGGGATGCTAGTCTGCGAGATCTGGCCAACCAGAGCAGCCGATCCGGTTGCTGGTCACGGCTCCATCTTCCCAGAGTTTCTCCACAACTCAATGGCAGAAGTGGAAGGCTCGCATCAGCAACGGCAGGCACGCCTTCCCTCCTGTCGTTGTTTGTGCGGCGCGCACCTCTTCGCCCACCACAATGATTCTTTCCTTCCCTCCTGCCGCGCTTATCTTCGTGTACCTTCCTGACCAGCTGCACATATTAAGCTTCCCTCCCCCATAATAAATCCATCTTTCCATCTCTCTCGCGCTTCAGCTCCTTCATCAACCTTCCACCTTCCGCCCAACCCAATTCCATCGTACCGTCCTCCCACCTCTAACTGCCATCCTCTCTTTGGCATCCCTCCGTCTTAGTTTCTTCTTCCTCCCATCACTTGTCGCAACTGTCCCTCCTCCAACCTCGCCTCACCTTGTTCTCTTCAAGGCTGGTCCTTCTCCTTCTACTCACACTCTATTCCATCACTATCGCCCTCCGCCGTTTGTCAGTTGACTTGGCACCGCCATTGACCTTTAGTTGCCCCGGCACCATCACAGTTGACACCTCTTACACTACACTGACCTGAGTACCTGACTCTACAAGCAGAAGCACCACGCGTCTCTGACCAGTGTCACGTCACGTATCACATCTCTAACCTTCACCTCACTCTCCATCTAGTGCCCATCATACACAATGGCGGCGTTTAGAACCTTCACTTCCTCGCCAGTTCTTACCATGCCGGCACAGTCTTCCCACCAGGCACTCTTTGACAGACCAAGCTATGCTTCACCGGCCCCATCGTTCGGTCAACTCAGCTCATGGTCCAACACGACACTTCCCAACACCTGCATGGCCGCTGGCCGCAAGCGCTCGAGGGACGAAGCAGCTGTCAACCTCGACGCGCCCGAGAAACTTGTTGAGCCTCCAGTCATTAAAGAGGCGGAAGAGGAGTGGGAATACGGTCCAGGCATGACCTTGATCAAGAAGAACACCAGCTATGTTGCGGACGCGGCCAGTCAATCCGGCACCTGGGTTGAAGAGAAGGCTGCTGAGGAACAAGCACGCAAGGCCGAGGACGCCCTTCTCGCACAGTCACAACAGCGACCATCTCTAAGGAGCAACAAGTCTCAGCGCCTCGAAATGACACCCACTCTAGCGGCCGTTGATGGCCAGAACAGCCGCTCTAGCCCAACACGCGACCTTGGCAACCCCATGGCATCCTCTTCGGACTCTCTCGCCCAGCCAGTCATTGACGACTTCACCCTTCACCTCGGCATCGGCTGGAGCCGCATCAGCGAAGACGAGGGCATTCAAGCTGCAGCACGCGGCTGGGCCCGCTACATCGAGAACCACTACCCCGTCACCAACGCAAAGATTCGTCTTGAAAGCCGTGGACTCCAGTCATACCTCGTCGAAGCTGACGAGGGCTTCTTTCTCTTCGCCGAGAACCTCCGCCAAGGACGCCTCGTCAGCAGCAACGCCGAACGCGCCATCCAGAACCTCAAGACATCGCCTCCCACCTTTGAGGGCGCCAACACCATGGAAGCCATGGAGACACCAATGCCGGCTGAGACGAGCTCGCACTCCTCCGACTACATCACTTCAACAACCACTCCTGCGACAACCTCGACTGACATCGACATGAGCTGAAGCGACTTTACCTTGAGATCCGGCGTTGTATTTGCTTTGAATTTGCTTGAACGGTGCTCTGGTGGCGCGGACCGTGGACGGTTATGGTTGGGAACTTGGTTGAGGGCGGCTCGACCTTCGGAACGGTTCCGCTAACGGCTTTTTCAAATCTGGGGGAAAGCGAGTTTTACCGGGGTAAAAGGTAACTCGGGGCGCTACGTTTCTGATTTCTGGAGGATATGGGGTTCGATGCGTTTACATGTGTTATCACTCTGTATTTATATCTAGTCGTCTCCTTGCGACCAATGCAACATCATTACGCAAAATCTTGACTCCCCTCCCTTCGGTTTCTCCTTGTCCAGCATTGCTGAGTTGTCGGACACGTAAGATTCGTCTTTCGAGAGTTGACTAGACTGACTGCAACAGACCCGTCAGACGAAATGCAAGTCAGTTTCCTTGTTATATTGTTCGTCCCGCAGAGGGAAGACACTTGACCTCCACCTTCGCAAGACCGTTGCCCGAGATACTAGCTAACGTACTTCTACACAAGGCAGGTATACACGCACCTAGCTACCGACCTCGTCGCGAAAGACAGTCGCGTGATCGCATCGGCAGAGGGTCGCTTGGAAAGGTGGAGATGTTAATGCGGGAACGCGAAGTTCTTGGACAGCAGCAATTGTTGGAGCGTTCTACCGTGCATTACCATGGGCAAGGGAGATGGCCGTGCTGCAGGCCGGAAGCTTACCTTAAGGACATGAAAACAATAACGAGACGCGACTGGTGTCATTGACTTGTCGCTTCCACACGTGTAAGTCAAACACGTTAGCCACCGGAATTGAGGACGGTGTATGCGACACGTCTTCAATTATTCTCTTCCCCAATGCGCAAGCACCTCCTTTTCACTATTTCTTCCCCTTCTAGAATCATTCTGGACCAGTCAACTGTGAAAAGTCCCTCCCCCCCAGATCTTGGAGCTGAACCGTGAGCGTGGGAATGGTCCAGTGACAGATCGATTCGCTCCAAGGTGGTCGACGCCTCACCGCCAATCATTCGGTTCGCGATGGTGGCAGTGGTGGCAATTCTGCCAGGCTTTTCTGGAAAGTCGACCAAAAAGAGAAGCACGGCAGCACGTGAAGTGGGAGAGCTTGGGGAACACAGCCTCCCTCGAGTTCGCTTGTGCTACTGACTCCTTCGCGAAGTTGTCAGTGTTGCTATTGTCTTCGGGAACTATGCTTTTCTCTTCCTTATCTTCTGTTTGCTAAAGTTGGCGGAAACATTCAACTGGCGATGAGCTGACTGACGGCCCCGCACTGGCCTCACATGCTTTTGGCACTCGCTTGGTGAGCAGAAACTGCCTTCGCGTGTCAGCCGGTTCCAGCCGCCAACTTGTTCGTCAGCGCAACCGGGCAGCATCCTTGCCCGGCCATCACGACACATTGACGACGAGTTGTCCCGCCGTTGTTGGTGAAGGTCGTACACTTCGACGAGGAAGAGCTGGTCTCTCCGACTCTTCCTTCGCCACATCAACAAATAATCAATTACAGACGGTATAATCAACACCACGAAAGGAATGCCAAGACTACCGGCCCCAGTCATGGTCGCCTCTGATCCAACCCCGACAACACTCGCGCTCAGGGGGCCGGCCTCCGTCGCCGGCCACGGCCACGGCCACAGCTCCCACCACTCCCGGGCGCCCTCCTCCACCCTCTCCTCCTCGCGCGCGCGGCGGTACAACCGCTCCCACGCCGGCGGCGTCTCCTTCGTGCCGCAGAACGAGTTCCCCGTCTTCAGCCACTCGGGCGACGTCGAGATCGTGGTCAGGGTCGCCAGCGGCCACGAGAACCGCTACCTGCTGCACCGGCACACGCTGACGCGGTGCTCGGGCTTCTTCGAGGCCAGCACGAGCGACCAGTGGTCGCGCGCCCGGACGGTGGTGCCGGAGCAGCTGACGCCCCCGTCCACGGCGGGCGCGATAGAAGCTGCTGCGCCACCGGGAAGTCGGGATGATGGCGGCGAGGCGAAAGATGGAGGAGGAGGGCAGAGCGGTGGTGAGGTCGCGAGGATAGCCGAGGGCGGAAGGAAAAGCAGCAGCGACGAGGGAACACGGCCATTACAGAGTCTGGGATCGCCGCGACGGAGATGGAGATACGAGCTCGACCCCGGGACCGGTCCCGACGACATACCCATGCTCATTCAGAAGGAAGAGAGCACATTCTCGACCGCCGCAAACCTCGCATCCTCCCCACCCTCAACCTCAATCTTCGGCGGCTCCTCCACCACGCGCAAACCCTCCACAACCCACAGCAACTCCTCCTTCTTCCGCTCCGTCGCAAACCTCGCCCTGTCCTCCTCCTCCTCTCACCCCCACCCCCACCAACCACCATCCCTCCCGCCGCCCACGCAAGCCGAGCAAGACCTCCTCCGCGACTACGACAACCTCTTCCGAATAATGTACAACTACCCCCCGCTCCTCGACGGCATCAACATAGCCGACGCCTACGTGCAGTGCAAGTCCCTCCTCACCCTGGCGGACCAGTACGACGCCCTCGCCGTGGTGGGGCCCAGGGTGGACCACCACCTCCTGCAATTCCAGTCGCGGCTGTGGAAGCAGATCGCGAAGTACCCCATCTCCTACCTGCGGCTGGGGTATCTAGCCAGAAGCAAGGTCATTTTTCAAGAAGCCCTCATCCACGTGGTGGGACAGTGGCCCGCGGGAGAGAGGAGTTTGCGGTCGATACTGCCCGGCAGCGTGCTGGATATAATAGAAGACAAGGTCGACGAGCTGGAGGAGACGGTGTCTAGGGTGGAAGCGAGGTTGTTCCGGTTGACCTTGACGAATCCGCGGACGGGGGAGCGCGTGGCGCCACACACGAATTACCTCGACTGGCTGGCTGTTAGTTTGTTCCGGCAGTGGCTGGCGGATAACACCTCCCCGCCGGCGGCGCCTGTACCCGACCGGACCCGGGGAGGTGGTGGTAATCGGCCCACCACCCGGTCGAGCAACAATAGCGCCATTGCAACCCAAAATCAACCCCATAACAACAACAACAACACCCTATCCATAGGCCGGGCCGTAGTCTCCGTCCCGCCCCTAGCGAGTCTAGGGCGGACCTACCGCGTCCTCGGGTCCCCGGCGGGACAGTACCTAGGTCACGACGAGTGCAAGCGCTTCTTGAAATTGACTCCAGAACTCTACAGCAGGGATAACCTGCGCCGATTCGAGAAGAGGATGGAGGAGATCAAGGCCGTCGCCAGGGAGGTGGTCCGCCCCCTGATGGGCAGCGGGCTGGAGCTCGAGACGAGCACGGCGGGCAGGGGGGTCGCGGAGGGGATTGGGTATTTGACGTGTACGGTGGTGGGGGATAGGGATTTACCCTGGAATTACTAGATGATGGGTGAGATGGTGGATGACCGGGGAGGACGAGGAACAGAGGCCTGGTGTCTTGGGTTCCTCTTCTGGATATGGTTTGTTTTGTTCACGATATATGATCTGATGTAAAGCGTTGTCTTATGTTGCGAGTCTCTGGAAAGGATACCCGTTTGGAGTTGGTATTTACGTTGATAATGGATGCACCCTACGAACCAAACACAACAACACTGTTCCTCCAGGTGGCCTGAAAACTTGCATGCAACCTTGCTGGACCATGTCATAACCGCATTCATTCCATTCATAATCATCACATCCCCTATACTAACGCCATGTCTAATCCTCGTTCGTCAAGTCCCAAATCGAGGAAACGTCGCTCACCCTGACGGCACCGCGCACCCTGCTCACCCTCTCATACTCAGGTCCTTCGTCAATCTCTATTTGCTCGTAGTACCCCGGAGCGCTGGGGATGTACAGCCTCTTCTTCTTCTTCTTCGGCGCCTGCATCTCCCCCGCCTTCTTCGCTTGTATGTCGTCGAAGATGTCGTCTATGTGAGGGAACTCGTCGACGTCTGACAGTGCGTCTGCCTGTGGCTGTGGTTGGCTCGCGGAGGCTGGTTCGGGAGCAGCTGCTTTTGGCTCCTGCCGGCCGTAGGGACCCGAGAAGGTTGCTGATTTCCCGAAGCTGCGTCTAGTCCGGGAGCGTGGTGTGGCAGCAGCCGCTCCTTCGTCGTCTGAGAGACAGATGATGGCGTCGCTGTTTGTGGTACCCTGCTGCTTTCGAAGAGGGCTTGGGGCGGCGCGGCCGATGTAGTTCGTTATCGAGGTTTGTTTGAGGCCTGATAGCGCATCATGGTTGGAAGACGTGGTGCTCCGTGTGATGCGGGTCACCCTCTTTGCCGGTGACGCAGGCGGCGCTGTTGGTTTCCTGCGCGCTTTGGGGCTTACTGGTGTGGGTGCAGGAGCATGAGCAGTGGACGGCGGGGGTGGCGGTGATGGCGGTCTGCTTAACAGCCGGTCAAGAGATGGTAGGTCATCGTCTTCTTGCAAACTTTGTTGCTGGGCCCTCGTCATCCTAATCGGAGGAACCGAAGGCGGAGAGGCGACAACGGGACTAGACGTGATAACAATAGGCTCTTGCTGGCCGGCGGACGGTAGCCCTTTTCTGGAAGGTGTGGTGGGTGTCGGTTTAGACGTAGCTGCAGTGCTTGTCTTCGTAACCCTGGCAGCCGATTGTGAGCCCACGACCGTCCAGGGGTTTGTATGGGAAGAGGATGAGGAAGGCTTCTTGGATACAGTGCGTCCCCTGGGCTTTCGGGGTGCGGGCTTACTTGGTGGCGGAGAAGATAGAAACGGATTATCCTCCTGTATCGGGGACGACGAAGACAGGAGTTCTGGTGGCAGTACAAATCCCTTTGGACCCGCCAAGACATCCGCTACTGGTGACCGGACACGAGGGGGCGTCCCTCGTCCTGCATCTTTCTCCGACATGCCAGATGTCTTCTTAGTGACTTTCACCCACTTGTCGAGAGCTCCCGCAAGCGAATCCGGTTTCTTAACCGCACGCTTTCTGCCTCTCTTGGGTGCTGTCTTAGCCGCCTCTTTTGCCAGCGCCTTCACTCTCAGCGCTTCTTGCCAACTCTCAAGCGTGAGTGGAACGCCGAGTTGGACTACAGATTCTGGAATCCAGACTGGGTTTGGCGCGAGAGGGTCGAAGGGATTTGTCTTCGATTTCTTGGTCTGGCTATCTTCACCCAACTCCGCAACTTCCTCATCGAACTCGTCGTCGCTGTTGAGAGCCAGGCCATCGCGGCCAAATGCGGCCACCTCTTCCATCGGCTCCGCCTCCAGGTCGAGTGGCACCATGTCGATGGGTACATAGGACACTCGAAGCTCAGGCATACTGTCAGTGCTGAAGTGGGTTCGCCGAGATGCAATCCCCTTCACAATGGTATACTCCTTTGCCTTCTCCGAATCTGGATCCTGGGCTGCATCGGAGTCGACTGTGCTAGCATCCAGCAATGACTGCACAATAAGACTTGGTGCCAGCACACGGACAAGCTTTATTGCTCCTTCTCTGTAAGTCCACTCGAAAGTTTCCCTCACAAATTCCCGGAGACCTGTTATGTCCAGCCGGATGTTGGAAGGGAATTCCCGGCTGAGTTTGTCCACAGTTTGCTGCTGTGAGACGACAGGGTGGGTGTAGTATCGCAGGACTTCCATGTTGGGAAATGTGTCCGGAATGGTTAGAGCCTTGTGCTTCGTTCGGAAGAAGCCCTTCTCGTTCGTTCTGAGCTCGTGTAGCAAGTCCTCTCTCCAGGCATCGATGGCGCCTTGATCACTTTTCTTAATCCGGCATAGAGAAGCTCCAAAGCCAGCTCTTGCAGCTTCACATGCAAGCTTGACGCCGCAGTTCGGGATGCCTTCTGGTATGTAGTCGCCGCCGCTCATCAGGGCAACGAGGACCATCCCTTCGCGGTCAATACCTTTATCGCCGCTGCGTAACTGCTCCGCGTCGTAAATTGTGACATGGGTTGGTGTCTGGCCGCTCCTCGTCTCAGAGGTCCAGCTCCGCATTGTCATTCCGCAGCCGAACATGATGGTGTCCACATCTTCGCTCAAAACAGCGTCGACGACTCCTTTCTGTTGCAGCAGAGCACATTCCGCTTCAGCTTCACCTGGTGCATCGTGCACTGTGAAGCCAAACAGCCGGATCAGCCGCTTCATCATAGCCATGGAAGCCACGTTGCCATTGCCTGTTGAGCGCTTGCCGCGCTTGAATTTCGGTTTGTTGGGTCCATCGAAGACGAAAAGCGGTTGAATCGAGTGGCCCAGGAGTCGAACTAGGCGGTAAAAGAGTGTCCGGATGGCCGGGTTCGTGCCACCTTGTGCGGCTTGCACTTGGAAAGACCATATGGAGATGTCGATCGCTAGCCGGAAGGGGCGGCCGGTCTTCTCAAGATGTTCGACGGCTAGCTTAGCAAGAGATTTTCGTTGGCCTTCACCGATTTCTTTGTAGATGCTGTAGGAGGTGCATGTGTTAGTCTCCGTCATCATGCCATGGAAGAGGCCGTTTTCGGTGGAAATTTACCCTTTGATGCCCATCTTGACAGCTAAGCAGCAGCTCAAAAGAAGTGCCAGCTCTGGTGATCTTCAAGCCATGGTAGCTAGCGATTAAAGCGAGTTAATAATATTGAAGTGCAGCAAAGAGTGTCAAAAGAGCCATGATAGCTTCGCTTGATGTTGGAGTTGAAGTTCGATGACGGGTTTGTTGACTTTGGAAGTCCAGACTGCGGGGGCCGTCACTAGGGCGATGTGGCACGCTAAAGCTAGCGCTACCTGACCCCTGTCACACTTGGCTAATGCCACCCCCCGGATGGCGGCCGAGGAATATCAACCAACCTCATCTCATTGTCCAAACCGCCAACACTCGCTTTTCAAAGCGGAAGGCTATGCCATAAGCCACGGAGATGGCGTCAAATACCACCACCAGTCTCCCTCACAGGACTCTGTCCAGCATACAGGCCGGAAGCAGCACCAACGCGCCTGCAGCCGGAAGCCCGTCATCTCTACATACACCGCTCCGCAACATTCATTCCGCCTTTGGGTCGCCATCCAGTCTGCGGGCTGAAGAGGAGGTTGTAGTGATTGAGTTTGGCACCAGGGGTTTGAAGGTCGGATTTGTGGGTGACGCTGTGCCTCGCGGTTTCGTCACCTTTGGGCCCGAGCAGAGCCGTCGCGTGGGAGACTTCAGGGCATGGCAGTCTGACTACCAAAATGACTGGAGGAAACGGGCGACAGGGCAGGACTGGGGTAGAGACTATGAGCTGTGGAAGTTTGATGTTCGGGGACTGGATCTGGGGCTTGTAGGAGACAGAGTGGAACGGGGACTAAGGGAGGCGTTTACGAAGTACTTGCCCCTTTCTTCAACATCGATGGATCCCAACGTGCTGACGAATCAACAGATATCTCCTGATCGACTCAAAACCACGAAAGATGGTTGCTGTTCTCCCGTCTGTCATGCCGTTGCCCCTACTTTCCGCCCTGTTGGACACATTGTTCAACCGCTTCCAGCCACCCACCATCTCCCTCCTATCGGCATCGGCAACAACGACTGTCGCTGCCGGCGTCCGCTCGGCTCTTGTCATTGATCTCGGCTGGACCGAGACCATTGTTACAGCTGTCTACGACTACCGCGAGATTGGCTGCAACAGGACGATCCGCGGAGGGCGGATGCTCGTTGAGCAAATGCACAAGCTCTTGAAGCGATGTGTTGCTGAGGAGCAAGGCAAGAGTCACAGCGAGGATGACGGCCCCGAGGAATACGTCGTCAGCTTCGAGGAGTGCGATGACCTTACATCAAGGCTTGCTTGGTGCAAACCCGCCAAGAAGTCCCACACGCCGCAACAGTCACCAGACGCACTACCGACAGTCCAGGAGCAGGACGAGAACGATATACCCGGCTCTTATCCCCAGGACGCTCCCAAAGGAAGCGATATACCCTTGACCTCAACACAACCACCGACAACGGTCCACCCTACCTTCGACCAGCTATCCGGACCCTGCGAAACTACCTACTTCGACCCGCAACGACCACCATGCGAGTTCGATGACGAAGAGCTGCCCGTCCATCTCCTCGCCTATCGCAGTCTCCTCCAACTACCAATGGATGTCCGCGCCGTGTGCATGGCCCGCATTATCTTCACAGGCGGTTGCTCCAACGTCCTCGGACTTCGAGGCAGGGTTTTCGACGAGCTGTCACAGCTGGTGCAGGAACGGGGCTGGAGCGGTGTGACAGGCAAGGCTGTCGAACAACTGAAGCAGAATCCGAAAGTGAGGCGGAGGGGCAGTCGGCAAGCTTCGACTGGTCCTTCTGGCGTCGACCCTCAAGCAGGCGCAGGAGAAGAAGACGATCTGTGGCACGACGCCGCCAATGCTGCGCAGGAAACTAATTCTATTGAGGAGCAGGTGCGAAAGGCCGGTCGGATTACTCCTGGCACGCAGGGAGAGCTGAGGTGTATCGAGTCTCTGGGGCCGTGGAGCGGTGGCAGTTTGATCACTCAGCTGAAGGTACCTGCCATTGCTACTGTCGATCGAGAGGTTTGGCTGCAGCAAGGCTTGGCTGGAGCGTCCCGGCCGAACGAGGTTGATTTCAAGACGCAGCAGAGACAGAGCATGGGGGCTGGTGGTCTGATGAGGAATGCCTCTGCCGGGTCGAACTGGACATTGGGGGTTTGGGGTGCTGTTTGACTGTCGAGGGTGTCTCTCCCCTTGTCGAGGAAAGAATGGGTGTTGTTGTAATGTGGTGTTGGTCTGATAATGCTGGAAGCCAGGGGCGGCTGTTGAAGTCAATGAGGTTTGTAGCAGATGGACATAGCTGGCAAGGCAGATCTGCCATTGCTAGAGGAACAAGGTAACCATTCCCCTGTCTGCAAGTCTCTTACAGCGTGGTCCTTCCGAGGCCTTTGTCAGGGATGTGAGTCTTTGGCCCCTACTTCTTTCCCCTGATGGATGTGCCCGGAAAAGCAGCAAGAGGTCGACAACGCCCTGGCGCCATCTCACGATGGAAGGAACACGTCGTCGCCCATCGTCGCCGCCCATCTTCGCCGTTCCTGCCGCCATTCCTGCCGCCCTTGCTCATCTCCTCTCAGACACTTAGCTCGCAGCGTATTGACCCGCACGTGGGGTCGATGAGTCGTCTCGATGGCTTCAAAGGGCAGGAGCAGGTCTGGGTCTTCTTCCTCCGTTCCTTCCCCAACCCTCTTCTCTCCTTCCCAGATTCATCAACTTCCACCTTCCTCCGTCTTTCCCATCATTGCAGCAAGTCCGACTGCAAAGCCAGATCATCTGCCATCAGTTCTAGGTTTGTCCTCATCTCCTTTCTTCCAAAACATCTCCTCTCTCTCCATCTCCCATCACCAACCATCCCAATTCTTCCACCATTTCTCCTGTCAAACTTGCTGACGACGCTCGTTGACTGACAGCACGCTGTCAATTTTGTTTAGGACCTGATAATCGAGTCCCCGATACTTTGGTGCCCATTGGGCTCTGTATCACATTTACAATTCACTTCATTGTCGAGTTTCGCCTGGTCTGTCTGACTGCTTCCGGCATCAGGATTCAAGAGTATCAAAGAACTGGCCTCAGCAAAGTGTCCCCTTATTCTCGAAGGCTTTGTTCGCCAGCTGCTCACCTGAACTCGACTGGCTCGAGAATTTGTGCACTAAGTGTACGGAAAAGGTACGCTCTTCTCCTCGTGCAATCCTCTCCTCGTGCGTTTATCTCTTCGCGCCATCTCCTTACCCACTAGTCACCTTGACTTCATTCAACCCACAAGTCAACAACAACTATCTTTTCCAGTCTTCACGAGCACTTGACCAATACCACAACACCACCCAAAATCCAACCAATTCCTCCCCCTTCATCTTTTACCTCTACCTTTATCTCCCAACCCCATACCCTTCCTTTTACTGCACTGGGTCAGAATCTTCCTCTCGAGTCTCAAACCACCGACTGCCTCTCTTTGATTTAATGGAGATAGAGGCAGTCGACGACATGCAGACACCATCCACCCGCAAACGCGTCAAGCGCCTTCTCAGGCTGCTCAGGGAGCAACAGCACTTCAACACCATTCTCACTCCCGCCACGGTCATGAGCTTCAAATACCTCCTTCCTTACAACAGCCTTGTTACTCGGTGCAAGATCAGATTCAACGTCTACGAGTCCGGCGTCAAGGAAGAAGCCTATACCAGCTACGAGAGACGCCGTCGCGATTACTCCCAGTTCATAATCTCGCAGCTGGAGGCCCAGAATATGACTGACGTGAATAACAATGAAAAGGTCATCGTTCCGTTCACCCTCGAAATCTTCCTCCGGAGTGTCGTAAAGGATCTCGGCAGAGAAAAGGCGTGGCCAACAATCATAACCTGGGCCTGTCCGATCAGACACAGAAACGTCTACTTCTTCGCCTACATCAACTTCCCAATGCCTTCCGCCACGTACACCATCCCGGAGCTTCTTGCTCTTCGTAAGAAAGCAGAGCGGGCTAGAGAGCGCCCAAGGATGTATCAAGAGCCTGGGAACGATTTTGGTCAGTCAATGGCTTCTCACCTGTTCCACTACCGCAACTGATTGCTAACATCTCTGCAGCGTCCCTCGTGGAGCAGCAGGGAATCAGCGACTGGCGGGGCTATATCAAAGAATTCACGCTGGACTGGTCGCCCCCACGTCTTCCACCCAACCCCAAGGATACACAATCAGACGAGAGGGCTAGAGACGATTCATCCACCAGCTCCGAGGAGGTCCTGTTCAAGGGTACCGCCCGTCGTCGCCAGACGACTTCTCGGGACACGGTTGCTAGTCGCCAGGCCCCGCCCAAGGGCCAGACGGGCTGGAAGTACACGGCCCGACTTGATTCGGATTCCTCAGCCACGGAGCCGCTGTCGGCACCAACAGGTCTTCCCGCACAGAAGAGCGAGGGGTTCCAGAGATTCTATAAGGCAGTCGTGTCCCCCACTCACGTCAGGGTCACTGCTGGCGGTCGGATTGTGCCCAACACCCGCGTCCCACCCTCCTCACCCACCTTGAAGCGGTCTCAGGAAGGATCAGTCGCTGGCTCAGCTGCTGGCAACGACAAGGCACTCGGTAACGCCCATCCAATCCCAATGCAGCCTATGGGAGCCGGTATGGGTCAACAAATGCCGCAATTCATGCCGCCTTTCTTTGGAGGCTTCGGACAACCCGGTTTCGCGCCCTTTGGACATCAGATGCCATTCTACCCGATGCCCTTCGGACATCCCATGGCCGGTGGATATCCGCCATTCCCCTACCCAATGCCCATCCTCCGTCAGCCTTCCGTTGACAGTGCTCTGAAGGACACTCTCAACTTAAAGACAGGTGATGGCCAGGTCGACACTAGCGATGACCAACAGAAGAATAACAAGGTCGGGAATCCCATGCAGATCCAGTTCGATCCGACTCGCAAGCCTTTCTTCGCAAATGGTCAATGGATGTATCCGGTCCAGGGCAACATTCCGCAACCACCCGGCACGACTGGTGGCCCTTACATGCCGCTGTCGATTCATCCAATGCAGTTGGGTATACAGGTGCCAATGGAGAGTCCCATGCAGAGTTCCATGCAGATGCCCATGCAGATGCCCATGCAGATGCAGATGCCCGTGCCGATGCAGATGCCGACGGGAATGGGAATACCTCATGGTCGAGTTCACTCCACTGGTCCCCCGGCCCCGCCATCTTCACAGCCGTCGCAGCTCGGCAGCCCTATCAAGCTGTCTCCAGCTGCTCCCGGACAGCAAGCCCGGGCCTTTACCGGTCCAGTTATGCCGCAGGCGATGCCGGTCGGCGTTGGGTTTCCGGCTCCTGCAGCGCCGCCCATCTCGTCTATCCGGCCCAGTGAGATTACCAGAAAGCAGATTGGCATCTTTCGGAAGTCGCTGAAGTATCACGAAGACCAGCTCCAGTACAATCGTCACCAGATCGACGAGAAGGACACTGAGCAGAAGATTCAGAAGCACCGCGATGGCATCGCTCGCTTCGAGTGCATGATGCGGGCCCAGATTGAAGATGAGCGGAACCGCGGCTACCCTCCGCTTTCTGAGAAGGAGAGCAGCTCCGAGGACTCGTCCGCTTCAGTCAAGAAGACGAGCACCACCTCGGAGGAAGCGATCCCTAACGGCGTTCCCGTCAAGCAACCTGTTGCTGCTACGAACAACTCATCCAAGCACATCGCTCAGCATACACGCACTGTCTCGCCATTCCCTGGCAGTCAGCAGATGGATGATGCAGCGAAGACGCAGGGTCTTCCCACTGGTGCAGCCCTCGCACCGCCATTCGAGCCTCGAAAGGACAGCTCTGGCACTCCGAGCGTGACCGGCCACGTTGCACCGATGTGGACTAACCCTGGATACCCGAAGCAAGCCGTCGACGGTGCCTATGGCGGCTTCAAGACCGGCGGTCAACCATGGGGCACATCCACAGCCAGACCGGAGGCCCCTATGTTCGCCAATCCGGCAGGACAGGCATTTGACGCGAACGTCACGTCAGTCACGTCGAAAGGATACCTTGGCATCCCCTATCTGATTGGAAGCCTTCCACGTGGAATGAACCCTCACACCGCCAAGGATATCGACTACCAGTATTCGCGGGAGTTGACAGAAGACGAGCTTCGCGCTCGGCACCTGTACTGGGGCAAAGTCCCCCGTTCTGCTGTCCGTGGTCTGCCCAAGTACGACGGCAGAAACTTCTATCCGCCCTCCCCTGTCAAGGACGCCTCAAGGGACATGTCTGCCTCGCATAACGGCAACGAACTTCTCTCATTCACCCCACGATCCGCTAACACCGACCTTCTCGCATTCACCCCGAAGCCTGTTGAACCGAAGCCTGATGCCAAGTTCGCTCGTCCCTCTACCCCAGTCGGCTCTGCATTGGTCCCCTGCGACTCCTTCGGGTATGCCCAGCAGCAGAACGGTGAAGATGGCATCTACACGGTCACGGAGTCGGTCAAGGCGTCAGACAAGCCTGGCTCGATCAAAGGCAAGTCCGAGGCTGCTGTGGACTCGGCATCGGTCGTCTCTCATGACAAGCGCTCCGAGAAACCAGGGTATGTTCTCTCTGATCCCCAATGCGACCCGGCACTAACGACAGCCTTAGAGGCGCTCGCCTCTGGGAGGCTATGCTGAGAAAGGGCAGCAGCACGGCGCTTTCGTCGACGAGTGCGGAGGGCAAGGTGCAAGCGCGGTTTGCTGGGTCTGCCGCCGCGTCCCTCAGCCCCACTGTCAACCGGACTGTGGACGGCCCTGTGTCGCCTGGTAAGGAGAGTGTTGACAACGAGGAGGGAGGAGCGCTGCTGACCCCTGTACCGGAGAGGCGTGGAAAGAACCGCGCTCTGAGTGGCGAGGCGACGTCTCGGGAGCATCTGACCAACAACAGCAGCGGCAGTGGTCAAACAGCTCTTGGCGCCTAATGCGTGCATGACAGGGCACACTCGACTGAAGGATTATGAATAACAGCAATGTATGGATTACGGGTTTAGTTGGCTTTTGCGACATCGATGCATGGCAGCAGGCGGGATTGATGATCATGACTTTACTGGTACGGAAAATCAGAGGGCATCATCATTGAAAGCAAGGTTTCTTTTAGGTGGATAATACGGTGGGATGTCGGGCAGGCCAGAAGTTTTCTTTTCAGATGCGTGGATTATGATGCCTGCCGTGTGAGCAGCACTTAAGGGCAGCATTATGGTTGGCAGGTCGTAGCATTAAAGCACACAATTCACGCCGTTATTTTAGTCTTGCTGGCAGCGACTGTGACTTTGACCGTGATGGCTTTGCATCCTTGATAGGGTACTCCAACCACGGCCGAGTCCGTCTTAGGCTGTCGTTCAAGGCAACTGGCCGGGTCCCCTTGACTCGCACACGACTGAGAGTTCAACCCGCTCCATTGCTTTATGTATCGGAACATTCAACTTAGTACTCACTGACCAAGAGCTTTATTTAGAACCAAGCGTGAAGTTCAAGCTCCCACATCCACCTCTGACAGGGGTACCTTCCCACAACCTAGATGGGATGCTGGTCAATTGTGTCTATGTAACAGCGGACTCAGGTAGATGAACGTTCTTTTCGTCCATTTACGCGAAGCTAGTCTCTCCAAGTCCACACAATTGCTGCGTTGCCATCATCAGACTTCGCGAACGTCAGGTGGGAACGGCTCAGGACGAGAGCGAGGCAGTCTCAGAGAGCTATGTTCCCGAACAGAGATTCTAGCAAGATGGTACCGCCCCGGGACGAGCAACAGCAGCTGGTCAGTTTGTGCCGTGTTCTTAATGCTCAGCCATCCTGGTGGAAGAAGGTTCCCTAGGCTGGTGGTAGAGTCGAAGACAGTGTTGATATAACCGATCTGCATAGTCTCACGGGTATTCGGCCCTCACTCGGATGTGATACATAGTACCTGACGCTCTTGGTTGCTTCATGAGGTAGTCCATGGTCAGCCTCGTCAGGAAATCAACAACATTGGGAATGCCAATCCCATCGTCTTGGTCACAGGGTCGGCACGCATGCCACACCAGGCCTGGTTCAACCGCTCATCAACCCTACGTACAACATCGCATGCCAGGCCTCCCTCTACCTTTCCACGGCCGGATAACCCCGGCGTGATGGGTAAGATGGTACGTTCATTCAACATACACCCAGCTGTGTAATCGTACAATCCTCTAATCATCTTCCAACCGTTCGTCATCCAGTCGTACCATCGTCGCATCGTCGGCTTAGGGCATCTATACGTTGCCACACTATGAGCTGAGCCGAGAACACCTAGGTCATCCACCACCTCGCCGCCCATGCTCAGGGTTGACTACTTGGCTGCCTCCCCCGTCTTTGAAGGCTCGAACTACGCGGTCCGCCTTGAGCGCGTCTGCTTCAGTCTTGCGCGAAGGCTTCCACCTGCGGTACTCTAGACCTGGCCCTGGTTCACAACACAATTCGCCCTGTCCCTCTTCCTCTCCGCCTCCCCCTATCCTCCTCTCTCTTATCTCTCTTTCCGCCCTCTCCAGCCCCCTCCACCACCGCTATCAGGTCCACGTCCACCTCCAACGTCTCCGTTCCATCTCCAGCCGGAATCTCTCGTTCTCCGCCTCCATGCTCTCCCTGTCGACCTCTTATCCCACCACCAATCCCCGGCTTAACGCACCATGCTCTCCCTGTCGACCTCTTATCCCACCACCAATCACCGGCTTAACGCACCATGCTCTCCCTGTCGACCTCTTATCCCACCACCAATCACCGGCTTAACGCACCATATCCGCGCGGTGCATACCATTTTCGCCTGTTCTCTGGGAACGTGCCGTGAAAGGGTGACTGGCGTCTCCAACTATGAGAGACCCACTGGCATCAGGCGCACTCACCTTTTGTCCCGATAACGTGTCCACTTGCCTGCGGGCACCCAACGCTGTTCACCAGGCTCTCGGGCCTACTCTGGCATCTAAAGGCCTCGCATCCCAAGAGCGAGTATATCGTCCCAGAGGGATGGAAGTTTCCGGGAATCAAGAAAGTCTGTAATGGCGCTCAAATGAGCACTTGAGGACAAGGGGGATATGGAGAAGGAAGATGTGGACAAGGAAGATATGGGAGAAGAAAGATGTATAACAGCACTTGAAGGGTGAACTACCGCAGCTCGAGCAGTTGACGGTTGCTGTCGTTACAAGTCGAGGAAGACATGGCGAGATGGCGATTAATATGACAGACTGGGCAGGTCGCTGATGATGAGGTGCATGCGTGAGGAAGGACTGCTGCTTGAGGAGACGATGACTGTCCTGCTATCGTACCATCGTGCCGTCGTCCAACCATCTAGGGTCTAATCCTGACGGAGCCGTTCCATTATCAAATCGTCGTCCCGTCGAGAATTCGCCTGACCTCCCGCAGGCATGAATCAATTGTCCCTCCAGTAATACGTAACGGCACAATCTGCGCAGAGATTCTATGCCACGACTCCGGTCTTGCCAGTGTCCAGTCCCAAGCATGCCAGCCAACTCACTCCCGTCTAATGATAGTATTCTTCGTCACATCCCAGGACAAGCCCGAGAAAGCAATGAAAAAAGAGTGAGCTCAAGTGTTCGCGTCGCCTGGAGGCAGTGTAATACCAGGGACACAGTGGAGTCCGACCATGGGCAAGCCCAGAGGGAAGGTCTCCGAGTTGCAAAAATAGGGATAATCAAATTTTGGTCAATAGACCATAAAAGAGATTAAACTGAAGTTGTCGGAGTTAGCGAAAAGTCCCAACTAAGAGTCTGTGAGTTCGGTTCGTCACGCACCTTTTAAGAACAGATACTACACTTGATCTAAGCCAAAAGGCAAAGAGAGCTAAGGAAAAAAGAAGGGAACGGAACGAAGTTCCAGGAGGGGGATCGAGGTATATATATCAGGTGTAGTTGGTCCGTGCGTGAATGGGGGGTTTGCAGTTGGAATTTGCAGTTGGGTTGACTCACCGCTTTGTGGGTTGTTGCGGGCAGAATTATTTTGCTGTTGTTACGAAGTAATTGCGTTGACTCTTGGACAAAGTCACGTGGATTTCGTCAGCACGGACGGATTGAGCCGCTTGGGGGCGGGTTTCGAGCGGATGCTATTTTGGGAAACGCAGCCAGAACCCCAGAGTTGCGCCAAGGGACGAGGTGGCTGGACTCCTCATTGAACATCACACATCTTATCCAGATGAACTCTGGTACAGCTTCATCTGATCAATGAAATAAATACATTTTGTTGTGAGATCTTCCGATTGCATCCCCAGCCGGCGAAGGACCTCTCACCTCATTTCATGTCACTGACCGTCTCATAAGCCCGCCTGATCTGTTGTGTCACACCGCAGTGGCAGGAACATGAGGCGGATCTGGGACGACTCAGCGACCAAGACTGGGGCTCATATGGTTGTCAATATCATTGGCGATCGGGCTCCAGTATGAACAACACGATGAACACCTCAATACAGTCACAGGGCGTCTTCGCGCCCTCACCAACTACAACACGAAATGTAGCGCCACGGTCGCCGGCAGTGAGGCAGATGCTGCCGGACAGGAACGTCACGAGGGAGACGTCCGAGGACACATATGTCCAGTTCATCTTCTACTGCAACCCGGCGGTGCCCCCGGACACGGACACGGCGACACTCCGGGAAGCCTTCCAGACGCCTCCCAAGAGCGGAGGCAAGTCCTTCGACACGTTCCTCTTGTTCGAGCTGATCAAGCAGTTGGAATCGAAGGAACTGAAGACATGGGCTGAGCTGGCCCTGAAGTTGGGCGTTGAGCCCCCGGACCAAGATAAGGGGCAGAGTTCACAGAAGATCCAGCAGTATGCAGTGCGCCTAAAGGTAAGTCTTTAGAGGTACCATGATGTGTGAATCGGTTATTGACTTCTCCAGCGCTGGATGCACTCGATGCACGTGGATGCCTTCTTTGAGTATCTACTGGACCGGCCAAATACCTACTGGACAGACATACCCACCGCCCAGAACCCGGTCAACGAGTACGGCCGGGATGGCGTTGCGGCAGAGGACGACATGGCTCTGAGGTCTCTATTACCGCACATACGGCCGCGAAGGGGCCGGCGGAAACCGGAAGACGATGACCTCAGCAAGTCACCGTCTCAGCGACCGAGCATGGAACCACCGCCAATGGGGGATGAACTCCCCTCGGCGCATCCCAACGCTATGAGCGCCTGGTCTGCTCACCCGGACGCCAGAGGCAGCGCCTTTCTCTTTCCAGTGGCTGATCCGCTCCGGCTGAATACGGGCGCGGGTCAGAACTCCGGTCCACCATGGACCACCAACCTGGGCGATACGCTGCAGACGCCGATGACGGCGTATCCGCACTCGGCTATTACGCCCTCAACGAGACAGCAGTTCTGGGCGGACGAGCCAAAATCTGCCATCACGCCGTCCAAAGCGCGGTTGAATAAGAGACATGGTGCCAAAGTCGTGTCCTCGGCCTGGAGAAGCGGCCTCGGAGGGACAGGCAAGACACGCGGTCGTCCGCGCCTCAACCGTGACGGTAACCAGGACGGGCCATTCTCCGCATTCCCGAGTTCCGACCTGCCTACTTTCAAGATACCGCTACCTGTGCCTCCATTACAAAATCAAAACAACGGAGGGACAACTCATCAGATACTCCCTACGTCAGGCCCTCCGGCCTTGACACTCGTCACCTCACCCACATCTATTCAACCACCATCAGCACCAACAACACCAATCGTCAACTCACCCACCCCGACCGGGCCGCAACTATCCCAGAACCCCCGCCCAGCCAAGCGCAGCCGACTCTCTCTCCAAGTCCCCGCGCGTGTAGGCGGCGAGGTCCGTCTGGCCACTCCTCCCCCGGTGGTAATGGTAAACGGGCAAGCACCGACAACAGTAGACCACCACAACCTCCAGGGGCCATCCACAACACTCGACCACCACAGCCTCCACAGCCCCTCCCGCCCATCGCCCAACAACTGCCCGACAATGAAGCTCGTCAGCCCGCCGCAGCCCCTACCCCCTCAAAACTTCCCACAGCCTAACGGGCCCCAACAACCCCCTCAACAACCCGCGCCCACCGGCCTACGCTTCGAAGACCCCTCCGACCGGACAAACAAAGATGACCTCTACGGCTTCTTCACCCACGAGGTCCTGGCGGCTGACTGGTTCGACGCGGCCGGCGCGCCCATCCCGCCCTGCGGCCCGGACGAAGCGTGGGCCATCATCAACACCATCATCGAGAACCTCCTCAAGGCTGCCAACACCAAGGACGCCTTCCTCATCAACCTCGCCGCGCTGGCGGGCGGCAAGATCCTCATGAGCACGACCAACCTGCGCATGACGCGCGTCGAAGAGGGGAGGGAGAGGAACCGATACCGCTGCAGCTGGGAGCTGAGGCTGGGGGATATCAAGGGGGCGTATAGCATGGAGGAGACGGTCGAGTGTAAGAGGTTCAAGAAGGTGGAAGGAAGTAAGGAGGGAGGAGAAAGAGAGGGGAGGGAGAGTACGGTAGGGCGAGAGGAAGGGGAAGGGGATGGGAAGGCCCCAAGCACGGCGGAGGAGTGGCAAAGGAAGTACCTTGCTATGTGCAAGGCTGTTGAAAAGAAGGATCGGGAGCTGGCGGAGGTGAGGTTGAAGGTTGTGCAGGCGTTGAGGGAGCCTAGGGGTGGTAGCTGATGTTGCTATGGTGCTGTCTTCTTTGGTGTTTGGGAAGGTTGGCGAGGAGTTTAGGTGCTGTCGCAAATAATGTATGTGTGTCTGGGTTCCTGTTTCTGCTTCTGTATGGTACACCATCCTTTGTGGTGCCGATCTGGGTTAACGTTCAGATCCTGCGAATAAAGGGCTTGGGTTCTTGATTTCTTCGCCAGTGAGGCGTCTTCGATTCACCCGCGCTGGGTGGTCTGCCAACCTGATCGCCTTGTCGTCCATTCGTCTCAACCGACTCACTGGGTTCGAGCTAGTTTGAGCCGTTCGTCTAATCGACTCATTGAGTTCGAGCTAGTTCGAGCTGTTCGTCGTCCGCCGGTCTTTCCGTGTCTTGAATCTCGGTCCCGACATTGCTGTCAAGTCACAGTAGCGCTATTGTCGCCGGCGGTAATGACATCGAATGCGTGCTAGACTCTGGAGCTGAAGTTAGTAACGGCGGTGTTAGAAGCTGTACCCCGGATTCCGAGATCTCGCTTCCCCGCGTTCAGGATTCATCATGGGGTCACAAAGCACCTCCTTGGCGACTGTGTCTGCGCGAGCTCTGTGAAGTTGAAGCCATACGGATTATGGGCGCACCAACGAAGAACGAAATAGGTGATTCGTGTTGTCGGCCACGCTGTGTTCGACATCCCCGAGACGACGTTCTAGCGAGAATTTCAGCTTAAAGTATACCCAGAGACGCGCATGGTATGATGTCTGACACAGGAAGGTCAGCTACACAGCTCTCTCCTCAGCTGAACCGGGAAATATTACCACAAGTGGCAATGGCGACAATTCGTCACCGTCGGCGTCGCCGTCCGCTACCCCTGTGTGAACCCGCACAGAGCCCCAGAGAAAAAGTCACATGAGGACCCAAACTCCGCATATTCTCCTTGTGGGCGGGTTGGGGAATTGGACCACAACTGCAACAGGAAGTGAGGGGATTCTGGGGGGTTTCCCGTGGGGAGAAGTGGGAGACACATCCACACAAAGATGGAAAGGATTGCGGCCAAGTCCCACAGAGTTGGGAAACGTCTTCGAAAAACTTGAATCTTCGGTCCGATTATCCTGTTGAGGTTTTCTCGAGACTGTCACGTTTTGAGAAAAGTTTGTGTTAGTCTGCGGGTACACTTAAGTTAATCTGGTTAATCAACATTAACAAGGGACTTGCGGACGGTAATGCTCGACACCAAGACGCTGAGAGTGGATGGTTTCGACCAAGCTCTCTTGGCTGTGCTTGACGCCGCTTGGACGATACGTATTGACAAGCTTCAAACGGTCTTGTCGCCGTTGGTTCCCGTTGGCTTACTTGACTAGCAAGAGAGCCCTGAACAGGTGAAGGGGAATACCCTGGCTGTACGAAGTACCTGCGACAAAAGGAGAAGTGCACGCGAGCAGCGGAACAATATTCGCTGGTTCTCAAGGTCAGCGACATCCAACAAGACCTTTTCCTACCAGACTGCACAGTACGTATTATAATTAGCGTCAGCCGGCATACACAGTAAAGTGCCGAGATGCAGCGGGCGGGAGTGGCTGGCTTCGGCTCGCTTGGGGTCAGCTAGGGGATTGTTGACGTCACCTCTTACAATTAATTACTTGAAAGATGTCGCAGTGCGAGGAGCTGCACGGGTATAATTGCTTGACAACATGATTGTCAGCAAATCTTAGAAGGGTTGCAGAATCGAGTTGACTGGACAAAGAACTGGAAACAGCAAAGAATGCGTAAACGCTGAAGGTTCAGTTTAAGCTTGACGAGAGATCTCGGCGATAAGTTGCTCTCCACGACAAGATTCGCTTTGCGGCAACGGCGAATGCGGGGTGCGGGGAATGGCTCGGCCCACGTTGACCTCTGATTGGCTGGTCAGCTGCCAGCGGCTGGCAGAGCGCCGGGATGACCATTTGCCAGTTCGCACTCAGCCGTTCCCCAACATCAAACTTTTTGATATCGCTAGAAGACTTCTTATTATTACACGGAGACTTAAAACCATCTGCCCGTGGTTTACATGGCGGCACTAACCCCATCTTCACTAGACAAGACCAGTGGAGGAACGGCAGTCTTAGTGTCGGTCACCAATGCAGTCAAGTTGTCCGATCCATTGAGTTACGGCTGCAACTGTCTTGGCCGTGAGACGGTTTACTGAACCACTTTACCTCCACGCGAAGGATGTAACTCTGAGTGTTAGCGTGAGCCCGCCAAGACGGGGCCCCGGTTTGTGGGCACAAGTTTGTTGATGTCGTTGATGTCGTTGATGTCGAATCCTTCTTGTTGCAACGTCCGGCTACACCACCACCCCATTCTTGCAGCTATCCCAAGCTTGCCATTGGACGATATGGCCTTCGGAATGCATTCTCACAGAGCTTCGACCATCTGGGCATGACTCGTTCAAGTCTCGATGCCTCGATGCCTCGATGTCTCTCCTCTACCGCCTACCGAATACGCTTCACCGCTGCAGATGCAACATATCCCCTCCGACCGGGGAAGACAAAGTCTGTGCCTTGATGTTACATGCACAGATCTTGGAAAACAGCAAGGGGATCAGCGAACGCGAAAGGCAAAGGTGAGCGAGATGCAGGCGCCCGCAGGGTCCTGAGCTGAGGGTCCCCACCCCCATAGCTGTCTGATGTCGATCGGTCATGTGTAAAGTGGTATCAGCATGCGGGCAAGAGGGCAAAGATCACCGGCGCGACCCAAGGATCGGATGAAGGTTTTCTTGCTCTCCATGTGCTCTTAAAGTAACCCGCGTCCCCCCCTTCGTTGTTGTCCCGTGCTCGAGCGACACCGCTTCTCCTTGCACTTTCCATTATACCCCAATCACGGACTCACACCTCACACAAGCCAAATCTGTTGCACTTGACCGCCGTGATAGCTTCAACACAGTCTGGTCGTACTATACTCGGACATAACTGTGTGGTTGAGCAGCCAGCATGGCCGAACCACAGGACAAGTCCGCTGGGGTGGACACTCTCCAACCGTAAGCCTCAACAATACTCCTGCCCGGCTCTGGCCACTGCCTACAGCCACTAACAACAGCCCCAGAGTCACCAGCAGCTATGCAGCCGACTCCAGCGCTGAGAAGGGCCGCCGTCTCTCCACAGCCGTTCCCGACTTAAACGCCAACATTGACGCCAAGATCAAGAACCCCCTGGCAGGCATCCCCAAGCACGAGCTCTTTGCCCAGGTCGAGGAGTTTGCCCACGAGAAGAACCTCGTCGAGCACATTCCCATCCTCCGCAAAGGCGCCCTGGTTGCCCAGAACCCGGAACACTACGAAAAGATCCACGGCGACGAGAAGCTGACCGAGGAGGAGTGCCTGGCCCTGAAGAACGAGGTTCTCTACAAGTGGCGCGTGCCAAAGATGCTCTACCTCACCATCATTACCTGCTCGATCGGCGCTGCCGTGCAAGGGTGGGATCAGGTAAGAACCTCCTCATCATCAGACACCCAGAATCAAGTATCTTACCTATCGAATATCAGACGGGCAGCAACGGCGCCAACTTGTCCTTCCCTGACGTCTTCGGTATCGGCGGGGAGACGGACCACGATACGTTCCTGGTTGGTCTTGTAAACGCAGCGCCTTATATTGGCGCCTCACTCATCGGCTGCTGGCTCTCGGATCCTATCAACTACTACTTCGGCAGACGAGGAACTATCTTCTTCTCCGCACACTTCTGCTTCTGGCCTGTCATCGGTAGCGCTTTCTGCCAGACTTGGCCGCAGCTGTTGGCTTGCCGTCTACTTATGGGCATTGGCATGGGCGCCAAGGGAAGCACTGTTCCCATCTTCGCGGCTGAGAACTCACCGGCATTGATTCGGGGAGCGCTGGTCATGAGTTGGCGTATGTTAATTCTCCCCCATGATGTTCGTCTCGTACACATATTGACAAGAGTTAGAACTGTGGACCGCATTCGGTATCCTGCTCGGCACGTGCGCCAACCTCGCGGTCGGCAAGACGGGCGCCATCGCCTGGCGCCTGCAGCTCGGAAGTGCCTTCATCCCGGCCCTCCCCTTGCTCTTCCTCATCTATCTGTGCCCAGAATCGCCCCGCTGGTACATGAAGAAGAACCGCTACGTCAACGCGCACAAGTCCCTCCTCAAGCTCCGCAACCACCCCATCCAGGCGGCCCGTGACCTCTATTACATTCACTGCCAGCTTGAAATCGAGAAGGGCATCATGGGAAAGAGCAACTACGTCACCCGGTTCATCCAGCTGTTCACGATTCCCCGTGTCCGGCGCGCGACGGTGGCCTCCGGAGTGGTCATGCTCGCCCAGCAGATGTGCGGCATCAACATCATCGCCTTCTACTCCAGTACCATCTTCGTCCAGGCCGGCACGTCGGAGTATACCGCCCTGCTTGCGTCACTGGGGTTCGGTCTGGTCAACTTCTTCTTCGCCTTCCCCGCTCTCTGGACTATCGACACCTTCGGCCGCCGGTCGCTGCTGCTCTTTACCTTCCCGCAAATGGCCTGGTCTCTTCTCGCGGCCGGCCTTTGCACCCTCATCCCCACTAGCGATGGTGGCGGTGCGCATCTGGGACTCGTAGCGCTCTTTATCTACGTCTTCGCCGCATTCTACTCCCCCGGCGAGGGCCCCGTCCCATTCGCCTACAGCGCCGAGGTGTTCCCGCTCTCGCATCGTGAGGTCGGCATGGGCTGGGCGGTGGCAACCTGCCTGTTCTGGGCCTCTGTCCTCTCAATCACGTTCCCAAAGATGCTCGCGGCCCTCGGTGTTCTGGGCTCCTTCTGCCTCTACGCCGGGTTCAACATTCTCGCCTTCATCATGATCTTCTTCCTCGTCCCTGAGACGAAGCAGCGCACCCTCGAGGAGCTGGACTACATCTTCGCCGTGCCGACGCGGGTGTTTGCGAGGTACCAGCTTACCAAGGCGCTGCCGTGGTGGTTCAAGCGCTGGGTCATGTTCGACAAGACGGCCACGCTGGAGCCGCTGTACCAATTCGACAACGAAGTAACGTACTTTAGTGACGAGGACCTTGCCGGGAAGGGGGTTGGTGAGAAGCCTGTTATTGAGAGGAATGAGGGGGTGTCTAAGGCCACTGAGATCTAAGAGATGAGGTTATGCGGTTATGCGGTTGGGATACGTTGGAATGGATGAGATGATGGCTTTGGAATGATTGCGAGGCTTTACTGCTGAGTGCGCTTTGGTACCTGCAATACGTTGCGTGTTGACTAGTACCGGATTATACCCATATGTTATGATGCCAGCTTGTGTCTTGGACTTGAATGAGAATCGAACTGGACTTGATGAATTGATGTTGTTGTCGAAAAGTGAGAGTATTTATTAGTCTAGGTTGTTTAGGGTAGTGATGAGATGCACAAGTCTGCATAACTCTTTTTGTGCAATTCTGACGGCGTGGTCGGTCAGCCTCCTTATCGATAAGCGAGCTCAATTGGAACGTGCCTTCTCCTGACCCCAAGTAACTGAAATGTCCAACCACAGCTGAACTTGTACGAAGGGATGTTGTTTGTCCCCTAGACTCTACTGTCACCCAACCATGACCTATCGTCTGTCTAGATTCCTGAGCGTTGATTTCCTTCGAGGTTGAATTACTCTCGTCATTTGTCCTCTTTCTCATCCCACACGAACTGCTTAGCCTTCCGTTGACTTGAACCTCGTATTGCTGGATGACTTAAGACCGGCAGTCCTCGCAGTCGCAGCCAGACTGGGCAGACCGAACACGATTTACTTCGACTACACCTTCCAAAGATGCCAAAGCAGTACGTTGTCCTCGGACGGCCAGTCCCTCCAGGCCTGGCAAGACGAGCGCCATTGCTCCTTGCTGGCTTCGCTATCTTCGCCGTCGTCAGCCTGCTGTTCACAGTTCCATCACATCACGTTACGAAGTTCCACATATCAAAGTCCTTCAAGAGCAAATGGAACAAAATAGACCCCTTCAAGCCTCCAGCGCACGAACCGCCACCGAAGCAGGCGAACGACACGTACAATGGGATGTCGTGGTACTCGGACTACAAGTGGCTCCTGAACCCCTTCTCGTCCACCATCACCCTCGACGAAAACCGAGCTCTTCTCCCCGTACTTAGGAGGCGACCGGCCATGTACTGCTACTACGACCACACGATCGAGAAGGACGAGGAGACGAAGGATGCCGAGAGCGAGCTGCTCCTGACCTGGCGTCGCGCCTGGTGGGCACAGGGCTTCAAGCCCGTCATACTCGGACCCGAAGAGGCGACGCACAACCCAATGTACGACGAGCTACAGACGAAGACCGACTTCGACCCGGGCCTAAAGACGGCTATAATGCAGTGGCTGGCCTGGGAGAATATGGGCGGAGGACTGCTATCGCACTACCTCGCCTTCCCAATGGGCGCGCACACTGCTCCTCTGTTGATGTGGCTGCGTGAGGGTGACCGTGGCGAATATCCTACACTTACCAGATGGGAGGGCTTAGACGCTGGGCTTTTTGCCGGGCCAAAGTCCGACATTGCAGCAGCCATCAAGCTCGCCATGGCCACGACCGACGGCAACAAGACGAAGGACTTCCTGTCCGCTATCCCAGCGGATAAGGCCAAGGGCCTGTTTACGGTGGACACCCAGAAGTCCGTGGCCTTGTACGACGCAAAGACAGTACAAGCGAGATACCCCAAGGTCGCCGAAGTGATCAGCAAATCTGGTGCCCCGGGCCTCCTCCAGCTCAACCAGCTGATCAACGCCCACTTACATGCGACGTGGATGAGCCAGTTCCCCGAGGGCATCGCCGTCCTCAAAGGCCTGCCAGAACACTCTTCACACCTCATAGCGCCCGCGTACGAGCTCGCCCAGCGCCTGTCACACTGTCCCCAGACTCCCCTACCTGCCTCCTGCCCGCCCAACAACGGCAAATGCAGCCCCTGCGTCTCAGCGCACCCACTCAAGATCTCTACTCCCTTCCGCTACCACAACAAAACCGGCCTCTTCACCCTCGGCACCGTGCCGCACCCTTACACGACGGCCCTCCTATCGCTAATCCCGAACTCCGACCGCCTCTCCGTCTCGACGATCGTGCGTAACTCGCCCCGCGACCCGTGGCTCACAGCCACTACGAAAGAGATCTACACCACCGGCGTGTCGGCCTCCACCCGCGTCCTACGCCTCAAGGAGGCCATCGCGTCGGAGGCGGGTGCCGCTCGCGGTCTCTGGTTCAGCGCCGAGCGCGAGCCCGCGATCCCGGACGACGTGGACTGGCGGTTTGGCTTCATCGTCCCGCGCAACGGCAGCTGGGCCGAGGACGGCAAGAGCGTGACCCCCGTCCCCGGCCCGGAGAGGCGGCCTCCGCCACCACCTGCTGACCCCAAGGACGGCCCGGTGCCGAAGAAGGAGGAGCTGGACATGGAGCCCGGCCTGCTGGCCAAGGCGCGGGAGGCGATCAAGAGCACGGACAAGAACGATGTTAGGCTACGAGACGTGGTGGAGGCGTGGAACCTGGCTGATACAGAGATCTGGCGGTTCACGAGGGCGTTCCTGGCCAGGAGCCGGGTGGAGAGGCTCAAGTGGGAGGAGGAGGAGCATAAGTTCGCTGGCGGGGCGGGGAGTGAGAAGGGGCGCAAGGGGGGATGGGGGAGGTGGCTTGATCGGGAGAAGGACAGTTAGATACAATATGAATGTAAGGGGTGAGCATAATGGTGTTACTAGATGGGGTGTACTGTGGTATGAACCGGAACTTGGAACTAGGTGCAGGGGCGTTTCTGTGGGTTACGAATGCTTGGAGCGACTAAACAAGTCAGGGGTCACCTGAGGAAACAAAGTGTTTTCTATTTTTCTTCTTTTTTCATGGTGGGCTAGTGTAAACAAATAAAGCATAGGTACTACCAACACGTTTTAAAATTGTCATTTCATGCTTGTGTGGTCATGAGAATCGATAACATTGACATTATCAAGGGGCAGCCACCAAAGCTGGGAGTGCTTATCCGCATCCATGTTGCTTCTCCCTTTCACATGGCAATCCAGACAGGGGTCACCACTCCCCGGTTATGGTGGGTTAGCGAACCCCCGCAATGCCGGCTTAGCGTCGGATGTCAGACGTTCGTTCGTGACGTCGGTCGTTTGAACCAGTGACCACACGCGCTGCAGCACCAGAAATGCCGGACCTCGGCTGTAGACAGGGAGACAGAACAGCAGCCAGCGCCGACCGTGATATTACTTTTTTGTCACCATATCATGCGCCGGCGCAGACAGACATGCCATCGGATAATTGATATATACTACTACTACCAGCAAACCATTCCTTGACCTAATCATCTCTACCTATCGTCTCTTCCCTTTTACGATAAACCTCGCCTAACCTAAACCAATCATCTAACACCTTCAAGATGTCGCACTCCAAGCCCGTCCTCCCCCAAAACGACAACGTCGCCCACGCCCTCGCCGGCGCGGGCGGCGGCATCCTCTCCATGGTCCTGACCTACCCCTTGATCACCCTCTCGACGCGGGCGCAGGTAGAATCCAAGCGCGCGCAGACGGCCTTCCTCACCTCGGTGCAGCAGATCATCGCTCGCGAGGGCGTGTCGGGCCTTTACGCCGGGTTGGACTCGGCCGTGTTCGGCATCTCCGTCACCAACTTCGTGTACTACTACTGGTACGAATGGACGAGGGCCTACTTCGAGAAGCGCTCCAAGGGGCGCAAGTTAACCACGGTCGAGAGCATGATCGCGGGCGCCATTGCCGGTAGCGCGACGGTTGTGCTGACGAACCCCATCTGGGTCGTCAACACGCGCATGACGACGCGCAAGCACCAGGTCCAGGAGCAGGTTGACGGCCTGCCGCTCAGCGAGGCGACGGAGAAGAAGGCCAAGAAGGCGGCGCCGACGACGATCGGTACGCTGCTGGCGCTGCTGAGGAAGGAGGGGCCTCAGGCTCTCTTCGCGGGAGTCGTCCCGGCCCTGGTGTTGGTCATCAACCCCATCCTGCAGTACACCCTCTTCGAGCAGATGAAGAACGCCTTCGAGAGGCGGGAGAAGCGGAACATCACCCCCCAAGTGGCTTTCGTGCTCGGCGCGCTGGGCAAGCTGTTCGCCACGAGCGTGACGTATCCCTATATCACTGTCAAGAGCCAGATGCACGTCGCCGGTGACGGAGGGAAGGAGGGCGCCGTGGCGGCGCTGAAGAGGGTGGTCAGGGAGGAAGGGTACGCGGGCTTGTACAAGGGTATCGGGCCCAAGGTGACGCAGAGCGTGCTGACGGCGGCGTTCTTGTTTGCTTTCAAGGATGTGCTTTATGAGCAGACTGTTAAGCTTAGGGGGAAGGTGGCCGCAAGGGCGATTAAGGCTTAGGGGGCTGGGTTGTTGTTGGGGATGGTTGTGGGTTGAGGGTGATATACCAGTATTGAATTGATACTTGGAGTTGGAGTGGCGTGAGCATATCATGTATACCAGTTTGTTGTACGTTAGGGTGAGGTGACGCAGTCAAAGGAACACGAGAACGGACTTCATTAGCACCTAACGCTATGCTCTACTTCCCAATGCCCCTCTCAGGCTGTCTATGTAGATGAGTATAAACATCATCGACCACCCTGTCTACTTCTTCACCAAACTCGGCACATTCCAGGATTCATGGTACCTCTTGTCCGGCCCCTTAAACTCGACTTTCAGGGACAACTGAGCTCTGTCGGGAGCATCCTTTATCGCCTTCCGCAGCACCATGACAGCCAGTCCCGTGGCAATAGCCGACCTCTGCCCATTAGCAGTGGAAGCAACCCACCTGTCGTGCGCCCCGTGTGTAAAGACGGCCTTTGTATCCTGCTTCTTGAGGATCTCAAAGATCTTCTTCGCATTAGCCACTGCCTCGTCCGCCGTGTCCAAAATCTTGGACGTCGGATCGTCCGCCTGCTCCACGGCACGAGTGAAGACTTCGTGGGATGGCAACTCGGGCAAACCAATGGGCGAAAAGGGCTTCATGCGGATGTCGTAGCGGAGTTGGTCGGTGCTGTACGGTCGCGGCGGCGGGACGATGAGCTTGAGCCGCAGCAGGGCGGTGTACAGACATGACAGAGCATCTGCCAACTCCCGGGTGACTGTCGCCTCGAGGAGGGACATATGCAAGTAGCATATCGACGCGTCGTACTTCTCCTGCTCTTCGGGGGAGACGCGCACGTTCCTCTTCTCCAGGTCGGCGACGATTTGGATGGTGAAGTGCTTGATGCGCTCGATATGCTGGGCCCGCGTCCTAGCCAGGTGGCCTAGATACCAGTACATCCCTGCAAGTTCGTCCGGTGCGTAGATGTCGAGCTCGAAGCCGAGCTGGACGATCCACTCCATTAATCGCAGCTTGTAGAGGTATGCCCATGAGGACAGCGGAAGCCTCTGTGCGGGAGCGGAGTCGCGGCGCGGCCATGGTATGGGAGGTTCTTGAGCGTATGGCGCGAGTGCCACGTCGACCTCCTCTGCGTCAACCTGTACAGTCTCCCAGTCCTGGATTGAGTGGCAGAGCGTGCGGCGGATGCGGCACCTGTTCTGGCAGACGGCTCGGAAGATATCAAGGTACGACTGTGCGGCTCGCTGGCGGAAGAGTTCCATCTGGTTCGCCATTATGAAGCGAGGGTCAGAAGGGAGTTCGATCTCATCATTGAGGGGGTCCAGCAGCCTGCTGTTGGGCATGGCCACGAGGGCGAGGTCGTTGTCGACGAGGTGCCGGATGCTGAAGGATCCTAGGATGATCATGTCCTTGAAGAGGTAGCTCTGCAGGAGGGTGCGGATGTATACTAGAGGTTGAGGCTTTTTTGCTTGGAAGAAGAGGACGAAGTTCTGGTGGTGTTAATGTTACTGGTGTGCCCAGAAGGAGTTTGAAGCAAGTCGGACTACTCACCAGAAGACTTTGCGTGTCCTTGAAGTCGAGGACCTTGATGAGCTCTCTGCCGTCCACGATAAGCCGCTTGAAATGCGAGTTTGCATCTTCGAAGCTGAGATGAACGATCGGCCGCGGTGGCATAGTGCTGGTAAGCTTCCGCTGGATCTTGGTGCTGAATGATTCGGGGACGGATTTCCCTAGCGCGTGAGACTTGTTGATGGCCTCCCATAACATCTCCATGTGCTCCCATGGGGCCTGTAGCGTCGCGGGCTGCTGTCCAGTTTCCGCTGCGAGCTCAATTGCCCTCAAGAACTCCTCTCTGAGCTCAAGTCGGTATCCGAGAGCTTCTGCAATGTCCTGCGGGATCAGATCTCTCCGCTTGTACGTCAGGAGAGAGGCGTTCGTTAGAGCGTCTCGGATGTCTTCTAGGTCGAAATGATCTAGGAGTGACCTGTGGTAGGTGTTCGTGACGAAGTCCTCTTCCTGTGGTAGATGTCAGCTAGGTCCATGGCCGAGAAATACCTGGTAGAGACGTACCTCGTAGTAATGCTCAGCCTTGATACGTTCGTTGACAAAGTGGCACGACTTGAGCAATCCCAAGATGTAAGCTCTGAGGATGCTAGACACGGGGTTCTTGTCCATGACGTTGTAATCGGCAGCCCCTTGACCGTCTCTTATGAAGTGCGCTTCTTTGATAGTTTGTGGCAAGGGCATCAGCATGGCTTCGATGTAAACGTTGGTAAAGAGCGTTTGAGAAAGGGGATATCCAAGGTGCCAGGCCATCTGCTACTTGTCAGTGATCATGACGACCTTCTGTAAGAGTCCAAAGACTGACCTCGTGGCAGAGCAACTGGTCTATAATTCCCAGTGCCTCCTCCGGACTCAGGGGTTTGGTCACGTCGTACTCTTCCTCGAGCGTCTCCCCAGGGGCGAGGCATCCACTGTCCATCTTCGGGTCCATGATCTAGGGGGCATTAACACCATATCCTACTTCCGCAACGAACAGTAGTAGAGGAAATACCTCGATGGACCCGACCGACTCCATAAGACTGAAGTAGCCATCTTTGACGAGAGTACCGGGCTCCAAGGCTGAAGGAACAGTAAGCTTCTGGCCGTGATGAAGGCCTCAAGTCAGTTCCAGGATGACACATACTTTTGGCCGCATTCAGAAACCTCTGCGTGATGTCAAAGGCAATAATGCCCTGACTTGATATTGGCGGCGGCGGCGGAGGCTCAGGGTCGTGTGGGTAATAGGAGCCATAAGCTTCCTGCCCGAGGTCGTGCAGTCCTACAGCAAAAATCTTAGCGAGCCGTTTCTTATGTCATAAAGTGCGGGAGTATATAACGTACCTTGCTCGGACTCCATCTTGGAAGGAGAATAGCCGACTATATAGGCCGGGTTCGCATATCTCTCTGCTTGCTCACCGCCGTTCTTCTAAATGTTGTTGCAGCTGATAAGGAGTGAGAAATATTGGAGGTTCCGCAGCTGCAGATGTTTGTTTGCGCGGGCAACTGAGACTAATAATCGGGTGGATGGAATCTCCCAAACCGCGGATATGCAACGCCGGATTCCGGAAACATATAGGGGCAAAGTCTGCAAGTTGTAGTTGAGCTGGACAAATGTTTGCAGGTTGAAATGAGATGGAAATTCTGCAAGTGGCAGGAGTGTACGTCAAATCTGGCTGGTGTGGCTGCAGCAACGAACGCCTTCTAAGGAAAAATCACAGCCAATATTCACCATGGTACTTCACTTCACAGCAGCAGCAATACGTAGCAGTGCTCCATCACAGGTGTTTGTACAGCCTCGGATCATAGGTCTATCGACTGTCCAGTATGATACAACGCCCGCCTCTCAGCAGACAACAGCCCCCCTCCTCTCCTCCAAGTCTGTCTCCATGCCTCCAGCTCCGTCTCGACGAGCCGTATCCCTTCCTCCGTAGCGACTTGCTTACTTAGACGAGCCGCCGGCAGCCTCAACCATAGCAGCGGTGTTGGCCTCGACGAGGTGCTGGGAGTCGCCCTGCTTGCCGTTCTGTATCCGTGCGGTATTTCCATCAGCCTCTCTGTACGCTCCAATGTTTTCGGGTAGACTTACGCTCCACTTGGCGAACCGGATGTCGGAATCTCCTCTGCGCTCGGCAATGAGTCTCTTATCGTCCTTGAGGGACCGGCGCACGGCGCGCGCGGCGACGGCGAGGTAGCGGTTGTAGCTGCGAAGGGCACTGCGTCAGCGCCTCAAGTCCGGGGCTGGGCCATCAGAGAGAAGAGACTGGGTCAATTGAACTCACGTAAGACCTGCGGCTTTCCACGGGAACGGCATTTTGGCGGTTGATGTGGAGTGATGTGGTTTGCTTGGGCAAGTATGCGTCGGTTCGACTCCTCGAAGATGAAGCTGCCGAGAAGATTCCGGGTTCAAGATCGTGAGTGGGTCAAAGCTCGGACCACTTATTCTTGGGCAGCGTTTCACGTGATGCAATACAATATCCGTGGAAAAGGCGCTCCGGTTGAACCGTCCAGTCTCGATTTGCTTTTACGATTTAACGATTGTCACTGTTGAGCTCTGCGGTAAAGGATAATAATACGTGGGAATAGGGGCAAGTCTAACGAGGTCACTATATGCACATGGACTCGCCGAAACTCTACAACAACCGATACTGTTGGTACACTTGGTTTCCCAACCCCCGTCACCGCCAGCTCTGTCTACACCTTGAGACCCAGATCCTCAGCGTAGGGCAACACGTACAAGTCACCAACAGCCGCAACGCTAGCCTTGTTCTCCAACAAACCCTTCGCCGCCTGTGCAATAATGTCAGCTACGTCATCCTAAGATGTCAACGAATGGAAAACGAGGGTACTTACAGCCTTCAACTTCTCCGGTGTAACCGACTCCAGAGCCTTCACGGCCGCCGTAACATCAAGAGGCTTGCCGCCGGCGATCAGCTGAGCGCCAGTGGCGACGATGCCAGTTCCGCTGGTCTCGCTAACAGACAGAAGGTTGAACCTGGCGTTGGCAATGGCCTTGGAGACATCCTCCTTCGAGACGTTTCCGTCGGCGATGCTCTTGAGGGCCTTGACCGCCTCCTCGGCTGTCTTCTTGACGCCACCGGTAGGGCCAGAGATGGAGATGGTGAGGAGACCGGCGTCAGAGTAGGCGTGGTTGTGGGCGGAGGCCGAGACACCGGGCGAGCCGGCGGCAGCCTTGGAGAGGAGGGAGAAGCCAGTGGTCCACTTGACGTTGCCCTCGCCGCCGAGAAGGGCGGTGAGGACCGAGATCTCGGGCTTGCTGTCCGACAGGGAGGCACCGGGGAAAGCGATGACGTAAGCGTTTGCGCCGGGACGGCTGGTGCGCGACTCGCCGCCGAAGTACTTGCTGGCAGCGGTGTTGAGGCTCAGGTCGCTCGAGCTGGTGGAGGGAATGGCCTTGAAGAAGGTCTCGCCCCACTTGGAGAGCTGGGACTGAGCGGCACCATCGGCCACCAGGGCGATGTTGCCCTTGTTGTAGACGGCCTCGGCATAGCTTGCGACCGTGTGCTCGTTCAGGTAGGAGCCGAGGGGAGTGGCGCTCGTAGGGTAGAGAGCGGAGCCGAGGCCGGAGTGGAAAGCAACGGAGTGAGCGGAGTCAAGGGCGAAGGATGCGGCATCGATCTTGGCCTGCTTCAGGTGCAGAGCATGCTGAACCTGTTCGTTGAACTCGAAGGCTATCGGGTCAGTCAGCAAACATCCTCCTCATCGTATGATGCCGCGGTACGAACTTGTGTATTTTGTTTGGGAGACAACCTCGGACAGGAGCTCGAGGAAGTAAGGGAGATCGTTGCGGAGGAAGCTGGCCTGGATAACCAGAGCCTCACGTGTGTGCGTCGCCGTCAATTGGCCACCGAGGAGCTCGGATTCGCGGACGATGCGCAGGGCAGAGCGCTTTGTGGTGTTCTGTTCCGTCGCGAAAAAGTAATTAGCTCATAGCCCAGCTCAGCATCAAAAGCTCCCGGGTCTTGTTGCATTGACCACCCACCTTGAACGCAAACTCCTCCAAACCGACGGTAAGTCCGGGAAGAGGTTGATACCGGGTACCGGCCTTGGCCACAATGGCGAGTCTGGTGGTTGGGCCTCCGGCGTCCTTGCTGGCGACCTTGAGGCCGGCAATCTCTGTCGGCTCGAATGATCCAGGAGTGCCGATGGCTGCAGCGGCAGCGAATGTCCTCCGTTGCGCGGTTTGAGCACAGCTCTGCCCACGGAGGGCCAGCTGGCACCCCCTGGTGACAGTCGATCTCGAGATCATCGTAGGTCGGGGGTTGTTGTCGTCAATTGACGGCGGATTAGTTAGAGAGAGTCTGCGACAACCAAAAGCAAGGCAAGGAAGCTCAGTCTTCACAGCGTCGTCCAATTGTTGTTTCCACCTTCCCGGGCAAGCGCAGGGTTGCACCTTCCGAGCAATTTTCGGCCGGAACATTGATTAACCGAACCGCTGCTGCCATTTGCAACCCATTTGCGGCTGGAGACGGGATGACGGCAATGGCACGTGCGTCTTCACGCGCTTTCACTTCTACCAATGTGGACTTCTGCAATTGTCACCTTTGGCCGAGAGAGTCACTTTGTAAGGCAGCCAATAAAATGATAGAAACTGCCCCGCGATTTCATTGTGGCCCACCCAGCGAAGAATTGCATCCCGTCTGCAGGCACTGTTACGGGCGCGACTCATATGCATATCAGAAAAAGTTCGGTTTGGAAAATGCTCCCCCTCCTCCACACTCACTCAGCCTCCCGTCTTTAAGCAATTTACTTGACTCACTTCTGGAGTTCCGACAGCTCTCAAACTTTCAATGACACCCCGGTAGTAATTGTGGCAGCTCTAGAGACGGTGAGAGCATCTCTAGAAGCTAAACTTCAAGACATCGCACGAACCGCAACCCCACCACACAGTAACCATGAAAGTCGTAAGTGCTGTCGCGTGCCGTCCTGTGCCACCGCTAGCATACTGACTGGCATTGATTGTTGTTGTAGACAAAGGACCTTGCAGAGCTTTGCTCTCTACTGATCGACGAGGTCTATGGCGAACTCCCATCCCGCATATTCTCCGTCCTCCTCAACCGAGGCCGTTCCTCCATAGGCCAACTGGGCCAGTACACATCCATGACACCGCGGCAACTACGACACGGCTTGGCAGTCCTCATCCAACAGAACCTCCTCTACTATCATGTCGACAACGACACCAAGATGGCCGTATACGAAGCCAACCCCGAGCCAGCCTACAACCTCATTCGGACAGGAAAGATCCTCGAGATGGTCGAGTCCGCATACGGTCCAGCAGTGAAGGATGTCATGCAGAGTCTCCTGCTGCTAGGACAGACGCGGGTATTGGATTTGAAGGCAGCCTACGAGGACAAGATGAAGCTGTCCGCCGATGCAGCGCAGCTCGCCAACTCCAACTTCGACTTGGACCGGGACACTCCGGCTCCCAAGAAGCCGACTCTGCCTGTGAAGTCGGTCGCCCACCTGAACAGCATCATCTGCCGCCTCGCTGAGGCCGAGCTTGTCGACGTCGTCCATAACCTCACGTTCACGAGCCCGGAAGATATACAAAAGGATGTCGGAGAGAGAGTCACTCGGGTCAAGTTCCCGGGTGGAGTCAAGGGCGGCAAAGGTAAAATGGAGTTCGATGAAGCTGTCGCTATGGAACTTTGCAAGATTCGGAGGGAATCCAAGACACTGAAGAGAAAGCTCGAGGAGAGCGGTGCGTCGATTGCCAAGAGGCGGAAGCTTATGAACGGTGGAGGCGTCAATGGAGTCAACGGCGTCAACGGCGACCATGATGCCGACGCTGATCCAGTTCTAGACGTAAGTACGTTTCCATGGTCTGTGATGGGTGCCTGCTAACCACTGACTAGCCTCGGCAAGTCATACGCGTCAACTACGAGAAATGTCTCGTGGAACTGCGTAACCGACGCCTCGTCCAGTTTGCTTCCGAGATGATTGGGGATACCACCAGTTACGTCTATGCAGTCGTGCTCCGGCAGCTTACAAAGAAGGTCTCCCGGTGCCGTACTGATCCAATCATGGATATTGGCGACATGGGCGATGAGGATGGCACCCGGCAACCTGTCGTTGACACCATGGAGATCCTGGACAACCTACCAACCACAATCGACCCCTCAAACGGCCTTGCTAAGGTCTCTCGGAGCAGGATTAATAAGCTGAGCGCCGAGGCCGTAAACCCTGACGCACCCAACCCACATAAGATCCCCTTGCTGGACGGCGGAGATGATAATGATGACGACGAAGACGACAACGACGAATCTGACGTAGAGATGAACGGCAACCATGAGTCGGAAGGCGAGTCGGATAAGGATACCAAGGCGGGTGTCAACGGCACAGCTGGGAAGGTCAGGTTTGCCGAACCTCCGCAGAAAGAAGGCAGGCTGGACATGTTGCGGCAACATCTATATCTGTTGGCTGAGAACAAGGTGCCGTTCATTCGGCAATGTGCCCCTGGGAAATGGGCGGTCGACTTCCGGTTCCTCGTGCAGCATCTGAGGGAAGCGGAACTCGATACCGTCATTGAGCGGACGGTTGGACGGCAAGGACTACGCCTGGTTCGCATTCTCCGGAAGAAGGGCAAGTTGGACGAGAAGGCGCTCCCCAACATCTCCCTCATGAAGAAGTCGGATGTACAGAACAAGATGCTGGAGATGGAGGTTGCAGGGTTCGTCGACATCCAGGAGGTTCCCCGTGACAATAGCAGGACGGCGAACCGGACGATCTTCTTGTGGTACACTGACACCGAGAGATGCATACACACACTCCTCAACAACACATACAAAACAGCGACTCGGTGTCTACAGAGGCTTTCGGTGCATAGACGGAAGGAGAAAGATGTTCTTCTTCTCACCAAGCGGACGGACGTCAAGGGGCGGGAGAAAGACATGATGCAGAAAGAGTACTACGACAGGTTCGCGAAGTTGCTCGAGATTGAGCGCAAGCTTCTCGGCCACATGATGAGGATGGACGAGATGGTGGCCGTGCTTCGTGATTATTAGCAAAGTGGGTGGCTGCATGCTCTAGGGAAATTGCAGGAATCGCATATGGATGGAGTTGGCACGGCGGCTTGCATTTGCTGGGCGTTCTCTCATGAGGAGGCAATACTGCTTTTTGGACACGTCTCATGCCACGACCTGGCGAGACTCCCATACTTATTTTACTACTGCCATAGAGCGCATGGACATGCAGTGCTTCGCTGACTGTCTCAGGACAGCATTTTGAGTAGATCATAGAGAAACTGATCATCTCACAAGAAACTTGCCAACTGCATTTGCTATTTGACATGTGTCGGGGTACTCGGGGATTGTGTTTCTGATAAGGAGCGATAAGCATAGAAGCAATCCTGCGCAGCCGGAAATCGGAGCTAGCGCGGTCGAGGACCCCTGGCGGAGCTCTTTTTCTCTCAAAAATTGGATTGCGCCCTCTGACCATATCGTCGTTGCCGTTTTGCTTGCACTGCATTTGTCCTCGTCGGCTTCTTGATACACACCCTAGACCGCCATTCTTTTACCTATACACTCTTTTTTCTACCAGCTCTAGGGTTCAACCGTCGAATTACCGGCACCATGTCTCCCCCAGTTGCTTTGAAGGTCGAGAAGGAGACCAACTTTGCCCGTCTCCTCGGATCCGGTAAGACGATTGCGCCCGAACATCTTTCGGCGTGGCATTATGTGCTAACTATCACCCTTCAGGCTCTGCCGGTATCTCTGAGCTTGCTGTCTTCCATCCCGTGCGTCCTCTACGACATCTATTGCTCAACGCAGTGCCTCGAACCTACCATCTAACCGCCGACAGGTCGACACCATCGCCAAGCGTCTGATGAGCAACGAGTCCAAGGTACGCGCGAGCACCTTCACCGCCAAAGGATCGATCAGGTGCATGGACTAACTCGACTCCTCGTTCTCTAGGTCAACACCGTCGCCAAGTTCAACGCTGTCATCTTCAAGGACAAGGCCAACGCCAGCTTCGGCAAGAAGTTTGTCTCTCTCTTCCCCGGTCTGGGATATGCCGCCGGATACAAGGTGCTGCAGAGGATATACAAGTACGGCGGCCAGCCCATTGCCCGCGACTACCTTACACAGCACTACGGATCCAACTTCGAGAAGGCATTCGGCAAGAAGACTGGAAAGGCCCTCCTGGCCTCAACTGCCGGCAGTCTGATCGGTATCGGCGAGATTGTCCTGCTCCCTCTTGATGTCCTCAAGATCAAGCGTCAGACAAACCCTGAGGCTTTCCGGGGACGTGGCGTGCTCAAGATTGTCCGCGACGAGGGCTTCGGTCTGTACCGTGGCTGGGGCTGGACCGCTGCTCGCAATGCGCCGGGTTCTTTCGCTGTAAGTCCCTGCTGTTAAGCTCAAGCTTCTGCATCTGCTGACTTTACCAGCTGTTCGGTGGTTCCGCGTTCACAAAGGAGTACCTGTTCGGTCTCCAAGACTACAACAAGGCCTCGTGGTTCCAGAACTTCATCGCCTCCATCGCCGGTTCCTCGGCCTCTCTGATCGTCTCGGCTCCCCTCGACGTCATCAAGACCCGTATCCAGAACAAGAACTTCGACAACCCCGAGAGCGGCATCCGGATTCTCACCAAGATTTTCCGCAACGAGGGCATCTCCGCCTTCTTCAAGGGCCTCGTTCCCAAGCTCCTGATGACTGGCCCCAAGCTCACATTCTCCTTCTGGCTGGCGCAGACACTGATCCCGGCCTTTGACAACATTATTGCTGGCCGGTAGAGCGCTTATTTCTTCTATTATGGGACATCTTTGGGGGTTATAGGCCGGCGTTGGGAGATAAAACGGTCGCGGGAAGCGATTTGATAGATACTGGGATTTTAAACAGGGACCGACTGCTGTGCCTGCTTATATATATCCTGGCGGTGTTGCTTTACTTATTGTAATAGACATGTTCTCAACTCTTGATCTGCCTGTGCTTCCGTCCGTTTCGTTTCAGGGACTTGAGCAATGGAGAAAATCAGATCCGGGCATCTGTTGACTCTGTTTCCGAGTCCTCGTCTTCTTTGACGACTTGGACCGTGCGCAAGCTGCAGCGGCAACTTATCGATAAGAGGGGCGTGGTATTAGCGGAGCGTCAACCGTGACCCGTTGCCGGGAAACGAACCTACACATGACAACAACGGCCAGCTCACCACACCTCGAATCCGAGGATGCGCTAGCATCACCACCCATTGTGCCCCCCCCCTTCATAACGGAGTCAACTATAGCCAGCCCTGTCCCTGCTTGACTTGCGTCAACATTTACTTCAACATCTTTTCCAACAAGGTCCTGCTTGAAACGAGTCTGCATCCACCGTCTCCGCCAGTGTTTATATCCATTGCGACGCGAATAAGCTCAGACATCTTGTCTGATCACCTCTTAGTGTTGACATCGACATCCACCACTATCTCCAACTCACATTCCAGTCAACTCTCACCTGCAGCAAACCACCACAATGCCTCCCGTGGAGCGAGACGCTCCAGGGGTACTGGACCGAGCATTAAAACATCAACATTCCGCGTCATCTGACCATGGTCGCGCTCTTGTTCCGATGTAAGCTGATCTCCCTCTTCTCCCTCTGTTTCTTGTGTTGCACCCTTATGGCGGACTCGCGATGCCGTCATCTTTCTGGCGTAAACTAAGCAGTACCAGGTGGGACAGCTCCGACCCCGAACGGGCACCACCACCACTGCCCTTGAACCCTCAGTCACCAAGTGTCAACACGTCGCGAGCTGGCACTTCGGCGGCTATTCAATCCGCCCACCAAGCCCTCACGGAAAAGGCGCGCGAGCAAGCCTTGGTTCCATCTCTAGCGAAACGGATGGCGGACGTCTCGCCTGATCGATCCATGGCACACAAGAACTCAGCACATCGACGCATGCAGTCTCTCCAAACGGGCACTGTCCGCGACCTCAGCTACATGATAGAGAGTAGCCGAGACTCCAACTCGTCGACACCCAGATCACCTGAGAAGATGGACAAGCCATCTACACCAAACCGAAACAACAGCCGCGATCCCTTCACAGACGACAGGGACGAGAAAGCCCTGGTGGCTACTCCGCGGCCGGGACCGAGCCTGACCCCCATTGTCCGGCCGACTGCTCGACGGCAACACCAGAGCATCCTCGGAGAGAACACACCACCACAATCAGCCACCATGCTCGCCCTACAGAACATGTCTAACCCTACACACCGGGAGCCGAGCAAGCTTCATCCTCAGCCACAGCCTCAACCTCCAACACAAGAGCCATCCGAGTCTGCACTTGCTAACATCACGAACACCTCGACGGCTTTGGTTCGAGCTCCGGAGTCCCTCAACGCCCTTTCCTCTCAGATCCTCAGCCTAACCAACATCGCCACCTCCTTACAAAAGGAGATGTCACAGCTCAGCCGCCGGAGTCGAGACAACGCTACCGACCTTCTTAGTTTGAAGGAAGCGACGAACTCACGCGATGAGGACATCCGCAAGACCCTCCGGGACCTGGTTCACAACATGGCGGAAGCGAAGGCCAAAGGAGGAAGTCGCGACATTTATGGCAACCCGCTCATGATCGAGTCAAAGGCACACTCACATGGATTCACCTCGCCTACGATGTCCAAAATGAGCAAGGTGTCGCTGCCTAGGATACCGTCACCTAACAGCTTCGCGGCATCCCTAGACAGAGATAGCATGAGCACCCCTTCGCTCTACGGACCTGACTGCCCTGCGACTGTTGCTCTCCTGGAAAAGATTGTTCGGGAAATGAGCACCAAAGAAGGACAAGAGCTGCTCCTGGACCGCCTAACAGAGCTCTCCGAGCTCTTGAGCGGCATGGCTACTGCCGGTAAGGTCGACGAGCTGCGCCGCGCCGTCGAAGCTAGCCGACAGGAGAAGTCGGTCTTGGCAGCTGCTGGAGGCGGACGAGGTGGCAACGGTGGTAACACTCGAAATCGTGGCCTGAGTTTCAATGATGACGACGACGACGACGAAAATCACCGTTCTCGCGAACTTGACTTCAACTACCAGACTACTGGGCCCATGACACAACGCGTCGAGCGCCTGCTTCACAATGAGCATCGGCGGTCTTCCGCCCCAGCGGCATCAGTTGTTAACGAAGAAGTGATCAAGGTCATCAAGACTGTCAAAGACAGCGTCGCACAGGGTGGCGGCCTCACCGCTGAAGTGAAGGCTCTCGTTCGCGAACTTCGGGGTGAAGTCCTCGGTATGGGACGGGAGATCGGTCGACGCCTCGATGAGATAGCAGTCAAGAGCGCCCATAGATCCGAGTCCGCTACCAAAGAGGAGATGACCAAAGTCGTGGAGGAGGGACTCAACGAGATGAAGCAGCATATCAATCACCTGATCAAGGAACACCGGCGCCAGTCAGCGGCGGCAGCCCAGGCAGCTGCCAAGATCAACGCAGTCGATTATCAGGAGATATACAACGCTATGCGTGCTGCTCTGAAGGATTCCCAAACTCAGAAACCGCCTACACAGGAGCTCAGTCGCGAGGACGTGATCGAGGCTGTCAAGGAGGCTTGGGAAAATTACAAACCCGAGATTGAGATTCAGCAAATCGGCCTGGAGCGTGATGAGATACTCGCCTGTCTGCAGGAGGGGCTTCAAGCCAACCCCCGGCAGGAGTGGGCTACCCGCGAGGAGGTGTTTGAGGCCGTTGTCGAGGGCCTCCGGCACTTTAACCCGCCACGCGTCGAGACGCAGGCCTCGCTGTCCCGGGACGAGATCCTCGAGGCTGTCAGGGAATGTCTCGAGGAGTTCGAGTTTCCGGTTGCTGAAGCTGCACCCGGAGAAGGAGTTAGCAAGGAAGATGTCCTGGACGCTGTTAAGGAAGGCCTCCATGCTCATGAGGGCAATATCACCAGCGAGGAGGTGCTCGATGCCGTACACGAGGGCCTGCATGAGCGCGGTGGGGTGGCTGGCATAAGCAAGGAGGATGTGCTTGATGCTGTGCATGTTGCTCTCGAGTCGTACGAATTCCCCACTTGCAGTGGCGTTCCGGCAGGAGAATCACTCAAGGAGGATGTGATCGAGGCTGTGCGGGAGGGGTTGGCCGGGTTCGACGGTCATCTCTCCTCAGCGCTTGTACCAGCCACAGGCGGTGGCATCACGAAAGACGATGTCATGGACGCAGTTCACCGGAGTTTGCAAGAGTTCGACTTCCCCTTCCCCGAGAACGTTACCTCCACCAGAGCTGTTGGAGGGGATGCCTCCCGAGACGAGATTGTGGACGCTGTCCGGGAAGCTCTCCGCGATCTGGACCTGCCACAAATGACGTCCACCAATGCTCTCATTCCTTCTAGCCGTGGAAACGATGCAGATATTATCTCTCGTTTGGAAGACATAATGGAGTTTATGCGCGACGAGTTCAAGGCTGTCTCGGATGAGGCGAAGCAGAATGTTGCCGCCAACGGCCGGGACACCGAGCAGGTCCTTGACGCCACCAAAGACGGCTTCGAGAGACTGCGCACTGATATGGAAACCTATGTCGATCGCGCATGTGGTGAGGCCGGCCAGGAAGAATTCCTGACCAACCTTGTCCGCACTCTGGATGGCTTCCGCGACGAGGTCACGGAGCTTGTCGCCAAGTCCTCTGACGGCTCACGAGAGGTGATCAAGTCCGAGATCGAGTCTCTCCGCGACGCAGTCAACTCGTCGCTCGTGCCGATGTCTCACGCTGCAGTCGGAAGCGGGAGCCACAAGGAAGTTCTCGAGGCGCTGCAAGACGGCTTGTCCGGTCTACGGTCTGAGATCAACAGCCGTCCCATTGCCGGTGTAAACGAGATCCTCGACGCTCTTCAGGAAGGACTTGGTGATCTCAGGGGCAGCATCGACAAACTTCAGAATAAGCCAGTCGACCTCACCGCCAACGATGAGATCCTCGACGCTCTGAAGGCTGGGCTGGACAGCGTCAGGTCCGAGATCGATGTTCTTCGCGAGGAGAGCAAGAACGACAAGGCGCTGACGACCTTTGACAGCGCGCCCGGTGCTATCATCCCGGCGGACATGGCTAAGCACGAGGATATTAAGAATCTCGAGGTGCTTATCACGCAGCTGCGGATCAAGGTCGAGGCTATGGAGACTCCTCCCATGGCGGCGGCTAGTGTTGGTGGTGCAGCGAAAGAGGATCTGGCTGAGATGGAGGAAACTCTTCGTACGCTGCAAGAGGCCGTCGCCTCCGTCGCCGATACTGTTGCGGGCATGTCAGTGTCTGTCCTGGGCGTGTCTGATGCTGTTACTGGCGTGTCGGAGTCGGTTCTGGGTGTCTCGGCCAAGGTCGAGCAGATGTCTAGTCCTGAGGGACGGGCTAGCACTGATCCTTCGACGAGGGAGGATGTCCAGGCCATTGAAACCATTCTGCGGAACACTAAGGCCCGTCTCGATGATCTCATTGACGGCGAGCAGGCTGTCCGGAAGGAGCACATTGATGTGTTGGAAACTCTTATTCTTGAGACTCGCGAGAGTCTGAGTGGCTTGTCGTCCCATCTCGACAATGTCTCGCGCAAGGACGACATTACAATCGTCGAGTCGCTCGTTACGCAGGTCGTGGGCGCCTTTGACGAGATGAAGGAGCGTCATGAGAAGGCTCTCGAGGACCCCGAAAAGGTCACTAAGACAGATGTCGACGCTATCGAGGCTGTATGTCTCGATGTCAAGACCCTTGTCGAGCAGGTTGTCAAGGCTGATCTTGCCGCTCTGCCCTCGAAGGAGGATATCTCGAACCTCGAGAACCTACTGAAGGAGTACAAGGAGAAGATTGACGCCAATTCTGAGTCTCAGTCCAAGGACTTGGAGCTTCGACAACTCGAGACCGTCGGCGTCAGCGAGCGTGTGACGGAAGTCAAGACCTTCCTCGAAGACTTCCAGGGAGTCGTCAAGGACAAGCTTGACCAAGGCGCCACCGGGATCGACGCTATGAACAAGATCCTTGACTCCCTGGGCGAGACCATCAACAAGAACGCCACCATTAGCGACGACCTCAAGGACATGTTCCTCATCATGAAGGACGAATTTGAGGAATCCAAAGCTGGAGTCGTCGGCGCCAAGATTGAGGCGGATGAGAAGTTCCAGCAGACCACGGACACGATCGTTACGAAACTGGATGAGCGTATCGGCGAGCTGATGGCCAAGTACGATGACTTCCAGCTCGTCATGGAAGACCGTGCGACTAAGGGCGAAGCCAGAGATGCCGAGATGGAGACGGCTATGCTTGGCTCCAAGGCGATTGCTGAGGAGTTGAAGTCGCTCATTGACACTCTCGGAAGTGCCGTTACGGATTCGATGGAGAAGATGGAGGAGGCTTCCAAGACTGTGTTCATCCGTGTGGAGGACCTGGTCACCAAAACGGAGGAGAACCACTCTGATGACAAGGCTGAGCACCAGCTCACTCGTGATCAAGTTAAGGAGGCTGTTACTATTGTCGAAGGTCTCCAAGGCCATGTCGTCGAGTATCAGCCTCAGATCCTGGAGTCCATCAAAGACGTCCTTCTCCTGGTCGGCCAACACTACGAACACACCAAAACAGCCACTTCCGATCTCGCTCAGAGCCTCACCAGCAAGATTGAGGAGTCGAAGCCGGAACCGCTCTTACTGCAGGATATTCCCAGGTATGATGACACCGGTCTGCACGAGAAGCTCGACAAACTCGTCGACCACTCTACAGAGCAGGAGAAGGCACTTGCACAGCTCGAGACGCTGGATATCGTCCACAAGCAGGTTGTGCAGACCGCCGCTGAGATTTCTGCTCTCCTTGCTGCTCAGACGCAGAGGATTGAGGAAGACCACGAGGACCGCGAGAAGACACTGCAGGAGACGAATCTTGCTCTTGAGCGACGACTTGCTGAGAAGGAACAGCTCGAGGGTAATATTGCGAGTCTCAAAGAGGAGAATGAGCGCCTCAGACAGGAACGGCAGGGGGAAATTGACCGGTTCAAGCAGCAGCGCGAGGAAGAGACTGAGCGACTCAAGCTTGAACGCGAGGAGGAAGCAGCGCGACTTAAGCTTGAGCGTGAGGAAGAAGCTGCCCGATTGAAGCAAGAGCGACAGGAAGAGATTGATCGTCTCAAGCTCGAGCATCAAGAAGAGGAGGAGCGGTTCCGACAGAGTCTCCGCGAGCAAGAAGAGCGGTTCAAGCTCAGCTATTTGGAGGAAGAGACACGGTTCAAGGCCGGCCTACAGGATGAAGCCGAGCGACACAAGGCTCAACTTCAGGAACAAGAGAAGAGGTACACCTCCACCCTCCGCGAGGAAGAGGAGCGACTCACGAAGGGTCTTCAAGCCCTGCGATCCGAGCAAGAGAACCTCAACAAGCAGAAAATGCGCCTCTCCGCCGACCTCTCCTCCCTCGAGACCGCCCTCCGCCTTCGCAAGGAAGAGCTCCACGAGATGGAAGCTCGCGCCGAGGGTCTGGAGCGCCGCATCCTCGAAGGCGTAATGGACCACTCCCGCGTCTTACTCATGGCGAAAGCCAACCGGCCCATGTCCACCCACGCCATCGGCAAAGACCCCATGAGCCGCAAGCGCGTGCCATCGCACAAACCCGCTCCTCAACCTACCACCGCACCCATCACCACAGCCGACAAACCCAAAGAAACCACCAAGCCCAAAACCGCTTTCAACATGGCCATGAACAGCACCGCAAACCGCACCCTCGCCGCCCCGAACCAAGCCCGTCGCATCTTGTCTCTGAGCCAGATAACCGGCAACGCCACATCAGGCAGCTTTAAGCGCAGCCAGAGCGTGCGCCAACCGGGAGGCGCGGCCGCGTATCGCAAGACCAGCTGGGGCGGGGGTAAGGGCCCCGCTTCCAAACGGTACGGCGATCTCGGTGGCCGCGGCGGTGGCGGCGATGATGATGGCCACGACAAGGAGAACGCCGGGCGGCAGAGGCCGATCAGCCTCGTCCCCGAGAGCGAGGAGGAGCATCACGATCTGGCTGTCATCACGCCCCCTACGGATAGCGAGTTGACGCGCGTGGGCAGTGACGGTGGGTATGATTACGCAGATGAGGAAGGTAGCGAGCCCGAGACGCTGAGGAGGAGCAGTCGCGGGACGACGGTGTATACCGGGACGGGGACGGAGATGAGCTATGATGGTACGGAGGGGGAGTACTCTGATGACGAGGGGTATGCGAGGAGCGAGTGGACTGAGAGCGGACTGGGGACGGAGAGTTATGTTGGTACTGAGAGTATGGTGAGCGAGGGGAGTGCGCAGGGCGGTGAGGTTGTGGTTTATCAGTCGTGATAATGGTTGTTGTGTGAGTATTTCGTGATGTTGGAGAGCAAGCTGGGCGTCATTGGCAGATTGTTTCACTTCTTGATGACCCGGGGTTATTGGCTTTCGTATGATTGGGATTCTGGGGTTTTAGTACGGTGTTGGAGGATTGTTCTGGGCAAACTGGCTGCCTTTCAGTCTTCTTGATGATGATATTCTTAGCCTGGTATGGATGAGATTGTTTGATCATGCCAACGAACTTTTCCGTGCTGTCGCTCGTGTCTGAGCTTCTATATGCATATCGACGTCATGAGTCTCTGGCTGTATCCAACCTTCATATAAGGTACGTGTTCCCTTGGACTGAGCGAAGTCTTCAACAACAGATACAAAGAGTCTGACCTGGGCTTGGGAAACAGCGTGTTCTACGGATCGCCTCGACCGGACATAGGAGTTATCGTAGTGTGTTGTTTCCTCCTCCGCCAAGTTCTCGAGATGCCGATGAGCTCCTACTAGTGAGCATCAGCATTTATAACCGACGACCCCTCTTCTGCTGACGACTCCACCACCACATCATCGACTTTACATAGACTTCGTGCCAGACCTACACACCACACCTTCGCAGTTCTCTTAACTCTCAAGAGGTTAAGACACTTGTTCGGAAGTTATACAAAAGCTTGCCAGACGTACGTATGCCCCCAACCTAACCTACCCTATATCCACCACCACTAACACGCACTCACCCAGCCCAAACACCACAGCCACAATCCCCACAATGGCCACCATCTTCAAACCGGGCAACACAGCCCTCATCACCGGCGGCGCCTCGGGCATCGGCCTAGCCCTCGCCAAGAAGTGCCAGAGCGCCGGTATGAAGGTCCTTATAACCGATATCAACGAGTCCTCCCTCTCCTCCGCCTCGACTGCCGTGGGCGGCGGCGGCATCAGCACCCTCAAGGCAGACGTCAGCAGCTTCGACGACTGGGCCAAAGTCAAATCCAAGGTCGACTCCGACTTGGGCGGGAAGATCCACCTCCTCGCCTTGAATGCCGGGCGCAGCGTTCAGTCCGGGTGGACTGACATCTCTGCTTTCCACAAGATACTGGATACCAATCTGTATGGTGTCGTGAACGGCATTACTACGCTGCTGGATACGGTGAAGGGTACTTCCAAGGGGGGAGATAAGACGGCGATTGTCATCACAGGCTCGAAGCAGGGGATTACCAACCCGCCCGGCAACCCGGCTTACAACGCCAGTAAAGCCGCCGTTAAGTCCATCGCTGAGCATCTCTCGTGGGACTTGCGGGGGACGCCTGAGATCGGGGTGCATCTGCTTGTCCCCGGGTGGACGTTCACTGGCCTGACTGGTGCTACGGGGAAGAACGAGAAGCCCGAGGGCGCGTGGTGGCCGGAGCAGGTTGTTGAGTATCTCGAGAAGAAGATGGGGGAGGGCACGTTCTACGTTATCTGTCCGGACAACGATGTCTCTGAGGAGACGGACAAGAAGAGGATGTTGTGGAGCGTTGGGGATATCGTCCAGGGACGACCGCCGCTTACGAGGTGGAGGGACGAGTTTAAGGATGAGGCGAAGGAGTGGATGGATAAGCAGCAGGTTTAAGCTATGAGGATAGTAGGTCTGCTTGGAAGTATCAAGACTTCGGTTTGGAGAACAGACTCTGAGCTTAGGTTCAGTAGAGTGAAGGAAGGACTACAGCAGTCCTACAGGCTTCGGACGACGTTCTGCTTCTCGAAGAGCTACCCGTCCACGGATGTGGACTTGTTTGTGCCTCCCATCAAACTCTCATTCTCATCGACCGAAGTCTTTGTGAAAGTCTGCAGGCAAGGTACGGAAGAGTCTGGTGAGACCTCTGCCCGCTTGGCTTGCTCTTCGCCAGTCGTATACCTCGAAAACCATGAATTGATGGGTTGACGCGGAGATATCCTAGCGGTGGTAGTACTTACACGTGTAGGGTACGCAGCTTGGATGAAGTACCGGGTAGGTAATGCTGGTAATCCCTTGACCGGGGCGGTCCCTGTGAAGATTGCGGTTAGTGCGGCATGTCACATAGTACAGCAAAATGAGAGTCTGTTCAAGAAAGCGCTCTCCGACCAGGCGGACGAGCAGGCTTCGGGAGAACCTCCCATGGAGCATTTCACAGCGAGCGAAGAGAAGCAGGCTTTGCGTGAAATGGCCATTGAGCACAGAAGTGTCTCGAGTTTTGGTTGTCTCGTTCTGCATCTATTCCGACCGACCCATTTTCCTGTCGTCCTGCCCTCTAGGGTGGACGATCGCCGTGTTGCAAGCAATAACCGCAAGAGACGCCGGAACCGATGAAATTCGTCGAAATAGACGGGGTGTCGTGATGGTATAATCCCTCGTCAAGTCGTCCAAATGATGAGCCTGATGCAGCAGACTCGAATCCTCAATGTCCTCTTTTCACACAAGCACCAAAGACGAAGACCGCTTATTTGGCAGCAGCCTTGCCCTTGGCCTTGGCAACCTGGTCGCGGCCGGCCTTGATGCGCTCAAGGATGGACTCGCGGTCCTTGTCGAGCTTCAGCTTGGTGATGACGACGTTGCTGGGGTGGATGCCAAGGGGAACGGAGGCACCGGTGGCCTTGTCACGGGTGACGCGCTCGACGTGGATGACATATTTAAGACGGTAGACAGAGGTAACCTTGCCCTCCTTGTCCTTGTTGGTACCGCGGACGATCGTAACCTCGTCATCCTTGCGGATGGGGATGCTGCGAACCTGCGAAGAAACTTGTCAGCACAAAAAGTCTATGGCAAAGCCATTCGAAGAAGCCATTGCTTACGTTGTACTTCTCACGGAGCTCCTTGGAGAGAGGGGCGCTCATGATGTTGCGGCGGATGCTCGAAGGGGCACTGAAGTGCGCCTTGCGAGACTTGCGCCTCGAGGAGTGGAGGGCTGGGAAAAACTGTTAATTTCTTTGCGATTCCAACATGAAGACAGAATGAAACTTACTGGGGTTGACCTTTGCCATTGTGATGAATTGACCTACCGACGGGGATGAACGGATTGGAAAGAATTCGGAGGTCGAAGTTGGGCGTTGGGAGGTGACAAAAAGGAAGAATCCGAGAGAGTGGAAAATTTGTGTGGGCGGATTCCAAGTTGTTGTGGAGCTGCCGAAGCCCTCTTCCGGCAGAATTGCCTGACCGCCCTGAGCTTGGCGAGTGAGGCTGGTGTTGTGGCTCAGGTCCATGTGTGGCTTGTCCCTGCCCAGCATTTCCCGACCATGCTCCACAATTTGACCTCGTCAGCTCGTCGACTGCAGGACAGCTCCGATCAACTTCGAGATCCAAGTTGCATCATTGCCCCTTGTTATCCCTCAACCCATCCACAGCGGCCTGGAGCCCCAAACTCGCCAACATGGCTCCAACGCAAGATACTCCCTTCCGCTCGGCGGATATGAGTATGGTACAACTCTACATCTCAAATGAAATCGGCAGAGAGGTTGTCAACTCCCTGGGCGAGCTTGGCCTCGTCCAGTTCCGCGACCTCAACGGCGACATCAGTGCCTTCCAACGAGTCTTTACCCAAGACATCCGACGTCTCGACAATGTCGAACGCCAGCTTCGTAAGTTCCGCCTGCTTGGAACAACCTCATTTGCGCAAGTCGCTGACATGGGGCAGGCTACTTCTACGGCCAGATGGAGAAGGCAGGGATCCCTCTTCGCAAGCTGGACCTCGACGTCGACACCCTCGCAGCTCCTACCACAGCAGAAATCGATGAGCTCGCAGAACGCAGCCAAAGCCTCGAACAACGCGTCTCCCAACTAAACGACAGCTACGAGCAGCTGAAGAAGCGCGAGGTCGAGCTTACCGAGTGGCGATGGGTCCTGAAAGAGGCCGGTGGCTTCTTTGACCGAGCGCATGGCAACGTGGAGGAGATACGCGCATCTAGTGACAACGACGACGCTCCCCTGCTTCAAGACGTCGAGCATGCCACCCCGGCTGGTGATGCCGATCGCTCCTTCTCCGGCATGAACATCGGATTCGTTGCTGGTGTCATCAACCGAGACCGTGTTGGTGTCTTTGAGAGGATCCTATGGCGAACACTCCGCGGCAACCTCTACATGAACCAGTCCGAAATCCCGGAGCCGTTGATCGACCCGACCAACAATGAGCCCATCTCGAAGAACGTCTTCGTCATTTTCGCTCATGGCAAGGAGATCCTGGCCAAGATCAGGAAGATCTCCGAATCGATGGGCGCCGAGGTCTACAACGTCGACGAGAACAGCGACCTCCGGAGGGACCAGGTCTTTGAGGTCAATGCTAGGCTCAACGACGTCCAGAATGTCCTCAAGAACACCCAGACTACTCTGGATGCCGAGCTCACTCAAATATCCCAGTCACTTTCTGCGTGGATGGTCCTCATCGGCAAGGAGAAGGCTGTGTATAACACCCTCAACCTCTTCTCTTACGATCGCGCCCGGCGGACGCTCATCGCCGAGGGATGGTGCCCAAAGCACGACCTTCCCCTAATCCGGTCCACACTCCAAGACGTCACCAACAGGGCCGGTCTTTCCGTCCCATCCATTATTAATGAAATCCGCACGAACAAGACGCCGCCCACCTACCTCAAGACCAACAAGTTTACCGAAGCTTTCCAAACCATCGTCAACGCTTATGGCACTGCAACCTACCAGGAAGTCAACCCTGCGCTGCCTGTCATCGTTACCTTCCCATTTTTGTTCGCCGTCATGTTCGGCGATTTCGGCCACGCAGTCATCATGCTTAGCGCCGCTCTTGCCATGATCTATTGGGAGAAGCCGTTGAAGAAGGTCACTTTCGAGCTGTTCGCCATGGTCTACTACGGTCGTTACATTGCCCTTGTCATGGCCGTGTTTTCCATCTTCACCGGTCTCATCTACAACGACGTATTCTCCAAGACTTTTACCTTCTTCCCCAGCGCCTGGCAATGGGATGTTCCCGAGGGCTACAAAGGTGGCCCCATCCGCGCCTCTCTCAAGGAGCCCAACGGCTACAGGTATCCCTTCGGACTGGACTACGCATGGCACGACACCGAGAACGACCTGCTCTTTAGCAACAGTTACAAGATGAAAATGAGCATCATTCTCGGGTGGGCCCACATGACCTACTCTCTCTGCTTCTCGTACATCAACGCTAGACACTTCAAGAAGCCCATCGACATTTGGGGCAACTTTATTCCCGGCATGATCTTCTTCCAAGCCATCTTCGGTTACCTGGTCGTGTGTATCATCTACAAGTGGAGCGTTGACTGGTTCGCCATCGGCGTGTCGCCCCCAGGACTCCTGAACATGTTGATTTACATGTTCCTCCAACCAGGCACGCTCGACATGCGTCTTTACAAGGGTCAGGAATACGTCCAAATGGGTCTGTTGCTCCTCGCTTTCGCCCAGGTCCCCATCCTGTTGTTCCTCAAGCCGTTCTATCTCCGGTGGGAGCACAACAAGGCCCGCGCCCATGGTTATCGCGGTATAGGCGAGCGGTCACGAGTTAGTGCCTTGGACGAGGAAGACGAGGAAGAGGATGGTCATGTCCCGAATGGACGGCACAGCACCGATAGCGGGTACGAAGGCGTTGCTATGATCACGCAGGACCTAGGCGAGGAAGAGCACGAGGAGTTCGAGTTTGGCGAGGTCATGATCCACCAGATCATCCACACCATCGGTAAGTCACTGCCCGGCCGTGCATGAAAGGATCGCTTGACTAACAAATTTCCAGAATTCTGCCTCAACTGCGTCTCGCATACCGCCTCCTACCTCCGTCTCTGGGCTCTGTCACTCGCCCATCAGCAGCTCTCGGCTGTCTTGTGGTCCATGACCCTTGGAAGTGCCTTCAGCATGATCGACGGAGGCGCGAATGGAATCGGCGGCGCCCTATTCCTCGTGGCCATGTTCTTCATGTTCTTCACCCTGAGCTGCATCATCCTTATCATCATGGAGGGTGTATCGGCTATGCTTCACTCTCTGCGTCTAGCCTGGGTCGAGTCGTTCTCCAAGTTCGCCGAGTTTGCAGGTTGGCCCTTTGCTCCCTTCTCGTTCAAGCAGATGCTGGAGGAGTCGGAGGATTTGAAGGAGTACATAGGGTGATATCTCGCCGAAGAGTCCCCTGCTGTTTCCCTTTGTAGTGTATTTCTAGAAGGCGAGTCGCGTTGTTTACTGTATCACCACCCTTACAGGCAGATCCAATCATCACTGTTATTGGTCACCAACGAACCTATGACCCGTATTCTACGTGTGCCAGTATCCCGGTTTCTGGGTCGATGATCTTCTTCACAGGAGCTGGGCGTCCCTCTCGTGTTCGCTTCGTGCTCGTCCTCGTGTGCCGTATCAGTCGGGCAAATTTGTCTAGTACCGCATGTTAATCTGGTGCCAACCGTTGTACACCAACAGGCGACATGGCCATATAAGTACAGAAGTGCATTTTGGTACAAACTGGTCCAGGCCAAACTCCACCATCCCGCGTCGTCCCCTGCCATATATCTCGCCTAAGAGTATATAACCCCTATTGACGCCACAAGACGCTGTGTAACCACATCCACAACCAAAAATTACCGCAAAGGGAGATGAGCCCCCAAATGACCGGTCTCCCGGTACAAAGAAGTGTAGTTCTTATGTAAAGGACTCCTGTCAACGACTAAACCGTCCCACGTGCATGCTAGTTTATCTCTTTTCATCCCGTCTAAGATGGGATTGCCTCGATCAGCCTCTGGTTCGTCCCGCGTGCCCGGCAATAGTAGGTCGTCTCCATCTTTCAGCTTTGATGGGGCCGGCACGAAAGAGGTTTTGACCCCAGGTGATATGCAAGGCTGGATGTTCACCTCATGAGTTTGCCCCTTTATTGAGGCATATAAATGTGCATTCAACACCTAGTCACCATGTAAGGCTATTGGTGTCTACTGTGTATGGCACACTACCATTCCTTCCTCTTCCATGGTGCGGGTTGCCGTAAAAAGAATTACTCATAAACGCCGACAACGCATGCACTGCGGACAAATAATCTGACATTGCTTCCTTCCGATCTCGCTCGTGTCATGCTGAGGTGTGCACACCACCGTTCACTGCCAATTCGAGGTACATCCGAGCGGTCCGCAAAAATTTCCTTCTTCCATGTTCCAGTGCGGTTCCGACACTGAACGACGTATCCCTTAGTCAGGCGCCACACACGACCGCCACGGATACACACGGCCGCACGTGTTCAGCTCTTCCTCCAACACCGGGCAACAGATGGTGTTCTTCAATGGAGGACGGGTTCCGTGTTTCCGTGTTTCCGATGGGATGATGGTGGAGGTACGTCATGTCTTGACTAAACAAACAGGTGTGTCCAGATGTATACTGTCATATTTGGGATGAAGCCAGGTTGCCAACGTAGGAAAGTGGTACTTCTGTAATGCTGAGAGAGACGTACCGCCATGTACCTGAACCAGGAGAGTGAGAGGGTACAATGCGTTTGTTTGTTTGCTTGCTTGCTTGCCATCTGTTTCCGTGCGACGCCGTACAAACATCATTCCTTGACAATTCGACGTCACCGTATGCCACGTTGGGCAAACTGGGGTAATGTCAATTTCGTATATTTGTCTGACTTGTGTGAACAAAGGAGGCTCTATCCTACTCCCGCCGCTGCCAGAGTCGACTGGCAGGTCCTGTTCTAGACACGAAAACCAGGTAAGCCAAAAGGGTAGTAGTGTGTAAAAAGCACCGCATCTAAACAAATCCCCAAGAGGTCGGGCTGCTTTCTTTCTCTTCTAGAAGAAACGGACCCTTTTTCTTGCGCCAGAAAACTCCTTGTCCTGAATCTATATGCTACCGCCCCGTGTGCCGCAACCCCTCTGAGCTCCGAACAAAAAAACAAACAAAGGAGAGAACATGGTATAAAAAGGAAAGGTGAATGCAGGGTAATGCCATTAAAAGAGCCTTAGTGGGTATTTCGCGAGACAAGTAAGTAGACAGAAAAGAGTTCCGTTTGTCCGAGGTACCGACAGTCTTCGTGCTAGCACGTAGCCGTTTGGGGGTGGTGGTGATGGAAATTAGAGGATGCCGCCAGGTAAGGAAAGGACAGTGTCTCGTGTGTTGATGACAGTCTTAAGGTCGATGTTGTCAGCGTATGATTTGACTGCTAGCTCTCGGCCAGAGCAGCATATGAGCTTGCTCGGGGTTGTGAATCGCCCAGTGCAAGAGGTCGGCGGAGTCGATGTGGTGATGGTCAATGCCGGCTGACCTAGGCACTACATGGACAATGGAGACGAGAAGAAGAGCAGCTTAAGGTGCGCAATTCTCCATCTCCACCTCAAGGTCGTCGTTGTAGGCAAGGTCTGCCCACACGCGCCAGTGTAGAAGGCCGAGGTGAGCGAGCCGGGTCGCCATGTCATCGATACCGCCCTCGTCTCTCAATTCCCGAGCAGAGCCAGGAACTTCGAGGTGCTGCTCCCTCGTCTGAAGGGTTCCCATCGGTCGTCCGAGACCCTGAACGCGGCCGCCTGTAGCAACCTCAAACAGGCCGACTCCAGAGAGGTTCCTGAGATCCTTCACACGCTTGGCGAGTTCCTGTAGAAGTCGCCTATGGAAGTATGTCTCCACGTCCTGGAATGCCTCTCCACCGACCTGACCCAGCTTTCTCGAGAGCTGATCCTCAAGGTCACTTAGAGTGATTTGCGGGGCGTTCACGTAGCGAAGAATCTGCAGGGCCATCGAGGGCGACAGACCTTGCCACCGTTGCGAGGCCCGAGACACGGGTGGCGCAGTTTGGAGCAGCGCAAGCAACGAGTTGTAGAGCTCGCGAGCTCGTGACGCGGCATCTGTCGAGCTCGTCGTCCCTTGGCCACCCAGGTAACCCGAGTTGCGTGGGGACGAGTTGGAAGAACCGTTGTCGCTGCCGACATAGCTAGACGGCCTTGACGACATGGGAGCATTGAAGTTAAAGTGGATGCTCAGCCCAAAGTCTGCCATCCGCTCTAACTCTTCATACTGGCGCATGCATATCTCCAATCCGATCGTGTCGTACAAGTCCGACCGCAGCTTCAAGATGCGCTCCTCATCGAAAACAAAGGTATTTGGGCAGACATTTGCGTTCGGGACCTCGACCGGCGTGGAAGGTAGGATGAGCTTGGTGGCAGCGTAGAAGAAGGCCGCTGTCTCGCCAAATGCTTGCGCATAGGGGTGCCGAGGGTCCAAATACTCCAGCGGCGCGTTTGCCCTTGCATTCTGGTACCACTGTCGTGCCAAGTCGAGGTTGAGCTTGCCGCTCTGGATCTTCTTTAGGAAGAACCGCTGCTCGAAATGAACGGTATCCTCGATCAAGACAGGTCGCAGACACCGTATTTGATGATTAGCGACGTCCAATTTCATCGCCTCCAGCACGTTCAGCAATGTCCTCATCCCCTTCACCAACTCTTGCATGTCGTTGTTGCGATTTCCGCTGCTGAGCTGGTTGTCCATCTCATCAACCCACTCATCCCTCATAGGCGCACAGTGAAGTTTCAGAATCCCTGATAGCCACGATGCCAGCTTCTCCAAATCGGCTATTCCCTTGTTGAATTGTTGCATAAGAAGATCCACGTTCAACCCCTCGTTCAGAAACTCACGATCCCGCTGAGGTACGAGCGTCTGAATGATCTCCCTCACCGCCCTTAGCAATTGAGGCAGGCACCAGTTCGTCTCATCTGGACACTGCAGAATAAACGCTGGACGGTCCGTAACAAAGAGGCATAATTGGTCGAGCAAAGCATTCCAAAACTGATTCGCTTTCTCTTGCTTCTTTCGCCCCCTCTCGCCATCCAGATTCGGTCGGAAGTGCAGCTCAGGGTCGAAGTTGATATCGTGACGGAGTTTGGGGTTGTGAATGATTTTGTTGACGTCCAACTCACTCAGGGTCGCCTTGGTGACGGGGGGTTCCAGAGCCCGGCTTTCTGTGCTGGAAGTCCGCGAGATTGGAGGAGTTGACGGTAGTGACCGAGAACCGTGTATTGTCTGGCGACGAGGTTGATTTGAGAAGTCATCCTCTGTTGGCGCTGGCTGAGCCACCGTTTCCACAACCGTCTCCCCTAAAGATTCGTTTTCCGACTTGCTCCGAGCATGAGCAGGTGGTAAGCGCCCGGCATCGATTCCTCCAGCTCTTTGGTCGTCCATGTCGAAAGTCCGCAGCGCAGCTGTGATTCTGTCGAAGGAGATCTAATCGTGGGAGGCACCAGGTGAGCGATCTGTACGACCGAGAAGAGTGGTAGTCAGGCTATTGGTTCCAGAACGAAGGGTTAGCCCACTATCTATAAGTTTGGGAATAACAGAGTACACAAAGGCAATGGGGAGGGACTGGTCTGGCGCACAGGAGAACCTGTGGCGCGGGCGCAAACAGGCAAGGCAACTCTGTGCTCCGGAGCACGAGGCCTTTGGTGTATCGCAAAGGACGAAAGAAGGGCGGGAGCAGGTGACCTGGTGTAATGAAGGGTGCTGTAGCAAAGCGTATGTAAGGGAACACACCTGTTATTAACACTCGAGCCTAATTGGCGTGAGGGAGTAGAGAGCGGTTGGTTGCAGGAAGCCAGGAATCCGGGCAACAGCGCGTAAAAGGAGTGACGAGAAGAAGAAGGGAGACAGATAGAGATAGTGATGGCCGGTAGGCGACAAGACAGATCGTATATTCGGCGATGGGTTGGTTGGTGTTGCAAGACACTGCAACCTCAGACAAAGGAGAGTATGCTCTGAAGGCTTTCCTCTGACGAGTAAGGAAACAAGGACACAATGCCGAGAGCGGCAGCAAGTAGTATTATCAAAGTAAGGGGCAAGTATGAAGTTGAGGGTATGTAAGGTATGTACTTCGTGAGAAGTGATGTTGAGGTTCTTGTAGGTAGAGAAAGTGCGACTTCAGTGGAGGAACCAAACTAGAAACCACAGAGCAGAACGGAAAGAAAGGGTGTAGGTCTGTAAAGACGTGTAAGATCAGGGAGAAAGAGAGAGAAACGAGTGATAGTAAGGTAGAAAAGGTGATATGTACGGTAAGAACGAACCAAGGGACAAGAAAGGTACTGTATCAGTTTCGGTTGCAGGAGAAGGAACGAGACCAGCGAGGCGAGGGTCAAATTCGGGGTGCGTCCTTCCCATTCCAATCGGAAGTCACGAAGGTACCAAGGTACATCCTCCAGAAAGGGGAAACATGGCTGCGCGGAGTCGCACTAACGGGTGGCTCCCGCTAAGAAGTCGATCATCTCCATAGTGAAAATTTAATGCGACACCCCCCAAAAGTCCAAACTCACCCTTAACACACACGCCATGCCGGGGCTTCCCCGACGCCGGAATCACTTCCACATGCGACCCCACAGCGGTACCTGATTGGAGGTCCCTGTTCGTACACATGTTGGTTGAGCTGAGTCTTCTTTTGCGCTGTGGTCGAAACCTACCAGCGCCTCAACTCAGAAGTCTCCAATGTTGGTTTGCTCTCGGTGCAGCTCAGCGTACCACCATAGTGTTCTAGATCCGTCGAGATCAGATTGAACGCGGAGCCAACGCCGTCCAGATGATTATAAGACGGTTCCCCTTACAGGTGAGTTCTCCAGATACGATCTGCTCCACCACACTGTCTCGAGACACTCTTCGCCTGAGCATCCGACACCATCAGTTGATAGATGTTACTAATAGTGCTTCACAGCGCTCTCTTCGCCTTACTCGTGCTTTCTTTGAGGCGACATGGCCACCATGAATGGTGCAGCAGTCCCAGTCATTGAAAGGCAATCAGCGGCTTGCCTCATCGCCACTGCCACTGTCTTTTGTCAGTTGCTGACACCTTGCTGCAGAGGCATGTGGTGGTGGCTGATGGGCCATGGCTATGATGCGAGTCAGTTAACTTCCTTGTCAGCACCATCAGCACCATCTGTCGCAACGTCTGGAAATAGCAGCTGCTGAGGTCGTCCATTTGCTGTGAGTCTGCGACAAAGCCCACCCTAATAAACTGCATTGTTAGGTTTCGACCGTGAGCGGACCTAAATTAGGGGCGCTCTTGCGACAGTACGAGTCTTGCCGGCCACTCTGCCGACGCAAAATGCGATTCAATGCACCATGGTCCATCTGATCTACGGTTTCCTGTTAAGGAGGTGGTGCCGCTGCAAGGGAACCAAAAAATGTCTCGAGTCGAGAACACACATACTATCAACAAGTCCAGGCCACGAGTCACACCTACGCGCCAGACTCGTGCAGGATACCAATACTCGAATCACGTCTCTGTGAGCGCCAGGAGCGCCAGAAGCGCCTACACCACAACGCCGAGCGTGTCATGTTTGGCGTGCCACAGGACTGCTTGGACGGATCCGTACAGTTGCCATTGATGAGTTTCTGCAGCCGCAAATTGGCGCTATTTCATTAGCGATGCACTGGATGCAGCCAGTGCGCTGCAGGCGTCTGGGCTTCAATGCTCCCTGGACCTACCTCCCTGGAATGGATTGAACGGATTTGGAGGATTGCCTCTCAACAATCGGCCCAAGGGTGTCTCATCTGGGGCATCCCTTTCTTTATCTGACTGCACTGATGACATCCTGTCGACCAATTCGAGAAAACAAGGGCAGAAGCACCGGAAGAAACACAGCAAACGAGCAAAGGAGTCAAGGGGTGCTTCCCCTGAATACCGCCTGGACGGGAACCATATCAAAGAACCATCGGAACTTGCCCGTTTCGGGGCATCGGCGCGTTCCTGATTTCAGATAACGTGGACTGTCGATAACGTGCTGAACAAGGGTTGACCCTTGAGATCTCGGCGACCGGCTATCGTCTTGGACTTCTTTTTAATTGAGGATGGACTCATGGCTGCCAGTCGTCGGCTCAACCACCCTCCCCTGGCATGATCATCACATCATATCTGGACTTCAGCACCTTCGTCTTCGCCATAAGGTTCAGAAGTGCACCGACTTCGCACCCCCAGCAGCGAAGGTGCTGAATCGACGACGCATAACTTTGGCCATATAACGGGTCCTCGGACTCGCCATTCGCTATGCAGCGAATAGAGCGCCAGAATGTACGAGTCTGACCTCTGTGCTGTGAGCACATCGTGAAGGACTACTTATCCGGCAGCTGTCCGCTTGAAGACTAGTGATCTGACTCTCGGAATCTCACTACGATCGCAAACTCGTCAATGTCTCGCAAGTTTGAGTCGCGGCCCTGCCGATCACATCTCTCCTCTTGTCGGCCATGCAGCCGAAACCATTTGACCACGACTCAAAGATCCCGGGTCATCAAATATGTGGCAAACTATTGTTCACCGTTCAGCGACACGAGTGGAGTGATGGTTGAGGCAGTCTGGACTGTTAGCAGAGACTTACTTCATGGTGCAACGAAAATAACCCGTCAGGGAGAAACCCATGTGGCCCAGACAGGGATGCCACCTGTCGGCATCCAGCCGCCGCCAATGGTCGACCTTTCCCCTCCTCACCTCGCTCACCTTCTCGGTGTGCGGGTGCATTCGACAAATTGCAAGGGCCTTGCATAGAAAGCAACCAGCAATACGTATGCAGGCCACGGATGCCGGAAGAGGTTGCCTGCATCTCAACCAAATTTATGTTGAGTTTTGGGCACAACTCGACTCGCTCCTCGGCTAGTAGAAGCAGAACGGCAACGCCAATACGCACCGACCTCGGCGGTGTCTCACCGCTCACCGCAAGACGTAGACTCGCGGTGCGGCTAAAACAGTGGCCTCTTTCGCAATCCAGATACCCACCGGTTGGGTGTCTCCGTCGTACGGCTGCATCTTATCGAAATGGCCCTCCGTGGTACCGTCCAAGCCGTCCTCCGAGTCCGCATTCGGTGGGATCGACCTTACTTGCAAACAACGATATCGACCTTGTTTGTAGGTTGACATGGATCATCAACTCACGGTCAGGGGTGCCGGCCATCAAGGGTCCCAAACACATCAGGTGCCTATGCATTACTGCCCGAGCTGTATTCTCGCTGCTGTAGCTAACACCATGTGCAGCTCATGGCGGAACGAGAACCGATGCTCAGTTGCGCATCATGAACTTGTCTCCCTCGGCTCCTGCTGTGCTTGTCCGACAGCCAACAATATACGTCAATATACCTTTTATTTGCTAGGCTAGTACACGTCGCGGACTCCCGTCATCAAGCATGCCGTGGCTTTGGCATTCCATAGAAGAATATGGCCCAGAGCCTCCCGACTGCCTTCACCGCATCTCTGCCAGTGGCTTCTCTGCGAACATGCCATGAGCTCTGAAGCGGTGAGTAGCGGAACTTACTCCGCTGGGACCCAGCACGACGCATTTGCGCACATCTTGCGCCTTGAGTGTGCTGTCACCGGAAAGACTAGAGTCCAAACAGGGAGCCAAGGCTGCTTCTTCCATTCGAGTCCAACTCTCGAGGCCTACCGAATTACTGCTTCTGCATGGCATGCCGGCGGCTACTTCGGTCGGACCAATCGACTTGGCGTGATCTCGATTTTTGTCAGAGGTATGCCAGCATCTGGCATCAGCTGCGCATGCCCTTGGCCGGCTTTGGCTGCGAATCGATTCCTATGCGGAATCCGTTGGCGAGAAACATCTTCGTTTCGCCTGGTTGCTTCCGTGGCCGCATCTGCTGGATGCTCACTGCCTACTGGTGCGGGTGCTAGAGATGGGGCTTTGAAGAACTTGGTTGGCCTTCAAGGTCTTCTACAGCGCATATCATGGTGCTTATGCCTGGTCATCACTACAGAAGCGTCCACGGGCGACAGGCCGCAGGCAGCTGTCATGGTACTTGGAGCATATGGTCGCCTCGTTTTCACTTGCCCAATCTTGACGCTTATCATGTGCAGTCACTGACGTCGGTTGAGGACCTTCGAGCCTGAAGTTCTTGAGCATCTTGCCGCAATCCTTCCACGGCCTCTCTGCTTCGGTGAGTCAATGATTAAACATCTCGAGGCTTACACGGGCACGGCCGTCTCTGGTCCAACATGCAACAATTCTAGCGACCAGGTGGACCATCAGGCCCCTTCCAGCTTCATGCCGACCCGACAGCGCAACCCGGCGACTCTGACCTGCAGGCCTCGAAGCTGATTCCTGCACTTACGTGCAGCAGACAGCGTCACCCAAGTGTACCATCCTGACACAGGTGACGCATGGGCTGAGTGTGTCCGTCTCGGGGTTTCATGCGGCTCACGACATCTCCTGGCACAGAACGTTTCGTTTGCTCCCGCTAAATCGACGGTCAAACTCCGCGGCATGGCCCATCGAGACGGAAAAAAATTGCGTACATCTCCCGTCAGACAACCACGTCTCCTGGGCGTACCCGCAGGCCGGAAGCTGCAAGGTATCTCTATAATTCAGTGGGTAAGCAATACGCTCTGTCCTACCCCAAGCTCTCGGCCATGCACATACAGACCGACCTCTGTGTACCGGGAGCACAATCGGGCAAGGGAGAGAGATTCCGCTCCTTGCTGCGGAATCGGGTAACCCCGTCCGTGTCTGGGGAGACCATTACACGGTAGACTGCAAAACACAGATTAATTCACTCTATCGGTTGGCACAAGATGCTGCGTACATATGTGTGGTACGCCCTTCGGGTATCGATGATTATGGGCAGCGATGCCGTATCACGTTGCTGCTCGTCGTCATAGACTGGGGGCCGGTCAATGAGAGGCTGGGGTTTAGCCACTGACGATTCGTACTGGCAACCATTGGACATCCATCTCAGGAGAATCGAAAAGCTCACGTGAGCAACGGTAGTAGTGTAATCACCGTCGATGAATGAATTAAGCAGCAAGGATTCAAGCCAGCGGCTTCCTGTGGCCCTGAATTGTTGTTTTGACGCCTGTATATCCATACAATGTAAACCTGCTAGAAACGCCTCGCCCATAAACACATTACACCCTGAATGCCATGCCAGCCGAGCACCTGGATTTCTAGTTGCCGATGAAGAGGGAGATCTGCAGTCATCCAGTCAGTTGCCGTCAGGAGCCTTATGCTAGCGAATAGGGAAACGCACCGCCATGAGGACGCAACATATACTTATGTAAGGGCTGAGTCTCTCTCCTATCCTTGCGCACTTCCAGAAGATGCCCATGAATCTGTTCGATATCCAAGTTAGCAACTGGACATCGTTACAATGCCAACAATGCCAACAGTCATTGTCCGTCAAGGGTGCGAGCTGTATACCCGTTCTTGTTCCGGTCGAGGATCGCGGGGAACATCTGATGCACATAGGCGGATGTGCAGATGAGGAGGAGTATCACGAGGAGGAGCGACTGGAAGTTGAAGAGGGCGGACTAGGAGACCGTAGCGTAGATGTTAGCTAAGGGGCTCTCGTTGCGTCAGGGGCGAACTCCCATTACGAGGGGTCGCACTCGAACGTACCATGATGAAGAACCTCGAGGGCGCAAAGAACTTTCGATCAAGAGAGGCACTGCGGCATTCGAGTGCTAGTCGTCGTTAGGGTGCCTCGGGGCAGGACAGGTGGTCGAAACAAACAACTTCAAAAGTGACATATGGCAAACCAGGAGCTCGGGTCGCCCATTTTAGCTCGCGCCTCGGTGGCTTGATCTCAGCTCCCCTACGTAATTGGCGGGGCATCCAAAACGGGCTAGTGAATGCACGGTCCAGTTCACGAATAAGGTAGCCTCCAGCCTCAAAGTGCCTTTCCACCTTCACATGCTTTGTTTGTTCTTCAATTTGCGACTTCGAGGCTATTCACTTCAAGGTTCTTCGAATGCTTCACGATCCTGGAACAACCGAAACAGGGAAGCTGGATAAATCCAGCTGTCTAGGAATCTACGACAAACCATCCACCTGTTGATCAACCAACCCCCCGAAACCGAGTCGACTCCCATCTCGATCCCTCATCAACTACCTACCTTACCACATCATCTACCACATCATCATCTCTAAGAATAGCAAACAACCCCCCCAGCCATCAAGATGGAGCCTCGGGCCCGCGCCGGCAAGAATGTCGGCAAAATGACATTCGGCCACAACGAGCGTACGTTTTTCGCTTGCCCTTCGCCATCCTCCCGCAACTAAACCCCCCCGCAGTAACCCAACTCCTCTACGGCCACGGCGACGTAAAACCGACCTGGTGCCTGCCCGAAACCGTCCGCGTGCTGGACGAGATCGCCACCGAGTTCATCCAAGGCGTCTCCTTCGAGGCGACCCGCACGGCGCACCACGCGGGGCGGCAAAAAGTCAAGTTCGAGGACTTCGAGTTCGCGATGCGCAAGAACCCCGTCTTCATGGGCAAGATCCGCGAGACGTTCGAGAAGAAGCGGGAGATCGACCGCGCGCGCCACATTATGAACGAGGACGAGTCGATCATTAAAGAAGCCAACAAGGCGGAGAAGAAGGCGGCAAAAGCGGCCGCTAAAGCCGCTGCTAAGGAGGCCGCTGCCAACGGTCCGGGAGGAGGAGGAGGACGAGGGGGAGGGAAGAGGGATGAGGAGGAGCTCGGGGAGGACGACGACGATGCGCAGGCCGAGGCGGATGCGCTGGGGACTTCTTCGGGTAATAAGAGGCGTCGGCTGGAATAGGGTTCTTTGCCGCCTTCTAAGAGGAGGAACCGGGGGTTGTCGTCTGGGGCTGGGGCTGGGGCTGGGGCTGGGGCTGGGACTGGGACTGCTGCTCCGCGTAAGAGGAAGAGGTAGCGGTGCTCTTGGTTTGAGATTGATGGGTTACGGGCGTTTACTGCGGTACAGATTACAACGGTACGGAAGCATAGCGAGGCGTTTTGGTTGGTTTGTCTATATCAGGAGTCATGGACTTGGGGTGCATTTCAGACGGACAAAGGGCACTGGCAGGTAGGCATATCATGTCTTTTGCAACTGGGCAGGAGTATTATCATTACCTCGCAGTTAGCCAGCTTTGAGGCAAGAATAACATGGTCACTCGGGTACGTGTTCACCATCACCTACGTAGTCGCTTTAAGGCAGCCTGCTCCAACCAAACCAGGCTTAAGAGAGATGCGGCACGCTTGCCGGAAGCAAAAAGCTCCAGCATTCAAATGTCCACTCATCCCCACCCCCGCATGCACTGAATCATCCATCCCCTCTTTCAACCTCCTGCTGCTCCGTTCACGGCGACCAGCCACCCGGTGACCCAACAACACGCTAAAAAAGACGTCATAGTCGATATTGATGAGTGATGCCATCTCCTGCGTTGGACGGTGCGGACTCAGTAACATGATGTCCCTCCTATCGGTCTGCTCAAAGCACGGCAGCGAGGAATGACCTCTCTATCACTCCCAACAGGCAGGTCGTTCCTCGACCTCTAACAGCCCCATACAGACGCAGCGCAAAGAGACCAGTTCAGGAAGGTAGATCGACCATCTTCGATTGGGCGACATGGCCGCCGTAGTCGGCCATTTTTCTCCCCGGATAACGGGTCCCACTCGCACTTCTTTGCTGTACAATACGGTCTCCTGCAGCAAGCTGCTTCCAACTACAGAAAGGCGTGGAATACCTGGGCACTTGTAAGGTAAGTTTGAACTGTTGAGCTCCCATACTCCCCTGGTATTAGGTCATTGATTTCTGCCCACCTCTGCAGAGTCTAGTTAGGTTTCTTCTCGCTGTCGGAAAGGCTGGGAGAGTTTTTCTTCTCTTTTGATGTTGTATAAGTGACGTCCCGAGAATGATCAGCTTACTGTAGGGTCAGCTCTGTTATCGCATGTTGATCGTATCATCAACCATCTTTTCTTGAAACCTCAGTTCCTGAACAAGGAATGGCCCAATACTTCCATCCACTCGTTCCGTATATTGTGGTGTCGAACCGGCGCATGGTCCTGAACTGAACCATGAGCCCTATCCTCGAGTTCCATGCCAAGACTACTCAGCGTGTCGACGACGACAGCAAGGAGAGCGATATAATCGACTACCTGGCCTTGCCCGACCCTGTAACTGGAAAGTCGAAACATGACGACCTCACGTCGGCGAAGCATACGAACGGCCTCCTCGATCCCGAGGCCTTTCGCTCCCTGACCGCGAGTCCTTACTCAGAGAATGGTGGACGACGATCGCCCTTTTCTGTGCGAGCATCGTCGCCGATACCATACACCGCCCCGGAGACATGGAGAGCCCGGACACTCGTCTCGTCAAAGAGTTTCTGGGCCCGCAACCGCGGCGTCATACTGGTGGCGGTCGCGCAATTATTCGGTGCGCTGATGAACCTCTCCGCCCGCCTCCTCGAGCTCGACGGCGAGGGCATGAATCCCTTGCAGATACTGTTCGCGCGAATGAGTCTCACGACCCTCTTCTCGTGCATTTACGCGTACATAATGCATGTGCCGGACTTCCCGCTCGGTCCCAAGATCAGGGAGGTGAGGTGGCTGCTGGCTGCCAGAGGTTTTAGTGGTTTCTTCGGCATCTTCGGCATGTGGTACTCCATGATGTATCTGCCGTTGGCGGAGGCGACGGTCATTACGTTCCTGGCGCCGTGTGTGGCGGGGTACATATGTCACCTGCTGTTGCATGACCCGTACACGAGAAAGGAGCAGATTGCGTCCCTGCTGGCGTTGGTGGGCGTGGTGTTCATCGCCAGGCCGGCGTCGTTGTTTGGCTTCGGCGGCGGAAGCGAGGGTGCGGCCGCACCAATAACGGGGGTGGAGATGGTCAATAACTCGACGACCCAGGTTGGCGAGCATCACCCCCAAACGGCCGAGGAGGCGACGCCTGCGCAGCGGCTGATGGCCATTGGGGTTGCGCTGTTGGGGGTCATGGGCGCTGCGGGCGCGTTTACCACCATCAGGTGGATAGGGAACCGGGCTCACGCGCTGGTGTCGGTTAACTACTTCTCCGTGTGGAGCATGATCGTCTGCGTCGTGGTGCTATCGCTCGCCCCCTTGCTGGACGTTGGACAGCCGGAGCTGCATTTCGTGCTGCCGGCTTCGGTGAAGCAGTGGTTCCTGTTGATTGCGCTGGGGGTAAGCGGGTTCGTGATGCAGGTTATGCTGACGAGTGGGTTGGCGGGAGAGAAGAGTAACCGGGCGACGGCTATGGTGTATACGCATATGCTATTCGCTGCTGGGTTTGACAGGTGGGTGTTTGGACACGAGATGGGACTGCTGAGTCTCATTGGGTGTGGACTTATCATTGGGAGTGCGCTCTGGGCAGTCCTAACGAAGAAAGAAGAGCCGAGAAGGAGAGAAGGGGACCGAGAGGTCGGGAATGTGGAAGAAGTGGAAGGGGTCCCTATGCTCAGGAGCGGCGGTGGTGAGGAGGACGACGGGGACGACGAGAGCATACCGTTGGGTCGGGTGAGGTGAGGTGAAAACGCATCAGAGGTATGTAAACGCATTATAGACTCATGTTGGACGTATGAGACCAATGATCTTCATGTACGTGTCGCCCTCAAGAATTGTGTGTTACCACGCTGGCATCCTGATATTTCCATTCATCGTAAATTCGGTCATGGAGAGATACCCGGTCGGTGAAGATGGAAAAAAGGTACGTACCTCGAGAGATGGAGAAAGATGTGGATGAAGTGGGTCTTGATGTGACGCTAGTACACACCCCTGTCAGCAAGGCTGGTGCGCCATCGCGTTTGGAAATTCTAAGCTCCATCAGCCTTGCGAAGCTTGACAGCCACTCCAAATTCAGGCAATTCTCAGCATCACTCGATCTCCCGCCCTGCGACTATCTCCTCTACCACCCATCGTATCTACAGATAGCTGCTTATACATCGCCAAGATGGTGCAAATCAGCGAGGTCAAGGGCAACAATCGCGAGAACCGCACTGCGGCGCACACCCATATCCGCGGTCTCGGTCTCAACACACAGGGAGTTGCCGAGAAGGTAGCAGCTGGCTTCGTTGGGCAAACAGCAGCACGTGAGGTACGTAACAGTGTCTCAACTCCGGCTATGATCGAGGGCCATGCACTGACCATGTCATTCACAGGCATGCGGTGTCGTAGTCGATCTCATCAAAGCACACAAAATGGCCGGCCGCGGCGTCCTCCTCGCCGGCGGACCCGGCACCGGCAAGACCGCCCTCGCGCTCGCAATCAGCCAGGAGCTCGGAACGAAGATTCCCTTCTGCCCCATCACCGGGAGTGAGGTATACTCGACCGAGGTCAAGAAGACGGAGATGCTGATGGAGAACTTCCGGCGGGCCATCGGGCTCAAGGTCCGGGAGACGAAGGAGGTATACGAGGGCGAAGTCACCGAGCTCACACCGGAGGAGGCTGAGAACCCACTCGGCGGATACGGAAAGACGATCAGCACGCTTCTGATCGGGCTTAAGAGCGCCAAGGGCCAGAAGAAGTTGAGGCTAGATCCCAGCATTTACGAGGCTATTCAAAAGGAGAGGGTCACGGTCGGAGATGTGGTCTATATCGAGGCCAACACTGGCGCCTGCAAGCGTGTTGGACGGTCTGACGCCCATGCGACAGAGTTCGACCTCGAAGCGGAGGAGTACGTCCCTATTCCCAAGGGTGAGGTGCACAAGAAGAAGGAGATCGTGCAGGACGTCACACTGCACGATTTGGATGTCGCGAATGCCCGGCCTCAGGGTGGCCAGGATATCATGTCCATGATGGGCCAGTTGATGAAGCCCAAAATGACGGAGATTACGGACAAATTGCGGGGCGAGATCAACAAGGTGGTGAGCAAGTACATCGACCAGGGAGTTGCGGAGCTGGTCCCCGGTGTTTTGTTTATTGATGAGGTATGTGTTACTTTCCCCTGGCTCTGTGACACACGGGCCACCCGTTTGCTGACGGCACACAGGCGCAAATGCTTGACGTCGAGTGCTTCACCTACCTCAACAGGGCCCTGGAGTCGTCCATTTCCCCTATTGTGGTGCTGGCCTCCAACAGGGGTATGGCTGCCATTCGCGGCACAGACGACCTCGTTGCCGCACACGGTGTACCGCCAGACTTCCTTACCCGCCTCCTGATCATCCCCACCACTCCCTATGATGCCGACGAGATCAAGCGGATCGTTCGCATCCGATCCACAACTGAGGGTGTTGCCATCACGGACGCCGCTATTGACAAGATTGCCGAGCACGGCGTTCGCATCAGTTTGCGGTACTGCCTTCAGCTCCTGACACCGGCAAGGTAGGTGGCTTAATACTCGAGCTCACTTCTCTATTCTCGATCTCGTGTGATCACATTGGAAAGTTCCGTTTGCTAACAGCCACAAAGCATCCTCGCCAAGGTCAATGGCCGCAGTCAAATCGACGTCCAGGATATCGCAGAATGCGAAGACCTCTTCCTCGACGCCAGGCGGAGCGCCTCGGTACTCACGAGCGAGCTGGGACGAGGCTTCATCTCATGAGCGAGCGGTCTAGAAACTTGGTTGCTAGGTGGACTTGTCATTTCTCGGTTGTTACAGGTTTGATTTTTGTGTCTTATTCCGTGAGTCCTGCAAGCATGATAGATATGAGGGAAACGGAAACCGGCCAGGGAAAAGGTCCGGGAGGCGAACGGCTGGAGTCAAAACCGTGTTGTTGGATTTGTTGTTTTTCTAGTTTCTTCTCTATCAATAATACCAACGGTCGAAGATGTCTGAGGATGACCCGTTTGACGCTTTGTGGTTGGCTGGGTGAGGTCTTTAATTATGACGATAGCATGGTCTGCTGGTCTCGAGTAGTGATGGCTCATTTGACCTTCAGGACTGCTGCAGAGACAACACAACAACATATCTTCACCTTTGTACCAGAGCCCCTTTATCCGCAAAACACCGATTGATTTGAGGGAGATCGAGTTGGAACACACCGTTTTATGCGGCATACACTAAGCCCAGTTCGGCTGACATATGGCTGACTTAAGTCCTTTGTTGCAGTGTCTACATTCCAACGGCGATGCAGCTGCGCATTCCACCCGCATGTGTCCCTCTCACATCCACACCCTGATTCATTATCCCCCCGGCGTCTATAGCCATGACTGGGGACAGAGGAGGTTGGATCCCTCACCTATTCGTTTGTGTCTGGAAGGGGGCCCCAGTTGGTGTCTCTTGTTTTATGCTGGTAGCGGAAATTGGGCGCCAGGAATCCAACTGCAAACAGAACAAAAGAACTCTTTGAACAAAGAAAACGGGGAAAGCCTCAGGCGCAAGAGGAGACAACACATCTTCAGTGCATTCCCGAGACACATTTTTTCTTCTCTCTTAGAGGAACAACATGCACCAACTGCATATTCGTTCCCCGATCACACCTGCTCGCACTCTTCATTCTAGTCAATCTAGTCGGTCTAGCCGTGACCAGAGCAGCATAATGAGCTGCCCAGATATGCAATATACTCCCCGTCACTCCCGCACCATGAGGCCAGGGTCATTCAGCCCATTCCCACACGACCGGTTCTCTTTTTTATTGTTCAGAAGACGTATCAATGGAGACAGGTCACAAAGAGACAATCCAACAAGAGAAGCCGACCTCTCTAATCCTTTATTATTGTCCCTGAGGCGTGCCGTCACACTCCTGCTCTGACCCCCCTTCCCCATACTTCTGATCATATACGACACGGGAACGACTCAAACTTGTCTGAGAACACTCTTCTTCACTTCTCTCTCCTTCATCGTTCCTTGAACCTCCACTTGGCTTTCCCTCAGATACAAGACATATTCCCACATTGCAGCTTGTGAGAGAGACCTGAGACTATCGTCTGCAGTTCTGACCTGTCTCTTCTGCCCGCATATCTCGCACCTGGCCGACGACCGTCCGTTTGCCAGTCTCTCAAACCACCACCACCAAGCCGCCCAATTATGACCAAGACAGGGTGCTCTGCCTCGTCCATCTGAATCCTCAGACCCGAAACAGACAACAATCGTCATCCACATCTTCCAGTACCTGACAGGCAGAGACTCAATCCTCTCTTTCTCCTCTTACGCAGAGCTTGTCTCCAGCCAGCCAAAGGAACAGCAAAAGTAGGAGATCATGTCGAGCTCAACCAGAGCGGGTGCCCCCAGCGGGGGGAGACAGACGTTGCCGGACAAGAAGCCAGACAGGACGGCGGGCGAGCCTCCATCACCCGACTCGCCTCTCCGCTCGGCAGGCCCTCTGACTAGAAAAAGGGCCGCCTCCCTCAGGACGGACGGCCCCCGGGTAGAGGACCTCAGCTTGAACACGCCTACAGCAGTAGAGAGGAGTTCACCACAGCTGCCCGAGAGTGGGCGGGACCTCATCTGTCTCTGCACACCAGCACCCAAGGTTCCCAGACCAAGGAACGGTATGTCTTTCTCGTCTTCAGTCGCCTTCACCTTGCTGTTTACCCCCGTGTTCGTCGCTTCATCTCCGTGCAAACGGATTTTAGGCGAGCTTTCGCTTGTTATACCGCATCTCACACCTCCTTGCATCATTTCTTTGTACCCTGTCTTACCCCCGGACATTCCTCCGTCCCGTCCAAGAAAAAAAAGGAGGCAGCACTCGCTGCCCTTGCTGGCTGACATATGAGAACACCACCACCCCCGACTTACGCACTTTACTGACAACAGCATCTTGCTCTAGCATTCATCCTCTACCGCCAGCATCATCAAGCTCAAGTGGTAGCCCAGAACCCCGGGCTCGCCAACCCGGAAATCTCAAAGATCATCGGCGAGCGATGGCGAGAGGAGTCCGACGAGCACAAGGAGCAGTGGAAGCGACTTGCTGAAGAGGAGAAGGTTCGTCACCAGCGCCAGTACCCGGACTACCGCTACCAACCTCGCCGCGGCGGAAAGACAGCCGCCTCGCGAGCTGCGACACCAAACACCCAGCCGGGCGAGGACCCAGGCCGGTGTCCCAAGTGCGGAGGACGATACATCGCCACGCCCCGCACCCCATCCACGCCCTTTCCATACACCAACACACAGTCCCGAGGCACGACCCCTACCGCAAATAGCGGCAGCATGTCGTACGCCCCTAACCCCAGGGCGGTTGAGTCGGACCACGCCCGTTACCCCTCTCAGAGCCACGGTCGAGAGCCGCCGCAACATAGGGGCTCATACCAGAATTATGGCCCCCAACCACAGCATCACCACCACCAGTACCAGCCTCGCAGCAACCTGCACGGCATCAGCGAGGACTACGACATGGAGTCCCCGTCCGCAGCAAAACGTCGCCGCTATGATAGCAGCGGTGGCTATTCCGACGGCCCGTCGTACTCGGTGAGCCACGGGCCACAGTACTCGTACGGAGGACAGCCCTATCCACATGCGCTGCCGCACCATGTCCGTCCGCCGCCGCCGCCGCAGCAGCACCCCATTCACCGACACCCTTCTGTGGGCGGACATGGAATGCCGTCTCCTGCGTACCCTCCGCCAGGCAATTCACTGCCCGGTCCCTCCCAGCTTGGGCCACGAGGCAGCATCGGCATGGCACCACCTCCTCGACCTCCTCCCTCGGCCACATATCCCCCAACAGGTCCTCCCCGCCGGGAGACAGGCGCAGGCACACCATCAGCCCCGGGCTTCGACGAGTCTCTGCGTCTTCCACCCTTGCAAACGCCAACCACTACCACGCATGTGCCCGCCCCGGCAGCTCCAGCCCGCCACTCGCTCTCTCCTACCTCAGTCGGCACAGCGGGCCCTATCCCGCAGACCCAGCAGTGCGACCGCGACAACCAAGCTCGTGGTGTGGAGGCCATGATCATGAGCATACCTTACATCAACAAGCTCAAAGTCCTGGAGAAGATCGCCCCTCCCCTGGCACCAGGTAGCCCGGGCAACGAGACCCGAGGCCCAGTGATTGCCGTCGAGGGTGCCGTGCCCAGCCTCGTTATGCAGGTGGGAGCCATCGTCGAGCGCGCACTAGCTGCTAGCGGGGAGTGTGCTGTTCGCACGTGGAGCAGTGACAATGGAAAGACAGAGGGTGTGGAGGGAGGACAGTTGGGCTTCGCCACGTACCTCCAGACCATCACCGACTGGCACGGCAAGTCGGCCGAGATCGTCAAGCACATCACCACCTCGCCTGATCCAGTCCGGCGCGGGTCGGATGTCTCCATGGACGGCGGCTCAGGCGACGAGAGGAAGTCCAAACCCGGCTCCGTGAGCCGGGAGGCGACCAGGGCGTCGTCGGTGAACACCGCCGTCTCCGCACCTCCTCAACCGCAGGGTGCCCAGCAGCAGAAGCCTCTTCTCCCCGTGGCGTTGCTCACCGAGGGCTTCAGCCTGACCACCTCCGACCGGTTCGCGTGCAAGGTGCCCATCGCGGACTCGTACGCGCCCGTCGACCACTGGCAGTGGATGGCGACGCTGTGGCGCGGGATCGTCGGACCGGATCTGGTCATCTACGTGCGCGGCGCGGAGGAAGAGGAGATGACGCGGCTGCAGGCCGTCGAGATGAACGGGGCGGATATCATGAAGGTCAGGGTTGTTGTTCCCTCGGGGGCGGCGGCCGATATGAACGATGTTGTGGTTGGAGAGAAGGTCGAGAGGAGGCTTGGGTTTGAGGTTGTGGAGTGGGTGAGGAATGGGAGTTTTAAGGAGGGCTGATGGGAGAGAACGGGGAGAAAAGAGAGAGAGAGAGAGATGGACGATGTCAGTGGAGGATAAAGCACAGGACAGAAAGAAAGAAGAGGAAAGTCGATAACGTAAGTTTCGTGGGTGGGAAGGGGTTGAGACTACTTCTGATGTGTATGGCAGCATGGACTCCATATCATTAGCTTAGCAAGGAGTCCCGCATACACGGAATGTCTCTGGGAGAAGAGATGAGGCGCAATAGATCGTCCACAATCATCCAATGAGTCCCGGTATGAATGCCACCCATCTGGAAGAGGAAGTCAAGCAGGACAATGATGTGAAGCATGTCTCAACATATGAGACAGGCTCGAGGTTGGGAAAGAGCGGTCAGCGTAAAGTGTTAGATAGGTACTCCGGAGTCTGTGCAGAACACAATGTGCTGTTGCTGAATTCGTATTGTTGCTTGCTTGAAGCGTGTACCTGCGCATCCGCATAGCAAATATCGTGTAAGTGCCCGCTGCAGTCCAATATCAGTGTAACTCGACGCTTCCCCCTTCACAACCCTGACGAGGAAGGTGTGGTGGATCTCACCTCCTTCCAGAAAGACAGGGATCGCCAACCTTAAATAACCAGCCCCACATTAACCCCTGTCCGGCACTCCTTGTCGCGTCAAACTGTCCCAACTGGCGCGTGCACCAACATCGGAACGAACCTCCTGTTTACTGACCCAGAGCTCCTTTGCATTTGCGTCATCAACATAACGACGACCACCAGCCATGAGATAAATGTCGACACCATGTCGGATCTCGAAGGTCTCGCACTCGGCCAGACCGTCCGCCTCACCGATGGCCGCACGGCCATCATCCGGTTCCTGGGCCGCACCAACTTCCAGATAGGGGAATGGGTCGGGGTCGAGCTCGAGGACGGCTCGGGGAAGAACGACGGCAGCGTCAATGGGGAGAGATATTTCGAGTGCGGCGGGCTGGGGCGAGGCATGTTCTGCAGGCCGAAGGCTGTCACAGTCATCGCCCAGCCGGCACCTGCAGCTCCCAAGCCTGCGGCCGGAGCTGCTGCCACGAGGAAAGGAGGCCGGCCAAGTAGCATGTTCACTGGCGGCACCGCGCGTGCGGGTTCTACAGGCGATGCAGCGCTAGGAAAGAGGATGAGTTTGAACGCTCCGAGCCCTAGTCCGGTTCCGAGGATGTCACGGCCGTCCAGCCTGGTCAGGGTGTGTATATTTCTTTGTCTGTTCAGCTGTAGGAATGGTAGTACTGATGTGATATGTGACACAACAGTCTCCCACGAAATCACCTACGAAACAGCTAGGCATAGGGACCGCTTCCTCAAGTGCTTCTACTTCTCGAACAGCGACACCGTCGAATGCAACTGCCCGCGTCGTTTCAGCCGCCGGCAAACCACCCCGACCATCCGTAGGTGGAACACGCACCTCTATGGGACCTCCGAGCCTCCCAGCTTCAAGAACCACCCGGCCCAGTTCAACAACATCAACGGCATCAAGAACAAGCATGGCTCCCAAACCCCCAGCTGGTCGCCTGTCTCTGGCGCCGGGGAGAGCTGCATCACGACCGAACACACTGCGAAACCCATCCGGCGGCTCAGCATCTGGTACTGAGAATGGAGCTCCGACAGGATCTCCGGGCAAGAAAGTTGGATCTCCGAGAAAGAGCGACGAAGAAGACCTGCCTCCCGAGATACTGTCTCCCCAGCCGCAGAGCCCAGTACAAGCAAAGACCATGGCACTCGAGCGCCTGACCAGCGGACCTGCTCCCACAGCCACCAGATCTCCCGCTTCCCGAACAACCGGTGTATCTTCTAGCTCAGCGCCGGCGACAACGGGCAGAGCTGCGGCAGCTAATGCTGCCAATGCCGCTGCCGCGAAGGAGCTCGACGAGCTGAGAGGGAAATTCCGGATAATGGAGCGCAGGAGGGCGGAGGACCGGGAGAAGATGGCGGAAATGGAGAAACTGCAGAAAGAGCGCGACAAGTTCGAGGGGCTCATCCAAAAGCTGCAGGCAAAGATGCAACCCCTGTCGCGAGAGAACAACGAACTCAAGAAAATGCTGCAAGAGGCCGAGGAGCGCCTCGAGTCGATCGAGCAAATGCAAGCCGAGCACGACAGCATGATGGAGCTTGCGACTATGGACAAGGAGATCGCACAGGCAGAGCATGAGGCGGTGAAGTCAGAGCTCGACGTGTTGAAGGACAAGCTCGAAGAGCTCGAGCTTGAAGTCGAAATCCTCCGGGAAGAAAACGCGGAGCTGACATCAGATGTTCACCCTGAAGAGAGGTCCAGCGCCAGCTGGTTGGGTCAGGAGAAGAAGATCCAACGACTTACCGAAGCCCTTCTGCGACTGCGAGAGATAACCCAGCAGCAAGAGGAGGAGTCCAAAGACGAAATCAAGGGGCTGGAGTCGGAATTGCGAGACTTCGACGCCCTCAAGGAGGAGCACACTACCATCAAGGAGAAGCTATCCCAGTCAGAAGCTGCTGTCGAAGACCTTCGGCAACAACTCGATACCGCGTTAGGGGCGGAGGATATGATTGAGGAGCTTACCGACCGGAACATGAGCCAGTCGGAGCAGATCGAGGAACTCAAAGCCGTCATTGAGGACCTCGAGAGCCTGAAAGAGATCAACGACGAGCTCGAAGCCAACCACGTGCAAAACGAGAAGGAGATGCAAGAGGAGCTTGACTTCCGAGACAACGTCATTGCCGAGCAGGCGCGGAGAGCTGCCCAGCAGGAAGAAGCCTTGGAAGACATGGAGTATACTCTGTCCAGATTCCGGGAGCTCGTCACGAGTTTGCAGACGGATCTGGAGGATATGCGGGCATCGCATGCCGTCACTGAGACGGAATCCGAGCAGCTCAATAGCAAGTCCCGCGCCATGATGGATTTGAACATGAAGCTGCAGATTTCCGCTGCAAAGGCACAGGTCAAGGCAATCGACCTCGAGCTGCGGCGCTTGGAGGCACTGGAGGCGGAGCAACACCTCGAGATCGTCAAGCTCTTCCTACCGGACACTTACAAGACCGATCGCGACTCGGTGCTGGCGCTGCTGAGATTCAAGCGCCTTGCGTTCAAGGCCAACTTGCTGAACGGATTCATCAAGGAACGGGTCAATGGCCAGCCTCACCCTGGACACGAAGACGATATTTTTGCCGCCTGCGATGCCATCGACAAGCTCACCTGGGTGACAACTATGTGCGACCGCTTCGTCAACTCGATCAGCCATTGTTCATTGGAGCAGTTCGCTAAGTACGAAGGTGCCCTGTACGAGCTAGAGCCGGTGGAACGGGCGTTAAACGCATGGATCGACGGGCTGAGACGCGATGAGCTCAAGGAGAAGCAATGCGCCAGCGACCTGCAACGGACGATGGCTCTCATGAGCCATCTCGGCGAAGTGCACATTGCTGATGACCTCCAGGGGTTTGCCGAGAACGTGCACATGAAGGCGACACTGATGCAGAGCCACCTGGAGTCTGCCGCTGTCACGTTCACAACCATCAAGAACATGGTTCAGCGAGTTATTCCGCCAGCTGAGGACGATGACTTGGCCGAAGCATTCGCAAAGAGGACAGAGCTCGTCGTCAGTCAGACCCGCAGCGCCAAGGTCATCGCCGGCAAGACGGTCAGAGCTCTGGAGGACCTGAAGAACAGGTCACTCTCCCTCACACCGGATACACTAGAGGCCTTCGAGCGAGCAGAGATCATCAGCGAAGAGCTCGCCGACCTTGCCCGAAAGCTCGGCGTAGACCTCCACCAACTCCTCCACGAAGAAGGCCGGACCGAGCCGCACACCTACACCGAGGTCCAAACCTGCGCCCACAGGACAGCCATGACCGCCTACGGCGTGAGCGAAAGCGACCTGTTCGACACCTACAAAAAGAAACTCGAGGCCCTAACCGGCCAGATCTCGGACCTCTCAGCCCTCAGCAACGACCTGACCCAGACCCAAGAGTTCGAGCGCAGTCAATCTCCCTGGCTCCTACGCAGCCAAGAACTCAAAGCCCTCAAGACCATCCCTGTCGATGCGGAGGAAGAACTCCGCCACCTCAAGGAGGAGTACAACGAGGCCCGGCGCGCCATCAGCGTGCACGAGGAGAACCTCTCCATCGCGCAGCTCAAGATCGCCACGCTCGAGTCCCGCATGCGCGACGCCAACACCAAGGCATCGCGCATCTCGGAGCTCGAGACGGCGCTGGAGCGCATGCGCGCCCAGACGAGCAGTCTGAAAGACGACATCGAGAAGCAGGACCGCGAGCTCAAAGCCCTCGAAGCCGACAGGGACAAGTGGAAGAAAGTGGCGAGCGACAACAGCAGCCGCCTGCTCGCCGGGACGGAAACGGGTGGCGCCAAGGCAGGCGCCGAACGCGCCGTCGCCACGGCGAGGGAGATGGACGCCCTGCGCTCGGAGATCGCCAGCCTACAGGCTGCGGTGCGCTACCTGCGCGAGGACAACCGCCGCGCCCGCCTGACAGAGCAGAGCGGGATGGACTGGCTGTCCGAACCGCTCGTGCGCAAGCGCGCCGACCCTGTGGAACAGCAGAAGGCGCTCGTGGTGGCCGAGGGCCGCGACGCGCTGGGGGAGCTGGTTAGGCTTGTCGGACAGGCAAAGGTGTTTGATCTCTCGACGCTGCCGGAGGATAAGCTTGCTTGGAAGCCGGCGAGGAGTACCCCCCGGTACCATGCTGCTAGACAAGCGGAGGATTATGCCGCTTGGAAGGGGTGGCAGGAGGAGGTGCTCCGGAAGGCGAAGGCGGTTGTGACAGGTGTGGAGAGGAAGAAGGGCTCGGAGCAGGGGAGGAGCGTGAGGAAGACGGCGGCGAGGTTGCAGATACGACTGCCTGGAAGGGACGGGAAGGTCGTGCCCGGGATGGGAGAGGATGTACAGGTTGTTGGCTCGCGGGAGTGGGAGGGCTTGCAGGGGAGACTTGCTGCCGTGATGTAGGTTTTGCTGTGGCATGGTGTTTGCCTGGCTGTGGATGCCAGTACTCGATACCCCTTTTCTTTGTAGTGTCTGGCTATGGCGTGTATATCTAGCATTTGCATACCAGGTCATTTTAGCAATACGGCATGCAGTGACCTCGGCCATGCGCTTGAATATTCGATTTTGCTAGACATCCATGCTCTAGCTTACTGAATCTGCGCCATGACTCCTGCCATGTTTGCACATGCCCAACTCGGCCAGTAATTCTCCCTCACTCTCGGCAACGGGCCTAACATACCTTCCTCCAGGGTCATAACTCCAATATCCCGCTAAACAAGGGCCTCACTTCTTCCCCTTCCCCTTCTTATCCTTCTTCTTCGCCACCTCCTGCCCACCACCACCGCCACCTCCCCCTCCCCCAGCACCAGCCAACAAACTAGCCATATCCGGCATACCCCCGGCGCCCCCAGCTCCTCCTCCACCCTGCATCTCCTTCATCATATCCTTGAATAAATTCTCTGACACGCCGCCACCCGTAACAGCAGGACTCCAATACGGCACCAGCTCGCCGATCTTCCAACCCCTCGGCACCGCAGGCTTAGGCCACGGCTTACTCGGGTCCGGGGCCGCCAGCCCGCCCTGGCCGTGACCCGGCAACCTCCACCACAAGCTCGAGCTCTTCTCCGTCGTCGGGTTGGCCTTGAGGTGCTGCGCGACGAGGGTGTAGAGGTGGTGCTTGTTGTTCACGCTCTGCGCCCCGATGGGTACCGGTTGGCCGCCTGTCGGCTTGTTCTTCTGTTCTTTGAGCAGGACGCGCACGCGGCCGGGGTTGGCCCAGTCCTTGGGGTGGAGCTTTGTCGGCTCCAGGACGGGGTTGAGGCGCAGCTTCTGGCACGCCGACGCGATCTCCACGGCCAGCGGGTTGGCGACGGCCAGGGACTTGGAGACGCGGCGGCCCTCGGCGCGCGAGCGCGAGGCGTCGAAGTAGACGGGGTAGAGGATCTGGTAGCCCGCGTAGACGGCGAGGGACTGGGCGGTCTGGTAGGCTGGCGGTGGGGGTCCTGCTTGTCCTGCTTGTTGACGTTGGACTTGAGGGGAGGGGAGGTTGGCTGGGGGGAGGATGTGCTGGTGCTGGTGCTGCGCGGCTCTCGCTGCTGCGCCGCCTTGGCGGCCGCCGGTGCCGGTGGAGGGGGCGCCTATGGAGGAGATCTTGGAGGTGCCCGGCGCGACGCGGCGCATGATGTCCTCGTCGGCGAAGTCGTCGATGTCGCCCTCTGAGGGGTCGGACATGTCGACATCGTCGCTGTCGGATACTTCTTCTATTCGTGGGTGGGACATGGTGTGGATGGTTTTGGGTGGTGAAGATTTGGGGAGTGGTGGAAGCTCGGGAGCACAGCTTGAGTGTCGTTGTCAGTTGACGACACTTTGGTGCGGGCGGCTATGGTGGGGTTTAGTGGAGAATGGTCAATTTGTGGGGGCTGAGGTGGTGGGTTAAGGTACAGGGGAGGAGGTACCGAGTATCTTTTGACCTCGCCCCTTGGTTGGCATCAAATATGGGCCTTGTAAAGGTCAGAGGTACAGGTTGTCTTCACTTCTCGCACACATGCATACCAGGGTTGTATCCCGGCCACTGTCTGTTCAGCAGAACTGTCGTATCCTTGAGATGACGAGCTAGCTACGGTACAGATTATGATTCCAGCGAAGAGGCAAGAGCACCGACGTAAGATGAGATATTGACATCTTCTGAGACAGTAAGCTGTCTAGTTAACATGTGAGCCACAATGCTTCTATCGACCAGAACTAAGAGCAGCAAGCAGAGTTAAGAGTAGAGATCTATCCTCAAGAGCGGACCAACCCAGATATCCCCGTACCACTGCGACTCCCAAAACCCCAACCCCTGACCATCGACTCCCTGATGAACACCATGCCTTCCTAACCACCTCTAGCTCCCATCCGGATAGATACTCCAGTAAACCGAATCCCACACAGCCCCGCTCTGGCACGGCATCGTCCCCGTGGCCGCGATCCGCCCGCCCTCGGCAAACCTCCCGATCGAAGTAGTGATAACGTCCATGATGTCCTGATTCCCAATATGCACGAAGGCGCTGGCCGACTTGACCTGTACGCCGAAGGCGCACGTGCCGAACTGCACGAGCTGGTGGAAGCTGCCCGTGACGGTCTCGACGGACCACGTGCCGCCGCCCGCGATGTTCTTGACGATGACCTGGCATTCCTTGACCAAGGGCGAGCCGAACGGGTTGGTTTCTTGGGAGAAGGTCGAGTCCTTGCAGTCGCTGACGGATTTGCCGGGTTCGAAGGTGACGGCGGGGGTGGTATTGTCCGGAGAAGAGGGGGATGCGGCGCTGACGGCTCCAAGGAGGAGGGCCAGGGGGAGGAGGATGAAGTGGGGGAGCATTGTTGCTGGTATGACTTAGCTGGGCTGGGGTTTGCGAGGAGGTAGGTATGGTAAGGGGCTTACCTGACTTGTGGCGATAATATATTTGGTGTTGAGCGTTGGTTTGGTCTCTTGCAAGAAGTATAGAGTTTAAAGAACGACTGAAGTTGGTAGGAGAAGCAGAGGTAGAAGCAGATGTAGCTGGATTTTATAGCAGTTTTGGAGGAATGATTAGACTGACCTAACCACAAATGAGTGAGCCGGATGGCCGTGATACAAGAAGCGAGAGTGGTAGGGGTCAAACAGTTGGAGTGAATCACGAACTCTTGCGGGGGGATACCGAGCGGTGGACTTGGTTGGCGAGGCTCAACGGGCCGTCCTCCAGGAAGCCTCGACGGAATTCAGCATACTCTATGGCAGCACCTACCGCAGCAGGAACGCCTTCCAGAGGTCAGGCAAGAGCAGCTGAGTCTTCCGCTCTGTCGTTCACAGCCGCCCAGCGGATAGCAAACGACGAGAACATTAGCAGCCTCTTCTCCCCCAGCTGAACTCCAGAGTTGCCATCAGAGAAAGCTCGGGTATCTGCAAGACAGCTTGCATGACCTGGCTATTTCGCTGTACGATTGGCTATAGCATCCAAATGTATTCGAAAGTCTTGAGGGAACCACGTCCTCCTGTTCCGAGGAATGCATGAAAAGCAAGCTATGGACTCTAGCGACTCGCTTGACGGTTCGACGATCATAACACCCGGATTCACACATCTACGACCAAGCGACAGACAGTTCGTTTAATTTCACATTAGTGCCATCTGCCCGAGGTAATTCGTCTAGAGGAACATCACAGTACGCCTTCCAGAACAGTAATGTGTATTCCATTCCGGATACTCAAAGCACTTTCTGAAAAGTATTACTGAAAAGGAATCAATTTGAATAACAACAAGGCCCATGCACGCTATGTTTCGTGGCTTAATGCGTTGCTCATCCATTTTCCTCCGCTGCATGGCTGGTAGTAGCCTCTCCTCCCCTCCACTTGAAGGGTGTCTGTTTCCGTGTGTCAGTCATGGAAATGGGAAATTCCACGCTGTAAGGTGAGCCAAAGCTCGATGCCAGTGTTCAGAGGTGGCAAGTCTCAGTACTAGTAGTCGTCATTGGTCTGACTGGGCTTCCGCAGCTTGCAGCCGGGAGGGTGGTCCTCGGGCCTGAACTTGCAGTATCCGTGCATGCAGACGTTGTCCTTGATCGTAGGACACTGGGGAATCGGTCAGTCAATATGGACGTATTGCCAGGGGGATTGGAAAGAAGACTCACGTGATGGCCGTAGATGCAATTCTCTATTTCGCAGTCCTGACCGCTAGTGCACGGGTTCAAGCGGGTAAGGAAGGCGATAGCTACTATCTCGTCCTCCGTTGGTTTGTACTTGTGCTCGAACACGCAGTCGTTGCCCTTGGAGCAGGGACCTCGTAAGTAGTGGTTGTTGCAGAGCTTGTTATGATCTTTCCGCTTTTTGATCCTCTCGAGTGCTTCGGGCTCCACCTTCAAGGTCGGATCCAATCCTCGACGTCCCGGGTTCCATGGCGGCGGAGCCGGTTTCTTCTCCTTGGGCGCCTCTCTTGTCCCGTTGGTCTTCTTCGGCTGAAGAGGAATTGGGAGAGTCATCTGCGGTGGAGGGGTGGCGGCCTTTTTGATGGCACGAGCGTATGACACCGGCTGCTCTTCTGCTGTTGCTGGAGTCGACGCAGGTCGAGGAGTAACAGCAGCAATGAGGGCAGGCCCGGGGCTGCCGATGGGCGACAGGAGGGTTTGTCCTTTTGGTGATGGTTTTGCCACCAACTTCTCTGACCGGAACAGGGTGTCGCTGAGGCTGAGAACGCTGACCCCAGTGACGAGGAGTTCGTGAACGGTCCGAGTGCCTTCAAGAACCGTGACACGCTCTTCCGTAGCCGCACTCGCCATTACGCCGTTTACAAAGGCAGCGTAACCAGCGTCGTGCGAGACCCCAAGGATGACGTGTTTGCAGTTATAGTTTCTAAGATGCCATGTTGCCGAATCTGCGGCGTAATGGTTAATAAAGGGGCTATTCGGGACGGGCGGAGATTGATCAGCGTGGGTGCCTCACCTTTTATCTTTGCGTCAGGTCGGTCGGAACCGACGTCAATAAAATCAAATGATGGTACGCCTTGTGTGAAGCCTAGCGAGAAGTTCTTCAGGTCGCTTTCCTTCTCCATGCTGCCGCTTTTGCGCATGGCTTCAGTCAGTCCCGAGAGGTTGACATAGACTCTACCAATGACCTCAATTTCGGTGGCAAGCCCGTGACATTGTTTCAGTATGGCGGTCTTCAGGGCGAGAGCAGCTTTCTTACCACCCTCAACGCCCCGCCTGATGAAATGGTCCTTGAACTACACAAGATACGGTCAACATGGATCAGTAAGACGACAGAGGTAGTACGCCAAAAGGGGTCGCCATACAAGGAGCCCGTCACCGTCTATCAAGACAACGACGTAGGGGTTGTGGCTCTGCAACACTGCCTCGATGCTGCGCTCACTGCTGCCCTTAACACCAATGTGCGGCCGACCCTGCAGATGTTGGTTGAGAGCGGAAAAGGCTGTCGTCAAATTCTGCACTTCTAGTTGTAGTTCTCGTCTCGAGTTCGTGGCGTCGGTTAGGTCGAGCTGGGAAATGTGCAGTTGCCTTTGCAGGTCTTCGATTTGGACAGCCAGGTCTGTCGTGATGCGTTCATTGTACAGAATGAGATCCTGTGGGGAAGTTACAGCGTCAGTAATCATATCACCGTAATCTCTACCGTCAATAAGTGATCGTACGCACCTTGGCCAGTTCCGTGTAGCTGTCCCGATAGGCCTGCAAGGCTTGGAACCGTTGGATAAACGCCATCCTGGCATCGTTCTCCATGATGTCCGAATAGCGCCACGCCTTGTGGCTGTAGCCCAGCGTTGTTCAGTGTAGATGTAGTCGATTCCCTGGAGGTTTAGCGGACAGGGTGGAAAGCCGTGGCGAGATGATTTTGCAAAGGTTAAATATTTCCGTGGTGGTGCGTTGGTGGGCAAAGAGGTTGATATCCGGCAAGCACGCACGCAGCTGCAGTATGCCAGTTTCCGTCGAAGAATGTTATTGATGATTCGGGGTGGTTCGTCTCTGAAGATGTGCTATTCGGTCCATGGACTTAGAAATTAGTAGAAATGGTGAGGTGAAAGTGGGAAGCTGCAAAAAAGTGAAGAGTGAAGGTGGTGTACGATGAAGAGTGCTGTGTCCAGGTAAGGCGTACTTTTTGGGATGAACCTTTGTGGCTGCAAGGAGGCCTGGAGAGCCAGGGTCCTCTGGATAGCGCGTCGAGCTCCTGGCTATGGGCCAATCAAAAAGCACTTAAAGCAGCATACCCGGCGCTAAGAACATTTTAGCGCCTCGCTACCCGGGAATCCAGTCAAGCGCCTGCTCCACAAAGCGGGTTCTTCTTCCCTACGCTTGCGCAGCTTGTGCTGGGTGAAGCTTTCCAGTTCCAGAAAACGTTGTCGTGCCAGCTTCAGATTTCACAACGCTTTCCCTTCACTGCCCTGTGCACCAGGCAGATTTCTCTTTCGAATGTCATTCTCTGCCTACACTTGTTCTTTCGGGTTACAAACTGCAAACTGTATCTTCTGAGATGCCATATATTCCGGCATGACATATTGCAGCGTTCCGAACAAGACGGCATGCAGTACTTCGTGCAGCCAGACGAACCGAGCGCAGTCCATAACAGGCAAGTTTGCTTGATGCTTCTCGGTCTTCTCCAGAGCAGTTGCCTGAACTTTGTTCTGTCTTTTCTCTTTTTCCTGACTTACGGTCAGAAAGCACCGGATGCCTCTACATATGAGGCCCCAAGAAGATGTTTTTCTCCTTAACGGGTATGTGCCTTCGTAGGTTGTTGATCCCTCCGTCTACCAGTTTGCTAACTGGCCCGCCACTTTCTCCTTCTACATGATTACCCGACAAACATACGGGTAGCCGAGCTTCAGCTAACAGCAGTGTTTCTGCTGTGCTTTGAATGGTTGACTCAGCATACCTATCGGCGACTGCCACGTCGGAAGCATAACAAGACTTGAAATGGCGGTCGAGCGTGATAGCCTCAATTTCAAGCAATGCACTGAGAGATGGAGGGGAGTCAAATCGTCGATTCGTCAAATAGTCAATCCCCATTTCGTGAGGAACTGGAGTCTATATGAGTTTAGGACTCTGACATAACGTCTGAGAAGCGAGGAGTCAAGTCAAGTCGAGATGGCCCGGCTATCCCTTACTAACCTCATCTCCCCCTTACGTAACCAAGGTCGGCCAAGTCGCTCACCTCGACATTATCATTTGATAAGAGAAGCGTCAGAGCACTTCTCGAGTCGTCGTCCAGTGTCCCTCCAAAGTGTCCCCACGCTTATCAAGGCTTTCCAGGTTGTGAGCAACACTCCTTGATGGCGGCAGCCGCTCCACCCATATCACCACTGCGCAGCTGACACCTTTTGTACCACAGCCCACGAAGAAATTGGTCTGGTGTTACGGAGAACGCCCATGGAAGCGACGGGAGAGTCCAAGCGGATATGCGTTGGAGGTGCTACAGCATTGCATACAAAAGCCAGTATATGCCACCTACGCCATTTGTGTGTGAGATGCTCGGCCCGCGCGAGACAGCAGCCCTCAACTGTCACTTCGGGTGCGTTTCTGTAAGGTGTATTGCTGTGCCGGAGAGATGCTTTGCTTTTTCGGACCGTTGGTGTATATCCCGGTATGATAGGCTTTCGTGATCCGGTACTGCGAACCGGAGAGTGTATGGTTATTATTAGACCATGTCGTACATAGGAGACAGTGGAGGTCGGAGGATGCTTTCTTTACTTTTCAGATCTCATGTCACCCCTTCGGCATATTCTCGACTGGACCCCGGCACTCAATCAAGCTTGCATTAGCTTGCCCGAGAGTGGTCCATGACAGCATCCAATACTGTGTGCTACGCTATAGGCTAGACCTAGCGCCGGTTGTCAGGACCCAGCCGCCTGCGGACTGGGCTACTATCGAGAAAGAGGAGAGGACCAGACCGAGAGCTGAACCGTTGCTGGGGCCCTAAGAAAGCTTGGATGTCTCGTGATGAACCCATGTCGGCGATGATACAGGGCCTAGTAGATCTACTGTGATTGAATCGAGTCATTGTCGCTGAGCTTGTCGTATGATGTGCCACTTCTGCCAGAGGTCTGGTGCTGTGGATGCTGTCACGTCTGTCACAGTTGGCATGTGCAGCTGAAGCCCCCTGCCAATCGTAGAAGCGTCCCTTTTCCCTCGACCCAGATTTCGAGCGGGAACCCGAGCCATCCCTGCTTTGGGGCCTGCAGGCGGTGAATCTGTGATCCTTCCCGATGTCACTTTGTACCCTCGAAGTCTGCGGGGTGGTGTCCCGCACTTGCTCCAACAAGAATCGGTCGGCCTTGGCCTAAACTTCTGCACTTGCCAACATCAGATCAAATCTGTTGGAATATCGTCTCTCTTCCCTGTCAATTCGTTGACACTACCTTACTCAGTCGCTCAGTTGTTGCTTTTCTTCTCTGTCAGACTCGAATTGAACGTCTCCTCTGGCCTGGATCTGAACCCCTGAGCCACTCTCCCCACGTCCGACTCCTCCTTTTTGGACTGGCCACCCCTGGTTGTTTGTTGGCGGCTCTGGTCATTCCGGGTTCGTCTCCAGTTTCCCGCGCTTTTTCAGACGCCGTTGCGGAACCTTCCACTGACTGGTCCAGGACCCTTGCAGGCTTGCACGGCTGCTGCATCTCGTCACAAAAATCCAATTCCACAATCTTTCGAGGATTTTAGGAACCGCGACCTTTTGTCTCACACCGTATAAGAAGGCATTGATATCCCCCAAGCTCCGGCTTCGCAAATAACCTCGCGTCTCTTGACTCGCTCGCCAAGCAAGTTCACATTTCTTTTTCCTCTGGAACTGGAAAAAGGGGGTGTGCTTGCTGTTTATCTGCCGCACCATCCGTCACTCCGGACTGTCTCAGGCCATTCTAGCCGTCACTTCTGCCAGCAGTTTTTGGCTCGGCTTGATCGGTGGAACATAGACCCGCCGATCCAAAGTCAAAAAGCTCATCACCGACCCCCGGCTTGCGTTACGAAGAGGAAGCTGTCGTGACTCGCGCCGCTTTTCTTGACATCTCTCTCCGTGCGACCGTACTTCGGCGATCCTTTGAGAAGCTTCCAAAGTCATATTTATACCATAAGCCGACCACTTTGAAGGACACCTAGACATACAGCTTTCTCACCGCCCAATATGTCGACGGCACACCCCACCCTGAAGAAGTCCTTCAGCGCAAGGGCTGAGGCGGGCGCCCACCCTCTTACGAACTACCTCTACCGCTTGATGGAACTGAAGCAATCCAACCTGTGCCTCAGCGCGGACGTGACGACGGCGAGGGACCTCATCCACATTGCGGACAAGCTTGGCCCGTCTATCGTCATCCTCAAGACGCACTACGATCTTATCTCGGGCTGGGACTACAACCCCCAGACTGGCACCGGCGCCAAGCTGGCCACACTTGCGCGGAAGCATGGCTTCTTGATCTTTGAGGACAGGAAATTCTGCGACATCGGCAAGACTGTCCAGATGCAGTACACTGCAGGAACCGCTCGGATCATTGAGTGGGCGCACATTACCAACGTCAACATCGACGCAGGAAAGGAGGTTGTTAGGGCACTGGCCGAGGCGGCGGCCAAGTGGCATGAGCGGATCAACTATGAGGTCAAGACGTCGGTGACCGTCGGAACGCCCATCTCCGATTCGTTTGACGACGTTAACGGCGTCGATGACAGTCGGCTGGACCCAAAGGAACCCGTTGAGGAGAGTCACGAGTCCTACAACGGGCGGAAGGGAAGCATAGTGTCAATCACCACCGTCACTCAGTCTTACGAAATGGCCGGCTCCCCACGGTTAAGCAAGACGATTCTAGAAGGCGACGACATCCTCTATCCCGGCATTGAGGAGGCACCGATGGACCGCGGTCTGCTTATCCTCGCGCAAATGTCGACCAAGGGCTGCCTCATGACGAAGGAGTACACACAGGCCTGCATCGAGGCGGCAAGGGAACACAAGAAGTTCGTCATGGGATACGTCGCCCAAGAATGCCTGAACTCGGAACCGGACGACAACTTTATCCACACGACACCCGGCTGCAAGTTACCGCCAGCAGGCGAGGAAGAGAATGGTCAGCTCGAGGGCGACGGATTGGGACAGCAGTACAACACGCCTGCGAAGCTGATTGGAGTCAAGGGAACGGATATCGTGATCGTTGGGCGGGGTATCATCACTGCTGATGACCCCAAGTCGGAGGCTGAGCGCTACAGGAAACGGGCCTGGGAGGCTTACCAGGCCAGGATTCAATGAGGAAGCGAAAGACGGAGCAGTGTGTTAAAGGAAGGAAGACGGCTGCAAAGCAAAGCTTTACGATGACAGGCACGAGGGTCGACAAGGTCAGGTCGGGAGTAAAGGCTAGGAAAGTACTACGGTGTCTGGCGACTCCAGACGCGAGGGACCATGATGTTCGCTCTATCGGACGGCTGTCCTTCGTTTCTATATACGGTCAATCGAGTTCCTGCTACAGAGAAGCAAGAAAGTACGCCTCCCATCACAAGGATATCTGAACCAGCTGAACACTCTCCCGCCTGATCCGTGCCACGTCACATTGCATCAAAGGACTTAGCTCGAACTACGCTTCACAAACGACCTCGACACTACAAACTCATAAAAGTGAAGAATCACCTATTCTACTCTCGAAATGGGCAAAAAAGGAAAAATAGATGGACCAACCGGGGGTTGAACCCGGGACCCCCAGATGTCATGCTATGTTACTCCCAACGAATGGTTGTAACAAGTATAAGACTGATGCGCTAACCACTGCGCCACTGGTCCATGCCTCAAATCGTCGCTATTTCTCCTCTTCAAGTACCGGAATTTCCGGCCCGCAGTTCCACGTGCCACCTCAGCTTCCACCAATTGCGACATACGTAACCCCCGCTTTTCAGCTTCGGGGTTAGGAAGGTGGAATGTCCGGCGCATCGTACGAAGGAGCACTATATTGATTCTCATTTCGCCAGACAACCCAATGTGTTACTATATAACATAGGTTTCTGCGATTGTCTTGGACGCATACTTCTTCACTTACGTCCACGAGCAGGAAAACACCAGCGCAATGGCTTCCGCGACGCCGGAGAACGGCCAGCCCCGGATTGCGCAAATGACGCCAAAGTCCGAGGACGAAGAGGTGCCGCGGGATAAGAGAGACCTCACCGAAGAACAGTCTGAGGCAAAGCGCCCCCGAAAGCGCAGGCGGGTAGTCATATCGTGCACGGAGTGTCACCGTCGGAAACAGAGTACGCGCCGCCTCTACCTACCCAATGAATCCCAAACCAGAAGAAGATCCCAGCTAACCACCCTCTCCTCCCGTCCAGAATGCGACCGCAAGCTCCCCTGCACGAACTGTGTAACCCGCAACAAGACCGACGCCTGTAAATACGACACCGCAGCTCCCACCCTCAAAGCCCGCCAGGGCGGCGGCGCGACAAGCAGCAACGAAGGCGACTCGCCCATCGCCAACGGCGGCATGCGCGAGAAGCCGGGCGACAGCATCCCGAGCAAGGTAGCCAACTTCGGCTACTCGACAACGGGGACCTCGACCCTCGGCTTCCTGCGCAAGATCGACGGCGCCAATCCGGCGGAACCGCTCAGCCGGCTCGCCAACGGGGACGCGGGGGGTTCGCACGCCGACCACCTCAACATGCGGGAGCGGTACAAGTCGCTGATACGGCAGCTACCGGCGCGGACATACATCGATCAGCTGGTGGATATGTACTTCCAGGACTTCAACTGGATGTATTATGCGCTCGACAGGGACGTGTTCGATAAGCAGCTGGCGGAGTGGTTCAGCCTGCCGTTTAACTTGTTGACGAACGGGGGCCCGCAGGCGTTGACGCCGGACATGAGGAGTTTCCCGGCGCTGCTGTTCCAGGTGCTTGCTACGGCGCTGCTGGTGTTGCCTAGCGGTCCGGATCCGACGTTTGACTCGCTCAAGTATGCCGGGAATATGACGTTTGAGGATCTGGCGATGGATTACAGTGAGTCAGGGGTTGCGATCTGTTCGTTGCTGGGGAAGAGGCAGATGAGCATTACTACGGTGTTGGCTGGGTTTGTGAGGGCGAGTTTTCTGAAGTATGTGGCGCTGGTTACGGAGTCTGTAAGTTGGTGTCTTACCCCTTTATGTGAGCTTCGGAATTGCTAACAGACAGCAGTGGCACGCAATCGGCACAGCAATCCGAGACGCGCAAGAAGTGGGCCTACACAGGGACAGCCTGGACCCCAAGCCAGCAAGCGACGACGCGGAGGCCATCCTCGAAAACCAGTGGGAAATCCAACGGCGGCGCAAGGTCTGGATGCTCCTCCTCGGCTGGGACCTACACACGGGCGCCGTCCTCGGACGGCCAACAACAGTAGCCAACCTAAGTCCACCAACCCTCCCCGTCGACGTACCCATACCGAAGGACCGCTCGCGCACTCCCATCCAGCCGCGAGACCACAACGATCCGCCCACACCCCTCACCCGCGCCATCTGGGCGTACACCATCATGCGACCGCTACGGGAAATAATGGACCTGGAGGCTGACGGCCCCTGTCCAAAGGACTTCTCCAAGGTGGACGCCATCCACCAGCGTCTTCTAGACCTAGAAGACCAGACTCCCGCGTACTTCAGGTTAGAGAACCCGGACAACCGCTTCGACCACCTACCGGAGTGCCACTGGCTCCCCTCTGTGCGCGCATCGCTCCCGCAGCTAATAGCGTTCGACATCATGGCCCTGCACAGGCCGTACATCTTCACCCGCGCAAAGAGCAGGACGGAGGCGCTCAAGTCGAGCTTGAAAGCGCTCCACTCGCAGAAGCTGCACTTCCAGTCGCTGAAGCCGCAGCAGTATAAGACGTAACCTTCCCCGCTTTCTCCCCATCTTCCCCTTCTTGCTCCCCCCTTCCTCAACCCCTTCCTCCCCTCGCCCGCGCCAACTGATGCACTTTCTAGCTTCTCCCTCTTCTTCGGCACCTTCGACGCCATAGTCCTCATGGCGTCGATATTCATCCTCTTCCCCAAAGAACAGGCCGAGCTCGTCCGCCCGGCGATGCAACATTTCCAATGGGGCATCGAGCGGTTCGAGGCCATGTCGGAGCGCAACGCTTTGGCTCGGGCGGCGTTGGGCGTCTTGCACGCTATCCACATCCGGCTGAAGAAGAGCCTTAACCGTACTCTTGCTTCTTCTGTCCTGCCGAGGTTGCAACAGCCCCAGGTGGCAAAGGTAGGTACAGGATCTGGGTCAACGCCAAGCGACAACGCCAGCCCAGATACCGTGGCCTTCGGTAACGGGACGGCGGGGAGTAGTACCTCCGCTAGCGTAGTGGGCGGGACAACAACGGGGAGTGGTAGTCTCGGTAGCGCGGTGACGCCTACCACCGCCAGCAGCGGTGGCGGGGACTTCTACCAGCAACAGTCCGACGGTGTGGGAGGAGGAGGAGGGTTCGACTGGAACCTACCGAGCAACTTCGACTGGTCGAGCATACAACCCATCTACGCGACGGGGGACCTGGTGTACAACGATCTGGTGGGTATACCCGACGGCAGCGACGGGCAGGTGCAGAGCCAGTGGCCTGGGTTGGGTGGTGGTGCCGGGGTGGGAGCGGGAGGAGGACAGCAACAGCAGCAGCAGCAGCAGCCTTGGCAGTTCGAAGGCGACTTTGGGAATGATAGCGTTTGGAATTTGTTGAATCAGTATACCCCTTTTTAGAGTTTGAAAGTCGGAAGGCAGGAGGAAAGACGAGGAGGAGGAGCAGGAGGAATTGGGACCAAAGGTTGGGACGTCGGGTCTGTCTCAAATAACCGGGCCACCCTCGGGGGTCAAAGTCGATCGTGTCGTGCGTGGTGGCCTGGCTCGAAGCCGGAGCCTCAGCTTGGCTTACATCGGGACCCTCCTGGGTCGGCTCAACGGCGTGCTGCGTTACCATAGGGACTACGCTAACCCGTCTCAAGAGGGTCCCGGCATAAGCCAACCTGAGGCTCCGTCTTCGAGCCAGGCCACCACGTATGACACAAATGACTTTGACCTAGGAGGGTTCCGGCTTGAGTCACGCTGAGAATGCTACCTCGCGCGCTGGATGATAGGGAGGATGGGAAGGGGGTGAAGGGCTTGGGAACTGGAGGACGAGAGATGAGGGTAAATGACCAGGAGTTATAAAGACATGGGTGGCTGCTTGCTCGGTGTTATTCAATGGGTGATGATTCCACATCCTTATTACTCCGCTGTCTTACGAAACTTGTTCATGGGAGTGAACTCCGCGTGAGATCGGCGTTGTATTCCCTTTAGTAACATGCCAACGGCCAGACTGGCCGACTGGTGGCTGGTCGGTGTTAATTTCTCGCATATCTGACATGCATCCATCAGGGCCTATATCCGAAATCACAAGTCCGTCACACCGGGTTCCCAATGGCGCATCTACAGGGTAGTCGGCCCATTATGTATGGTCAACCATACGCAAAGCATCTTAGAGAGTACGCTTGGGGTAGAGAACTCGCATGATGTTCTGCGACGAGTTCATCGTTGTGCCATCGATCAATCGTCCAGTCGTGCGTTCGAGATGCCGCGCGACAGGCGCAGTCCTGCTGCAGGTGTACGTCTCCTAGCGCGCATCTTGTAGTTGCCTCTCTCTTTTCCTAGTTTGTGAATAGCAGCATGTAGCACATGTTCATCAAGCCGAAGGGAAGCAAGCACCGTCTCATAGAAATACTTCCTTATTTTTGTTCAAAGGGCATCATTAAACATAGAGTCAGTCCCCAGCCAGCGTGTATCATTCTTCACGAAGTTCAACAACATTTAAAAACCTGCCAAACTCGTAACACATCATATCCCCATCCCCTACAACCTCCCACTACCTCCCCCAGGCACAACCCCAATCTCCTCCCCACCCTTCGGCACCTCCATCCCCCGCTCTCCAACCACCCTCTCAGTACGCACATCTCCCTTCTCCCCTTTCTCCCCTCCCACTCCCACCCCTTGAGCACCAGGCCGCCCCTCATCACCAGCAAGCCCATACCAAACAATAACCCCCACCCCCAACAATCCGGTAACAATGCTAAAAGTCAGCGCCACGATGCCCCTCGCCGTAAAACCCTCGGGCAAGGGTTTAGGCGGGCTAGGCTGGCCGCTCAAGTCCAGCAGGTCGGCCGTGTTGGCCGCCGCGTTGCCCGTTGTGGGTATGGAGAGGGCGGCGCAGTTGTCGAGGTGGTCTTGCGGGATCTTGCCGCCTAGTGATTGTTGCAGAGCGAGGGGCGCCTCGACGAAGGTGGCGGCGAGGCCGGAGATTACGTGCCATTCTATGTGGCAGTGGAAGAGCCATACGCCTTTAGGGAGGGGAGGTGTTAGTCTTGTTGGTTGGCTGATGAGGAGGATGGGTAGGTGAGAAGAAGCAAATGGGGGAAGGGAGGGCAAGGAAAGGGGACGTACCGGGATTATCAGCCTTGAAGCGCAAGACGATGTTGCCATCGGGATAGAGGACTAGAGTGTCGCGCCTCATGGGGATGGCGGGGAAGGAGGCAGATGTGACGTTGGATTCTTCAAAGAGACCTGCTTCCTCCTCCGATCGCCATAGGGCTTGGAAGTTATGCCCGTGTAAGTGGAAGGGGTGACGGCCGGGGTCGATGTTGTTCACTACGATATCGACGATCTGATCTTTCTCTAGGACGAAAGGGTGGGTGTATTCGCCATATACTTCGGGGTTGGTGGCGAGGTCTCCCGAGGACAGGACGGTGTAGAGGGTTGGCACTTTTGCGGCCGTGTAGGTTATGTTGTCGAAGAAGGCGCTGGTGGGTGGTTAGCCTTGGTATAGTAGATGTGGTAGATGGGAGGTGGCTTACTAGTTCCCGCCGTCGTTGAGGTTGGCCATGATTACGCTCAGGGTTACAGTCTGGTCTGGCTCGCCGAAAAGGGGCTCGTCGTCGAAGGGCTGCAGTGTCATGTCGTCGAAGACGTCAAACTCATCTAACAGAGCAGCCTCCGGCAAGGGTAGCGCGCCGTCGTAGACGAGCCACCCTGTGACGTTGTAGTCTAGGTCCTCTGGAAACGAGTCGAACAGGGTCTATAAGAGACATGTCAGCGCGGCTTCACATCAGATACGAGCAGAACAGCCAAGGACTTACAGTATCCATACTCGCAACAAACGGGTAGTTCGCCCCCGTCTCGTTCTTAGCGGTAATCAGAAAGCTGCACCTCTGGGCAGCCGACAAGTAGATCAAGCTCGCCTCAGCAGGGTGAGTGTAGACACCATCAACCTCGACAATCGTCATATTGTGCCCTTCAAACCAGACATGCTGCCCAGCAAAGGCGCCGATATTGACCATGCGCACAAAGTACGTCTTGCCAGGCTGAAACGCAACCTTCAGCTCCTTCGTGTCGTTGAACAGCGCTGACTGCGGTACGGGCTCAGCACCGCCCGGATTCTCCTTGCTCATGAAGAAGGTGATGAGACCGGGCATCTCGTCGTGGTACCAGTCGGACACGGTGATGACGACCTCCTCGTCGAACTGGTCCTTGTACGGGTTCTCAGGGTCATGGACGATGAAGGCGCCTCTTAACCCGTCTGGGTACTGGCCCTTGTTGTGCGAGTGGTACCAGTATGTTCCCGGTTGGTTGACCTATTGCCGTTCAGCACAGGTCTTCATGCTCGTGGTGGTTCAGAGGAGTAAAGCTTACCACAAAGTCATATGTGAACCGCGACCCCGGAGCAATGGGGCACTGGGAGACCTGCACAGGACCGTCCATATGCGTGGAACCGTTCATGAACAGGCCGTGAAAATGCAGAGACGTCGACTGGTTCCCTAGGGAGTTGAGCACGTTGACAATCACCCTGTCGCCGAGGGTGACCTCCATCGCTGGGACGGGCCATTGGCCGTTGATGCCAATGACCGGCCTGTCCGCTTTGCCATCCGGATTTGCCGTTACCCAGCCAATTTCGAAGTCGTAGGTCACAGTCGCGGCCAGGGAGAGGGATATGCTCGACAGAAAGGCGATAGGAAGGAGGAGACGATGGACGTTTGAGAAAGCCATTGCGGCCGATTGAGTCTTGCCAGAGATGTGAAACTAAGGACGACAAAGTAAACGTCCTGCAACGAGACACTGATGATGGTGGTGGCGGCAGAAAACGAACAGACCAAGGGCACAAGTCTGACTGCGTGGTATCCGAGGTCGGCAGCTTGACAACCGGTCGTCTAGGGTATACCAGACAACTTGAGTCCGCAAGACACAAATGTTCTGCAAAGGGAAGGAAGAAGTGCCAAACCCAATCGACAGTCACGGGCCAGGTCAAGAGATTATCTTATCAATCGAATCTCATCTCTCCATCAGATTATCGTGCCGCTCCCGAGCAGAGCAGAGCAAAGCTATCTGATCAACCCATCTCCGCCCCTCCTTGTCAGTTATTCGCGAGGAAGCCGCCCTCATTGGCCACCACCACCACTCCAGACCTCTTCCGATGCATGGCCTGGGGTCATCGACTGCTTCCTTGGCACGCTCTTGGACGAGTGGGGAGCTTCAGTTGCGTGGTAAAGCTTGTCATGGACCCGCCAATGTCTCGTAAAGCTTAGTCGGTTGTGGGTAAAATGGGATTGGGCGAGGGGAAGGACTGCAACCCGCATGGACTGCCCCGATGTGGACCGGGACAGATGGCTGGGAAAGAAGCGGTGATGTTGAAGGTTGAACACATGCCGTGACAGCCCGCCTCGTGAGACTGCTGTGCACTCGCTTCGAAACCGACATCTGTGTCCGCCCCATGTCCTTTCTCTCACATCCGGTCCTAGAATTGAGTTTGATCTGATAACGGACGAGCCTGGCCGGGACATCGTATGACAGGCTGATGCTAGTGGACGCTGTCAGATCACCGAAAGCACGCTAAAAATTCAAGCAGCGCTAGTGCCTCTTGGCGCAAGCTTGTGCCGGAACTCATCGATTCGAAGCTGCCCGACCGACATGAGATGATGAGGGGATGGTGTCAGTCTGTCAGACGGACTGCCCTGTTCTGGGTAAGACTGGCGGTGACTGCCCCTGGAAATCCCGCAAAGCATTGGTCTGATGCCGAAGCTCGAAAGCTAACACTGGCTAGCAAGAGCTCCCCCAGCTTTCTCCTGGAGACAGCAATGTATTCATTGCTCGTCGAAAAGCAGTTGTGACCGGCTCTCGCCAGCACGAGTCCGTGTTAAGTCTTGCCACCACAGCAAGTGCCAAGCCGGTTCAGTGTCTGGAGCATGTCTCACAGTCCTCAATTGGCTGAAATCGACGAGCGTATCCCGCGAGAACAACTGGCAAGGGTGAACCGAGCGTAAGAAACGAACCAAAAATCTCTGACGCCGTGTTCCGATGTGTCGTGGTATTCGGTTCGGCTGAGAACGGGAGAGGGTGTGATGCCCCCACACACATCTCACCAATCCATTATCTGATCAGTTTTATCAGATCGACCGATAATCGCTGGGCCTAGGAAGGGAAGAGGCACCTCAGTTATTCCGTCTTTCGGCAGAGAGTGCCGGTCATTCTTGCTCTGTCTCTGTTGTTCTTCATCAGTATAGCTTCCATCGTCAGCACTTTGATGCTCGACCGCACCGCATACTCACAACTTCTCTGCTGCTTGTGTTGCTGAACTGATAGCCCCATCGCAATGGCACCACAAGTCTTTGCCGTGCCAGTATTCCTGGTTGTCTTCCGCGAGACTCTCGAGACAGTCATTATCGTATCCGTCTTGCTGGCATTCTTGAAGCAAACACTCGATGGACCGCACGCAGACATCAAGGTCTACAAGAAGCTCATCCGGCAGGTAAGCCATCTCACCGTTCCTGGAAATCCGCCAGCCAGTCATTGACACTGACCGTCGACACAGGTATGGCTCGGTGTAGGCCTCGGCTTCTTCATATGTCTCGTCGTCGGCGCGGCAGTGATCGGCACCTTCTACACCGCCGGTAAGAACAAGTGGGACAGCGGCGAGCTGGTGTATGAGGGTGCCTTCGCTCTCATAGCTTGCATCATCATCACCATCGTCGGAGCAGCCCTCCTCCGCATCGGCAAGATGCAGGAGAAGTGGCGTGTCAAGATTGCCGCCGCCGTTGAGGCTCCCGTTTCCACACATGGTAGCAAGAGGACGTGGGTCAAGCACATGGCCGAGAAGTACGCGATGTTCTTGCTCCCCTTCATCACTGTTTTGAGGGAGGGTATCGAAGCAATCGTCTTTGTTGCCGGTGTGTCCTTTTCCGCACCTGCCAGCGCAGTCCCGCTACCCGTAGTGGTTGGGTTGATCGCTGGTGGCCTTGTCGGATATCTTCTGTACAAGTGAGTTTCCAATCCTATGCGTTTGACCCTCGTTGTGATGTTTCCTGACACGATGCAGGGGTGGCTCGACGGCAAGACTCCAGCTCTTCCTGATCGCCTCAACATGTCTGCTGTACCTCGTAGCGGCCGGCCTCATGTCCCGTGCTGTGTGGTCTTTCGAGACGAACGCCTGGTCCAAGGCCATAGGCGGAGAGGCTGATGAGATGGGTGACGGCCCGGGATCATATGATATCAGCAACAGCGTCTGGCACGTCAACGTAAGCTGAAGCTCATACCAACTCCTATGCGAGACATAGTCTTCTAACACCACCATGTAGTGCTGTGGCCCGAACACCAACGGTGGCTCCGGTTGGGGCGTCTTCAATGCCATCCTCGGCTGGACCAACTCGGCCACGTATGGCTCCGTGATCTCGTACAACCTGTACTGGATCGCGGTCATGGTTGGCTTCTTCTCCATGAGATATCAGGAGGTCAAGGGCCACTGGCCGCTGATGAAGCCGAAAAAGAGGGTTGAAGCGGACAGGCAGAGCAACCGGAGTGAGAGCGAGACGTCTGCCGTCGAAGGCGGGAAGACAGCCGTGACAGAGAAGTCTGCTGAGATTGCAGCTTGATTGAAGAACTCGCTGAGACGAAGGAAAACTCGTGGAAGTATCATTGACGGCGGCCAAGGTTGACGGCGTTATGGGAACAGATACCATGTATCGGGGGTGGGACTGAGTCGGTTTATGGCATCGCTTTTGATATGGATGCCTTGTCAACGTAGACGAGAAGATATACATGCTTCAGACCGATTTGACAAAGCTGAAACAAAACTGAGAAATGGAAGAGGTTTAACAGAGCAGACGAAGCTTTGTTGTGACATTGACCTCGAACTTGGGGAGAGCAAACGAGTATCAGATGTGTAATGCGAGAAAGCCTATTGGCTACCGTGCAAGCAACTCGGACTGTTCCTTCCTTACGAATCTCAATCACAAGCGATAGGTACCAATCAAGTCACCAACTGTACGGGAAGTTTAAGCTCTGACGAGAATTAAATGTTCTGCTCTTCTAATCCATCCACTGATAGGTCCAATAAATGCGTGAAGGCACTCTCCTTGTGGTCGTCGGTCCGACACTTTAAAAAAAGTCGGTGATATGCCGACATGATGGACACCTAAGAGTCTGGGAACATTACGAGAATTGGCACAAGGCATAGCCACCCACACATCTAGCTTTTCACACCATGGGCTCTCTCAACAACTCCAGCCGGTTGATTGGCCTCATTCCTCGGGCGTCCAGTCCCAGCTCGATGCCGTAAACACAGAGCGGGCAAGATTCGCCGAGCCCAAGGCGTCAGGGAAGCGCAGCCTGGGATCCCCGGACATTGCTCTCGTGAAGCGAAACGGCTTCTTGGTAACCCCCTTCTTCTCCGCTGTCTCGACTTCTACGAACCAGGAAGCTGATTCCCTGTCCTTTGCCCAGGTCTGGTGTGTAAGACCGATGCAGTGCTGCCCCAGACAAGCCTCGATATACTGCAAGGTGGGCAACATGCAAGTCCTTAGCCCGCAGTTTGTGTGGTTCTTGTCAATCTGGTAGCTGGAGCACTGTTTGAGAGCAGAGATGATCTCTGATATGTCCTGGACTGCCGTATCCGGTACCTGGTCCATGGAGGAGGGGGAAAAGTCTACCAGATAGAGCAGATGTGATCTAGTCAGGAACTTGACCATCTCGCCGAGCTGGTAAGAGTCGCATGCTGCGCTGGAATCGTACCCTAACCTGCATTGCCGGGTGCGAGACGTGTACAACTTGAGAAAGTGGCTTGGTACCGACGCGATGGTGGTCAGTATACAATCGCGACGGAACTGCAGCTCTCCTTTACGGTGAAGGTCAGAATGGAGGTCTACTTAGAGGATATACAGGCACAGGGTGTTACATACTCTCTATATCGTCTTGGAGATCCCACCAAATCGCACGTGGAACAGAGGACTCCGGCTCCTGGTAACTCCAGCGTCTCGACCCGGTCATGATCAACTCGCGAGTTGAAGCATGGAAGGTAGGAGGCCTGTTGAGCAGCCAAGAGACCAAAATCTTCTGTCGTACAGTCTCTTCCTGAGCAGAGGTTGCTCGCTCCCCGTCCCGCGCAATTCGCCGGTCAGGCGTCCACTTAAACTGAAGACGGCCAAAGATGTACTTCGATATCGGAGGCAAGCAGTCAAAGCGATCAGCCAAGACTGTCAAAACAGCCACTGAGTGCACATTCTGCGTCCTGGCGACCGTACCGACGCCGTGCAACATCCTCAGAAGGTCCCCAAAAGCAGCATCACGACCCGCCGAGCGAGTGGCTTCATCGTCATCGACGATCTTCAGCCATGGCAGGTCCGCCACATCAGCATCTTCGGGTTTGATGCCTCGCAGACTGAGCTTCTCGAGTGCCTCAACAACCATACGCCCCTCGATGAAGCGGGTGTCGGATAGGAGGTTCTGAAAGTAGACGGAGTGCTGCTTCAGGACCGTAACCTTGACCCTATAGGCCACGCTGACCTGAGGTTTGAGAATGCGCGCAGTCGCCGTTGCAGGTTTCCGGGCAGAGAGCAACTGAGCTGCTTTCTTAGCAAGCTTCAGCGTCTCCTTCGATGTGTTAAAGGTAACATCGAGAATGGCATCGCCATCCGAAACAACCTCCACGACGGGAGGTCCAGAGTGCTTATTCACGTCCGTTGAGTCGTCATCCTGGTTTCCGACGGACTCGTCCATGGCGTCTGGAACAACATCGACTTCGAGGTGGAAAAGTTGAAGAGACGGTGGCAAACAGCAATACTCTGTGACCAGAGTTGTAGATGCAAATGAAATCGATATGTGAGAACTGCGACATGCAAATGTCTGAATGGCTGTCCAATCACAGCAGGGTGGAGCGAGAATGACGTTTCCAAAAGTTCCGTTCCAGCGGGTTCAGGGGAGTTTTCCCGCCCAAGATCCACTTTCCAGGTTCGTCCAGTCTTTCGCATGCTTGCATTGGTCCATGGTGCAATCCCATCTTGTTGGGTCGCTTGGCTGTTGGTTCGGACATCGATAACCTGCCGAACAACAAACTTCCATCTGGGCATCTGGCTTTTCAAAACTTTCCCACAACACCACACGGCAAACTTCAGGGCTCGATCTGGGGTTCAAGGTCTTACGAATGACACTTCCGCTCTCAATGCATAACTCTGACGGTGGACCTTGAGTTTGTCGCATCCACGAGTTGGACCTACCTATCGCGGCCCATCTAACGCGTTGGTCTGGCTTCGAATCTCTCCGAAGTGAAGCGCTGAAAGCTCATGGCTCCGGAAGTCATTGACGGACACCAGCCTCTCTTTCAATAATTAGCTCAACCGCAAACATCTCAGATATTCTTCGTCCCCCATCGACCTCTCCGGCCTTCACAATGGCTCGCCGTTTTGATCGACATCTTGCGGTGGGAAGGCCCCGGATAAGAAGGGGCGGTATCATTCCGGACAATGACGCCAATCGCCAGGGGGTGCTCATGGACGCGTTTATGGGCTACATCTCGACCTTCTTCCACGGACAGCCTCGACAGCGAGCTTCGTTCACGTCTACAACAAGATTCATAATTACCCCCGGGTCCGAGGCCGGTGAGCTGAGCCAGCCGTCGCCATCTCCCCGCCATCCCGCCACCCCAAACGCCCAGCGGCATTTCCACAACTACTTCGTCACACATCTGCCCTCCTCATCTCTCCACCCCGACTCTCGTTCCTCAAGCGGGCCGCACCACAAGCTGCCGCGGTCAGCATCGACACCACACACTCAGGGGCCAGGCGCAGCTCCTGCCGTCGTGCCTCCAAACATGCCCAGCCGCGACCTCACCGTGGTACGCATACCACTCCGCAGTGCGAAACACCACTTCGGCGCCTACGAATCACGCGGGTCGCGGTCCTACAATGAAGACACGAACCAGGCCGGCACGATCGACATGCCGGCCTTTGCCAAGAGGACACCGACGAGTTTCAGTCGAGGCCGGATGCCAAGGCCTAACGACGGTGAGGGAACCAGCGCCGACAGCGCGCTCGGTGATCCTCAGATCTTCTACTTTGGTGTTTTTGACGGCCACGGCGGCAGCGAATGTAGCGAGTTCCTCCGCGACGAGCTACACGGGTACATCGAGGAGGCGGCGGCAGAGTTTGAGCTGGGGAGCAGCCTCAGGGGCAAGCAAAGCGGCTCGCTTTCCGACCCGCGACCTTCCCCGCCGAAGTCGCGAGCCGGAAACGGCGTCAAGATGGCAGGGGCTGAGGTCCAGACGGAGATGAACCTTCCAGCCGTAGAGGTCGGCGGCGTCGTGGACGAGGCGCCCAAACAGCCCCTCCTCGAGAGCGAAGCGCCCGTTCCATCCAAGGCAGACGCGTGCAAGGCCGTCTTTCTCGAAAAGAACCTAGTGGAAGAGTACAAAAATCTAGTGGGCGGGTACTTCCGGCGCTTCAAACCACAATACTTCGACATTCCGGACTCACGGTCGACCTCCGACCCAGACTTCGGTCACGGCAACACGGGGAAAGACTGCAAGGACACGACCGTCACCCTCGAATCAGTACTGACCTACGCCTTCCTCCGCGCCGACCTGGACTTTATCACCGCCCAGGCTCGCAAACCCGACCGCGACGACCCCTACGCCGACGACCACCCTCTTAACAAGGACGAAGTCCTCGGCAAACCCTCCCACATCCCTCCCTCGGGCCACAACACCATCGGCGGACCCGCGCGCTTCAAGGGCGGCAGCACCGCCTCGGTCGCCCTCATCTCTACCCCGACACCAGCGCCCTTCTGGCATCCCTCTGCATCATCCACAATGGTCGTCGCACACGTGGGGGACACCCGCATCCTCCTCTGCGAGACAGCCACCGGCCTCGCCCGCCCGCTGACATCGGACCATCACCCATCCAGTCCCGTCGAGTCGCGCCGCCTCCGCCGCTTCGCCGGCTCCGTCATCACCGACTCCTTCGGCGAGGAGCGCATCACGGGGCTCGCCAACAGCCGCGCCTTCGGCGACATGCAGTCCAAGCGCATCGGCGTCAGCGCCGAGCCGGAGATCACGCGCGTCGACCTGGGACCCGGGCAGTACAGCTTTCTCGTCTTGGTGTCGGATGGGGTGTCCGGTACGCTGAGCGACCAGGAGATAGTGGACGTCATCAAGGAGGCGAAGACGCCCGAGGAAGGGGCCAAGAGGGTGGTGGATTACGCCACAGAGATTAGTAGCGATGGGGATAACGCCACTTGTCTTGTTGTCCGGCTGGGCGGGTGGGAGAGGAGGAGCGAGGGCGGCGTGGGGAGCTTGGGGACGAAGGAGATTAGGGATATTAGGCGGGCTGAGGCGAGTGATCCGCGGAGGGGGAGGAGGTGAGCCCTCTTCTTGCCGTATTGCGGCCTGTACTTCTTACCGTTTTGGGGTGTCTGTAAGAGCAAGCTGGAAGCATTGGGTGGGACATTGGCTATTGGATTTAGCGATCAAGTATGGATTAGCATAGAGGCGATCTGGCATAAAGCATTCTTAGCATTAGCACCAAAGCAAGCGAGCATAGAGTCTACGAATACCCATTCTTCTTCAACTTTTTCCAAAAGCAGTTGTTCATCCTTAGGGAGTCTGGTCCTCCGGTAATGTACAGAAGCCAATTTCCCCCCTACGGTTATCCAGTAAAACATACACGAACCCTTCCAGGAACTCGAAACCACGCAATCCCCTGAAGCTACTCCTTTTCCACCGTCGTCGTACCAGCAACACCCGTTCGCCGCAGCAGTCTCAGCCTCTCGCGGAGGCGGAGCCCCTTCACTTCGCGCTCAAACCATCTAAGCAGTCCCTACCACCGATGATTACCCCCCGGATACCCGCCCGGGTTCTGGTTATACCCACCAGGTGGTCCCTGGTGAGGAGGCGGCCCCTGCCCACCGTAAGGCGGGAAAGGCGGCGGCTGTTGCCCATACCCGTGCGGCGGCGGGGGACCTTGTCCGTAGCCTCCCGGTGGCGCACCGCCATACCCCTGAGGAGGAGGCGGCGGCTGCTGGCCGTAACCGCCATAACCACCACCGCCGCCACCGGCGTTGTAGCTAGGTTCCGGAGCAGGTGGCTGCGCGGCTGGGGTAGTGCCGCTGTAGTAACTCGCTGCCCGGCCGTAGTTCGCTCCCGGCGGCGGCGGTGCTGCTGCTGCTGCTGCGCTGTTTCCGCCTTGGTATCCAAAGCCACCGGAAGAAGTCGGCCTCGGCGCGGGGGAAGAAGACATGTACCCCGACTGCGCAGTCCCATCGCCGCCACCCATGGCGCTGAGGTCTCTCGTCTGGATCTGGCTCCACAGCGAGCCCTTGACCTTACCGTGCCCCAAGCCGGCAATAGCGTCCTGAAATGCACCAAACGTGCCGTGGTTGTGGCCCGCGTGGGAACCACCGCCTCCGCCGGAGGTCTTTTTGCCGTCCGTCTTGAGGATGTGGTTCTTGCCCACCTTGACGGACTCGGAGGACAAGAGGGAGTCGATTGGGTGGCGGGTCTCCTGCATCCAGCTGCGCACCGTGGCGAACATTTCGCGCTGGATCTGGATCGACTCGTCGCGCAGGGCCGGGTGGTGGAAAGCACGGAGGACGTCGTTGACGACCTGGTCTACTGGGACGCCAGGGTTTTCCCAAGCGTAAATTATGCGGCTTTGGGGAGTTAGTGGTGGCATCGACGGTGAAAGGCAAGAGCGAGGTTGCGGGGAGGAACTTACGGAACGACGTATTGCACGATGGTGGTTGCCACTCGCCCGGCGCACGAGTTGAGAATGTTGGTGAAGTGATCCTTGGAGAGCATCGAGTGCGTCGGGTCGGTGCAGTTGGGGTTCTTCCACGGCTCGAGCTGCGAGTTGGCGCTGGAGTTGATGACTGTCGAGGAGCCGTCCTTCAGGACCTTCGATACCTGCTCGATGATGGGCCGGATGAAGGGGGCTAAAAGCCCCAGAACGAACGCCGTGAGGGACTCGCTGATCTTGTCGAGCAGCTTCTCCAGACCGGGGATCTTGGAGATCATGCTGCTGATGGACTTGACGATCTTGTCGCGGAACTCGAGAATCGGATAGATCTGCTTGGCGACCTTGACCGGGTCGAAGTCCGGGCTCATACCGGGGACTGTGTTCGGGTTCGCACGCGAGGTCTGCTGAGCCTGAACGTTGCGCCGCTCCTGAGCTTCCGAAGCGGCCTTCAGCTCCTTGGCTTGCGAGGCGAAGCCGCCTCCAATAGAGGGCAGTTGGCCGATCAAGTTGATGAAGTCGCCGCCACCGCTGGAACCGCCGAGTCCGAAGAGGCCACGCGAGCCGGAACCACCAAGTCCGCCACCGCTGGACTTGGAGAGCTGCTCAGCGTTCTTGAGGGCAATGTTCATTTCATCGACCTCAGACTGAGTGAAGTGGTCGGTTGCTTCTCCGAGCACGGAGTGCAGGAAGTCGACAGCACCGAAGGTTCCGGTGACGAGAGGATACACCTTCTTGCCTCGGATGTTGATCTCGGTGTTGGTACCGCAGTGGGGGAAGACCGAGCGGTGACCCAGCTCGCGCAAAGCCAGCTCACAGTAGTTGCTGTGAGCGCTGAAGTCCTCCATGCAGTGCAGAGCCTGACCGAGACATCTCAGGGCCTCGCACAGATCAGCCTCCTTGCCTTTTGCGTGACCATTAGTGTAGACGCGACCGAAGTGAATGCTGCGAGCGAAGCTGAATCGTAGATAACCGGCACTGGTTGCCCACCCTCCATGCTCGTTGGAAATGTAGTTCTTCATCCCGGTCTGCGGGTCGATCTGTGTCTCCTGGGGCTGAACCGGACCGCGCAGCCTGGGGTCAAACTTCCGTGCGTCGATACCTTCGGCATAGCCTAGGGGGTTGTCAATGTGTTCCTCCGGGCGGTAGACTCCAAGACGCTCCTCGGTGACCTCGAATTCCTCGGTTGCGTAGCCGTGAGCCAAGAAGGAGAGCACCCACACCTATCGAACAGTTAGATCTTTGGTATTCTGTACGCCTCAAGATGGTGGTACTCACGAGAATCCTGATAGTAGCAGCATTGACCCCCTTGAGAGAGCCAACATCGACAGCCTGAGAGTAGTCCCTGAGCCAGTTGCCAAAATAGGTGCGTGATATCATCATGCTCGTCCACTTCTTCCCGTGTAAGAAGGCTAGAGTCTCGAGCACATCTTCAATATCTCCATGTCTCCAGTTATGGCCCTCGACCTGGGCGATGGAGGGGATGTTGCCGGCACCGAAAGCATGAGCACCGCTGGGAGCTACGATGAGGATGATAGCGAAGACCAGGAGCGTCGTGCCCCAGCCTATTCTGAAGCCAGCCATAGTGGTGTGTTTCTATGCTGAGCAGGGCCACACTCTATGGCTCAAAGAGGATGGATGAACGAAGTACCTGGTAGGTAGGGTAACAATGTAGTCGGTAGGGCTGAGTGTGGTTCTTATGAAAGTTTATGTATGCGCTCCCAATGTCAGTACTAGACTAGTAGCTTGACTGGTATGACGACGTGGTGGGGTAGCTGACCTAGCAGGAGGGGTCTCGTTATCCCCATAAGATAACCGCCTTCACGTGTAAGCCGTGCCAGCCTGCCAGGCGGCCTCTTTTATTAAGGTCGATCACATTCACCAGTGTTCTGGTGAATCGAGGACCTCCGGCCACGACAACAACCAAGCTCTTGGGGCAAGGACGGTGTGCTATACCTTCCAGCATGTCCAAACTTGCTCCCAACTTGGTGGTAGGCTGAGGGATGCCAATGCCAGGACATAACAGCCAGTGGCCTCTGATCGCAGTAGGACGTGTTCGTTGCATTTGGGAGTTTATGAACTACCTCAGTCACTCGAGTGTTATGCCCAAACCGGGTTGAGGTGTTGCAGTTCTTTGCATCGACTAATGCGGCCCGGCTAGCGATCCCATATCATGTGCGTCAACAATGTTGCCGAGTGCTGACCGCTTGCCGTCGAAGCCGCGAGGCAAGGTGAAGAGTCATCAGCAAGGCCTGCATGCAATTGTTAATGCGATAGCGGGTGTGGCTAAGGCAATCCTTAACAGCAGTCCACTTAACACGGAGAGCGCGGGAACGCATCTTCCCGTAATTTTGAAGACAGGCCACACGCTGTGGAGCACAACGCCACCATCTGCCGTTCGTTTCCACTGCGCGTCTCCTTTTCTGCTGAGTGAACCCCTGCTCGAGTGCCCATGCCTGGTGATTTTACGATATCCATGCCTGATGCCACTCCCCGAAGGAAAAAACTGGATCAAACAAGCAGCAGAAGTGCATTTATCTTTGACAAGACCCTGATTCCGCCAATTCTTCCATCTTGTCCTACTGCATTCATTCTCCACGCTCCCTACCCTCTCTTTCTGCCACCATCATCACTCTCTCCTTGGCGGGCAGATCCGAGCTGTCTTAGTTTCTGCAACACCGCGGCCACCTTCGAATCGTCCGAATCCTCCGGCCCCCAAGTCAGTGCAACCAAGCCGCGACACATTAGACACAATGCCTTCGGCGACACTCCCGACTCTGTCTCGTTCTGAGATCGAGTTGCATAACACAGCAAAGTCCTGCTATGTCACGCTAGGAAACAACGTCTACGATGTCACAGACTTCCTCGACTCCCATCCGGGCGGAGCCGACCTGGTGCTTGAGTACGCCGGCAAGGACGTCGCCGACATCCTGAAGGACGAGGCTTCTCACACCCACTCGGATACCGCATACGAGGTTCTCGACGATTCCCTGGTTGGCTTTGTCGCATCAGAAAAGGCAACAAATGGCTCTGCAGTCAACGGTAACGCAGCAAATGGAAAGGTTAAGGAGGAGGAGGAGGAAGAGGAGCTCCGGTATGACAGCAAAGGACGTCCAATTCATCCCAAGACCGGCATGTCCTGCGAGGAGGACCTGAGCAAGGACACCGACCTGGATAGCGACTACAAGACATACAAGTTCCTCGACCTGAATCGCCCGCTCTTCGGCCAGATCTGGTACGGTGGTTTCGACAAGGAGTTCTACCTGGAACAAGTTCACCGGCCTAGACATTACAGGGGCGGCGAGTCTGCACCTCTCTTTGGCAACTTCCTTGAGCCGTTGACCAAGACGGCGTGGTGGGTGATTCCTACGGTCTGGGCACCGCCCGTCGCATACGGAGTATATCTCGCCAGCCAAGGGTTCGAAAATGGCTGGAGACAGGCGTCATTCTATGTTGCTGGCTACTGCATCTGGTCGCTCCTCGAGTACATTCTGCACAGGTTTCTCTTCCACCTGGACTAGTACGTTGCCCCCTTGACATATATATCGTAAAAGAACATCGTTCACTAATCACTCTCCATTAGCTACCTACCAAATAACAGGGTCGGCATCACGATGCACTTCCTTCTCCACGGCATCCACCACTACCTGCCAATGGACAAGTACCGCCTTGTCATGCCTCCAACACTCTTCATCGTTCTTGCGACTCCGTTCTGGAAGCTTGCGCACACAATCTTCTACTGGGACTGGAATGTGGCCACCACCGTGTTCTGCGGCGGCATCACCGGCTACATCCTCTACGACATGACCCACTACTTCCTCCATCACCAGAACCTGCCTCTGTGGTACAAGCAGCTCAAGAAGTACCATCTGGCTCATCACTTCCTCGACTACGAGAACGGCTTTGGCGTCACCAGCCCGTTCTGGGACACGATCTTCGGCACTCCCCTGCCGATGGTTACCAACGTCAAGGCCAACTAAGGTCGATGTTTGCGTGGTGCTGAAATTAGAGGACAGTATGTCAACCCTGCTCGTGTGGATAAATACAGGGCTGGGTGTATGAGTAAGGATTCTTATGGATTGGCGTTGGGTATGGCGGTATTGGTTGGCATGGGAGTGGTGATACTCGGAACTATTTCGGTACCTCTACTCACCCCTAGGTAGCCTTGAAGGCTAGCAATTATCTTGATAAAATAGCCCATTTTAATAATAATAACTTCACATTCTGTATACCTTCTTGCAGTTTTTGTTTTTTGACTCTCAGTGAAGCTTCAATGTCAGCAATGCTAATAAGGCTTAGATTCTAAAGTGAAACACTGCTGTCAGCTGCAAAAGAAGGTTCTACATGAGTCACGTGCCAGGCAGCCAAAATCAGATGTCCGTGCTTGGCAATCCCCCATTCCTCTCCCCGGCTGATTTAAGGTCTTTCCTGATTTCAGCCACCACAATCAACCACCAACATCAGCATTTCGCTTTCTTGTCCTCCTCACTGATAATCCACTCGACTACGTTTAGATCACGCATATTGATCCAGTCCGCCTACCGATTCAATCATGTCAGGTTTGGACGTCGAAGCGCTGCTCGACTCGACGGCGAATTCCAAGGAGCAGGCCACCAAGGCCACAGCTAACGGCGATTCTTCCCCCCAGAATGGCAACCGCGACGGACGCCTGAGCCGCCCACGCGACACGAGTCGTGACCGAGAGAGAGAACGTGACCGCAAGCACCGCGAGCGTAGCCCTGGCCGACGAAGCGCACACCGCGACTCGCCTAGCGACGCTGGCAAGGACACCCCGAGAAGCGACGCCGGCAGTCACAAGAGTAGGCGCAGGAGCAGGAGCCGAGACGATTCTGACCGTCGACACTCACGTCGTCATAGAGATGGAGATTACTACCGCAGCCGAGGTGGGCGCTCCCGCTCGCGCTCTCCCAACCGCTATTACAGGCCTCGCGGAGATGACCGCCGCGACCGCGACGACCGTAGCTACCGCCGCCGAGATGATGACAAGGATGATCGACGTGGCGGCAGACACGGCAGTGCTCGCGCTGCCACACCTCCTCCCTTGACCGAAGACGAGCGTGATCGCAGGACTGTCTTCGTCCAACAACTTGCTGCCAGGCTTCGCACCCGTGAGCTGAAGGAATTCTTCGAAAAAGTCGGTCCTGTTGCTGAGGCTCAGATTGTGAAGGACCGTGTCAGCAATCGTAGCAAGGGGTAAGCCACCACTCTCCAGTTGTCATCTGTCGGTAACGGCTTTGCTAACCATTATCGTTAACAGTGTCGGTTATGTTGAGTTCAAAAAAGAAGAGTCCGTTGCCGCCGCGCTCCAGCTCACCGGCCAGAAACTCCTAGGTATCCCTGTCATCGTGCAGCTCACAGAGGCTGAGAAGAACCGCCAAGTCCGGACTACTGAGTCCTCTGGTAACCACCCCAACTCGATTCCCTTCCACCGACTCTATGTGGGCAACATCCACTTTAGCATTACCGAGACGGACCTCCAGAACGTATTTGAGCCATTTGGCGAACTGGAGTTCGTGCAGCTCCAGAAGGATGATAATGGCCGCAGCCGCGGCTATGGTTTTGTGCAGTAAGTTATCCCGTCCTCAAATCCGAGAACAACAAGTAACTGACACGCTCCCAGATTCCGTGATGCCACTCAAGCTCGGGAAGCGCTGGAGAAGATGAATGGCTTTGACCTTGCGGGTCGCCCGATCCGCGTTGGTCTTGGAAACGATAAGTTTACCCCTGAGTCGACTGCGAACCTCCTGCAGAGGTTCCAGCCTGGCCAAAACGGCCAACAACACTTTCAGGGATCGGCCTTCTCAGGTGCCGGAGGTCGCGGACAGCCCTCCTCCAACTTCGATCGCGCTGGCGTACGCGACAGCGAGAAGGGCGGCGGCGCCAGCGCCTTGGACGACACTGACGTTGCTGGCGTCAACTTTAACAACTATAGCCGAGACGCACTCATGAGGAAACTGGCGAGAACTGACGAACCCGTTGGCACCGCTGATCGGCAGATTCTGAAACCGAAAACCGAGGCTCCCAAGCCTCTCCCTGTCAACGTTAACATGGCCAGTCGCTGCGTTGTGTTGCATAACATGTTTGACCCTGCAGAGTACGTCATCCATCCCTGGCTCTCTTCGTTCATACCACTTACTAACGCCTGCCACAGGGAAGAGGGTGAGGATTGGGTCAAAGAACTGGAGGACGACGTTCGGGCCGAGGCCGAAGCGAAATATGGTCACGTTGTTCACATTGCTCTAGATCCCAACTCGCAAGGCGATATCTACCTGAAGTTCGATAAGGTCCAGGGCGGAGAGAACGCCATCAAGGGTCTGAACGGCCGCTACTTCGGAGGACGGATGATCAGCGCTGCCCCTGTTGTGGACGCGGTCTACAGCAGTTTGTTCTCGCGCACCAAGGCGATCTGAAAGACGCTAATCACCACTTCCGCACATATGGCTCTAGGGACCTCTACTGGTAGGCCCTTGGTTGCTCTTCCCGGCTTGCTGCCGCCAGGCTGATGATGGATGGTGTGGCAGACTCGCAACAAGCATACTGGCTTTTCCACATCGCTCTTCCCCCAAGATCCGCCAACCGGCTCGCAACAACACCACTTCGACTTTTCCGCCTCTTCCCCCCGAGTCCGGCAACCACTCGACCAAAAGCAAGCAGCGCCGCGAGCTCTTGCAGCAGGTTTACCTTGTTCTCACCAGCCAAAACGAACCGAGTGTGGGAAACATCACTGATAGGCGCACAGAAGCAGGCTTTTTCGACTTCTTCATAGTTTTGGACCTTGGTCAAGCGGCATTTGGAATGCTAGATGCTGATTCTGTTCCAGGTTGTACTTAGGTCTCTCCCTCTCCCGGGCCCTTCTTGGCCACTTATCCTCATAGTTTACGGTGACGGTGTCATAGGAGTTACGCGTTCAGCGTCTATTAATGGATTTACTAGTCGACGAAGGAGATGGTCTCTTGAGTATGCACCGGTGAGACTGTTTCGTTTTTTGCTCCGTGTTTTGGGCATGGTTGATGATCTGTAGCGCCTGGTTCCCCAATATGATTACTTGATATACATAATGTCTCTTAGGTTCCTCCTGAGTGTCCGCAGGATGTCCATAACAATCGGTTATCTCGCACAGCGACATGACTCCTTCCGGATGAAGCACATATTGTACGTCCTTCCCTCGTCCAAAGCTCCAGTCCACTTGCTTATCCTCCAGTGGTTCCACCCTTGCTCTGATGCTCCAGAGGTCCGGCATCTCCAATGTATCTCGCCGTTTCTCTATATGCCACTGTTCTCTAAAGCTGCCACGGACAAATGTTACACTTTTCGAGAAGACGATATCTCGTCCGCAAGCTTGTTAATTTCCTCATGGCTTCAACGTAGGTACCTGGCTTCAACAGAGGTACCTATTGTCCATCGGTCTCTCCAATACTCTCTTTCTTCGTCGCATGACTTCGACTGTTCTGCCTGGCTTCAGATATCTGACACAAGGCTTGCTCATTGTGTATCTCCAGCTCTTCTTATTGTTTCTAATCTGTGAGTATCATCTATTGTGCTCCTTTTTATTGTCGTCTTGCATGTGGTTATCTGCCATTGTCTGCCTCCTCTTCAACAGTCCGTGCCTCTAGTGAGACAGACTACTTATTCCGCTCTGCTTTCGCCTCTTTCTCCTTCTCCAGGTTAGATCTCTTGGGCGAGATTCGAAGGGAGATGTCTAAGGAAGAATGTATAAGGATGGGTGCTGGTGCTTTGGAGATATGCACAGCGAGTGTGGGCATGACAAAGACCACTTGTCATCATCATCAGTGTGATGCCCCCGGGTATGCCAGAAACACAATCAAGGGCTTAAGGGCAGTTGAAACTTCACAGGAGTGGACAGCAAGTGCTACCAATACCATCTCTAGACAACAGTATCATCATGACTATGGTGCTCCAGGCTCTACCATACTGCCTTTGGTCATTTCTCATAGACAGGTCGAGCTAAGGATGTAGGATACGCTGTCGAAGTCTAGACATGGTTGCGATGGCTCGGTGGCTGGATTACGAAGAACATGTTTGTCACCAGTGATGGCTGCGGCGCCGTATATAACAACCAGCCATTATTCAATGAGTGTCGACATTGCTCGGCCCATCAGTAACTGTTTGACTGACTGGGCATGTACACTCTCTGGCACGGCAGCTGGAGCCGAACTAAAGAGTCAGCCAGTAGTGGAAACTGTTGGGCCAGGGGCATGTGGTATGTCAGGGCAGCTCACCTAGGATCGCCATTCATCCACGACGACTGAAGGAACTCGTTCCTGCCTCAAGAAGAACCTTCCGGCACTGTTTGTTGAGCACAGACCGGCGGAGACTTTCTAGGAAGAACTCGAAACCTGGGCAGGATGCAAGAGGTTTTCTCGGCGGACCCGTACTTTGACTGTGGGAGACTTCTCACGACTTTTCTCTGGCTCGCAGACTCTTCCACCTGGTTCCCCTTCCTCTTCTTCCTCTTCGAAGCGAAACCTCATCACGACGTTGAAACCAGCATCACTTTATCAATCCTACAGCTCTCGCACTTTGTTGGGACTCTGTTCCTTCGAAAGTCATCGAGCTGAAAGCAGCTAAAGCAACCAGTGCTCACAAAAAGCAAAGAAGCCAAAATCGATCGCACCTTCCGTTGACGCAGAAAGTTGACTTTCAAACCTGGTTTTCTCAGGCTCGCTTCACCCGCACTTCAACCTCAACTTCACCTCAACAACTGCTTCCGACCTTTTCGCCTGACCGCCTACAATTACTTCCCACGCCAAAACGAGCGTCCGGGATTTCCTCTCTCTTTCAACCTACTTCTTTTGCGAGTTGAGGCGCAAAATCCTTCCCTTGACTTCAACCTCTTTACGAAGCCGATCTCGTCGCCGGGCACATTCGACAACCAAAGCGATTGATCCTTCACCTTCGCGACACTCCCAACACCTTGATTTCTACACTTTGATTCTTTTATCTCTGGGACAATCGCCTGGATTCAACCGACGCCGTTGGTGTACTACCAACTCCATCACCTCCGAAATTCAAACACCCATCCATCCTCACTCACCAAATCAGAACCTTACCATTCTACTCTTACCACAACCAAACCAAGATGTCTTCTTCATCTTCTTCCGACGATAGGAGCCACCACGGCGGTGCTAAGCTCGTCCCCCAACCTCGTCGCCAGCCCTCGAAGGCTCAGATTCCGCCTCCCGCTCCGGCCAAAGAGTCAACCCACAGGAAGCTTCAGGCAGCGCAGGTAAATGACCCCGACTCCCCCACGCCTCTTCCCCGGGGCCAGCGCACCGCAGAGCGCGCTGCTACTCAGCCTACTGCTGTCCAGCCTATTCCCTTCCCCTACCAGGGCCAGATGATGATGCCTACCATCATGGGCTATCCTGTCGGCATGACCAAGCCTGGTTTCAGTGATGTCCCCTCAGAGAGTTCTGCCAGCTCGGGATACTACCATGTTCGAATGCCTCCTGTCGCTACAGGCTATCCTAACTACGTCGTTCCACCTCAGACCGGACACCAGATGGTCCTCGCTTCACAGGCAACCCAGACTAGCGGCTCTGTCGACGCCATCGCAGCTGGTGTTGGAGGCATGAAGCTCCGCGGATATCAAGAGGTTAGTTCTTTGATTTCCAATCGGGTATGTCTTGATGGAAGCTTGCAGAAGCTAACCCTAAGTCTAGGAGGCCGACAAGTACATCCGCCACGTACAGGAGCAGATCTTCACTATTATCAGGAGGACCTACGAGACAGAGGGGCTGCCTCACAACTTCTTTCAGAACCTTGATCGTGCTCTGAAGGAACTCACTCAGGATCTCGGCAATCTTCAGGGCTTCGTCGACAGGGTAGCCACCGAGGCAGACACGGCCAAAAATAAGGACAATGAGAGCCAGACCTTCCAGGCCACCGCTGGCATGCAAGCTGTCGAGATTGAGCGTCTGCGTAGCTCTTGCGAGCAGCTCCGCCTCTCGCTCAGCGGTTCTGAGAAGAACAACGAGGAGATACAGGACACCTACCAGAATATAATCCTGAGTCTGCAGCAGCAATACGAACGCGCGCAGCATAAGGTTACAGTATGTACCCCCCCTCCTTTTTCGAACAAAGCTGAAAAGGGCGGTATCTAACTTGTGAGCAGGAACTCCAGGAGCAGCTCGAGGGCAAACGCCATCTGTTCTACACCGCCCATGACGATGTTGAGGGCAAAGCTCGAATCCTCTCCATGGTCACTGATAATGACTACCTCGAGAAGGCTAAGATCATTCAGCGCCTCATTGACACGTCCAACCCGCAGGACAGGGCCAAGATCCTCGAGGTCCTCTTCAGCAAAAACGCTCAAGCTCCGGTCCACAACCGCTCGGGTACGTCACTACCACAAATCAAACCCATATACGACGCGCTAATCACCCAATTGCATGCAGTCTCGTACCAAGTCCCAAACATGATGGCAGCCATTCAGGGCGCCGCCGCCACGCCCGCAGCTGACGTTGCCTGGGCCGCTCGCCGCCCGTCGCGTGTGACGCCCCCGGCACCCAACATGCGTCGCACTCCCTCTAGCTTCAACCAAGGTAGCCTGGTCCGTCCACCTACTATGGGCGGCAGGGGCTACAGCCAGCCCCGCCCTGGTCCTCCAGGCTCGATCCGCCCTGTCGCCCACGGACACGCCGGCCCCAACGCCGCCCGCTACAAGTTCGATGACACTGACGAGTCCTCCGCCCCGGAGTACGGCAGCCCGCGGTTGTCCTCTGGCCGCCAGCAGGTTGTCACCCAGGCGCAGGCCGAGTGGACCCAACACATCGAGCGCTGGAAGGAGGAGTTCTCCAAGATCTGGTGCCTCGTCCACGGCTGGGCCACCCGTTACGCGACTCACGTCGAACCCAACCAGGATCAAGCCATTCAGGCTGAGGCCCCGCGTCTCTGGGATTTCATGTGCGACATCCTCTACCCCAGTCAGCCCGAGGCCGGGGCTTCTCACGCCCGCTTCCTGCTTGAGGATGAGCAGTGTCGCCCGTACTTCGTCGAGCGCATGATGCTGCAGTACGTCGTCAACAACATCCTCTCCGTCGAGGGCTGGATGGGTTTCAGCGAGGAGACGGACCGCGAGCTGAAGGAGCTCCAAAATCGGCTGTTGCGCACCGAGGGTACGTTCCCCCTTCCCCCTCCCCTCTCCTCTCTTCCTCTCATCCACTAACCCAACCCCCGTCAAGTCTTCAAGTCCTACATCCGCCAGTCGATCAACGACCAGATCAACACAGTCCTCAGCCGCATGCTGGCCCACCCGGAATTCAGCGAGTACCGCGCCCGGCGCATCTCCTACCATCAGCAGCGTCTCAAGACCATCGTCGGCCCCCTCATGGACAGCGTCGCCTCGCGCAACGACGCCTCCTTCGACCTGCACGCCGTGGCCTCCACCGCCCTGCAGGTGTCGGCCCTCATGTTCCAGTCGCGCCTCAACTTCGAGTTCACCTGGAGCCACACCTGCTCCAAGTTCAGCGTCGAGTTCCACGTGCCCAAGGAGCCGCCGCTCGACCCGCTCATGCTGCAGCAGAAGCAGTACCGCCTGAAGCTCGTGGTCACGCCCGCCATCGTCTTTAGGGACGATAGGGGCGTCAGCGCCACGGTCAAGAGGGTGTTGAGGAGCGAGGTGTTTGTCATGAACTAGGGGTGGTTGCGTTGTGTTGACTACGATCATTTCGGCACATCTCTTGACCCCTCTTCTGGTTCTTCAACGAAACGTCTTTGGGATTTGATCTCCGGACACATTCAACTGCGTTTTGCATCTGAATGTTTTTTCCTTTCTCTTTTTCGGATTGGGCATTGCGACGACAGCAGGGTTTAATGCGAGAGATACCCGGCAGGATGCCAGCGATTTGCTTTTCGCAGCACAACCTTTTTATGACTGATCTGGCCTGGTATGGTCGGCTAGCCTTCGTGGGAATGGTGCTGCTCGTTATGACTATAATGGAGGAACTTCATGCTGCCATTTGATATGGTGGCGATGGAATGGCTAGTGGTGCCATTCCTATCTCTGCGAGGACGGACAAATGGTCTGAGGCAAGATGGCAAGAAAGGGGGTCACACAGAATGGAAAACAAACGAGCGGAAAGAAAGTGGGAAATCAAGATTGACACATGGACGTACACTGAATGAAATCTTTGAAAATCCATCTCCCTCTCGTGCCCTTTGTGATCTATTGATCTGATGCTCTTCCTGGCCCCATAGTCAGCGCTTCTTCCGAGTTCCCTTGGTTTCTAGATTTAGACCTGGGCTACCTCGTTTGGGCACGCACAGGATTAAAGCCAGGCAAGTAGTATCTTGAGTGCCTTACCTAGTAGGTGAAACAAGGCTGACTTACCGCTTTGCCACCACACAGCCCGTGACAGTGCACCCGCTGCCGCCATCGCCTTCGCCTTCGCCTACTTTCCAACCGCTCGAGGCTGACGAGGCTGGTCGCCACGGTGGTCGGCCTCACGGGAGGGAGGCTTCAGTCGCCGAACTACCAACAGACATGAATGCAAAAATGAAATTAAACATCTTCATCATTGTCACCATCATTGAATCATGAACAGCGAAACAAGGCAAAAAAGATGAAGCTAGGGAGATTCGAACTCTCGACCTCAGGATTACTCCTCCCGTTTTTGTTTTCGGGAGAATCATACGTAAAGTGGTATGAGACCTGCGCTCTAACCAACTGAGCTATAGCTCCTAGCTTGAAGGAGAGCCACGTAACCGGGCGTGAAGTGATGGCAGAGTTTTTGTTGCGGAGCTTGGGGAGGGTCTGGTTGAAAGCTTATATTGTGTACGAGTCAGAGACTGGCTTGGGTCGTGATGTGGATTTGGGGGTATCGCTATGGAGAATCCATGGTTATGGAGTTATGTCTATCTTAGCTTTTTGACGGAGAAGAATGAAAGGGTGGATGTAGAATAAAGGGAAGGAGTGAGAAAGGGAAAATAAACCTCCATGTATCTCGTCGAACCGGCCAAGCGAAAGCGACCAGACCGAAAACTCAAACCCCAAAGTTCCCCCATCAAGACGATGCGAAAAACCAGCATAGAAGAAGCCTAACCACGCCAAACGCAATTCATCAGAAAGCCAACCACCATAAAACCCAACCAAAGCCAGTTCCCCCGACCCCAGCAAACCTAGGGCCTCAACCGATCACGCCTCTCCACCTCGACACTGATCCTCCGCCTATCCAACCGCTTAACCACCGCGCCCAAGACGGCTTTGAGTATCCCATCGGCCGTCAGCACAGACCTACTGCCCGACTGTCCGTTCCACGTCGTCGTGTCCACCATGTCCCTCACGCCCTTGCCCGCCTCCTTGCCGAGGTTATCGTCCAGCTCCTGCAGCGCGTCCTTCGCTCCGGGTTCGTTGCCGACCTGGAAGAACTGTATGCCTAGTTGGTAAGGGGGGGCGTCCATCTTATCGAGCTTCTTCGCGAAGCCCAGCAGCACCGATTCGGGATCGTCGGTGGGCACGCCGTCGGTGATGACGATGACGTTCATGGGTTTCACACCCGCCGCCTCGGCGTCACCGCCGTGTTTCGCCAGTTGCGTCTCCAGGTTCTTGACGTAAGGGCGGAGGATGTTTTGTAACCTCGTGCCCGTGGGTGTGGCCTTGTTAGGGTGCACCGTCTCGAACAGGCGGTTGACGGCCGCGCCGTCCCTAATGTTAAGAAACCCGCCCGCGGCGTCGGTGCCGGGTCCGTTGTTGCGCGTGTTGAGGAAGTAGACGTCGATGCCGTCTGCGTCGTGCGCCGCGCACACGGGGGCGATGTTGCGCAGCACGTCGCGCGTCTCGCGCCAGCTGGCGCCCGCCATGGAGCCGCTGTCGTCGATGAGGAAGACGGTGTCGAAGGTGGAGAGGAAGGCGTAGGGGTCCTCTTCTGTGGTGATGGCATAGGAGCCGATGGAGAGGGCGGCCGAGGCGCCAGAGGGAGCCGGGGAGGCTCTCCTCGCTGCAGAGGAGGAGGAGGGGAAGGTGGTGGTGGGCGCTACGGAGGGGCCGGAGAGGGCTTCTATGTAGGATGGGGGTGCGGCGTCCGTTGCTTGGGGATTTGTTAGCTGATGCTCCACGTGAAATGAAGAGTTTGGGCAGAGTACTCACGAGGCCGGCGAGTCGCCGTTGACGGGTTGCTGAAGGGATTCCGGCTGGACGGGGTGCTGCTCGAGCTGTTGCCCATCGTGGCGTTGGTTGTTTGCTCTGGTTTACCCATTTTGGTGGAGGATGATCGTCCTAGCTTTTTGATGGAGCCGAAGAACGAGCTTCGTTTGGTTGTGCCTGAATTTGAAGACATATTTGTGGTGGGGCGGTGATGGTTATTGAGTGAAGTCGAGGTTATATGTAGTTCACCGACTGCCATGGAAGGGAGCTGTTGGGGATCCGGGGGCACAGGACACGTGGAAAGAGGGAGGTGAATTAAGATTCAACTCAAGGAAGGAGCAGCTGTTGGATAAGGGAAGCTTTCGCTTTCACTCGGCTGCTTCAAGTTGCTGCTGCTGTTGCTGTTGCGTGCTCAGACGGACTCATTTCTTTCTCACCAATGGACTGTGTCACCTGTATATATCCGTCTTGCACCTTTGTTGAAGACGACAACCTTGCCGGCGCAGTGATCCTCGTGGCAACCCTATTTCCCACTATGACCGGCTTAGCAGTGGCGCTGTTGAGATGAGTGTCTTCGAATTCGTGAGGAAAGAAGTGAGATGGCAACGTTGATGGTTGGGCCGCCGAGAGTTGCTGCGCCTGATTCGACAGTTCGCCTTGTGTTAGTGCACAGTATGCTGTTAATATAGAAGTGCTTAACAGCTAATCTGCTCGTGCGGGGGACGGAATGGTGGCTGTGAAAACGCCTTGAGCTTTATGTAAATGGACAAACGACAACTCTGCCTTGCCTCAGGCACGTTTCCGTCTTTGCGAAACCACATGTCTGGATCTGAAGCCGCGGGCATCCGAACGGGTCTTCTTAATCCGGCCAAAGGAAGTGCCCGCTTCGAATCGATACTCTCATGCTCATCTCAGAACGAGCGGTGGCATTTCTGGGCAAGTCAGCACCTCACTGTTTGCACTAGCCACTTAGTTCCACCGGCCTCTCTATGCCAGTCGGAACATTCGGTTGGTTGCTGATATTGAAACTTCTCTTCCCATGCCGTTATGTCGCTCGGTCTCGGTACTCGGGACCAGCGCCGTTGGTCGCCGGCGACAGTTGATCGGAGGAGAACCCCGGCCTGCGCAAACCCGGTGCATTTGGACCGCACTCTTGGCATCTTGGCAGGAGAAGTTGGCGCTGACCGGCATCACACTTCGACGACACAACAACAAAGACCAGCCAGAAAGAGCTTGTGTACCGATCTCATACTTCCCCCCGTGATGGTAAAGCGTCCCAGGTTGGGGGCAGAGCCACTCAGGTGAAGGGGGCACAATACAAATACGTCATGGACGCCGCATGCCGGTCACCACATGAAGCCAAGTTTTGAAGCTGGAACATGTACGATGTTCAGCGAGATGGCTGCTGGCACGTCTTGATTTGCCGCCTGCCGCCGCTTTGTGTGTGGGAACCGGTCATTTGGCGTTTCATGCTTCGATCGAATGGAATACGGGAGGGTAGAGTTGTAGGTACCTTATGCTACAAATTAGACGTAGGATGGCGGGACCTATCGTGTTCGAGGAAACCGCACCGTTGCCATTTCCACAAAAACATCGGTGAACAGTTGCACTTTACCGCCTTTGTCTTTAAAAGACTCCTCAACTCGCTCCTTCCTTCCTGGTCCCCTACTCTGCCAAGTGGTAACGGGAATGACAATTACCGTTATACCCGGGAACTTACTTTCGTCGACCTCAAGGCTTTGAACCATCGTGAACTCTTGGCTTCAACCTCAACATCACCTTTTTCGCCAAGACATTCCAAGACTCTCAAGATGTCTGCCTTTGAGAAGCGCAAGTTCTCAATCAACCGCAACACCGGCGAGCCCAAACCCGGGAGGAGGTTTTCCACCAGCGGTCCCAGCGCGCAAGGCAAGTCATTCGGAATATGGAAAGTAATCGTCACCAGAATTGCGCTGACGTTGCTTGCACCAAACACAGAGACGCAGAGCAAGATTCATCGTCAATTTCGCGCTGCTCACGAGGGGTATGGTGGATGCGACAAACTCACTTTATCATCACGCCTGTAACTGACAGATGGACAGACACCTACCCCATGCCGGCCTCGATGCTACCCGCGCTTCGACAGGAGTCGTGTGGTGCACAGAGAGGGCTGCCGAGTACGGATTCTTAGATGCGCCGCACGAGTGGGCGAACCTGGGACAGGGAGCTCCCGAGGTAGGAGAGCAGTTTCTGCAGCCTCACATCGTGGTTAAATTGCTCACATTCGGCAGGTCGACGACGACATCGAGGGCTCCTTCCCGCGCCCCAAGACCCTCAATATCTCCGAAAGCAGCAGGGAGTACGGCCCGACGGCGGGCATCAAGCCGCTGAGGGAGGCAGTGGCTCATCTGTACAATGAGATGCACAGGAAGGGCAAGGAGAGCAAGTATACCTGGGAGAACGTGGCCATCGTGCCTGGTGGTCGCGCGGGTTTGATCCGTATCGCTGCGGTGCTCAACAATGCTTACCTGGGGTTCTTTATCCCTGACTACACCGGTTAGTGTTCCATATACGCTGAGGAGTCACTCGAGAAGGCATGACTGACCGTCTACAGCGTACAATGAGATGCTCTCGCTGTTCAAGAACGTATGTATCTCTCCTCTCTTCACCTGTGGTTGCCAGGTAGTGTGGGTTCTGGCCATCAGAGGATACTCGGCGAAGCGACGATAACACGACATGACACTACAGCACGATGCTTGGTCCTAACACCGGGCTCACAGCGAGTTGTGTGAACATGGACGGAATACTAACCAGCTACTAGTTCGCCGCAGTCCCCATTCCCCTCTCAGAAGAAGAGGGGTACCATCTTCATCCTGAAAAAATCGAGGAGGAGATTGCCCGCGGCACCAGCGTGATCCTGACCTCCAACCCGCGCAACCCAACCGGCCGCGTCGTGCAGAACCCTGAGCTGGCTGAGATCCAGGACATCTGTCGCAACCGTGCCACTCTCATCATGGACGAGTTCTACGCCGGGTATAATTATACCTCCAACTGTGACGGCACGACCATCAGCTCGGCCGAGAACATCCACGACGTGGACGACGACGACGTGCTAATCATCGACGGCCTCACCAAGCGCTTCCGCCTGCCCGGCTGGCGCGTCGCCTGGATCCTGGGCCTGAAGGAGTTCATTAAGGCTATCGGCTCCTGCGGCTCGTATCTCGACGGCGGCACTAACGTGCCCTTTCAGGAAGCGGCGATCCCCATGCTCGAGCCAGAGCTGGTGAAGCGCGAGATGGTGGCGCTGCAGAGGCACTTCAAGGACAAGCGGGACTACGTCGTCAAGAGGTTGCGGGACATGGGGTTTGTCATCCGTTACGTGCCCGATTCGACGTTTTACCTGTGGCTTAACCTCGAGGGGCTGCCGGGTCCGATTTCTGATGGGTTGAACTTCTTCTCGCATTGTCTGGAGGAGAAGGTCATTGTCGTGCCGGGCATCTTCTTCGATCTGAATCCGGCGAGGAGGAGGGATCTGTTTGACAGCCCTTGCCACCACATGGTGCGGTTCTCGTACGGTCCGAAGATGGAGACGCTGAAGAAGGGGTGTGATGGGATCGAGAGGGTTGTTAACAGGTGAGTGGCCTGCCCTGTCTGCCCTTGGAGCATTTTAAATTAACCCTGGGTCCGCTAGGTACAAGAACAAGTCGAGCGACTAGGAGATCGCTGGGCCTAAGGAGGAAGAGGAAGCCATATCTGACATCGGCGAGGAGGCGCCACCGGATACAGAGCCTGCTAGCCGGGTGAGCGAGATGGCGAGGGAGGTCATACGCAAGATCTTGGACGACATCGAGGACGAGGCTCTGGATAGTCATCCAGAACCCGCTGCCTGAGCTCGGCTCTCTCAGCGCCTAATAGCCTCCGGGCAAGACACCTGGAGATTCGGTAGAGTCCGCCTGCATGGGATTTCAGGGTAGGCCGATATCGCAGGTTAGACAAGAAGGAGTAACACGGGCATACAGGAGTTTACACGTGGATAGCAAACAAAATCACATCTCATAAATGGCATCACCGTCCATCCACCCAGCCAAGAGGACCCTTAAAGAGTACAAGAACGGTAAGCCGAGAGGGTTAAGCCGCAGATGGAAAAAGCACATGTCTAGGATATATTGCTACCTTACCCATCGAAGAAGTCCGGCCGAGAATTCTCACGGGAGATATAGCACTGTCGCATCCTCGCGATGCTGGCAGTGGGGGTTTCGATCACGACATTGCGGGAGCGAGAGTGTCCGTGCATAGTTGGCGCCTATGCGATGCTTGGGATGTGCCATTGTGATCAATCCCAGGAGTCGAGATGAACTGGTGTTCTAGACCTTTGAGCTGGAGAGCACATATTCCCGATAGCAAAACGGTAAATGACTTTGTTGTCGTGATCTCAGAAAGATGCAAGTCGTTTGTGATGTAGAAGGAAGTAGAATATTCCTCAAATGTGGAGTCAAAATACCCTCACAATGTCTATTTCAACCTCATCAACACCAAACTCATCTCAACACCAGCAAGCAAATCTCCCCTCTCTCCCCTGTCAATCAATTCAAATGAAAAAACTCACTCTCCTCGCACGCCTAATACCAACAATAGCAACAGCACGTCGTCTCGCCTCCCCCAACCTCATCCTCATCCGGCAGTCCTCGACGGGTACCACTCACACAATCCCATCCCCCAACCATAAAGTAATAAAACCAACCTCTCCCACACGCAACATGTCAAGCCGAGGCGCCACGTCCACGAACCACCCCACGGCGTCCTCAGCCCTGAGCCCGCACCCGCAACACCCCGCGGTCACGCCATCGGGGGACGCGGACGCACAATCTGCTACGGCTACCGCTTGCCCACGACCTGTTACCACCTACCCTCAAGCCACCGCAGCGGCGGTAGCAGACGCAGAGGACGCAGACGCAGATCCAGCCGGTTCTAGTCCAGCCACCACTTCCACCCCTACCCCTGCTGCCACCAGCAGACCAACTTACCCGGCTCCTCCCCCACTACCCGCCCCAGAGCCAGAGCAGACATCGGGTGAGGGAGCGACAACGACAATAGAGGTAAACGGCGCCCGCGTCTCGCTAGCGGACCAGCTCGGGCCCGCCGTCGTCAATGCGGACGGGACCATGTCCCGCATCGCTAACTGGGGGGAGATGAGCGAGATCGAGAGGCGGAATACGGTGAGGATTTTGGGGAAAAGGAATAAGCTGCGACTTGAGGCGCTTAGGGAGGGCTTACCTAAGGAGGAGTGAGAAGGGGTGTTGCTTGAGCATGGGGAGAGAGGAAGGGGGTGAGGATGGGGGATGAGAGGTTTGGGTGAGGGCTGGAGTATGTAGGATGGAACTTTGTAGGATGTAACCATTTTGACTCAGTTGACGGGTCGGATGATTAATGCTGTAAGACGGCTATTGGAGGCGTTGGTTTATACCATCTGACGCCATGTTGCTGTCTTACCCATGCTATCAGAGTGCCACGAGTCAAGTGAGCTTCTCCCCATGGGGTTGAGAGTCAACCTGGGGTAGGGGACTGAGAGAGACCCTGGTGGCGCCAGGGGCTGTATCGCTGTCCAACAGGCAACTCAATACGAGCCGAAGGGTCTCACAAAGGCAGCGATCAGGGTAGTGGATTGATAGGAGTTGTCCTGCCATTGTAGCTAGAAACGCATTGTATAAAACACTCGGTTCTATCAACAACTGTCTCGCATATTAAACGAATAAGAAAAGAAAGCCCGACACGCTGAGTTTCTATGCCCAGCATATCACCACACCGCCCACCGGCCCTTATTGGTATCGTAAATCATGGCCAGCCGACCTCACTGCGCCAGAAAAATGTGTATGTGTGTTAAATATGCCCGCGAGGACAGAGACCGTCCTCAGCAAGGGCAAATCTCCCACTCCGTTATACCAATGCCTGCCTGCCTGCCCTCCAACCCCTTAATACCATCGCTCAACCGCCCACGGGGATATCGTCCAACGAAACCGGTAAGACGCCGTCAAATCAAAGCACAATGTAGCCACCCCAGCCCCCAAATCCCGAGAGTTTCACCTCTCATGCATTCGAGGCAACAGTGACGCTATCGCCGACTTTTTGCTTGGCGGCGTTGATCTTGGCATCGATGTCCTTGACGTCCTCGCCCTTCTCCGCCTTCTCGTTCTTCTCCATGATCAGGTTCTTGAGCCACTTGTTCTCCGTCTCGAGCTGCTGGATCCGGTTCTCGAGCGCGGCGACCTTGTCATTCATCTCCTTGGCCGACTTCTCAAGGGCCTGCTCGCGCTGCTTCTTCTTGATGCGGAAGCGCGCGCTGGCGGCCGTGTTGCGCCGCCGCTTGTCCTCCTCGGCGGCCATGCGCGACGCCTCCTCGAAGCTCATGGGTCGGTTGGGGCTGCTGGCGCTCGTGACGCTCGAGCTGGCGTCCGACTTGCGCTTCTCCCCTATCCTGGGGTCTGCGGTGGGATAGCCGGGCGCATGCTGGGAGATGGGCGACTGATAGACTGATTGTGGGTTGGGCTGAATAGGTTGCAGGTTGGCTAGCGTCTCTGAGAATGTCGGTATGGTGGGCGAGGTATAGGTGGGTGCGTAGTCCAAGTTGAAGTCGCCTGGGGGCATTGTGCCATGGTCAGCGCCCAGAACGGGACCAAAATACGTGATATCAAACGGCGGACATAACACGACAGACCAAGGAAATTCGGGCAGTCAATTGGGGGTCTTAAAGAGCACAACACAGGGAATTTAAACGGACAGCTCGGATAGCAGACGCAACAGCAGACCTCCCTAAACAAATGCGATCCCAAAGGGCTGTTGACGGGCTAGGATTGGGCCATTGCCAGCTGCATTCCGCTTGGATGAGGGCGATGGCGCAATCGCATCACGGGAAATGGCGTGCTGGAGGATTGACACCTCATTCGTCATCGGCATTTAGCCTCTCCCCACCAGAAAACCACACTCGCACACACCAGGTTCGCAGCCTGCTGCAGCTTGCCGACCACCAACAAATTGATGGCTCTTTCCTCTTCCAATAACATGCATCCGTGTACGACACGCCAGAAGATAGGGTAGTAGTTGCTGAGTGGGGTCGTAGAAGATCTCTCTCGTCTGTGGTGCTGTCGATAAGGGAACAAGAAGCTGTTTGGCTGCGAGCCTTGCATTAAGGGCGTAATGGACAGAAACAGATCCGGGGTCATATGTCGTGACTGCAAATGGCACTCGCCTCGTAAAAAACGCTATGAAATGCGAAAGAGCAAGAAAAAAAAATAGACAGACAGACAGACAGTAAAGCACACAAACTAACCTGGAATACCAGCAGTGAAGTCGTGATAGTTGACCAGGTCGCCTATAACGTCCTCGGAGCGCGTTGCTTGCGGCGCGGCGGCCTCGGTGGTCTCAGGCTTCAGAGGCGGGGCATTGTAGTCGGTAGTGTGGCCGGAGTCGAAGTCGAAGAACTGTGTGTTGGTGAACATGGCCAGGTCGTCGTCCATGTCGAACGACTCGCCGGCGGCCGTGTCTTGCTCCGGAATTGTGTGCAGCTCCCTCAGATACTGCGAGACATTCGGTCCTCGTCGGCTGTTAAAGGACGCCATCTTCTCTGTGCTGTGGTGTTTCCGATCTGTGCAACTCTGGCTTGATGCTGGCCGTCTCTTCCTTCTCCAAGTGTCTCAGGCAAATGTGCCTTCCCTGCTCTTCCCTACTCCAAACAATTCCTTGTCGATATCGTCCTCGTCAGAATGCGGGTGACGGGTAGGCGCACGTGGTTGTCCGGACTGCAATTGGCCCTGTGTCGATGTCGAGGTTCAGTATGACTGGGCGTGGATTTGGGAGTTTGCGAGAATTAAATTGTTTGAAGGTTGTTGTGAGGGAGACGAGATTTGGCGTGTGGTATCCGCAATGATTATGGGGATACGGGGATGAACCGGCTTAAATCGGCTATGATCTTTGTTCTGGCCTCCGGAAGGGCGAGGATGGGGTCACGCTATTCACACCTACACGTGTATTCTTCGCCGGCTAGAGCGTTTATGCAGGTGGCTGTAGAGTTGCGGTAGAGTGGGCCTAATTAGCGCTGAGAGGAAGGGTGACTGGGTGACTGGAATGGTCTGGGGGGAAAGTGAGAGATGAGAGGAAAAAGCAGAACGGGGGGCTCCTGTCTCTCCGTCACAAGAATGGAGTGATAGTGGTGACTATTGATGGGGGAAAGCGGAGTGAGTGACTGATCAGAGTGACGAACACGATCGACTCGCGAAGAAGGGCCAATTTGGCGAGTTCCCATTTGTCAAGACCGTGGGTTATCCCACCAGCTGCCCACTCTGCAGCCCCCATCCCCGGTACGATCGAAGCGAAAGGGCCCTTTGCACAGGAATTGCCCCTCCATTCTGGTGCGGTCAGTTCTCCGTAAACCCCCACCTCTGCGCTAAACCGCATTCGTCAATCCACTACGTCCGTGAAAATTTCTGCATGCGAAATCGGTGACGACTGCTTGGCATCTGCCGCTGTCAACTCAGGCCCGGTAAACGTTACCTTGGCTACCCCGCATCTGTTGTTGATTACCAACCTTTTCTTAGAAATCACGAAAATGAAGCTATCACCACTTGCTGTACGAATGGACACTACGGTGCAGCGGCATACGAGATATGGCGCATCATTCTCCCTGCTTTTGTCACTTGGGCCCATGATTCCACATCTTTATAATACTTGCTGATTGAGAGCGTGTTCTCAGTAATACCCCTTCAAGGCCGGAAGGCTCCCCCAACACGAAGAACAACAATCAACAGATGTCATACCACGACGGTCGATGCTTCGTGGGTTCACACCTGTCTTTGGAAGGCGGACTGGGAGGCTGTCAGCATCACGCTCGATCGGGGGTTTGCTCTCTTGGTCATAGCCTGCACAAGTGTACACGGCTCCGAATCTCGATGCTCTTCGGCATTCTGTTATCTATTACCGGCGAACTGCGATGCTCTGAGACTTAGACGATGTAAGGTGTGGAGCACCCAAGCTACCCCTTGATTCCAAAGTCAAATCGAGGGTCTTGCGGACCTCATGAATCATTCATCTGCCCGCTCATGCATGCAATGTCGGTCCCCGGAGGTCACGGCACACTTAGCACGGGCGGGAGAGGCGGATGGTTCATCACTCGATGATCGTTTTACTGGTTGCTGAGTGATGCGCAACAGTGCTGCTGCTTGGTCTAGTGCCTGCGAATATCGTTCATGGGGGCATCCTGCTGGAATCCATGATGCCGACGGGCCTCTGTTCGTGGAGAAACATCGTGTCGATTCAACAAGCCATTCTACAAGCACCTGAAGCTCCGCTCTGGTTGCTATCAAGCAAAGCTCAAAGAGACTTTCCAGTTTCCGAACTGTCACCTGTTGTTCACCCATCTGTCCTCGGACAGTCAGGTCTCAAGCTGGCTGGTCGGCAGCGAGCGGAGGTATACGTTTGGATCGGAGAACTGGGGACATCTCCTTCAAACGTGGACATGTCGAAGCTGCGCACATACCAGGATGGTCGTCCGAGAGTCTATTGGAATTCTCAAGGTCAAGATTCGGGATAGGAAAGCCTTTGGTTCACGACAGCTTGACACGAACAGATGCCGATGTCTGAAGAAGCCATCGTCTTGGGCCAGGTACAGCAACTTCAGCATGGCAAATCTCGATCGCTGCTGAAGTGTCTACCTTCCGGCGTCTCGACTTGGACCAGGTATTCTGTCTGCTATCTGCGTTTCGCCGTTCTTTTGGAAAAGACAGTTCTAGACTTTTACACGCTTGTTCCGGCGCCAGCGGTCTCACACTCTCATCTACTCTCCCCCAATATCATCCGACTTCCCCGGCTCTCCCTCCACGTGCGACCATAGGTACTGGAGAATTCGGGATCCCGTCCGCTCTCCCATAGACAAGCCAGTAACCGACCGATTAGTACTCGGGTGGGTGACCACCGGGGAATCCCTGTTGTTGTCCGTGCCTCTTATGACTCGGTCGGTCCCATAGCTCAGTTGGTTAGAGCGTCGTACTAATACTGCTCGTCTTCCGGAATGAACTGTATCAAGTAAATGCGAAGGTCGAGAGTTCAACCCTCTCTGGGACCAGCTTCTTTTGCTCCTCGTTGACCAGGAGGTTGGTGATAGCTTCATCTTTGCTTGGGGAGAGAGTGAGGGTGGTGAAGAAGTTGGAGCGATAGGGGTTAGGGGCGGGAGAGAATGCAGTACCACGTACGAGATCAAGACAGTCCAATCCACCTGATTCAAAGACTCATAACATCCATCCTTAGTATGCAATCGTCTTTGTCTGGTTGACCTGGTAAGAAACGCGAAGACTGTAGCCCGTTGGTCAACTACGGGGTTATCATACCCCTAACCCTGAATTGAGATTGTACAAGGGTTAGGGTATTTGACTAAGCCTCTCGACGCGTCTGGCCCCTCAACGCGTCTCACCACCAACACTTTTCATTATTGACTTCACCCACCCCGGCTCTCTCCGTGTGGGGAGACACTGACGTATCTATCCCTTAGTCAGGTTCCGGGCCTTCTCCCGTCACCATCACCAACATCTCACGATGCAGGCGATCTCCATCCCGACCTCGGCGCGGCTGGCGTCGACCGTGCTCGTCAGCCACGAGAACCCCGTTGTCGTCAAGACCCTCAACCGCCTCTCCCGGCCCTCCCTCATCTCCATCGTGCTCAATTGGCTCGACGAGAACAAGGAAGAGCTATCAGACCTCTCGGCACCCATACTAGTCGATCACCGGTACAAGAAGAAGCCCGAAGAGGTCCTCGAACCGGCGAAGTCCATCGAGGAGCTCTACGATATCTACAAGGGGCTACAAGCTCGCAAGGGGTCGAGGAGGGAGATCGTCGAGCGGATAACGGACTGCGACTGGCAGGATGGATTGACCCTGTACCAGCTGGCGATGGTGGACCTGGCGTACCTCAAGGACCATCCCGCGTCGCAGAAGTGGTCCGCCTACCGCGTTGTCCCGTTACGAAAGCCAGCCAGCAACGCCGAAGCAGAGGCCGCTCCGAAGATAGACAAGGAGTCTCTCGCAATACCACGCTTCCACCCCACCACTTTCCTCCTCCAGCTGCAAGCCCAAGTCCTGCCCGACGTGAAGGCGCACTTCAACTTCGAGATACACGAGACCCTCCCCCTCCTGCTCTTGCGCATCTTCATCCTCGACTCGCCCTACAACACGGACCTGGCCGCCACGCCCGCCGGAGGCGACAGGCTCACCCCCTCCTCCGACTCGTCGAAGACGATTTACATCGCCTTCCCCGACAACTCGCCTCACATCTTTATCTCCAACTCGCAGGGCGCGGGGCCCGCCTTGGCGGGAGAGGCGAAAAGCCTGCGCAGCTTGCTGGTGGAGGGTATTCCCAAAGCCCTGTCGCGGCCGAGGGAGCGGTACACACTCAAATCAACTAGCCTGTCTACGCGCAACCTGAACGAGCTCGTCCACCGCCGGGGCAGTGGTAAGACCAACGCCATCGGTGGGGGGTGGAGCATCTACGCCGACCCGAGGAAGAGGGTTAGTCCGCTTGATAGCGTGCTGCCTACGCCGCCTCCGTCTGAGGGGGATGATGCGTCGGAGGGGAAGGGGAAGGGCAAGAGGGCGGTCAGCCCGGACACAGAGAGGGAGCAGAGGGCGATCAAACGGGCGAAGAAAGTTGCGCACGCTAGGTTTGGGGATACGGCCAAGGTAGACGATGGAAGGGGAGTGGAGAGGGTTGATATTGTTATTGAGGATCCGTTTCGGGTGGAGAGGAGGAAGGGAAAGGGGAAGGCTCCCGAGAGGGGCGGCTTGTCGTTTCCGCAGGCGCAGGATAGGGAGGATGAGGAGGAGGAAGGGGAGAGACCTAGGAAGGTGAGGACGGGGAGGAGGAGTACGGTGCAGGAGATATTGACTAGGGAGAGAGAGGATGGCGATGAGAAAGAACAAGACGAGGAAGACGCGGGTGGCAAGCGGAGGCCTAATGTGAGGCTGACGTTCCACGGCACGCATGTGTTTGCTGGGATAAGACAGCTGGTTGAGCAAGGTGTTATTGATGGTGAAAGGATGCCTGGGTGGATGACGGGCGAGGAAGGTGTTACGATCGGTGCTGTAAGGCATGGTAGAATACGCGGCCACAAGGGTTCGGGGATGTGAGGCGGAATGCATGTTACTATGCGATCATGAGTTAGGCTATGCTTTAGGCTCGGAGTTGGGGCTTCGTCTATGTTAGATACCTTGGTCTGGGGTAGGTATGTTAATGCATATAATCGCTTGCTTTACTCGGCATGCTCTATATCGCTATCTAATCCTGACTGTTCACGTCCCTCTACGCATCGAGCCCGAACACCTTAACCGTGTTCGCCCAAGCTGCTTCACACACCTCCTCAACAGATATCCCCTTAATGCCCGCCACAATCTTCGCGACCCTTTCGATAGTACACGATTCATTCCTCCCCTTGACCATCGCTCCCTCCTCCCACTTCTCCTTCTTGACCACCTTGAACCGCTCCGGCACCTCAGGCTCCTTTTTCTGGTTCTTCTTCCCCTGTTTCCTCCCTCCCTTTGCTGGCGTGGGTGTCTCAGTTCCATTAACCGGCGTGGCAGCACCACTGGCACTCTCAACACCGTTCGTCTCCGCCATCTCGGGCTTAGGCGGCAAGAGGTACTTCCACCCCTCATGACTAGGCCTGACCTCGCACCAGGGCCCATCGGTCTCAATCATCAACCTATTCAGATCTATCTCCTTCACCACCGCGCAATTCTCAGCCGTCTTGAAGCTGCACCCGTTGATGCCGATGTGCAGCCCCAGCTCGGACAGCTCGCGCACCTCCTCCACCGTCCCGGTAAAACTGTGCACTACGCCGCCCTTCTCGAGCTTCTCTAACCTCGGGCCAAAGGCATCCTTCAGCAACCGTACGAAGTCTGCGTGTGCCGCGCGCGAGTGCAGGAACAGAGGTAGTTGCGGCTTCAGCTCCACGGCGAGCTTGAGCTGGGCAGCGAAGGAGTGCAGCTGGACGTCGGCGGGACAGTAGTGCAGCCTGTCATAGTCGAGGCCGAACTCACCCAGCGCAATCAACGACGAAGGCGGTGCGGACTTGACCAGCGCTTCAAGGTCCGCTATGATCTGCTTCGTCTTCTCCTCCGACACAGACAAACCATCAGGCACAGGCTTGTCGGGGTCTGGACCACACGCCGGTGTGTGCTCATCCGCCGAGTGGTCATCGTCATGCTCGTGGTGGCGCTTGTGGGAGACGCTGAAGATGGAGCTGCTACAGGGGTGGATGCCTGCCGTGGTGTAGACAGTGCCGGGGAACTCCTCGGCCAGCTTGAGGGCGTCCCTCGAGCTCTTGAAGGAAGAGCCCGTGACGATCAGTTTCGTGCACCCGACCTCTTTGGCTCGTTGTATGACGCCCTTTAGGTCGTCTGGGTGTCGTTGTGTGCCATGGTAGCGGCCTCTGAAGATGGGGTCTGCGAGGTTGATGCCGATCTTTTACTTGAGCGTTGCGCCGGTCAGTGAACAGGATCTCATGATGAGGGTGACGAGGGTGAGGTTAGCAAAAACATACATCGATGTATCTGGGTTGGTATCCGTCACCACTAGGCCCGGAAGGGGTTGTGGTGATGTTGGTAGATGTCGCCATAGTCAAATGCCGTAAAGCTGGGTGTCCTAAGCCAGCGCCTGTAAGTCCAGGTCTAGATGCGAAATGAGAGATGAGTGTGTTCAGACTGCTTGAGTGCGCAGCTCGGAGTTTCATGCCCTCGGCCGAAGGAATATGTCGGATTTGAAAGCAAGATGCTCAAGTTGCACTGTACGGGGATGGCTCCTCCTTCTTAATATGGTATTGTTTACATCTGCTTCCGTCCAAGTGCTGAGTCTTTCATGGATACCGAAGTTGAGTCATTCCAGCATTTCGATGTCATGGCGAGAAAACACCGAATCAAAGGCGCTGGACGCGGTTCCACATGTGCCTGGTGCCTGCTAAAGTGACATTCTTACAGGCCTGTATCGCTACGGCTTATCTAATCTCCCGCGTGAAATGCCAACTGAATGTCGGCCCGCTCTCGCTGTATTTTTAATTGAATCCCGGCCTTGTTTGGTCGCGCTAGAGAGTCGCGTCGAACGCGCTCCACGCCACTTGCACGCGCCTGTTTTTAAGAGAAAGTGAGAACGCAAACCTCTCCACCATCCCTCTTCCCATCCATCATCCACCACTTTTCTCTCTCTCTACCATAACCACAGCAACACGACACTTTAGACGCGACTGTATCTGATCATACATTGTCAGGACCATCTTGACGTCCCTTCAGATACATTGGCTTCCCATTAGAAGCCTTCCTCTCTTCTTTTGAAGACTGTCGTCACCCCGCACATCCTAACTCTCTCCCCCATTCCCTCACAATGTTCGTCCGAAAGCGCGGTATGTATTGCTTCTTTCCACGACGAATAACCCAGCTGCTAACGCGTCTTCAGATGGACGCCAGGAGCGTGTCCAGTTCGACAAGATCACAGCTCGTGTCTCGAGACTCTGTTATGGTCTTGATATGGACCATGTCGACCCTGTTGCCATCACACAGAAGGTCATCTCAGGCGTGTATGGAGGCGTCACAACAGCCCAATTAGACGATTTGGTATGCACAGCCCTCTCCCCCTGAATACCGGTAGCTGTATCTAACGCGCATTTCCTCCTTAGGCTGCCGAGACTGCCGCTTACATGACGGTCACACATCCCGACTATGCCATCCTCGCGGCGCGTATTGCTGTGTCCAACCTCCACAAGCAGACCAAGAAGCAATGGTCTGCCGTCGTCAGCGACCTCTTCCACTACATCAACCCCAAGAACAACACGCACTCGCCCATGATCTCCCAGGAGACATACGATTGCGTGATGCGCCACAAGGAAGACTTTGACTCGGCCATTGTCTATGACCGCGACTTCAACTACCAGTACTTTGGCTTCAAGACACTGGAGCGTTCATACCTGCTCAAGCTCAACGGCAAGATCGTCGAGCGGCCGCAGCACATGATTATGCGTGTTGCCGTAGGCATCTGGGGAGACAACATCGAGCGTGTGCTGGAAACTTACAACTACATGTCCAGCAAGTTCTTCACACACGCCTCGCCCACTCTCTTCAATGCCGGCACACCCCAGCCCCAATTGTCGTCTTGCTTCCTGGTGGCCATGAAGGATGACAGCATTGAGGGCATTTACGATACCCTCAAGACTTGTGCTATGATCTCCAAGATGGCAGGTGGTATCGGTCTCAATGTCCACAACATCCGCGCCACCGGATCTTACATTGCCGGCACCAACGGTACCTCAAACGGTATCGTTCCTATGCTCCGTGTCTTCAACAACACCGCCAGGTATGTTGACCAAGGCGGCAACAAGCGTCCCGGTGCCTTCGCCATCTACCTTGAGCCATGGCACTCTGACGTCTTCGAGTTCCTCGATCTCCGCAAGAACCACGGCAAGGAGGAGGTTCGCGCTCGCGACTTGTTCCTCGCTCTCTGGATCCCTGACCTGTTCATGAAGCGCGTTGAGAAAAACGGCGAGTGGACTCTGATGTGCCCCAACGAGTGCCCTGGCCTGGCTGATTGCTATGGCGATGAGTTCGAGGCCCTGTACGAGAAGTACGAGGCCGAGGGCAAGGGTAAGAAGACTATCAAGGCTCAGAAGCTGTGGTATGCCATCTTGGAGGCCCAGACTGAGACCGGTAACCCCTTCATGCTCTACAAGGATGCTTGCAACCGCAAGAGCAACCAGAAGAACCTCGGCACCATCCGCAGCTCCAACCTCTGCACGGAGATCATCGAGTACTCCGCTCCTGACGAGGTCGCTGTCTGCAACCTTGCGTCGATGGCTCTCCCGTCTTATGTTGACTACAATGAGGGTGTCTACGACTTCCAGAAGCTGCACGAGGTTGTTCAGGTCGTCGTCCGCAATCTGAACAAGATCATCGACGTCAACCACTACCCCGTGCCAGAAGCTCGCAACAGCAACATGCGCCATCGCCCCATTGGCCTTGGTGTTCAGGGTCTTGCCGATGCCTTCCTGGCTCTGCGCATGCCTTTTGAGTCACCGGAAGCCCGTCAGCTGAACAAGCAGATCTTCGAGACCATCTACCACGCTGCCCTTACCGCCTCCTGCCAGCTTGCCAAGGAGGAGGGCCCTTACTCCACTTACCAGGGATCGCCCGTCTCGCAGGGTATCCTCCAGTACGACATGTGGAATGTCACTCCCACTGACCTCTGGGACTGGGAGTCGCTAAAGGCCAAGATCGCCGAGCACGGCGTTCGCAACTCCTTGCTCGTCGCCCCCATGCCCACTGCCTCTACCTCGCAGATCTTGGGCAACAACGAGTGCTTCGAGCCCTATACCTCCAACATCTACCAGCGCCGCGTGCTTGCCGGCGAGTTCCAAGTCGTCAACCCCTGGCTGCTCAAGGACCTCGTCGACATGGGTCTCTGGTCAGACAACATGAAGAACCGTATCATCGCCGAGCAGGGCTCCATCCAGAACATTCCCAACATCCCTGACGACGTCAAGGCCCTGTACAAGACGGTGTGGGAGATCTCGCAGCGCACCATCGTGCAGATGGCCGCCGACCGCGGCGCCTTCATCGACCAGTCGCAGTCGCTCAACATCCACATGCGCGAGCCCACCATGGGCAAGATCACGTCGATGCACTTCACCGGCTGGAAGCTCGGCCTCAAGACGGGCATGTACTACCTCCGCACCCAGGCCGCCGCCCAGCCCATCCAGTTCACCGTCGACCAGGAGGCGCTGCGCGTCAAGGACACCAACATCAGCACCGCCAAGCCCATCAGCGGTCTCAAGAAGCGTGCTCCTCCCCCAGGGAGCTACGTCTCTTCTCCTTCCGCGGCGCCGCGTCCCATGTACGCCAAGAAGGAGTCTGACCCCAACCTCAGCGCTACGCTGCACGCCAACGGTGTTCCCACGCCCAGCACCACCCCTCCTCCTATCCGGGCCGTGTCCAACGGTGAGGCCAAGAGGCCTGTGCCGTCTCCCTCCAAGCCGGTGCCATTCCAGGCTGACCAGCCTGAGGGCGAGAGCCCCAAGGCGCTGCCCACCGAGCCTACTGGTCCTGTGGCCGAGGAGTCTCTCGATGAGAAGAAGGCCAATCAAAATGAGGACGAGGAGGGTGAGAGCAAGGGTCGCGAGGGCGACATCTATTCCGAGGCTGTTCTAGCTTGTAAGTATTACCATAACACTACTCTGCCTTCTCGACCAGATAGCTAACCACCCTCAACCAACAGGCAGCATCGAGAACCCCGAGTCCTGCGTCATGTGCAGCGGTTAGAGGTTGAATCTCGAGTGAGTGAGAGAAAGTGTGTGTGATATGACGGTTGATGATGCGAACTTAATGCTTGGTATCCTTTTCTGGTATGGTCAGGTTCTCTCTGCTGCGTTGGGTCGGCTTCTTTGCTTGCTTTTCTCAGTAAGGTCACGCTTTGGTCGGGCCTTGGAACGTTTGACCGTCTGCGTCTGTTTTTGATAAACCGGGTCACCCAGGTGGCCTTGCGCTTGCGCGCTCACTTGTCATGATTTTGTTGCATTGGTTTGGGTCTCTTTCTTTAGGACGATAATACATATTTGTGTATAACATCTGCTTGCATCTTCTGTGATCGGACTTTGACAGTACCCTTCAAAAGACTAAAGTCCCTCGGGTTGTTGGGTAGCCAACGCTGGAGTATGATTGATGTCGCACCTTAGACAGAAGATACTTCTCGTCGATGAGGATGTAACTTGGTTTCCCCTCCAAGTTCCTTAGCCGAAGCTGAATCCAGACAGCAAGCCGTTGGTCTCAACATGGCAGCTACCTACTCAACCGAGAATGCATGACATATCACTCAATGACAGACTATCACGCCTCGGAATCCATGAGAACTGACAGACTGCCCAGACTACAACAGGTTGACGACCCGAGGGCAGCGAGAGGGTCAGCTCGGAACATAGCATGCCCTTCCTAAACACTTACTTCCTGGAGGATTATAGGTTTGTGATGGGGCTACTTTGCCTGCCTGGTACCCTACATGCATTGGCAGCTTCCCAGTTCATCTTTCTCCAATCTCAACCCGGCAAAGCATGTTGAAGGGCTACTGCTGGACCGTTGAGGCGGGCGCAGCCCGTGGAACAAGTTGGGCTCCCTCAGCGTCTGTCTGGGCTTCCCGTTGGAAAGTATCTTTCCGGCCGCAAGCACAGAGGGGCCATGTCGCCACTTGGAGCACCCTTCTTGTAGCACCGTTGGTGCGGAGTAAACAGCATACGAGTCTCCTCGGGCATGGCTTCTTTTGCCTCGCCGGGCGTTCTGTTCTCCATCTGTCATTGAAACCGACCTGTTGGAGACCTCCCAGCCTCCAAATAAAAAAGTCTCCTAAGGCGAAATCCGCCGCTCCGCGAGGAAGACGGGCATTGAGGGCGCACCAGTGATTGTCACGACCTCCAGCTTGTCGCACAGTAAGGGGACGAATTCAAGTCGAACGCGGGATATGTGTTTGAGGGGAGAGGAGAGGAGAGTAAGAGAGGAAAAAGCGCTTCGTTTCGTGCCTCTCGCCGTGTGACTGTGCCCTCGAAACGACTCAGTCATTTCGGGATGTCGTTTGGTGCAACGGAGGGTCATTTTAGGGGAATTAGCATGTTCGGCAGTGGTGTTTTGCTCGTCCTCATACCTAAAATTTCTCCTGGTGCAGGTGGGAGTTCCTAATGCCGGAGTTATGAGGATGAGGTCCCGTTTGCGTCTTCACATGTTGTGAAGTTGAAAGCTGTTGGAGATCGACGTTTTGGTGGTCAGAACCTTGTTGGAAATTCCATTTGAGCCCTGGTAAGATCTCGATTCGGAGCCAGCCCCCTGGTCGCCAAGAAAGCGGGAGACAGGGGTTCAAAGCAAGGTGTTTGACTTCCAGTGATGGCTCGATATCACCTCGCTGTTGCGATCATCGATATACCACCTCGTCGGAGCACAGATCGATTGAACGCGTCGATCACATGATGCGGGCCTTGATTACCAAATTGAGAAATTGATCCTAAGAACATCTCTGTACGCGGTATGCGAAATAGGAGGCTGGCTTCAAACTTAGCTCGACGATAAACTTGGAAGTTGTCAATGCGTTGTTCTTTCTCAGCGGAACAGGGGTTGTTTTTCGGCTGCAGCGTGGGAATGTCTCACACGCGGGGAGCGGGAAGAGAGTGGAGGGGCTGCAACATCTGCTCCACATTCAACGACATCCGTCTGGCATTCCTCTCAACTGCTCTTCTGCAAAAGGTGCCAAAGAAAAAGGCCTGGATGTTCATGCGGAAGTGATCAGAAAAGAATCGACGTTAAGATGGCCAAGGATCGCGTTTCTGGAGAAACCCCAGTTGGTCCAACCAAGCGCACGGAGCTCAGAAAAACAATTGGATGACATCAGAGACTTTAATCTCCCCTGTTTGGCTGCCGGGTCGGTACTTGCGAGGCCCGTCTCGGCCGGAACTGGAGCTGTTTGCTGGTGAGGCGACGGCCAAGATCGAGTCTTTGAGAAAAGCATTGACGACGTGAGAAGAACCGACATCATCACTTTCGACAAGCTCAAGGAGGAAAGAAGCATCTGGCCAATGCTCCGAGTGGCTCCTTCCGCGAACCGAGTCCAAGGTTAAAAGCGTGGGAAAGAAGCAACAACCCCTGTCCAGCGCAAGGACGGGGCACGCTAAAGCAAGCCAATCTGTGATCCAGCGACGCATTGACCAATGGCAAGCTGCCACCCGAACAGTCAAGCCACAGACCATGGCAACATCCCTGCCGCTTCACTTTTGTCTTGACCTCATCGCATCTTTTCCGCCCGCATTTTCCTGCTTTTTGAGGAGCCACCCGACCCAGAACAGCAGCGCTTGCATCCACCACAATCTTCCCCCCGATAATTCTCGCCTGCAACAAGCTGGGCTGGTGCTGCGGAATTGGGGATCAGACTTCTTTGACCTCGAGAGCACCACAGTCGTCTCTAACTCGCCCGAGTATGCCCGCAGGTTTAAAATTGACAAATGACGGGGAGAGTCGTACGTTGGGTTCACAGAACAAACAGACTGCTCCTCCTCCTCCTCCTCCCGGACGGCCTCCTTGCTATACAAAAGCAGCGAACGCGTTGCTGATATTCCATTGGCTTGCTGGGTAATTTCAACACTTTCTCCCAGGAAGCACACGGACTGTCGTAAACGGTCCTTGTCATGAAACACTGAAACGACGGTCATCTCTGCTGCAAGATCTAAACAAGATCCTCTGATCTTTTGGGCCTGATGGAGGTAACTACCGTAATCCGCAGGGGAACTGAACTAGCCAAGCTTTTCAGTCCATCAGACTAAGATAGCTACCTACACTAGTATCAGGAGAGCTTTGCAGCTACCGTGGGTGGTTGCCGGGTTGGCCAACCACTTCAGTGACTTGTCAAGCCACAGTGCCTTGTTGTTAGTGTTTCCCTCCGGCCAGTCTACGTCAGGTATGTGATTCTAGCCAGTCAGAATATTCCGGTGGCTTCAACAATGCAAGCCCCAATGCTGTGCGTCCAGTTGTCCTGCGCAACCTGCTGCTGGGGGAATCACGGCCAGAAGGCTGGTTGCTATGAAGGAATCACGTCTCCAAATGATTCGAACGGCTTCACATGAATCCTTAATTGTCCTCGCTAAAGTCAAAGTGACAAAAGACAAACGATATGGCACCACTTCAGGTAAAAGTAAGGGCTCAGAAATGCACTGCCGGGTCTAATAAGCTGGAAAAGGGGTCCTCTCATCAGCTTCGGGGTAGCAGCTGCAGTAGCATCAAAGGTACAGTGACGACACGGTGATCTTGGCGAAGACCTGGAGACCTCCGGGGGTAGCTTTCCGTGGACTGTGCCTTCCCGCTGCCCTGGCTAATCAACCTGGTGTGATCCACAGGTTGCATCAAGTTGCAGGTACCTTGCTTGTCCTCTGCAGCTTGAATCAAGAGGTAATTTCCCTTTTGGGCCAAGTTATACCTCGTCCACTCATTCACTTTCACTTCGGAAGACAGTCACTCCTTCCTTAAAGCCAACTACCTTCCCTCCCACGCGTCCCAAATCAACTTCACCTCAACTTGCAAAACTCTTTCCACTTCTTGCACTCCGTTGCACAAATCCACCTCTCCTCAACAAAAACTCGTCCAATCTCCCACCCTTCCTCCCAAACTTCTTCCCGATCTCCTTCATCCCATCAACCATCCTCAATCTTCACCACTCCGCATCCCGCATCCCCCATTCCGCTCGTTCAACCAGCCCGATTATCATATTAGACGACGACATCATCCTTGGGTTTTCTTGACCACAGCAATTAACAATGAAGTCCACTCTCTTCTTCGCCGTTGCTGGCGCTGTTCTCGTCGCCGCCGTCGACTTTCCCCCCAACATGCCTGAGTGCGCCGTAAGTATTTTGCTCCACCCCTCATCCATCCAAAATCAATCCAAACAATCAAACAGACAACGACTGGACGAAACGTACCCTAATCTGGCATGCTTCTGACATCTCCTCTTTCCAGAAAACATGCGCCAACAACATGATTGCCAAGGCTCCCGAGCTGGGCTGCGGCGCCACTGACTTCAAGTGCGCTTGCACCAAGCCCGACTTCAAGCACGGCATTCATGACTGTTCGTACCAGAATTGCGCTCCAGACAACAATGCCGCTGCCACAGGTGTCAACTGGGGCGACTCTTTCTGCGCCGCCATCCTTGCTGCCCCTGGCGGCGTGACCACCACTGTAAGTAATCAATCCATTGACCATGACCACTATTCCGCGGTACTGACACTTCACCCAAGACTGCGACGACCGCTGGGGCTACTGCTACTACCACTAGCGTTGGCGGGAGCTCAAGCAGCAGTGGTGCTGATGGAGGAGCTGGAGCTGGCGGAGCGGTGAGCAAACCACACCTGACCATAGCAACACTCGTATCCCGTACTGACACATCCACAGGGTGCCGTCTCATCCTCGGCTATCACCACCTCTGCCCTGGTCACTGTCATCACCAGCGGTGACTCCACCATTACATCGACCACTGGATCGACCACCATCTTCGGAGGCTCCTCATCGGCCATCGCCACGTCCACGTTCACGACGGTCATCACCACCAGCGGCTCGACCTTCACCGTCACGGGTACCACCACCGAGTCTGGTCTCGGCGGCGTTGGCGGTGCCACGTCTCTGCCCTCGTCTGCGGTCACCACCTCTGGCCTCGTCTCGACCGTTACTAGCGACTCGACGACCTTCGTCAGCACGACCGGATCTACTACGATTAGCTCCGCTCTGACTGGCTCTGCTCTGACGAGTGCTCTCTCGAGCCAGTCGTCAGCGGCGTCCTCTGCGGCCGGCTCGTCCACGAGCAGTGCTTTCGTAAGTCATGCTCCTCCACATGTCGCCAATATCTTCTTGCTAACGAGCTACTAGGCCGCCCACATGACCGCTGCCCCGGCTGCTGGATTCCTGGCTGCCGCTGGTCTCGCCGCTATGCTTCTCTAATCCCCCATCATGTCGACCATCTCTTTCGATGATCCTGGACGTGATTTTTTTGATGATTTTCCCCCGCCTATTCAGCGAGGCTTTATGACTGCATACAGACACCGGGAGGGGACGAGTTCGAGGGTAGATCCGGATCTTTAATGAAGGGAGACGGAGTTTAAGGGAATCTGAATGGCAAGGGTTTTCCGATCCTCACTTTTGAAGCGCAATTGCATCGTTCTTCTTTTCATCCTGTGGATATGTCCGCTCTAATGGTGTTGTTGTTTGCGGACTTTATTGTGCATGTATATCCATGATGGGGCGTGCGGAAGATACCCTGTTGCCCGGGTGCTCTCGATGGTCATTTTCTCGCGCTCGTTCAAGGCCCACGGTCATGGTTAATAGAGAAAAAGAAGCCGCCTGGTCAATACCCTTATCAAATACCAGATGCTATTCTACTCACTCAGTGAACTTGAACAAGATTTTCATGCCTTGACATATATGTGCTTCCCATGTCCCGTCGTGGACCCGACCATCTCCCTGTGATCAGGATGTTCGACACCGCAGAGCAACTGAACACGGCAACAGGTAACGCATCACACAAGCAAGGAGGTACAGCACTCACATCTATGACGAGATATCTTCCCCATCCCAGTGGCCTAGCACGGCCGGTCTGACACTTCGACCTGCGCGACCCGCCAGGTAGGAAATAGCACTCACAACCAACACCCAAAGCAGCTTGCACCACTCATACCAGCACTACCCAGCGCCCCCGCCCTCCATCACTATGCTCCCAACCCACGCCGCATTTCGTCCCGCTCCCCTTCCTCTAGCGGTGTGTGTCCCCTCTAATACTCATACCGATAAACATACCTATAATCCCCGACCAACTCCTCCGCATTCCTCCTCCCGATCGCCTTAATCTCGTTCTCCACCCTAACAGCCTCGACCTTCTCCCTCGCCAGCCTTTCTCCCCTCTGTCCCGCCTCGTCCACCTTTCTCTTCACCTCGGGCGGCATGTCCCTCATAAAACACCACTCCGGCACCGCACCCATCTCCCGCCATGTCCTCCTCCCCTCCCAAGTGCATGGCATCACGGCCCCGTACCGCCGCAAAGCGAGGTTCAGACCCCGACACCGGGCGGGCGCGTCGTTGCTGAACTCGATGGCGAGGTAGGATACAAACCCCTCTCGGAGTAAGAGGGGGACGCCGCCGTAGGGGAGGACGGGGCGATGCGGAGAGCGAGGGGTTGGGGAGATTAGGTGCGGGAACTGGTGGGATTGGTAGACTGATAGGAGGGTGAAGTCTGCGTTGTCTATGGGGAGAAAGGGGAGGGCGAGGGGGGTGTGGGAGTTACGCCCTGGGATTGTTAGCTGGGTTGGTGTTGAGAGAGGGGAGGGAAAGGGGGGTTGGGGGAAGGGGCTGGGGGACGCTGAGGGGAGAGAGGAAGGGGAAAAGGCAAAGGCAAAGGGGCTGCGGGCAGGGTTGAAGGACGAGAGGACAACTCACATGGATCTTCGTCCCTGGTAAAGCCGTTGAGCTCCAGGAAGCCGGAGAACACCTCGGGCGTGAGGGAGCCCGTGTTGTGCTCGTCGAGGACGGTGAAGAAGTCGTTCATCAGGGCCGTGAAGAGCGGCGTGGGCTCGCCGTTGGAGTACAAGAGGTGCGACCACGGTGTCGCATCCGGTGCAGGTTGGAGCGGAGGTGGAGGGCCAGGAGGCGGAGGAGGAGGAGGAGGAGGTGAGAATTGGACAGGCGGCGGAGGAGGAGGAGGTGGTGAGAATTGGGCAGACGATGACGATGCTTGGCGCGGTGGTAAGGGAGGAGAGGGAGACCATTGCTGAGTTGACGATGCTCGGCGCGGTGGGAGAGGTGGTGGTGCCGCCGCCGCTGCCGCCGCTGCTTCTGTAGCTGGGGATTGGAGCGGTACCAGGACCTCGTAGCCTGGCGGCCGCGGCGGGATGGGAGGCGCGCCGTCGTCCATGTCGAACGGATGCCAAAGATCCTAGGGTATGAAGAGAGGGAGAGGCGGTAGGATGATGATTGCAAAGAGAGCAAGTATAGCCCAACCCAAAGGGCGTGGAGGCGCGACTGGAGGCTGCTGGGCGTCGCTGGATTTTATGAGCGTTCTGCTTCGAACATAGTATCGTACGAACATATGGGAACTCACTCGTTCTCTAGAACTATTTGCTCGTGGGGTGCCTCCGGCAGTGCGTCTGGAAGTTGGACGTCGCTGGGTTATAAATGAGCGATTCCGCTTGACCTAGTACCTTACGAAATTTGAAGAAGGGGAACATACTCGTCGTGCAGAGGAGCTAATTGCTCCTCATTTGCGTCTCGAGGAGGCGTTTCCCGAGGCACTCCTTCGAGCCAAGCCTCGATTGCGGCTGGGTTGCGATACAAGCCCGCTGACTAGCTGGCATTGCCAATATTACCACCCTGCGAGCTGTCTGAGCTAGCTACATTTGGCTCAGGTGAGGCTATTTCATCGTTAGCCGCAGTTGTCGCACGCAAGGTCAATTTTGATGATATGATTTACTACTCGTGTCACTCGCGAATGATGCGCTGCTCGGAGCTGTGACAAGCGTGCTGCCGGAGAGCTCGGAGGAGTCGCTGCTCGAAGATGTGCTGCTAGAGTGCGAAATTCCTACTACCGTGCTGCCGGAGAGCTGGGAGGAGTCGCTGGACAAAGATGTGCTGCTGGAGGACGCACCGTCTACAATCGCGCTGCTTGAGAGGCTTTCACTCAAGGATCCCCCCGAGGACTCGCTGGACGAAGACGTGCTGCTGGAGGGCGCAGTGCCTACAAGTGTGCTGTCTCTTTCGCTCAAGGAACCCCCAGAGGAGACGCTGCGAGGAAATGCGGTGCTGGAGGACGATCCGGTGGATGACCCCGGGGAAGGCGGATTTGAGGGTGCATTGGGAGGCATGCTGCCAGGTGTCGCTTGAGAAGGCGGATCCGAGCTGAGCCGGCGCCGCTGCAAGCCCAGTACTCTGAGGATGATTCTGAGCCTTGCAACCATGGCCGCCATAAGACGTGCCATCAGGTTCACGAGATCCCATCTTAGCAGCCAGCTCAACGGATTTTGGTCTGGCATCTGGCTGAGTCGGGTGCGTGTTGGTTGTTGTTGTAATTTGGGGTGTGATGGCTGCGTGGTATCTAAGAGCAAGCGCAAGAGCTCGCCGTGAAAGTCGCTCCTTGGGGTTGACCGATCAATAGTAGTTCTTCTCGAGTTCCCCTAGGGCAGGTTGCGAGGGTGCAAAGTTGCAGAGATGGGTATGGGTCGTGTTGTCTCTAACGCGGTGGTCGTCCTGGGGCTTCGTAGGAGGATCCGTCAGATGATGTTGGTCTCGACAAGACTCACAGTCCCAAGTGCTGTTGAAGAAAAGCGAGAAACATCGGTGGCCTCCAGACGGGAGGGGACACGTAGTTATTCTCTCCAACCCTTGTGGGTGGAGGCCCTCGTCCGACATTGAGGCCGTCGAGGTGCTTGCCCAGGCTTGCAACGGAAGTAAATGAACTTAGAATCTGTTTCGCGCCCCGTCAGTGAGCGCTGCAGGACAGAGCAAGGCAAGTTTGCTCCAATGGAGGTATCTCTGAGATCTTCTTGTGCAGGATGCGAGTGCACGGGAGAGCAGCTGGCAGAAGCGGAATGACTGCTTGAGGAATATCTGAACTTATTCGGAGCTCAGGCATCATCTCAACTTATGCTGCTTTCGGCAGGAAAACTACTTTACCTCCCATGCGGACGCAAAAGACAAGACGACATCCGGGGATAGCTTCTTGTCTCTCATGATAAGGCAGGCAACTGGGGCTGAATGGGACGAAGTGAGGAACAGGAATGGAGCGACTCTGACTCCTATCGGGAAGCGGGACCCGAACGCCAGAGTAAAACCAAACCCCCATTTTCCGTCTTCTCGCCGTATCTCGCCCAGTTGTACCCCTGACACACTTCCCCCCAAGTCGCACCTATCGAAAGTCGCTCTCTGGTCGAATCTGTCCAAACTACCATGAGACTGCCAGCGTTCGTGTAGTAGCCATGCTCCAAACATATTTTATAGTCTCCAATGTGTGTGTGGCATGTCTGTGTGGTCTTCTGTGTGCGCGCGTGTGTGTGGTGCTTTTGTTGCGGATTTTCCATGGCCGGAAGAATTGCTCAAGTTAGTTCAAGTACCGATAGGAAAGATGGCGAAACGCATATTATACCGGTAGTAGGCCCGCTCAGCCGACTGCTACTGCTGGCCCGTGGAGGCGTTCGAGCTGGGTTTTATGCCGTTGGTCTTCCCACCGTTGGAGAGCTCGTCGACGGACGACAGGCGGCGGGGAGGGCGCTCCTTGCTTGCCGCGGCGTCCACCTTCGCTCCTTTTTTCAGCTTCCCGTTGGGCATCTTTCCTCCGACGGAGCTCGACCGTTAACCTTGTCCGCGATACAAGACTTGAGAGTAGACTCCTGTTGTTGAGCGCCAATGTGCTGCTCCGTTTGCTTGATGTCTTGGTTGAGCTTGGAGATCCTGTACTTGAGTTCTTTTCGTTGACTTTCCAGTTCCTCGAGGTCGCTGTGTCCGTCGGCGAGCTTCTCAAGGTAGTCGGCATGACTGAGCGGGTTCGAGACATGGCTGGCGTCCGGGGTGGTGGGATTGCGATCGAACTGGGGTAGCTTGCACATCACTTTCTCCAACATGGCTTCGAGAGCCGTCCTGTCCGTAACCATCTCGCTCCAGGTAGTGTCTTCCCGACATAGGAGCTCGAAGGTGGTCGGCATCGCAATAAGGGTCGAATGCGGGTATCTGAGGGTTCGGGGGCTCAACCGTAGCAATGGTGTTGATAATGAATGCTAAACAGCTATGTTCTTGAGACTAGAACAAGGCAGAAAAGGACCGTCCTCACAGCGACTCACCTCCAGCCCCAGCTTGAGATACGGCATTCACCGCCTGCCCCTCAAAATGCTTCTCAAGACCGGACGATGGTCCGGGCAACACTTATTGCCAATGTGCGGAATTACCGCGATGGAAACAGCCAGCAGCCTCCAAAGCGATTCCATCACGCACTGAGTTCCGCACAGCTTCGGTGCACTTTCAAAGTGCGGATTCGCGGCCGTTGACCGTCAAGCCTCGAAGGCTTCCGCAACTTCGCGTGAAGCAACCCAAACACAAATGGGGAACTCGCTTGGACAAATGCATGCCGGACGACATTAGATGGCCCCTTTGACCACATGTAACTCGGCGCCGATGCGCCGGAAAGTTTCTAAGCGAAATGCTCTGTTTTTAGAATCTTTCGGACGGTCGTGCGTCGTGCTCGGTATCCCAGAGACATGGAACTACGGAAATGGCTGATGAAGTTGCTCTGCAGGAGGCTGTGTGTCGGGGGACAGCAAGTACTAAGACGGACCGACAATGGGAGCAGTGACAAAACTTACTGCATACGGACGAGAGATACCACTAGGTCTAGTATATCTCTCATGCGCATTGCACCAACAGTCGATGTCAAGGTAAGCCTTTTGTCTCGGTGTTGGGGGCGTGCTTCGCGCAAAGGAGGTCAAGTGTGGGTCCGCACCTTGGTGATCGATCGGCGTTGGCGAAATTGATGAGTTACCCTAGAGATAAAACTGTCAGAGATTACATAATGAGGGGCATTTTCATTGCTGACTGAGGCAATTGCACATATCGCAACATCACCACCAACTGCGGTTCACTCTCTTGAAGACACGAGACCTTCTTGAGTTTCTCGTAGTGCCTTTATCGCCCCTCTAACTTTCAAGTCCTCTGTTCGCTGAGAAGTCAGACACCATGTTGATCAAGGAGAGCTATGTCGATGTTCAGACCAGCGTCAATGGAAAGGAGAGCTCCATGAGTCAGTACACTTGGACACGACGAGAGTCCGACAACGGTCAGATTCATGCTAACGCACATGTCAGGAATCTTCCTTTTTCATCCCACCATTGCCGGATATCCCAACGCGTAAGCCATTACACCCTGTTCTGCCAGCATCAAGGCTGTGCTTTCGGCTAACTAGCACCATCCTTCAGACGCTTCCCGGGAGTGGTTCTCTTCAGCGAGATCTACCAAGGTAAACTCCGCCTCCTCCTCTAGCATCAAAGCCGCGTGGTTTCTTGAGACATGAACTAACTTTATGTCGCAGTAACTGGTCCGGTAGCTAGATTCGCTCGCCAAATCGCTGGCCAGGGCTATATCGTGGCCGCCCCCAGCAGCTACCACGACTTCACTGGCCCGGAGCCTTTGGCCTACGATGTACCTGGTACCGATATGGGCAACGAGTGGAAGATTACCAAGGTCGGTCATTATCCCCTCATTATCGGTGCATAACCATCCGGGTGCTTGGCGAATTACCGCTTTGCACTGTGTGGGCGAGGTCTAAACTGGCTTGTGTCCTGGGTTACCATCCAAAGACATGGGGAGTTCTCACTCTGAGTACACACGAACTCTGCTATCAGGATCCAATGTTTTGGCTTTGGAGCTTGGACTGTGTTCTGGACAGGAATCCCTGGATATGCGCCGCATAGGAGCACCTTGTCCCCGGGATCCACCATCCTTTGATAACGGTGTTGAGTCATTGAAACTATACTCTCGGTCTCGCTAACGCAATGTGCTCTATCAGACTCTCGACTCATACGACGAAGACAGCACCAAGACGGTTGACTATCTCCTGACCCTCCCGACTTGCACCGGCCGCATAGGTGCGACGGGCATGTGTCTAGGCGGCCACCTTGCCATCCGCGCGGCCGTAAGTCCTCCTCCACCCGTTGCTCTCAATCTCCACCGTTCTGCTCTCCACCGAAGTCGCTTCACACACACCCTCTTGCCCGCTCCGTTTGCAACCCCCTCCCCTCACCCGCACTCACCCCCCTCACCCTCACCGACCGCCCTCGCTCACCCCTCTCCACTCAACCACATACACGCCCACTAACAACCATCCCCAGCTCGACCCCCGCATAACAGCCACAGTAGCCTTCTTCCCAACAGACATCCACACCCGCACCCTGGGCCCCTACACCTCCCCCAACACCTCCCCCCAGCCCCCCGACCCTTCATCCCCGCACACCCTCGACAACTTCCCCCGCCTCACGCGCGGAGGAGGCGAAGTCAGCCTCATCTTCGGCATCCTCGACACGCACGTCCCCGACGCCGGGCGCGACCTCATCCGGGCCAAGTTGCGCGAGGCCGGAGTAAGATTCAGCTGGCACGAGTTCGCCTGGGCCCAGCACGCTTTCATCCGCGACGAGCTGAGCAAGGGCCGGTACGACCCGGCTGTTACGAGGGTCGGGTTCGAGGTCCTGCTGGAGTTGTTTGGGAGGGTGTTGAAGACGGAGTTGGGGGGTAAGGTGGAGGATGGGGCGAAGGTTGAGCATGTTTGTTAAGCGGGCAGCTGGGGGCTGGCATTTCCTCAGTGAGTGTACTGCGCAACTTGAAGAGGACCGACCTCAACTCGGTTAGCCGAATCGCATACTTGGCTACCAAATGCTACCCGGGTTGAACTCGTAGAAAAACTGGGACAGGCAGGCATTGTTATGTTTGGCCAAGGCCGCTCGCTGCCGAGTTGCTCGAGACATCACCAAAAGCTTGCTTTGCGTTGGACACGGCTAGACCGGTACCTTGGAATTGCCATCTCCGGCCCAGTAGGAATCCACTCCGTGCCCGGAGCCCTTTACTTCTAATGGGGGGATCTTGTTCCGACTGGGCGGCCGTCTCGAGACGATATAACAACCCTGGTGCGGCATCCATACCGGACAGCCAAGAGTGACATGATATAAACAGTTATTAACATCACGACAGCCAAGCGATTGAAGGGACTTATAGTGTTGTCGCGACGAAATAGTCGTACGGTATTGTATATTCTTCGCTAGTAAGAGTGAAGTTGAGTGTGGTCTTGTGTGGTATGAGGTTACAAGTAATCAGTCAGCTCCAAACCCCCAGTAACAGATATAGTAGTGAAAGTTGACTCCTTCGCAATGCGGCGGCTCGTCTATCGGTAAGGTATCTCCAAACAATACAGAAGCATGCTTCCGCTCAGGCTTTGTCCGCTCATCCCCCTTCGCTAAGGGAGTGAGGGGGAAAGAAACCGATGATCCAACAGGAATAGAAAAAAGAAGACAACCTCCATTAACATAATAAATAAGCCTGAGTTGAGGAGAGCATGTGGATCTTCCACCCATTCACACTCCCAAGAAGTATAAAAACCCGGGTATCATTTTGGGCACAGAGATTTCCTTCCCCAAAAAAGTTCCACCACCAATGCAAAAAGTTAATTGCTCCTCCCAAAGTAAAGTAAGACCCGTCTATATCCCAAAGCGTGAGAGAGAAAGCCGCCCGTCCAATTTGTTGTCCTTAGCCGGAGACCGCCGGCGTTGTTTTAGGAACTCGAACATATGTGTCGTAGGGATAACAATAGCTTATAATCGCTGTAAGAAAAAGGAGGGCAAATCCATGAGGATGACGGCTTAGCTGGAGGAAGAAGAAGACCAGCGGTAGCGTGGCAGTGTCCAACAGCGTTGTTGACCCTGCGGACGTATCATCCCTCATCCATCGTCACAATCGTTTCCCATTCTCATATCCCGTGAAGTACCCGAAACAGATGGGCGTTGGCTTGTTGCATGAAGTGCCAGGCTGTCCAGTACCGTGCTGGAGGGAGGAAAGCCGCTGAATATCGTGGAACATGATAGTACAGATTGCTTCCGAACAGAATCAAGGCTCAAAGTCCGAAGTGGTTAACGCATGTTAATGTTCGCATCTGAGCATAACAGAGAGGTTCGGCCTCTCGTCTATTCAGTGGTGTTCGAAGGCGCAAAATCCTGAGCTTGGGGAGGTGGAGCTGGGCTGCTGCTGTCCGTAGCCATCTTTTTCGCTGTGTCGGTACTCCTCGCACTCCCGTTGGTGTCTCGTCGGCGCGAAGTGGTTAAGATCCTTCCCAGGCGTCCAGGGCTCAAGTCCTTTGCCCTGTTGTGATTCCTCGACCTGCCCATCGTCAAGCCTTCATCACTGTCCGAGTCGTCGTCGTCCTGGACGGGTTGCTTCGACGGCGCTAGCCTTCGCGCCGGTTGTGAGGCACGGGAGGCGTGGTTGTCAAGCTCTACGGCGACAGTCCCGTCGAGGAGCAGTTCCTCCTGTGCCTCGAGAGGGAAGCCAGCAGTGTGCTCTTTAGCCAGCGCAGGCGGGGTAAGTGAATCGGTCGTCTCCAAGACGGACGATGAGGATGGTACACCGGGATTGCCGAGGAAGTCGCCCTCGAGGTCAGCTGACACCGAGCTGGTGCTGCTGAGGAGAGCCGGCAGTGAGGGGTCCGACTGGAAAGCGAGGATCTGCTCGGCGTTGTGGCCTTTGAACGGCATTGGATTGACGATGGATATTGGGCTAGTGGCCTCGCTTGGACTGGTTAGCGGCGTGGATAGGTTCCCAAGCGACGTTGAGTTCGACGACGCAGCAGTTTCAATTGTCTCTTCCCGCGAAGGGGCCTGGTGATCGTCGATTGACATGTCCTCGGCTGGTGACGGTGGAAGAGGAACCTTGGCAGCAGCATCGACATCGGCTTCCAGTTGCCCAGCATTGTGGCTGGAGATAGCGTCGATGGCTTCAAGGGCCCTGGTAGCAGAGCCGCAGTCCCGAGTATCGGCCTCTAGCGCGCGAGACTGAACTCGATGGGCGGTTGTGGGCCTCTCGTCGACATCTCCCAGCGTCTGTTGCGCTTCGCCTACATTTGATGCAGACCGGAGCAGGTTCTTTTGGAAGCCCGGAAAGCCACGGGATTCTTGATAAACGGGAAGTGGAGAGGCCAGCTGCGTGATGATAGACGTGTGTGCACCACCGGACCGCAGAACTGGGGGTCGTGGCGGTAATTGTATCGAGCCCGGTACGACGGCGGTGCTCAGCGACACTTTTGCCTCGGCTCTCTTATCGCTATTAACAAAAAGACTGGCGCGGTCGACGGACCTAGCACGATTCAAGTCGTCTGTGTTAGGCCGCATGTCGCGGGCTTTCCTCAGCGCATTGCTCGGGTCGTCGTAGGAGCTGGAAGGCCCATCGAAGCAAGGTGTTGTAGGTACCGTCCGGGACTCGTAGGGCCCAGGTAAGGCGGTAGATATAGATCGGGAATGAATATGAGAATGGTGTGGTAGGAATGGTACGGCCTTGCGACTGTCGCTCCCCGTGATCTTTCCGAGAGGCGAACCACCTCTGGCCAGTGACTGTACCATGCTCGCCAAGCGGCCTTCAGTGAGAGTCCGCTGGACATCCGAAAGAGGCGTCTCGCCTTCCCTTGGCGAATCTTGCGGACTGGCCACGACGCTGTGTGTCAAAGGGTGCTCACTGTGTTGAGCTTTCAGGCTTGCGAAATAGTCGTCGGCCCGTCGGTCCCCCCGGAGACTCCGCCGCCGAAGTTCCCGTGTCTGTGGAAACGGCGTGGAAGGATTCGTGACGGGAGTGTTCTCACCCGAGCCACCGACGCTACTTGTGGCTCTTTTGCGCGATGCGCTCTCCGCCCGGTCACCCCGGGGGTGCATGACTTTGTCCACGGCCTTCTTGACAGCCGACCGAGCACGTTCGAAGATGGAGACAGGAACGACTGCCTCTTCCACTTCTCTTGCGTCGACCTTAATTTTCTCGCCCCGCGACTGTCTCGATGGATCAGTGTCGTCGATCCAGCCGATCATGTTCGGTAGCCCCTTGACCACCCAAGGGTGACGCTTGACCTCTCGCAACCTAATTCTCTTGTCCGGATGCTTGGTCAGCATCCTCCTGAGCAGGTCTTGCAACTCGGGCTCGATGTCTTCGTAGGCCAGGACGCTGTCGTCCCGATATGGCGGGCGACTTGACCGGGTGTATAAAGATTTCTCAAGGGGTTTGGTCAACGGGTCGACAGGTTTCAAGCGCCTGCTGGGTATGTAGACTTCCTCGGTCGCGATCTTCCGGAACATCTGCCACTCATCTTCGGCAAGGAAAGGAATACGAGCAAAAATCAAACAGTACAATGTCACACCCAAAGACCAGACATCGATCTGTTCTGTGATCTTCGGTTGCGACTGACCCGGCGCATCGATGCTGTCAGTGTAACAAAGCTCCGGAGCGAAGAAAGCCGGAGTGCCAACTGTCTTGGCGAGCTCCAAGTCATTATCAAAGTCCTGAGCCTCGGATTCTGATACCGTGTCATCGGGTTCCCCATCGCGTATCGGACGGCCAAAATATGACACGCCAAAATCTGAGATCTTGACGCGGTGGTCCTTGGTCCAGAGCAGATTTGCGGGCTTGATGTCACGATGGATAATGCCCTCATAGTGCAGATATTCAAGTCCGAGGACGGTGTCACGGAAAGTACTCCTGGCCGTCTCGATGGTGAAGCATGGGACGTAGGAGAAGTCGTCCGCGTAAGGGTCCGGCAAGTGGTTGTAGTCATAATAATCGACCGACGACATGTGGGAGATGATAGAATCGGCCATACTTGGCGAACGTCCACGAAAGGACGCCTCGTCCAAGGCTGGTGCGACCGACATATCCAGTGCAGACGAGGATCCTGGGTTGGATCGCAGGTTTCCCGGAGTCTCCAACTCATCCTCATTCGGAATAGACAACTGGTCCGGGTCGGACAGATGGGGAGTGGCGGCCCTCGAGACGGACCGGAATGACTGGTTACGGGAAGGAGCGCGGGATGTCGCTCTGGAACCGGCTAGGGAGCTGGTCCGGGAAGGGATGTATTGACCGAAGCTGCCGTAACTCCGGGATCTGAAGTCGTCTTCGCTATCGGTAGCAGTGCCGAATTCCAGACTCCAATGCTCGGGTTGTGGGTTTTGACGTTGCGACATCTTCGCGCGCTTGGCGTCCTTGATGGCCGCCTGCTGCTGGCGGTTCGATTCGTATATGGTCTCCTCCTCCGTAGGCTTCTCTCCGCGCATCTCCCGTTCCACGCGCCGCCTCTCGAAAGCGCATATTCCGGGTAGGCCTTTCTTCCTCCAGACAACTTCGCCGAGCTCGACATGCTCAAGCACCATATATATCTTGGAGAGCTCCGGGTCATCGATGACCTCCAAAAGGGCGACGACGTTGGGATGGCGGATCTTCTTGAGAATGGCGATCTCACGCTTGCTCTTGTCCCGGTTGTTGGAAACTGTGCTGATCTTGCCCAGTTTCCGCTTCTTAGAGAACCTGGGAATGATCTTGATGGCCACATTTTCGCCAGTTTCTTTGTTCCGAGCAAGTTTGACCTTGCCATGCACGCCTCTGCCCAGTTCATCGATGATCTCGTAGCGGTTGATGACCTTGCGCCCGGTTATATAATCGGTATCGACGAGTGCCTTGTGTGTTCTAGTGAGAAAACTAGTTAGCGAACACAGTCATCAAGTGAGTGGCTCGCATCGCGCCGGTAGGTGCTCGCCAGAGAGGAGGATATCAGTGTTGTGGCGGGGATGCATGTGCCCACTTACTCCCTGACTTTGTGGTTCTGCAGTGGGTGCAACAGCGGGCTGTTCGTGGTGAATACGGGCGTTGCACCTTCTGAAGAGGGGAAGGACATGTTGAGGCGAGTGTTGGAGGGACTGAAGGGGCCGGGCGATGAAGCCGGGGTCGTGTTCGCGGTACGGAGGGGTAGCTGGGCAGGCCCCAACGGCGGGAGGTTGCTGTGAGATTGAGACTGAGGATGAGACCTCGAGGGGTTCATCTGTTGTTGAGGCTCCATGGTGTTGCCGAGTGCTGTTTCAATTCGCAAAACTTCAAGCGCAGTTGCACATGGCGAGCGCAACCAGGTTGCGAGATTCTGGCAACGGCAGTCCGCAAACCCTCCTCCTCAGGCCGCAGACAGTGCGACAGTCAAGGCAGCGCAAGAGGATAAATATGTCGAGGCTCCGATATCACACACCCATCTTATCATGCGAGACAGTGGCTCAGCCGAGGAAACCCTCAAGAGGCGGAACCGGAGATTTGAGAGATTAAGACGGTCGAGGGTGAGAATTGGTTCCTCGGAAGAGGCCAAATAGTGTCAGAATAAATGCTATAGCACAATATGTATCGGGCTGTAGTAGGAAGGGATCGATTCGAAGTTCTGTGGTGGTTTGTGGTGGTGGTGGATTGGGAGCGAGAGGCGTTGAAGATGGAGGGGAAACTTGGGGGAGGAATGACATTTGTGAGGTTTGAATGATGCTGGGCGGGAACGGCGAGGGAACGGGCGACACAAAGTCTGAGTGGGTCCCAATTGTGGGCCATCTCATTGAGCCAAATCGGTCAGATCGGGCGTGGTGCTAGAACCACTTTGGCTGGTGCCAGACTGTGGCCTGTTCACGGCGCGGCGCCAAGCCAGGTACGTATCAGGATCCCACCATGAGAGTTGGTCATCGTACTGTGCCTCAAGTGCTTCTTTCACTGTCCATTATTCTTGATATTGAACAAGCTTTATGGGGAAGAACCCTTATAGTGAATAACGTCTTCTATGGAGTATTTACTTTGTTCACTTCCATGCCAGAAACGCATTTACGATGTCATCAAGTGTCCATGGTACAGCACAGGACTCCATCAAAGAGGGGCCACTGGGCACCGCGCCAAGAGCATGAGTTTGAGAGTGACGCAGTGCGCCACTATCAGATACTTGTAGAGTGTTGTACCTGCAGGGTCGTGTTGAACCTCTCTAACAGCATCATACCAACGTGAAAAAAGAGAGGGCTTCTATCACAGTATGCCAAGTCATCGTCACAGGCCGGGCAGTCCTAAGTTGACACAAAGCCACGAGATGGGCAGGAGATGGGATGCGAATCGCAGAGTTGCTCGGATTTATTAACAACGGGGCAGGGCGGGAGGAAAGTGATGATCTTGTTAATCAGAGCTGAACTCAACATGGAATGTTGAAAAACCTGCCCTGCCTGCTTCCAAGCAACGCCATAAGGACACTAAGAAGATAGTAAACATCCTGCACCTCTAAGGAACGAGCACCTCGAGGATGCAGAATTCAAAGATCGAACTGGGACACCTTCGAGGTCATCAAAGAAGAACGGGCCAGTTGTTTGCGAAGGACGTCGAACTTCGAACAAGCGGGAGGGGCAGAAGTCTCACAGCTGTGCCCCACCCACTTGGTCAAAGCCCAATCGCACCAAGAGCCCGATAGGCGTCTGATTGGCTGAGCTACAAGTGCAGGGATCATCCATGTCGGCTCCTCCTGCATGGATGTCACTGGCCAAGCAGCGAGCAACAGCTGAAGACTATTCACGATTGGACATGACCTTCCGTGAGGTGTCGTTGCAGAAAGACAAATTTTGTTGAGGGGCTCAAACTTCTGGTGAAAGCTCAAAATCTCGCTTTCTCTCTAGAACTACCTTCTCAAATGTTGAATCGGGTGAGATATACTCTCATATGTATGCGCTTAGTGCTCATGTCTGCAACAGTTTGAAGAGCTGAGTGAGATAGCACAGTAGAGCTCACCAGGGCCATAGCCGGAAGCAATGGATGCTATTGTCGGGTATTGCACCCAGAGGGGTTTCAGCCAGTGCGGGGCCTCCATCTGCACGAAGACAAGACACACCTGCAAGCCACCACTCCTGCCACTCAAGACATTTTGGAGAATACCTGTGGCTATGATTGGACATAGTGTCAATAGCTTCTCTCGAGCATGCATCTGGACTTTTCTGGATCTAGGAGTTTGTTGGAGGAAGGATAGCGCATGGCTGTGCTGCAGGGACATTGCGAGTTGGGCATCGTCATCATTAATGAGGACTTGTGCTTTACACAGTAGAATGACACGGCCACTGATCATATGCCAATTCACGCTTATAAGGTAAGATACCTCTACCATAAGAACATCGCGTGCTGATGATAGAGGTCTCGGATCATATGCGGAGGGACAAGCCACTCGAGAGTTACAGATTCGACACACACGAAAGATGTTGGACAGATATTCGTCCGTCAATGTCAAAAGGCATTCGCGCCCGACCCTGCCGACCTCATGCACCATGATGTACTGCATAGTAAAGTGTAATACGGCCTTCGTGCATTAGCCCCTCCGGCGACCTTCTTATGCATCAATCGAGGCGCTACCTTCCCAGAGTCGTGGTCCAGACCGTTCCAAACCCTCAAACTCCATCAACCACTACAGCCAACAATGCCAGCATTTCTTCTGGCTGCCCCAGCACCCAGTGACCTAACGGGCTCTCGTGTGCCACTGCAATAAGTTTACTCGGAGTGGCCAGAGGGGTCCCCTCCGCCAACGTTGTGATATCTTGTTTCTACCGTGCATTCGTTCGATTACACTGCAGCAATCAGATCACAATCGTCGTCTCGCCTATGTCTACACGTGTAAAGGCGAAGCGAGAAACTGCGATGCACGGAGATATCCACCAGCAAGATCAAGGCTCGACATTACTGAGCACGATTATTCGCCAAGTGAGGCCCGACATGCAGGTCTCTTCATAACGGAGCCATGGCGCCGTTGACTGTTCTGGGGGCAACTTGCTGCGTACATACGAAGTACAAGCATGCACAAGACATATCTACATTTACACGGATCGAAAGATAACAACAAAGTTTCCAAGGCCGCCAACCACATTGTCACACCAAGAAACGTGATGAAGAACAGAAGGGAGCACCCGTCGAATGCCGGTTCTGGCCGGACTCCCGTCACCATCGTCAGTTGTCGTCAATATGTCTTGCTTCAATTCTCCGAGTACTTTGTAGTACCATACGCAGTGGGACGAAACTCGCACGACCACGCCAACGGCATCTCATGGTCAATAAGTCCAATACCAAATCCCCCCGTCGCCCTTTGGCAACGACGCCACTGCACGTCAGCGTCATTGATGACAATGAGATGGAACTTCGGCACGAGACGAACAGCCCAAATCGGTCGTCTTGCGCTATGCGATTCCCGCAGCACTGGATGAATTGTCCAATTAACACCCCATTTGCCAACCCCGGAATCGATCACTGGCCCGTTCGCGTTCGATCTGCGCTAACAGAGGGGAGAGTCCCTTGCTTGTCGTCTGGGGCATATCCGCATATCCTGCAGCTGCTCTCACCTTCCCATCCCATTCTACCCGCCGCAAGCGATAAACTGTGTCTGCATGCTTCGTGAGACTCACGGCTCTGACGGTGCCGGGTCATACCAGGCCAGCCTCACGAGCACTAGTCGGGGACTCACTTAAGTGTATATGGATGGCTCCCAGCTGAATATCTCGACAGCCGCGATGCCGGATGAAGATTCTCAAGCACACAACCCCTCCTCTGTTGAGCAGTGATATCGAAATTCTGCTCTCAGCCAGCCCCCTTGCTTCCGAACAGCAACGGATCCAGGACAGATTACGTGCATACAATCCTTGTAGCGGTGCGGACACGGACACAGGGCCCCAAGCAGGGGTTAGCGGGCCATTTGCTTGAGTGCTTCCCGCCGCCGTTGGTCTTATCAGAATCATATTTCAATAATATGCCTGTGCGTGCCGAAGAGGTGACAGGTCACATCGGTTGCCCGAATCGAAAAAACAGGACTCCGATGAAATCCAAGAAGTTCATCGCGGATCACATTCTCTACAACTGGTTCCCCGCAGTTCTCCCGAACGAGCAAGCCGGTACTTGTCACAGCACCTGGAGCTCCCCGCAACTTTCTCGGCTTCGATGTCTCGGACTGTAACACGCTGCACTCTGTCCATTCTCATCACTTCGCCGAGCTCTTCTCTCCGTCGGCACAAGAGACGTATCACAAAACCGGTTGCCCCGGGCTGCGTAACGTTCTCGTGCTGGGCCGTTCTTTCCATTCCATGTAGAAGTCGAGAGCCCAGGTAGCCGCATCGGTCGGTCAAGGCGACGACCGGCAGAGGAGAGACCAGCTCGTTACCCGTCGCCACGGAGCGAGACTGGCAGATCACACTGCACTAACGCAGCAAGCGCTTCACTTTCATCAAGGTCCTTCCCCGGACTTTCACCAAGCTTGTCCAATTTAGCGTCCTTTGGAAGGAAGCAGCCGCCTACCTACGTCGCGGCGAAGCAAGTTAGTGGATATGGAGCCAAGCATACGGGATGAGAAGCACCCCTCACAGAAGCATGTGCAGCTTTTAGGTAATGCGAACCTCGAGCTTGGGTCAGAACAAAACAAAATAAACCAGGAACCGCGCCGATTTGAGCGTGACCTGACCTCGTCCCGAGACGAAGGGAAGTGGTCTGGTTTGCTCACCTGAAAGTGCAGAGTGGCAGAAGTTGAGTGATTGGTTCTCCAATCACCCTCCGAGGAGTTATCCTACGATGCCAAGGAAGCTCACCTCACCACCGATACTACCCACTCAACACTTGCGTTAATTGATTGCGTCAACGACTGCGGACCTACATTAAAGTGGCGTCGAGACGGTGTACTCGCTTCTGGACTTAGAGCTGAATACGACCAAAATGTGGCTGAAGAAGGAACAGGTGCGCTCGTCAACGCCAGCCCCTGACCACCCTCTCCGTCCTTTCTCCCCAAAATATCTCGCTGACGGAGAGCCGGACTCACCTTGAATCTGGTTGAGCCCTGTTTCTATTCCTGCACGTCATCTAGCATCCCAGCCGCTCACTGGCTCCCGGCGGCACGCAAGCACTAGTATTCCTCATGGAGTTTATGGTCGATAGGATTTCGCAGTTTTTCAAAACTTTCAAAACCTGCTGGACTGGAGAAGAAATGTATTTGTTTGCCCTCCGCCATGTAACCTGTCGTCCCTGAGGGACTTGGTTGGTTGGTCATCAGACGTGCGGCTCTTTCGGAGAACACACAAGCAAGCAACTCTTGAAACAAAGTTCACATGCCCACTCACCTACCCTACCGTCAGGACTCGGAAACATGTCTCACCTTGGGGACGAACAAGTCCTGACAGACGCCACACCGACCTTCAGCGCCGTCCTGAACTCGCACTGTCTCCCCCCAAAATTGGCGACAACACACACACACTGACACACACCTAAGACCAGGCGATGCAGCCACACCTTCATCCAACCAGGCAGCCAGGCCAACCCGTACGCTATCTCACAATTCGCCTCGCCGCCACACCACCATCTCCTCTCCCTGCCTGAAACCTGCTGATCACTTGGGGAAACCGGGTGGTGATATAAACCACTACGTAGAAAGCAACTATCGACAGCGATAGCGGCGATACTACCCAATCACAGACTCGTATATGCTGTTTTATATCGAATGTTGCTGATCAGGGTGTCGCGAATGCTATAGCATCTGATATGATAAACAGACCGACACATCTTTCGCTGACATGAAGCAGGTTAGTATTTCCTCGTCGGACTGTCTAGAAGGTATGGACGGTGTCAGGTACGGACAGTGTGGTAGACCTCCGATAGTTTCTGGGTTATACCTGGTATCGCTGGTATGTGGGAACAGAAACAAGTCATCCAATGACCTCTCCGCTCCCGTCCGCAAGCCGGTTCGGCAAGGTCACGCCTGAGACATACTCTGGCAACCTTAAACCATCCATCCATTCCCTTCAAGCTTCAAGCTTCACGCCAATCCTTGATTTACACCACTAATAACCTACGGAATAGGACCGGACTAAAAGAGCTACCTTACCTACCTAGGTCTCCCTGGTCATGTTCTCTCTGCGCGGAGTATTCGCACCGCTGGGACTTGGTTAACAAGACGTCTCTTTGTGTGGATTAGTCTAGACTAACTACCGTGACCACGTACACCATGCGAAATCGGTGCGATGCGAATGTCGATGGAGATAGCCCGCCTTCCCAACTCTCCGTTGCCCGGTAAGTGTCGCAACGAGGTTGATCGGACTTTTCGGTGAGCTTGCAAGTTCTATCTCCTTGCTGTTGAGTGTGCGAGACGGTGGTGGTGGAGGTGGTGATGGTATCTCGCCACCCTCTTGTTGCCTGGACTGCGTGGGCATATAACGTGGTGTTGTTTTTCTCCTTTTCTCAACGGGAACCCTTTCGAGGCCGGGTGGCTGGCTGGCTGATATCGGACTGGCTGCGCGGAGAGGTGTACACCCATAATGTTGCACTTTTGGCTCGTGCTAGGGCTGATAATCTTGAGGAAGGGGTGTGGGGAGGCGACGAATGGTGCAATTTGTGAGCAGAGTACGCTGTCCTCCGGGTGTGACGACTTGTCGCGTGATAGTTCACGTGTGGGTGTATTGGTGTGGGTTTACATTGTTGACTTGACCCCGACCGGAATAGTTCATATGGCACTGCATGTGATGGGGATCGCAGCCGGAATTGGCTTCGACTTGACCTCGATACGCATTGGTCGCATCCTTTTTGGTTTGCCGTTTGGAGGAAGTGTCCTTCACCTGGCATCATGTTCTGTCGCTATAGTTGCAGCCTGAAGACGGCCTGTCTTCTGGTATATGCAGCCCTATCTTGTCGGCTCAGACGGTGGAGACCGCAATCCTTACGAGGAAGGTTTATAGAGGCAGCTTCAAGCTGAATATCGCAAACCTACAAACCTACGGCTTCAAGATGACACATTGACTCCCAGCTTATGCACGTATTCGCCATTCAGCGCAGTTCATGTAGAAGTGAAGTCTCTTGGATGAAGAGAGAGCCATGGTACTTGTCACTTTCCCTGTGATAGACACAGTGCACGTCGCCTTAGGTCGCTGGATGCAGCCTCGCGTCGTCCCGAGATTTGGAGTCATTCTGGCATACAGGAACTGGACAATGGGACATGAGCACGGTGTCGGACTTGCCCTGGACCTGAGCTGGCCTTGCATAGTCGTCAGCCTCTAGTCGGGGCTTGCGGTTCCGTCAGCCTCTAGTCGGGGCTTGCGGTTCCGTCTTTTCTCCAGAAAGACTGGCAGAATCGGAGCCGACGAGTGGGGCGATGACACGCCTCGCATGCCGGACGCTTCCCTGGTCGACCGCCCACAGACTTTGCGCATACTTGTGCTTTGAGAGTCACATGCGAGCAGGATATGGCGGCAGAAGAGACGACGGCTTACGGACGTCCTGGCGTTATTACAGCACCTACATGTCCGGAGTCCCCAAAACAGCACGAGACTAGACTGTAAGATGAAAGCATCTTCGAGCGGAGCAGAAAGAGCGACGATGACGCGAGGCTAGTCGCAGCTGTACGGGAGTCACCGTGGACCATGTTAGGCGCCACTCACTCGGCCTAAGTTTATCCCAGCAGAAGGCTGAACTGGCCAGGAGCATGGACCTTGAAGGACAACAAACGAGCCCGACAAGCCTTCGGAAAACCTTGAGTAAGTGCTCGTCACAAACGTGCGTTGACTTCTACGCCGAGTGGCTGAAGGGCGCTTGATGGCGAAGCCACTGGCGCCACGCGCAGAGACGTATCGGCGGTTCATTCATGCATATCACATCGTCGCCGAGTGTGGCGGATCGAACTGACGGTATCAACCGCTCAGAACCTCATATACGACTGAGGAAACGTCCAACTGATGCTCCGGGCTTCTAAGGACGTGCTCATGGGAACCAAAGAGAAAGCAACGCCGCATGGTGAGCCCATGCGCTGCCAGCACTGTATCGTTTCGCAGTCCGTATGCACATTCGTGGCAGTATACGACGAAGAACAGATGAAGAAGACTCCAGTAGAGGTGTTTCCAGCACACGGACGGAGTCGGTACTTGCCCCCGGAGTGTTGGCCATCCTTCATCCCAGCTACGAGACGGGCGGACTTGCTGAGTCGAAGGAGTCATTCCAAGAGGCGATATTGGAGCTCGAAGATGTCCGAAGGCACATTTTGGGTTCGGATCGCTGGAGGCATGGCACTGAGTTTTGAACTCTGCCACCTTTCCCAACCTTTCCCGCACACAACTTACCGCTCAGAAAATGCATATAAGTCCAGCCGACTTCTGGATTGAAACGTACAACCTCTTCCCAGAAGCTCAGAAACCAACTCCTTCTTTTCTCTCCTGCCACGGCCAGCCAGGTTTATCAACTACAGGAGGTCTATCAACACCCAACACAGGAACGCATCAGTTGGACGACAAGCTCAGCTTGGAACTGGGTGGTCCTGAATCGCCCCGGGTTGACCCTTTCCTGGACGGATATGCTTCGCTTATTTTGGTCTCCCCGACATTGACGACCCCGGCAGACTGATCTTCGCGCGTTGGGGGTTTCAATCCGGGTACGGTCCTCCTGCTACACATTCCACTCACCGTGGTCCTGACCTGGACATGGATTCAGAACCTGGTGCTCCTTTGCCTCCCGTTACCCGGTCTGAGCGCGGATCGGGCATTGGGATTGATGAGCACTCCGTCGAACCTCGACAGGCAAGCCAGCGCTGCGGTCTCTGATGGTCAAGCTCTCCCGGACGACATTGGGACTGCTCCGCAAGACCTGACGCTCGATGCTGCCCGGTATGAGACTGGCGGCGCTTCATCAAGTCGTACCGGAAGTGGTTCCTCAAACCGTACCGTTGATGGTTCCTCGGCCAGTAGTCACAATGCTACCTCAGCCAGGACCAACGTTCGTTCCTCAACGCGTGGTCCTCGGCATAGGGCCGTGAACAATATCGGCAATACCTTCTCGCGCGATTTCCTCGAGCGCAATAGCTTCAACGAGGTGACCGGACACATTGCCTATCTGTTCCACATATTCTCCTTCAGGGGGCATATGATCTACGCCTACCGTCCGATCCGGACCGGGAGGACCACACGCAGGCTGGGTGGACTTCGTCCGATCCAGAGACCGAGCACAGGCAGAATCGGTATCTGTCCCGGGCAGAGCATCAGATTCCGGCTCCGATCCCAGCGCGGACTCGACGAACTAATCGAGTGTGAAAACTGCGCCCAAAACGTCACCACATTCACGCCTGTCGACTCATACAGTACGAAGTTCGGCACAGCATCCGGAATCGCCTTGGGTGGTTTGACGCGGAGAGCGAATTATACCGTCGTTATGGAGTGTAAGCACAATGAGTGGCGGGCACACGACGTCGAGCACGGTCCAGATGATATGGAAATCATAGATATTGCCAGTGAGTTGCTGTATATGAATAGAGGGTTCCAGGCTGGTGGCTGATATGGGTGATTTAGGAGCTGGAGATCTGATTGATCAAGCCCTTCGCCCTAGGCGCCGCTCTCGCACGATGACGATGCCTTTAATGAGTGCTACGCCGCCCCAGAAGTTCTCGGTCAAGATGATTGTCGGCGGTCAGGCTTCAGGGTAAGATGGCAGGGTGAGGATGGACTACAGGCACTGTGGCCGCGCTGTCCCCCACATTTCGCACGCCTCTATATATCGATGCTGCAGTTGATGAGAGCGTGGGTGACGTCGAGTCCTGCCGCTACGTGTCTTCTAGGAAATGTCTTGGCTTGTGTTCATTCGCGGACACTATCATTGTACGGTGCCCCTGATTTTGTGCCGCATTGTGCGGATAGTGGCTAGGTGCCCTGGGGTTTGCGTTTCTTCATTTATGACAGCAATGAGTGGGTGGGACAAATACATGGAGTTCCCTGAGCGTGGACATGGTCTTCAAGAAGAGACATATAATGTCAGAGATATACGTGGGAACAAAGTAGAAAACAGACTTCCTAATACGGACTAGCGCAGCTCCACTGGCCGGCTGTCACAAGCCCACAATCTGATTGGGGGCATGATTCGATTGATCCAACAAGCCAGGGAGCTTGGATCATTAGATCAGGAGTGCGTTCCGTCATACGTATTCCTGTCCTGCACACTTCGAACTTAGCTATTCTGTCAGTTATGGCAGCTTTTACCTCGACATAACCTGCTCACGCTACCTTGCATCGCCGCAACATCCCATCTTCTGACTTTTGGCTTTTTCCCGTCTTTCGGCTCGTCCCAACAACACCCAGATTTGAAACGCCCGTCGATCGCGATTCGCGCCATGAACGGCCACTTCGCAGCTGTCGGCGAAGGGCCGACAGCTAAACACTACGAGCACGGCATCCAGGTGATTGACGAAGACAAGGAGTTCAAGTAAGTTCCCATCCTAGCGGTAGCCTGATCATTTCAGACCTTGCATGCCGAAGCACAGACGGACCCGAGGTGGCCAGGCGCGCACTTTTACTGACCGCCACATGCAGCTCCAACCTCAATGCGTACCTCCAGGAGACGCACGTGGCCGAGGCCGGCTTCAACTACCACCTCATCTCAGTCTTCGGCTCGCAGTCAACCGGAAAGTCCACCCTGCTCAACCACCTGTTTGGCACCGAGTTCAGCGTCATGTCCGAGTCGGAGCGCCGCCAGACGACAAAGGGCATATGGATGTCCAAGAACAAGCGCGAGGGCGGCGACCCGGACAAGAAGATGGCGGACAACATCCTGGTTATGGACGTCGAGGGTACCGACGGTCGGGAGCGCGGCGAGGACCAGGACTTCGAGCGCAAGAGCGCCCTCTTTGCGCTTGCCACCAGCGAGGTTCTGATCGTCAATATTTGGGAACACCAAGTCGGACTCTACCAGGGAGCGAACATGGGTCTGCTCAAGACGGTCTTTGAGGTTAACCTGCAGCTCTTTTTGAAGGATAGGCAGTAAGTCTGAACTGCTGTGGTGCATCTGTTTGGTTTGTGGTGCTTTCTGACACGGCGTTTTCTGCATAGGTCCACGAACCGGTCCCTCCTGTTCTTCGTCATCCGCGACCACATCGGAACAACGCCGCTTTCTAATCTCCGAAATACTTTGGTCCAGGACCTGAGCAGGATTTGGTCGTCCATCTCGAAGCCACCGGGACTGGAAAACTCCAAGATCGAGGACTACTTCGACTTCGCATTCTCCGCACTGCCACACAAGATCCTGCAGCCGGAGAAGTTTGTGGACGAGGTTCACAAGCTCGGAACGCGCTTCACCGGCGGGCATCGGTCGACAACGGATCAAGAGTTCACTGGAGGCGTCTTCCTGCCGGAGTACCACAGGCGCATCCCGGCCGACGGCCTGTCAGTATATGCAGAGGGAATTTGGGACCAGATAGTCCACAACAAGGACCTCGACTTACCGACGCAGCAAGAACTTCTGGCGCAATTCCGCTGCGACGAGATATCTCGTGAAGTACTGGTCAACTTTGATGAGGTCATCACACCGCTCGAGGAGAAGCAAGCGGAGGAGACCCGTCTGGGGAAGACGTCCGTGCTGGCCGATCTCGGAGCTACGGGTGCAGGTGCCCGCGACAAGTGCATTAAAGCTTTCGAGGTGCAGGCCAGTCGCTATCACAAAGGTGTATACGCCAGGAAACGAACCGAGCTGGAAGGGAAGATTGACACTCGGTTGAAGGCTCTCTACCAGGCGCAGCTGACCGCCGCTCACAAAGCTGGCGTGGCCGCATTCAGCGATGCTGTCACGAACGCCGTGAAGGCTGGTCAGAAATCCGGCGGCTCCTACGAGTTCGCCGAGATCGTCGACAAGCAAAAGAAGAAGACGCTTGAAATCTTCAAGAAGGAGGCCCAGAGCCTTCTGATCAAGGACGTGCCATGGTCCAACTTCAAGGGGCAGTACCTTCTCTTCGAAAAGGAGCTAGACGAAGTCAGCTCTCGCTTGAGGAAAGAGGAAATGCGCCGCCTCGCCACCCGTGTCGAGCGTTGGGTCAAGTCACGCCTTGGCGATGCCATCGGACTGGAATTCAACAAGCTCGGCTCCGGAAGGAACGGCACCGGAGCTCCCGAAACCGGCGACCAGCCTGCAGAAAAAGACCTCTGGGACCGCATTTGGAACGTCTTCGTTGGCATCGTCAAGGAGGCGGAGGACCGGTTCACCGAGCGTGCGCAGAGCTTCGAGGCCAGCGAGGGCGAGGTCGAGGTCGGTCTGTGGCGGCTCAGGCGCAAGAGTTGGGTGGCGCTGCGCGAGCGCATCGAGGAGGAGGTCATGGAGGGCAACATCCTGCTCAAGCTTCGGGAGAACTTTGAGGACAAGTTCCGTTATGACGAGGCGGGCGTACCGAGGATCTGGCGGCCGTCGGACGATATTGAGGGTATCTACACCCGGGCGAGGGAGTCGACCCTATCCCTCATCCCGCTGCTGTCGCGGTTTAGGCTGAGTGAGACGTATGCGCCGCCTGATTTGCCTGCGTGGATTGGCGTTCAGCCCGCTGGTGCTGAGCCGGAGGACGAGGATGACCTTACGCCTATAGGGGGCGTGGATGAGGAGGAGGGGAAGAGTTTAGAAGAGGAGATGACCGTGCTCAGCGAAGGCAAGAGGCAGGATCTCGTTGTGAGGTTTAAGAAGACGGCGGACGGCGTGTATGTTGAGGCGAAGAGGAGTGCGATCGGGGGCATCACGCAGGTACCGCTTTACTTTTATGCGATTCTGTTGTTGCTTGGGTGGAACGAGATTGTCATGGGTATGTTTCTTCCGATATCTCGTCTTCGGTCATCTGCTAATTTGGTACAGTGCTGCGCAACCCATTCTTGTTCCTGTTGTTGCTGTTGTTCTCCGGCGGCACATATGTGGCCTACACGCTCAACCTCCTCGGCCCAATGATGCAGATGGCCAACGCCGCCTCGCACCAGGGCGTCGAGATCGGCAAGGCCAAGCTGCGCGAGTTCTTGGAGAACAACGAGATGGCGCGGCAGGCCCTGGCCGTGCCCGCTGTGCAGCGTGCTGGCGAGGCGGTCGGCATGGATGATTTGGATAGCAACGGCAGGCGGAGGAACGGGGGAGTTAGGCGCGAGGATGATGACGATGATGACCTGAAGATTTGATGTAACGACTCGCTGTCACTGGGAAGGTTTTGGGGAGTGGGAGGAGTTCGTGCTGTTGAGTCCAGGATAAGGGGGATGAATGGTGTAGCGAAGTTTCTTCTTGTCATTATAAATGGTGGTAATGGCAATGACCAGACATGTTTATACGCCCAACTCCGACTTGCTAGCGCAATACCCAACTCGCAAATTTACCAAACCGTACATAAAAGCAATCATAATATGCCCAGCCGACCTATCACTCCCAACGCCAGACACCGTTGATATCGTTGATCCCTTGTACTCAAAATGCTTCCACCCCAGCAGGCGTGCCAAACCACGACCCCAGCTCATCAACAGGCTCCTCACCAGTTCTGCTCGCAACAAAGAAATCCGTTACCCTAGCATTCTCCCCATCGTCATCGGCCGGCCACTCCACCTTGACCGTGCCCGGCGTACTCTTCGTCGGCTCGAGCATATCCTTCGCGGTGCCCCAGCTAAACCTGCATTCGGGCCCCCACCCAAAGACAGGGTGCATATTACTCCTCATCCAGCCAACGCACCGTCCATCGGAGGGATATCCCGAACCCCACGCCATGGCCTCTTCCACTTCCCCCTCCTCTGCCCCTCCTCCTTCCCTCGCGGTATCAACTCCCGCCCTCTCCCGGTACAGCACCTCCAGCGCCGCATCCCTCGTCACCTTGGCGCACACACTCGCCGCGCTCACACACGGGTAGAGACTATCCGCCTTCTTGGCCACCGTGATCTTGGCCATGGGAAAGATCTTCTCCAGCTTCGCCTGGTAGGTCGCGGGCGGGCCGACGGTATCGACATAAATTTCCGCCACGTTCACCCCCCGTTCAATAACGCCTTTAATCAGCTCCACCGTCGCGTCCAGGGCCTGCGCGTTGAGGTTGTACGAGCTCGGGGAGATCATGTGGGCGCCTATATCCCTCGCGCTAAGGCTCGACACGGCCCACCCGGAATTTTTGTACAGTTCCGACTCCGGCGTGCAGAGCGTCTGCATGAGACTAGATCGAAACCCGGGCGTGAGGACTTTGCTGTCGTCGAAGCGGTGGTCCGGGTGGCGGAGGAGGGTGTCGGATTGCGGGAGGGGAACGAAGAAGACGCCATACACCATGGGGCCTAGGACGGGCCCGCGGCCGGCTTCGTCCACGCCTAGGCAGACGGGGACGGAGGATTTGAGGGCTTCGGGGATGGCGGAGAAGTGCGTGTAGCTTGCGCCTGAGAGGAGCTTGGGGGTGTCGATGCTGGGGGGGATGAAGACGGTTGGGGAGGGGGTTTCGAGGGCTAGGTCGGTGGCGGAGGGTTGGTCGTCCATTTTTGTTTGTTGTGGGCTTGTGTATGATGAGTATGAGATGGTGAATTGGGTGTTCAAGTTGAGTCGGGAGTTGAAGTTGAAAATGTTCAAGTGTTACTCGGGGAGACGCGACAGAGCGCGTCTTAAACGGCTGGTCAATCACAAGCGAGAGCTTAAAGTTCATAGCCCCGCTTCGGTTGACAAGGGTCTCGGGCTGCCAAACATCTGACCCACCACTCGCTTCCCTGCAGTAAACAAAGACGACAAGGAGCAAGACAAGCATCGCGTCAACGTCGACCATATTGAGGCTACCTACAGTAACGACATCCTTAACTTGGGCTTGCTTGCTGCTTCTTAGCTTTCCCGGTCACCCGACACTCGCTCCCAAGAAAGTAATCGACCGAAAGTATTTGTACCCGAGCTACCGGCGCGATGGCTCCACGAGCGGGCGCGCGGCGCAACCAGTCGCAGTCGGAGGAGATCTTTGAGCTGGGCAAGCAGGGACGGTAAGACGCCTGGAGTCCCCGGCTACCGTGTCAGAAACTGACTGGTAATGCAGTAAAACCGGCGTAACTATTCGCGACACCGGCGACCGCGACGAATTTGACATGCAGCCGCTCGATGCGCTGAATTCATCCCCCGAGAAGACCGACACGGTGCGATTCAACTTCGACAGCGCTCGCACACCGAGTGTCACTGGCGCGCAGCACAGCGAGAACGGCGACGATGATAGCGACGATGACTTCCCTATGGACATTGAGAACAGTACGTCGGGATCGTCGCACTCTATAATTGATGTCCCAATCTAACCTACATCCGAACAGCTACCGCCCCAGATCCGGCCCGCCTCATGAACGGGATTAAGATGCCCCTACCACGCGCCAGATCGCCAGCCAAGACCTTCCTGCAGTCGCCAGCACACAAGAACCCGCACTTGGGGCCCAGCTCCTCGCCCACCAGGGGCTCTATTGTCGAGCAGCGCGCGCGCGACGGGGCCGACCTTGGCTTGTCTCCCAAACGAAGGCTCGATTTCGGCCTGAACGGCGCGTCACGACCGGTACTTAAGCCGACCAGGACATCGCCGAGGACGACGCACAAACAACCGCGGGACGAGGAGGATGAAGACGAGGAGGCGATATTGCAGGGTCAGGAGAATACGACAATCGTTGCTGAGGAGTCGATGGTTATGATAGAAGTCGGAGATGACATCCCTGCGGTTGGCGACGATGATGACGTGGAGCTGGGCGAGGACTCAAGAGTCGAAGACTCACCACAGACAACCAATCATCATGCCGCGAGAAGGTCGGCTAGTAAGTCGGCGCGACTGTCTGAGAGCCTCTTGGATGAGACAGCAGACATTTCCGAACCGGAATCTGAAGCCGAGGAAGAAGAAGAGGAGGCAGCGGAGGAGCAAATACTAACGCCCCAACCGTCACCTAAGCAAAGCAAAACGCGTGGTCGGCCTGCAGCAAAACCTGCAGCAGTGGCGCATCGCGAGGAGAAGGAGAACGAGCCACCGCTACGAGCCGGCAAAAGGCGTCGCTCGAACGATGCTGCGGAAGAAGCGCCGGCTGAGCCTGCCGAACCGGTGGCAAAGAAAGCCAAGGGTCGCCCCCGAGGACGTCCTGCCGATTTGGGCAAGCGAGTCCTCAGCCCGCCAGATTCTGGCACCGGCGGCCCTGCGCGGAAACCTAAAAGCAAGGCCGGGCGACCACCAAAAGCAGCAGTTCGCCGTTCCGAGTCTCCGGCAGCAGGTGCCGACACATCTCTGGCGGTCATTCCGCGGGGCCCACCACTACCAAAGAGCAGGGGTCTACTGATCAAGCGCCGCGTCGAACTCCCCGGATCGAACGACGGCATCCTCCGCACACGGTCGGGCCGCAACTCTTTCAAACCACTGGCCTACTGGCGCAACGAGCACGTGGACTACGACCAGGACGCTGTCACAGACGACATCACCGTGCGCGGCGGCAAGAGCAACAGCAGAATCCTCGTCCCCACCATCAAGGGCATCCACCGCATCGACGAGGAAGAAGCGCCAAAGAAGCCCAAGTACCACCACAAATCCTCGAAGTCCTCTTCCTCCTCAAAATACACCACTAAAACCCCCAACCCCAACGCCTTCTTCGACCCCGAGCCCGCGGAGGCCTGGGAGACCGAAGACGGCCACGTTGTCGGCGACGTCATAGCATGGAAGCCCGAGTACGACTTCAGCCCCCCAGCCCTGACGGACGAGGTCGACGTCGAGCCCGAGGAGCTCGCCGTGTCGGGGAGGTCGATACAGACGAGGGAGATCCGCAACGCGACCTTCCGGTTCGCCAAGACGCTCAACACGCCCTTCTTCGGGGCGGGCGTGGTGGACTTGCCGCCGGGCGCGGAGAAGAGGCCCAAGAATGCTAGGAAGATGTACATGTCCTTCTTCGTGTTTGCCGGACGGGTGGCGGTGAAGGTGAACGACACCGAGTTTCGTATTAGTAGGGGGGGGATGTGGTTTGTGCCGAGGGGTGAGTTTTATTCCTATCCGTGATTTTCAGGTGAAGGGACGAGAAAAGCTGACAAAGGTGAAACAGGGAATACATATAGCATCAAGAACGATTACGATGAGCCGGCGAGGGTGTTCTTCTCGCAGGGGTGCGAGCGGATGGAGAGTGAGGATACTGTGCTTGCGGAATGAGCTTGCCTGCGGAGCGATGTCTAGGATGGCTGGGTCTTGTGCTGCGTTCGTGTCTATCTGTTCTCTGCTGTGGCGTTTGTTTTGGAGAAGGGAAGGATACCTGTTCCGATCGGGGATGTATGAATTATGCTTATGTCGCTTGGAGCTAGCGCTTCGTTATCATGATCGTAATGTTATGCAGAGAAGCCTTTATACTGACTGTTCTGGTGCTGATACTGTTTCGGCAAAGATAGGCATGGCTGGAACGTATGGCCTGGACATATCACGAATGACAGATGCGAACAATGTCACCACCTAGCCGCCGCTGTCTCCTCGACACTTCTATATGATAAACGTGTGCAACCAGGCCTCATCTCAGCCATGAGCGAAAGACCAGACGCAAACCAACATCGTCCGGTGACTAACCACCCATTCACCCTTACTTCACTTAATTAACCCATCCACCACCCAATTCACTTCCCCTTCTCCGCTCCCTTCCAACCAGCCAACAGCTCTTATCAATCTCTTAATCAACCCAGGTAAATGTAATAAAGCCGGTGGCACAGTGGATTTAGAGCGCCAATCCAACCCTCTCAACAGACGCAGGTCTCTGGAAAGCACCCGCGTTCGATCCCCCGTGTTGGCTCGTTCGTGTTACTTCTTCTTCTTCTTCTTTCTTCTGCACCCAGAGACCGGAGGGTTCGCGGCCCGCCTGACATACCACCCAGATCTTCTGATCTTGCTTACGGGCGTTAAAATGAGAAACGCTGCAATGTCTGTGATGTTCCTACCCGGCTCTGACAGGGAGCTGGGATGAAATAGCGAGCCGGGCACCTGGGCAAGTGGGGGATAGGGGATGGGAGTCGGGGCTTCGGGTGTACATGGCCAACACCGGCTACTTCTTTTTTTGGGTGGCGGTTTTTCTGTTATGCTTGAATGGGGGAGTAAGTAGAGCGGCCATTAGAAGTGGTAGAGGATATCGCAACACTGTTGATACGCCACCCATGCTTTGATATCCAAGTATCCGATGACCTCTGTAGCTTGGTCCCCCAACGCCTCGCTATCCCGAACTGTGCAACCTTGGTAGTGACATCAACACAACGTGGAAGAAATCCCAAGAGGATGGCCATCCCACATAACATCGACAAATCTCCCGCCGCCATATCCTCCCACCCCCCACCATAAACGACAACATAAACCTTTCCGTTCTTCGACCATCACCCCTTCGGCATCCCACAGTTCGTCCCCGCTTTCACTCTCAATAAGAGCCCCCGAACAACTCCCGAGGCACGCAAACCCCCTCCTCGCTCACCGCCAGACGCATCAACTCAAAGGGCGAGACGAACATGCCCATCCACTTGCGGGTGACCATCACGCAGCAGACGATAGCAACCCCTGCCATCACGGTCTTCAGGAACAGACCCCGCCAGTCTATGCGTGGCCGCCGGCGGAGGGAGCGGAAAGCGGCCGTGATTGCCGAGACGTACACCAGAAAGGCGGCACAGGCACATACCCACGCCAGGACCAGCAGGCCGCTTCGTAAGAGGTAGACGACGTCGAAGGTCAGGACTCTGCCGAGGGTGAAAGCCAGGACTCGTCTGAGGAAGATTTCTGTGAAGAGGCATCTTGATTGGAACGTGAGGAGGAGACTGTTGCGTTTGTTTAGTGACGTGGTTTAGGAGGAGGATGTCGGGCGCTTGGGGGAGAGGAGAGGAGGGGACAGACTCACAGTCGTGTGTTGATAGGGATTTCGACGGTTAGGTAGTCATACAGGGGCTGGAATGGCTGGAGAAAGTTGAACATGGCGTGGATTTCGCTTGGCCTGACCGTGTCGAGGGCAGGGAGGTTCTGGGGTGTTTTGTGAGAGGGCATGCACGGTATCCTTTGTCCGCGGGGAGTATGCCGAAGAGAGCCTGGAACCGGATGAGGGTGATGGCAATATCTCGAAGGTCTTTGGTGTCGAGACTCAGTCGATGTATACCCTCGTAGGCGACTGGTGAGGACAGTTTGACAGCAGCTGCAGCTTTGTGTTTGACGATAGCTGGAATGAAAGATGGAAAGAGAGGGCATTCGAGGAATTACTCCTCGTTATAAGGAACTCTCCTCTCGAGTCCTAGCAGGACTTTGCCTGTTCATCCAAACTTAGTTTCTCGCGAATCTTTTTTGCGACGACATCGAACCCAACTATAAACATCTTGTGCGTATAATTCGCCGGATGGCTGTGAAACATGGCGCTGCCTTCTGTGCCGCATGGCCTCTTCATCGGATTTTTAGACTGATCAGATATCTTCGTCCCAAGCCGGAGGAGCTATCCATAAGTCTCGTCCTCTACCGTGCAGGGCAGGCCACTCTAGCCTCGACTGGTACCATATTTGGTACTGAGTTAGTGACGATGTTGGATGAAGAATCGAGGAAGATGTTGATTATTTCGTCTCTCGCCAACTATCAGTTGAAACCAAGGAAACCACAACGAGACTGAAAGGTCGCAAGGTTAGGAACATATCAAGGCCGCAAACACCACAATGCCGTAAGAACATCATGATAGAGTCTGAGCATCTCTACCTCCTCAGTCAAGCCCGCTACAAATGGCTAACACTCAAGGTTTGCAACACTTGTAGATGATAACTCTGAGAGTGGTAGATGGGATAATATATTCTGAACAGTGCCCCTCGTGGTCTGATCCTTTCTCCGGCTGGTCGTCCCCGTTAGGAGAGTAAGGTCGCCGGGCTGGATCATCTCCGGCCGTCGTCCCTGATCACGCCCGTCCGGCTGTGCTCGTTGATTCTGACCTCCGTCTGCCTGCTCTCAGCAATCATTGGTACCTTAGCTCGGAGCACCTTAGGAAGGAGTGTAGATATCGCAAACCTGTCGACTGTTTCGATGCCATACATATCGGAGAAGGGGATGTCGTTGCATGCTCAATCATGATTAGCCAAACACCTCACTCGCTCGTGGAAAGTTTAAGTGGGGTGATCTTATCTTATCGTCAAGATGACTTCATCGCTCCAAGCGGTCGCAACTCCAGCTGCTCCAGAGCCTGACAACTTGCTTCCTCACGAGAAAGGCTGTGATGTTCATTTTGCATTCTCTGCTTCAGCCTCACATTGGGGAAGCACAGAACAGCTCACTGCATGCAGCAAGGCTGACTGCTTCAAGTGGTTGCAGAGGGCTGAACCAGGTACCAAAACAAATGGAGGGGTCAAAAAGGTACAGAGATACATCGAGTGACTTTCTGCGAGCTTCCAATTCTGGCCATGAAACCAGCCGGCGACAAATCACAGCAAGCTTTCAATATTTTTGTCCCTCGTTTGCATGTTTGCTACCTTGGCTGGCAAAGGCTGCACCGGGAAAGAGGCAAAGAACCAGCGCAGGCCACAATTGCCTCGAGAAAGTGTTCGAAAGCGATAGCACAGTAGATTCTCGCACATCATCTCAATAATCGATCTGCTTGTACCCTTGAATCATTATCCACAGTGACGTGGAAAGAGCGATCGCAAAGTTAAAGTTGCCATCATTGACGCCGCCATACCCAAAACGGCGGGGCACCTCATGATTTGTTGGAGAGCAATCGAAGCTCATCACGAAGTTTCAATGAAGCTTCCAGTTTTGACCAGGACAAGTCTCCCGCCTTCCTGAGGCTTCCTCAGCCAGGTACCTTATCTAGCAGAATGTACGTGAATTGCCAAGACAGAGCTATCATGCCATGGATGACCTCGGTGAAATCATCACCGTAGCCCACCAAAGCTCCCAATTGGAGTGGAGAGGCGGCAGCTTCGTCAGTTCTGCTCTCCAGAAGTTCAACGTGGGGCGGTGAAGATGCATGCAAGTTCCATCAGGCTCACGCTCCCTTCTGGGCCGCAGAGCTTTTTTTTGCGGCGTTGCCCAGAGACTGCACCTTTTGATCCAGGTTTGTGGGGAAAGAAGGCCCTCATTGTGGAGACCTGATTGGCGGAAGCCGCAAGACGCAGCGAGAAGTTTCGAGGGGCAGCGGGCAGGTACCTGCAAGTACCAGCTGCCCCACCAACCGCTGCTAGAAGCGAAAGCTTTGGAACCGCATGGAACTTTACCATTCCATATATTTCTGCCACTTCAGGCCCGTCCAAACCTTCTTCCCTTCCTCATTCAAACAACATCTCACATCACACAACAACTCTCTTCCACTCTTCAAATCAAAACGTTCAACACATCACGAACGTCTGCTCTCTTCTTTGATACCCATTTCCTTTACACTTAGCAGCTCTCTTCACACACACAATCCATCATCATGGCTCCCGCAGTTGGTATCGATCTGGGTACTACCTACAGCTGTGTTGGTATCTTCAGGGACGACAGGTAGGTCACATCCCACATCCCAAGCTTAGCTGCAGCTTCAGCTTCAGCTTTGAAAATCAATTGGAACCCCCCAGAAGCTAACTGTTTGATTCCACAGGTGCGAAATCATCAGCAATGACCAGGGTAACCGGACAACGCCGTCCTTCGTGGCCTTCACGGACACGGAGCGTCTGATCGGTGATGCCGCCAAGAACCAGGTCGCCATGAACCCCGCCAACACCGTTTTCGACGCGAAGCGCCTCATCGGCCGCAAGTTCGACGACGCCGAGGTTCAGGCCGACATGAAGCACTTCCCCTTCAAGATTATCGGCCGTGCCGGCAAGCCCGTCATCGAGGTCGAGTTCAAGGGCGAGAAGAAGACCTTCACCCCCGAGGAGATCTCGTCCATGATCCTCATCAAGATGCGCGAGACCGCCGAGGCCTACCTCGGCACCACCGTCAACAACGCCGTGGTCACCGTCCCCGCCTACTTCAACGACTCCCAGCGCCAGGCCACCAAGGATGCCGGTCTCATTGCCGGCCTCAACGTCCTCCGCATCATCAACGAGCCCACCGCCGCTGCCATTGCCTATGGTCTCGACAAGAAGGTCGAGGGTGAGCGCAACGTCCTCATCTTCGATCTCGGTGGTGGTACCTTCGATGTCTCGCTCCTCACCATCGAGGAGGGTATCTTCGAGGTCAAGTCCACTGCTGGTGACACTCACTTGGGTGGTGAGGACTTCGACAACCGTCTCGTCAACCACTTTGTCAACGAGTTCAAACGGAAACACAAGGTATTTTCTCCCCCATTTTTCCCCCTCTTTGGATTGCCATACCTCATTGCGGTGATTTTGACGATGTGGTGATGTTGCGATATCCCCACGTTTGCAATGTCGCATATTGCGATGATGCACTAGTGCAACCGGGCGCTGGTGCATCTTCGATAGAGCGATAATGCAATCGTGCGATAAGGCAACCTGATCCACATTGCAAGATTACCTCAATGCGATATGGTCATCGTGCAATCATCCAATTGGGACAATATGCTAACAACCTTTGCAGAAGGACATCTCCTCCAACCCCCGTGCCCTCCGTCGTCTCCGCACTGCTTGCGAGCGCGCGAAGCGCACTCTCTCGTCGTCTGCCCAGACTTCCATTGAGATCGACTCTCTGTACGAGGGTATCGACTTCTACACCTCGATCACCCGTGCTCGCTTCGAGGAGCTCTGCCAGGATCTCTTCCGCTCGACCCTCCAGCCCGTCGACCGCGTCCTGACCGATGCCAAGATCGACAAGTCCCAGATCCACGAGATCGTCCTTGTTGGCGGTTCCACCCGTATCCCCAAGATCCAGAAGCTCATCAGCGACTACTTCAACGGAAAGGAGCCCAACAAGTCGATCAACCCCGATGAGGCCGTTGCCTACGGTGCCGCCGTCCAGGCTGCTATCCTGTCCGGTGACACTTCGTCCAAGTCCACCAACGAGATCCTCCTTCTCGACGTCGCGCCGCTGTCCATTGGTATCGAGACTGCTGGTGGTATGATGACCAAGCTCATCCCCCGCAACACCACCATTCCCACCAAGAAGTCCGAGGTCTTCTCCACCTTCTCCGACAACCAGCCCGGTGTGCTCATCCAGGTCTACGAGGGTGAGCGCCAGCGCACCAAGGACAACAACTTGCTGGGCAAGTTCGAGCTGACCGGCATCCCCCCCGCACCTCGCGGTGTCCCTCAGATCGAGGTCACCTTCGATGTCGATGCCAACGGTATCATTAACGTCTCCGCTCTTGAGAAGGGCACCGGAAAGACCAACCAGATTGTCATCACCAACGACAAGGGCCGTCTTTCCAAGGAGGACATCGAGCGCATGCTTGCTGAGGCCGAGAAGTTCAAGGATGAGGATGAGGCTGAGGCGAAGCGTGTTGCTGCCAAGAACGGTCTTGAGTCGTACGCCTACTCGCTCCGCAACACCCTCCAGGACTCCAAGGTCGACGAGAAGCTTGATGCTGCCGACAAGGAGAAGCTCAAGACCGAGATCGACAAGGTCGTTGCTTGGCTCGATGAGAGCCAGCAGGCCACTCGTGAGGAGTATGAGGACCACCAGAAGGAGCTCGAAGCTGTCGCCAACCCCATCATGATGAAGTTCTATGGTGCTGGTGGCGCTCCCGGCGGCATGCCCGGTGCCGGCGGTGCTCCTGGTGGCTTCCCCGGTGCTGGTGGCGCCCCTGGTGCTACCCACGATGACGGCCCCACTGTCGAGGAGGTTGACTAAGTCAATCGCCCCTTCAGTTCGGACATGCATTTCAGGCTCTAAATTGGATTCTGCATCTGGCTGGGTAGCAGTGCGCGCCCACTGATAATGCAGGGGAGGTATTAGGGTTTTCGGCATTCTACTGGGCTTAGACTTGCTTTTCTGCGTTTTCCTCATGACTATCACGATACAGGGGAAAAAGTATGGGTGGTTACACATGGACTGTATTTTAATGATTCCCGTTGTTTCTTGGTAGGAACAGCAATGAAGATAATTTCATAACAACTCGTGCGTTTGACTTGCCTTGGCTGTGACTGTGAATCTTTGAATAGTACATTCGTCCGTCCAGCCTTGGCTGGTTTATTTCTGCTTAAGGTTGATATCGTCTGGTCGTCTCATCGTCCTCCTTAGCCTCACGATGTATATTGTGGCACCACACAAGAGGTTGTGTCGTGTAACCGTCTCTTTCGTTCTTCTGGCATAAATCAAAATGGTGAGTTATGTATGAGAATTTGTGTTGCCTGTTCTGTGTGTGCCATCCATGGATGTATAAGAACACCTTGTGCGCGATACACAACGACCACACATCGCATATTGTCTGCTAGGTCATTCAGGGTGGGTAATATAGTGCCATGAATCGTGTGTAGCAGAAATATCTTATGCTCTAACTCAACAGCTAAGCAAACTTCCATAAACGCCACGCCATAACCACATCCCCTTCTCTCATCCCCCTAGTTCCCTCCTTCCTTCTGCCCAAAATGCTCCTCCCTAATCCTCCTCCTCCTCTCAATCTCCCTCAGATTCCACTCCTTATCATCCTCCTTCGGCTCGTCAAACCCATGCCTAAACGCCGTGCCCTCAGGTACAATCCCCTCCCTACTCTCCCACACATCCTCGCTACTCTTCCTCCCCGGAGCGTAATACCGCTCATTCAACCTCCGCCTAAAGTGCTCTTTTACAGCCTCGGCCCTCATCTCGGCGCTGTACTGCTTCGTCCGCATGCAGAACCAGAAATCGTCCCAGAGGTCGGAGCAGGTGCGCACCCCGCCGTAGCGGTAGACGGATTGGAATTGGGCGGCGGGGGTGTGGCAGTGCCAGGCGTAGTCGAAGGCGTCGCGGCAGGACATATTGGTGGGAAGCGTGGCCTCGTTCAGGGCGGCGGATTGGGGCGAGGGGCGGTCGGGGGCGTAGGATGGGTGGGTTGGGGGGAGGTGGGAGGCTGCTACGGGCCGGACGGGGGGGAGGGAGCCTTCGTTTAGGGCGGAGAGGAAGGCTGCTAGCTCTTTTTCGTCGGGGGACATTTCTTGTTGCTTTGGTGGTGAGGAAGAAGAGGAAGCATCTTGTTGGCTGGGTGGTGGTGGCTGTGGTGCGGCGGGTGTTGTTGATGTGGGAGGAGGAGGAGTGGTGGTGCCTGAGGTGGAGTTTGCCTGCCAGAACCAACCCATTGTGAGTGATGTGTGGGATATCTCCGTATAGGTGTATCGATTGGCGAGGACGTGGAGAGAGTTCTGCGGAGAAGGGGCGGCGCGTTTGTACGAGTATCTGGAGTCTGATATGTTGAAGCGGACTGTTGCTGGCGAGAATGCAAACAGGACGAAGGTGGAAAGGAGTGGTCCTTATCGATTGTCGCGATAAGCGCCATATCTCGTGATCCACAGCATGTCTCTTGCTTGGCGCTCCGGGACGTCTTATTGGCCGAACCAACGATGACCTCACCTGAGCTTGGCATTTTGGAGCTATCGTGAAACAAGCTGAAGCTGGCGCCGTTGATGGTCTGGTCTTCTTCTCTGAGTGACTTCTGCCATTCTGTCACATTCGCATGATGCCACTACGATGATACCCACCGGCATGCTATTCCGCCGTCCTCTGCGGCCCTGGACGAGCAGCTCTTCCCTTCTTAGGGCAAGATGTTTGCATAGTGCTTCTCCAGCGCGCCCCGTTCTCCCTGGGTTACAGCCCACGATAACGCGAAAGGCGTGGGAGACCACAGTCACGGGCGACAAGCAGTCCGGTCACATCGCGGCTTCTGAGAATGAAGCTATCCTCTTCATCGACAGTAAGGCCTTCCAACCTCCTCCTCGCAATAGACACGGCTAACCTCTCGCAGACCTCTTCCCCCTCAAGTTCAGCCCCCTCATCTGGCGACCATGGCAGGGCGACCGCGACCTGTCCGACCTCCTCAAGCGATTCGACAACTCCTCACTCAACATGATGGACCCCATCAACCTCGTCAAGCGCGCTATACCCGACAAGATCCCCATGAAGGTCACCGAGATCATCCCTAGACTCAAAGACGGCGGCGCATACGTCAAGTTCAGCCATCCGGACCAGATAACCGTGGACGAAATTGAGGGAACTTTGACCCGGCTGCTACAAGAAAAACCGATCAAGCCGTGGTTCAACCCCTTCCGCGGCGTCAAGGCCGGGCTGGTCAGGGGCGTCCCGTGGCTGGAGGACCTTTACCGGTTTCCCAAGACAAGGGTGAAGGTCGAGTTTGTCTCGCCCACAGCCGGTACGGATGGGGTTGAGCTTTCGCAAGAGACCCTCTACAGTCTCTTCCGTCGGTATGGCAAGATCGCCGAGATCACCTCCCAGCCGCCGGACTCGAAGATATTGCCCAAGTTCGCGTACGTCGACTTTGTGCTCCTCCGAGATTCCATTATGGCGCGAAACTGCTTGCACGGCTTTACGGTACTGGAGCAAGTGGGAGGCGGCAAGAACGGGACTAAGCTTCGTTTGTCGTACGAGCAGAAAGTGAAGCCTCATCACATTTGGGACTGGGTTACCAATCACCCTCGGATTGTTATCCCCCTTGTTGCAGCCTTCCTTGCGGCTTTTACAGTTATTGTCTTTGACCCTATCCGGGAGTTCTTCATCAAGGCTCACGTCGAGAAGTCTTTCCAGATCTCGAACAGCAGGGTGTACAAGTGGTTCCAGCGCCAGACGTCGGATATCATGTCGCAGATCCGCCAGAAGAAGGCCGAGCAAGCCGGTCTGAGTGCCCTGTGGACTCACCGGAAGGATCTCATCGATGACATCAACACCTGGCTCCTGGAGACGGCAGACACCTTCATCGTGGTCCAAGGGCCTCGCGGCTCAGGAAAGAAGGAGCTCGTGCTCGACCAAGTCCTGAAAGACCGCGCGAATGTCATGGTACTTGATTGCAAGCCCATCGTGGAAGCACGGGGCGAAGCTGGCACCATCAAGCACCTTGCCGGTGCGGTCGGTTACCGGCCCGTGTTCTCCTGGGCAAACAACCTCAGTAGCCTCGTCGACCTGGCTGTCCAGGGCACAACCGGCGTCAAGGCCAACTTCTCCGAAACTCTCGAGTCACAGATCACCAAGATCCTCCAGACCTCCGCCGTGGCCCTCAAGAACGTCGCCCTTGACGAGCGAAACAAGAACGACAAGGACGCCAACCTGTCGGTCGACGCTTACCTCGAGGCCCACCCGGAGAAGCGGCCCGTCGTCGTGATCGACAACTTCCTCCACAAGAATGAAGAGACTAGCCTCGTCTACGACAAGATTGCCGAATGGGCCGCCGCCCTAGTGCAATCGAACATTGCCCACGTCATCTTCTTGACGAACGACACGTCCTATTCCAAGTCCCTCTCCAAGTCCCTCCCCGACCGCGTCTTCCGCTCCGTAGCGCTAGGCGACCTCTCCCCCTCCATAGCGAAGCAATACGTCGTCTCCCACCTCGACCCAGACGACCAGGTCCTCGCGGGCGACAAGGAAGCCTCCACAGAAGACAAGGAACGCGTCCTAAAAGAGGGCCACTACCGGAAGGACCTCTCCGAGCTAGACGAGTGCATCGAGTCCCTCGGTGGCCGCCTCACGGACCTCGAGTTCCTCGCCCGCCGCCTCAAGTCCGGCCAGAGCCCCAAGCGCGCCGTGGCCGAGATCATCGAGCAGTCCGCCTCGGAGATCATCAAGATGTACTTCCCCACCGCGGCCGGCGCGGGGGGCGCCGACAAGAAGTGGTCCGCCGAGCAGGCGTGGTACCTCGTCCGCGAGATCGCCAAGAAGGAGTCCCTCCGCTACAACGAGGTGCTCCTCTCCAACACGTTCGCGTCGTCCACCGCGCCGTCGGCAGCCAACGGCGACCTCGCCCTCGAGTCCCTCGCCAACGCGGAGCTCATCACCGTCACCTCGCACAAGGGCCGGCCGCAGACGATCCGCGCCGGCAAGCCCGTGTACCAGGCCGCGTTCAACAGCCTGCTGGAGGACAGGGTGCTGCGGGCCAAGATGGACCTCGCCGTGCTGGCGGAGCTGGCGAAGGTCGAGGCCAAGGGGATCGAGAAGGTGGAGCAGGAGCTCGGGTTGCTGGGCACGCTGCCGAATATGCCGTATCAGACCAGCGAGAGGGTCACGTATCTGTTGAACAAGCTTGAGGGGTCGCAGAGGAAGATCCAGGACTTCGAGAGCGATATGGGGGAGTTGAAGAAGATTTTGGCGAGCGAGGCGTAAATGCTGCCGGGGAGGGAGGGAGTTTGTCAAGTGTATGTTAACAGTATGGTGTTGATCAAGGCTTAAGGGATAGGGGGTTCGGGTTCGACATAGCATATACCCTTCTCAATATGTAACCAAGACGAGGACGTCTATCTATCTTCACCATCTTTGCCATCTTCACAAAGCACAAAAAAAATAGGCGCCTCACCGGTGTTGGCCATGTACACCCGCTGTCCGACTCCCTCATATCCCCCACTCGCCCAGGTGCCGCGGCCCAGCCACCCGACAAGGTGGGTGAACCGCTGACGCAAGCAGCGTTTCCGGTTTTGTACGCCCGTAAGCAGAGGTAAGGGACTGTACTGGGAGTCTTCACGCGGCACCCCCCCAAAGTGCCAGGTACTGACGGTCGATCCGACCGATGTTTAGATGGAGCGGGGATTCGAAACGCGGGTTCCCTGGACTGACCTCTGCAAGAAGGGCTGGACTGTTGATTCAACCACTGTACCACCGGTGTGTAATTAAGCACCTGGGTTTGGTAAAGAGGTTGATAGGGGGTTTGGTAGCGACCGGGTTGGAGCGGGGTGAATTGGGTGGCGGATGGGCGAATGAATGAGTGATTGGGCGAATGTGTGAATGGGAGAGGCAACACAACCCCAAGTCCGAAAGATTGATGTTACCGGTGTCTCGACAACCTTCTATCCTCGCCATGCCACCTCACCTAGGCGACCACCCTCTCAGCAGCACTCAGCCGTACTTCGCTATCAACGTTTTCATGATCCCCATCGCACTGCCCTTATAACTCCCCCCAAATATAGCATAGTGATTCAGATAGTGATACCTGTCAAAGTCAGCATACTCCCCCGTCTCTCCCTCCTTCAACATCTCCTTCAGAGAACTCACAGCTCATACAACACCACCCGATCCTCAAACTCCCCCACGGGCTCGCTCCGTGGCACCAGCTCCCCGTACTGCCTCCAAAACCCCTCCCCAAATCCGCCAAACACCCTCATGATCCCCAGCTCGTACTCGCTATGCCCGTACACACTACTCGGGTCAAACACGACCTCCTCCTCCAGCCCTTCCCCCTTACCAACAATCCTCCCCCGCCCGTGATTCCCGCTCCACAAGTCCCCGTGCACGACAACCGGCCTCACACCCGTCAAGTGTCCCTCCCCCAGCAGCCGGGGGACGACTTTCTCCACGACCTTTTCCACAGCGGCCCGTAACTCTCTGTCAGGTCCGTTCCTCTCCTCCCCCTTGGTCAGGATGTGGCGCAGCCTGCACTCCGAGTAGAACTCGGCCCAGGTCGTCTTCCAGCTGTTATCCTGCACCGTGCTCCCGCAGCACGTGGGGACGGGGAAGCCGTACTTGCCGTCCTCCACCCCGTCTCCTTTAGGGGTGGTGGTATGTAATCTCGCCAATTTCCTAGCTAGACGTTCCCCCGACCCCTTACCTCCACCGCCGCCCAGTTCTAAAAAGTCCGTGACGAGGAACCACGTCCCAGGTTTAGTGTCGAGCTCACCAGTCCCGTAACTCCGGGGGCAGAACCCCGGCACGGCGTCGGCTATGGCGTTGAGGCTCGCGTGCTCGCCGACGAACATGACGCGCGCTTCGGGGCCGGTGGCGGTTTTGAGGAAGAATTATACTGGGGTGGAGGAGGAGGAGGAGGGAGAAGAGAGAGCAGGGGAAGGGGTGACGGTTAGGCGCCAGGTAGAGGAGAAAGAGGAGCCGCCGTGGCGGGTTGCTGTTAGGGGCGTGGTTGGCGGGAGGGCGAGGAGGGAGCGGAGGGCGCTGTCGTTGGGGAGGTCCATTTTGGGTGCTGGTAGGGGATGGGGCGATGGGGAATGTGGAATGGGGGATTATCAATTGTGTATAGTGTAGAGTTGGGGGAGGGGGGTTGAAGCGATGTTAGTTTGATGTGTTGTGAGAGACGGGTGTGTTTGATGTGAGGTTCTAAGCTCACGTCGTATGACGTCGGTGGGGTCGCTGTGTCGCTCGACTTCAACCACATCACGTACGACGGTAGGACAGTATTCTGCTTGCTTCACGTGGCCCTGAGCATCAATATTTCTCAACAGATAAGCCAGATGAAAGAATTGTGTCTATTCTAACCGTCCTGAAGGTGCGAAGTATCTCCGGAAAGTATTCTATCTATTTCTGCTCTGGACAACCGTGATCAGACACCAACAGACGACCAAAAGCGGCATGAGACCGAACCGTCACCACGAAAAGCCTACTTGGACTTGGACTCCGGCCCATGCTCTCTTGCGAAGTGCTCGGTCAGGTTCCGGCGATTTCCAAACGGGGCTCTACACAGATAACAACGGAATATCGTTCCATCCGGTCCGGGAAGGTGCAATGTTTGATGCTCTCTTAGTGTGCCGGAGTCCCTCGGCAGAAAATTGCAAGCACGGCACCGATCCATCTCATGAAACTGACGAACGTGATCCTTCATCTGGTCCTTGTCGGTAAAGACGCGTCCGCAGCCCGTTTCGCATTCAGTCTCGGTAGATGTTTTATGCGTACGTTCGACATGGCGCGCCAGATTTTCAAGGAATACGAAGGTCGACGAGCAGCCCACCACCACGCAGGGCACCGGGGGGTAAACTTTTGTATGTTTGGTCCTGACGTGCTGCCGCATACTGTGTTGATTTTTGAAGGTCTTCGGGCACCCAGCTACCTCGCAGGGCACCCGGGCTCTGGCTTCCCCATGTGCGGTTCCTTGAACCCCAGTTTCCGATCCTTCCGTAGCCGCAGGTATTTGGTTACCGACGGTGTTTCCAGTTGCTGGCCTTCCTCGATCTTGGGACGTTGGTAATGTCGGAGGAGCACCAGTGTTACGTGACAAGTCGCTATTCCCCAGTGGCGACGGTTGGACGACCGGCCTGGCCCTCGGCTCAGTCGTAAGCGACAGGGGGGCTACTAGCGATTGCATGAACTCGTCAAAAGAGTCTGGCGGATTGTCTGTTTGTACTTGATACCCTCCAGCATTCCGGTGAAATGGTTGTGGCGGAGGAACTGGACGAGATGACGAGCTTTCGCGGCCCGATATTCGCGAAACAAAACTAGAAGACGAGTCTCCGTGACCCAAAGTATGAGGCGGTACCATAGAACTGTTGGACGGCCGGACGACCGACGTGGTTCTCGGATTTGTTGTAAGCGATGGAGGGTGTGTCCGCTGTGATTCCAGTTTCCGCCTGGCAATCTCTGGGAGTAGACGTTCCCGCCCAATATAATCATCAAAAGAGCTCGGTTGCGCAATATTAACAGACATTGCAGGCTTTGGCGCACGCTGGGCGCCCGAACTCGAGGAAGCTTGTGATTGTGGGATCCCGGTGCTCGAGGATTGCCTTTGTTGAGAGCTCCGTGCATCTATACCCCACGCACTCGATGACTGCGGGACTGGCGGACATTGTGTTTGGCCGACGGATGGCCGTTCTGCTTGGAAGATGGCGGTATTTGGTGTTGTAGAGTCCTCGGAGTGCTGGGATTGCAAAGGGGTAGGGTCCTCTGATTGTGAGGCTGGAGCGTTCTGCACCTCCACGTGTAGACTATCCTGTGATCGCCGGGTTGGAGAGTATTTTGGCTGAGTGATCGGGGAATCCGATACTTCCGGCACCGACGACACATGTGAATCGACAGTCTTAACAAACGGCGGTGCTGGATCTGCAGCGGTCGGTGATCGCAAGGGTACAGTATTCGATGAAGGCATGGCTGCAAAGTGTGGTGAACGCATTTTCGTAGAAGTAGGCGATTGCCTAGGCGGACGATCCCCAGGTTCTATATTGGAAGGGTCTGCTGGTGCTGGGGCTTGCTTTTGACTCGAAGGCGACGGGTTTACAAGCATCGAAGTTTCAGAGACAGAAGCGGCAGTTGGGGCTGGTATAGAAGCCGTCGATGTTGCTGGTTTTTGGTTCTTGGGGTCGTTTGTGGCTGGCTTGCCTGCTGGTGAAGGGCGTAGAGTGGACGTTGTCTCCAAGACTGCCGCGCTTCCTTCGGAGAGCGCTGTCTGTTGATCGGAGGCCTCCTAACCCCTTTTTTCAACAGGAATGACCTTGCCAAGCTGCTGTGGTGTGGTATTGCTCGCACGATTGACAGAAACGCGCGAGTCGAAGAATCTGCGATCCACCTGCTTGAAGTCGAAGCAAGTTCCAAGACCCCGCCTGGCCGACGCCAACATGTTGATAGCCTGGGTGGCCAGGTCTGGGTTTGGCTCGGCTACCAAGACTTTGAGGTGCAAAGTCCAGTAGGGGACGACTGGCTGGAGCTCCGACAGCGGTGGGAGCGTATCTCTCCGGACGTCCTCGGGTGTCACGTCGCCTGGGAAGATAAGGTTGCGCATCAGTCTGTATTGGACATTGTCGAGGGCGTAGATGTATGACTCCTCCACGAAATCGCGTTTGAACCTGGCGATATTTAGAAAGAGTTCGACAAGAGGATAGTAGGGGTTAGCGACTTACGTATGGGAGTTCTGCCCCATGATGCTGACGAGGTTGTCTTGGTTGTCAATGTCCAACGTCTTGCGACAAATGTGGACGTCCTCGCCCTTGACAGGCTCGGGTATATCAGTCCAGCGGAGAGTACCCGACTCCTTGTCGAGCGGCAAGAAATGTAGGCCAGAGCCGAACTGCTGCTTCGTTACAGGGTACTCCAGTCGCACGAAGAAGGACTGCTTGGCAAGATAGCGCTGGAGCTCGGCAAATGACTTTCCGTTTGGCGTCTTTTCGAGGCCCTTGATCTTCTTGAAGCCATCGGGACGGTCTGGCCCCTGGAACATGAGGACACGCTTCATCTCGTGCCCTCCAGACATGGCGCAGACGCCCTGAAGCACAGCCCGTGCCATCTCGACCTTGTCCTCCTCGTCGGGGACGAAGGCCGTTAGGAAGTACTCAAGCATTGTCGAGAAGTCGAAGTGTTAGATTATTTGAGAAGCGGAATTGATTGTTGAGTCAGAAATGGTATGAAGGCAAGAAAAAATCAAAGGGTCAAACTGGTAGCGGCTGGACAGGGTATTTATGTGCGTCTGCGAAGCTCTGTCGATGCGGGCCCGGGGCGTAGTGAAAGTTGAGAAGAATGACGATTAATGGCAGAAAAAAAGGATTGTTCCAAGAATCTTATCAGCAATAGCCAAAGTCTAATCCTGTTGGGGTGTTTAATACCAACCGAACATGCGATAAAGTTGTTGTTGAACCTTCAATTTCCGGGTTTGGACGTCTTTGAAGTTCCGCTGTCGTCAAATGTGGATCCCGGCCACTCCCACATAAATGCTCCCTTAAAAAGGTACGGAGATACATCCACGGACTTGGAAAAGGTGGCAGGCACGGGCCGATGTACCTTAGTCTGGCCTCCTGCCTAGAAGGAGCAAATTTCCGTCTCAAAACGCCAGAATTGCGAGAAGTAGAAGAGCACAGCCGACCAGCAGCGCACCAAAGACCACATGGCCGTTCACGCGTCGTCTCGTTGGGCGCGTCGGCTGCTCTCTCCGCTGCTTCTCGTTCTGTTTCGGCCATCTGTGGCCCAGTCCTCTACATCCAACAACTCCTCGGTAGACGTGGAGGTCGACCTCATTTCCCCCGTGGCCGGAGAGACTTACCGCGTTAACCAGGACCGCGGCCTACACGTCGTCATCGCGATTCACAACAAGCAAGTCGTAGACGACCATGACTGGACCTTCAGGTGGACAGCCAAGTCTACTGCTGTCCAGCCCAACGGCGTACTGGCCGGCCTGGGCATGTCGGCACGCGTGCCTACCAAGATGCCTATACCATCCAGGATAAGGAGCCATACATCATACTGACCCATCCCTACCTCTTCAGCGGCACCGACAAACCTTTCGGCGAGATGCCGCCGGGCAAGTACATCTTCGACTGGAAGTTCGACCTCGGCCCCTGGTGTGGGTTTGACGAGGAATGGGGCGGCGAGGAGTACAGCATTGCGCACACCGTCGGCCAGGGGAACTTCAGCATCTTCATCGACGACGGCGCGCCTTGGCCCGCCTTCACGCAGACGAGCTGCGCCTCGCTCGCCGGCCACGTCGCCTTCGCAACGACGTCCGTGCGCGACGACGTGGCGTTCGATCATGGCACACCGGTACCGATTACTTGCGCCATCACTCAGCCCGTCACGGAGACGCCGCAGCCGTGCCTGGCGACAGTAGATGCTGTGCAGGCAGCGAGCATTTCTAGCATCATGACGTGGATTGACGATGCCGCTGGGAGTCCCACTTCGACGTCAACGTCAAGCCCGACGGCGTCAACGGCCGGTGTGATAACTCCAGTGCAAACACCATCGTTAGCTGGAGACTTGCGACCTACGGTTTATGGCCTCGTGGCTTTGTTCGCTGGCTTGATTTTAGGAGCTTAGTTACATGGGCTGCTCCTCAGGCAAAGACTGTTACACACGATGAATGTCGCACAATCCCCGGCTTGTACTACCTTAGAGCCAGCCTCGAGGACACACAACATTCCTGCTTAAACCTATGTATTCTGGGACAGGCGAAACGCCTCCCGTCTGCTCCAAACAAGAGGCAGCACAGACACTCCGTCGCATTTATGTGGTGCAAGATATGGGCGCCATCCGGGTTTGGGGGGTTTCAGACAACCAACAGCACCGGGTACCAAATAACCGATTGGCACCGGCCTCCTCGCGCTGCACCATCACTTCCACCATATTACAAGGCCTAGAGGTACATGTCGGTTGACATAACCCATAAGTCTGTCCTTCTTCTGCTCAACCTCCAACGTCACTGTTCTATCCCGACGAAGAGCCAAGTCCCAAAAAGCGCAAACAAATCGCCAAGAAAATGAACTTCGGGCCCAAAGCCAACGAAGCCTTCAAATCCCAGCAGCCGACCTACCATGTAGCGCCCAACTTCACAACACGCCCCTACCCGGACGGACCCCTCGATCTCGGCACACTGGTCGAAGACCTGAAGCAATTCTACCCCATCAACCAAGGCGCAACAGCCCGCGTCGCCGTCGACCAGCGCTACAGGGACACGAAGGAAGACGTCGTCGCGAGCCTCAAGTCGTCCGCCAGCGGCGAAGCGGGTGTCCTCGCGCGCGTCCTGGACGGCAGCATCGGCGGCGACGCGACGCTCCGGGACCAGAGGAGGGACGAGAACGTGTACCGGATCCGGAAGCTGGAGACGGCGTACTTCTTCCCCAGCCCGGGGTACATCAGGCAGTGTCTACAGCTCGCGGATGTGAGGGATTACCTCGAGATGGCGGGGTATAAAGAGCCGGTATATCTCGTTACGGGGTTGAAGATTGCTTGGGGGGCTACGATCTCTACCGAGCGCGGAAGGGAGTTGGAGGGCAGGGCTGGGGCGGATGTGAGAGTCCCCGGGGGCGTTGTTGATGCTCAGGCCGGGGCGCATGCGGCCCTGTCGAGGGAGTCAGGGATGATATCGTCATTTGGAAAGCCGGCCGACTTCGTGCTGGGTATCCAGGTAGTGAAGATATACCACAAGCGTGCGTTTTTCAGCGGGGAGCGGTCATTGGCAACCGAAAGAGTGGTTAAGAATGCGGTACTGGTCGATGACGATCCAGTTGACGACGCGGAAGAGGAAGACGCCTACACGATTGCGGCTCTGGGAAGCGATGAGGTCGCGGGACTAGGTCTCGTCCCATTTCCTACAAGTGACAACGAGACATGGTTGCTCCCCCGGGAGAGGAAGTAGCGTCAGAGACAGCCAACGGCGAGTCTAACATTACAACGGAACTGGAGTCTTCTTATTCAGCAGGTATCCTCTCAAGTCGACGCTTCGCTAGCAATGCCAGCAGTCGATATCGACCGTAACCTGACAGGAATCTTGTGAGGCGCCGTGAACTCGTCGATCTCATCTGCCCAAGGGATGCCATCCTGCGCTCCAACGCTCCGAATAGTCATTGCCGCGGCTTTGTTAGCGCGAATGACGGCACTCCTGATGTCCCACACCCCCTTCGCCTTTTGGCGCAGATAGTCTGACGAATAGACCCCCGTGAAGGTGTCTCCCGCACCTGTGGTGTCCTCGACATCGACCTCGAATCCCGGGCAGTGCCTGTCCCCATCCGCATTAGCGTAGAACGCCCCCTTCGCGCCCAAGGTGATCACCACATTCTTCACCCCGCGATTCAAGAACTCCCGCGCAATAACCGGCCACGTCACTTCGCTGACCTCGTCCCTGTCGCGCCCGGTCATGATTGCCGCTTCGGACTCGTTGACCAGCAGATGGGTAAGATGCCGGTAGTACCGCTTGCCGATGGGGGTAGCAGGCGCGGCGTTGAGGCAGAAGTCAATGCCAGCCTCGCCGGCCGTCTCGATCATAGTTTCCACCACATCCCTCTCGATCTCCATCTGAGCCACGACCAGGTCGGGCCGCACGCCGCCTCCGAGCTGCTCTGGAGTGCGGAAATCCTCCCTCTTCCAACTCGACGTCGCGCCGAGTGTGAATAAGCATCTGTTCTCGCGGGTGGAGTGCTCGACCATGACGAAGCAGATACTCGTGCGGGTGTCGGGCACCGTCACGATGCCGGAGGCGTCGACGCCGTTCTTGGTCAACTCGAGGACAAACTTCTCGCCGTAGCGGTCGTCGCCGACAGCGCCGATCATCTTGACGTGAATAGGATTGTCTTCCTCGGCATGGTCAGGTAGGGGGTCGGTGTCTTTCGATGGCCGCTTGTGGCATGTCCGGTACGTCGCAATCGCCGAGTTCGCCCCTTTGCCCCCCAGTGCCTCGAGATACTCGTTTGCCAGCACGCTTTCGCCGCGGTCGGGGATACGGTTTGCGATCATGATCAGATCGGCATCGAGGCCTCCGATGACTGCGATGGTCTGTGGTGCCATTGTCGAGCTCGTGGGTGGTTATTGCTGGTGACTTCATGCGTTACAGTTGTCAACAGATTGAGTATCATGAAACCTTGCGATGGAGGGGTGTTCAGAATACATCTGGCACGCCGGTAAACCTCTTGAGGGGGTTGAGGTTGCAATTGCTGGATGTGGTGCCTCGTCCCAGGAGTCTGAGGGAAGCGCCCATTCGGACACAGTTTAGAGTCTAGGTGTTGGAGCACCAACGTTCACACGGCAGGCCAATCAGTGGTAGCACAAAAGGCCGCTGTCACGCATCTTAGACACCTGCTTTGGGGACACTGCATATTCCGTTTCATGCAATGTTACAGAGCACCAACAGCAACACATCTCTTTTTCCTGGTTCCATGCTCTGCACCGTCAAAGCACGGGCTGCTCTCTCGTAGAGTGCTGCACGGCTGAACAGGTCTCAGAACTGGCCGTGTCATGGGACAAACGTTCGCGAACATGGGATCCCAGCAGGCAATGTCGAGCAATCCAATGGCTTCCTGACTACAGGTCCTCCATAATATCCTCGATAGCTTTCGCAGCCTGCAGTTCGGCCCTAGCATCCTGCCAGTCCTTCCACAATCGCACGGGATGAATGAAGTCATACCCGTCCCTCTCCTCAGCCATCTTCCGGAAAACGGCCTGCATCCCGCGCTTCCGATGCAGCATCTTCAGCTTCCTCGCCTTAAGGTTCGCACACCTGTACTTCGCAAACTCGAGGACATCCGCAGCGAAACCCGCCGCGATAGGCACGGCGAACGACGTGCCGGACTTCCACACGTCGGCCCCCTTCCACTTCGCAGGCACGGCGACGCCGAGCGTCGCGAAGTTGTCCCTGTTGGCCTGGGGCGACGGGTTCATGCCCCCCTTGTTGCCCTTGCCGTCCGTGGCGTGGATGCAGAGCACCCCTTCGTAGCGCGCCGGCCTGGCGCGCCCGGACAGGCCGCCGTTGTTCGACGCCGCGGCGATGATCAGCTTGCCCGCGTCTATGGCGTTGTCGACCGCCGCGTCGATCAGATCGTTCTCGTCCTCGAAGCCGAAGGATATTGATATTATGTGCGCGTCACATTCTTTGACTGCCCAGTCTATCGCCTGATGTGTAGCGAGGAAATTAGCATATGCGTATGTAGGCGATGGGAGGTTGAGACGGAGAAGCGTACTTTCGCGATGCCGGGCAAGAACTCGTCATTGATGACTTTGCCGGAGCAGATCTTGCCCACGTATATCTCTGCAGCCGGTGCAGTCTTCAGTAGAAGCTGCGTGACGTGGGTTCCGTGTCCGTGACAGTCCTGCTGCCACTCTTCTGGGCGGCCGACGAAGCTTCTGCTTTTCTGCGTGTTGATGCGTCCGAATTTGATAGCAGGCCGGATGACTGAGTCGGTGTCATCCACTCCAGAGTCCAGAACAGCAATTCGAATTCTCTCATGGGTTGGGTATTGCGTTAAGCTGTACAAGTCATCGTGGAGTGTTCTGATCTTCTGGAAGAAGTAAGTCAGGCCCTTGAGGAATATGCTGGCAGAGACCCTACACCGATGTGTATTAGCTGGCTTGCCCGATGTGAGGTTTGCGTCTGGAGAGGGGTTGACTCACTGGTCGCCAGCCTTAGGCAGGTCGTCGCCGTCGTCGAACAGAACGCGTTTCGCAGTGACGGACGACGAGATGTTCATTGGAGCAGTAAGACTGCGACCGGGACCAAACATGCCCTTGAAGATCGGGGCTAGATTCCCAAAACTTTTGGTAACATGACGAAATAATGGCTCGAGGATGCACTTGTAGATGACGGCAAGCCCCTTCCTCTCCGAAACGATGTCCGGATGGTCGAGCCCTTCAATGAGACTGTCGAACTCGAGGCATGCTTTCGCAACCCCTCGATACTCGTCGCTAACCAGGTCTTCCCAGGTTTTCAGTATTCGGGCGAGGCGTACGTGGTTGGACTTCTCTCCTGTAAGCCAATCTTCGTCGTCTGCGGTCCAGCTGGCCTTCCGGTTAGCCTCCAACTCCAGTACGAGTACCCCGAAAGCAGCGATGCTGTCGCTCTGCAGACCGGTGTAGATCTTCGGCGCTAGGCTGCAGAGTACTCGAGGACACCATTGCTGAAGTCGTTTGTTATCTGGAGACGGCATGAAGATGCAATCCGGTCCCAGATGGTGTTCGATCCACGGACTGTTGCTGAGCTGGAAAACGGAGGCAGCCAGCAGAACCCCGGCAAGCTTTCGATATTTCAGACTGAGGCCGTCACCCTGAACGAGGAGATGATCCAAAGACTGTTCTCCCGCATGGGTATTAGGTGTATCAAGACTGGCAGTGTCGTTCGAGGCCCACATTCCCTCCGCATTGAAGGCCAGCTGCAGGACCCCAGACCCCTCAGGGAGCGACGGAGTGGGCGAGCAAATGTGGTCGAAACAAAAGGGCTCAGGCGCGGGATCTGAGAGAGACCTCGTGAACACTGCAGGGACCCAGTCGGTTTCCTTGCACGTGCGAATACGCATCTGCAGCTGGTCTTGCTTGAACCCTGACAGGTGAAGCTTCGCTTGGTGTGGTGTCTCGCACTTGATGCCTTCCACCATCTGTTTGAACAGCGACGTGCATGTTGTGGCAAAGTCGTGGGCATGCTGGATGGCCTCCAGGTCTTGCGATGTGTAGTCCAGTGTTTGAGGCTCCATGGCCCAAGACACTCCGGAGTCCAGCGTCCTGTCCAGAGCCATGCCGAAGCGACTAACGGTCCTCCGGCATGACTCTATCTTCGCGACGTCTTGGGGAAATCGAATGAAGCCGGCAGCCTGTGCCACTGAGCTAGCCGAATACCTCCTGCTCCAGCTTGATTCTGGACCTGATTCCATCTGTGTGAGGGCTGTGTCCGTCTCTGCATAATCATAGGCCGGTTTCTCCCCGTCCACAGAGTCCTTTGGTTCGGACTCAATTTCGGCTGCATTTGTCTCGGCGGCAAATGGGCTTTGAAGGACCTTTCGCAACGTGATGAGCCTTGGGAAGGAGGCAAGAGATTCGGGCTCGAGCGTATACTGGAGAAGGTAAGATTCAGGTTGTTAGCGCTGCTACTCTGGCGTCTTGCTTTCCATCACTGGCTTCTGGTTTACAACTCGTTCCGATATAGGGCTCATTCTTCGAAGGACCGCATGTCCCAAGATGCCAACTGACGCAGAACCAAGAAATGACCTGGATGCATAATAAAGAGATGATACGGATTTACCTCGACTTCCTCAAGACAAAGGACAGCAGGGTCAACCAAATCCTCCAGTTGTTCCAACAACGTCTGCAAGTCGACCTGAAGGCCCTCGATAGCAGAATCATCCTCGATCAGCTGATCGGTCTCAATCAATTGTTGCTTGATGATGTTCAGTTTCAGGTCGTTGCGAAGCGTCGTGATTTCGTTCTTCAGGTGATCAACCTCATCCTCGTCATCGGCCGAGCCAGCCGTCCGTTGACATGGCGTGGATCCATCGACTACCCCATAGCGGTCCTGCAGGTGGTCAGCGTCGTCCACGTTCGGCAGGCTGTCCGCGCACAGGAATAGCGGATGAAGAGTCCTCAGCAGACCCCAGCTCATCCGCCGCGCAGTTAGGTCTACCATGGCGCGTCGCTACATATCCATGCGGTGTGCATTCGAAGCCGAAAATAGGAGAGACATCGTCAAATGAACAACGGCACGGTGGCCGGCGTACTAATAAAGAGAATAGTCTGCAGCGGCCGCATGCGGGCAGCGGACGAGGCTGGTAGACGATGCATCGTGTTTCATATGCTGCAGCCCGAGTTGTCCTCGACCGCAGAGCGACCTCCTGAAAGTGTCTCAGCATGGCATGTTGGTTCTACTTGGGTCCAACCACTGTTAAGCATGGATAGAGCAAGAACAAAACCATTTCCAATCCTGCAGTTTGACAATTCGAGAAGCTGAACTTATAGGGAGATTCGAAAGAGCTCTCTTGAAAGAGGCCCATCAGCAGGGTACCAGACATCACCCGTCCTGGATTCCAGTTTTGCCGTCTTGCCGTCTTGCTGCAGTATTAAGCGACCAAGGCTGACAATACAGCTTTTTTAAGAAAGGTTCCTTTGAGAACCTTCGACTAAAGGATCTGGTAATGCCGTACTCCGTGGCGGGCATATGCCTCTCCGAATAGACACAGGCTCAACAAAGCCCTGTTTCCACCAGCCGGTCAACCCGTATTGCCGTCGACTACTCATACCCAGGCCGTTTCAATCGCTGCCGCTGCTCCGCCTGCTGTCGCCCATATCCCGATCAACATACAACGGTGATAGACACTGATATCGCAGCTATGGACAAAACGCACGATGATGCCTCCACGGCAATATTCGACGTCGCCCACGCTTGCCTGGAAGCCTTCGACCGTGTTGTCGCCGAGCACGACGACGTACTGCTCTCACACTCCTTTATCTCCGGAAAGGCCGGGGATGATGTCGATAACCGCAGGAGGAACTCCTCTTGCGATTTCCTGGGCCTTCGAAATAGCTTTCTGTTCTGGATAGATTATACTGGAGCGCTGTCGCTGATGAGTTCGTCGCTGGACTCACGGCTACGCGGCCTGGCGGACATATCTGCCATGGTGATCGAACTGTTGGAGATGGTCCTTCGGAATCTTCACCGTAGTAAGTCCTGTCGCGCTCGGTTCGCGAATCTGAATGGAATGCTCACATCAGTCTGATCCAGTCGACCGGAAGCCCCTAAACTTGGCGGGCAACTACGCAGATCCGATGACAGTCAATTCCGATCTAGACCCGAAGTTTCTCGCGAAGTGGGAAGATGCCTGTCGCGCCGTGGACACCGCAATGGATCGCTTGCACTTCGTGGCCATGGCCATCAGGAAAGCTTCCGCGAAGAAGATTGGCGATACTGTCACGAACTTCGTCACCGAGGAAGACGTTGCTTTCCGCAGGGATATTGCTCTCTGGGTGCGGTACCGTTTCCCAGCCGCCCGCAGAGGACTGTGTCAACAACTGGGGGACTCCATAGCTGTCCGACGGCGGTTGCTTCTCCAGACCAAGCGTCATGCAAAAAAGCTCGCAGTCAGACGCCCGCTCCCCCAGGCCCCCAAGGGCGAAAAACGAGATATCATGGACACTAGCCCGACGACAGATCAGCACACCAAGAACAAGACCATGGTTGTTCCTAGTATCATGGTTAGCGGTGTAACCAAGGCCTCTCGCCCCGATCCCCAGGCTCCGGTCCTCAAACTTCTGCACCGTCCGAAACCGCGAGCCCTCACGACCGTGATCAGCACCATATCGACCACGCAAGAGGACTCGTTCGACTACCCACCGCCACCGGTAGTGAGCGAAGGGGAAACACGGGCCCAATGCCCTTTCTGCTTATTGCCGCTCGAACGCAAACAACTCGAGAAGTGGAACGACCACTGGAAGCGCCACGTCGACGAACATCTCAAGCCGTACTCCTGTCTCTTTCCCAAATGCGCCGAGTCCCTCGTCGTCTTCACACGCCGCAACGAATGGAAGGCGCACATGGAGTCGACCCATTCGAGAGACTGGCTCCGCAAGGTCCACGCCACGGTCTGGCATTGTGATCTCGGCCACGATCCGCCGGAGATGTTCGAGACCGAGGCGCAGTGGAGAGAGCATATGATGAACCTCGAGTCCCATCCGGGGCGAAAGCAGGCTGCCCCAACCCAGGCGCAACTTGATGCGCTCTCACCAAGGAAACAACAAGCAGCTCTCCGCGAAAAGTTTGTTTGTCCGTTGTGCGAACAGATCCCGGAGAAGATCCGAGGCCTCATAGAGAAAGGACGAGGAGACGCGACAGACATGTATAACTATGTGGTTGACCACGTCGCAAACCACTTGAAGTCACTGTCTTTGATGGCCGTGCCGTCTCTCGAGACCACCACTCCGGAAAACCGGGGACTCCCCGACGAGTCGGTGGTAATGATGAAGGATTCTTTCAACCGGCCCCTGAACGAAAATTCCGTCCCCCATCCGCCCAGTGGAAAGGGGCATCTTGACGAGGTTTCCCTTCCTCCGGATGCGTGGTCCGACTTACACCGCGACAACATCGGCGCAGTCACAAGGTCCAGTACGGACTCGTTCTGGGACAAAGAGTACCTTGACTACACGCATCCGGAGGAAGCTCCGGAGCCGGTAGATCAAGAATGGTTTGATCACTGGAAGTCTTGGAAAAGGGAGAGCGACCCCTACCCTCCGCACTCTTTCGAAGCAGATCCGATCTTGGCCGACCTGCTGAAGGCAAAGAACGTGGCATCTCCCAGCGTGTCTGGTCAGCAAGCCGATTTTGGCGAATTCGTGTTCGGGGTTGATACGCAGGATGCACTAGGTCGGACGCGGCTGTCCTTCGCAGCAGAGGATGGGGACCTCGCCAGCGCCCAGCTTCTCTTGGACAAGGGCGCGGATATCGAAATGGCCGACCACGATGGCCACACGCCTTTGCTATTTGCAGCCTCCAACGATCATGAGGCGGTCGTCCGCTTGCTTCTCGACGAGGGCGCGCGCTTGGAAGCAGCCGACCAGATATACGGCCGAACGCCGCTGTCGTGGGCAGCATCGAAAGGCCACGAAACCGTCGTTCGGTTGCTCCTCGACCGAGGCGCAGAGGTCGACGCAGCTGACAACTCACGCCGCACGCCCCTTTCCTGGGCAGCCTCACGGGGCCATGATGATGTCGTTAGATTGCTCATTGATCACGGTGCGGACATTGAGCTGTCCGACCCCAAGTACGGCCGAACACCGCTGTCGTGGGCGGCTGCTAGGGGCCACGACGCCACCGTCAGGGTGTTGCTTGACCGGGGAGCATGTGTAGACAGTGCTGATCTCGAGCATAGGCGGACGCCGCTGTCTTGGGCGGCTGAGGGTGGACACGAAGATGTTGTGCGAGTACTCCTGGAACGGGGGTCGGATATCGAGGCATTGGACCGGGATTCGAGGCAAACTCCCCTCATGTTCGCTGCTGAACATGGTCATGCAGAAACGGTCAGGGTACTGCAAGAGAAGGGGGCGGAATTGCTGGCGATGAATGTGCACGGGTGGACGGCACTGGCCTGGGCGAGTGACGGTGGCCATGATGAGGTTGTTCGGCTGTTACAATCATGAATGAGGCAGGAGGCATCAGATCACGTGACTGATTGCGGTCATTGTCAGGGTTAGGGTAATTTCGGCTCCGTGACAAGTGATTCTCGGCCGAAAGCCCAGCATCTTGTCCGGTCACCGGTCACCACATCGATTGCCTACCGCGAGGAGATTTGGTGCGGCCGGAAGGACATGTCTGGAATGGAGACTGAGTATGCTCCCGTCCTGTCCATATTCTTCACAAGACGAGCGTGCCCAACAATTGCAGAGATTTTATTTGCTTCTGGTTCTAGGCTTCAGGATGCGAACACGACGGACGGGATGCCGTTGAAATTCGAGGTGGGCCTTCCGAAAACTGAGTCAGCTAAGTACTCCTTGTTGATTCAGGCATGACTTGGCTCTCGCGTTCGTTTAAACTTCTGACCGTTCAGCTTATGGACGAGTGCGAGAGAACGAACGAAAGAACGAGAGGAGGAGCTTGGGACCTTCCTCTCGAGGTTAGGTACCTAGTGATATCGATGCAAAGTCGCAACCTCCCCATCGTTTGTTGTTGTTTTTGGACCTACGGCATCGCAAGTGCGGATGCCGGAATGAATTAGTGCCGGGCCCAGAGTTATGCAAGCCTGGCAAGCACCGAAACCCGGAGATCACATTCCCCACTTACCCCGGCCACTTGCCCCAGAAAGGAGGTCGACGGGCCCCTTCACCAGCCCGTTATCTCGCTAGAATTTTCTAGCACTCGGAATGCCGCCTAGTTCTAGTGCTATGAATCTCGTGCACCTGCCTCTCTATTGGTGGTAAACCGTGGGTTGCGGGAAGTAGCGATCCCGATGCAAGCTTGTTTGTGCAGTTGTGCAAGCCCGGACTGTTTCCAGTACCACTCCCGGTGCCAAGGTTGTGAACTTTGTGCAATGACACGGGGAAGATGGACCCGAGGGGGTCTTCGCTATATTTCCACGACTGCCGCACATTGTGATGGTGTTACAATAACATTTCTCTTGTGTCTATCACTTTCGTTGCTGTGTTTCCCGTTCTCTTCTTCATTTCTCTCGATCAAAGAGACCCGAACGACTTCTAGGTTGGACTCGGTCTCTCTTTCGACGCAATGGCGAGCTCAACAACAACAACCCGGGACTCGACACTGGACTTTGATATAGAAAAGGGAAAGCAGCAGCCAGAGTCTCTTGATGGCGCCACCATAACAACAGATGCTGCCGGTCTGACAGATCGTGAAGATACGGTCGGCAAGTCGGAGAACCAAACAGAGGAGACTGAGGAGCTGGACCCCAATGTCGTGACTTGGGACGGACCAAACGACCCTCTGAACCCCAAGAACTGGACCGACAAGAAGAAGTGGATGAACGTCGGCTTCCTGTCGATACTGACAGTCATCACTCCGCTCGGCTCCTCCATGTTCGCACCGGGCATCCCCAAGATCATGGCCGAGTTCCACAGCTCCGACTCGACCACGGCCACCTTCATCCTGTCCATCTACATCCTCGGCTTCGCTTTTGGACCCCTGATAATCGCCCCCCTTAGCGAGATCTACGGGCGCTGGATAATGTACAACATCGGCAACATCCTCTTCACCGTCTTCACCGTCGGCACGGCCCTGAGCAACAGCATAGGCATGATGATGGCCTTCCGGTTCCTGATGGGCCTTGCGGGCGCAGTACCTATCACCATCGGAAGCGGCAGTATTGCCGACATCATGCCCGTCGAGAAGCGAGGCAGGGCCATGTCCGTCTGGGCGCTCGGACCACTTTTAGGCCCGTGCATTGGCCCCGTCGCTGGAGGGTATTTGACACAAGCTGCGGGATGGAGATGGGTCTTCTGGCTGATCGTCATCGTGGTAAGTAATAACCCCAAGCCTATATCATCATGAGCTCGGTACTGACAGCTTCAACAGGGAGGCGCTTGTGTTCCCGTCGCCTTCTTCCTCCTGCAAGAGTCCTTTGCCCCCGTCATCCTGGAGCGCAAGACCCGTCGCCTCCGAAAAGAGACCGGCAACCCGGCCCTGCGGAGCAAGCTCTCCACCGGCAGCCCGAAGGAGGAGCTGAAGCTCGCCATCGTCCGGCCCATTAAGCTCCTCTTCCTCACTCCCATCGTCACTCTCACTTCTCTCTACGTCGCCATCACGTACGGCATCCTGTACTTGCTCATCACCACCTTCTCCTTCGTCTACACGGGCCAGTACCACTTCGGCGAGGGCACCGTGGGCCTGTCGTTCCTCCCCGCCGGAATAGGCATGATGATCGGCGTCGTCACCTTCGGCATGATCTCGGACATGATGGTCAAGAAGTCCCAGGCCGCGGGCGTCGAGCTCAAGCCCGAGATTAGGATCAAGCCCATCCTCACCATCCCCTGCGGAGTCGCCCTGCCCATCGGCCTGTTCATCTACGGGTGGGCGGCCGACAAGGCGGTGCACTGGATCGTGCCCATGATCGGCGTCGTCATCTTCACCGCCGGCCTGATGGGTGTTATGGTAAGCTCTTCCCTTTTTCCCTCCTTCCCACCCAGGTCACGTAAGCTAAAATTGTTATATAGATGTGCATCCAGAACTACCTCCTCGACGCTTACCCGCAGTACGCCGCCTCCGTCACGGCAGCCATGGCCGTCCTGCGCTCGCTCATCGGCGCCCTCCTGCCCCTGGGCGGGCTCCAGATGTACGAGGCGCTCGGCATTGGTTGGGGCAATAGTCTGCTCGCTTTTGTTTCTCTAGCTCTCATTCCGATCCCCCTAGCCTTTTTCGCTTTTGGCGAGCGCCTGAGGCGGAGGTTCAACCCTGTTCTCTGAGGCATTGTGCATACAGAGTCCTGTTGTGTGTTTTGGTGTGTTGTTGCATTACTTGGTCAAGCATAGCGACTTTTTGGTTGGGGAAATATCCGGTTGCATCGGTTTGGTTCAATTAACCTAGGGTGTGTGTCGGGCATATAGACTAATAGACATCGTCATGGGCGCTTATCGCGATCTTGGAGACGGTGAATCGAAGTTGGTACGAAATTCATATGTCTTCTAGAGCAAACGGCATGGACTTACAAGACTTGAGACCCTTAAAGCAAGAGAGCACTCGACCGGTGTTGTTCAACTTGACGTTGGTCAACGACGACCGCAGCAGCAGCGATGGTCGCCAACACCTCACTCAAGAAGGAGCACCTTCGAGGCCCAAGCGTCGTATGCAGTCTGCCTGAGGTCTGCCGTCCTGTCGAGTGAAGTGCGACCCCCTTCTGGCGCTGGTGGTTCCTCGAGCATTACCTTACGCTTTTGCACCTTCTGTTTTGTCGGAGATGACCGGTCCGAGTCAACTTCCATCTTCCCAAAGCTCGAACCGTGGTATTGGCGAGCGAGGCGTCACTGCCCTTTGGAGCTTCTCGAGCATTCGCCCTTGCGCCTTCCCTGTGGTTCCGAGCTAGCCAGTCCCAGTCTCCAGAAGCGCCTACGAGCTGACATGGAGGTACCGTCAGCGAAGCGCGACTTCCCTCTGGGGCTTCTCGAGTATTCGCTCTTGCGCCTTCTCGTGTTTTCGAGATTTGCGGCCGCTCAACGCCATACCCTACTCCACAGTGCCCGGTCTTCCTCGGTCTGTCATCTTTCTGTTTCCCTTCTACCAACTTCTTCCCACTCACCATCATCAACACAAGTGTTCATTCGTCAATCTCAACCACTTATCCTGGACTACCGCCTTGATTTTTGGTACAACATCGACTATACAACAGCTCTCACGTCTTTTACACGCGATCCTCACCACACATTCGACTCAATAAGCCACATCGAACTTCGCAGTGCCGCAGCCACCCGAATCGGACCGTGTCCTTCGGCGAATACGACTAGATACGGCTATCCTTCACGGCAACATGTCGGCCCAGCCATTCATTCAAGTTGCTTTGTCGGATTGGAAGCCAAGACGCTTTGTTTGCGACACCTGCTACCTGAGGAGATGGGATTGTCTCCTCGAGCCAGGGCACTCAGCCTGTACCTTGTGCGAGGAAGCCTCCCGTGTCTGTGTGTTCAGAGCACTCCCCCTGAGCGTTCATTGCCGGGGTTGCCGCGATCGTTGTGCCTACGGATCTGCGAGGAGTCGTGGCTGCCGTAGATGTTCTCTTAGGTCTATCGAGTGCGAATTTATGCCCCGTCGCCCCCGGGCGACTTGCGACCGCTGCTACAAACTAAAGATCGCTTGCGACACTAGTAGGGCACCCAACTTGGAATGCCACATGTGTTTCAATCTTGGGGTAAGCTGTGTCTTTCAGTCTCTCGAATTCCCAATCATTCGCTCCTCCGAACAGCCTCACATCACATCTGGCACTCCAGCTTTGTCCTCGCTGCCAGCCAATAATGACATGACTCGACGAGCACATGTCAACGCGAACGTTCCAGCTACTGGAGCCACGCCAACCCTGCCAGAAGGTAGCAATGAGCACCATGACACGGTCGGGCGGCAACACAACGGTCTCGAAACTCCAGCGCTGGAGATCTTCGAATTCGACGAAGCTCTAGGGGTGTGCCGAGACACCAGTGTTTACCACTGTCAGGGAATCATCCCACTCTCAACATCCAAACCTCTTCCACGGGGCCACTGCCGACCGCCAGTTATCACGTGGAAGTCGCCTCAAAAGCTGGCCACAAAGAGCATTGTTTTCGACGGCACTCAGTCTTACATGTCTTCTCGGTCCCATGGCAGCAACTAGGACGAGCTCATGTTGGACTGTCAGACGTTATCACATGGAAGCACACTATGCAACCAACATCACAATACCGAGAGAGTGGATACATCCGGGTTTTCATCTGGAAAAAGGATTCCTGGAGAATATTTGGACATCGGCAATTTCAGTCTTGAGGACTGTGGACTTCTGAGGAAAATCTTCGAGATCCTGGTGTCTCGCTCGGCAGCTGATTTTGGACCGCTGGATATTGAAGCAAAGCTCATTGGGCTGCACGTTTATTCTGAGCCTGATGGTGGCTTCCCACCTCATGTTGATACCGCAAGAGGACTTGAGCATTTTGCATCTCTGGTGGTCGTATTGCCAACTTACTTCGAAGGTATGTTGCCTCCAAATGTCCAAATCACCTCCATAAAATATCAGTAGCGGTTGCTAATGAGGCCACTCTATAATGAAAGGGGGCCAGTTGAAACTCTCGGGCCACGAAGTGAAGTACGATCCACAACCGACAGGCGATATTCTTTCCTCATGGGGTCCCGGTCTCAAATGGGTCGCGTATTACAGTGATTGCCAAGCAGAGGTTCTCCCGGTTTCCAAGGAACACCGAGTTACACTTGAGTACGGGCTATTCACCAAGACATCCAGCGCTCTACGTCCTTTGCCTCCGGACGAAGCTGGTCAGCTTTCCGTCAAGTCTCGAAAAATGCTATTGATGCCCAACTTCATGCGACGGGGCGGGATCCTCGGCTTCTACAGCCAGCATCTCTACCCAACAGCGCCACTAGGATTTTACTTCAACGACGACCATCGGGCCAGTTTTGAAGTCCTAAAGGGGCACGACGCAACTGTATTTGGAAACTTTGCTGCCCTGAACCTCGCAGTGTATCTACGTCCAGCCGACATCCATGGAAAGAATGATTTAGGCCGCCGATATCTGACCCTTGCAGAGGTGACGGAATCGTTGACGGCAAAGGAGAGCGCAAATCTGTTCGCCGTACTGGACAACGTCGATTATCAGACTATCGTCAATGAGGTTCGTGATAAGTGACGTAGGATGTGTACGACATGTTGAACCGTTACTGACACGTGCTCAGTTTACACACCACATGCATGACGGTCTGTTTGATGAAAAGTTTCTCTATGGGATAGAGTGGTTCTACCACCCGGATGACAAATTTCAGTGGATTCACAACTGTGTTCTCGATTCGCCAGAGTCTGCTGAGGGCGGCGATGGCCCTGGGCCATGGCACTACGCACCACGGGCAATACTAGTGGTGGTACCTCCTTTTCCTGAGCGCTTAGGTATTCTACCTCGTGCATTAGAGTGAAGGACTGATAGTGACTCAGTCGTCGTGGGTATACTTATCGAGAACGCATTCATTGTTTTGGACATCGGGACTGAGGCGGACATTGAAAGGACTGTACGCTATGGGATATGTAGGTTCGGGAGGAGCGTTATCGACTGGCTAGCCTCAGCTCAGACTGACAACCGAGGAATGAGTCAAATCTTCCATGCGTACTGCGAGATGTCTGGCCATCGGACAGATAGATCCAAGTCAATCATCTCCCATTGTGACTCGACTGCATTGTTCAGCCTCCCACTCCCCTTATATTTATTCAAGTTCAGTTCATTTATCTGAAGACTCTGTCAACACTCCAGAGACTATTTCCCTCGATCTAAATCCTGGTGACCTGCTAGTACGAACTGGACCCGAGAACTCTCCACCATGTTTCGCAAGAACCTCTTCTATTTCAGAGCATCAGATGTACTCCACGTTGTGTGAACCAGGTGAGTCGTCTTCATCGCACTCCTCCGCTATGATTCCTCCCCGGCAAGATGAAGAGGAAGAGGGCAGACACAGACGCCGTCCCGGGCGAGCTAGACCCACGGATTCGGGCGGCAATAACGGCGACCTGGGCGACAAGGCTAGGTGGTTGAAGAAACCAACCTTCGGCGAGAACACGAGCATCACCCCCGAACGACTACAGAGTCGCGGGCTACTGCCATTGCACGGCCACGAGTTGTCCCCGGATACTATGCTCAACGCCAACGCAGAGACAACCCCAGAAAACGCTACGCCCGCATCTCCATTATCATTTGCACCACCCTCACCAGGCACGTGTTTGAATATAATGCAAGTCATGCAATCGCAACCGCTGACCTCGCCGGGTTTTGGGCCCAGACCCGTCATTTACGCCATTGACAACACTCTCGTCATCAGGATCCGCGCCGACACCTAGATGCTCAGCAATACAAGGACTCCAAGGGCTGATCTCCAATAAGCATCCGCCTGCCCCTGATGGTGCTGCCATCCCTACCTCCTTTGCGCGTTTCCCAGACGGACTAGAATAGCGACTGTGCAGCGTCTGGGGGAGCTTCCAGTCGGGGACACGACGACGATGCTCTGAAGACAAAAAAAACGTTATACCAAAGCTGTGCGAGAATATAGAACAGCATCATGAGAGTCATCCCCTTACAAGTCTGCGTACGGCTTCTTTTTCACGAACCTGACGCGGTAGCTCAAGTGGATGGATTCTCGTCATTCCAGCATCCGCTAACAAAAACACCCATCAACAAGAAGAGGTCGGCTTGTCTCCTTCCTTTGCGAAAATGTTATGATCTAGGTTTAGCCTACAATCAAGAACCCGTTCTCAACAGTTCATCTCCGGCTATTCGGGTCGCCATTCCATTCGCTCCAACCAATCAGTTGTCGTCCCTCCCGCAGTTCGTGCCTCCGAGGTCCTGCATTCGGGTGTGCCGCCTTCTTACTGCTTTGAGCGTGGTTCGTGCGAAATCCGCCAATCATCTTACACGCTCTGGACTAGGGCCCCCGCGATGGTAAAGATCCGGCGCTCTGGCTCGATCGTCTGGCGGGTTGATGATATATGTAGTGATATAGGGGGAGGTGTTGTATAAGTATTTATTAAGACGCAGGTCAGATCTAGAAAGAAATGCTTGTCCCTTCTGTTGTTGTGCGTGTTGGATATCTTCGGTTCTTGGCGTGTAAGTCCCTGACCCATCATGGCTCGCTCGATTGCAGCATTGTTGGCGACGTCTGCCCTCGTGGCAGTGGCGGACGCCGTTGCTTTGTACGGTCAGTGTGGAGGGATAGGGTACACTGGCTCGACTGCTTGCGATGCGGGAGGCGTTTGCACGTCTTATAACCCGTACTACTGTAAGTCCGACAAGAGCCTCGTCCCAAGACAGAGAGGTCTGACTTGAATACAGTCCAATGCGTCCCAGGAGCAGCAACCTCGGCGCCTCCAACAAGCACATCCCTCCCAGTAACAACAACAAGCACAAGAGCCAGCCTCAGTACCAAGTCCCCAACCTCAACATCCACCCCCTCCAGCCCAACAGCAACAGGAGTCAAGTACCTCATCACCTTGTCAGTTCCCACCCCCCTTTTCCCCTTGCCATCCGTTCACCTCCCTAACACACCCACCCAGTGGCGACTCCTACTCCCAAACAGGCTTCAACATATCCCTAACCAAACCCTCCCCCTCCAACCCCCTCGGCAACCCTCCCCTCCCAGGATGGACGGCCTCGGGCGGCCTAAACTGGGTCGGCTTCCTCACGTCACAATTCAACACCTCGACCTTACTAACCTACAACTTCGCCTACGGCGGCGCCACGACGGCCGCCGACCTCGTAACTCCCTATCAACCCACCGTTCTGAGCCTCGTCGACCAGGTGGCGCAGTTCAGCGGGAGCATCGCGTCGCATCCGAGTTATGCGCCGTGGACGGCGGAGAATACGCTCGTGGGGGTTTGGATCGGGGTGAATGACGTGGGGAATAGTTACTGGAAGGCCGACGAGACTGTTTTGTTGGGCAAGATTATGGATCGGTATTTTGAGCAGTTGAAGGTTGTGTATGATGCTGGTGCGAGGAATTTTGTGTTGTTGAGTGTCCCTCGTATGTATGCCCTTCCCCCTCCCCATCCCAACAGTCGACTAACGGTGTACAAAAAGCAATCGACAAAACCCCCATGATGCTGTCCCAATCCCTCGACGCACGCACTCTAGAAGCGGCAGTAATAGCGGAGTACAACGCTCTCCTCGCCACGCGCCTCGCGGCCTTCAAGGCCGCCAACCCGGGTGTCAAGGCGAACGTCGTCGACACGGCGGTGCCGTTCAACAAGGCGATTAACAACCCCACGGCGTACGGGGCGCCGGACGCGACGTGCTTTGCGGCGGACGGGAACACGTGTCTGTGGTTCAATGATTACCACCCGGGGATTGCGATTAATAAGCTTGTTGCTGCTGCAGTGGCGGATGCTTGGAGGGGGAGTTTCTTTTAGAACGGGATGGTGGAGGCGTAGCCTGTAGGATTCTTGGAGAGAATGTATTGAATGCCATATATCTGACGATACTGGCCCCTGCTCCGAGGGGCTCGAGGTATTGGTTGCTTTTGTTGCCAGTTCGATGTCCACGCCTGGCTCGAAGGCGGTGGGTGTGTGCACTGAAAGTGCGAGAAGTTGCTCGAGGGGAATGCCGAATTCTGGCAGTGATTTGGAGTGATGAAGACGGTTTTGACGAATATTGTATTGTTTGAGTGCTAAGAACTGTTGGAGTGCAGGTGCCGAGCGGATGCAAAGAGCTGAAGGACCTCGACCCCAGTCCCCTACTATGAAACCTCAATTACTGTGTGCTAATGCTAATACCGCTGGTCTGGATGAATCGCATATTTCACTTAGATAGCGTATGAAGAGGTGCTCCAGACCGCCGACCACAGTGTAGCCGACCGGAAAAGAGTGCTCGAGGTCTGGAGTGCCTCATTGTACGCGTCTAGGTCGAAGATGCGATTCATCCAGACCAGCGGTATTAGCATAAGAACACAAAAATAAAGGGGCCACAGTAGGGAAAAGGAGGTTGAGGGTTCGAGCTTGTGAGCTTGCTGCTTGTTGTTGGGAGTGGTGGTGACTCGAAAACTTGGTTGGTTGTTTGGAGATGGGAGAACCGACAGTTTGGAAAGCAGCAGGTTTCCAGCTATTTATGCCTTCCTCGTGGCCATCCCTCCTACGTACATACGGCTCCCTGGTGACTCTCGTTATCGGATTGACTTGCATAGGTACTGCATGTGCAGCATAAGGCTCGAGCCGTGCCTCGCAGGAAACGCAGACCTCGGCGTGACGAAGCCGTCCGTAGCAAAGAAGTCGGATATGCGTGATTATTTACCGTGGTATCAAAGTCACTTGGTTTTCTGATTGTGAGCCTGATGGCCTTCGGGCTGGGTCCATTTGTTGTTGTTACTGCGTCGATGATACCCTCCAAACATGTCCCAAATCAGTGAGGTCCTGAAGAGTATGGTTCACGTTTTTTTCTCTTTTTGAGTCTCGTGTCAGACTGAAAAGAGGAGCTGAACCTTCGGTATGGTAAAGAAACTGCCCGCTTCTTTGTTGCCATCCTCTTCTCGGTCATCCTCTTGTTAGCCGTCGTCGCCGAGATACCTCACAGTGATGTACCGTATCTCGAAGCGTTCTATCGCAATCCCAATCCCATCCTTCGCCAGCTCGGACTAAGAAGGGGGAGAAGGCAGAGGCCCTGCTTCGTGAAGCGGCGGTATATCGACGCTCCGCGGAAGCTGGCGCGGGAATACGAAGACGTGGTTGTAGGACAGAAGTACCTACCTTAGGTGTTCTCTGGTCCTTGTATATGCGTGGTCTGTGAAGATGAGAAGTATGAAGTTCCGATGAAGTTGGGTTATGCTGTGTTACCCGACAAGGACCCGTGCCGGGCTGCAGTGCCACAACTGCTCCAGGTGGCGCCAACTGGTATCCTAACTCAATGGGCTCATTCTGGGACTTCAACCTTCAGATAACCCTCCTTTTCCGCAATCATTACTATCACGCACCCAGGTGATCTTAACCCTAACTCTACGCAGCGGTGACCCCTAACTAAAGAGGATCAAAAACGTCTTCGATGCTATCGACGAGTCTCCATCTAGTGCAGAGCCAGGCTCTTGCTCTTCGGCACCATCCTGGTTCCCACATTAACAGCCTTCGCCAGCAGAGTCACCCATCAGCACCAGAAAGTCGGTGGTGATAGTGGAGTGGTCAAGGCAGCCGATACAAGCAGTGCGGTGGCCGCAAACCCAAAGCTCGTCAGCCACTTTGAGAAGCCAATCCAACGGGAATTAAACAAAACCCAAGCACCGGCCACGGTAACCATCACTGCTAGTACAGAACGCAAGTAGAGTATCGCTCACCCCCAAGACGGTTACGTGCCGTCATGGCCAAGACTAACAGGCAGAGAACGAACTAGCAACCGTATCAGCGGCATGCCACGAAAGTACGCGCCTGACGATGCGTGATATCGAGGGCGAAGAGGTTGGGGAAGTTGCGTGGCCTGCAATACCTCCACGACAACCAAGGTCTCGGCTTCTCACGAACTGCCAGCAGTAGCCTAGTCCGCATGCAGTCCAGTTGTGGTGTTAACGATAGTGTCTCGGCGCTGTCTAAGACATGGGGGGAAGGGCTTCTCACTAGACAGTTTAGGTAAGCTCTGTCAAGATGGCCTTCCAGTTCTGTCCCCCCTTCCCGCGCACGGCTGCTACCTTCCTGACTGATGTAGATGCACAATATCGATCGGTGAGGCTCCTGCTAGAGGAGGCGTGGGCGGGTAGTCCCGACCATGGGGAGACTATGCCAATCGATGAGGCTTCCGCACACCCTCCACGAGCAACTTGCCCAGAATAGAAGGCTTCCGGTGCACCTACTTCTGCACAGAAAAAGCATCGCAGCTTCTATGCATGAGGTAGGCCACCTTCGCGACCTTCAAAACCCCTGACGTCGACAGCTCAGTCCGAAAATGCCGGAGCATGAGGCGGTCGTCTGACTGGCGAGCACAACTTGGAGTTTAGCAAACTGTCGGCTCAGACACAGACCCGTGACAGTTTGGAGCAGTTATGGTCCACTAGGACTGGAAGGCTAGAGGGATTTCCAAGCGTCGACGACGGCAACCACCACTAGAGTGTGACCTCCTCCCGACTCTGTGCCAGCTCGCCTACAATCAGCCTACCTTAGGTAGTTGAGTGTCAACAATAGTGGAAATACGTAATGAGCGATATCCCGCACCGATAGCAGTGTCGCACAAGATATCCCGCCATCCAGCAACACCGCCAGACACTGCACTTATGGAACGTGGACTTGTCGATCTGCTGTCCTGGCACGAATCGTAGAATTGTTGACTGTCCCCAGGTTATGGCTGCCCCCACCCTCAGTGTTCCAAGGCCTTGCAGAGCACGGCTGGCTGAAGTGGCGGACGCCAGTATTGATTAACTGAGCGTGCTGAGACCTGGTGGTCGGAAACTTGGCAATAACTGCGCAATACCAGTAGGGTGAAGCGAGCGACTGCTCGGCGAGTTTCCCGGTTCCAGGACATGGGCAAAGTATTGATAAGCGGTAGATAGGTGACTTGGTGGTCGATACAACTCAAGACTGAGATGGATGAGCACGGTCGAGCCCAAAGAGGAAGGCCGACAAGGCGATGTTGTCGTCGTGATAACAAGTCAACTGACGATGGACCTTCTTGGCGCTGCCGCCAAGAGAGCCAAGAAGGCGACGACGGGCCAAGCATCGCTAACCGTTGGCCATCAGTGCTTGTTACAGCGCCTAGCTCGGCCTTTAGTCTAGTGACCTCCCATCACGCTGCGGAGTCCGGCAGTGGGCTGGTACCTGTCCCAATTCCTGGCGTTGCGAAATAAATTGCCTGCCGCACTCTGTTGGTTGTTAGGAGGGGCGACGTGACATTTTGGAGAATAACAGGAGGGAGAGAGAGAGATACTGTGGTATGCAGATGAGTGGGAGAAGTGAATGAAACTGGGCATGGACAGGAAAAGGGAAAGCAACCAAGTTCTTTTGGAGCCGATGATCTCCCCCACAGTGACGTGCTTCATCCAATTTATTCACCGCAAAGAGAAACACCGGCATACACCCAACCCAGACAACATCAGCCGGCTGCCGTCGAAATTGCCATGAGGCTTAAATAAACTTCCATCTCGAGGAGGACGAGCACATGCCGAACAACGATGGGAGCGGAGCCATCTGAGCCAGCAGGTACCGGCGTGTCTACCTTAAAGGGGTTAGGTCTGATATAGGTGAGAGATCCTCATGTGCCGGAAACACGATCGGACAGACTAACATCTCAGTCTAGACTCTATTAGTGCCTCTTCCACCCACACAGGCCATTGAATCCCGGGGTCACACCAACCATGCAAAACGATTGCGAACATTTCACTGCCGACCGGGGATGCTCATCCTTCCGACCTGCTCCCCACCACGAAGGTCGGCCATGGTGGGTTTCATCGAGATATGGCTGCATGGTTCATCTTGACCAGACTACCTCCTCCCTACCTCGACCCTGGCCGGCCGTGTGCCATGACAACTGCTCGATGACCACTCACAGTCTACCATCAGGACAACACGAAGCTTAACCATGGCTGCTCCTGTGACTAATCCTGCCGCAATGGGATTTGGAGGGTCTGATATGTGCACCATTATCTGCTTGTCTCGTCCAAGTTTTTGCTTCGCCTCCTGCCGTCCTGAGCAGCACTCCCGCCTGCGGTGACACGCACGCAGTACGAACATACACGGGAAGCAATCCTGGATGCCTGGAAGTCTAAGATCTGGGCGCTTGTTGATCTGGCTCCCCTGCCCGCCCTCGCTAGTCGGTGAAGCCCCTCTCCCCACCCTTCATGCCCATGGCTTGAACACTCCCGCCTCTTATTGCCTCGGTGATGCCCATCCACGCCTTTAAGCAGGTACGGCGGTGTGTTGTGCTGCATGATTCCATGCTGGCTGCCACGGCAAAGCTGTCGGGCATCCACACGGATAGGGAAGTATGTGTCCATGGCCATGCTACGTTCGCCTGTCAGTAACTAAGCTCGGAAGGTGAGACATCTAGCGTCGATGCGGGAGCCTCTCTGACCTGCTTCATTTCCACTTTTAGTCCTATCATAGTTCTTGGCTTTTCCTCATGCTTAATCGCATCAGTTGACGACATCTGAGGCCCTTTTCTAGCTTCTGGATGCGGTATGACGGCCATCTCTCCCTAGTAGGAAGGTGGCGACATCTTGCGGGATTCTAGAGAGCTTCAGTCGGGGATATAAAGGCAGCTGTGCTCCTCGAAGGTGACGCTGTCTCAAGCTGAAGAAGACAAGCTGCCTTCGATCTCCATCAGACAGTCACAGGACATCACTCCCATCAAGCTCCCTCAGCTCATCAAGTCTCTCTCTACCGGTCATCATGCACGCTCTCGCTCTTCTCGCACTTGTGCCATTGGCTCTGGGCGCTCCGGCCCCAGCTCCTGCCCCTGAGCCTGTTGCCGCTCCTATCCTCACTCCCCGCGGAGCTCAGGTTATCCCTGGCAAGTACATCGTCAAGGTCAAGGATGGCCTCGCCTCGGACATTGTTGACACCATTGTCAACTTGCTCGGGTCGACGAAGCCTTCCCACATCTTCAAGGGTGACGGCTTCAAGGGCTTTGCTTCCAAGCTGGATGACAGGCTCCTGGACGTTATCTCCAAGTTCCCCGATGTAGGTGCTTTCCAACACGGCGAAGAGCTCCTCCAGAGCGAGTGACGCTCCAATGATACTAACCCCGCACAGGTCGAGTACATCGAGCAGGAGGCCATCTTCAAGATCAATGCCTACACCACCCAGAGTGGCGCTCCCTGGGGCATTGCCCGTCTGTCGCACAAGTCACCCGGCAGCACCAGCTACGTCTATGACACCAGTGCCGGTGCCGGTACGTGCGCCTATGTCATCGACACTGGCATCTACACCTCGCACTCTGACTTCGAGGGCCGTGCTACTTTCCTGTACAACGCTGTCGACAGTTCCAACACTGACGGAAACGGCCACGGCACCCACGTTGCCGGCACGATTGGCTCCAAGACATATGGTGTTGCTAAGAAGACCAAGCTCTACGCCGTCAAGGTCCTCGACTCCAGCGGTTCCGGTTCCACGTAAGTGCCTCCTGTAAACCTCTTTCTCGTCTACTATTCAAACTGACATTGACCAGCTCCGGCGTCATCGCCGGCATGAACTACGTCACCACCGACTCCAAGACCCGCAGCTGCCCCAACGGCACCGTCGCCAACATGTCCCTCGGCGGCGGCACCTCGACGGCCATCAACAGCGCCGCCAAGGCCATGGTCAGCGCCGGCGTCTTCCTCGCCGTCGCCGCCGGCAACGACAATGTCAACGCCGCCAACACGTCGCCCGCCAACGAGCCGTCCGTGTGCACGGTAGGCGCGACGACGAGCGCCGACGCCCGCGCCAGCTACTCCAACTACGGCAGCGCCGTCGACATCTTCGCACCCGGCACCAATATTCTGTCGACCTGGAACACGGGCACGAGCGCCACCAACACCATCTCGGGAACCTCCATGGCCACGCCGCACATCGCCGGCCTCGGCGCCTACCTCCTCACCCTGCTCGGCAAAAAGACGCCCGCTGCCCTGTGCGCTTACATTGTCAGCACCGCGCAGTCGGGCATTCTCAGCGGCATCCCCAGCGGGACTGTCAACAAGCTTGCCTTCAACGGTAACCCGTCTGGTTAAAATGCGTGATGACCAGAGACGACCCGAATGAGAAATGACTTTTGGCGAGAGATGAGCTGCAGTGGTGATGTCCTGCATAGCTTCGCCTGCATCAAGTGACGGAGATGGAGATGGATGACGACTGGTTCCATTTGACTGTATATATCTTCAAGCCTGGCCAGAATTTCACAGTTAGCGAGTATATATGAGGGAAGACCTCTGATCAAGGTCCATATGATAATTCTTAACTCCCACCTCATGCATGTGGTGAAAGTACACAATGGTCGCAATGAAGATCACCGATGAGCTACTGCTAATTATTATACGTGTTAGGCAACTCTCTGTCAAGTATCGTCTAGTGTCTACACAGCACACGCCATCGAACAGTCGGGGCCAGACCAACAAAGCTGTCCTATCTCGGCTGCCGTCCAATCCTACATAACCCACCCCGCTCCTCCTACATATGCAGTCACTCTCTCTATACCCGGCATTCACAACCTCTCAACTTCACAACCTAAACAACAAAACATCCCCGATGACGTCTCGCGACTCCCTTCCACGCGCCTTAATCCTCCAACACGAACTCTTCCTCAAAACCCTCGACAACCATCTCCTCCGTTCCCCCGTATCACCTCCCCCAAGGCACGTCCTAGACATCGGCACAGGCTGCGGAATCTGGGCCGCCGACTTCGCGACATCCCACCCGTCCGCGCAGGTCATAGGCATAGATAACTTCCCCCAGCCCAAAATCGCGGCACCGCCCAACTGCCGCTTTCTCGACCTCGACGCGGAACAACCCTGGGACGACGAGCTAGGCGACATCAAGTTTGACCTAATTCACACTCGTCTCGTGCCCTTCCACGCAGCCGCACTACCGACCTTGCAGGCTCGGTGCTACGACCACCTCGCCCCAGGGGGGTGGATAGAAATGCAAGACGTCTGTCCGCCCTGCCGCACCGACGAACCACCCGGAGCGGCGGAGCACAATTCCAAGGTCATCGAGTGGACTAACCTCCGCCTCGAGGCGGCGGCGAAGCTGGGTATTGATCAGGGTACCTCTGCCAGACTACCGGGGATGTTGGGCGAGGCCGGGTTTGTCGATGTCAGTGCGGTGGAGCACAAGTGGCCTGTCGGACCGTGGGTGGTAGGGGACGAGAAGTTGAGGGAGATTGGCGAGATGAACCGTGAGTTGTTGAGGTTGTCTATGATGGGGCTGTCGAAGGAGTTGCTTGCTAACTTGGGGATGGGGGAGGAGGAGGTTGAGGAGTTTGTGGAGGGGGTGAAAGAGGAGCTCGGGGCTGGGAGGGTGTATAGTCGTGTTAGGATTGTTTGGGGTAGGAAACCGGTGTAGGGCGGACTGGGAGATGTGAAGTAGGTTCAAAAGACCCCTTCAACTCTAACTTGAATTCGGGGATGTACCTAGAAGGCTTCTATATCGGCCCCAGCCCGTGCCGCATCTCTCAGTTCCCTCGCAACCAATAGTACACATCCGCTCCTTCCTTATCATGCACATGGTCAATCCACAGTCTGTCCTTCAAGACACCCCTCGCCGCCGTCCACGACTCCACGCCCGCTCCCCTGACATACTCCCGCAACCAACTCCCATCCGCCGGCGCGTGAAATATCGCAACACCCGCCACAACAGCCATCCAGAGCAACATCTCCATCTCCTTCCCACTCCTTGCACCACCCAAGGCCAGCATGGCGGCCTTCAGCCGCCGCCCCAGATCGTGGTACCTCATCTCCATCCCGTGAATCCTCAAAAACACCGTCGTCGCAAACGCCAGCATGGCTAACCTCATCGCCTCGTGCCAAGCCTCCTCCCTTCCAACCCTACTTTCATACCCGAGATGCAAAAGCCGGTACTGAACGCTCGTCATGACCTCCTGGAACGGCTCCGGGTCCAACAACCGCCCCGTCGCAACGGCTATATTAGCCGCCCTGCAGAACTCTCTCAAGTCAATCCAAACATTAACCAATCTAGCATCCGGCGTCTCCCCCAGGATACCATGCAACTCCGTACGCTTCCCCGCCTGCTGCTGCGGCGACGACGAAGTAAGGTAACTCCTCCAGCTCATCCCGTCGGCGAAGAACAGCGGCTTCATCCCCCGGTTCACAGCCACCTGCAGGTCCGCCCGGCACGCCTTGATCTGCAGCTGGCGGTTCCCGCTCAAGCTCCCCAGCCCGCCGCGCATCATTACCAGCCTGTGCAGGCCCGCCGTGTGCTTGGCGGCCGAGTCCGCGTCGCCCAGAGCGTCGGCAGCTGTCGTCAGGCCTACTACCACGGAGATGGTGGAGTCAGGGAAATACTTCGTCGTGTCGTCGGCGGAGTATGGGCATGGTGGAGGAGGAGTCTCGAGTTTCTGCCGGAGTAGCTCCAGCGTCTTGGCCAGGTGGTGGAGGGAGGCCGGGCCGATGGTGCCAGTTCGCCGCCGTTCGAAGTAGGCGCGCGTGCCGAATAAGATGGAGTGCACGTAGGCCTCGTCGAGGAAGAGGTAGTCGAACCAAACCGAGCTCTGCGGGTGGAAGGCGAAGCAGAGGTTTATGGGGTACAACTCGGACGACATCATTGTGAAGACTGGGGTGTGTTTTTTTGAGTAAGTACGTCCTAAGAGAAGGGAAGAGGGGGTGGACGGATTATAAACAGGAGGTATGTGGTGTTGGGGTCATAGATCGGAGGATAGAGGTAGTTGCAGATGAGACTATGGGTTCTCACTTACACTTGAACACAAGCTCCAGGTCCGCGGGCGGCATCTCGCATGCGAACTGGAAGGCGGCTAGGTCGGAGCCCATCATGGTCCGAGGGTGTGGGGTGAGGACAGCAGGAGATGTCCGCTCGGCAGCGCGGATTGTCTGTAACTCCTGGCAGTCTGGGTCGTGGTCACCGTTGATCCACGACCCGATGGCTGCTGCCCTGCTGCTGGATTGGGATAACATCTTCTTGATCTTCTTGCCCTTGTTCTTGCCCAGCATGACGTGGCTCCTGATCAGCTTTCTGGTCTCGGCGTCTGGTACCCTCAGGCAGGGGGTGGACACCGTGACTATGAAAGGGTTGTTGGCAACTGGTGGTGGTCCCGTGCGCCTCCTGATTGTTTTCCTCTTGCGGCTTGGTATAGCCGCGCCGGGGGAGTTGGAGGGCGAGTCGGACATTCTTTGGGATATGAGACGACGACCTTGGACTTGGTCTACGACGGGCATTTGTTGTTGCTACTCTGCAAAAGTGGATGGAAGAAGAAGGAGAAACTCGCATAGAGCAAGACCAGACGTCGAAGTTGGGAATGTATGATGAAAGGGCACCGGCGTATCGGATTGACTTACGAAGCAGATCCTACTAATACCTGTGTTGCCTGTGAATCCTCCCGCTACCGTGCCAAGCCCCTGATTGGTTACCTGATCGGGACAGACTTGTATGTCTTGGCGAGAGTCGTCGATGGCCTCCTTACTGACGCTGCTAGGCTATAAACGGACAGCAATCGAGTTCCAGGCTTGAGTCGGGGGCTTCCATTGTGCCGTAATGTACCCTGGACCGGCGGACGAAGCTCACTCTTGAGTCTGCAGCGATGGATGAACTGTGTAATATGAAAGGGCCAGGTATAAAGCCCCGGGGAACGACACTTCCCTGACAGGTAGCCATCCAGTGCTTGAGAAACCTGAATATTGTCTGTGACCGACCTCTTCACCAAGACATAACCTGGAATACTACCAACAACATTATCTCCACCATCACACTCAGGTTTACCCCCCGGCCACCGCCCCAATGTCAACCGAGCGCACCACCACAACCTCTCACTCCCTCGCCATGGGCCCCCCAAAGCACTCTTTCCTCAAATTCGTCATCAAATCCCAATTCTTCACCACCCCAGTCCGCTCCGCGCCTCCAGGCACCGACCTCACTGACCACGTAGCAATCATAACCGGTTCAAGCTCCGGCATAGGCCTCCACGCAGCCCGGCACCTCCTCTCCCTCCGTCTCTCCCATCTAGTCATGGCCGTCCGCTCCGTGTCCGCGGACGAGCAAGCCGCCTCTAAACTCCGCGCGCAGTTTCCCTCAGCCCAGATCTCCGTCTGGCCGCTCGAGATGACCTCCTACGCCTCCGTGCAGTCTTTCGCCCGCCGCGTCGAGACCGATCTCGCCCGACTCGACATGGTGATCCTCAACGCGGGTGTCTTCGCCCTCCACCACGAAGTCGTGCCGGAGACGGGCCACGAGCGGGTCGTGCAGGTGAATTTCCTGTCCACCTACCTCCTCGCCATCCTCCTCCTCCCTTCCCTCAGGACCAAATCCCCGCCCGGCAGGGCTGGTAGGATGACCATCGTCGGCTCGGGCACGGCGTACCAGGACATCCTCCCCAACGCGCACCGCGTCCCGCTCCTCACCTCGTTCGACGACCCCTCCGTCCAGCCGTTTAAGGGAGCGGAGCGGTACCCGAGCTCGAAACTGCTGCTGCATCTTTTTATGGTGAGGCTGGCGGGGTACATTGACCCCGAGGAAGTGGTGGTCAACATCTGCGACCCCGGTCTGTGCAAGGGGTCGGGGTTGAATCGGGACGCGGACGGGACGTTTGCTGGCTGGGTGTTTGAGAGGATCAAGGCCGTTGCGGGGAGGAGGATGGAGGACGGGGCTTGGGCGGAGGTCGATGCTGTTGTTGGGCAGGGGAGGGAGAGCCATGGGTGTTTTGTTTCTGATTGGAGGATTGCGCCGTGAGTGAGCCCTCGATTCTCTTTTGCTGGGGTAAGTGAAAAAAGCTGACGAGCGTTTGTGTGCTTAGATTCTCTCGTCTCGTATATGACTCGAAGATGGCTCCTGTTATCGATCGGCTTTGGGACGAGACGCTTGCTGAATTCGAGTTTGCCGGTGTGAGGAAGATTTTGGGCTTGGATTGATCTTGCAACATCGGCTTCGTGCTGAGTGATTGTAGGGCATATGGAACGGAATAAACAGGGCGCACAGGTATTGTCGAGGGGTCACAGATCACCTTCACCATAGCAGCAGCGTACAACGGCTCTACCGGGTACAGGTCAGTCAGTCGACAAACAACAAAGCTTAATTCTACACTAATCTAACAACGTCATGTCTATCTCCCAAACATGCAGTCCATTACCATGCCGTATGCCCGCCATCAATAACAATGTTGCTCCCCGTCATGAAGCTGCTAGCGTTACTAAGCAGATAGATCGCCGCCCCCTTGAACTCGTCGGGCGAGCTCAGCCGGCCCATCATGTTCTCCGCCTCCCACTTCTCCTTCAGCCCGGGCACCTCCTCGAAGTTCTTGAGCACCATCGGCGTGACAATATGACCAGGGCTGATACAGTTGACCCTGATCCCGCCCGTGCCGTCCTCTTTAACCTTGCTCCACTCCATGGCCAGGTTGCGCGCCAGCTGCACGACGGCCGCCTTGCTCGAGTTGTACACGGGGCACAGCAGGCCCTTGTTGGCCACCTGCCCGGACATGCTGGCGATGAAACATATGCTCCCCTTGTTCTTGAACCGGAACATCTGCCGCGCCGCAGAGGTGGCGGTCATGAAGAGGCCCGTGTAGTTGACCTTGAGCATCTGCTCCACCTCCTCGGGCGTCCAGTCGATGGCCGGCTGGACCTTTTGCACGCCCGCGGCCGCGATGACGCCGTCGAGCCGCCGGTTCTCCTCCGCGATTTGGGTCACCAGCTCGTCGAGGTGCGCCGTGTCCGTGATGTCCTGCCGGCGGTAGTGCAGCTCGCCTCCCCACTCGGGCACGAGCCTGTCTTTTGCCTCGGCAAAGTGATCGTCTGGTTGGGGTTGCCGGTCGAGGCAGTACACTTTCCCGCCGGCTTCGGCGAGCCCTTCGGCGAGGGTGAGGCCGAGGCCGCGGGCGCCGCCCGTGACGATGAAGACCTTGCCTGCTACTTCGAAGTCGGCGAAGCGCTTGCGGTCCGGGCTGGAGATGTCCTTTGGCGGGAGGCCCTTGGTGGAGGATGCGTTCTGCTGCTGGGGCGTTGCCTGCATGGGAGAAGATGCAGAGGCGTGGATGCTACGCGCGGCGAGGGATCTGCTGGCGTATGCGGTACGCACGGGCAGAGATGCCGAGTGGCGTGCGCGGGCGAGGCCGCGGATGGCTTTGGGGCAGATAGACATGGTGATGGTGATGGTGGTGGCCTTAGGTTATTCCTCTCCGAACGTAACGTGGGTGATTCGGGTCTCGCAAAACCATCAAATACAAATGGCTGAAAATGGGAAAGATACCGGCGTGGTAAGACCGTTCGACAAGAAAGTCGAGTGAGTGAGGATGTGATACGGAATGTTTGAGGCCAGAGAGGGCAGCTGAAAGCAGGCTTTTATAATTGCAGGAAGCTGTCGTCCAAGGCGATATCGCCGGCCTGGTTTTCAGGGCTCAAGCTGTCGAGGCAAACATGCATGTTGTCACTGCTTACCGCTGTGGCTGGCCTCCACTGTTTCCGATGATCACCAAGGCACAGGAAGGTGATCGGCGGGCCGGACCCGCATTTGCGGCTCCGATCGACGTTTGACGGCAGCCCGTGGCCGGCCCAGTGGGGCCGCGTTTGCCGGCCGTCATTTGTCCGGAGCAAAATGTCCTGGAATAACTGGGTATAACTGGAAAAAGTGCAAGGAACTCGACATCGTTTTAGCTCAACGTTCGAGACTCGCCCCAGTAGATCTCCCTTTTGGCGAGGAAGGATTCGTGAACCACCAAGGCTTGAACAGGTTCGTTATCTCGAGATCTCCATCAGCTTGATTCAGCTGACGAACGATTTTGTCGGTTAGTGTCTTCCCCTGAGCGGCAAATCATTGAAAAGCTCCGGCGGCTGTTGCATATGACTTCATGCACAAGAAGGGTTTACCATGGCAATAACGGATGCGATTTGTGAAATGCCATGCTCGACTGACCGGGGCAGTTGACGTCAAAGACCCCCTCTCAGATATTCCGTTATAGCGAGTGACTCACTCCTAGTGGTTATTATTCCCGGAAGCAATCTGTAAGGTAGTGATATGTGGTATGCACTCGTCGTGTTGTTGACAGGTAAAGATGCCGAAGACAGAAGAGGAAGAAACGTCAAGGTTGTACTTCTCTTCCCCTGAATGTTTGACAGCCAGCATCTCCACTTTGCAATACTGGAATCAGCACGTCGTCTGTCATCGCCCATTCAAAATGCACGATGCTCAACTTCCAATCCCAGTTGTCCTGCACGCAACGAATACCAATTCATCTTGGAACACCTGCCCGGTAGAGTCTAATGCGAGGAGTGCAGATGACTGAGGCATGAGGTTATAAGATTTAAAAGTACGATGCCGCCAAAGAGATGGCAAGTCAGCCCTCCCAGGGAGCTCGTTAAACAGGGAAGCGAAAAATAATCATTGTAACACGTCTGCACACAATTTACGCTGCATATTGTTAGTACCGCTTATCGCTTCGGACATGATTCGCAACGACAATTGGCTCCCGTGTAAGCAGAATTTACTGACTGTGACTTGAAGACACGTCTACAGCTTATATCCTCATGATTGCCCCGACTTTGGCTTGTCAGATCTTTCACTTTTCGAAACCACTTTGGCGTTCAATCGAGCATTCGTTGGAGGTTTGTATCTCATAACAGCCTGCCCTAGCCGCATTGCGTAAGACGCGGCTTGGCTCCAAGTCCACTTAACGCGAAAAAGGCCTGGAATGCACGCTAACAGTTAGCGTGCCACGAGTCCGCCAGCCCATTTATCGACGACACCACCTTCTCCCTCCAATTCCCCTCTCCCCTCTCCAGTCCCTCTTCCCTGTCGTCAATCAATCACATTGGATAATTTACCCGGCCCGGCACAGTGGCTCTGCCGCCGTATGTAGCGTCGCGTCAAAGATGCGCCTCCGACCAAAGACGGTGTGCATCGGCCTTCTCGCCCTCGTGCCCGTCCTCATCCTCCTCGCGACCGTCGCCTCCAAGGTCCTCAACTTCCTGCACCTCTTCCGCAACCACTCTGGCATCGCCTTAACCCAGCAGGCGGCACTGGACGCCTACAACAACAACGCTGATATCCACAACACCACCCATGCGACACGGCCCCGGCAGCTTGTCCCCAAGATCATCCACCAGGTCTTCCACAACTGGAAGCAGCCGGGCAATGACACCTTACCAGAAGACTGGCAGGAGGTGCGGCAGACGTGCATCGACCTGAACCCGGACTTCGAGGTGAAGCTGTGGACGGAGCTGTCGAGCTGGGATTTTATTGCGAGGGAGTACCCCTGGTTCCTGGACACGTACGAGGGGTACCGCTTCCCCGTGCAGAGGGTCGATGCGGTGCGGTACTTCTTGATGCTGCACTATGGCGGCATATACATCGATCTGGACAATGTAAGTTTTTTCTCCTCCCATTCCTCCTTTTCTTTATCCTTAAGGTAGCTAACCTGTGTGTGTTCGTCTTTCCAGGGCTGCACAGCAAACCTCTCCCCCCTCCTCTACTACCCCGTCTGGATTACCGACGCCGGCCGCGGCGCCCTGTCGAACAACATCCTCGCCGCGCAGCCGAACCACCCCTTCTGGTCTCTGCTCGTCAACCGGCTGTACGAGTACGCGTACACCTACCCTTTCCCCTATATAACAATCAGCTACGCGTCCGGCGCGTGGTTCCAGACGGATGTATGGGAGGAGTATCACGCCCTCCTGCCCGACGAGTCAAAAACGTCCGGGCAGGAGAATAGGCTGTACAGGCTGATGATGGACGAGAGGGTGGAGGAGGGGGCGGACAGGTGGGTGTTTTTCAGCCAGCATCGGGGCCAGACGTGGGTGAATTGGGATAATGTTTTGTTCAACTGGGTTGGGGAGCATATAGTGATTGTAATGCTGGGGGTGTTGGTTATGGTTGGCGGGAGCACGTGGTGGTGTGTGAGGGTATTGAGGGGGAGGAGGAGCTGGGGGTACGAGAGGATAGAGTCTGTTAAGGACGAGGAGTTGCAGGAGGTGGAATCTGTGCGGTAAGGGATGGGATCTGGAGGATGTACTACAGGCTTTTTGGAGGTGTGGTGGGATGTACGATGCATGATGGGATGATTTTCAGGGTTCAAGATGGCATTGGGGTTTTCCAATGGGTTTACTTGTAAGAAGGCAAGGTGCGCACGGTGGAAAAGGTTCGGTAGAGGCGCATTTTCGGCTGTTGCATTGCCATACCAAGTGGCGGGTGTTCTGTTGGCGTTTAGGTTCTAGAGCATGGATCTAATGATAGAGGTATGGTTGTATGACTAGGCGTCGATACAGGCATGCCGGCGTGTTCCAGGCTTTAGCTAAGACTTGCTTTCAACATGCAAGGAACACTCCATTGCTGCTTCATTTCCGGGTATCTATAATGTGCGAAGACCATCCATCCCGTAACCTGACAACTAATGCACCCTCTAATGCCTCCTTCATGTCCGTTACTCCTCGCTGACCTTAACAACAACCTTACCCCTCGCCCTCTTAGTCAACACCCTCTCGTATGCCTACACAAGTTAGTCACCATACCACCTCAGTTTTGATCCGGGACACTCACCTCAACAGCCTCCTCCATCCCAAATTCCGAATCTACCGGCACAGTCTTGATCCACCCCTTCTCCACCATCCTCACCACCTCCCGCTGCAGCTCCCCGGCCGGCGCCAGCCCCAAAATCTTGTACGTCCTCGGCGTGCCCCAGAATATCCTCGTCGGCCAGAGGTTATTCTTCACGTACGGCACGACCCCTTGCGTCTTGCCGCCCACGAGACAGATGAACTTGCCCTCCGGCTTGAGGTAAGGAGGCGACTTCTCGTACAGGACCTGGTCCCCGACGCAGTCGAAGATGTAGTCGAACTGGTTGTCGCCGCTGTACTTCTCCGCTAGGTGTTGGTGGAGGGGTTCGTGGGCGGTGTAGTCGATCGTCTGTCATCTTCATCAGCATTTCCCATCTCTGCTCTCCTTTCCCGTTAAATATTCAGCAGCCGAATAAACGTACCTCATCAGCCCCCAACCCCCTAACAAACTCCCCGTTCCCACCGCTACAAACACCCGTAACCCTCGCCCCCCTCCCCTTAGCAATCTGCGTAATCATCGCCCCCAGCCCGCCACTAGCACCATTAACCAGCACCCTACTCCCCTCCTCCAACCCGTCCGCCTCGCGATGGGCGATAACAGCCGTCTGTCCCACGATGCCCAAACCCGCCGCCTCCCTCAACTCCATCCCTTTGGGAACCACCGCAACCAACCCCTCCGGCACGAGCACGTACTCCGCCAGACTCCCACTGCCCCACGCAACCAGCCCTACGGACAGGGCTCCGCACACCTTGGTCCCCGGGGCGAGCGTGGCGTCCGGGCCGGAGGAGACGACGACGCCGGAGAAGTCCAGGCCGGGGATGGGTCGCCGGCGGAAGGGCAAGAGGGGAGTGAGGATTGTCATGAAGTGGGCGTCTGCCGGGTTTAGGGCTGCGTAGGAGATGTGGATTAGGAGGGATGTGCCTGTTGGGGGATGGACGGAGGGAGAGGGGAAGGAGGGCTGCAGGGACATGGCCGCGCGGGGGGAGCCGAGGCGGGTTAGGACCCATGCGCGCATTGTTTTTGTGTGTGTTTCTGGTGAGGACGCCATTTTGGGGGACTGTTGATGGGGAAGGATTGGTGAGTGTGATGAAGACGGGTTCTGGATATAGAAGAGCTGGTGTGGATGGGATGGGCAAGTTGATGCCAAGACCTTGGATGCGGGAAGGAGAAATAATCTTAAGTGATTGTTTTCTTCAACAATGCAGGAATTCGAAGATGGAACTATCGCGACATATATCAGGTTCTTTGGAGCAACATTCGACATGAGACTTCATCGTCTTTTTGTTCACGATCGATAGTAGGTGACTGAGTGGAAAGTCGGGACACGGAGCCATCAGTCCAGCCGAAACATCGAATTGCGTGACAGCCGTCAACTGTGAAACGCCCCTTGCCCGACGGCGTGTCGAGCACCGCGGAGTTTCCACTGGGAAACAGATCACAGTAACACAACGGACTTTTGTTTTTGTCAGGTATGTTGGTGAAGAGAAGTTGACTTGCAGAGCAATTGGGTGATACGTGTAGAGATTGTGCCTCGTTTTGATATTTAACAATCTCACGGAAGGTAACCCTAACCCTGTCGCCTCCGCTTTGACGGCGAGCGTGATGAGGTCGAGGCATGAGTTCCCCTGACAGAGCTGGCCAATGGTTCCTTCTTCTGCCTATCGGCGGAACCGCCATAGAACTGGAAGCTGATGTGCCTGCAAAGTCTGCTCCACGATACGGTTAAGAGTTGCGATGTCTCCTTCGTTCAGGCCTTCCGCCCAATGATCAAGGTCTCCTAGACACGCGCTGTGACATAAACGCGACGTTATAGTCCTTCCAAGCATGGTCCGCACATCTCCGGGAGCGAAGAACCGGTAACTGGCCATACTCCATGTGCTGAGCAGCCATGGCGCCGGTCCCAACAGTCCACGCGGACGGTTCGGACAACGACTGGAGAGAGCAGACGAATCCATTACATGCCCTCATCCATTCCCTTAGCTCTCATCCACGTAGCCCTCGCAATCTAAGTCACTGTTCGACTCCGCGCCGTTTTCTGGGCCGCCGTCGAGTCTGTTCGCGACCTGTTCAGCAGGCTGGGTTGGTCGTGGACGACAAGACCGGCAGGAACATGCCGCCCAGCTTTTGCGGTACCAGACAGCGTCTCGTTTCCGTATCGTAAGTCAGATTCGCGTCGGCTTGAAGACGATGACTTGAAGTTGGTTAGGCTGGCGTATAGCGGACTGTGTCACCCGGAATTGTCTATAACCTGTCCATCGATGTCGGCTAGAGCTCTGGGCTCCCGACCTGGCCTGCTAGCCACCTTAGTCCAAAACTTCTAAATCTCTCGAGAAGGAAGTCCAGACAAGTTGTTACCGTTTCTTCTCCGCGACACCACAAGCCTACCCCAGGAGATATCATCATCCAATGCTGGACTGGATGCTGATTATCAGAAGACGGCATATCAAGAAGATGAGCACCGGGCTCATTTGGTTTGCGGGCATCACTACCCTGCCTTATACATTCCGCCTTTTCCCCCATCCGGCTGCGTATATGAGAAGCAAGTCACCGAACAGAAGTCTGACAAACGAACAATGAAGTGAGTGAAGCATGGAAAACGTAATCACAATGTAGGAGGGTGTAGGTACAAAGTTGCGTGCAAGTACAAAGTCGCGTGTGGCCTCCCAACTGTCTTTGGTCCTTCATAAGAGGCAAGCTTGGAGGGTCAAGAGCCGTGATGGAAGAGTGGGAGTGACCACTTCTATGGCCATAGGAGTTTGGATTTCTCAGACGGTCTCTCGGTTACGTTGTTGTCGAACTCGAGACAGAATACCAACTGCGGCTCAGTGACGATCACCCGTCGTAGCTTCTGCCTCATCAGGCACTCAGCTCGCCCCACATCTAGCGACTAGCGGGAATGCTAAAGTACGCTAACCCTGGAAAAGCATAGCTGGCAGGCGGGCCCTTGTTGCTTCAGATCAAGGAGCAGGGGCCAGCTCCGAAATGTCAGGAACATCTTCGAGGTTCCTTCAACACAAAATCACCGATTGCCCTCGAAGAAAGACCGGTCTCTCAAGAGGGTTCTCTTCTTCCAAAAGTTCACACAAGTCGTGGCACTGCATGTGGTTGGCACTGCTCTGTTACAACTTTTCTGAGTCTCTTTATGCTTTCCCCCGGCTTCTCCCTCGTGCTTCTCTGAGCCTCGTCTACGTTTTGGCATCTTATACCATAATCGTTCTTTTGTGTTTCCCCGGAGCTTCGAGGTCTCCGATTCCTCAGAAAGTTTGTGCTTCGCGCACGCCTCCTTTTTTAATAAATTCCTCGACAGTAGTTCCTGCCTGCCGTGGCGTGCCGCCCTGCTTTCCCGCCCGAACCGCACGCAAGCAACCTTTCCCCGATGACAACTGACATCAGATTCGACCAAATCGACACAGACTCGCTCTCAATCGGCCATCAGAGGGCTTCAGCTGCCAGATAGCCTCTGCCTCGATCCGTCATTTTGAATCCAACTTCAGCAATCCGTATAACATCTTACCGTCACATCAGCAAGAGAGAGCGGTTGTCGACCCCATAACCCTCTTTGTTCGACATTGATGATATCCATGACCACATTGTAGCGGTGCGGTACCAGCAAGCTGTATGCCCTGGCTCTGAAATCACTATCGTTGCATCTGGAATCATTGGGAAGAAGCAAGAATTTCATACACAAAAAAAAGTGACAGAGGTTGAAACACCCTTGCATCACCGAAATCAGCTTCGGCACTGGCACTGGGCAGCAGGAGCAACCAGCAACACCCGCAACAGCAACAGCAGCTCGGGCAAGCTCAAACTGTGGGTCCATTTGGAAGTTGCGAACCCCACCAAAGGGTCAAAAAACGAAGCTTGGCCAATCACAGCCTCACATTCTCCCCTCACAAACAATTTGGCACTGGACCCGTTCCCGCACCTCTCTTTCAACACCCCTGCCACACCCCAAACTGAACTCTTTTCCTCTCCTTCTTCCTTGACTAGCGAGCAGACTAGCCTAGCCCAGTCTCCTTTGCGCCAGAAAGGTGCGACCTGGGTGCTTCACACACCACCACCACTTTCTATCAATCGGAATGGAAGGACACCCATCACCATCCCCTTCTTCTTCCTCCACGACAAGACCCAAGACCCTCTCTCCTCCTCAATCGGCTGCACCACAGACGAAGTCGCCGACCGCCTCTAAGCGACCGCTGAACAGCAGCAAGGTCAGCGATCAGAAGAGTCGATCAGCTGCATCGGCTGCCGACAACTCTGGCACCAGCTCGACGCCAAGTCAAGCGAATAGGTACGTTTGAGACACCGAGACAACAATCCAACTTTCTTTCTCTCCTGCTTTCCCCCCTTCCCCACTCTGCGCTTCACATCCTTTTCCATTTCGAACAGTCAAGGAGTCATTGAGGCCATCTCCAACTATCGCTCGCGTGTTTGTGGCATGCTCTCTCCTCTGTCCTGCAGGCTATGAGGCATTGTCCGCATCCCGTGCTGCCAACTCCGCATCAACATCATCCTTTCTCCCTCTCTCTTGACCCATCAATCCATTCACATACCCGGCTACCTTTGTCATTCTTCTGCTGATACCCTCAATATAGACAGGCTGCACCTCCGCAGCAGGCCTGGACCAGCGGAACGAACCCCATTACCGGCCGATCACAGACTCCTCGGACCGCCTCGAACTCGTCCAACAAGCAAGATCCGACAACTACCTCCCAAGTAAGTCATACACATACTGCGGAGACTCTCCTTATCCAGTCAGGCGTCGCTGCTACATTATCATCGCCCTTCCTCCATCCAACCACCTGTTCATTCTCTCAGGATTGACACGCTTTCGTCTTCCCCTGCCCCATGTCTTCAACCTAATCCCGTATCCGCGATCTAACATTACGGAACTCCAGGGCCAGAAGGCACCGAACATGCCCCAGCAGAAGAAGGGTCACAACTCTACCGACATGTCGAACGGCGCGGCAAGACGCGACAACGCGTCTTTCCCGAGGAAAGACAGTGGAGATGCGCGCGTCCTGAACAACAATGGCAAGACTGAAGGAAGAAGCGCAAATGGTAGGCATTGGCGCACTTCTAGACCCCTACTGACGGAGCTGACAACATCCATAGGCAGCCGAACCGGCTTCCGGACCGACACCAGCATCTCGAACTCGACTGCATCCATGGGACGGGAACTGAAACGCTGGAACGCGCCGCCGGAGAGCAAGAACGATGATAAGAACATGGGTCTGGAAGGTTCCGGCGGTGCTGCTTGGGATCAGTTCCAAGTCAACGAACGCCTTTTCGGCCTCAAGACCGACTATGACGAGAACATATACACCACTGCGATCGACAAGAGTCACCCCAACTTCCCCCAGCGAATGGCCATGGCCGAGAAGTTCGCCCGTGAGATCAGCAGCAGCAGCCCGACCACAGCCCACCAGGCCGAGGAGCGCGTCATGGATTATGCCGGTGGTGCAGATGACACGAACGAAGAGGACAAGTATGTGACATTGGTTGATGAGCTATGGACGGCACTGACATCGACATTAGGTACAGCGGTGTCCGCAGGGGCGATTTTCCTCCACTTGAGAGTCGAGAGAACAAGTACACTCCCCCAGCAAGACGTGCTCCGACCGGTCATGCGACGGTCAAGGGTGCCCCATTCGACCCTGCCATTATCTCCTCGCAACTGAAGGCCCCCGCACCGAAGCAAGCGACCACCAAGTCAGAAGAAAACAAGCTTCCCTCAGCATCAGCCAAGCCATCGACAACGCTGACCCCCGAGGTGAAGGTTTCCGAAGCGAAGCCTAGTGCCAGACCCGAGAGCAAGGCGAACGACACCGCATTGCCGACTGCGAAACCAGAGCAAGATAACAAGGGTACAACCACGATACCTCTCCAACCGTCAGCTACCACAAGCAGGACAATCTCCCCGCAGACGAGTCAGGGTAACAATACCCCAGTCGCTCCCATCAATACCGTCGAGAAGGACGTGTATGCCAGCTTCAAGTCGTTTGCATCAAGGGAACGTACGATTCACGAAAAGGCCCGCAACACCAAGGCTAGGCAGGACAAGGAGGTCAAGCTCCACGAGCTGAAGAAGTTTGGGGCCGACTTTAAGTTATCAACCCCAGTGCCCAAGGACCTGATCTCCATCATTGCCAAGGACCCCGAGAAGCAAAAGGCCATCCAGGAGAAGGCCCTCCGGGATGCCCAAGAGGTGGCGAAGGCGGCCAAGGTCAAAGCCGAGCAAGAGGCAAGTGCCGCGGCTGCAAAGCAGAAGCAGCCGTCGGTCTCGAAGGAGGTTCCTCAGACCAAGGTCCCGACTGAGCCGACTACGAGCACCGCTGCCACACCCGCACCGGCAGTGGACAATCGCGGGGCTTCTCGTCCCACTGCTCCCCAGCATTCGAGTTCGCCGTCCGCAGTGCCAGGCCGCAACCCGTCCGGGCGCCAGTCGTATGGACCGCAGACGAACTACCAGCAGGGATACAGAAACAACCGTCAGAACGCACAGTACGGCGGACAGCAGCCTACGCAGACAGGTCATCTGGCGCAACGTATCCGCGAGAAGCAGATGCATCAACCTCAGCACCCCCATATGAACCCGAACATGCCTATGGTACCGACCGGGCCTGCCAACTTTGATACGACCTACGGCCCTCGCCGACTCAGCGGTCTTCCTCCCTCCCACCTTCAGCAAGCGAAACTGAATCCCAACAGCCACGAGTTCAGGCCCAATGCGTTTGCTCCGGCATTCAATCCTGCTGGGCCGAGCCAAGCGTCGAGTCCCCGCTCGGCTATCAACGTCTTGGACCCTCATCTTATGGCCCGCACCCCACCCGCCAGGGGTCAGCTCATTCGGCGCAAGACGAAGGCCGTCGACGTGGCGAAGTGCAACATCCTTTTATACCTCAAGACCGTGAAGCCGGGTCCAAACGCTATCCCGAACTATGACGAGAACCTTGGCCTTCGGCCTTCGTTCCAGACACCGGTGACATGGCGGCAATTCTTCGAGATCCCTGACGTTGTGAAACCCGAGGACAACATGACCTACAAGGAGTATTTCGCTCGTCAGCCATCGTCGACGGCCACCCCAGCGCCTCCTGTCGCGCAGCATGTTCCGGCCGGCATGCCTCATCAGCATCAGTTACCCTTGCACTTGCAGGGCCCTCCTCACATGGGACCTAGGCAGTCGCCGCACATGGCTTCTATGCAGATGCACAACGGACAGCATGGCCCCATGCCGCCTGTACCCTATAACAATCATCCTGACGACCATAGGATGGTACACTCCAACTCACAGCAGTCCTTTGCTTCTCCACGCATGGCGTCGCAGATGCCAATGGCCTACCCGCCCAATATGAACTCGCCCGCGCCGATGCCGTATACACAGCCGATGGTCCAGCCATATCCCAACAACGGAGGAGCACCGCCGATGAACCCGAATTATCGGAGCTTCTCGCACAATCCCCAATATGGCATGCATCAGCAGCACGGCATGGGCCCTCAACTCATGTTCCAGCCGCAGTACATGCCTCAGAACGGCATGGGACCTGCTGCCCAGCAGGTACCGATGTACAACGGCGCGCAAGGTCAATTCATGCCTCCTGGTCCCATCCCTCCCCCATCGGTGGCGGGTTCCAATGGTTTCCCCAGCCCTGGCCGCCCGGCAGCTCCCATGATGGCGCACCAGGGTTCGCACCAGGGCCAGCCGATGGTGTACGGTGTGAGCCCTGCCATGCAGTACCAGCAGCCTTACCCTGCACATCAACCTCCCAACAAGTATCAGGGCCAGCGACCGTGATTGGACATATTCGCGATGTTGCTTTACTGAACACCGGTACTTCGATACCGGTACTGTGGCCTCTCTACCCGTCGGACATTGGGTATGCTCTGGTTATGATTTCCGGAATGCTTGGAAACATCGGCGTCCGAGATTACATACATCTGGCATCCATTGTGATCAAGACAAATCTCCCGTGTCTTCGCATGCTCGGCAGAGCAGCACTGGCGGTGGGCAAAACTTCTAGCTTGCATATTTTGCTCAAGCTTATTATCAGCGGACTGTTCTTTCTTGTCGTCACGGTCGCGAGCATGCCTTGTGTTAACAGCCAGTGGTTTCGACAAACAGGGGATGTTGTATGCCCGTGGCAGGGCGGCAGCGGAACGAGTGCGTCGGGAGGTGGATGGGAGTAGGTTGGGGAGGCGTGCCGGGTTGGAGGGCATGGGGGTTAAGGGAGTCTTGTGGCGAGCATCACTAACTGTCAGCTGCTTGGACGGACCAATTCATGGATAGTGGGGTTGTGGATACATGAGCTGCTTTGAATGGAGGCCGAGGAGATGGAGTTGGGCAGCATGCATTCAGGGTGTATCTGTGAGTCGTCTGCATGGCCCATCAACATCATGTCAAGCATCATTTGCTAGGCCAGAGCGTTCATACTACTCATCCCCAAAAAAAAAAATTGTTTATACGTGTGTCGTGCTGGCCTGGTGTTAGTGCTTCAAGTCTGGCCTTCTTGACGCGAAACACTGTCGTGGTCTGGGCCGGTGGTCTACCAGGCTTGTGAGGTCGCCTCGAAAAGACAGCAACCTGAGGCAGACGTTGAACAAATCAAGCAGTTGTCTACCGTGCCAAGATATCCAGACCCGAAGCGTTAGCACGCATGCATACGTAACCATAAGGTCCCCCTTGATGAGCTGAACGGGCTGAGCCATGGCCCGGGCTTCACACTTACACAGGACCCGCTGGCGATGGATGGGTCGGGCGGCTGTTGTTCATGCGATGCGGTGATCGGCCGACTTGGCAGGCAAGGAGCAGGCTGTCATGGAAACGGAGGGATCCAATGTTTCTTGTTACACCGGATGTTGAGGTTCGCACGATGGACAGCCGATTTTCCCGGGCCGGACTGATCAACTACTCTTCCTGGAATCGAGTCCACGCGTGGAGCGAGCAAATTATCACGAAACATCTTTCTCCTTATCAACCCATCTTTAAAGACTGCGAGAAGTTGAGAACCAGAGAAAATCTCGTCACTCCTTAGTAAAGCGACACCATCCAACGACTTCTACTGGCTATAAACAGCGCCAGCTCAAGACATGTGCATGTCGAGGTTACTGTGTAAGTACAGAATAGGGGTCTCCGATGTTTCATGTTTCGAGATGCCCCCCTTTTCCTGGAAACAAACCGTTTGTTAAAGTCCGCTGTGGATTCACAACTGTGCAAAGATCCGCGCCAGCCAATCATTCATCTCAGACAGCCGATGCTGAAGATGGAAATCCAGGTACGTCGGTCATCTGATTGGTCGCGAAGCGCCGGGCTTCATGCTTCATGTTTCGACCAAGCTTCTTTTCGCCCCCCCCCCCCGCTGTGGGGATAGGAGTTTGCTTCGAGATGGACGACGAAGGTGACGGTTCGAGAGCGCTATTCGCTGGGGATGTGGATGTGTTTCTCGCATAAACGATGGTGACTGTGGGGGAATGCAGAGGTGAGAAGGGATAGGTCAATTTTTGGATGATCTGCGAAGGGGGTATACGGCACATACAAGCATGGAATAGGGGAGGCAGCCAGTCAGCTGCAGTCACCGCTTCACAGTCCTCGCTCGGCCACACGTCTCTACCCGGTTTGTTGTACATGTAAGTCTAGATGGGGATAGACTCACACTTTCACTCGGCGCATAGCTGCCGGTGACTATACTGAGAAAAAGGGGTAAAGAGACTGGTCGAGTTGACTGGTGGTGTCTCACACATAAAGACTCAACCTCAACCTCGATATCTTGTTCTTGGCGGCTCTCCTTTCTCTTCTTTTCTCTACTTCACTGTTCGACGAACTTGGTCCTCGTCTTCACTCCTTGCTTTCTTACCTGCGGGTATTGTCTCTATTGTTCACTTCACTTCTTCGCCTTTCATTCTCCAGTAACAAGAGCCAGAAAGATCACACTTTGATCACTTGTCTCTACTTTCATCCTTAGCCAGGTGCTTCGGAACAGATCACATTGTCCTCACTTCACGCGAGACAACTCTCCTTGAGGACATCCGAACAATACCAATTTCATTCCTTTATTCCAACCAGAGCTGCGCTCGACTATATCAGTCACTCGACCTCGACGGTATCCTGCTACCATCTTTTTCTCTGCATCAACCGATCAACCAGACAGCCGTCTCTCATCATACACACCACAACAACCACATCTGAACCTCTAGGCATTACCAAAATCACCCAATCAAACCACATCAACACCACAACAACAACCATGATGTATCTCCCAACACTCCTCGCCATGTGCTCCCTAGCAACAGCACACATGGACCTGATGTACCCTCCCCCGCTCAAATCCAAATTCAACCCGTTCGCCAAAGCAGCCGGCAACATCGACAGCGACATGACCTCCCCCCTCCCAGCCTCGGGCGGCAACAACCCGTGCAAAGGCTACCAATCCCTCCTCGGCACCCCCGAGGGCGCGAGCGTGGCCACCTTCTCGCCCGGCGGTAAATACAACCTCACCATCGAGGGCGGCGCCTTCCACGAGGGCGGGTCGTGCCAGGCCTCCCTCTCCTACGACAAAGGTCAGACTTTTACCGTCATCCAGAGCTGGGTGGGCGAGTGCCCCACCTCCTCGGGCGGGACGTGGGACTTCACCGTGCCCGACGACGCGCCCGAGGGGAAGGACGTGCTGCTGCAGTGGCAGTGGTACAATCGCGTCGGCAATAGGGAGCAGTACTCCAACTGCGCGTCGGTGACCATCGGCGGCGGCGGCGGCGCGAAGAGGAGTGCAGGAGATGAGGGCGTTACGAAGCGCGCCGGTACGAAGTTCAGCGATCGCCCGGCTACCTTTGTCGCTAATATTGGGAATGGGTGCGGTACCGTGCCGGGCATGGACGTCATCTTCCCCGATCCTGGTCCGGATGTCGTCACGGCTGGGTCGAAGCTGGCTGCGCCTACGGGTACGTGTCAGGCTCCTGCTGCTGGTGGCGGCGGCTCGGGTTCCGGCTCTGGTGGATCGGGTTCTGGAGGCGGCTCTTCTTCGTCTGCTGCTCCTACTACGACTGCCGGCTCCGGCTCTGGGTCAGGCTCATCTCCCTCTTCCGCAGCACCAACACCCACATCTGCCGCCGCTCCCACAGTGACCAACATCGGCTCCGGCTCCGGCGCAGGATCTTCATCAGGGTACGTCTCCTCCTCCTCCAGCACGTCCAGCACATCCGTGACCCAGACCCTCACGGGCGGACCGGCATCCTTCTCCGCTCTGGACCCCACTCAGACCTCTGGCTCTGGCTCACACTCTCTTAGCCCATCTTCCGCCTCTCTCCCCGGCGGCGTCTTCGTCACCACCCCCGGCGACTCGGACTCTGGTTCCGCCTCCGGTTCAGCCTCGGCACCTCCTTCCAAGCCAACGACATTCGCGACCGCCACTACTCGACCAGCCGCTACTGGCGGCCAGGGCTCGGCGACCACTCCCGTCCCTGCCCCCGCTGGCACAGGTACCGGCTCAGGCACAGGTACGGGCACAGCAGGCACTCAGTCGGGCGCCTGCACCAACGAAGGGGCGTGGAACTGCATCGGCGGCGCATCCTTCCAGCGCTGCGCGAGCGGAAGCTGGAGCGCGCCCATGGCCATGGCCGCGGGGACGAGCTGCAAAGCTGGTGTTTCGGACACGCTTTGGAGGAGGAGCAGTCGGGTGAGGAGGGGAGGGGTTTGGTAGAGATTTCTTCTACGTATGAGTGAAGGGAGAGATTAAGGGGTGGGGGGGGGATAGGGGGGGCTAGAGTGAGGGAAGAGAGGATAGGAAGAGACCGTTTGGAAGGGCAGGGAGGGGAGGGGAGGGGATTTCACTTCGATAGATACACTTTTGATGGCACAGCGTTTGGACTGGACCATTGCATAGGGACGGGGTTTTTGTTCAGGTTCTCAGGCGTTCAGGAGGAGTTAGACATTATTAAGAATTGGGAAGTAAGAATGGTCATTCTCTCGTACATAAGGGTTATCATACTCGTGTTCGCAATGAACTTACTTGTACCGATGCACCTTTCGTGACAACCTGCTTACTTGCCTGTGATGCAATATATGTTGGACCGATGATAGCGATGTAACAACGCTTACTTGGCTTGCAGCCTCGACCACCCTGAAGCTTGGGAACCACGGAGATCAACCCTCGGTACTCGGCCGGATCCCCGGTTTCATCTCGGCAGCAAGCCGGTATTCTCCTGCGCTGGTGCGCCATCACCGGTCATGCATCACCGTCCGCTAGGGCCAGGCACTGACTGCATCGTTGTAGCGCGTCGCCAACCCTCCAACAGACCCCAATCCAGTCTAGGTAGAATGATCCTTCGCTCACCGTTTTATTCTTTCGTATCCCTAACCGCTTCGCTTCCGCCGACAAACTCTTGGGGTCGGTAAGCTGCTGACCGTGCGTAGTCCGAACCGTCCGAGCAAACTTGCAGAGACGAGATGTTTCAACAGAGCGTTCAAATGTTTCGAGTATGGACCAACGAAAGGTTCGTGCGAAATCATTGCTGTTGATATTTGGGGTTTGCACACATTTCGCGGATACGAGATTTGCGAATGATATATGAATTTAGAGTTACAACAAACGTACGATAAATGATCATCCTGTCTTGACAAGCCCAGGGGGGAACCCTCCGTAAGCTGACGATGGATGTCCAGGGCGCAGACAAGGTACCTGGGCCCTGGGTCGCGAATCCCGTTTCCCGTCCCCTGTCAGCAACAAGACAGCCAAGAGGTGATGATCCTGATTAGGGTCAAGGATTCACTCTTGTCGAGGGGCCGACAGACTGGGACTTACGAGCTGGCGAACTGGAGCGAGGGATTCAAGGGTTCTACAGTATTTTCGATGGCGCATTCGATAGTTTATAGCACAGATTGATAGAGATGATCGGCAGATAGAGTCCGAAACCCAGAGGGAAAGAACAAGAACTACGAGATGTAGCTAGATGGTTACGTCTTATCATCAATTGGCAATCAATCAGGGCTGGAAGATCACAGTGATGCGACGGAGGATAAAAACGGGTTGTCATTGCGCGGTGACGGATAGCAAGCACAGCGCCTTATTAGCGTAGATGTTATTAGCTTCGTGGGTAGGTCGAGATAAGGATACTCGAGGGGGCCGGCAGTGAGGTGCACTTGCTAGTCGTCGTCCGGTGAGATGTGTTTTACGCCTTGGTTGATGGATAGAAAGTTCGGGGCCAATTATTGATTAACGCGTTGATGGTGTCGGGTGTGCCTTGCATAAGAATTGGTGTCGTGGAGCAGGAGCGCGACGGCTGAAATACTTCCGCTGACGGGGAGAGTAAGTAACGTATCTTGGGATACGAGAATGAAGTCGAGGGAAACAAGCACGACCCACGATCAATTGGGCGTACTAACTGGAAGCTAGTATCCGGTCGGGAACACGCGAAGGATATGGGTTGTCTTTGTTCGAGGCCATGGCCAAGAACAGGAGCCATGTCTCACGGCGGCCCGTTGGACGTTGGCATTCCAAAGCCATGTGAGGACGATTGGCTTGCTTCTGTGGAACAGTGATAAGACGTAATGGGTCGGAGCCCTTTTAATCATTACCATTTACATGAAGTATATATGTTTTCCGATTTGAGGGAAACATCCACGGCTCATATACACATCACCCGCCGTGACACCAAGCTCAATTGTCTCCTGCAACGGCAGTCAGGTCGCCCGACAAACTCGGCCCGGTGCCGGAGTTGATGGTCGTAGTTGACGAGGCCGATAGAAGTTGATGATTCCGGCCACAATCTCCCTTCCATTACATTCCCATTGCCGGCACAAAGTGGACAAAGTGCGAAGCCTTGGAAAGGACATTGCACTGACCACCTCTTGCAGAAGACCACTACCCCATTAAACCCAGAATTCCGCTTCGTCCATCTCTAATCCATCCCAAGCAACCACTTAAAGGTCGTCGCAGTAGTCAATGGTGGTGGTGACGGTGTGGGTAGGAGTAGGAGCGGTGGTCACGGAGCCGGTGACGCCGTAGCACGAGCAGGCGGATGCGTAGGCGGCGGCATCGCAGGCAGCGGTGGCGTAGGTAGGGAGGACGCTGGGGGAGGCGGTGGCGGCGCGGTACTCGAGATCGCGCTTGGCCTTGGTGGGAGCGGCCTCGTCGCCGTCAACGGTGACGGTGGTGGTGCTGCATGGATTGTTAGTGTCCCGTATCCTAAGCCGTCCAGTTTCTCTCTCGAGGGCGGAACTTACACAGTGTCGGGGGTGACGGTGGTCAGGAGGAAGCTGGAGCAGTCGGCCGAGCGGACGGAGGCGGGCGAGAGACCATCGCGGGTACCGGTGATGGCACGGTTGCAGTTGTTGCCGGCGCAGGCGCGCTTGTCGAGGGCCACGTTGGCGAAAGCCACGGACACGAGGGAGAGGACGACGGCGAACTTCATCTTGACTGGTGTGTTGATGGACTGAACCGTTGGGATGGACTTGAAGAGGTACCGGCGAGGTTATATTTAGTGGTCAATGATTCCGTGTGTAGCAGAACGAGGGAGCCAGGAGAGTGAGATGAAGGCGGATGCGATCCTGCCGCCCTTATATAGATCGTGTAAGTAATTAAACCATGCATCATGTACTACTTCAATGTTGGACGGGGGGTGCCGTCCTGCCAGATGCTGGGAGACGCTAACGAGCTTGGCCACCAATTGCTACCCGGTCGAAGGATGAAGACAGCTGATTCCACCAGTCAGAGCGCCTGAACACGCAACGGGCAGGTCCCAACGCCACTGGAGCGAGAGACCACCGCTTTCGTGCCAGGGGTAGGAGGGAAGAACAGCGAACTGAGGATGCTTATCGCCTGAGCGGGGAAGGGCCATGCTGTTGGTCCGAGACTAGCTAGGCTGGGAATAACGCTGTGCCTTGATGGACGGCGCCATGAGGAATTCAACCGGCGCAACCAAATGCTGGGATCCCGAGGCGGACTGGTGCGGGTGGCAGTGAGGGAAATGGAGGTGAGCGGGCAAAGGAAGCTAAGCCGGAAGCGAGATGGACTATTGCTCCAAGCGGATCCGCGGTGGCCGGAATAATGGTCGACGTGCTTACGAGCGGGGAGGAGAGACAAAATCCCCCGAAATGCGAGAGACCAAACACTGGCAGTTCTCTCGCTGTGAGGGGTGATCGTCCGGATGTTTTCATCGATGATGCAGACACCTGGGGAAAAGGAAGCTGGCGTTGACTGGAGGAATGGTAGCCCTCCCGGTTCAATGAGACACAGCTCGAGAGAATGCGGGGAGACCCCATCCAACAACAACAGTGTTCCTGGATCTTCGAGCGCACTGCGGTGAACAGGTTGCAATGACCTGTCACTCAGTGAGACGTTGCTGCTCCTGCGGGATAGCTTGGCAGCGTGTTGATATTGCCTTCTCCTTGTTGATTAATTGGTAGAAGATATGCCCTGAACAGACTGGTATTTGTCGAGACGATCCTCCAACAGCACTGTGAAGCATAAATCCATCCGTGCCCTTCCTCATGCTCTCAATTGTTCTCGGCTGTCGGTGTCGCCCCCAGAGCAACAGCGAGAGAAATGACTCCGCGCGAGGATTGAAGGGCCGGCAACACGGCAGCTCTCCGGCCTTGACTGGGAGCGAGTGGTAGGAGTCGCATCGATGTAACCCACGAGGCGGAGTTATTCACGATCCAACCACGCTAGCCTCCTCACGGCGGTTTATCCAGAATTCCAGATGCTCCCAGTCGCTCCACGGGAAATCGAGGCAACTGCCTAGCTTGCGATCGCGACTTTAAGGCTGATTGTCTCAAGGTTCAACAAAGAGCCGTGGGACCAAACTCGAGCCTCATCTCATTCCAGCCTCCCGAGGTGGCGGCCATTGTTCAGGCGGAGCGCAGATAAAGCTTGTCGAAAAACTAAGGCGAGGGAGGTTCCAGGCTCGTGTCGGCAGCTTGTCAGCTTGTTCCGTTGTGGAAGGTGAGTGCTGTTGCGTAGTACTGCGCATACTACGTATCACACCCCTCAATCAACCAACCCAGGTCTCCGGTGCGCGTCCCATTTCTTGATATTCAGCTCATCGACCCCGAACAGGAGGCTTGTTCACTGGATCTGTAGGCCTTCGCAATGCACCAAGCATTGCACGTGGTGGTGACCGGAGGCACATGTCGGCGTATTATGCATAGCAAGTTGTGCGTCGTGCAAATGGCGCCGAACAGTTAAATAAGCCAGAACCACCTCATGGCGGTGTTCAATTGACGAGCATGTGCCTTTGTTCTTTCCTGAATGCCTGACGGGCGGAAAAGCCGTTGAAAGCGCATATGGGGGCCGGCGCCACGTGCGTCAATTTGGGCAGCCTGGTGGTTTTTCATCCTGACGTCTCTGGGGGCGCTATGTTTGCACGTGGATGCCCTAAAGCCGACCAGACTGCGTGAGGGGATCCAGGATAAGTGATGAGCCTTCAATCAATACTGGCTAGTAGAGAACACGAAGCCAAAGTCCACATCGTGTTGAAGCTTCTGGGGTGGCACAAATCTCGGTTCACCGGGTAGAAACAGCAAGTGCTGCTTGTGGCTGGGCTGGACTATCGACACAAGAAGAGGCAGCTCGGAGTCGCATAGTCCGGTCCCGGTGCTGGATAAATGCGATGGCGATTTCCTGGTCCTGGTCCTCGGTAGCCGGTGCTAAAAACAGATCGCCTCCAAGGAGATGCAATGGAACCGGGGCTGGAACCCGGTGATTGAAAGGTCGGCTCGATTGTTCATGGTTGGAGACTTAATTAAGACCTGGTGTTCAGTTTTGTTTTTTCGAGATGCTCGTGGTTATGTTCTGGCAAGCGAGAGCTGCCAAGAGATCTGCATCTGACTGTGGTTGTATCCACGTGATATAGCACGTGATTTGGGCCACAATTAGGTTGTCGTGCCGTCTGAAGCTTGGCCGCCGCGGAGCGTGGAAGTAGGCAATCTAGAAGCCCACCCGTACGTCATAAGGGTCCCCGATCACCACCCCTCTCAAGCAGGAACTCGCAATGGTATGCATCCCTTCGTCTTCGTTAGCCAGTGCCAGCTTGCGGTTTAAATGCTTCCCATATTAAGGGTCCAGATCCGACTGATCCGTCAGCTCACAACGTCACAGGTCAGCAGGTGCAAGACAGACCGGGAAACAGTTGGGTAGACAGAAACAATACGATGTGTATAGAAACCTCGAGTCTAGCTTCAGTCAATTTGGTCGCACTACAACTACAATCTCTCATCTTCGTCTAGCTACTTCACATGCCCAAGATACCCTAAACGTTTCCCTCTCTCGACTAGACACCGTATACTAGCGTGACATAGCACAACATGGACGCCATCAAGAAGATCATGTACACCACCCTTCACCCCCAAACCCACCACGCACGATAAGACTAACAACCTGAAAGCCACCCTCACAAACACTCCCACCACGAGCATGAGTCGACTTCTTCCACTTCCACTTCCGCCCAGCAGGAGAACGTGTTAAGAAACCGCGACACGGGCGAGAACATGGCCAACCCGTTCATGGCGCAGAACACCGCCAAAGCCGAGCAGTTCCGCCAGACCCACCACCACTCCTCCGGCGACACATCCGACAAGAACGTCCCAGGCACAAACCCCCTCCATCCGGTTGAAGGATCCTACTTAGGCCAGCACAGCAGCACCCATACCCATTCCGCAACACCAGCAGGCGAATCCGCCGGGCCGGGCGCGAGCCGCCTTGCTTCTGTCAAGGGCGCCTTACATCTGGGCCATCAGCACAACACACACTCCGCTGCACACGACGACCACCATCCAACAGGTACGACCACCAAAGGCACGCACGAGCAACAACCCAACGCCCCGACCGGCATCGATTTCGGTTCCGGTTCGGGGCACCACGGCAAAGACGACCACGTCCCGGGGGTAAACACGGGCGGCACGAAGGTAGTCGAGGCGCGCATGCCGGTGGAAGAGGGGAACAATTTCCCCCCCACGAACCCGAACCCGGCGCACAGTATGCTCGGTACGCGTGAGGAGAGGGGGTGGAAGTTTGCTGGGAGTGGGTAGGGCGAGAATGTCTATAGGGTAGGTGTTGTTGAGTGATGTGTGGGCATGGTTGTTGCGTGTGAGCAGAAGGGATATGATACCAGGATGACGAGCTTGAACATCGCGGAGCGGCTGGCTGAATTTGAATGTACATTGGACGGTTCGGTTGTGATTTGTACTATGGCCTTCTGTCTGTCTTCGAAGTCGGGCAAAAAGCGGTTATATAACGCCGTGGTTTGACATGAACATGAAAATGTGAACACCACATATGTGTATCCCATACATCCCGTTTCGAACTCCATGCTTGGTATTTGGCCATATACCCCGTATCCTTTCTAGCCAGACTTCGGGAAAAAACATGCCTGACCCGGACGTCTCCCGCAGGATTTGATTGCTCGGACCTGCTCGACACACAAAATGACTGCCCCTACTACCGCGGGAAAGAAATATGGAACGTATATGCCTGGAAGATAACGACACATTTGCTGAAGCGAATATAGAACATTTTGGCTCGAATATGGCGGTTTGAACGAGATGGATTCCGTGGCGTAAGTCGAGGGGGAGATAGGCGGTGTAGTCGAGGTTGTTGGAACGGCATTTCGGTGTCGCCAGATTTGATCTTAGAGAACACGGGTGCTCATGCCAATAACCCCAAGAGGGCAGATGTGTTTCGCGGCAAGGGAGTTTGATATTGCAGTCGGTCCCAACCCATCGCAGTTCATTCCTTCTTCGAATAGCCTCGCATGGCGGAACTCGTTTGCTGTCAAAAAGGTCCCTCAACTCCCATGCGGCCCATGCCCCCCGGAAAACCTCGTAGCAACAGGACTAGTAATATCGTGCTCGATATCCAAGCCCGCAGCAGTCTGCCCGACCTGCCCATGTCTCGGGCCATAATACCCGTGCATAATCTCACTGCTCTCACTGACCGGATCCAACGGCTGGTTGCCCATCATAGCAGGACTAGGCAAGCCCCCTTGCCCAATCGTCGAACTAGCGCTGTGTCTCCTCTGATTGCTCAGGCTGGGGCGCGGACTCGTAGCACCCCCTACTGTGGTACTGCTGCTGCCCGAGTGGCGCCTCCCTCCTCCTCCTTCATCACCCGGCGAAATGGCAAATGCCGAGGGCAGCTCGGGGATGAAGCCGCCCGCTATGTCGAGTTCGGCGGGTATGAGCGGGCTGCCTACGCCGTGCTGGCCGTCCGAGCTGCCGGCCGAGAGCTCGGAGGCGTTAGACCACTGGCGGCCGTGCTGGTGGTGGGGTGTCGTTTGGGATAGGGGGTAGGTTTGGACGTTGCCCTGGCTGTCGACGCTGTTGCGCATGCGGCCGGGGACGTTGTGCACTCGGGCGGGGATGTCGAAGTAACCCGCGCCGGCGGGGTTGGAGTCCATGCTCGGGTGGCGGGGGCCGTCGGACGGTGGGCCGGAGACGTTGTTGTAGGGCGTCACTGCCGGTTGGGAGTAGTCCGAGTCGGAGCGGTTGCGGCCTGGCACGACGAGGGTTTGGGGCGTGCCGGCTGTGCTGTCGCCTGGGGTCATCATCAGCGGGTCGTAGCCCATGCCGTCGATTTCGGATGGTGATGGATGGCCGTATTGAGCCATGGGTCGTCGCGGTTGGGTGGACTGGCTCTTGTCCTCGCTGGATGAGGCCTTTGCGGTTTCGACCACGTCGGCGACCCGGTTGAGGCGACGGATGACGATAAAGGCCCCTGCTACTACGACTAGGAGGATGACGATGGCTCCGGCGATGATTCCGCCCATGGCCCCTTTCGACAAGCCGCCGCCGCCACCGCCGCCGGCTTCCGGAGATGCTGTTGCGGCGACTTTGGCGACAGAGGTGGGGATGAACTTGGCGACTGCGGCAGGGTCGGAGGTCATGGGCACCGATGCCGGCGCCGTGGGTGTTCGGATTGTCGTTGCGGTGCGCGTAGTAGTGACTGTTGCCCCGGCGGCATTTGTTGTCGTCGCGGTTAGCGTGAACGTCGTGGTTGATGGCGTCGTGACGTAGCAGGCGTTTGTTGCGCATCCGAATCCTGTCTTGCAGCAGCCATAGTTCATTGATGCCGGGCAGAGGTAGTAGTTGGCCGGACAGCTCGTCAGGACGCTTGACACTCCTGCTGGCGGCGTACAGCTATCAGCGCCACATATGTATCCTGAGCCATGTGTTAGCGCGCACGTATTGCTAAAAGTCTGCGAGCGCCAGCAACTTACCCTCCGGACAGCAACCACCTCCCGCGGATGCGCCGCAGTTATAGTACCCGGTCATGTCGCATGCGGTCTGTGTCCCGGCCGTCGTCGCATAACACGCATCCGTCTCGCAACCATATCGTGGCGGGCAGCATCCTCCGTTCACCGACGCCGGACATAGGTTGTAACTAGAAGGACATATTGAAGCGTCGCGCTTCTTGGGATATGCCGTTACCCGAGCCTCCAACTTCTCCACCTTGTGTACCAAGTCTACATGCCTCTTGCCAACATGCGTCGCCGTCGCTTCCAGACCGAGCACGGCCGATAGAAGGAGGACGACGCATGGCGAACACCTCCATATTTTGAGCATTTTTGTTGTGCGAAATCCTCCCGCTCTCGCAGCTCTCTGATCTCTGGTCAGCTCTGAGATGTTGACAGCTCCACATCAAGCTCTTCCAGTTCAAGGTAGAGAGACCATCTGTACGTCCCTATACGACGTTTGCGCTGTATCTGAAGTCGCGAAATATCTCTTTCTGAAGTTCGTTTTGTGAGTTGTAAAGGAGAAGGTTCCGGGAGGCAGCTCCCTCTGTCAGGACAGTAATATCGCTACTTGGCGATGGGTCGATGGTAGAGAGGCCCACGTACAGTGCTGACAGCGGCGCAGCAAATCAGCGCCACGATCGGGTATGCGGTTGGATGACGGGGCGCTCGGCGACCGGGCCCTGATGCGGTGCGCTGGGTAAGGCTGATGCGGCCTTATCACGTCAGTTTCTCCAGGCTTCTGGGATCTGAAGATAGCGGTACGAGAGACGGTAGGGTTCGGGGTTGAAGGGGTTCTTGTTGCGATCTGGACGCTGCAAAGACAGGGGCAGAGATCTCGAACAACCACGGGAGTGAGGGAAAGCAGGCAAATAGCAACCAGACGGCCGGGATGGGATCGCCAGAGATTCTTCCTTCTTTCGCATGAGCTGAAGAGACAGGCCAGGCAGCTCATGTGGTATTTTAGATCCCCTCAGCGGCACCATATTCTGAGGTGCAGCACTTTCTGCACTTTCGATGCACTGCATCTGCGGACCCCATCGCGAGCTCCGTGATGCCCCCTGGCTCCCCAATGAGGATGCAGAGTGTGGCATTTGCTGTCAGCTTGCAACATATGATGATTGGCTTGCTGACGGCTCGTCCACCCGTCCACCGACCTTCCCAGAAAAATGCATCCCTCGCCAAGAGGCACGGGCGACGGAGGGGTTGACCATAGCAGGCATAGCTACTGTGCTTCAGGCAAAAGTGGCTGGTGGGTGTGGTTGAGACGGCACATGTCGAAAGCCTCCTTCAGAGCCGTCCACCAACCGATGAAGCGATGTCGCCAATAAGAACAAAGGCGGCCGTCTTGGTGGTGCTGTCGCTGCTGTGAGGGATTCGCGGAGTTTGTGCGGGCCCGGCTCCTCTCTTTTCATAAGTGAAGCAAACATCCGTGTCTTCCTTCGACCCCAACAACATGACACAGCAAGGGATATTTTTGGCGTATCAGTGATAAGCGTCAGACTTCCTCCGTCATGATTTTGACTTTCTGATGCCACCAACCATGTTCCACCTGTCGACCACTGGCCGTCTGTCATGGTGTGGAAGACGGAGGTCTACCCGAGTCCGACACAAGATATAGACGGCGCGTAGGCTGCAGCAATCGTGCATTCGTGCATTCGTGCATTCGTGTTGGTGGTCTCTGTTTTAGAATGGCTGTGCATACTAAATCGAGTTCTGCCAACGACGAATGCCCAGCTCGAGCGGCAGCAGGCGGGACGTGATAGTTCGTGTTGTCTCACCGCCCCTCAATTTCAAGCCGTTCGCAAGACACCATCAACAACCTGAACCAACAACATGAGGAATGCGTCTGTCGAAGTCTGACCGGTTAACTGCCGTCGGTAAGTGTTGAAGTGCGGCTCCGAACGGTCCGTACCAAGCAAAATGGGAATCAGGTTCCGAGAAAGAGACCATTCAAAAGCTTGGCGAGATCGTCCTCAGATCTGTTCAATGCAGCGCTCCCCAATCATTGCCTGGTATTTGCGCCTTGTTCTGGTGATGTTATTGACGGAGAACAGGGCCGAGACATCGGCCGAGCCCGACGTAGAAAAGGATCAGCTCCAGCAGATGTTGAAGGGGGATTCTGACCTGTCGAGAATCGAGAATCGATATTCGGTCCACTTCCCTCACGATGCGGGGTAAGATCTAAGTCCACTGTGAGGAATGTTTGCTGAAGATTGAATGAATGCACGTGTAACGGTGATGCGCCTGCAGTGGTGCAGCTGTGCTTGCTTGCTTGCTCGCGAATAAGCTTGTATCACAGGAACCGGATGTTAAACGAGAAATGACGGGGCAGAAACCCGGTAGAAGAGCGGAAATGAAACGGCATAATGCCTGATCTGGCTTTGAGTGCCGCCGTAGATATTTGTCCGACTTGGGTAGAATGAGGGGAAGGTGCCTCGCACCATGTCGCTCCTTCCTCGCTTGCGTGTTTGCATCGTGAACACAACGTTAGACTGGGAGAGGTGAGACTTCCGAGTGAAGAATTGCTTCATTGCTCTGAGATTATGGGACTCTCACGTGCAAGCCACTCCTTACCCCACCGCTCACGTGCGAAACCCTGCATCATCTCGACTGTGTCGTCCCGCAAACCCGCCGCGGGCGTTCCAGTGCGATCCTTCTCGAAAAGTCCGGGGTGCGTGACCCCGCATATTCTTCCTGATTTCTCCACAATCAAATGAGAAATTGATCATCGCCAGCCTTGGCAGGGACAAGCGTTGACTAGAACCAGAACGACGGACGACGTCCTGCCTTTCTTTTCCAATTTTTCTTAGAGGATCACGTACTTCCGTTCAGGGTCGTGCTCGGTGTCACCATTCTACATCAAACACTTCACCTTGAATTCTGCCATTAGGTGCCGACCTTCTATTCCCAGCAAGATCTATAAGACTCCATCTTCCCCGCCTTCTTACTCCACTTCCTCGGGGGGGGGTCCACTGTTGGGACTCGTGACCCTGCCCACGCCCACTTCTGATCGAGGACGGCCACGACAACTCAGAGGTGCATCGCGAGTCTTCAACAACTTCATCTAACGAGCTGTTGTGCTACTATACTCCAGGCTGCTGATCTCCAACACTACACCAAGTCCACGCCCTCCAACATCCTCTGCGTCGTACGGAGACGCGACTGGAGCGGAAAACTGGTGGAGCAAGGGGCGATGCCTCGTTGAACTGTACCCCCACGGAATATCTAAGAGGGCCATATAAAGCATCATGTTGTTATATACACGAGTCGCGCCTCCAAAGGTGCCCAAGCGGCGGTCGAGATCTGGTGAGTCATGTTGCGACCTTCCCGAGCTCCTGGCGTCTTTCTGTGTTGTCGTTGCTGACAGTCTGCTTCTCCTTGCTCGAACGTAGGCTGTACATATTGGTATGTTGAACACTTCCCCCAGACTGAGAGGAGCAATATCACTAACAAGATGTGTTTGTAGCAAAGAAAAGGTTCAGTTGGATTCATCTTGCTCACTTGACGAATGAACCATGTTTTAAGCTTCATTCCTTCTGAGCTCACGATTCATGTTGTATCACTCGACCTAACAAATCATGTGCAGAAGAAGAAATGTAACGAAGAGCGCCCTCAATGCAATCGCTGCGCGGAGCGTGGAATAGAGTGCAGCTATGAACCTGTCCGGCCACGGCAGAGGCGAGCCAGGGAGTCGACCGTCACCAGCACCACTTCTGGGACGCCCTCTAGCAAGCTGAGTACTGGCGCCAGGCTGTCATATATATCGAGCCGACCAAAATATGAGGCCGGCAGCAGCGATGATAGTGACGGCAACAATAACCAGGATTGGAGCAGAACACCAGCAGCATCAAGCAACCACTCTGGACTGCCTCACGGCAGATTATTGGTAGACTCGGAGATGCCCTGGTCGAACAACGATATAGGAGAGATCAGCCCGCTCGACATCTCCTCGCCATTCTCTTTCGATACCGCCTCCATCATGGGCACATTCTCTGTTGCGGGAGACAGCATGGCTGACATGAATGCCCTCTCTCCGATCAGCACTTTATCATACAACTTCCCACCCAACTATGACGAAGGCCAGGGTGACGAGGCATCAGACCGAGTCAGACGGTCGAGCATGGCCAGTTACCATGCGGGAGACGGGGTCGGGGCTCTGGTGCGGTACGCGGCCGACTCACCCCGACGGCGAGCCATGTCGACCTCGCACACCTCCCGGTCGCTCGTCCCTGATTTAGCCATGATCGCTCCGAGCCCGACGGTATCCCCGTTGCTGGAGTTCCAAGCCCCAATGTTCTCAGAGTTCTCGGATCGTCCCAATCGCCGGGCCTTGGTGGACCACTTCTGCAATGTCCTCTCTCACCTAATCGTCTTCCGCGAGGAGTCCGGCAACCCATTCCAGCAGCTCGTACTGCCTCTTACAGCACGGAGCGGTATCGTGACGGAAGCCATGTACGCCCTTGCCAGCGCGCATCTGGAATACCGTGGAGTCGAGACGGGGGAGCGGTCGATGTACTTCCACAACAGGGCCATTCAGGGGCTGGCCCAGCTTATTCGCAAACAGGGCCAAGGGGTGGATAGAAATGAGCTCCTTGCTGCGATTATGCTCCTTGTATACTACGAAGTGGTAAGTCCATCTCACCCGCGGAATGCTAACTTAAACTTTGATGGCTAACAAGAAGCTGCAGTTGGTCCAGAAAGGACGGTCGAATATTGTCGAAGGGCACCTCAAAGGCGCATTGGCGATCATGTCCTCCAGCTCAGAGGAGCCGTTGGACCCCACGGCGACGTTCCTCGAGAGGGCATTCCGGTTTTACGACGTAATTGCAGCGCTGTCTAACGGCACTGCTCCCCTATCAGCAGCCCCTGCCGCGGGCTGTTTGACACCACTCTCACCACTAGGTGCACCTATCAGATCACCGCTCAGCAGCGTCGACACGCTCCTTGGCATGGCCACCACTCTGTGGCCTATCTTGCACCGGCTCTCGACTTTACCTTCGCTCAGGGCAGAGCTCGATGCTGCCGTTGGAGCTGACGGCGCGGACGGTAAAGCTGCCTCGTCATCAGCCAAAATCGCAGTCCTACGCACCGAGTTCGAGATGTCCGCCTCATCCATCGAGGACGCCCTGCAAGCCTGGCAACCCTACTTTCCCGCAAGCGGCTTCTCGCCAACCCCAGTCACGGACGACGAAAACCTCATCCCAAGCCAGGAAGACATCGACCTGACCACCGCCATGAAACGTGTAGTCGAGCTCGACGACAACGAAAACATACCCCTCCCCACTCCTGACGACCAGAAAACCAGACCCGCCCCAGACCCGACCCAGAACCGCCTCCAGTCCATCCTCCACAACGCCCTAGCCTACAAGCACAGCGCCCTGATCTACCTCTACCGCACCGTCCACGAGCTAGACCGCTCACACACCGCCGTACAGCGGCACACGCGCGCCTCCCTGCGCCACTGCGCGGGCACCGTCTCTGCCAAGGGGCCCATGGGCGCCCTGCTCTGGCCTCTATTCGTGGCCGCCTGCGAGGCCACCGCCGAAGAAGACCGTGCGCTGGCGCGACAGACGTTCCTGGGCGTGGAGAGGCGGCAAGGGATGATGAACATCGAGCGGGCTTGGGAGATCGTGCAGGAGGTCTGGAGGCGGGCGGACGAGGTCGACGGCGGGACGGGGACGGGGGGTTGCACGCCGGTTGATTTTGGGGATCTGGCGGGGCAAGGGGGGCATGGGTTCAGCCCCCTGGGGGAGTTCCCCATGGTCAGCTTTGAGGAGCTGTTTGGGACGGGCATGGTGGTGCCTGAGCCGATGGAGGTGAAGAGGACGGCGAGGAAGAAGAGGGGGAGGGGGGCGGATCTGTGGAGGAGGGTTAGCGAGGACATGGGGGTCAATATCGTGTTTGGTTAAGGTTCACTGGGGGGTGAGGATGGTGTATTGGATTTTTGAGGACTGTTTTGGATACGGAACTGTTTTGAAACGGGGGGGGGTGGTGTTCAGGTGGCCTTGAGCTTGGATGTTCTTGAATTTTGGACATCGATGGGCTGGTTTCTGTACATATTTGGGATGAACATATAATCAATCCGGGTCAAGCTGATACCGGCTACCATTCCTTTTTGCTCATGGCAAAATGCGGCTTTGTTTCACCAAGGTGAGGAAAGAGCCTGGTGACACCTCTGTCGCGAACTACGTGGCTGGTGCGGCCGGTGAGGTTGAGGCTTGAGTGGCTGGAGAGCGAGCTGTAATAGCTGAGGCGATTAGGCTATTCTCTAGCTACGCTGGACATGACGTTTGAGCTGTTGCAGCAGGGTCTCAGAAAGCCAGGTTTCTTCCTTGCTGCCGCCTCATGTCGTTCTGATGCTGAACTTCTTCCTCCTGGCTCTAGATCAGGCACGCCTTATCACGGGCGCCCGCATCCAGACAGACGTACGTCCCACGAGCGAAACCAGGTCTTGGCGGACCTCGGGTCGTGATTGTACATGATTCGACTCTCCCTCCAGTCCATCCGTTAGGTTCTAGCCAGCCGTTGAAGGGGTCTGTCTCTCTGTCTCTCTTTCGGATGGAAAAATCGAATGGCGTGCAGCACGGCATTCGACCGTCCCGGCTTCCGATTTGCGGAGCAGGTTGCATATGCAGCTCAGTGGTAAGGTATGACTGGGGGTGGTTTGTCACCACCACCACCACCACCACCTCGAGAGGATAACAATCTGGCCGAGCAGCTGTTGTCATTCAGTAGGGTACCTACTCTGCTTCTACTAGAGGGGGACAATGGAGGGAACCCTAGCTGAACCGGGCCGGAAGTGCTTGCAGCGTCACCCGCAGACGTCGAGTGGAGAGAATTGCTTATTGAAGGGGGTAGAACCCTGTTGAATTAGGGTCGGAACGACCCTCTCTGGTGGTGTTGTGGTAGGTAGGGGACGTGTGTCAAATGGTGGTGATGGACACAGCAGAAGCAATGGCAATTTGGTATTGCCTGCGATGTTATTGGTCTGCCGGAGCTGGAAAAAGAATGCGACCTGCTGCAATGTTGCAAGTGAAAAGTCGATGACTTGCTTATTCTGGAGCTAGCTGTACAGTGGTGGACGAAAGCCCGAAAGTGTGAGGCAGGGGGGAGGATTCGCAAATCGATTTCTGTGACCAAGAGAAATTCCCCCATTATTATTATTTTTATCTTTTTCTCCTTCTCCTCCAACAGGTTGCATCTGCCACGCGCGGTTTCATCAAACCAACAAGCTTCATCAGAGCGGAAGGAACCATCGTCCGTTCTCTCCACGATATACCACAGTATCTGGGAAAGCACAGTCGGGTGCTACCCGACTACACCCTACGGCCCCACCATTGGCAGCTCCCGCTTTACACAGTAAGGGCGACGGGTTGCCTCCTTCCCTCCATCAAGTTCGCGGTCGAACGTTCCTCGATCGCGACGATCCCCGCCTAGATCGTCGTCTCAAACATCTGAGCTGCTCTACTATTGCTTCTGCCATCTCCAATCCAGTTCAATCTCGGCCCATCCTCCCTTGCCGGGTGTGCGTCTCATTGTCGTACATTGCCATCTGATTTTCACACCCCCGAGCTGGTTTGCTCCCGCTCGCTTCACTTTAGCCTGGCCACCACACCACACGAGCTTCGACTCTTCCCGCGGCATCTCTCTGCAGCTTCTCTTCCCAAACAGGAAAAATGACTACGCTCATACGTCTCGAGCTCACCGCAGTGTGACCATGCTCCGGACCGTCTGTTGATGCGAGTTATAACGAAATCATTTGTGACTTTGAGCTCCAAGGCTCGCCCAACTTCATTCTATTCGGGTTCCGCGGTCGGTCTTCTTCGTTTCTGTTACACTCATCTAACCCCGCCATTCAGCCTGAGCACTGCTGGAACCCACGCCCAACACCTCTGCTCCAAGAGAATCTGCAACGGCAACAAGTGCAGGTAACATCCTCGAGGAGTCGATAAAGGACCATCACAGGATGATTACGTTACGACGATACTTGGCCATGACAACTCTCATCAACGGGTCGCTCCCGACGCCAAAGCAAATCCGCTTCGTGAACAACCAGGGACAACCACCGTCCAAGAGGCGGAGAGTAAATGCGGCGTGAGTGGTCCCAATTGCTGACGACATTGGTAGCAGAGCGCCTCGACTGAGCTCGTTCTTCTCTACTTCTGCCAAGCACCGTACAACCACGGAGGGTGTACTGACATGGCCATAGCTGCCTGACATGCCGCAAGCGCAAGACGAGGTGCGCGGGCGAAAAACCAATCTGCTCCACCTGCACCAAAAATGGTCACGACTGCCTAGGATTCGTGGAACTCGTCGAGAGAAAGGGGCGCAATGATGCTACCTCAGGAAGCTCTAGGAATGATCGAGGAGACGATGGTGACTCGAGCAACGAGCCGGAGGACAGCTACATGGACGACCAGGACGAGGACCGGAGACACTGGAAGAGTAAGGCAGGTCGCAGCGCGAGCCTCTCCTCCCATCATGTTAAGGCGGAGCGTCGCGGTTCCTTCACCGTCGTGAGCGGGAGCGACAATGGATCGAGGACGCAGAGCAACGACTGGGACCATGCTCTTAATTCGCAGGCGCAGGGAAGCACCGGACGACAACAGACCTTTCCACACCGTAATGCCTCTTACTCGGAGGACGGCCGGAGTTCGAACAATCGATCGCCGATACAGCACCATGTCGAAAGTCACCGAGTGCCATACTTCAGGTATTTCGGGCCCACAGCTATTGTGCCCGGTTTCAAGCAGATGGTGGTCAACGTGTCAAGACGTGACCGCCGGAGAAGCAGAGGTGGCTCCTTCTCGGCGGTATCGCCAGGCTCGTTCCTAGGTCAACATGGCAGCGAATATGCCGCTCCGTTACACACCGAGACGATCCTGGAGAGCCTGGATGAGCTGCCCGCTTATGACCCGAACGATCCTTCTCCTGTTGATCCTTTGATCATCGATCTCGTGAGGACATTCTTCCTCCGGCTTGGGTGCAACTATCCCTTTCTCAAAGAAGAGAAGTGTCTCCGTATGGTCAAGGAGAAGCGACTCGAACCGATGTTGGTCGACTCCATCTGTGCGCTAGCTGCAAGGTTCACTGAGCTATCAGTAGCCACCCGCGAACATGACGGCAAAACCGAGAGGTCCCAGTGCGGCCATGTCTTCGCTCAGCGAGCGAAGGCAGCGACGGTTGATACGTTCCCTTGCCCTTCGGTCGGTGCGGTTCAGGCATGTCTGCTGATGGCCTATGAGGGATTCGGCGAGAACCAGGACAGTACGCTATGGATGTATCTCGGACTGGCGATACGAATGGCTGTCGACCTGGGCTTGCAGAAAATGGTTGGAGTCAAATATCATGGAGAAAAAGACCCGTGGTACACCAGGACCTGGAGTCGCAAGGCAAGCGATGGCGACATGCACGGCGACAGGCACGACAACGAGGATGACAGACCAAGCGCCGAAGAGCAACATGACATCGAACAAGAACGCATCGACACATTTTGGGCCGTCTTCGTGCTGGATCGAGTGATATCTTCTGGGACGGGCAGGCCAGTGACCTTCCGTGATGACGACTTTGAGCTCGCGTTGCCAGAGCCGACTGTCGATCCTGCTTCGGGCTACCCAGCGCCTTTTCCGCATTTTATACGCATCATTCACCTTTACGGACGTGTCTCGGATGTCCTGAATAAAATCAGCAGCGCTGACGATCTGACGGAGGACAAGATGAGCAGACTCTCCCAAATGGAGAGCGACCTCACGGCAATCTACCAGAACCAGGATCCGAAACTCAACTTCAGTGCCCAAAACTTCCAGGAGTACGTCAAAGCAGGGCAGGGCACGACTTTTATCCTGCTGCACTTTTGGTTCCATGCACTAATCATTGTCCTCCATCAACCGACATTGGTCATGCCATTCGGGAGCTTCAGCCGTGCACAGTTGCTCCCCAACAGCCACGAGCTATCGATGTCGAGCGCCCGAACCATATCTGACATACTGGCATTTGCCGAGCTAATAGACCCGAAGAGCTTCATCGGGAACCCATTCACGTCGCAACCAATGTACATCGCAGCCTGCGCGTTCCTCATGGAGTCGGCAGCAAAGGACTCGGTACCCCCTTCAAGGGAGCCGTCGCCCCGTCCAGACGCCAGATTCGATTCACATACGCCTGTGCCTCTGAAGAACTCGAAGGTGGCGAAACACTTACTGCTGACCTCCACCGCCAATCAGAACTATCAGAGATGTTACAAGTCACTGCAGCACCTGCACGACTACTGGAGCGGAGTCAAATACATCCTCACAGCCCTGGATCAGAGGTCGAAAGGCATCTGGGACTGCGAAACATACACAAACGAGGAACTTGAGGATGCCAATCTTCCTCGACGACCTTCGCTCAGTCGGCTAGCGAAATTCGAGAACGTCGTCTCGCCAAAAATCGTACCAATGGCACTGTCCTTAACGGGGACCACCAACTCGCCCAATCCGAGTTTGACCTTGCTCTACCAGAATAATGTCTCGGCAACTCCAGTTGTTCCTCCTCAACAGCACCCGACTTCGGCACCTGTGTCTGCTCCCACCCCACCTGGGAACATGATATACGACCCGATCCGGCAGAGTCTCCCTGACTCAACATCGATGTTCCCGCCGCCACCATACCCGCAGCCGAACATGTCAGCTATCCGACACCAGGTGCAGTACACAAAACCTCAGCGACACTCGATCTCGTCCGGCTCTGGCGCTGGCTCTGGCTTACATAACCGGCCATTCGCGAAGTACGAACATCCGCACTCGGACGACATGGACTCGAAAGGGTACTCGAACGACAACAGAGGACCCATGCATTCCGGAATGTCTCATCAGGACCACTCACATGCCCCGCCGCCTCCTGCTTCCTTTACGCATACGCCCTCGTCTCATTCTTCCGGCTATGAAGGCTCTATTGGTCCTGGAGCGTCGCCAGCCAGTACAATGACCGATCCGGGCTCAGGTCCGCACCATTCGCACAACCAGGCACATCACCACACAAACCGTCACAGTGTTGCAGGCAACCACCATACTTCGGGTGCCGGCAGCAGCCGGGCAATGTACCATTCGGACTTTGCGCAGAGCGGCTTGAACTCTGGAGCGTACCCCTATCTTGGTCCCGTGACAACAGACGTGATCACGCTCGGTGAGATGCCGATCGATATAAATGCGCTTGGGTTGAACAGTGACGTTCCGGCGACTTGGTTGGAGTACCTGCCTGATAATGTCCTGGAGTACTTCGAGAACAGCTTGGTCGGTGAGGGGCATGACCATTTGTGAAAGTTGGGCCAAGTTGTGAGGGATGGGATTTTGGAGGCACAGCAACTTTATTACTATACGACATACGACGTTTGATGCGTGGACGACTATATTCGACGGCCTGTTTTAGGATCACGATGGCGGGGGTCAATGCTTCTCTTTTCTTCCACCTTTCATCGTTACCTGACTTGAGCATTTCGAAGGTACTCGCCCAACAAGAAGCCAAAGCTTTTAGACGGGCGGTTAGTGATCAATACTTTTGGAGCACCTCTTTTCTCGCTGTTGGAAATGCGGATGTCAAGATGACTTCTTGGTTACGAGTGAGAAATTCTCATCTCTGTTCTTTCAGTCCGATGGAGGTTCTATTCTGGGAGTCAGATGGGCGGAGCATGAGATACCTGCACTACAGGGGGCAAATCGTCAAAAGCTGGAGGCATGATCTGAGACTATATACCACCATATCGATATCATTTTGCTTTGCCCCTGTCCAGAGGAGCATGTTGCTCTGTCTATTGTTTCACGAACACCGGCATAGCCTACAAAGGAGCCTCGACCTCCCTGGAGCTGCCTCCCTCAAAGACTTCACCCCCGTCTATAGCCTTCTGATTTGCCCCAGCCAGGAAGTACACCGTTCGCTTCCTCGAACCAGGGTACAAGACCGGGTAGACGAGATACTTATCTCCGAACATGTACTCGTCCTCCAAGTCCCACGCCACCTTGTCGTCCGGGAACTCAAAGACCAAGGTGCGAATCAGCGGCGTGCCCTTCTCGCTAGCCTCCTTCATCAAGCCCCTCACATAATCCCGCATCGTCTCCCTTAGGTGTAAGTACTTCTCTAAGATAGCCCCTGTCTCCTTTCTATACGACCACACCTCGGTCGCCGCGCCGGACCCGTGCCTCCCTCCACCGCGCTCCATAAACGGCTTCTTTTACGGCTCGCGATCGCTATACAGCCGGAAGACAAGTAGGAAAGCATCCCACTAGAACTATCTCACAAGCAACTCGCGGAAAGTCTCGTCGTCCGGGTTCCCGCCGTGGAATCCGCCGATATCGAGTGTCTGATATGTATGTCCAACATACCTCGTGGTCAAAGACGTCAGGGGGACATGCCCTCGCGGGAAGCCACGCCGCCGGGGGGCCACCCCACCGGAGTCTTACACTACAACGGTGGCCGGGGAAAAGCCGCTCCAATTGGGTATTTCCCCCCAATAACGAGAGGATGAAGCTGTTCACTAATTATCCGACGGAAGTATACGTAAACGGTCGAGAACGACGCTGGGGCGAATCAGAAAGTTGTCTCAGTCCCCCCGGGAAATCGGATGCGGGATGCGGAGGTGGAGATGGGGTTCCCCAGATATCCCGCCATCGGTCGTGGATCCGACGTCGCGCTCATTTAACCCAAAAGCCCGGTTGTGCTGCAGCGTAGCCTGGTCGTGACGAGAGGGTTGATATTCTATCTATGTTGGCTGTGAGCTGAATTCGACTTCTGCTTCTCCATCTCCGCTACTTCACACCTGTCTAACAACGGTGATATCCCTTGTTCTAACCAGACAGCCATTGAGCCAAAAGTATTAGGCATAGACAGACGCCGTCGGTAGGGGATGTACCATCTACGGTATGTGGAACTTGGCAAGCGTCGCCGTCGTACTAGCAATGACGCCCCGGGGCACCCTGGGGGGGAGCATCCAAACCTTCCTCATATCTCCCGTCACCTTTGAAGCCTTCGCCGAGCGCGGCCACATCTCCTCCTCGTAGCCCCTGACCGCCTCGTCCACCGCCTGGCTCCCTTCTTCACCGCATCCGCAATACGCTCAGCCAGGACCGTGGCATCCATCCTTCACGACAACATTGACGCCCTCGCCGGCAAAGTAAGTCATCACATGCGCCGCGTCTCCCAGCAGCGTCACTCCAGGCTCTTCTGGTGCTCCCACCTGAACCCGACGGGGAGCATATGCAGACCTCGCACCCATCCTTAAACGGGCTGTCCTCTCCAAGCAAATACCCCAGCTTCTCCCTCCTAGCCCACACCCCCCTGTCCGTTCGTAGAAGCATGCACCGTCAACCTCCCATCGCTTATCTGCTACACGACCATCTCCTTCCCCTCGTCAAACGCGAAGATCATGCACCTGTGACAAGCAGCATATACCCCCGGACGCGCCTGGTTTCTCGGCGTCAGAAATCGAGAATTGGACCCCTCATAGTATCCCTGAAAACACAGGCTTCTGATCCGATAGCACCGCCCTCGTTTTTCGAACCACGCCCCATCAGCACCCATAATCCAGACCCCATCCTCTCTCCTCGCTCCCATCGCAGGAACCAACTTATACATCCCCTCCTCCCCGGACCCAGCGAACGACGATTTGACCCATCAACCGTAGCTCGTTGCAAGATCTTCGTCCGCGAATTGAAAATGCCACTTCCCTTCTCAGCTCCGAAAGAGAAAGCTATTGGATATTTTAGTGATATCAAGACGCTGAGAAGGAACCGAGATAGAAGAAAGTTCGACCAGGTGTTTTTCTATAGGGTAGGTAATTCACAAGCAAGATAGATGGTGTGGCTTGGACCACACCAGCCACACAAATGTCGACGCCCCACAACCCGCCCCCCTGCTCGTGCAGCGAACCCCCCTGGCCCAATTAGGAAAGGCGCAGGACGGCCGAGGTCCCGTGTTGGTGGCTCCCATTCCCGAGTTGTGGTGTGCTGGCTGGCTGAAGGCGCTGCTGCATCCAGAATTTAACTTCATATCTTCTCGTGTCATCATCGTCCCATATTCTGGTCTTTTGAGGGGTTCAACACGCCGACACGACTCAAACGACCGCCCTGCCCTAGCCTATCTGCAAGTTTGCGACGAAAGCCCCAATTACCGCGAGAATCGGACGACAAGAGACGGAGCCACAGACGAGCACCGACGCAAGCTGAGACGGGGTGGTGACCCCGTATCGCTCCCCCAACAAACGACGACGCCAACGCGACGAGCGAGCCAGCCGATACGATGAATAACCTAGGTGGTCCGTCGCGATCAATACAACGGCGCTCCCCCGGTGCCGACCCGGGTCCGCCCCCGAGCATCCCAGCGCGATCAATGTCGCCAGCGGTGGGCGTCGGCACAGGCGGTGGAGTGGCGCCTCGCTCGTCGACGGCATCCAGCAGGTCGCTGCAGAACCCGAGTGGAGGAGCCGGTGGTGGTGGTGGTGGAGGCGCGGGCACGAGACGGGCAAATGTGAGCTCTCTCCTTCATAACTGCGTTTCTTCTTCCCGTTGTTTGATACGCGTTGCCGGATGCGTGGAAGGCGCCATTCATGCGGAACCGCATATCCCACCACTTAAGACTGGCCGTCTTGTTTGACGTTTAGCCGCAGCTTCCCTGTGTCCTGTAGCTCTTCTGATCTGTCTTTCTTATCTGCCTCTGTCTCGTCTCATGAGCTACGGACCGTCAAGCTTTCTTCCTGAGCTACATTTGCTAACCATGCCGTCATCGAAAAAGTCGTCATCCGCCAGCGGTTCCGCCGTCCCTCTATCCCAAATCGAAAAAAGCGTTACGCACCTGCTCGTCGCGACTAAGACTCTCCTCGAAACCTTGACAAAATGGTCCCGCAGGCAAGCGACCGACACGGAAGTGTCAGACGTCTATGTGCGATTGGGATACGAGTTCAACATGGCCTGCCGCGCCTTCACTGCTATAAACGTCGATACGCGGGATCTGGGGAACGTGCCGGAGGACCTGAGGAATATCCTCGAGGCGACGCTGAGCCAGGAGGCCAGCGCCGAGAGCCTCGAGAAGTACCTGCCCAAGATCCGCGACATCATTGTCAACCTTCTGCACGGCCTGAAGAGGAAGCAGCAAAAGCTGCGGCAGAAACAGGCCCGGGAAAAGGAGGGCGGGGGATCGGGCGATTCTGGGGGTCCAGGGCGGACGACGAGCACGAGCACTGTTGGGAGCTACAATTCTGGTCTTACGACGCTGCTGGATGAAGGGCTGAATGACGGATATCGCCCAGACTTACAACGCGAGGACTCGAAGAACATCAACTCTTCGCCCACGCGACGTTATCCTACGCAAAGGACTCAGCCATCTCCTTCCGCCTCCGAGCAGTCCAGCCTGTCGAGCAACACGATGCAGAGCATGCCAGTCATGCCGCCTTATCCCGGAGACGAGACCACAATCCCTGGTGGACCGGTCGAGGAACTAGATGCGTTCCCGCCGCCACCTCCACCGCCAAAGTCACAGCAGAGCGCCTTGGCCGCTCTACAACGAGGTGGTGATTTGGAGAGGAGGGCGTCACGGCGTTACTCGGCTTACCAAATATCCAAACATCTGGGCTCGGCACCGGGAGTGCCTATGCTTCCGCCACAGACTACACCCATACCTAATCGTGGTCGTGGTGAGATGCGCGAGTCGATGCGGGCGATAGGGAGCAGGGAGGATATACGACACAACCGCAACAAGTCGAGCCAGTCGAGGAGTGCCTTTGACTCCTCTCCTGTGAGAGTGCCGAGCAGAGTGTCGGAGGAAACGGAAGAGAGCAGCGTCGCAGAGCTGCCAGCAAGAAGCGACAGTCCGATGACGCAGACGCCGACGGACAAGTACCCACAACCGAGCGCCACGTTGAACGGACCGCCTCCAGATTTATATCCCGTACCAAGCGTTAACAATGAGCATAACGAGGAACCAAGGAAGGCTCAGGAGGCAAGGCCGCCGCTCGAACGGGCTGCTACTCCAGATAAGCCGCCGCCGAGTTCGTTCATGTTGGAGAACTCGCCGCCTACAACCAAGGAGCTTACTCTGTTTCTGCAGTACAAGTCCAAGGTTAAGAAGTTCGTGCTTCCGGAAGGCTATAGCGAGCTTTCTATCGGCAGGCTACAGCTGGCTTTCATCGAGAAGTTTTCATGGAATACGCAGCAGAATGGCGTGGACCTGCCGGACATCTATATCCAAGATCCCGTTTCTGGTGTTCGACACGAGCTCGAGGACCTGTCCGATATCAAAGACCGTACCGTGCTTGTTCTCAACGTCGAGGCTCTTGACGAAGTCAAGAAGCACATCGACGACGGCCTTGGATCGCTGAAGCAGATGGTGGCCGAGGTGAAACAGAACATGCTAGACCAAGGCGAATCGCTGAAACGCGTGTCCGAACGACAGCAGGAGACAGCCAAAGACCTCGCTAGGATTGCGGCGGCACCACCCACTGTCATGACCCCGCCAGCGGATTCCCCGCGGTCAATGGGCTCCATGTCGGTCGCCCGCAACGTCAAGGCCACACCAGCCCAGCTCAGCGAGCTGCAATCCCTCCGCCGCGATCTCGCCGTCCTGCGGCAGACCTACTCCAACTTCCAGTCCGAAGTGCAAGGGTCCATGTCCGCCCTGCGCACAAAAGCAGCCAACGTCAAGGCCACGGCCGAGAAACTCACCATCCCGGATGTGGAAGGCGACTCGGGGTACAAGTACGTCAAGCACGGCCGCAAGCAGCTCAACACGGACAGTGACCGGCTGGTCACCAAGGTCGACGACCTGCAAGACCTGGTGGAGGACCTGCGCAAGGACGTGGTGCAGCGCGGCGTTCGCCCCTTGCCTAGACAACTCGACACTGTCTCCAAGGACATCACGACCCTCACCAAAGAGCTCAAGTCCATGGACGACTACATCAAGAAAGAAAAACCCATCTGGACCAAGATCTGGGAGAAAGAACTCGAGGACGTCTGCCAAGGCCGCGACGAGCTGCGCCTGATGGAAGACCTAATGGTCGACCTCCAAGACGACCTCGAAAAGGCCTCGGAAACCTTCGCCCTCGTCGAACAAGCAACAAAAGAACAAATGAAAGACGGCGGCGTCGGCAGCGGCGCCAACGCCTCCGCCGCCCCCGCAGCGGGCGCGGCCCGCCTCTTCTCCCGCGGCTTAGGGTTGAAACCCGTGGCCGTCGTCGACCCCAACGCCGCGAAGGAGGGCGTGCTGGGCGAGGTGCGCGCGCTGCAGCCCAACCACGAGGACCGGCTCGAGGCCATCGAGCGCGCCGAGAAGCTGCGGCAGAAGGAGCTCGAGGGCAGGATGGACAACCCGCTGACGAAGGAGCTGTCGAACTTCGTCGAGGAGGGGAAGCTGAAGAAGAGCGGCGGCGTGGAGGAGGTCGAGCGCGCGCGGCGGGCGAAGGACGAGGAGGCGAGGAGGATAAATTGGGAGAGGATGAATCCTGGGACTGTTATGCCTGAGATTAGTGAGGAGGGGGCCGGTGGTAGTGGTGGTGAGACTCCGACTGGCGAATGAGGAGGTTGAGGGGGAGGGGGTTTGCATCTTTGATGCCCGATGTGTTAATGCTTGCTTTTTTGCGCTTCTGCTTCCCGTTGCCATACCTTTTCTGCGAGCATGGCGCAGGTGTTGTCTGATTGCATACCTATTTCTCTATCTTCATTATTAGTATGTAACTCATAGGCCAGCTACGAAATGATACCAGACCGGGAATGTAGCTACGGGGATCTATTATGACGCCTAAAGAATGGCACTCACTGCCGTGCCGGTGTAGACCCCTCACACTGCCGACCCCACGCCGTCGGCTATACTTCTAGGAGCTGCATGCCAAGGCGACAACCTATATGTATAAGTGAATCCCAATGTGAGTGGTAGACGTCTGAACCCTAGTCCAGACAGTAAACGAGAGTGGACTATAACATCGTATACAACAGACGGACCTGACGGCGAATGTCTCCTCAAACTCATCTACAAATCTACAAGCTCCTAAGACCACCTCAATTCCCCCGTCAGATCACCACTTGACAACAATGACCGCCCTCCAAGAATTCGAATCCACCGTCGAGACAGCCATAAAAGACAACCTCATTCCCGGCGTCACCCTCTTCGCAAAAGACAGGACCGGTCCGTTCCCTCTTTTCCCCGTCCCCAACATGTATCCTATCATCCCTAGACATAGTCACTGACATCCATCCCACAGGCAAACTCACCTACACCTTCTCCTCAGGCTTCTCCTCCCTCTCTCCTCCCCACCCCATCACCCAAGACACGGTCCTCACCCTCGCCTCGGGCAGCAAACTCCTGACGACCATCTGCCTCCTCCAGCTCGTCGAGCGCGGCCTCCTCTCCCTCGGCGGCGACGTTACGACCCAACTGCCTTTACTCGCCTCTCTGCCCGTTCTTTCTGCCGAAGAGGGCACGCTTGTCCCTCCTCGGTCGGGGGGTGTAAGTCTGAGGCAGTTGTTGACTCACTCATCGGGGTTGACGTACCCTTTCTTATCGCCGCAACTATCGGCTATCAAGGCAGAAAAGACAGGAAACCCAAACCCGTTCTTCGGTTCCACCCTACAAGAAAAATACGCCTACCCCCTCCTCTCCCAACCAGGGACGGATTTCCGCATGGGTCCTAGCGTCGACTTCGCCGGTGCCTTGCTGGAAGCCGTCACCGGTGTCGATCTAGACACTTACTTCCAGCAACACATCCTACAGCCGTTGGGGTTATGCCGAGAAGAAATGACGTTCTTCCCTCTCCGGATAGCGGGTTTGGTACAAGGTGACAAGTTCGCACGGGTAGCCGTCCGAAACCCCCAGACAGGGGAACTAGAACAAGACGACACCACGGGCAAGGCGTACAAGACCACCACCCAAGCGCTGGGCGGGGAGGGGGTGTACGCCAGTCTCGCGGCGTATGGGAGGGTGTTGGGGAGTTTATTGGTTGATGATGGGCGGTTACTAAAGAAGAAGACGGTGGAGAGCATGTTTAAGGGACATTTGGGCAGAGAGGCGAAGGAGAGTTTGAATCAACAGCTGGAAACCCCGGGGTGGGTTGTCGGACCGGTGCCGGGGGGCGTGTATGATTGGGGACTGGGGGGTTTGGTGTTTGAGGGTTATGAGGTGGAGGGGGATGTTGAAGGGGAGGAAAAGGGTGAAGAGAAAGAAGACAAGAATAGGAGGAAGGGAATGATGTACTGGGGCGGCATGTTCAACATGACTTGGTTCATCGACCGGGAGGCTGGGGTGTGCGGTGCTTTTGGGACGCAGATGTTGCCTGTTAGAGACGAGGGGGTGAGTAAGTTGCATGAGATGTTTGAGGATGCTGTTTATAAGGCCGCTAGGGAGGTGGGAGGAAGCTAGAGGGATAGGAAGGGTAATGGTAGATGACGGAGAGGCAAGCGGACATGGTTGACCAAAGGGCGTTGAGAGTGCGGCATGTGACACCAGCAGTCTGCGTCCAGCCTACACCTAGTAGGCGAGTATGTCAAATGAGACGCGGTACATTGAACATACAATATCATATTTACATCAGGCGAGCTCTAGCTAGGTCTAGCCTAGTCACGACGCATAACGAATAGACTCCCTGTCCACAAGAAGCACAGACCTTCGCCTCCGTCCTATATCATGCTCCTGCAGGTCCTCATCAGACGCCGGAAGTCAGAAATCGGAACTCAACCGCCGTTTGAACTTAAAAATCCAGAGGTGGCGGCAGTTCCTTTCTCTCAAAAAAACCACATACGTCCACAGAGCTCCGAAAGTTATTTCTTTCCTTCCATGATTTCATCATTCCTTATCGTCACCTCCTCACATCAACAAAAGAAAACTGTTCCGTGATCCGACAACCACGACCACGAATGCAGCCTGCCTACCCAAGCCTCCATTCCGACAATTGCCAATCGTTACTCCCATCATTCCATATCTAATGGAACCTCTCGGGGTGACGGTCATATGCGCTCTCCTGCGGCCTCAGGCGCTGCTGCAGTCCACTGCTTCCCGGCGGAGCCTGCTGTTGCCTCGCAGCCGCATGCTGTCTCGCCGCTTCCCGCTCCACAGCCTCCCGCTCAGCCGCGTCGCGCGCTGCCATTTCCCTATACTGCATTTCGCGCATTTGTTCTTGCATCGTGGGGTTGGTGTAGGGCTGTCCCCGATCACCGCTGGGAGGAGGACGGGTGTCGTACATCGGTGTGGGGGTATAAGGACGCCCAGGACCGGGGTCGCGAGGATCGCGGAGGTCTCGTGCGTCACGCGGCTGTTGGCGCTCGGCTGCGCTGGGATAGCTGACGTAGGATGGCTGTCCGGGGCCGGGACGTGGAGGTTCCGGACGGCGCAAGTCTTGCGGTGGGAACTGGCCTGTTAGAGAGCGGTGGTGGCCGTGCTGCACCATGCCTGCGGGCGGACCGCGCTCGTGCATGCCCCCGTATACGGGCCCGCGGTCGTCTCTAAGACCGCTGAGGTGATGTTGGGTTTGACTCTGCTGTGCCTGCGCCCACGAAGGTTGCGACGAAAGAGGAGTGCTAACTTGTGGTTTGATAGGCGCGCCGTGCTGCGCTCCCCACGGAGATGCAGCGTGAGAGGACTGCTCTCTGGGTTTGGGCGGTTGTTGTTGCTGGCTTCCCGGCCACCCGCCTTGTTGTTGGTGTTGCATGGCTGAGGCCGGTTGCTGTTGTGGAGGCAAGCCCTGAGATTGCTGCCACGATCCGTCGCGAGCATGTTGTGCTTCCCGTCGCTCTCGCGGGGGTTGATGTGCGGAGAAAGGTGGGGTCGGAGACGCCGAGTGCGGCTGTTGCGAGACAGATGATCCATACGGAGGATATGACGACTGCGGCTGGTACGCCATCGGAGAAGGCTGCGCGTGTTGAGGATCTCTAAGATAAGGATGGCCTTGCGGCGAGTTCGCCGCCTGCACCTGGTGCGGCTGTCCATACTCGTGTCTCGAGAAATATCCGCCACGCTCTCCTGCTGACACCGGACTATCTGTCGTCGAAACCATGGGCCGTGGGACACTTGAATGATGCGGCTGAGGAGACTGAGTCGAATATGGCTTGAGCGACGGCATGACCGACGACGGCGGCACTTGGCTCCGGTAGCCGTAGGGCGTCGGCTCGGGTTCGCGTCGAAGAGAGGTCGACGAAGTCGGCGGAGGTCGCACTCCCATACCCTGCGGTGGAGGAGTCGACGATGATTTCATTGCCGAGGATACGTCCGTCACCCTCTTTGGAGGCGGCGCCGGAGCCGGATCGTCGTTCAGGAGCGAAAACAGACTGCTCTTCTTAGGCTCAGTCGGGCGACTCGGCGGCGGAGGAGCAGGGGCGACCGGTGTCTGCACTCCGGAGCCAGATGCCGCAGCGTACGGATCTTGCATAGAAGTCGCCATTGGACGCGACATTCCCGACATCAATCGGTCGGGTGTCGCCTGCTGCTGAGGCGGAACAGATTCACCGAGTAAAGTTCGAACAGGTTGCGTTTGGGCAACAGGAGCAAAAGGCTGGGTTGGGGGGGCAACAGCGCGAGGCGGCTCGGGTTGCTGCTGTCGTACAGCCGTCGGTTGTTCAGGCCTCGACTGCACGACGCGTTGCGATGGCTGTGGGTTTGCAAAAGGCGATTCGTAATGGCTCGAGGAGTCAGATTCCTGCTTAAGGCGTGCTGGTCCACGATCTGCATGTCGCGGTGGAGGACCCTCCCTGAGTTGGGACTCGAGTCTGGGTACACGCTCGCGAGGCTCCCGGGCCTGCAAATATTGTGGTTGTTGCTGGCGGAGAGGAGGGCCAAGGTCGGCTGGCCACGTTGCACGGGACGACATCGCCTCGGTGACAGGTGGCTGTGGGACCGGGCCAGTTCCCGGCGATGACACAGACACGGGAGTACTTGCCTTCTGCGAATGGCGCACAGCTTGTTGTGCTGGCTGTTGGGCGACAAGGGGTTCGTCTCTCTCCGGGTATGCGAAGGAGGCGATCGGCGCTCTCAGTGGCCGGTTTCCTGGCGACATGGCCTGTGTCACAGTGTGAGCGCTGGTCGCCTGAGTCTGCATCTGTTGCTGTTGCGCAACAGGCTGGGCGAGTGGCGGTTGGCTCGCAGGCGCCTGTGCGATCGGCACTTGGAAGCGCTTGGCGAACGGTTGGCCCTGCGGCAACGGAGCTCCCGGACCTGGACCTGGGCTCTCCATCTTCGACTGCGGAAGGTCCTCTAATGATAGTGGCTCTGCTGCAGCCAGGATACGCTGCGAGCCCGGTGGTATACCGGGCATCGGAGTGTCGTACCGCTTCCTGGGCCCTGTCGATATTGTCGGCGGAGCAGGCCTGTTTTCACCACGGGCCTTCTTGTTGTCTGCCTCAGTTGCGAACTGCTCCCACTCTGGTTTCGAATCCTTGGACCGGACGTAGTAGTTCTTGACCTATTGAAAAGACAATTAGCACGATGTGCGGCAATTCTAACCCACAGGAAAAGGCTCATACCATAACAGCTGTCTTGGTCTGCATGTGCGTGGCTATCGCACTCCAGTCAGTACCAAATGCGCGGAGGAGGCCTGGGAAGTCAGTGGTTTCCGATACGCTCCAGTAGCTCGAGGCTTGCTGGGGTGTACGGATGCGATCTGGCCCATGCCCAATCTCGAAGGTTGCCACATGACTCGGTGGTGGAGGTGGTGGTTCCGGCCTCAGAGATGGTGGAGCCATCACTTCAGAGAGCGAGGACGGGGCAGGCGGCTGGATACGTTCTGGACTAGCGAGTGATGCCTGTGCGATATGTGGCATTTGGGGCTGCATGCCGAGAGGAGGCAGATTGTCGAACTTCATCGGGATCCGTCCGATCTCACCGAGAGGGGTTGGTGTTTGAGCCCATTCCGGAGGCGCCTGAGCGCGAGAGTTCGACCTCGACCGGTTGGCCTTTGCCGCGGGAGCTGGGGTAGGGGCAAGAGCCTGCTGAGCCGGCTTAGCGGCCTTTGCGTCCTTGTCCTTCGGCTGCCGAGTGCGACGTTGCTTCTTCGTCGCCTCCGTCTTCTCAGCACCGCTGTCGTTCTTTGAGCCGGCACCTCTGCGTGCGGGAGTAGCAGCCGATGTTCCGTCCGAATCTGCTGCCGGAGTGTTTTCGTAGCCCCACGTCGGCGCTGCCGCACGGCGCGGCCTGCGTCGTTCGCCGTTCTCCCCAGTCTCCTGGTTCTCCTCCCCCTCGTTCTCCGGATTGCCCAGCTCTGACACTAAGGCGCTCGAACGCTGCTTCTTGCTCTTCTTGCGCCTCTTAGGCTGCTTCTTGAGCTTTTCTTTCAGGTTGAGCTCCTTCTTCTTGGTGTAGTAGTACTCGATGCAGGCTGCAAAGTTTCGATTCGGTACTTCGCTCGCAATCTTGCCCCATTGCTTCGGAAATTCAAGATAGGTCTTCTCGAATCTCGCCGCTTCATCTTCGGTAAAGTTGACGACAGGAGGCAGAACCTGCCAGGCTGACACAAGCTTCTCCACCGGGAGGAAGCCGGTGTGGTCCAGGTAAACTTCCCGTTCACGCTCCTCCTGCGTCCAAAACATGTCAGGTATCACCGCCTCTTTTTCACTGCGGAATTTCTCCTTCTGGGCACGCTCTTCACGCTCCAGACGCTCCTTCTCCTCCCGGATAGACTGCTGAATGGCGTACTGAACGTCAAGGTCCGTAGCAAACCGTCCTCTTCGTCCACCCTCCGGTTTTGACTCTGGAGCTGTGGCAGGCTTTCGGCCGTCCGGGGCATTGCATTCGTTGAAATGGTCTCGACTCTTGACGGCTATCGGGTCGTCTGACAGGGTGAAGCGCAGATAGGATTCATATCTATCACGGTAATCACGCCTCTTCTCGGTTTGCTCTGCAAAGTTGACAGTGAACTCGTCGGCAAGCTGTCGGATGATGAAGTCCGCTAACCCGGCTGGAGCCTCATAGGCTTTGCGGACTTTGTTGCTCTCATACCACGGACGGACGTCGAAGTGGGGCAGGTCGTCCAATGGGGGTGTGGCCATGTATCGTCGGACGGTCTCGAGCGTGGCGAAGTCGATCTCTTCGATCTCAGTCTCGTCGTCATCGTCGGCTTTGCCAGGCGTTGTCTCACGCGAGACCTGGTCCTCACCTTCCTGGTACGGAGACAGCATGGAACCCTGGATGTGCGACATGCCGTTGATAGCTGGCAGCGAAGTCGGAAGAGGAGCCACTGGATCGGCAGCCTCCGCCGCATCTGGCATGTCGGTATCGACAGCATTGGCTGCTGGAAGCGCAGGCGCGGTAATAGCCGGAGGGAGACCAGTGTCCACCTCTTCAACCTTGGGTTGGGGCTCCGTTGCGGTCGTCGTTTGTACAGTCTCATCGAGGTTCGAGATGCCACTTGGGGCCTGATCCACGGAAGTATCTGGCACCGATGCCTTGGAAGATGCTCCAGGGGTTATTGGTGCACCTTGATGCTTGTCGGAAGGCGACAGCATTGGCTCGTCCATATCAGCTTCATCGCCGGCGGAGGGCTTAGAAGCAGCTTGCCCGTCGCCGAGTGGCCCAGCATCTGTCAACCTAGAGTCGGGAGCAGAAGATCCTCCCGCAGCGGGTTTGGTCAGCCATTCTCGCACCTTGTCCGAGGCCGCAACAGCGCTCCCCGGAACCGGCCGACTTGGTCTAAGCGCATCATTAATGCCTTCGACCATAACAGCCACTTCCTTGCCTGCTTCTGTCATCAGCAGCGCTTGACGAAGTGGAACCTCTGTGCCACCTTCTGGTCTCGTCAGCTTAGCGATCGCCTCCTGTTCCTTCTTGATCTCCTGGTCTAAGAAAACCCCCGTCTCCTCGTCTTCGGAGTCGGATTGGCCTGGCGTGAGGGCGACCTTCTTCGGAACGAAGGTTATCCTGACGCACGGAACACGCATCCGACTCTTCTTCGGGCGCAGCACTTCGGCTCCCTGTTTGGGTTCCGGGGCCCGGCGAACGGCGCCTGGAAATTCCGCGGCACGAGATGCGGATGCATCTGCGCCATGTTTGGTTCCTTCACGGGCGACATATGGTTCTCCGGTAGGCCTAGTTCCCTCGTCGGTGATAATTGGCGGTTTGGTGTCTCGGTCCATGGATGTGCGTGCTGAATGTACGGTCCTGTCAGTCTTCAATGGAACTGCATTAGGCCCTGATATAACTATGCTTCTCCTATGAGCATCGGTCACGACGGACGCCGGCTGTCCATCGCTGCTCCGGGGACGCTGTCGTTCTGGTTCCCTGCGATCGGGGTATGACGGCTCGTGTGGCCGGCGTTCGAAGTCGGGGTGCTGGTCAGAATGAGAAAACTGCGGTCGGAATGCCAATGGTGGTCTGCCTTGCTGTGAAACAAAGCTCTGAGACCTCTGTGACTTGGGAGAATCCGGGGCCTTCTTAGGGGCTATGGCCGGATTGATCCAATGCTTACTCGACCTCTGATGTTTCTGTTGTTGAGCCACGATCTGAGCTCGAGGAGCGGTAGGAATCGGTGGGCTTCCAGGGGGCATTGACAGTTTTTGCGATGGTCCCGTGGGTGGGAGTCTCTCGTTCACATTGGCGTGGCCGGTGGACGCTAGATGAGGGACTTGGCGCTCTTCGGTTAACGCTCGAGGGCCTGTAGGTGGCGCTTTACCTGTCAGGGATTGCAGATCGGCGTTGGAGGGTTGTCGACTGGGAATGGAGCCAAAGGCAGGAGCTGATGGTGCAATAGGTGGGGGCGACATGTCCTTTGCTGTCGCGACTGAGGGTTCGCGAGTGGCCTGCTCAGACCGCATGGCGACATCTCGGGCTCGTTCTGGCAGCAACTCACGCTCATTCCGAGGTTCTCGGTGGAGCATGCGGTCCTGATCCGGTGGATATCGGTCTATTCGGTCGCGGTCGTCTCGTTCACGTCCCCAGCCACCACGGTCGTTGGACCTGCTCCGGGGGCCGAACCGGTCCCGATCATCATAAAAGCCTCCTCTCCCGCCTCCCCGTCCGCGGTCATAGTCGCCCCGACCACGGCCCCGACCCCGATCACCCCCACGAAATACCCCACGATAACCAGAAGGAGCAATTGAAAAAGGCGGGTCCGAGTTAGAAGACCCTGCAGACAATGGCCCATCTCTTGATCCACGGCGAGCTCGTTCAACGTCGACGCCCAGCGGCGGATCACGGGTGTCGCGAAAATCTCTTCCAAGAGGCGACCTCCCCCTCCCAACTGGCGGTGGCGACCTCCGACCGCGAAAACTGTCGATAACCGGTCTTGTATCACGGTCACGATCTCTCCAATCTCGCTCACGTTCTCTGCTTCGTTCATCTCGATATGGCGGGCGCTCCCGAGGATCGAAATCTCGGTCTCTGCCGCGGTCTCTGCTATCATCTCGCCGATATCCCCTGCCGCGGCCCCGTCCTCCGCGACCCAGATATCCACCGCCGCGAGGCCCAACCGGGGGTTCTAACGGTCGGTCCAGCAACGCCTTAGGTCCACGTGGAGGTTCCCGTCCCGGCGGAGGGTCGCGGAATCCATCTCGGTTATTTTGGAACTGCGGGCGGTTATCGACGGTTGAGCGCCTTCGGTCGCCATCGTTGTACTGCCCTCTGTCGAACGGCGAGCGGTCTCGGGGCGAGCGTGAGCGGCGGTCGGGACCCTCGTATCTGCCGGTGTACCTGGACCTGTAGGAATTGTAAGATTGTTGAGCAAAGTAGCCTCGGCGAGGAGAGAGGTCAAGGTCACGCCTCGGGGGAGACAAGGACCGACGAGGCCCATGGTCAAAATCGTAAAACAAATCATCACCACGGGCGTTTCGGCCGTCGTAGTGGAATCTCGGCTGTCGCATATAGGGTAGATCTGGCTATTCACAGTCCGGACACATGGTGGTATCCCAGGACCTATGTGCGGGAGGGAAAAAAAGGTTCGGAGAAGATGGAGATAATCGAGACAAAACACGTACATTGCATGCAGCACAAGGGCAGAGTTGCCCACTGGGTTAAGCCTCCACCTGACTGACCTCTAGCCAGAGCATCAAGCCTTTTTTTCTGGGCCCGGGTTCCGCAGAGTCGCAAGAGTAGTGAACCTTGATAAACGCGGTCTCCGGTTTAGCAGAATGCGCAACGAATAGGCCTGTTCGATGCGTCCGATGAAGTACCGCGGACGAAAGCGAATTTCTGTCGAATCTTGGGTGCTTGCTGCTAAAAGTCGGGACGAGTTTCCACTGTGGCGCCGGGAGTGGATGTTGTTGATCTGAGGATGACTCGTTGGCGAATCTGAAATGACGGCCGGACGGACACACTCGTGGTTTGACTTTGGAGGTGCAGACTCCAATGCAGATGTCGCGCTCGGAACTGCAGGTCGCGGTATCAGATAAAAGTATCGAAGTGAAGACGCGCGCAGCAATCTCAAGCGATGGCCCGTCAATAGATGGACGCAAGTCGGTGGTATAGCGAAAGATGGAATGGAATTCGGAGCAAAGGGAAATGGTAGAAATGTCGCGGTGTACCTGTCAAGGAGGGATCTCGAATGGAGTGGAGAGGGTTGAGTTGTGGAGAAATGGAAGTCACGGTTCCATCTCGAATGCGGAGCCTCTCGAAAGGCTCAAGTTCAATCTTGAATTTGGCGGCAGGGCGGTCGTGCGCCTTCGGGGTCGTGCCTGCCTTACGCGTGGCGCTTAACAGGTGCTAGGTAGTCTGGAACCGGCAGTAGCTTAGTGTTTGCCGCTAATCTCTGATGGGATAAGCTTGCAAGTTGTCACACGATGAGCCGCGAACAGCAAAAATTAAATGTTAATGCAGAAGGGGATCCACTTTCTTCAACGTTCAAGATGCGAGAAAACTCAAGTGAAGAGGCGACAACTTCCATGTGAAGAAGAGAACATACAAGCTTGACATGATACGACTTGATTGAAAGTTAAGGTACACATATTCGAGTTAATAGCTACCTACTCGACGTCCAGGGTCTACTACAGTGCTATTTTCATTCAGTGAATCTTCATCACGGAAGGCCGGCTTCATTCCTTCTTGACCCGCCTGAAATCTTCAACGCCAAGGTCGCCAAACACGCCGAGTTGAGACGGAGCCGAACGGGAGCTAGTCACAAAGATCGGATCTTGAAGTTCAGACACTAATAGCAACAACTGAAGTGGGAGATTCATCAGTGTGAAGTCAGAAGCTCCTGCCACACTCGTCAACACGGCGATACACCACCAAAACATTCACAATGGCCTCCAACCAACAACCCCCATCAGCAGCCACGGACGCCGTCCTGGTGAAATCCGTGGAGATGCCAAAGGGAGCCCAAAAAGTGGAAGAGCTAGACTTCAACGACTTCAAAGGCCGGCCCATAACAGCCGAGGACCTCTACAACGGCATGAAGCACATGGGCTTCCAAGCGACCTCCATCGGCGAGGCCATCCGCATCATCAACGAGATGCGCGCCTGGCGGGACCCGGAGACGGGCGACACGACCACCATCTTCCTCGGGTACACCTCCAACATGATCTCCTCCGGGCTGCGGGGTGTCTTCCGCTGGCTCGTCGAGCACAAGCACGTCTCCGCCATCGTGTCCACGGCGGGCGGGATAGAGGAGGACTTCATCAAGTGTCTGGGGGACACGTACCTCTCCTCCTTCTCCGCGGATGGTGCGGGTTTGCGCAAGCAGGGATTGAACCGGATTGGAAACTTGGTGGTGCCAAACGACAATTACTGCGCCTTCGAGGACTGGGTTGTGCCCATACTGGACACAATGCTGGAGGAGCAGGAAGCGAGCAAAGGCACAGAAAACGAAATCAACTGGACCCCTTCAAAAATCATCCACCGGCTAGGAAAAGAAATCAACGACGAGCGATCGGTCTACTACTGGGCCTACAAGAACGACATCCCCGTCTTCTGCCCCGCGTTGACGGACGGCAGTCTGGGTGACATGCTCTACTTCCACACCTTCAAGACGTCCCCCCAACAGCTAAAGGTTGACATTGTCGAGGATATCCGGAAGATAAACACCATGGCAGTGAGGGCGAAGCGGGCGGGCATGATCATCCTGGGAGGCGGTGTTGTTAAGCACCATATCGCGAACGCGTGTTTGATGAGGAATGGAGCCGAATCGGCGGTGTATATCAACACTGCGCAGGAGTTTGACGGGAGTGATGCTGGGGCGAGGCCGGATGAGGCTATTTCCTGGGGCAAGATAAAGCTGGATGGAGACCATGTCAAGGTATATGTGGAGGCCACAACGTGCTTCCCGTTGATTGTGGCGAACACGTTTGCAAAGGACGCATGAGATAGAGCTATTCCGGGGGGACAAGTGACGGACAGAAGAGGTCGGCACTACCACGCGAGCTCGGTTGACGACAGTTGTCGATGAAGGGAGTGCTAGATTATGCCACCCAGATCCGACGAGGACAGATGTTGCTCCGACGCACCTCTTGAGTCGTCAGGCCGATTGAAGAGCACTCGCGGCGTCGATTCTGATGTTTGGGACTTTGAGGGAGGCGTTGAACCGACGACGTCCAAAATAGGATGTCGACGTGGCACAATACATGCCTAGTCGTCTTTGGGAAGTTTTTGTCTGGAAGGGCGCCGTCTCAGCGTCAGGAAGACTGCGGATTATGATCACAGTCCTAGTAAGCCGGATTCATGCTTCTGTGCATGCAGTGTGGCCGTCCGTCGGATGACAGCTCAGATGGACCTATGTGTAGGCGAGGCAAGAACATATGTTGTCTTGTATATATCAACCAATTTAAACATGAACCGCAGCCCAACGCCAGTCAAACACCACATACATCATAGAAACTCTCTTCGCCCCCTCCTAGTCCCTCTCAAGTCTGCGGCTGCGTACCCTTCTCCCCCCTCTCCCGTCTCCTCTGCCCCAGTACCGCCTTGCCCACAGCACTATCATTCCCCCTCCCCACCTCGCCCGAAATCCACTCCCCAATATCCGCCACAGCATCGAGATCAACCCCCGTATCCATCCCAAGACTCTCAAGGAAATACACCATATTCTCCGTCGCCACATTCCCCGTCGCCCCGGGGCTATACGGACAACCTCCCAACCCGCCCACGCTGCTATCAAACGTCCTAACCCCGTGCTCCAGCGCCACGGCCGTGTTCACCAGCGCCTGCCCGAAGGTATCGTGAAAATGCATCGCCACATCCTCGTTGCGTATGCCCGCCTGGCTCAAGCAGTCCAGCAGCGCCTTCGTGCGCGGGGCGGTGCCCATGCCCGTCGTGTCTCCAAGGGAGATCTCGTCGGCGCCCATTTCTAACAAGTCGCGCGCTATCTCGGCCACGCGGTGCGGGGAGACGTCGTGCCCCTCGAAGGGACACCCCAAAACGACGGAGATGTAGGCGCGCACGCGCAGGCCGGCGGATTTGGCGCCCGTTATGACGGGGTGGAAGTTGGAGAGGGATTTGGCGATGGAGGCGTTTAGGTTCTTTTGGCTGAAGGACTCTGTTGCTGCCGCGAATACGGCGAGTTCTATGTTTGGTAGCCCTGCCGGGCCGGTAGTCGACGTCGTCGGGGAGAAGGAAGTTGGGTGCTTGGACAGTATCGCGCTCGCGGCGTCGAAGCCCTTCATGTTGGGGGCGAGGAAGGAGTACGTTATCGGCTGCTGCTGCTTTTGTTTCGAGGGAGGTGAGGTGAGGATGTGCTCGAGAATCTCCCCCGACGAGGCCATCTGCGGCACCCATTTGGGCGAGACGAAGGAGCCGGCCTCGATGGAAGTTAAGCCTGTGGCGGCGAGGCGGCGGATGAGGTCGAGCTTCGTGGCTAAGGGGATGGAGCGCTTCTCGTTCTGCAGGCCGTCGCGGGGGCCGACTTCGACTATTTTGACGCGGTTGGAGGAGGGAAAGGGTTGCTGTTGGGTTGGGTGGTCGGTTGCTGTCGCGAGGCAGCGGATGTGGCGTGGTTGGAGGCGAGCACGCCGGAGAAGGGCGCGGCGGAGGACTGGTGAGAGGGGCGCCATGTTTGATGGCCAATGGGTTGAAGGCATGGGAGAGTGATGTTTGGCGTTGTGCGAGGTGACACGCCAGGTAGTGGTGTAGTTGAAGTTGTTACAATGTCATTTGATGATGCCGAGGTGGAGGTGTGGTCGCATAGCATCGGCACACGCGGGGTATGGAGTTATAACCCTAACCCTCTTCTCTGGTTCGGTTGCCCCGTCCTGTCGTTTCGTCGACTCGTCGTCCAGTCGTCAAATCGCTGCAATCGTCTGTTCAATCGTTACATCTATTCGTTGATTAGACAATTCAGTCTACCTGTCTAAACCGTACGCCAAACGAGCTGCCCATAACTCCTGCCCGGTCTATGTACAATTTCCGCCTCCCACATACGGTGGCGCGCGGACAGAGGGTTAGGGTTCCCTATGTACAACCACCAACCCTCCCATCACCTTCTCAGTGCCCTCCAGTCGTCGGGAGACCGATCGATACCTTGAAGCTATCGTAGGCGAGCCACTGAAACGCGGTAAGGGTCCCGATCATCATGATTCGGACAGGTAGACCGTTCCACAGCCCCCTGAAGCCGATGTTGCCATATATCCTCGTCACGGCCTTGACCGCACTCTCGCCCGGCGCGCGATCAGCATTGAGCTTCGACACCATGACATCCGCAGGATGCGACACGGCAGCGCACCCGACACCGGCGATGTATCCAGCCAAGAAACTGACTCCAGTCTGCTGCAGCGTGTTGTACGCTTCCTTCGGCTTGGACCCCATGGCGTGGTAAATCGCGTTCACAGCGCTCTCAAACGTCGCAAACTTGACCATCGTGTAGGGGATCTGCCTGCCCCAAAGAGGGTAGAGACCCTTGTACAGCCCGCTCACGCCCTCCTTCGCGGTCACCTTCGTCCAGCCCTCGCGCAGCGTCTTGGAGAACGGCGGCACGGTGGTCTGCATGCGCACCTTGATGGCCTCGAAGGGGCACAGGGCCAGGTCCGCGAGGAACTCGGCGCTCGCGCTGGCGCCGAGGTAGATGAGCGTCTTGTTGGCGTTGGGGAAGAGGCGGTCGCCGTAGAGGTTCTTGAAGATCTCGTAGAAGCCGTACTTGCCGGCGCCCTGGAGGGAGTAGCCGACGTAGGTCGGGGACCAGCCGGTGAAGATGCCCCGGAAGCCTTCCTCGGCGAAGATCTTGCGCCAGGCTTGCATGTTGGACTTGTAGAGCTTGTCGTTCACTTGGCGGCGGCATTTGACGAGGTCGAGCGGGGTGACGGCTGTGTGGGTTGGACCGCAAGCTGGGAGCCGTGTTAGTGACGGGCCAATTGGGTCGTGAGAGGGTGTGACTGACCGATGATGCCTCCTAGGGTGCATGCTGCGAAGTAGGTCGGGCTGTAGAGCTCAATGGCTCCTTTCGGCCTGGGCGACGAGGCGCGAGCCTGCTCTATCATGGTTCCTTGTGTGGACATGATGTAGGTCTAGATTCTAGTCTGGGGTATCACTTAAGCAAGACGAAGAAGAAACAGAAGGGAATGGAGGGGAGATTGGTCGTAAAGCACGAGGAACGTAGGAAAAGAAGGAATCAATTGAAGTTGCTCAGAGCCCTGAAGGAAATAAATAAGGTACTGCATCTGTTTTCTCTGGTCTTGTCAGGCACAAAGCCGGTCCAGCCGGCCACTGAGACAGCTTCGCCGTTTCGTCGATGATGTCACGGTGCCCCCACCAACCACGGAGCTCCAGGAGGTCGGCCTTGTTTGCCGGTTACTCAGCGTCACGACTCCAGTCAAGCCGTTGATGCCGACTTTGCTCGCCTGTTCCGGAGTATAATCGCTCAATGATGGACTGAAGAAACCAAGAAGCTTTGGGCCTGGAAACAGACAAGTTCTCGGATCCTCCGCTGTGAATACCGCTCGTTGAAGGCCGAAAGCGCTCGTAACTTTGTGAAATGCGCGATTATCATGGCCGAGGGAGCGAGGTGCATTCTTGCCGTCTGTCTGCCGCAACATCAACATGATCAGGCCCAAGTGTCACCCATTCGATTGGCGACGATATACCTCTGTAGAGACCGTCATCATTGAATCATGAGAACGATGAAGACATTGAAGCTTGTCAGATGAAGCTATCCGCAGCAGAAGCTTGTGATGTGGATACCATTTAAGCAACGGCGCGCCAAGGCTTACAGGGGATTAAGCGAGCCGCAGGTGACGCGCCGCATCGCGCCTCTGTTCTCACCGTGTCGGGACGTACCTTCCACACCGAACAGCTTCATGTCGGAACTGAAGGAGCCCTAGGTTGGCAAGGGAGGAAAGAGCTATCATGCAGAACTCACAGCCGTTATATGCCGGCAATGGCCTTGGTAAGATCTCATACCTGCCCCTTCCCTCCAATTCTACTCTCTAACAGACTCACACAGCTCCTCCGGTCCAAGGCACTCCGAGCCAGCAAAACCCTCCCCTATTTCCGCAATACTACTACCAAGACCCGAGAGAACGGTATGGCTACATCTACGCACAGAATGGCTACCAGCGGCCTCAACAGCCGTACCAACGTCCATATCAACAGCCAATTGCGCCGGCGCAGGCTTTCTACCAACAACCAAATGGCGTACAACCGCAGCACCAGCACCAGCAGCCGAGCTATGCTCCAAGTCAGCAGCCACAGCAACTCCCACAACAACAGCAGCAGAACCACGTACCGGACCAACCAACGCGGTACTATGTCTCACCTGGCCATCCCTACCATCCCCAAGTCACATATGCCTACGACCCTTGGTCGGGGAGGTACTTCTACGACCCGAGACAAATGGCCGCCATCCTGAAACGAACGACCGAAGCGCAACATACTGAGGCGGCACCGGCATCCAAGCGTCAGAAGACCGGTCCTGCTCCAGCAGCCGGGCCAGTTGTCATCGACCTGGAGAACTACCACCCATCAGTCAATAACGGCTCCGTTCCGCAACAGCAGCCTGGCATGGTCACGGCAGCGTCCCAGCCAACAAATAAGTTCCGGCTACTTCAACCAGCAGGGCCCGCAACGGATGCTTTCGCTGCTCAATGCGTGGCTTTTACTGCATCTCTTCAGGCAGATAATACACGCAAGAGGGCGCTGCAGGAGCTCAATACCAATGCCGTACCTGTCAACGGACAAGAACCGCGCCCGCTGATGCCTGTGGTTGGTCAAGCTAGTATGCCAAAAGAAAATGTCGCTCCCGGAAAGAGCAGTGGCCATCCACATCCGTCAGCGCAATATGCACCTACCCAGGTGGATCCGACACAAACACTGACGAAAAAGGAGCGGAGGGCGGCTGCTCAGGCACAATGCGATATGATAATGGCAGATGCTTGGGCTAAGAAAGAGCGGATTCGCGCTGCTATGATCGCTAATTCACGGCACCCTAAAGACAACAACCCTTCAAACGAACCTCACGTGAAAATAAGGACTGTCAGGGTCGAGGCAAACGGGCGGGTCGCCGAGTCGTTCCGTTCACCACCGGCGCCTGAGGCTGCTGTCACTTGCAAACCAGAATCTACAGACCGAGCCACCGCACTTGCAACTTTACCACAATATCTGCAGCCTTCGATCGTTTCCAGACCTAACGACGCGGACCAAATGCTCGCCCCGAAGGTTGAAGAAGAGGAGGCCGATCTCGCAGAACTACTGGAACAAGAACGGGCTCTCGAGCGTGCCATTGCTCGCAAGAAACAACGCAAAGCCCTGCTGGCGAGTTCACCACCACATCACAAGACCATCATCGCCCCGAAATCAGAGCACGTCGACAACCGATCAACAGACCCGAGCACCAACAAGCCGGAGCCTTCTCTTGCTTATGCTACACCGGCGCCCTCATCGCCTGCGGTGGCTTATCCAACCCATCCCTCCGTCGCCATGCCTACTTCGACATTCAATCCGAGCCAATTTTTATATGGCCCCAACGCGCCGCCAATTGCATCTATGCCGTCGTCGTCCTGGGCTCCGCCATCCTCCTCAGTGCCTCAACCCAAGCCAGCACGACCCCGAGCTAAACAGGCTGCAGACACATGTGGTAACCTCGAGCCACCTCTCTGCGCCGAGCAGCAAGAGCTCGTCAACCTCATCCTCAGCGGCCGGAACGTTTTCTACACCGGCTCCGCAGGCTGCGGCAAATCAACCGTTCTGATGGCATTCGTGCGCCGTCTCAAAGACATGAACAAGCACGTCAACATCATCGCACCCACTGGCAGGGCCGCCTTGCAAGTCAACGGGACCACGACCTGGACGTACGCCGGCATCACACCCCTCAGCCACAAAGAATCGCTCGACGAGCTCAGAAAACGCGCGCACGGCACCCAGGTGCACAAGCGCTTCAGGACGACGGACGTACTGGTGATCGACGAGATCAGCATGGTTGAGAACCATCATCTCGAGCGCATCAACGAGATGATGAAGGAGGCTCGGGGCCAGAAGGACCTTAGGGGCAACGACCTGCCCTTCGGTGGCGTTCAGGTCATCGTCACCGGCGACTTCTGCCAGCTCCCACCCGTCAAGCCTTTTCAGTACTGCCTATATTGTGGCAAGACATTGTTGGAAGGCCGAGACCGAATCGGCAAATTCTACAAGTGTTTTACACACGGGCAGTTCCGCGACGAGGACAAGTGGGCTTTCCGCAGCAAAGCCTGGGAAGAATGCAACTTCGTGCACTTCGAGCTCAAGCAAGTCCACCGGCAGAGCGACCAGCTGTTCATCGGCATCTTGCAGAAGTGCCGGATGGGAATGCGACTGCCGGAGGAGGACATCGACGTCCTGATGAACCATCACGTGGCGGGGGTCAAGAAATCCACCCAACTACACGCCGTACGCTCGGCAGTAGACGCAGTCAACCGCGAGCGGTTCAACTCCTCGCCCAACCAGGCGCACGCCTTTTTCGCGCTCGACAAGTTCCGCGCATTCGACAACCTGCCGTTCAACATCCGCAACGCCCACGAGCGGATCAAAGACCGCGACCGCCGCCGCCCGGAGTCCATGCCTCCCACCCTCGAAAAGTTAAAAGACCACCGCTTCGACGAGTGCACGGAGCTCAAACACGGCATGCTCGTCGTCCTGCTCACCAACCTCGACCTCGACGCGGGGCTGTGCAACGGCAGCCAGGGGATAATCTGCGGGTGGGAGACGCACGACCCCAAGAACGTCCCCAAGGCCGTCAGCGCAATGAGCAACAAGAGGAAGGACGAGGTCCCCGCGGATAAGCGGCTCTACGGTGACTTGGCGGTTATGAAGGAGAGCGCGATCCACGAGTTCATCGCCGCCCAGCCGGGGTACCGCGTCGACAAGGGCGTCAAGGTCGAGCAGAAGAAGGCGTGGCCGAAGGTGAAATTCCACAACGGCGAGATGCGGACTATCTACGCCGAGTGCTCCGTCACCGAACTCGGCGACGAGAAGCCTTACAGTCTGCTGAGTCGGACGCAGATACCCCTCGCACCCGCCTGGGCGATGACGATACACAAAGCCCAGGGCATGACGATGGACAAAGTCGTGGTGAATCTGTCGAGGGCGTTTGAGGAGGGCCAGGTGTACGTCGCGCTCTCGAGGGCGAGGAACCTCGAGGGCTTGAAGATCGAGGGCACGGCGGACGCGCTGAGGGGCGGGCTGGGGCAGAATAGGGAGGTGCAGAGGTTCTTTAGGGAGAAGTTTGGGTATGCCGGGGTGGAAGGGGAGGAGGATGAGGCAGCGGAGGATAAGGTCGGGCCTTGGTGTCCGGGCATGGAGTGCCCTGGGTGTGAGGTCTGTTGTGGTGGGGATGAGGAGGAGGTGAAGACCGAGGTGAAGGCGGAGGTGACGACCGAGGTGAGGAAAGAGAGTGAGGTGAAGAAAGAGACGGAGGAAGAGGACGAGCCGGATGTGAAGAGCGAGTCGTCTTAGGAAGGCCTCTCGGATACTTCTGGCTCTGATTACAAACCTTGAGAGCGTGGTTCTACGTTGGTGGTTGCGAGAGGCGTATGGGCTTGCCAAGGATCGGTCACCTTGTCCGTGGGGCAGTTCACTAGGGGTAGGCGTTGGTGATCATTGTTCTTTCTTCCTGCTGCCCTAACAGCATTCAACCAGGGCAAATATCTAGGAGCCGGAGTTTGGGAGCCTGGGATTTTCGCTTGGGTGCATACTGTTTTTGATAGAGGGAGGTTGGGTTGCGAAGCCAGCTGCATTTGGCGTCTGGGAGAGGTACGATGGATAGCTTGTACCATATCAACACCGGGTGATTGTGTTAGTCTCTAATCTTTAATTGATTGAGGGTGATATGCCAATGCCCATGAAGCCTGTTCTTACCGGATACTGTGTCGCTAGCAGTCTTTCCTCCACCAGTCTCCCTCGTCCTGCTGTATTGTACAAACCAAGCGCCAACTCCTGAGGAGATGCTGTATCCCAAGCTGCCCCCAATATCCAAACAGCAATTCCATACCCAAACGCCAGTCGTATGCATCGTTAACCCCAGTTTCGTGGCCTTCAACCTCTCTCACCTTCTCCCCGGCGGCGGGCTTCCCTCCCACATCTCCCCCATCCTAAGCGGTACAAGCGAGCTAGTATCACTCTCTCCCTCCCTGACACTCGCCGTCTTTATACTCCCCGCCCCATCGCCCCTTATCCCCCCTCCCAACCCCAACCCTTCCCTCTCCCTCCTCCTCTCAGCCTGCTCCTCAAGCAGTGTCTTCTTGATCGCCCCCATCTTCCACCAGACATACACCCCCAATGCCACCGTCGCCGCCCCGCCCACGCCAAATATCAGCCCCTTCTCCACATTCCCCGTCTGTTGATTCAAAAACAGCACGCCCAGGTACACCAGTATAATCTGCTTCGGCAGCGTCAAGAAAGTCGCTATGCAAAAATACCAGAAATTCACATCACACGTCGAAAACACCGCCGTGCTGAAGTGGCTCGGTATAACACTAAACCGTATCACAAGGACAATCCAAAACCCCCCGTCCCTCGTCATCCTCGCCAGCGCGCCATAATTCAAGTTCGTCCTCTCCAACTTGATCGCTTTGCGGCGCAGCGCATGTTTAAAGGCGAACCACGTCCCCACCTCCCCGAAGAACGTGCCCGCCGCTACTATCCCGAACCCGACCCACAGGCCGTACACGATGCCGCAGAGGACGGCGACGATCTCGTGCCCGAATAAGGGCGGGAAGGAGATTATGATAAGGATGGCGATGGGGATCAGCCAACCGGCGGGTAGGTCGCGGACTTTTTCCGAGAAGGGGCGGAGGGTGGCGACGACGTCGTCGTGTTTTATTGTGATGAATGCCGTGGCGACGATGAGGAGGAGGCCGAGGATGTGGAAGGGGATGTACTTCGGCCGCAGGAGGAGGCGCTTCCAGTCGATGGGTTTGTATTCCGTTTCGGCTAGGGAGGAGAGGAGGGCGGCGTCCTTTTGGTCTCGCCGTTGTTTGCGAGTTGGTTTGGACGAGGAGGGGAGGGTGCCGAGTTCCAGGTCAACCATTGTGGGTGGTGGTGGTGTAAGTCAGTGAGTTGTGTGGATCGTCGGTCGGAGAGGCGGTCTATCTATGTATGTAAGACTTGATCATGTTTTCCGGGAACGCAAGCGGTATGGACGATCACGAAGCTTGTCTGAGGATATATTCACCACCGAAGGGACAAGGGAAAGAAACAGAGATAAAGTAACGGGACAAAGAAGAAGGGGAATTCCAGTCTTTGCACAGCCCTTGCCAAGGCATCGACGTAGGTGTCGCAGATCATGCTTCCCGCTTCATGCGCCCTGTGTTGCTGTGTTAAGCAGTTAAGTTACTTGCCCTTTAAGGTTGCCCAATGCCGATTGGGGTACGGGCATCGCCACCGTCTCATCCGTACAAAATGTTTCGTGTCGGCACCTGTCCCGACCGTTGATTTGCGCAGGTCCTGTGTTCCTGAATCCTGCTGATCAGCGAGTGGCTTCTTTCCCGGAAGCGCCTCCTTCTGTGGAGGTGTAAGTGGAAGAACTGGTCAGCCTTAGACATCCAGGACGTCCCTTGATTGCGCGTTGTCGATGGCTTTCAACCAAAGTATGCCTTGTGTTTGTCTCTGTATTACCACATATGAAATCCCCCTTCATCTTGAGATGGCAGGCCGGCTGTTCAATCTGCTCGATACGAATGGTAACTTCGGAGACAATGCCAATAAAGTGCTAGATACGTATGCTTGAGTTACAGTGTGCACCGTTTGACGCCTGATTGGCGCCAGGTACAGAAAATAGCTCCCGGGTTTAGCGCCTGGGCTTCGCTTGGCAAGGATTGCAGCCTGCAAAGCTGCCCCTGACTTCGCGAAGTGGCTCAGCCACCGAGACCACGACCACGTCTCGGACTTCTCACGTGATAGAACCGTACTCCAGACAGGTCGCGGCCCTAAGGTCAAGATGAACAGAGGTGCCTCAGCAGCTTGGATGTCTACAAAGATAGCTCGTACTAGGTAACCGGGCGATGTGCCTCACCGAGCAAAAAGGTCAACTACCCTATAAGACCCTTCATTCCCAGTAGCCCCTTAGACTAGGTTCCCCAACATCCGCGGGAAACTTTGTAGCCTCTAAGTAGAAGACAGCCGGATATGCATACACAAGATGTTCGTAAGTAGAGCAGTCGCTGCTCTTGGGACTGCTCCTATTGAAGTGGACCAGGAGTGAGGCTGTCCATCATGCTGCCATAGCTACTAAAGACATGACGAAAACACTGGTCCGGAAGGTCCTTCGAATCATGCCTCCGGACCATCACTTCGGTGATCGACATATCGCACTGGTACACCATCAATTCAGCGCCAAACTGCAATTTAGAACTCCTAGACATGCCACTGGTATCATATCTTGTATCTACCTCCCATCCCTCGTTCACACACCAATTAACATCCAATATTACCCCTCTTACCACCCCTCTTACTCCGATCAATATGCCCCTTGAGCACCCTTCTCGTCTCCGTCAGACTCCTCCTGTTCTTCGCCTTGGCCTTGCCGATCGTCATGAGGAAGTTCTTCTTCCGCGCCTTCTCCTTGTTGGTCGTGCTCTTGCCCTCGGCGTCCTTCTTCGACCTGCGGATGGCCTGCGTCGACTTGTGCTCCTCCCGGCCCGGCTTGCCCTCCTGCGCCATCGCCAACCGCTCCTCCTTGGTGCTCTTGCGCAGCTTGGCGGGAAGCTCGATCTGCTCGGCCGTGAGGCCGTCGTCCGTGTGCCGGTTCGCGAGCGCCTTGACGTGCTTGTTTGACCGGCTGCCCATGGCCGCGTCGAGCTTGGCCTGGAGGCGGAGTTCTTGGAGCTTGGCGAGGTCGGCGGGTGTCAGGATGGAGGTGGTGGCCAGCTCGGTCATGCGCTTGAGCTCGGCCTCGCGGTCTTCTGCCGTCTTCTCCTCGACGAGCTGGGGCACTTCCGAGTCCGTCCTGGGCTTCTTTGTGGGCGGCGGCGCGGTCTCGTCCTCGTCGTCGCTGACGTTGATCCAGCCGCCCGAGTCGCTGCTCTCCATCGAGGCGACTTCCCACTCGTCGTCTTCTTCCTCACCCTCGTCGTCCTCGCCCGCCTCCGCCTTCCGCTTCTTCTCCTCCTCTTTCCATTTCGCCAGCAGCTCCAGACCCTCGATTCCGTTCGGTGCGTCCTCCTCACCGAACTTGCGGTTCTTGATCTCGCCCGTCCGCAGGCCGATGGACGCATCCTTGCCCCGGTCCCTCTTCTTGAGCAGATCGGCACCCACCTCCCTGTAGAGTGAGAGCAGGCCCTTGGCAGCCATCATGACGCCCTTGTCCTTGCTCTTACGGTACTGCACGAGATCCTGCAGCAGCGTCTCGCTCATCGCGAGCGGCTGCCTCATGCACACCTCCCTGATGGCATTGATACCCGCCGCCGCCACCTCGGACGCCGCGGCCTCGGACACGAACTCGTTCGCGATCTTGACAATCAGCGGCTCCAGCGCATCGGGCGGGACGAGGTTATGTGTGCCCTGCGCCAGCGAAGCCAGGAACGACGTGACGCTCGCCTGCTTGGGGGTCAGGTACTTCGTGAACCACGAGTACAGCGATATAACCGTCAGCTTGTGCAGGCCCACCAGACGTGTCACGAGCTGAAGCACCAACAGCTTGTGCTCCAGCGTCAGCTTCGCCTTGGTGTTCTGCAGGTGTTTCTGGAACAGCTGCTCGGCGAAGCCCTGGGGGTCGTGCAGCAGGTGCAACGCGGAAAAGTTGAGCGGGTGCGGCGCGTTCTTCTTCTTCTCATGGCGCTTGACCTTCTCGACGGCCTTCTTGTACACCTTCTCGCGCTTCTTCGACTTCTTGTTGATGCCCGCCTGATGCGCCACGCGCTTGATGTCCACGTTCTCGGCATCGCTGGCGTCGTCTTCTAGTTCCTCGCGCTCCTTGTCGCCGCCCAGGAAGAAGCGCACGCCGCCCACCACCACCTTCTCGTTGTCCGCCAGACAGGCCTCCTTCATCACGTCGACGGGCTTGGCGTCCGTCCAGATCTGGCGCTTCCAGAGCTCGCGGGTGAGCTTGACGGCCCAGATGCCTTTTGCGGATGTCTTGTCTGATGTGAGGAGGTTGTGGAGGACGGTCTGCATGGTGCGGTTGAGGCGGTGGTTGGTGTGCTTTGTGTTTGCCTCACGGAGGTCGCTGAGGATGCGCTGGAAGAGGAGGGCGCGGAGGGTCTTGCTGGGCGTCGAGACGAGAATGGGGAAGAGGGTTGTCAGGAGGGAGGTCGAGTCGATGATGTCTTTCTTCTTGATCAAGGCCAGACTGCCAACCACCTTCTCGCGGAGGTCGGGATCGAGGGTAGCGTGGTGCTGGGTGATGAGCGCCTTGAGGTCCTCGGCGAACTGGCCCGACATCTCGGGGTAGCAGTCGGCCACGTGGGCGATCATGTCGACGAGGTCGTGGAAGTTCTTGACATCTTCGGCCGAGGCGGTGGTGGGCGCGGAAAGGAAGATCTGCTTCTGGGCGTCGTAGGCTAGGTACTGGTCGTAGAACTCCTGGGCGTACGACTTGGGATCACGGCGGATCTTGTACTGGAGAGACACCAGGTCGGCGTCGACCTTTTCCAGGGCTGCTACTTTTCGCTTCATTTTGGCGGCTGTGTGGGTGTTTTGTGAGAAGAGACGGCGGGTAGAGCTGCCGTCGGTGTGTATGTTGACTTTCTGCAGGGAGGTGGGAAGTCCCTGGGCAAGAGAATTTTGGCGGGGCCGCCTTATCTTATCGGACTTATCGGTTATCGGTGGCAGGGTCCAAAAATTGTCCCAGCATTTGTTACGCCTATTCTGTCCCGTATTTTAGTCTTCTCAGGCATATTTCCTCCTCTTCAACTTCATCCATGTTCGGTGAATCTCGTTCCAGCTGGTGGAACTCCACGTGGCTGACAGGGGATACTTCCACGCTTGAAGTGCTGTCACAGCGGCCGCTTTTCCGCGCATCTTGACGCCCTCGGTCTCGTTGGTGTTGTTGTGATTCCAACTAGACCTAGTCCAGCTATACCGCTCCTCCAGTGCTCGCTAACAGTACATATGTCTTTTCTAGGTAGATTAGTTCGTTGCTTAGAGGTATGCTGAGCGCCCATCCAAGCGGGACATTTCTCGCGCCCCGAGCGGTGTAATCAATCATACAGGGTACATGGCGATCTCAGCCGCCGCGTTGAGCCTGCATTGATTGAGCCTCGTCAATCTATCAGCTCAATTTAAACCCCTCTTCCCCAATGTGTCTCCAAGTTCTGCGCTGCTTCTGTCTTCACCTTGACACGTCGCGTCAGATTGACGGCAAAGCCTGCATCGAGATTAGACGACAAGGTTGAGGGCGACATGGAGTTCGATATGACACCGTTACTCTAACGTTACTAGTTGCTGTTTATCTTCCGGTCAAATATATCCGGTCGCGTCAACAACACACACGCGCGACAATGGCGGCTTCTCCCGCCTCACTCACTACCAAAACCTCCCCTGGCAGCACGGCAAGGATCGGTCGTCCTCCGCAATGGACCGTTTCAAGATCGAGAAAGCTGGCGAGACTCTACGTCTACACCACGCTTTCGATCGAGAAGATTATCAAAGTCCTTGAGGACGACGTGTTTCGGCCTCGGTAAGCTGCCAAGTCTTCTCGAGTCTACTCGCGTTCTTTGAACATGGTGGTGGATTAGAGATTAACACGCGCACAGTAAAAATTCGGCCCAAAAGACAATCCATAACATGCTGGATAATGATCCTCGTTACCTACGCCCGGAGTCACGGTCGGAGATGGAGCAACGGATTTCCAGCCTTTCAGTCTCACCTCATCGGCGGAGAGAGTTGAAGAAAGATAAGGCGAGTCCAACACCGACTGCCGCTTTCGAAACGGTGGCCGAGATAAAGGAAGAGGGCACCAGTCGTGATCCCAGCCTATCTGTCGACGACTCGGACAGTGTCCATCAGCTCAAGGAGATAATTGTCCAGCAGCCCGACCTGGTTTTCGCATCAGAGTTGTACACCCTACCGCCTGGGTTTACCCGCTATACACCACCAATGAGTGTGCCGCCGACAACTACACCTCAAAGTATGGCCGATGAAAACAGTACGTATCGCGGAAGACAAAGCACCGTCCTCTCTGGATCGGTCGCTCCCACAACATCGAGCATCCGCAATCTTCGGGGTCGAGTGTCGGGAGTCTCGACTCGATACGCCCGGCAAATATCGCATCTTCTCAAGCACTTCACCATTTCAAGTGCGTCCGACACCACACAACGCCCGGCATTGTCCACGAGGCGTCCGTCCATATCCTCCACCGACGACATGCCATCTGAGACGGATGTGTTCGAGGCTTTCCCGGAGGTAGGGTTTGCGCTCCCGGGCGACTTCATCAATGTCCAGAACCTGAGCTGTGCTGGCTTCCCGGGTCAGGATCACTTCGGCGGGAAATGCTGGTGTTCGATTGCCGAGGCTGTAGCGACTGAACCAACAGCTTGGCTGCTACCGACTGGCGAACTGTCAGCTAGAGCGCTGCATGTGCTTGCTGATCCGTCGCAGTACAACCTCGCTTACCGCGATTGCTTCGGAAACACGCCGCTGCACCTGTTTGCGGCACTGGAGAGCTATCAAGAGCCCCTGTTCGGCATGGTCTTGAACAGCCCTGATGTCAGAGCGACAAACCATGCCGGGCAAACATTCCTCCACGTCCTGAACATCGAATGGTTTTCGGACCTTATCAGCCTCTCGGCACCACTCAAGCAGCTGTTGGCCTATCTCCGCGACACAGACCCCGACATGGTCTATGTCAAGGATGTTTACGGTCGCACATTCTTCCATCGCGCTCATTCACTCATACGTGACTCCGAGATCCTCGACGGCATTCTCTCCCCTTTCAACCCAGCTCTATCCTCCCGCCGAGATGCCTTCGGCTTCAACCCCCTAGCCAACACCCACCTCGGCGGCGAAGGCCCATTTATCCCACCTCGACGAGTTAGCCTTCTGACACCTCTGCCGGAAGAGCGCCCCAACAGCTCGAAATCTCGAACTACCTCCCGCACGTCAAACGAAGAAGACGCCTTCGTAGCCTACCACACCCGACTGCTACAGATTATCCACGCGTCTTACGACAACCCCCGCACCGAGGACGATGAAGGCCGCAACGGCCTGCACTGCCTCGCAGAGGTCATTCTCAACCAGCAAACGATGGACGAACATCGCAACGCCGTATCAACAGGCCGCTCCCTCAAGCGGAAACACGACCGTCACACCCCCGAAGGCGGTCCAGCCGAAGGCCCCCTCGCTTCACGGCTCCGCCACCTCCAAGGCCTCCTTCGATCCAGCCGCCCGCTGGACGTAAACCACTACGACAAAGCAGGTAACACCATTCTAGGCGCCTTCATAACCCACCTTCCCGACGACCAAGACGACAAAGCCAAGTCCCTGTCCGCCATTCTCGAGACGCTCATTCAGGCCGGGGCGCGTATCGAGGGGCGCAACAGGAGGGGCGAGACCGCCCTGCTCGTCGCCGCCAGGCTGGGAAGAAAGATTGCGCTGACGACGTTATTGGAGAGGGGCGCGAATGTGCATGTCCGTGATGTGGATGGCAGGGGACTGCTCCAGGTTATCGACGCTACGTGTCGGGCGGCGAGAGAGGACGTAGCGCTCTATGCGCGGCTCGAGGCTTGTCGGGTGTTGTTGACGGGGCGGAGGGACTGGGGAGTTGTCAGGGAGCCGGGGGTGCTGTTGGAGTGGAGGACGAGGGGTGTTGAGCGATGACTCGGTGTGAAGGTGTTGGAGACATTGACTGGACGGGCCAGAAAGTTGCAGGGCATGTCAAAGAGCCATCGAGTTGCAAAGTCCCGCTGTGCTGGGCTGACGTGGTTCTGGCCTCCTCCAATTTACCGGTCAGCAAAATTGCCGCCAGAGCCCAGTCGAGTTACAGCATCAGGCCGGACCCTTCCCGCTGGAAGCATGCGCCTCCACGACAACCCGCACAATAACTTCCCTCGCAGCCTCATTCAAGAACGGACTATGTCCACTGTCGACCTCAACCACCTTGCACCCGCCGCCCTCCCGCGCAACAAACCGCTGGACTTCGGGCGGAATGGCGCGGTCATGAGTGCAAACAATGTACGTCTTGGGAACCGTGACCTTCTGCATGGTGAACACTACAGGGACTTTGAACGGCATGATGCTCGCGGAGCAGAGCAACGACGCCGCCTCATTCCTCGCCTCGGGCTCGATATTGTGGTAGAATACCTCTGCCGTGTTGTCGTTCACGAGGAGCTTCGTCTCCTGCCACACAATTGTCAGCAGGTGTCCCCCCAAGACATCACCTTCCTGCTTAGGTTCGAACATAATCCAGCGTCATGAAAATGCTCGCTTTGAATAAACCTTCCGCCCCCCTCCTCAAGCTGGCTAACCCCCTTCTTGAACACCGGGACACCAGCCAAGTACACCACCGCCTTCACCCCTCCTTTCAACCCCCTCACCCGTCTCTCCTCAACACTCTGTCCCTCAACCGCCTCGGTAGCAGGCATATCCCCATAGCTATGCGCCACTACCACCGCTTGTCTTCCAGCGTCGAGGTAGGGCAGGAGCAGGTCGAAGATGCGTCGCTTGTCGTCGAGGTGGGACTGGGTTATGATCGAGTCGTCGTTACCGGTGCTGGGGAGCTGGTGGGGAGCTGGGGGCAGAGGACTTCGTAGCCGTACGAGCGGAGGAGGGAGACGAAGGGGAGGTAGTGGGCCGGTTGGTGGAAGGAGCCGGGGATTATGATGGTGAGAGGGGCATCAGCGGGGGGAGACATTGCGATGGCTGGAGGGGGGAGGGATATTCGTGGTTGGTGTTTGTGTTATGGAGCTGGTGATTGGGGGCTTGGTGTTAGCGAGACTGTGTATTAGGAGGGGGATTATGGCATGGCATGGCTGCCAGACGCCATACTTGTAAAGGGGAATGTCGTCTTTTATGCTGTGGTCTTATCTGTGGGCTTATATGCCACGTCTTATATGCCCGTCGTCGGTCCAGTTTAGACCCAAATCTGCCACGGTCTGTACTATCACTTTAAGGGGAGATTCGTGTTGGTCTCAAGGTCAGCTTACACTGAGGACCGCGTTTGACTCTCATTCGTCATGTAAGGGTGCACGGAGCTAAGGTTCGCAATGTTTACGATTCTCCTATTCGGTCTTTGAAAACGAGTCTCTGTTAGGTACCGCCACTTTTGCTTTCTGGGGTCTTTACCTTGGCTCATCTCTTCCAAATTTCGATTGAGATGCCTATCGGTTTCTATCATCAAGCAGTTGCGTAGTAAAGAGGCACTTGTTCATTGTCCAAGCCCAAGCAACGTTCAGCAATTTGGTCGACTCGAGAGTAGAGAACAAGGGGCCTATACTTATGCTAGACTAAGTGATACTTAGCGGTATTGTGCGCCTCGTCCAGCGGCTTGATGTCTAGGCTGAGGAAGCACGTCAAAACTCGACTTCATATCGTCGAATGACACGACTTACTCGAGACAAAACAGCACTCCTTTGCTGATTTGAGATAGAGAGATCTTGTGATCACTTTGGAAAGGAGTGACAATATCGTGGGCAAGTTCACAGCACCCGCTCAACGAAGCATTGATGATTGTTCCTACCATTGGCGGGCTGGCGTGGCGCAGAACCTTTTTTTTGGGACACAACTTGCTCACTGCTCATTGATGGTCGGCGCGGAGGTCGGCCCTGACCGTCGGAAAACCAAGCTTGAGCCCCAAACATCGTTGATCTAGAGTTGCGCTAGTAAATGCCATACCAGTCCGAGCTGGATATCCGACTTCGTGACAACTTGTTTGACAGGGAGCTATCCTCGCCGGTGTCCCGGCTTGCTAGTTAGGAGGTTTGTAGAAACCGGACAGTCCGATAGTCGCTCGGCGAGAAGGTTTGAGCGCGGTCTAAGGACAAACAACGTGCCGTGCCATCCGATCGTGAAGTCCTGCTTTGTGATGACCTATCTCCAGTAAATAGGTGATCTCGCCTGCACGCGCATGTCGGCTGGAAGGTTTGTACAAACACAAGGAGTCTGCTCCCATGAATGTCCATGGTCCGGACAAACTTTGTTCGGACAACGGGGCCGCTATGGGCGAAGTCCGTCCAGTTCAATAAGAGTGTGAAGTTCATCCCGTCCGAATCTATAAGGTTCTAAACGAGATCCGCAATAATTGCAACAAGTCCTAGACGACGGAGCGGTGCCACTCAGCTCTGTTCGTGAACTTCATTTGATGGCAACACCGAAGAGTTGAAGCGAAGCCCCAACAAGAAGAGTGAAATTGTTGTTATATATATTCCCCCTGAATCGAAAATATTGCGGGAGGGTTAGTGAAGGATGCTCAGCCGCCCCAATGTGAAATGCGGCGCCACACAGTGGGTGACCCGTTGTCGTCCTCGCCGTGTTAGTCGAGCTTCACTTTGTAGCCGGCCGTTAATTCCAGCCGAAGCCCCTTGCGGTACGCCCAGGTTCTTGGTGAAGGAGATGGTATCTCCACTTAAGTCCTATGCGACTGGATGTTCACTCCCAATGTGTTGGGATGAACCAGCTGCGTGAGGTGAAGTTCGGCCAAAGCCCGATCCAAGGCGCGTGGTTGGCCCGCGAGTGATGGCACCGCGATGCAGTTGCGAACCTTCACCCGTCGTCCGGGCGATCAGCCACAACTCTCCTATTCTTGGCTCTGCAGTTCACCTGCGAACCTTCACTCGAGATCGCGAACCACTATCCTTCACTCGAGCTTCCGTATCTCTGGTATAAATTCGCCGGCGTCTTCCAGCTTTCTCTCCGAACAACCTTTGCTCCCTCCCAACCTAAGATCAGGACCATCGACAGATTAGGACCATCGACACTGTCTCACAATCTTATCCATATTTCCCTTTGCCATCGCTTGATTGACCATCAACCCTCAACTCCGACATCGACAGTGCTTTGTGCACTCATATCGGAACAGAACACTCTCGCCCGAAGACGCACATTGCCTCTCGCTCTTTCTTGCTCGTTGACTGTCGAGTCCTCCATTCTATACCGGAATTCTTATCCACCAAGATACCTGGCAGGTTGGTCAACGTAACAGTGTCCGTGAGTCGCAGTCGTTGCCGCTGACACGCCCTCAAGCATCGTTCGGCTTTGTGATAATATCACAACATAATTCTCGATTTGCTGTGACACGCACGCGACAGTAGTGCCTAGATATCGACAGCCCCAACACCTCTTCCATCCCAACCGACCACATCCAGTTCGACGAGATGGATCCCACTTCAACTAAGTCGACGAAGCCTTGCGTCGCTCTAGGCCTCAACCGCCCCGCAACTATCACTGATCTCCCCATCGAAGTTCTCGAGAACATCGCGGGACACCTTGTCCAATTGGGAGTTGGGGCGGACCGCACCAACTTCATGAGGACACATTCTATGATTCGCCACAAGCTGGTCGAATACCTGCTCTTCGATGCAGTGCAGAATGCCCGGCCCAGGACTATCGTCGGAGCTGTTGCTAACGGCAGGCTCGACCTGCTGAAGGCATTTCACAGCAAGGGGCTGCGTCTTGATACACGATACGGGACGAACAGCTATGACCGATACGATCCCAGCCAATACCTCAAGTACCGGCGAAGCCGGATTACATTCTTGGAACCGGATTCGGACGTACAGATGCCCCAGAGCCTCCAGCCTTTACACTTGGCCGTTGTCCTCCATCACGAGAACATCGTCTCATGGCTTGTTGAAGAGATTGGAGTGCCCCTGAACGAGCCTTGCAAAGAGCTCCATCTGTTCCGGGATCTTTCAGGCGCCCCGGCCGGTGACCGTTTGCCAACCCCCTTGAACCTAGCCATGAGCCTGGGTGACCTGACCATGGTAGAGGCGCTCTTGAAGAAGGGTGCCACCCTGTACAACGACTTCACCACACCTCTCCATTTGGCAGTCACACAACGCGGCTGCAGTCGGCTCGACATGGTCAAGTTGGTACTGAAGCATCTGCCTGGCGACATTGATGCCATCAACCTCGGCGGCATGTCTGCCCTCGGTACAGCGGTCGATAAGCGGACTACGGACCAATACAGGGAGGAGTGCGTCCGTCTTCTGCTCGAAGCAGGCGCGTCTCTCACCGTTGAGAGCCGCTTCGATGCGATCCCCGAGCATCAACTCCGGCTCGCCGATCCAGGTCTCGATGATGGTGCTATCGTCCAGCTGCTTCCTCTGCACATCGCTGTCATGAGCGATAATTATGAGGTGGTGCTTGCCCTGCTAGAGGCCGGGGCGGACTTGAACAGCGTTTCGGAGGGCCACACAGCTCTCCATTGCGCATTCCGAAACACGTCCCTCCCTGGAGAATATCTCAACAACTTTAACCACTATAATACCGACACCCAGAGTCATGATCCCAGGCTCGACATTATCGAGGCTCTCCTGGAAGCGGGAGCCGACCCGAACAGCGAGGTCGCCGAGGTTCCCTTGCGCACTAGCGCTGGTCTTATCGGTAAGATGACACCCATCATGTATGCTGCGAGAGCGACACCGGACCCGAAGATCCTTGAGCTCCTGCTCCGTCACGGCGCTGACGTCAATGCCGTGGACTCCAACGGGCAGACAGCTCTTCACTGGCTGATCGCGCCGCTCGTGACGGGGGACGCTCGGGAACTAGTAGTGACGCCCTACGCTGATCGCCTTGGACCAGCCATGGAGGTTCTGCTCAAGCACGGCTGCGATCCCACCGTCAAAAACAGCAACGGCCAATGCGCGATGGAGCTCGCAGCCAACACCATGCACGGAAACCACTACAACCCAATGTCGCCGGTGTTTTGCGGGGAGGACACCTTGATCCGTCTTCTCCTTGACAGCCTCGACGGGAAGTCATGCTGTGCCGAGAACCGGTGCCTGACCATCGCCCTGAAGCGCTGCTTGACGTGCTATCACGAGGACTGCAGCAACCATGGATGCCGGGCCGCCTACCAGCCTGGTTGTTACCGGACTGCGCTCTCGTTGATGGCCGCTGGAGCCGTACTGTCCGAGGACCTTGTCCGTCGTGTATGTCGGAAATTCCTCACCATTTTCCGGACGCCGAATGAGGAACAGCTTCGGGACCTCATGTATGCAAAACACGAGTACCGGAAGGACGGCGATCCGTTCGGCAATACCATCTGGGCGCTCGGGACGCAGCAGATATGGTTCGACCGTGTGAAGAAGCTGGCTGCCGCAAATAGGCTCCTGGAGAAACCCCGTCTGGCGGTATTCTTCCACCACCAGTCCCTGGCTCGCAAGGAGGGCCTCCAGGCCATTGATCGGATGACGGTGGAGTATGAGAAAGACCAGGAGTACTATGACTCCAATGACGGGACATTCCACCCTGAGCCTGAGTATGAACCGGACCCGCTGGAGGAGGAGGAGAGGGAGATGTGGGATAGGGAATATCTTTCCATCGAGTCCGAGGAGTATCAGGCCATGCTAGATGAGGCATCGGCTGAAGAGCAGGATCATCAGGCTGCCGACGAGGAAGAGAAGACTGATTGTTGATTCAGTTTTGGCTGGAGACGCTTAGCTCGGAGCCAATCCTCATCGCGAAAAGGCGACATTGAGAATCTATCGAGTCGACATTCGGTTCCTTGGAAAGTGAGGAGATCTCACCGCGTTCTTCAGCAGGTGTGTGTATTGTCGGCAAGACACTGACGAGTCAGATGCAGGATTTGGGACAGGGTGTTGCAAGTTTTGAGTATGTAGTCTTTGGCCGGAGAGGTCGGCATTTCCTTTGTTGCTATTTTCGGAAGGGAGCATGCCTGTATTTGTCGAAGTCGTCGTTGCCGCGAGCGAGGAATGTTGTTGGAATAAAGGATCTTGGCTGGCTGGCTTTGTGGGAGGGGCGGCACCAAGGGAGCGCCCCAGGCTACTGGACTAGGGGCTATTAAGCGAAGGCGCCAGGGTGTTATCGCATGAGCGAGGCAGACAAGCTCTAATGAATAAGAATAATGACAACTATCACATGAGAATTTCTTCAAAGCTCCATCCAGCAGCTTTCAAGTGGGAAGCAACTCATCGCCATACAGGATAGAAGGCTTGCCTCCTTTAGCTGAGGTGTCAATGGAAGGAATATCCCATTGTCAGCAGCCCCGAAGCTATGCACTGCATCTCTGCTCCATCTCCTTCGCTTCAATAACCCTCACAGGCACCCCGTTCCCAAACTCAACCAGCGGCCCTCCGTCAACCACCTCGCTACCATTCCAACTAACAATCGACATCCTCTCCCCAGCCGTCGCCACAAATTCCACCCAAGCATCCTGCATAGCCCAGCTCGTCAACCTCTCCAACTCCGTCGACTCCCCGCGGTAATCCCCATGCGTACCAAACACCAACGGCAACTCAGAGCCATGCCAAGCACCCATCCACCCCTTGGGACTGACATTCGAGAAATTCCCCGAGTACAGGTACCGATACACCGGCCCCGTCCCCGCCGCAATCCTCACCTTGGCGGCCTGATACGTCGGGCAGAAGAAGTAGAAGCTCGTCATCTGGTCTGCGAGCTCCTCGTCCACGCCGCTCGGGTCGTACGCGACGAACATGTTGCCGTCCTGGGCGTTGCTGCCTATCAGCGCGGGGAGACGGGCTATATGCCCCCCTTCGGCGCGGGCGGTGTAGTTGCCGAACACGGTGTGGTTGTCCACGACGGGGGAGAACGTGATGAGCGGGGACGAGCCGGCGGTGTAGTACTCGTGCATGAAGTCTTGCATGGCGCCCGCGTCGACACGTCGCATACAGGCCAGTTCGTCGGCGGGGGAAAGGTTGCCGCACCCAAACTGGGAGGCCATGAAGGTGAAATTCGCGTGCAACTGGTCATAGGTGAGGATGTCGATGAACTCATACCCCGAGTCTAGGATGACGCTGTTGATGATGGGGTCGTCCTGGTAGACATAGCTGTAGTACGCTATGGCGATGGAACCGGAGCTCTGGCCCCAGGCACCGATGCGGCTCGGGTCGCCTCCGAAGGCGGCGATGTTGTCGCGCACCCACTCGAGTACCAGCCGCTGGTCGAGGAGGCCGACGTTCTGCTGCTCGGGAGGGAGACCGGCCGCGTTGGGGAAGCCGAGGATGTTGTCCCTGTGGTTGAAGGCTACGACGATGTGGCTCTGCGTGCGCTGGATCCACTCCGTTGGATAGAGATATGGCGTGTCTACTCCACCGGCGATGAAAGCACCGCCGTAGAAGAAGACCAGTACGGGAAGGTTGGTAGCTTTCTTCTCCCGCGGCGCCCAGATGCTTAGGGTGAGGCAGTCCTCGCTTACGGCTCCGGTTGTGTTGAGGCCGCCGAGGTTGAACTCTAGGACATCGTTGATGATGACGCTGGGGAGGTCAGAAAGGTATTGCATGCAGCTGGGCCCGACTTCGGTTGCGTTCAACTCTCTGAATGGTAAGGCTGGCTGAGGGGGTGCGAATCGGAGGTCCCCTAGTGGTGGCCTCGCGTACGGGATGCCGAGGAACTGGCGCACCGCTGGGGCCGAGTTGTCGACTATGCCGTGGACCACACCACCCCTGGTCTGCACTGTGGGGTCCGCATCGCATGAGCTGCACAGCGCTGTTGACGCGAGGGCTGCCCATGCTAGCAGGGCTGATGGTACAGATCGCATTGTGTAATAGGCTGGTTTACATCAACAGCAGCTGCAGAAGACAGATACACTTCCCAGCCCAGCCTCAAATCATCGTCACAGTCTTTTGCGCTGATTTATACATTTCTAAGATGTTGAGTGGCCGGAGTCTACGGCGGTAACGGTACCCGAACAGGGTGCGCCGGTCACGCTTGCATGGGAGCACATTAGCCTATTGACCACGCTGAGCAAGTTTGAGGCGATTTCAAGTATCTCGACTCCTCTGCACATTCTGGAACTACAGCATACACGGTCCGCAAAGAGCTTGGGGCCATACGTGGAAGACGCTGGAGGACAAGGCGCCGGGATGTGACTTGAATGTAGGTAGTGGCTAGTGTTCTAATTTTCTAGTGCGGAATACGACCTGGTGCATTGAAGTGCAGAGCGTCCTGCTACAGGCTCTCCAGGGTACCATGCAATCTATAATCATCAAGAGCCTAACGTCATAGCGTTCCAGCAAGGACGACCTAAATACTTGCGCACCAGCCTTTAAGTGCTGATGCTTCTTACCCATGAGGCACAGCATGGGATGTACACTTATTGCTAGACATAACTGTCTGTCATGCTTCTCTTTCTCACAAAGGTGCTGTGAAATTGTGCCTGATCAATCCCCAGCGTTCGGATGGCCAGAAAGTGCTGAGCTGAGTACATCCCCTATACGCTAAAGGCGTGCCACATGGCCATGACCGACTCTATAACACGTGATACCTTCCTTCCACAAGTTCAGGAACGTATCGATCTTGTTACCAAGGTACGTTGGTTGAGGTGAATCTCAGCCTTTGTCTGCGAGTATTAGAAGACGACGTGTGACTCAGCTTGGCAATGGGAACCAGTTGGACTGATGATCGTTCCGAACAAACAATCTACAAGATTCAAGTTTCGTGATGCCCCAGAACTCTATATAAAGGGCTGGTGCCCAGGTCTGTATGCACTCAGGAGCCGGGCACGAACCAGATTTCAAAACACAACCAGGCAGGAAGTGAACTGTTGACAGCACTTTAATATGACAGAGAGTGTAAGTGTGTGCCCTCGATGCCGATATAACTCTTCAAACAGGGTCAATATTTAAGACCTGGTGTTTTCCTAACATATGGTAGACTCAGAAGACACCAGCGGCCGCGGAGCCTTCGGTCTCCTTTCCCAAATCAGTCAAGGTCTAGATTAGAGCTGCCATGTACTCCGTGATCCTCATCTTGCTCCTGAGCAACACATTCCCGATGCTTTGGTGCCCAGTCTCACGCCCTCCAACAAGTCGGAACCAGCCGATAGGCCCTCATCACGCAGCTAGACGACCTAGCCCCAACAACCGTGTCGTGGGTCTTGATACCGTTCTAGATATGCGATGGGAACAGGTGTCCACAGCGAAATAGAGTGAGCTTGCAAGAGACGACAACAAGTTGAATGGTAGTTGCCAACTCTTCGGTCACGACTCACGAAGAGGGCAAAGTGTCGCACTCCTGCGTGCAAAGCGCAATTACGACGCCAGATATCTGGTTCAACAATCATGGAAGTGTAGACATTGGTGATGATTCCACGCGAACACGTCCTCCTGACATGAATTCTCCCAACAGTATCGCAAAGACCGGTTGGTCTACGTTTTGGAGCCCAACATCCCAACAGTGTTAATCATGGGTTGCGCCATTGATTAGGTGTGACTACCAGACTTTGTCCCGACGCGCAACTATGACTCGGCTTTTTGATCGATCGAATACGTGTGATTCCTGTGCAATACCTAGATGATTCGGTCTCCGAGCTGGCCAATACATATATAAGGGGGTTGCCCCGACGCTCAAAGTGGCCTCTGATCTTCACTCATCAACCATTCCAGCAGCAGCAAGCCTTCGATCACCTGACAAGACTACTGAAACCGAGAGACATGGCGGAGAGCGTATGTGTCCCAAGCAGGTTCTCTGGGTGTTGCAGTCCCCGTGTGCTAATCCGCGTTCACAACCAGAGCAAGAACTCGAAGAGGCCTTTGGCCACAGCCCCCAAGCAGTGGACGGCGCTTTGCCAGTTCTACCCATACACGAGGTGCGAGGCTACAGTCGAGATAGTCGAGCACGACCACGCGGCAATGGATGAGCGGGCGGAGCATATCCGTCGGCACTATCGCGAGTGTCCCGAGACATGCCCAAGACCTTGCACTGCTGGCTGAGGAGCTGTCCACGCTCCAAGATTGACGAGAAGGACCCAACCAAGGACGGCGGGTTCAAATGCCTTAATGCGGATGACATGGAACCAAACTTCAACGACCACCTGCTGCATATGATGCAGCACTTCAAGGACGATCCCTCGCTGACGAAGAGGGATCTGCGAGCTGATGACAAGAAGATCATCTCCGTTGGGCTTGCCACAGGCGAGATATGGAAGGCGTACAATGAAACCGGCGTTTTGCCCAAGGAATCCTTCGAAGACTTCTGCAAGATTCTTCGAACCGGCTGCTGGGATGGTACAGAAAAAGAGTGGATGGATATGATGGGAATACCACGAGGAAGTCGACCCCGAGGAGAGGCCCGAGTTGATGTGGGACACTTTAACCTAGGTCCTCAGTGCCTTCCATGTAACGAGCTCCTGATTAAGAAGGAACCTGGAGGCCATAATGCAGCTTGAGATATCAGCGACGTTATGCTGTGTATGAGGTAGTATCATCGAGGTCGTGCCTCAGTCATTTTGATTTGGTGATTTCCAAGATTGTGTATGCATTTGGGAATCATAGAAAGGTATGAGTCCAAACTCGGACCAGTGTTGAACAGTCTCAAACCATGCTGATGTCACAACTTCCGTATATGTACCTTACCTTCCTCAGTTAAGTACCTGCTACGCAATGCTCCTCGTTCACACCTGCTGTATCCGAATCTACCCACCGCCCATGTTTATATTGTTAAGTACCCCCTTTCTCCCCTCTTTTGATTCTCTTCCTCTTTTCTTCTTCAACCAGGGGTTCGGTTTCTAAAGCTTTCTCCGAGAGCTTTTATTGTGTTTGTCAACTCTTGTGCTCTTCTTGTTAGTATTTGGCGACTCAGTGTCGTCTGTGTTGTGTTCGCCCGCTTTTGGCGGTTAGTCTCTCCTCCTCCTCATCCGCATCATCCCCCTCCCCCTCCTCATCACCTCCTCCCGGCCGGCACGATGTGCATTTTCGGTGCTGCTCGCGGCCGAGTGCATGGCTGGACCTGGGACAGGTCACCGGCCGTGTTGTCTGGCTGCTTCTCCTCTGGCACATCTGGACCGCCTGGAACGTCGCGTACCTCATGGCCATCAAGGACATTTTCGTGGCCAACCAGGACTACATCGGGTTCGAGCCCCGACCGGAAAGAGTCCCCAGCGGCGTCGTCATCTTGCTCTGGTGGGTCGTCACCAAGTTCTTCTCCGTCGGCCCTGTCTTCTACATGTGGTGGACGCAACACGGGTTCGTTCTGCCGCCGCCCGTGACCAAGGCCATCATGATATCGACCAAGGAGATGGCGTGCCTGGCCACCGGCCGCCCGCAGGATCTGGACTTCGCCCGTCTCGTGCTCGCCGTGTCCCAGCTCGACCGAACGAGATTTCGGTCTTGCGGTCGATGCGGAGATTTCCCCCTTGGCGACCGGGTTTATCATTGTCATGCCTACGACCGCCACTACCCCCTGTACGACCATTATTGCGGCTGGCTGTGGGTTATTGTCTTCAGCAAGACCATCAAGCCCTTCCTCCTGTTCCAGGTCGGTCTCGCCATGGATGGACTGTATACGATGATTGTGTCGCTCTACTGGGCATCAGCTGCCCCTACTGTCGGAAGGAGACTCCTCTACGGAGTACAGGCTGGCGTCGTTGCCGTGCTTCTTACCGTGGGTGTCGGGCTCGTTGCGGCGTGGCATCTGGTGGCTTGGCGTTCGAAACACGGTCGCCTTCGAGATGCAACCTCGCCAGTGGTGGCTGGTACGCACGTCCCGGACAAAGGCCTACGAGTTCGTGGGTATCTATCGGCAGCCAGGCGGACCCTGCACCCCTGGGAGCTGACAAAGATGGAGAACCTTCGTCAGGTGTTAGTTCGCCTGGTGTTGCTGGGTCTGAACCCTGTGATGTGTAGTCTGAACCTTGTGGTCTTCGGTCTGAACTCTCGGACGGATATGCAAACTTGGAGCTCAATATGCACTGGTGACGTGTCGACGAAACTGCCGCAACCCTTGAACTCTAATGGTCGCTGCCTGTGGTACAAGATTCTGGGTCCTCCCTCAACCCATTCTCAAATTTTCCATGACCACAAATATCCACCTCCACAGGATCACATCGCTGATCGCATTGCCCACAGAACCACATTCGATCAACTGGACTTCTATCTGCACGCTACAACCGCTCGTCCCCATTTACACCATACTGGCCACCAGTCCGCCATCGTCCGACCTCGGCACCACTGACTGCATTATCCAGCAGGCACCTGTTACATCGATCGACTGGACACACGATACGTCGATCGCCAGGATACAGCTTTGCACGCGACAATCGACTGGACACCGCTTCGCCCGCGACTTCCCGTCATCGGTCACTCCACCTGGGCGTCCCCTCACACGGAGATACGCCAAAACCGCTTGACGCTATGCATACGTCCCGGAACGCTGTCCTCGGTCTCGCATTTTTGGTCTTGGCCGCCGAGGGTCTTACGACGCCTAACGAGGGTGCAGTCCTCGCCAGCTTGGAAGGCCTCCCTGCTTGTTATGTGAGTGACCACACTTGATCATCCCGGAATCTCTGTTGAACCACTTCCTGACTGACACTTCTGACAGGGAAAATGCTTCATCTCAGAGGCCCATCACTCTTGGCCTCATAACCCATGGGAGATAGATCTGAAGGAGTGGTGCAAATACCCACAAGTATTGGGCAGCTTCTGGATCGGGGAACATCTGATACCCTGCGCAAAAGTGAATTGTGTGCACGCACAATGACTTCATCATCAACGGTGAGTCGTTCTTCCCCAAACCTTTACACTGACTTGAGCCGATCGGAGTCTGAATGTTTCGTTGTAGCGTCCGACGCCTGGAGGGAGAAGAATTGTTCTTGAGTCAAGAAAGCTACGGAAAAGTCAAGGCTACACGGCAAAGGTGAGACAGCCACAAGCCCACGGATAGCTGGTGTTTGCAGCTTTTTAGGGCGGACAACTTGCTGAGTGTTTTGCAGTCGCCTATCGGGCTCCGCAGTGACCTCTAATTCAGAGCAATTGCAGAGTCTGGGAAAGGGTAAGGCTGGAGAGAGAGTTACTTGCAAGTAGAGGCGCAGAGGGTAGACAGAAAGGGGGTGAGGATGACGCAAAGGGGCTGTTGAGTGTTACGGTCAGAGCATAGAGACGACCTTGTTACAATTCCAAGTCGAGGATGGAGCCATAACGTAAAGCATCTCTACCTACTGTAGCCGTGGAATGCCATGGTTGTACCTGTCAACCTGATCCTCTCGCAGTGCGGCAATCGGAACCTACCCGATGTGACGTCTCGCCACTTCTGATGTTTCGTGACGTTCCCACTTGCAGAGCTCTCCTGGTTAAAGCCGTTGTCGTAGCCTGTCTGACCTTCCATGTTGCCACGCTGGTCCCATTGAAGTCATTCGGGTGAAACGGATTCCTGCGAGTTGCAAGCCATTCCTCCAGAGCACTGGAACGCAAAGCCCACAGTCATTGTAGTTAGAGATCAAACAGATTCGAAGACGGACCATTTGGATTCAATAGACCTCATGTTGTCTTTGTTCGCTGCTTCCGAAGTCGAACAATGACTGATGACTGAATGTGTTCGTCACAATTGTTACCACTCAAAAACCGCCAAAAGTCGCTAGCAATCTCAACTGCACACAAGTTTACGGGACCACAATGATTTGTTATTTTCATGTCCATCTGAACGCGATATTGCAAATAATCTGTTTTACATGGCGCCCTAATACCTTGCAATAATGCGCAAGTACGAGCATCCTTGAGTTCTGGAGCTGTATATGAAACTGGGAGTGGTGCTTGGGCGTTGTTTACTTGCCCCTGACCAGGTACTCTTCGGTTGTCACCAGGATCGTGTTATTACAGATGAAGCGGCCTAAAAGTCCAAACAGGTCCTCGCTACTTACTTGACTGCTTTCCAAAATTGAAACTCTCCAGCCGGTAGAGTGAATCGTTACTGTCTGTAGGTAAGGTACCAGTGATCCAGCAGGGCGGTGTAGCAGTCTAGTGACTTAACTTCTGACTTTGAAGTAAACAGCCGGTGCAAAGACTAGGAGAGTACGAGACTACGAAACGACGAGACTACGAAACGACGGGAGACTACGAAACCACGAGACTACCGAACCACTGAAGACGGGATGCCAAACACAACCCCAGGCGGAATCTGTACTTGGGCCTGAGGATGAGCCTGCGTACCGTATTGGGCGTTTATACGTCTGGAATAGCCTGATCAGGTTGTCGCGTGTGGCTCAAGGCAGTTCTAAGGTGGGAGGGATAGTATATATCTAGTACGAGGTCACATATTCACAAAGGATTGGTATACCAATTGGTAGGAAACGGGTGTATATTGATCTTAAGGGTTCCTTAATCAGCCAAAAGAGTGGTGTCTTCTCTAGGTTTCTCCCCCGTAGTCGAGACCCCTACTTAGGTATTGTAGGTGTCTTATACGTGACCCTTTTCCTACCAAGATTTTCTGTTTACTAGGCCCCTGGACAGCATCCCCGCGTCACCACGAGACTGCAAGACCTAATACAAAAGTAGTAGTCTCGTATAATACTATGGCCAGTTTGGGGGTAATAGGATGCAAGATGGTGCACAAAGAGCCACTTGGGCGGTGCACAAGTAGTAGGGCTCGAAAGGAAGGCTCCTACATGAAAATTTGCTGGCAGAACTTGCCTCCCAGATTTGAGAAACGGGTCTCGCCTTCAAACCTTCTGTTTGACAGAATGATTGCTCGCAATCACGGACTGTTGGAAATGGGTTCCGCGCCTCTGTTTCCATTTCCATATACCCTGTCTTGCCTCTCGTTGTTCGTCCATCTCCGTCGTCTCGTAGATCATCATTGGCATCCGCGTCGCAAGACATCGATCTCCATTGGTCGCCCCATTATGTGTCCTTTGATATGTGCGATTATGCTATTCGTCAATACGCCAGCAGCAGACAGCAATTATGCAGAATACACTGCTCGCATATTTTGTGGGGTTATCATGCACCTCACATGCAGCTGCGACTGGTCAAAGTCCGCGAACCTGCGGGAACACCGATGGCATCAGTCGTCGAATAGTTGGGTGTGCCTCCTTTTCTTGCTCCGATCCTCCGCGTGGGATCTTGTTGGGAACTGAGACGTGGCAGCTTGAGGAGCTATTGCAACAGATATAGTGCTAGCGGTACTTGTCGCAGAAAGCGTAGCAGCGTAAGGTCGCTGAACTCCAAAGTCTTTTGAGCGCCCAGGACCAGAACAGTACAACACCCAAAGATACTGGAGTGATACTGCTTTCCAGAATTGCCGGGCCAGCCTCCTATCATGTCCGAAAATCAAAAGCGTTCCTCGTCCAGGAACAGACAAAAGGAGTCCAAGTGGTTTAGGAGACAATCACCCTCGGGCATCGAAAGTGCTGGGCGGTGCCGGCGAGATGAACCAGGGGCTGAAAAGGACACTCGAGTCAGAGCGATGCGCCACGGACAAGGCCTCACAGGATCGTCAGTCGTATCATCAGGGATGGTACGGACAGGACGGCGTCCAAAAAACGGAAGCGGACTCGCCGTTTCATCGATTACCCGATCCGCCGCCACTAACAAGCTCCCCAAGCTGCCGACTCACAGAAGTAACCGCAGACGGTCTTCAGCGGATAAGGATCCGGAAGAGCCTTCGTCAACATGCCCATACTGGCAGGCCCGAGATACAGAGCCTGAGCGCCAAAGCAGGACGCGGCACCGCAGCTGGAGCGCGACACGGATGCGCTCATCCTCTCGAACCCGGCAATTCTTTTCGAGAGATGCACCGGAGGAAATTGATTACAACGCGAAAGCAGTCAAGCTCGGCGCACAAGGGTCCTTCTTCAAGTGTAACGACGAACGCAAACGCCTCATGATCCAACTCCGCATCGACGCCATGGAACACGGGATGATCGGCGGGATGTGCGTCGTGCACTTCCTCATCAGCTTGGCCATCGAACGGGGCGACGCAAACCTCCTCGACACCGTGTTCGAGCTGCACTTCCGGTCCTCGGCGACAAAAGACCCGGCGGTTTTGGTCGAGCACAACGACCTCGAGCGCACCGGCGACAGCGCCGCGGTGCATCACACGGCTGAGAAGTCGCGGAGCCTTTCCCTCGTTCTGGGGTACGACAAGTTCAACCTCGAGCAGAAAGGGGAGTACCGCAAGACGTGCGAGTGGGACGTGGACGACCAGTACCGCATCGAGATGACCAATGCCAGCGACCACTTGCACGTCCGGCTCTGCAGACCTGGTGAGACCAAACACATCAAGCCGCCTACCAAGATCCTCGTCCACGCGGCCATCGCGTGTCCCCGCGGTCAGGGGCTGGATGTCGCTGGCAAGGTCCTTGTCAAGAAGCCTGAGAATATCGAGGCCGCGGGGGAGTGGAGGAAGGTCGACTTGGACAAACTGAGGCCGAGCAAAACGGAGCATCTTCCGCTACCAGAGGATGACTTTGGCGTTGACTGCACCATTGCGGTGGAGAAGAAGAACTTGGAAAAGTACCGTACGATAATGCATATCCTCGACAGGACGTTGGGGAGCAAGGATCCAACTACTGAATGGTGCGGTGATGCCCTCGCAAAGCATATGAGAGACGAGATAGCAGTAGAGGAGGAGAGGAGGGAAGAATTAGAGGAGAGGAAAAGGGCCTCCGGCAACAGACAGGAAGAAGCAAGAAAGACGGCTAAAGAAAGGAGCAATAGTATGGCGAAGGATGACAAGTAGCGGAGTTTATACCTTCTGAGGCAGATCATCTACAACGACTAGCGCACGCTTGAAAGATACACCACATGAGTTACCAATACATTGTCCACATCCGTACCACGCTGCTAGCTCATCTCGAGTCTGTTCGAACATGAAAATATCCCTCCTATTGCGCGAGCGTGCAAAGAGTCTTCCAGCTCCTCAGAGTTGTGGCAGTTGCCACCCAAGCAAAGACCGCTCCGTGAACCCAACAACAGTGATCTCCTCTGAAATCATCCGTTCTTCGGGCCTCGTGCTCAGATCTATGGGCAGCGCAATCATGGTATCAACGGGAACTGCGTCGTGGTCGGAGTTGACGTTGTCAAGGTGCATCCCGACGAACTTGTTGAACCCTTCGATGCAAGTCTCGACTTCATCCCCGCAACTCAAACTCCGGGCCTCAATATGGCCGTCGGGGTATCGAGTGATGGCGACGAGGATGGGCGCGAAGATCCACATAAGATGGGTGCCGACCTGCTGGACACCGTCTTCTGTTATCTCGTCTCGGACGACGTCTTGTGGGGGTATGCCCAAAATCTCCTCACAGCGGCGTATGCTTTGCCAGGCATCAACCGCCAGGAAATCATGCATGTCCACTCCCTCAAGTACAATTCCACCGCCGTAACTTCTAGCGCTAAGCGGAGCAGCAGTGAAGTTATTGCTCTCCAGCCGGATGTTATCCCAACAGCCCAGGGTAAACCAAAGGCTACCATGGGCCATAAAGTTGAGGCTCCCTTGCTTCCAAGGCCAGCGTGAGAAACTCCTGGCAATGTTGTCTGGATTGATGATTGCGGAAGGAAAGAAGACAACCATGCCCCTGGTACTTCATATGTGGGCGATACGTACCACAAGCCGTCACAATCTGTCAGGTAAATCTGGCCCCGCTGTCGCAACCAGACCAATGTTGTAGAAGCTGGGCCGTTTATCAAAACAATGAGAAAGCTGCTTATAGCGGCCTCCGAGCCCGTCTGAGAGTACAAATCCCTCACTCATGCGCTTCACAAACCCAAGGTGTTCAAGTCGACTGCAGGCTTCCTGCAGTCGCATCGAGTGCTCCTCTAGACGGCGTAGTGGCATAGAATTGATCTCTCTGCCGGGCCAAAGCATGATTGAGCATATGTTCTATGGCAAGCGATAGCAAGTGACCATCATAAGCTCTCCAGTCGAAAATGGTGCTGGCCTCTTGCTGGGGCCTGGTTGAATTCTCAGATAAGTCCGATGCGAGATCTCCGAAGAAGTGGCCGTCCAGTATGACGCAGTTGGTGTTATCCCCGTTGACATACTCAAATTGTGTTGCCCGCTGATGAGTGGTGAGGCAGTGTACGTAGCAAGAAAAAATACTACATGTACCGTTGTCGTTATAACGTGGGCACCTGTGCGTTGCATTCCGTCCGTCCATGGTCGTCACGACAAGAATGCCGACGTTGTCTATCGGTAACGCTTGGCTGAATGCAACAGTGTCAAATCCCGATGAAGGAAGGTCTTCCAGAAACGTCTGATGATGTGGAAGTCTGGAAATCGGTATAGTCGGTATTCATGCTCAGCTGGGTGAAGCTAAATGCGTCCTCGTCGTCTTCACTGTCGTCATCTTCATCCCTTGGTGCTGACCACCTCCGGGAGACCAGTTCGGCAAGTATCACGTTCAGCTCCGGCTGAGCACAGCTCACAACGTTTCGACCACCTTCCAACGTTGCTCGGATAGGGCCAACAAGTGGCTCAAAATTCTCAAGGCTGCGGAGGACTTCTGCTTGTATAGGAGGCTCCGGTCGAGGTTGAGTCGGATGCCTTGCTCGAAATCCTTTCCCCAGCCAACGATCCAGAAGTGCTATCTGGTTCTCGTATCTCCAAGCGGCAAGCACAACCAGTGGTTGCTGACGAGAAGCATAAACGTCTGTAATAATGCCCAGAGCCAGCTCGAAGTCGATCCTCGGATGGAGAAATTCGTGGACGAATATGGCACCAACATTGTCCATCCCTCCAGTTGGACCATCATCGGTGACCTGCTTCGAATCCAAAACAGACTTGGCGAACTTCTTGTAGGTCGTGAAGTACGTCTCCTTGTTGTCAAAAGAGCCGTCGGGCATGACATCGTCATTTTCGGTTCGCACTCCTGAGACTACCGACTGGCTGACGTCTTCGCACGACTGTGGGCTCAAGGTCGTGTCATGGGGATGCCGTTTCTTCCGAAGAACTCCCACGAGTGCTTCCTCGGCAATGCCAGCTTCGATATTGGTTGGTGACAGGCCAATGACTCGAGCGGCGCCATGGGCTGCTTGAAGTGCAGTGCATATTGCTGCCTGGGCCTCGAGGTATGCGGGTAAGTCGAAGGTCGGCACGCGGAAGTTGATGTACAATGACTACGTGTTCCGGATTGTATAATGAACCTTTTCGATGATGGGGCTGTGGTGTTCTTGCGTATGGTTTGCCATTTTGGGGAGGTTAGGTGGTGGCAGTCGCAGACTGATCCAAGTGGGTGACGAGAATTGAGGCAACGATCGGCCTCGGCTCCAATGCGGCTGAAAGAATGATGAACGTCGGCAGGAAGCGGTCAATCGAAGATGCGTGGGAGGAAATCGAGGGAAGGAGGAGGATTGTTTGCTGTTGTTGTCACCATGGGCTCGTCGTGACGATTTAAATTCGTCACAACGGAGGGTGAGGAAAGGACGTTAATAGTAGAAGAAGAACAACGGCAGAGGATGGAGACCGGGAGATAAAAGTCGAAGAAGGATTGGAAGAAGGTGAGGAGCGATGGGAGGAAACAGTGGAGTCAGCTTATCAAAAACAGATTCTCTCGTGAGTTTGCAGTGTGAAGGAAAGACGACTTTGGAAGCCGCCTCCAAATTGGCGAGTCCTCTCCTTGCAGTTTCGCTTCATCGCACCTTCCCTCACTCTAGGACCAGTACCAAGGGCAAAAACGATGGAGATTCAGGCCGAGCAATCTGCGCCCTAATCTAAGGTACCTGTTCAGGTCAAACGGAGAGATAACTTCCAGGCATGTATTTTCACAAAACAAGCCCCGAACCATTCACTTCCTCAAGTCCTTACCCGATCCTGGTTCTCTCCCTGTCAACCTCTTTTAATACGTCCTTCCTTCGCATGAAAAGCAGCACTTACCCCCGGCACAAAGGAGATAAACGACGCCGTGTACTCCTTCATGTCCCTCTCCTTGTCCCACTCAATTTCGACGTCGAAGGCCGCCAACACAGCGCCGATTGCCTTGATCAAGATAAACTTGGCTAAATCCTTGCCGGCACACATCCTCGACCGACCGCCCCAGATCAACAAGTTGTTCTGCATTACAGACCTCACCTCCTTATCCTCAGCCATCCATCGTTCGGGCTTGTACTCTTCGCAGTCTTCGTCGAAGATGTCCGGGTTGCGGTGCACGACGTACGGGTTGGAGTCGACGTTCGTGCCAGCTGGGATCTCGTAGCCGTCGATTATCACGCCGCCGGCGGGGGCGACGCGAGGTATGGGAGCTGTCACGGCAGGGTACATCCGCATCGCCTCCTTGATACAGGCCTCCAAATACGGCAGGGCGACGAGCTCACTGTATTTGGGCGGGTTGCTCAAGTTGGCTCCCTGAATTTCCGCGACGAGACGTTTCTGCACGTCCGGCCTGGTGCTGAGATTGGCGAAGAAGGACAGAGCGGTGGACAGGGTTGTCCCGTTTCCGGCTAGCGCTGTGAGGGCGGCCATCTGCGGAGTCCATTTGGGGTTGATCTCGGACTTCCTCGCCGTGAGCAACTTCATGTCCTTGACGAGATTGTGGGGGAGACTATCGAGGCCGTCCTTCTCCTGCAAACCATTTGGGAAGTTCTTCCTCACGGCGGGCATGAGGAACTTGACAAAATGGTCGAACTCCAGGAAGTACGCAATAGGCGTCACCTTGCGCAGGAACTGGTAGACTCTGGTCACCATCGCTGACTGACCCATGACCGTGAAGGTCCTCCACTTTCGCCAGTCATGGTGGCTTGTTCCGTGGTCGTGGCCGTCTCTGATATACCCCGGTCGGGTCGAGAATAGGAGCTCGCCGAGCGCATCGCAGATGTATGAGTGGAACAACTCCTCCAGGTCGTGCTTCTGAACTTGTTTCTCCCTGATGAGCGCAATGAAGTCAACCAGCACTCGGTCCAGACCTTGCTCATGCTGGGTCACGCCCGAAGTCGAGTATATGGGCCCGTACAAGCGCCGTTGCAGCCTCCGCTTCTTTTCGTTCAGCTCAGAGAGCAGCAGCAGCGAGTCTGGGTCGTTAGGGTCCTTGATTCTGACGGCGTTATACCATGCGCCCTTGGTGAATTCTGTGCCCAGGCCATGGACGGTCATCATCGCTTCTGCCGACCAGACGCTGACATCGTTGGGCGCTATCCGCACCACTGGTCCGTATTTCTTGTGGACATTGAGATTGGTCTCTTGGAAGTTTACTCGATAAACGCTGTAAAACTTCCAAAAGCGCGAGAAGCGTGCGATAAACGGTCCTGGTACGCGGGAGAGTGGGTGAAAGAAGATGTTGTATATGAAGTTGAAGACCAGCCAGGCGCATAGGCATATTCCGAGTATCTTGACGCCCGGATCTACCATCGTCCGACTGGTCGTGTAGAACCGTGACGTGTCGTCATTGCTCACTTTGGGGAACATGTTCGCCGATTCTCCCAAACCTCAAGAATACTCTCTTGGCGGGCCATCGTCGTGGCATGGGGAGATACTTATAACCAGGTATGAGATCGTCCAAATGCGGCAGTCAGACGCGACATCACCCCCGTGGGCCCCATCCCAAGATTGATGACACGCTCCTCGCGTGTTGTCTATAGTGGTATCAGTAACAATACCCCGGCTCCCTGAGTCCGAGGACACAGTCAGCAGGCATATTGTGGTTGCGAGCGCCGAGCAATAGTAATGTTACTCTAAGTCTGACCACTGTGGAGCACGCCAATGGCCATGCCTTATTGTACGAGTGAGGGCTGGGCAGAAAAGCGGTAATACATACCGCTATTTCTTACCCATTTTGCTGGGCATGAGGGACTCCGGACCGTAATAATAACATGTACTTACCCATCCAAGAGGTTCCCTTTTGAAACACCGATCATCCTTGGTCCACTGACGTGAGCGACCGCCAAAACTAGTTGCTGGTAGAGTATCACTGAGTATACGCGTGAACACACGAATAGTAAACTCAACCGGCCCACTGCACATCATGGAATCAACGCATCGTTGCCGATCATGTAGTGTTTCCATGATTGATGGGAACCTTAACTGGGGTGTACAGCGACAAGCCATTGTCGACTGGGGCTTCATAACTAATACCCAAAAGTTCAACTTATCGTCACCTTAGTAGAAGCTGAAGCAGTCACAACTCAGTCAAAAGATATGCAAGAAAAAAGACGCTGCCCATACGCTTTGACCGGTGATGGCTACCGCTAGCGCCCCCATCATGGGGACTCGAAGCCGGTTGAATTCCACGAACGCGGGTAGATTACTATAGTTCATCTCCGGGGTAAGGGACTATGTATCAATTGGTCCGGCTCCAAGTCCCTGTCCGGGTACTTGTTTGCAATTTCCAAACTCCGGATAGGCCCAGCGGGTCGATGCAGCGTTGCGATTAGAACGGCCGACCTACCAGAGATGGGATTGTATCTGGGTGGGCACTGAAGTCTGAGATAAGAACGAATGTGCCACCGGCGGTTATGAATGTGCCCTGGGATTTTGCTTTATCAATGGTGGCGGGTGAGAAAGAAGAAAGTGAATGAAGTCGGTGTTGTGGATGCCGCCAACGTGCATGTGTAAGTGAATTATGCAACTATCCGTTTACCATGTCTCTCTTGCGTACTGACGTATACGCCCTAAGAGCCGGAAATAACCCCCACTACCTGTCAAATCCCATCCAGAACTACTGACTCCTTGGCTTGTCAAGTATGCTAATTCTCGAGCAGGCTCAAACAGTTTGTCCCGATCGTCACCCCAACGACTCCCAATGGCGTACGGCACATGCAGATCTATCAAGACGACGGCACCGGTCGAAGGACTCGGCAAAACTGGCGAAGCTTTCATACGCTAAGTCGCCGCTTAAGCCATATCTGGGTTTTATGATTGCATCGCGTTGAACATCTCCAAGCAGGCCAAAGGAGCTTGTGCGCCATTCCCCATAAGCAGCCAAATGTCAAACGGCATATGAGGGGCAAGATCTCATCGAGCTTGTGGCCTTGCTTTCTCTTCAGTTCCGAGAGTTCAACGACACCACGAACATGACAAACGGACATCAAGGCCCCTCCCCCCAATCAACACAGGGCACGGATCATCAATCAAGCTCCAAGCGCGCAGTAGCGTCGAGGAAGGTGTGCTGGCGTGGAGGCTCGAACCCTTGCCGTCAATCCAGCTGATCAACACGATCGACGCAGGGGCCGGGCGACGACAGACCAACGGACAGGGGTTCCAGCCAACCAGGTTCAGCAAGCCATCCCATTCCAGCGCCTCCACACGAGCTATCGCCGCACATGCTGAGCTTAAACCACCACTGCCACCTTGGCACGTTGACCTGTCAAGTTTCTCGAGCTGCATCGCCGACTCAATCGGGCTTAAACACCATCAAGCTCCCGCACACGAATGGGAAGGGTTTCCGTCGCCATACCTATCTAGACTAGTCTAGCACTAGCGATGTATCAATTCGCCGAAAAGCCATATGCCGTCGATCAAAGCGTATGCCTTTTTCACGACCGAGAGCCGTGCCTGAGCGCGGATCACCGCATCTTGGTGGAAGATGAGGGTGTGGTGCCACCATGCTCATGTCCGATGCTGTGCTCCCGCTCTTTGCCAGGTGGCTGTACGCCCAACGAGACCTTGGTTGTTGGGTATAAAGCAAACATGACGGACTCGCGTCGCGGGGAGTCCGAGAGGTCTTCTCTACATCAATTTTTATGTCCCTCTTCTTCTTGACTGACTCTTTTTCTTCTGCATCTTCATCACTGCTGCGGCATCTGACCTGATTCAAATAAACAATCATGCGTCTCCCATCATGGCTCACCTGGTATAAAAAGCCAGAGTATCGTGATATCAAGGAGTACTCAACGGAAGTCCGCTCCGGTAGACGGCAGCTCAGTCCCGATGGTCGTGGGAAGACAGCCATTCCCAGTAAACTGAAGCTGGAGAGGATTTTGCAGAACAAGACATGTAAGTCTCAACATGCGTTTGCTATGTTAGCGGCCAGTCCTAACACTTCTCCTAGGTAGCCCAATGTCGCTTTATGATTTCTACATGTATCTTAAATACATCGAGTTCTCGGCCGAGAACTTGGAATTCTACATCTGGTATGCCAGCTCAGTCCTTTGACTCAATGATACCAACACTGACAAAAACACTTCAGGTTCAAGAACTACGAGACCGCCTACCTGAAGATGGGCAACGACAAGGACGACAATTCCGTCCACAGCTTCCCGGAGAGCACGTCTTCCCAAGTCCAACTGGCCGAGAAGCTCCCCAACATCGACGTCTCCGACTTTTCCGTAGACGCAGAAGTCGGTAAGTCCTCTGTCGCGTACTCTCCCTGGTCACACGCAGCCACCACTAACACGGGACACCCCACAGCCAAAGACACAATCGACCGCATCACCCGAATGATCAGTTCCGAAGCCCTCTGCACCAGCGGCAAATGCTCCCCCTCAGTAGGCCAGCGCGCCCGGTCCTTCATCCGCCCGGATCCCGCTACCGCCTTCCCGTCCCCTCCCCAGCCAGCAGCCAAAACCCAAGGGGTCCAGCAACATCCGCTCCCGGGCAGCAACACCTCTTCTTCCGGCCCACACTCCGAACTCAACGCCATAATAGAGACCTTCCTCCTCCCCGGCTCAGAACAGGAACTCAACATCCCCCCTCTCCGCCGCGACGCCGCCCTGCTCGGCCTCCGTTCCTCCTCCGACCCTGCCCACCTCCGCCCCATAGCGGACCACGTCTACTCCCTCCTCCGCAACTGCTCGCACCGCAACTTCGTCCGCCTGGGCGTGTCGAACGGGACCTTCGAGACGGTCTGCGTCGCCACCGGTTTGGGTATCGTGCTCACCCTAGCCGGGTTTCTTACGATGTTACTCCGCGCTTGTGTCCCCTTCGTCGGCGCGCATACGCGATGGAACGCCTTCGCCCCGTGGCCGATGTGGTGGTTGGGGGTTAGTCTGATACTTTCGGGACTGAGAGGGAGTTGTTTCTTCTTGCTGCTGTTTAGCCGTCGCCAGCCGCTGCCGTGGGAGAGGTTCGATGATAACGCGAGTGTGCTGTCGCAGCGCAGCGGGATTGTGAAGGTGTTGAGCCGGCTTATGATCTTTGACAGGAAGTTCAAGGTGCAGGACGAGCATCTGAGGCGGTTGCAGAGGAAGATTGTCTTGCAGAGCTTGATTGGGGGCGCAGTGTTTGCAAATCTGGCGGTGTTGTTGTTTGTGTTTCTGCCGGTTTGGAGGGAGACGGTTGGGGTATGAGGAGGTTGGCTATGGGCGTTGGGGGTGGGTAGGGGGTAATAGCGGGACGAATTTCGAGGGTGTAGTTCTATCTCTATCCGTTAACGATAACCACAACAGTATCGGCACTTTCATCTCGAGCTTGGTTCAGAATAGCATTGCGTGCCGATACTAGACAGCCACCCCGGTTGCTTGGATGACCTTCTCCCCACTCCGCTCCCCTTCCACCTCGGCGCCGTCCTTCTCCCTAATCTCCTTCAGCTTCCTCTCGACCCTGATATCCCTCCACCCCAGTCCCCAAGCAAACCCAAACGCAGCCACACTAACCCCGACACCAAGATACATCGTCCGGTCAACGCTGTCACTGTACGCCTTCAGCACAGCGGCAAGCTGCTCGGGTCCCAGACCCAGTTTTCGCACCGAGCTCGCTCCAATCCCAATAACGACCTCCGGGTCGATCCCCGTCTCGGCTACGCGCTGGGTGAGTAGCTTGCGCAGGCTGTTGCTGAAGATGGTATTCGCCGCGACGAGGAAGACGGCGCCGCCCATGTTCTGCCAGAAGATGACTATCGCCATGGCGATGGAGATCTGAGAGGCCGGCACGATGTTCTGTATTGCTATATACGCCTGTAGGGAGTGAGCGCAAGAAAAGGGGGGAGAAAGGAAGGGCGGGAGCGGAGGAATTGGGTGCTTACCGCCGCAGACATCGAGCCACTGCCGGCGCCGTAGAAGACTTGGTAGCCTATCCACTTGGCTGCTGGAGTGGTGGGACTAAGCGTTGACAGCAGACCATATCCGACGGCGGAGATGCAGGCGCCTGCTAGTGTCCATGGGAGGTAGTAGCCCAGTACCTCGACTGTGTCGGTTGTTAGCAAGTGTGCAAAATTGTAGACGGGCGGCCAGAGGAGGAAATCCACTTACTCAACATCCCTGACATCATTGTAAACAAGATCATGCCCAGAGTCGTGGGCAACAAGTGCACACCACTCATGAGAGGCGAGTCGTCATGGACAGCCTGGAAGTAGATGGATATATAATAATCCGCAATCAGAACGCTGCCGAGGACAAAGAACATATTGCCCGCCGCCGACCAGATGATGCGGTGTCTCAGCATCGCGAACGGCACCATGGCATTATCGCCCTCTCGGTACTCCCAAGCCAAGAAAAGCGCAAACGTCACTGCCGCGCCGACGAATAGACCAATGACGACCGAGCTGTCCCACGCGTGCTCGTTGCCACCGTACTGCAGGCCGAGCAGGAACATGATAGCCGCGGGGCTGATGAGTACAAACCCGGGCAGGTCGAGGGACTTGATCGCCGTGCCGAGGACCTGCCTCGCGGGTGGTTTGGCCTCCGGCTCGGGCACGCCAGTCAAGAAGAGCAGCAGTGCGACGGGCGCGCCGAGCACGAGGTTGATGTAGAAGCACCACCGCCACGAGACGTACTGGGTGAAGGTTCCGCCGAGGATCGGGCCCAGAGCCAGGCCCACCTGCCCGAGACCGATGTTGAGGCCCATGAACTTGGCTTGCGCCCGGGGTGGGAGCACGGCGGCGATGATGGTTAAAGCGCCGGTGTCGATGCCCGTGCCCCCGACGCCGGCGATGGCGCGGCCGACGATGAACATTGAGGACGAGGTGGCGGTGGCGCAGAGGAGAGAACCCAGTTCGAAGATGAAGAGGAATGACAGGAAGGACCACTTGGATGCGTATGTTAGTTGAATTGTGCAACTTGATCTAGAGATTGAAACGTATCGCTTGCCTTGATGGAGAAGAATTTGAAGATCTTCCCGCTCAATGGCTGGAAAGCAGAGCCGCCGAGCTGGTAGGCGCCGCCATACCATCCGACGTCGACGAGTGAATTGAACCTCGAGGTGATGGCGGGTGTCGCAGTGGATATAATCGCCAGGTCGAGGAAGAAAAGAAAATATGCCAGAGTGACGGGTGTCAATATCAAGGCACGCTTGAGTCCGGTGGGGTACTCGCGATTGTCGAGGTCGCCATCTGGCGCGGTGGTCTTTTCCGCATCATCGTGGTTCTGTGACGTGGTTCCAGATTCATCGGCCGAGGTGTCCGTTTCTACTCGCGCCTTGACCATCCTTGCGCCTTTCTTTAGAGTACTTTAGCGCCGCGTACTGCTCTTGAGAGAGGAATTCTCTGTTGCTTTCTGCAACCGCATTGGAGATAAAGAATCTAAAGAGTCGAGTAAAGAACTGGATATGTCTGGCTTTTGTAGGATTGCGGCGCGGTTGCTGACCGAAACACGCGATTGGACGGACACCATCGCGATTTGGGGGCCGAGACGACGTCAACTTGTCTGTCGCAATGAAAAGCATCACTTCCTGCGGCAGGCATAGAACTCGGCCAACACGCTTTTCGAGTTGAACCGCCTTTGATTTATCAGCCTCGATCTCATCTCAGGAGTATATCTACCCGAGCAGTGCTGCGTGGGCCAAGCATGTGGGCAACCCTAACCCTCAGTTCGGAATGTTGATGTCGCCGACGGGACCAGAATCCTGACCGGATTCTGAAATCCGGTCGTGTCGTGGCGACCCCTAACATCGCCAGTAAGGGGATCAAGGAGCGTTGGTTCGTGATCCAGCCCACGAGTAACCAGCGGGGTCAAAGTAGTTCTCCATCCAAAACCTCGGGTTCCTGAAATATCCTTTTTGGGGAGCCAAGCTGGCCGATGTGTCGGCAGAAGTCGCGCTAGGCTGGCGTTTGTCTGGTGATGTCCTGTTGCCTTCAATGCCGGAGCCAAACTTCCGGAGGCCTTGCGCAAGGAGCATAAACACATTGTTGCCGTCTTGTCGGCCTGTTTTTCTGGCCGCTTGATCCAGCTTTTCCAAGATGTGGTGCAAGAGGTTGGAGAGGTCCACGACAGCCCGTATGGCGGTGAGGTTCCAGCCAGGGTCCTGAAGGAGATGGAGGTGATGCAATACCGCCACACATCGAGTGAGCTGAACCCACTGCAGGAAAGATATCCCGACAAACTGAGACGCGGGTATGGCGAGGAGGCCTGATGTGCAGGCCTCGACGGCGAACACGGCCTGTCGAAAGTAAGATAGACTGTCCATCTTCAGGTGTCCAAAGACTGGAATCATCGGGTACATGGCCCCGATTGCGTCGACTTCAATGTAGTAACTGTGAGCCACCAGAAGTCTCGTGTGCATCGCAGCTGTTGCCGGCAAGGAGGTCGCGGGTCCGGCATCGGGGAACGAAGGTCGGAGATCCTTCAATTCCCCAAGCATGACGGCAATATGCTTCGTGTACTGTGTCTCATCCGCGCCCGGATGCGTACGCGCCTCAGCGGCTTTTGTGGCGAGATGTTGCAGATGAACTTGCAACACCAAGATAGCATCTAACGCGCATTCCTCGCTGGAGCTCAAGGTCTCCAGGGCCGTCTCCATCTTCGGTGTCCACCGCAAAGGCTCAATTTCGCCAAAGCACGACGCAACGGCGGAGCTCAGCAGAAAGCACCCCAGGAGAGCCCGTTGGCTTTCCAACACCGGTAACGCGGACACGCTGTCATTGAATGCCGCTTGTTTATCTTGAAATCGGTGATCGAACAGGCGAAAAGCGTGGGCATCGGAGGGTATTGACTTGTCCAGGCGCATTTCGCCGACCAGCGAGATGGCAATCGTCATGAGCCGTGAGGGACTTCCCACACCGTGCACCTGGTCCCATCCCCACGCGATGTAAACAAGAAGGGCTTGTAACAAGTCCATCCTAGACTCGGTATCGCCACGATTGTCCGCTACCCGCTGCCGTAAAAATGCTGCCTCGCAGAGCATCCGCTTCAGCCCATTGGCATCTTGCCGACTCCTTTGTGACGATTGAGAAGCCACGCACAGTATGGCCTTGAACAGAAGCGGTCGCTCTCGCTGCAACTCCTCAGCACGGATACTTCCAGGTAGGTTTATGAACGGGAGATAGTGCAGCATAGTAGACCGGAACCTGTCGAGGCCGGCCACCGCGGAGGCAGCCGGTGGTCTCAAGAAACTGTCGCGTGGAGGCGATTTGGAGGATCGATCGGGTATAACAGTCTCCCCACCGTCTTCACTAGACTCGTAATCCTCCGCTCCATTGACCAACTCCTGCTGTTCAATGTTGGCCACGTTCGTCGGCATCGCCTCCAGATCAGCGTCCAGCACATTCCGTGCCTGCAGCAAAGAGACAAGGCCACCAAGCTTGCCCTCGAGCTCAGCAATCCGCTTGTTCGGATCTTGCCTCTTGGCCTTTGTCCTCCGACGAAGCTCGTCGCCTGATTGACACGGCCTGTTGAGACGGTGGCACCTATGGTCTGTCAATAAGCCTTAGCCCGTGTGGACCACGCAAAAGGACTGACCTTTCGCATCCATCACCGTCCTCACGGGTGACGCATTTGCATTTCATCTTGAAGCAGCCCACGCACGCGCGCCCATAGGAGCCGCTGCTGGGGCCTCTCCTTTGCATCGTGTTCGACAGTGGGACTGCGATTTAACGCGGTCGGGAACACTTAGGGGGAGGACGAAAAGTCAATATATCGTATCTTCGGGCGCGGCCACGGTACGGCCACTGCAGAAGTCGAATGTTTGCCTTGTCAAAGACACACAGTGTTGTGCTTCCTTGACATGGAGAGAAGGAGGAAGTGGAGATTCCGGGCCGTGCTGCCAGCGCCGGAGCATCCCCGTATCTGCGCTAGTACAGAAGTAGGCTAGCCTCTTGGGTGCGGTTTCTAGTCTTGGTGCACTTCCACGGAATCCGGAATCGCCTCCTCGACAACTCGACATCTCGATTACGTCCATACCGGAAGGCATGAGTTTGACGATTCGACTATGAGCTAATGAGACGAAGACTAGGTCATTGTCACCGCGCTAACCTGCGATGTTCTACTCAAATCCACGAGCTCGCAGGCGTGGCACAGCCGGATACCCAGAGACCGATGAACAACTTCGCCGTGACGGGGACCCCTACGAAATGCTCACGCGCTATAAATACCGCTTCTTGCACCATTTTTTAATGCTCTTCTCTTCCTTTGTCTTCCGCCAGACAACGGCTCCCGGGCTCTCATATCGGGAGCTTTGTTTTGTATCGCACCACGACTTTTTGTCGTGTGTAGTTGTCTTTCGAGAGCCTCGCGGCGATTTCTTTCCCCTCTCTCTTGTTTCTGTCTCCTCCTCCTCCTCACCCTCCTCCTCGGCCGCCACAATGTGCATCTTCGGTGCAGCTCGTGGTCAACGCATCGGCTGTAACGCCGGGCAGATCTACGGCCGTGTTGTTTATGGTCTGCTGCTCTAAGTCATCTGGACCTTTGGAATGTTTTGTACGAAATGGCCATCCGTGGCGTAATCCTTGCTGGCCGTGACTACCGCGGCAATGGGCCGGCTCCCGAGGGCCCTGTCACCGGCATCGCCATTTTTTTTCGGCTACGTCTTCTTTAAGCAGTCTTCGATGGGCCCCCTCTTCTTTGCGTGGTGGACCGCATTCCGTTACCGCCTCCCTCCCGCGACCGCCTCCCTCCCGCCGCCACCAAGTCGATCATGATGTCAACAAAGGAGATGGCTCGTCTCGCAACCGGTCGGCCCCAGGTATCTGACTTGGCCCATCTCGCCACCGGTCGCCCTAAGGAGTTCGACCTCACCATATTTCGTTGCCCGTGGACCAGCTGGACTGGACCCGGTTTCGATCCTGCGGCGTTTGCGGAAGAGAAACTGGCCGCTGGGAGACCGCGTGTACCATTACCGGGCCAACAGACGGCACTACCCGATCTACGACCACTCTTGCGGCTTCGGGCTCTGGCTTCGGGGGGAGGAAGAACGCATCTGGTCGCCCAGGAGTTCGAGCTCGCCCGCGTCTCGTTGCCCGTCGACCACTGGACCAGTCCCACTGGTTGTCATGCATGCCAACCTTCTGAACGGCATTTACCCCTTCACATCTGACTCTTCCTACGCTTCGGTCTTCTCAGCTTTCTGTTCCCTCAATTTCTTCATGCGCTCTCGGCCAAACGCGTAGTCCTTGTTGGAGTACTGTTGGTCCTCATCTCCAGCTGTTTTTTGTTAGCTCTGACAAAGTCGAGACCGCAAGGACACTGTAGACTAAAGTTTCGCTCACTCCATTTCTCGACCTTCGCGAGCTCATCCCACTCACGCTTGACCCGGTTTCGGTCGTTTGGGGAGACTGGCCGCTGGGAGGTCGTGTATACCATTGTCGGGCAAATGGACGGTACTACCCGGTCTACGACTACTATTGTGGCTGCTTTGGCTTGTCGTTTTCAACGACACAATCAAGCCGTTCCTGATCTTCCAGGTGGGGCTAGCCGGCGATGCGCTCTTTACCCTGGTTGTCTCGGTGATTTACGCTTCGATCCACCCCGATCCCCGACGGAGGCTTCTTTACAGTATCCAGGCCGGCGCCGTAGCGGTGCTTCGTGCGGTTGGGGGCGGCTCACGTGCTGGACTTATCGCAATACTCAAGAAGTAAACGGCTCCCGCGGCCTGGTTGTCAGGTTATATACCATTTACCTGCCAGGATTCAGACTTCCATGCCCGTAGGGATGTCCGACTCTGGCATGTGAGTCATTCACACAACCATGTCTGGCGTGCGTCATTCATGCTCTACCTTAGACAGCGTTCACCTGATGCAGGTGCAGTCTGTCGAGACAGTTGTATGACCCGCCAGTGTGGAACGGCTACAACGATCAACCATCACTTCAGTTCGGCACCGCAGCGCGCTTTCGATGTCTCCAGAGGTATCGTACCAACAGACTGAAGTTCACACTGCGCTTAGTGTTTCCGGGTAGTTGCATTCCGCCGCAGGGGAAGCCATTTGCATAGTCTCGTGAGCCGTGTCTCCGAATGCTTCAACCTATGCGAATGCTCTGGAGCACAGCACGTGAACAACCCGTCTTCCTGGAGAACCATCCTACACAGACCACTCAGGCGCGATCCATATCTCACAAGCACCGGTCCAGATGAACTCCGTTTTCAGGACGCAAACCTTGATCCCCCGGAGCAACGGTGCGGGCCGCCCTTGGCTTGTTTATCGGGTTTCAGGGGTACGTATAAACAGAAAACAAAGAATGCCTCTTTCCCTGTTTCCGAACATGAACTATCATCCTGTTCTCCGCAAACAAGAACCAGGGAAAAATGCGACCTCGGACTTGTGCATTGTCGCATCAGACACATCATCAGACATAGCGAGAGAGGCAAAGGATCAGCGCTGTAGGGGTCACGCAGCATGTTACTCTTTGCTGCGGGGTCATGGCGGGGAAGTCTTCAACATCACAACACTACTTGAACTCGGAAACGAACTTGTTTGATGGCAGACCAAACAAGTTCAAGGTCCAAAGGGGCCAGTCAAGAAGAACCAAAGACAAAGATGATGCTTCCACAGGTCCTAATAGGCTCCAGCGCCCTCGCCTCGGCCATGATCCCCAACTACACCACCTCGGAATCCGGCAACCCCTTCATCGACGGGTGGTACGCGGACCCAGATGCCGACTTTTTCGTGTCCCAGTACTGGGTGTATCCGACCTCCAGCCGACCCTACGATGAGCAGACCTACCTGGACGCCTTCTCCTCCCCGGACCTGGTGCACTGGACTAAACACCCGTCGATCCTCACCATCGCGAACGTGACCTGGGCCAAGCGCGCAGTCTGGGCGCCCTGCGTCATCCACAGGAACGAGAAGTACTACCTTTACTTCGGCGCGAACGACATCCAGCCCGGCGATGGACAGCTAGGCGGGATCGGAGTCGCAGTGTCAGACCACCCCGACGGTCCCTTCGTGGACGCCATCGGCAAGCCGCTGATAGACGACTACCACCACGGCGCGCAACCGATCGACCAGGATGTATTTATCGACGATGACGGGCAGGCGTACATATACGACGGAGGCCACTCGCATGCTGTCATGGCGAAGCTGAACGAGGACATGGTCTCGCTCGGCACTTTTACCTACGACAACGGCAGCACGGAGGTGTTCCGGGACATCACGCCGCCGAACTACGTGGAGGGCCCGGTCATGTTCAAGCGGGAGGGCAAGTACATCTTGATGTGGTCGGAAGGAGGTTGGGGCGGACCTGATTATGCGGTTGCGTACGGGACGGCAGACACACCGCTCGGTCCGTTTAAGAGGAAAGCCAAGATATTGGAGCAGGATTCCGCTGTGGCCACGGGGAGCGGACACAATGGGGTGGTTAATGTTCCTGGGACGGATATCTGGTATATCGTCTACCATCGACGGCCGCTGAGCGAGACGGATCAAAACCATAGGGTGGTGTGTTACGATCGGTTGTATTTTGATGACCAGGGTGGGATCAAGCCGGTGAAGATGTTAGTTAGAGACAACTTTGAGGACGGGCAGATAATTGCTTGGAAGACGTACGGTGAACATGGAGCGTTCGAGGTGGTGGATGGACAGATGGTCAACGTGGTCGACGCCGAGGGGTTGCCTAGTGTGCTTGGATTGGCCTTGTTGGATACCAACTTCACAGACCAGGTGTACGAGGCGGATGTCACCATTCTGGAAGACGGGGGAGGCGAGGCATCGTTGGTATTTCGGGCGACGAAGTCGAGGCAAAATGATGGACTGGGTTACGAGGCTTACTATGCCTATATCAGTGCCACGAAGCAGACTGTCGGGTTGCTGGGAGTCTGGGGAGATGGACAATTATTGGACGAGACCCGGTTCACTGTCGAGGTAGGGAGGAAGTACCATGTTCGTGTGACGGCGTTGGGAAGCACAGTCAATGTCTTCGTCGACGACATGGCGGCGCCTCTACTTACGGCGGGCACCGAGGGAGAGCCTGTCCTTGTGAGTGGACAGAATGGTGTCAAGGTTCGAAAGGTCAAGGCTGCGTTTGACAACATCTCTGTCGACAAAGCCTGAGGCGGGAATGTGAGTACGGATGCCTGGGGATTATTAATATCTTAGTAAACGAATGTCAAATACCCTAAGTCTGCTTGTCCAGATCTGTGTTTTGCTTGAACAGTGGCAGCCAGCATAGGCCGTAACTATACACATCCAAGTATACTCTACCGATCGCGACACCGCCGAGGTCCCGGCTACGGTTAGTCGGTATAATAGACGAACCAACCGAGCTTAACTTGTAACCTAGACTGCCATACCCGACGCACTGGGTGTGTCTAGTCCTATTCTTGTTAGACTTCGTGCGTCCATCACGTCAGACACACATGACCTCTCAATAAAGTAACCCAAAAGGTGAACCCTGCAAAAGGATCGATGCTCCGATTCGACGACCAAGATCTGGGGGTTGCGGGGTGCAGCGCGGGAATCCTACCCTCCGCACGGGAAATCGTCAATATTCCGCCGATTCTTAACCTCATGTGGTCGTGCGACTACAACTTCATCGCTCTGCCGTCTCGATATCTGCAATCGCGGCATCTTGCAAAGCGGGAGAATGAGTCCTCCTTCTTGAACGGGGGTGGTTACTCCAACATTGACCGCCCTTTCCGCCTTAGTCCGCAGTGCATTTCGCCGAGTCAGTGGACAGGACAGGAGAGGGGGTGCACTCCGAGGCCACGATGTCGCCGTCAGCAGTCATGGCCTCGTGGCAGAGAAAGGACGAGAGCCGAAGGACCGGTCTAGTGACATGTGGGACAGCGACGCAGAGACTGACGGCCCAACGGTATGCAAGTTTAATTTTCGTATAAAAGCAGCACTATGGACGGCATGTCCCACATTACCCAGCCCGCTGGTACCAGAGGATGCGAATTAATCTATTCGCATTTTATCCATATTAGCAGACTCCTCATAATGGTCGCCATTATAGTACCTCTTGTCTGGTCCCTCTTTCACCTGCTAGCCAGTGCAGCCGTCCTGAACTGCCGTCAGTCGAAGCCATGCACGGCAGCGACCTTCTCCGCCGTCCTCCCAGCTGGCGCAACCGTCGAGAAAGTTGCATCCGTCGCGAACGGAGGCAGCTATGGCGAGGGTGCCGCCAACCTGGGCTACCCGACCAATGCCCAGAAACTGCCGGCCGTGTGCGCAGTGACGATCAAGGTCGTCTCCGGCACGTCCAAGTACCGCTTCGGCTTGTTCCTCCCCACAGCAGCCAACTGGAACTCCAAGTTCCTCGCAGTCGGAGGATACTCCCAGGCCGGCGGCATCAACTGGCCTGACATGGGACAAGGTCCACATTATGGCATGGCAACCGTTTCCACCGACACGGGCCACAACTCCGTCGGCTCCGACTTGAACTGGGCCACGCCCGACACTTTGCTGGACTGGGGCTACCGCGCCCTCAACGGCTCCGTCTTCCTCGGCAAGACACTGACGGAAGCATACTATGGCAAGAAGATAACGTACTCCTACTGGAGTGGTTGCTCAACCGGTGGCCGGCAGGGGCTAAAAGAGATTCAGATCAGCCCCGAGTCGTTCGACGGCGCCCTCATCGGCTCGGCGGCGTGGAACACCAACCACCTCTTCCCCTGGATCACCAAGATGGCGACGTACAACCTCCCCACCTCGGACCCTAAACACATCGACGTCCCGCAGTTCACCCTCTTAGCGCAAACAGTCCAGTCCCAGTGCGACTCCCAAGACGGTCAGACGGATAACATCGTCTCCTCCCCAGACACGTGCAAAATCGACCTCACAGCAATCCAATGCGGCGATCCGCGCGCTGACCCGAGCAACTGCCTCACCGCGCCACAAATCCAGACCGCGAAGAACATATACTCCGACTACGTCACCAGCTCGGGCAAGTTCGTGCACAACGGCTTCTCCCCCTCCTCAGAAGCGCAGTGGTCGACCTTCCTCTCCTTCGGCGCGCCGGAGGACTTCGACGTCCGCTACGAGCGGTTCTGGCTGTACAACGACCCCAACTGGAACTGGACGCAGTACACCGACTCCGTCGTGGACGACTCGGAGCGCATTAACCCGGGGCAGGCGACGGCGGACAAGTACGACATCTCAGCCTTCAAGAAGCGCGGCGGGAAGGTGTTCATGTACCACGGACTCGCCGACGGGGTGGTGCCGACCAAGTCCTCCGGGTTGTACTATAATCGCACCATGGCGGCCATGGGGACTTCGTCTCTGCAGGACTTCTTCCGCCTCTTTTACGTGCCGGGCATGGCGCACTGTTGGTTCACGCAGCCAGAGGTTAATGCGCCGTGGGCGTTCGGAGGGGCAGGACAGGCGACGCAGTTGTTGCAACAGGCTGGGTTTGGGGCTGGTTGGTCGACGCCCGGGTTTCTGGGGAATGCGAAGTATGATGCGCTTGTGGCGCTGATGAATTGGGTTGAGAAAGGGACGGCGGTAGATAGTGTGGTGGCGACGACGTGGAGTAGTAATGGGGCTGTGGCGAGGCAGAGGCCGTTGTGTCCTTGGCCGAAGAAGGCGGTTTATAAGGGGACGGGCAATAAGAATGACGCTGCGAGCTGGAATTGTGCGTGAAGTGGTCGGTTGTAATGCTCCGGTCGGTGTTGTTTGGCTGTCGTTGGAGTGTGGTAGAGTAGTCGGCTACTTAGTCTTCGATGTCTGGAAGTTTGCTCTCGGTAATGCATGGCGTGTTCAACTTGAGAGCGTTTCCCGTTAAGTCCCAATATGGAACTAACTCTTGCCAACTCCACATATCGATGTCGCAGTAGAAGCTACAAGTTGAGTCCTTGTAGTCGGGATGGTGTACTCAGCGGATGAGATTGACGTTGAGCTGTGTCCGTCTGAGAACGTCATCCGGTACTCGTATGTCACCCGCGATATGAAGGTGTCGGTCAGCGTACAAGGGTACGATGTTGGCTGGTCTTTCTGCTCCAGTGTGGTGATGGTGCGGCTGGCCAGGATGGTCACCAGTGTAGGGCCGTAGAACTGCGGCCTGCTGATGGTTGTCTCCGTCGTGGACCATACGGCTGTGCAAAAGTCTCGAGATGCTTCCGCTGTGGTTGAGAGTGCGATGGATGCGGTTGTGTGGAAGAGAGTGGCTTTCGACATGGAGTTCGACGTTGTGCTGCCGGCCCGAGGACCGAGAAGCATAAATCCTCCCAGGACCAATAACAGGTGAGACCTCATCTTGTTCCGCCGGACGTTCGAAGAAGGGTTTCGAGGCTACCGAAGGTCGGTATACGTCACCTAAGCTCCCTGTCGCACCGCAAGAACTCCTTCGTCATGCTGGCTGCTTGAAGGCCGTGGATGGGTATTTATGCTTCCCCTTATTTACCCGGACGCGTGTCCGCTCAGCTCGGTTGTTCCTCCTCATCTCCCGGCAACCAGGATCCGTATGTCTGATGACTCCGTGCCAAAAGAGGCAGTACTGGATTCTGCGCCATGTCGGATCTTCTTGAGGACACTCAACGTTGTCGCGTCAACGTCTATATCCGCCTGTCATGCCAAGGTACAAAGGGTGAGTAAGAATTCGTTAACCCCTGATGATGGCCCGCAAGGCCATAGCCCAGCCTCTCTATTCCGCACTTGGCCTTCGCACCTGGCACAGACTATTCGAATGTCAGCGTCAATGAATATTACTGAACTCTTGCTGGATGTGTCGTAACTTACCAGTTGTATCACCAGCGTTCTCTAACCCCTCACGTGCTTCAATGCCTCGTTGGTCCTTGGAAACGGGCTTCGAACCCGAAGAGCCGCATGTTTGCTGCAGTTGCAAACAATCTGCAGGGCAAACTCGCAGGGCATTGGCCCGTACAGGGGACGTTGGCGCTAAATGTCACAAGGAGCGAATCCTTCTCCGCGGCCTAAACCCATCACGGTCATAGTGCGATGCGCTGGCAGCAAGGCTCCGCCGAGCTTGGCGATCACGGGCTTATTGCGCCACAGCGTTGCACAGGCCATGGGGGAACGAATTTAGTCAGAAATACGGGATCTTCGAAAGCCTTCTCAACTTCAACAACAACCCCGCTGAACAACAACACTACGACCGCGATGTATGGCAATGATATGTTGATTTTGAGTTTCAGACCGCCTTAAGAATAAAAGGGGTATTCAAGTGAGACATTTGGCACCAGCCGTCAGCGCTAGCCGACACTTGGCGAGATACGAACGTGACGTCATGGCGTCCGGCGGGATCGGGTCGCCCCGCTCCGACCTCTTCCTCTTTGACCGGACGGCGTTGAAGGGAGACATATTGCTCCATGACGGCAAGTCTTCGAGGATAGCATACCATGAGTATGTGGTCTTCAGAGTGCCGGAGAAGACGCCAGACACCCTGCACCCTGACTCGGCTCATGGTCTGCGCATCGACCCAGGTCCAGTGCCACATCGACACATCTCCCACAGCATAGGACCCGATGATCCAGAAAGCCACAAGCTATTTGATCTGGCTTTGAGGCAGGGACATGGCCTGAATGTAGAGGTATGTTTCTTTGTGGTTAATTTGGAGCATGGAGTACTAACAAGATCTAGGGTGAGTTTGTCAAGCTTGGGGATGATTACGACTCTACTCTTGAAGGCCGTGTGCGTCACATGTAAGTCTCTCCTTGCTCGCGGAAGATGTTCTTATTAACTAACGGGCTGCTGTAGTATTTGCCAACGTGATGTGAGATCAGAGGACGGGTTCCAGGACGGTCTAAGTCTTACCGCCGAGGACTTCGATCTCCTAGATCTGCACCCGGCCACACTTCAGTACGTCCGACGAACGACAACCGAGTCCATGTTCTGGGATAGGAAGCACGAGAAACTAAGTATGTGACCTCTTTAATCTCCCTGGTCACTGGTACTTACACTTTAACCAGGCTTAATCGTATCGTTCTCGTCCGACCCTCGGGCACCTTTTGACTACCTGTCCATGACGTACAGCATCCCAGAACGACTGACTACAGTCTTGATTCGGCAGTCGTTCGACCGCTTCCATCACGGAGAGCACGATGTTGGAGAGTATGCCAAACGAATGGAGGCATGCAGAACCCATTGGGCTCATCCGCTGGTAACCCCTGTCGTGCTGCTCCAAGTCCAGTTCGCCAGGACAGAGATGGCAGTAGCCGAGAACAACAACGATGTCAACAAGCTCGAACAGGATGTGGGTGCCATGGCCGGATTTGAAGCCTTCAGCGACACGCGTAAGAGGACCAACAGCTTCCAGACAAAAGGTAACTTCCTTTCAGCGCCCATCGCCCCCAGAAAGACGACACAGCTCATGAAAGCCGCACATGATGTTCTAAAGCGAGCTATCCAGTTACTCGACACAATCCGGTGGATGGAACGCGCTGTCATGATTATGCTTGATGGAGGCGAGGGACTGGGAGAGATCATTTTTGACCCGGACGATAGCACACCGGCTGCCGAGATCATCGTCCCCATGACAATGAGAAGACGTGCCCTTTCCGGGCTGTCGCGCGAACGCATACGCATTGACCCTATGGCAAGCCACTGGCACGAAATCCGGCAGTACCTGGAGGGTTTGTCGCAATTCTGCAAGAGTCTCGGCATGGACAGGCATATGCTCGAGGTCCGTTGCAAGGCGCAGATTGATATCATATACGCCAAGATGGCGCAAGAAGACAACAACCTCAACGCACGGATGGCTGTCGCCTCGACCCGCGACTCATCATCCATGAAGGCTCTTGCTGTAATAACAGCACTCTTTCTGCCGGGCGACTTCATGGCTTCTCTCTTCGGCATGTCCATGTTCGATTGGCAGGATGTCGATAGCGATGATAATGATTCCACCCCGGTTCCAGTCAACCCGATAATGCCCGACGAGCGACACCCGATAGTTACCAGCCGCTTCTACGTGTACTGGAGCATCACGGTTCCGCTGACTATATCGATTCTCTGCATCTGGCGTGCCTGGTGGGTGGCGCAGGACCGGCACTTCAGGAAACACCTGAGCCACGACCTCAGCGAGGAGCGGTACTACACCGACGACGGCCGGCCGAGGGAGCTGGAGCGGACCTTCATACACGACTTCTTCTATCTCAGCGTCAGGAGGGATGAAAGGCCCAATACCGGGAACTGCACGATATCTGCTAGCCCGTCAATGTCCCGGTCGAGCGACGATGGGTGGGACAAGATTGCTGGCGGTTCTACGATCCCGACTGTCCAGCGGAATGAAACGTTCGAGCCTGCAGACAGGCGGTCGACCTTTAGACTGCGGCAGATCGCGTTCGCGAATGTCAAGAAGCCGACGGAAAGCAGGGGGGGCAATAACGTCTGAATTCGACGGATCGCTCTTTTGCCGTAGCCATACTGCGCAAGCTTTTGGTGAGGATGGGCGGGCAGACGGATGGTGCAATGCGGGGCTGGCTTCCGCTTGACCTCAGGCGCTGCATGGAGGCAGACCATAGGATTTCCTGCGCAGCCTGCTGCCTAATTATAATCAGGTAGCTAGCCCTGGCAGGTTCGCCAATTGACTCCTATTGCTCTCCCTCACTCTCCCTCCACACTGTCTCCTGACGCCATCCTTTCAACATGGCCCCTACTACTCGCACCAAGCTCATGGCGTCGATAATACAGACTTCAATACTCTATACAACCAGCCGATCCTCGAGCATACACCGCCACCCTTGCCCCCTTGAGTAGCTGATTCCACCGCATTTGTCGACCGTATGGTCGGCCCAATCCGCCACCCAGAGAAGACTCACACAATCCTCGATGTCTGCTGCTCCTACGCATCAACGCGGCCCTTCTTCGCCACGACTTGGACCTCAACGGCATGGGCGACCGCTTTGCCGGGTCAACACTCAATCCGGAGCCTGAAACTTGTCCATGGAACCTCAGAGGTCATTGGATATCATACGCAGACTACGAAAATAAGGGGATGAGGGGCCAAAAGCGAAACAAAAGAAAAACGTACAACACCAGGGATTCCCCGGTGGTCACCCACCCGAGTACTAGTCTGGCGATTATCTGCTTATCTATGGGAGAGCGGACGGGATCCCGAGTTCTCAGATATCTGTGGCCGTACGTGGAGGTTTGGGTCGTCGGTTTGGAATATCAATGGAGAACTGGGTTTGGTGGGTTGGGGAGCAGGGTGGTTGATATCAATAACAGATAGCGATGGATGGGCAAATCTTGCCTCTCGTCTCCGCCAACCTGATATCCGAGTTATCGGGCTAGACATTTCTCTGTCCCAATGCAATCCATTATGCGACTGCTACGGGAGTGCTAGCTAAAGGGTTCGCGGTAAACTTGGAAATCGATGACCCAACTCCGGCATTAGCATCCAGTTCTGCGAGACGTTGGCCTGATCGTCTGCATAGGCGGAGTCGGATATGTCGGTATTGCTACGTTTGGACGGATACTGGCTGCAGTGGAAGACCTGTCACGCTTGTGGATGGTAGCGTTCGCACTGCGTAGTCTTTTCTCCTTTGCAAATCATGAGGCTGTACTTGCTAAGCACGGGCGCGTCACGGAGAAAGTTGGCGACGTCTTCCGAAAATGTCTGTTTACATCGTTGGAAGAACACGGGGGTTGCATCGCGGACAGTGCCGCTCGAGGTTTGGACCCCTCTGGGTCAGAAGATGATGGATGGCTGTTTGCTAAGTGTGATCTGAGTCGACCGTCACCTCCAGAACAGATATCATAATCACCTCTCGCAGAAAGGCACACAAATTGGAGATATCCTTTTGCGACTGCAACCAAATGTCAATCCGTCCCCAGAAGCGCTGGGCGATTACTGAAGCAAGAATGGTCGAGTGCTCGAGACCAGGCTTTGATGATCCAGTCATTCTGCAAAGGTGTCGCAACATCAAATATATATGGTAATCTAGCGGCAGTTGTCACCACGATCGCTGTCCGAATAGTACCCTGATCCTAGCCAGGAAACAGATTTGCTACAGCAGTACACTCCAGCGCAGCATCTGATCGCTCCCATATCGCAATAAGCTACATTGCCATAGCACTAGTTCTCACGTCAAAATCCAAAGCCTTACGAAATTCGGCATCAACACATACCCTCTCGTCCAAGTCGAAGCTGGCTGGAGTGACAGCGACAGAGGCTTCTGCAGTTGCAAGCAGAACTGTAGAAGCGAAGTACCTATGTTGTTAGAACATGAGTCTTCGCGTGGAAGTCCAAAATGCTTTTCTTGTGCTTCGGGTACAGGTGAGATGTTTAAGTTAGGGAACTGGGTTGAATTTGGTTGGGTAATGTTCACATATCCAGGTACACATGTGAAAAGACTTGGTTCCTTGCCATGTATATCAAAAGTGGTCAACCGCCCGCGGACTTGGAATGAGTAGACGATTAGGGGGGAGCTCGAGTTCGGGGTCAGCTTAGATGCCTAACTAGGTAGGTGGTGTTCATTATGGATTCAGCCGGGAGCAGTTCGACGGCGCAGACTCCTAGAGGAATCAAGGAGGGATATGTCAAGTAGTACCATGGAGGATTATGCCGGGAAAGTCCGACGTCGTACCTAGGGCTGAAAAATTTCAACGTCGTCGGTTCGGACATAGTCTGTAAAGACAACATCAGCTCGTCCGTTTGCGAGGAATCGAGAGACCGACCTAGATACCCTTGTCTCAGCAATGATTAATTATCAGTAACGGCCGTCCAGGCTGGCGAAGCGAAGGTGTCTCATAGTAACCGATCATTTCCATTATGTCGTTGAACAAGACTTGCAACAGCTCGTGCGGCAGACGAATGCGACTTTCAGCGCTTGGGACGCCAACAAGATGTACGTCTTCATCACCGTCTTGACGTCGCTGATCGACCGTCCCCTGTGGCCGGAATACCAGAGAGGCCCATTTACGCTAATCGACGATGAGGGAGGAGGGCAATATTTTACATTATGTGGTTTTAATATGGTCCTCTAAAGGGGTTCTGTCGACCTAGACAGCTTCCACTGCTCGCAGCTGAGCGACGAAGCTTCACATTAGGGGCGAGCTCGCTGGTGCGATTTCTGAGCAGGGCAGTTAATCCTTCATAACAAAAAGATTGGAGCAGTGCAAGGAGCTGTCGCATCTTCGCCAATAAGGAAATTACCGCAATCATTATGGCTTATTTCGTTGGATTCATGGCCCCCACGGAAGTGATGGCGCGGTCCTTCGCCGGACTTGCAATGCTCATAGACGATAACCCATGGCCACGGCGCCTGCTGACACCGATGACTCCGGTGACGTAAACTCGCGCCGCAGCGAACGCGACGTGTCTAGAAGACTTGGTAGGTCACTACCCATATAGCCAGGAGTCCCTGCTTAACCTTGTGATCCAACATTCACTACCTGGTAGTCAGTGAATCACTACCCATAGAGCCAACCCATAGAGCCAACATTCACTGTCCGTCAAATCGAACATTCACTGGTTCTCTAGCACAGCCTATATAAAGTCGCATGTGAACTTTGCCGCTCTCTAGGTATTTATCCTCTACAACCAACCCGGCCTCAACACTCAACAGTGATCACTTCCCTTAGTTTTCGACAAGTCCCTCATCTTAAGTCATGGCGTCCTTCGTTACAACAGGTATCCTTCTGCTGGGCACTGCCACTCGCCTGGTTTGTGCTCAAAGCTACACGCCGGCGAGAGCGCCCAGCTTTACAGTGACGGAGCTGTGGAAACTGCAGACGACTATCTGGGACAACTTCTTGTACCCTGCCAATGTCAAGCAAATGCAGGCTATCAACTCCACGCTCTTCACACCAAATGTATGACATTCCACATTCAAAAACACTCTCCGTCGCATGGCTAACAAGCGTCACAGGTCCAAGGCCGTGTCGATCTCACACGTACCTTCGACGGCGCGGAGCTCAACACGGAATACATCTTCGGACTCTTCTCAGACCCCACCAAGATCTCGCTGATCGGCGTGCCCGTCTCGTACGAGATCGTCAAATTCGCAGCGACGGACAACATCGTCGCGGCGAGCACCATCTTCACGTTCAACTCCACCATGTTCGGCAAGCTGATCCCCATCATGATGGACACCTTCACCACGTTCGACAAGGACACGAAGCAGATCTCGCAGTTCGACTCGACGTTTAAGTGGATGGATTTCCTCTGGGACGAGCTTTATGCCGAGATCGGCACGCTGGTTCACGCGAACTCGACCGACCAAGTCGTCGCTTACCTCGCGGATAAGATGGCTCAAACCGTCTGCTCGACGCACGACACATACTGCAAAGGCAACTTGCAGCAGTACGCGGATTCAGCCAGTTGCTACAACTTCCTCACCACCCAGGTCCGACTTGGCAAGACCTATGAGATGGGCCGGAATACGTTGATATGTCGCACGATGCACTCTATCATGCTGGAGTACCGGCCTGAAACGCATTGCCCTCATATCGGTCCTTCGGGCGGGGGTATGTGCGTCGATGATCAGACGTATTCCGAGAAGGTGACCCAGAGGTACTTCACGAATAGTCCATTTATCCCACCCATGTGAGATGGGTCCTTTGGTGCGGAGTCAGAAGTTTACGTTGGGTTCGCCCTGGGCTAGGGGATATCTCGTCTCCTGCATCAACACGGCTCAGGTAATGGGTCCGGAGAAGCAACTTGAACACAAATGTCTCAACTCGACGCGAGATTTCTTGACGCGGGACTGCTGGGGTGGGATAAGTTTGGCATTTTCGCACAGAACAATCCCCTCTCACTTTAGAAAATCAATCTTATAATGGAGCTACTTACGCAGCCTCAAAGACCAGACATTAAACGTGACTGCTGTATGCAAGCTGCTACGCGAACTCGACTCCGTGCACATGCTTCGTGTACACCTACCGTCGTCGGCAGCCGTCGAGTTCCAGTCGTCGGAGTACTTGATCTCGTAAGCGAGTTTCTTCTGAGTGACGCCGTACTACAAGTCCAGAAGCGAGCCGTGGCTCCTGTACCTGAAATTGTCCGCTATACCGGGTATCAATGGCTCACCTGATCTTACGAGCTGCTGCTGGTGAATATCGTACAGTCTGTGTATTGCACGAAGCACAATGATATGCCGCAACCATCTCTGGGGCCGCAAATGGAAGCTCTGCCGTGTATATTGTCTAAGCAATTCTTCCACTTCATTCCTGGCGACCTTTTGCCCTTCTTAAACCTTAATGGTACCCTTGTACAACCATATTGTAAAACCTCATGCTGACACGACGTCTGTGTTTTATCCTTCTTGAGCACCAACCTCCCCTTACAAGACCTTCTACGACCCCTCTTCACTCTAGTTGACCTTATAGCCTCCGGCACGGCGTCATTGGCCTCAATTATGTCTTGACTCATGTCAGACCGCTCTTCTCGTGCCAATCTTGATTCGTGGCCATGACCAACAACTTGCCCCAAGTGATATGTCCGCTAGTCAGCTCCGCCATGAGAGAATGGTGCCAAACCTCCCGGCCCGGCTCGAGAGCACGGACGAACCGAGAGACGCCCCAACTTTCATTCTTGTGGATGGCGGCTGGCATATATGCCCTGATGCTCTCTAGCCGATGCCGGAACTCGAGAAGAGTGGCGTCCTTCTTGACGTCCAATTCGTCGTGATCCTTCTCGGCTTCTCGCTCCCAGCCCTCGTCCATGACCGCCTTCTTCACGAGGTCGAAGAAGTCCTTGGGATCCTGGTCGACCTGTTAAGGGTCCCAGCCCGCCTGTGCGAGCTGAGAGGAGGACTGCGTGGTCGACGTGGTCATCAGCACCATGGCAAGCGCTTTGCCGCGGGTAGTCTTGACGAGAGCGGTCGCGTCCTTGAATATGTAATCGGCGAGGCCGTAGAGCCGCAGAGTCTGGATCAGAGACGCGGCCCTACCTTCGAACTGGGAGCCTTTTGTGAGCTCGGGCATTTTGGGCAGGAAGGGTTGCTGCGGTATTTTTTCCGGCGCCGCTGGGGCTGGTGGATTCATGGTACTTGGCGGACGTGGAAGAGACATCTTGACCGAAGGTGTCGTGACCACTTAGTTAGTTACTCGTTGCATCAAGGTACCGCTGCGTGGGTATCATTCCGGCTGGCGAGCAGGGCAAAGAAATCGGAAGAAAGAGGCGGTAGATCGAGTGGCAAGAGAATACTTACCAGACGGACAGCCGAGATAGGTCATGCCGGTGTATGCTTAAACAAGACCACTGTATGACGTTGCTTGAAAAGAAACTGTAAAACTGGGCTGAGGGTTGAGGGATGAAAGTCCAGTTATCAGGCTATTGGGAGTTTGGTAACTTGGTTGCTGAGATGTGGACGAGTGTCGGGTTGCTGGATCATTTGGGGACTGGGGTGGACGGCTAGAGAAAGACTGGTCCCACCCTTTACGCTGTTACCGTGATATCCATTGCCGGAGGGAAAGAAAGGGTAAGCAACTTCGACACTTGGGCGTGTCCCGGGAAATACAAACTGCTGCTTAGGCGGGAAAGAACCGCCGCACCAGAGAAGCAGTGACGTTGGTCACTTTTCTTATGAAGGCACTCCCGTCCTGCGGTATGTGCATAGGTAGTGTTGTCCCTTCCCATTGTGGCATTGTCCAACATGTCGTGCAGCAGCGCAGTCGTGTGGAGGTGTAGATGTCGGAACGGTGCTTCCCCAGTCATTACTGTCTATCACACTGGAACTCACTTCTTCTCTGAAAGTATCTGAGCATGAGAGCCAAGAACGTTCTTATTTGCATTGTGAGTTGAAGTAAACTTAGGTAATCCTGACTTTGAACAGCTCTGTAAATTCCTAACCCTCCGGCCTTGAGCCGTACCCACTGATAACATCACGAAAACTGCGCGAGTCGAGACTACCCCTAGTCATCCAACGACAAATCCGTATCAGCATTCTGTCCCCTCCCCTGTCCAGTATATTGCCCACCATATCCCTGACCACCGCCACCGCCACCACTCCATCCACCAGACCCGTAGCGTGGCCTACTTTCTGGCATCGCATTACCCTGATTGTTATAGAACTGCTGCCCAAACCCCTGAGGACCTCGAAAATTCTGCACCGGGCCGTAGTCCCCCCCTCCTCGCATACCGTCATCGTAGACATTGATCCCCGGGGAGACTCCTCTGGGAACCTGTGGTATGCCGATATTCCGAGGTGAACTGCCGTATTGATAGCCCGTGTTACCGTACCCATCGTTTTGGGAGGGAATTCCCGCTCGCGGTTGTGCTGTTGGGATGTAGTTGCCCGAAAAGTCGGAACTGTCGCGCATGGGCATCATGCCAGGGCGCGGCGAGGGTGCGGGCTGATAACGCTGGTCGGGTATCATGTCTCGGCTCGGAGGAGAGGACGCGTGAGGCCCTGAGATTGATCGGTAGCTGTCGCTGCGGTGACGCCCGGCGGTGCCGATGGAATCTCGGTGTGGCTGGTTCGGGGTGAGGTTATTACCGGGAGAGACAGGAGGCTCGTCTCCGTCCGTGAGGTGGTGGGGCATTCGGGGACGCTGTGGTAGTCTGTCTGATACCTCCACGGTGGTGGTGACTGCCACGTTCGGATTATGGGGATTGTCGTCGCCTCCAAGTTGTGGAGTGTCGGCAGCTGTACCCGCCTTCTTGTGGTGCTCGTCGTGGTACTCCTTCTGCCAACGCCTTGTGACATGGTCGTGGAAGATGTCATTCCGATACTCCTCCTCCAGGGCTCGCTCGGCGTCGGTACCGCCACGAACGGTGGTGAGGTAGTGGTCGAAGGTGGCAGTGATCTCGTGCATGGTCTCGAAGTGACGCACCGCAAGGCTTGGGGGGCCCGAGGGTCTGTCACGGTTATGCTCGTAGTAAGCCATGCTGCGCGCGACCTGGAAGGCGTTCCGTATCTGTCTGCCGTTCCAGCGGCCGGCGAGACGGCCACGACTGCTGCTCTGGTTGAAGAGGAATGCTGCGAAGTCAAGGAGTTCCTGTTCGTTGATTTGAAGGGGCCCTCGCTCCTCGTTTTTGGCCAGCTCGGCGTCAATCTCGCGGACTCGTTGGATGTTGAGTTTCCAGATGTCGAGAGTTTGCTCCAGGGTCAGATTTTGATATAGGATCTTGGAGTGGATTCTTGAGATGAAGGCTTCGTCGAGCACGCCCGCTCGGTTGGTTGTCACTGTCGAGTCGTCAGTGGCGTTAAGCCAAGTATGGCACCGCCCATAACTTACAAAAAAGAACACCATCATAATAGTCCAAGACGCGAAGGAAGACTGATATCGGTGGTTAGCTCCTGTTTCGCGGCGATATCGACTCCTTTCCAAGAGCAAGACGGAACCTTACCAGACACTAAAGCATTCTTGTTCGTCGCCGTGTCAGCACGGGAGCGCTGGGAGAAGAAGGTATCTACCTCGTCGAGCAACAGTATGCAGTCCCAGATACTGGCCAGTCGGAAGATGTCACGCAACGACATCTCGAGCTTCTCGGGTGTCATACCTAGGTCACCGGCCGTGATCTTGAAGAGTGCCTTTCCGTTGGCCTGTGCAATGGCCTCCGCGGTAGCTGTCTTTCCCACTCCAGGTACACCATGCAGCAGAATAAAAAGACCAGTCCCTTTACCCTGAATCAAGTCCAGTGAAGCCCAGTTTTGGTCGATTTTTCGCTCCGCCGCCTTTTGTAGGAAATGGCCATGGATGGACCCCTGGATGGCGTCCTTGATGGCGTGCGGGATTCGGAGTGCGTCGAGCGCCAGACCTGTCTTGGGAGCCAGTCGGAGCTTTGCAACAGCCAACATGGCGAACTTCCGCTCCGTGAAGACATAAGCGTAGACTCGGCCGGTGAGAAGCGCTTTGGCAGTCTTCGTCAGGTCCTTCTCGGTTGTAGGCTTCATACGCTTGGTATTCTCCGCCACTGCGACAATAAAAGGGTCCTTGGACACGAACTCGTTCCGCTGCTTGGCCGTGACTCCGCTCCTGACTGGTATCTGCTCCATAGTCTCTCCTAGAAGATTTGCGCGATCAGGCCCAGACCACCAGCGGATCCGGAACTCCTCTTGGACTGTGAGGCCCTCAATCATCTTTCGACCTAGCTTTGCCCGATGTGGTCGCCACGCCGGACATGCCTGAAAAGCCTCGCCAAAGTCTACCATGACCTCGCTGTTAATATGCTCCGGCTGCTGCAGGATGCCGTTAACGTCCGTCATCGATTCACCGCTAGGGGATCTGGTCAAGGTCCAGCCGTTGTAAGAGCAATGTTTGGCTTTCATGTACTCGAGCAGTGAATCCCCAGTCTTGATAGCGTGGTCGAGTCGACCTTTCCAGTCTCGGCAGAAGCGCATCGGGTAGACCGGAAGGCTGCTCACGGGTGTTTCGCCGGAGAACTGCTCGATCTTGACTGTCTTCTTGACGACACAAAATCCTTCTCCGTCGTAGTCGATGTAGTAGCATCCCACGCTGAAATCCCTGGCATCGTTTATCAGTGCCACGTCCCGTATTTCCAAGTCGTCCGTCGCTGAAGCGAGCAGGCGCTCGGGGACAGAATCGATGTAGTAGGTCATCCATATCCGTTTGCCGGTGCGGAAGTCCCGCCGGTCTGGCAGTTCGCCATCTGCTTCTTGGTAGACCATCTCGCCGGTGCGGAAGAGGTACCACAAATCCGAGAATCGTACTTTGGCGTTGGAGTCCACGTCCATGTTCTCAAATTGCCGGTAGTCGGGCATAATCACCCTGTCCATGTACTCCATGTAGGCGCGGAGACAGGCAAGAGCCTCGGGGGAGTTCTGGACCGGGTCATCGTCGTCGTCATAGGAGTCGTCGTCGGTTGCAGCTGTTGAGATGACAGACTCTGTGTCCTCATGTTCATATCCCGAGAGTTTTCTTTCCAGCTTTCGCAGGGCTCTCTGCATGTGAGGGTGATGGTAGATGAGGGAGTTGAATGGCCTATAGTACGTCCTGGGTCGGTCTGTCCATCTCTCGCCATTGACCCTGGCCAGAATTCGGAGCAAGTGCGGACTCTGGATCCTGATGCGGCGGGGCCACTTCTCCTCGGACTGTGCTTGCTTGATGAGCTTGTTGTTGATGTTTGTCATCTTCACCGCCTTGGCAAGCGCCTTGTTCTTGATTATCTGGGAGGACGGCGTGAGTCCTCTGCCATCGAATAGTCGGTCCCTGAGCTTGTGCTCTTGTTGGATCTCTTGGTGCAGGAGAAGCCCCGAGACCAAAACGTCAACGGCATAGCAGCCATCTTTTCCGTCTGGGCGGAAGCGGTTCTTGAACTCGGCGAAGGTGCATTCGCGGACTTCTGGGATGGTGTCCTTGTGATCCAGGAACATGTACCGTTGCTCAAACTCACTGTCATCGGATATTGTTGTTCGTGCCGTGCGATCAGGGGCAGTATTGGAATATGTCCGCCGCAACGGCTCTAGGTTGGCCAAAGTCTCCTCAAGGACATTGATTCGTGATCGATTGTATGAAACTTCTTCATTGAGGTACTTGACCTGCTCGGCGAGGTCATCTGCGCGGATGCCCGCAGAAGCACTGCTGTCCTGGTTCTGAGCGTGATGCAGTTCCATCGCCAAGTCTCAGTGCAGGATACTCTGGAATGTGAAGTAACCTAGAGTACAAGTAGGGACGTGTGACGATCGGGGTTGATATTGACTATGTTGGTCACTAGGTCGAAAGGAAGAGGTTCAGATCGAGTAGGTTAATGTTGTGACGGAGTAGTGCCGCAGACAGGGAGATGTTTCGTCGAGACATAGCCTTCTTTACATTATGGCGGCGACCGAGGATACCCCCACGGGGACCGAACAATGAACCTCATGTCCAGCCCCTGAGGGGAAGGGGGGTAGGCATCAGTGCCCGGCATATGCCAGCCTGACTTTGGCGGACATGTTCGTCAGAACTCCCCAATCACGAGCGCCCTCCACAGAGCAAGCGAGTTTCCCCTCTTGTCACCGAGGACTGCGCCTACGAATTGTTGTGACAACACCGCATATCGCCAGCCTTGTTGGGGTGACACAGATTTTGTCTTGGCGCTGATAAATCTGAGTGCAGCCTGCAGATAATCGGGCGTCAGGCAGAGAGCGCCAACACACCTTGCAGAAAGCCTTGTTCAATATCGTTGGCTCAAAACTCTCAACCTCAAATGTTAAGGACGCTAGCTGACCGAGAGGGTGGGATGGTGAATGCTGACAAATGCTCAGCCCCTTTTAGGCTCAGCGCGGGTACACATCATGCGCGCTAGTGTCAGACACTCAGAGCCTCGTCCACGCTTTGAGAAAGACATTCTATTGTGAATGTAAATTCTGCGAAGCCAAAATATCTCAAGACTTGATAATGACTGTTCTCCACAGCTGAGGCTCTGTTCGGACCTCTCCTCCGCGGTCACCGAGGGTGCGTACAGTTGTCTGCCTCGTGTGGTTGTATGCTGCCGAGCTCTCCTACACAGATAGACATGTGCCTGGTCAAGACTCAGACGCAAAATGAACGGGCATGACCAGCAGAACGTCAATTTGGTGACCAACTTCATCGACACCACGGCTCCCAGATTCCATCCTGCCTTTGGCGTACCGGCCAGACTCGACATGGCGACGATGCAGTACGAGAGCCAGGAGATCTACGACTTGAAGGAGACTCTAGACTTCCATCGCCGGGTGGGCAAGTATGTGGATTTCACCACGGATCTGACGAAGTGTAGCTGGGAAGACGTCCACCAGGAGCTGGCCAAGGCTCAGGCCGCGGCAGCGAGGAACGAGAAGGCAGGGAAGCGATTGCATACCAAAGTCTGGCGCGGAATCGGAAATACGGCGAGTATACTTGCTCCCGGTCTGTCGGCTCTGCCGGATGAGCTATGTCTATTGCATGGTGGACTCGCTCTGGTGTTCAGTGTAAGTACACCGTCGTCAGTAACCTCCAATGTATCAGGTGCTGAGCGTGGCCTTAGCTTGCCCGCCACAGCGAGATGAACAGACTGAGGATACTGGGCGCATTCGAGATGGTACCGAACATCATAGAGATGGCCCGAAACAAGGCGGAGCTGTTCCCTCTGGACGCAAAGAACCCGAAAAGCGTGAAGCTCCATAAGAACGTCCACGAGCTTCGCACAACACTACTTCGAGCTCTTCCGGCCTTGATACAAAAGCTAGTGCCAAGCTCATCCTTCAGTAAGACAATGCTTGATCATCTCCTCTTGATTTCAAGCTGACCCTCTCCCTAGCAAACTGGTGCAAGGGCCCATTTGGCGGGTACAAAATCGACAACCTCCTCGAAGAAGTTAAAACCCGCGCCGAAGCCGTCCAGATATGCAACGACAGCCTAATAGACGAAGTCATAGTCGACAACTACGCGGCGACCGTGAGCATCCAGCTGCAGCTCGACGAACTTTTCCGGATGCAGCAGGAGATGCTAATGTCGGTGCACGCCAACAACAGCAAGACGCACCTCCTCAACTTCTTCATGGAGCAGATCAGCATGAATTCCGGTCCCTTGGGCTTCCTCACCGGGAGGGATCAAGCGGACATGTCTGAGGTGGGGACAGCACTCCCAGGATATACGCCCGAAGATCTGCTCCGGATAATGGACGTGAACCATCTCCGAATTGCCAAGGACTCGGCAGTGGTCGGACGGAGAGGACCGACGTTTTCAGCCGAGGATAACGAACGAGCGGCGCATATGGTCATGGTACCCCAGATCAGGGCGCTGATGAGCAACACGGGGCCGAGTATCGTTGCAGTTGACGGGCACTTCGACCGGTCGCAGATCGGGAAGATCAGTCCGCTATCGTATATGTGCTCGATGTTGTCGCAAGCTATGCGGCAGCAGTCACTCGAGAACGTTGCCTCCACTCCCACCTCTCTGCAATCTGCAGGTGGCTCGCCGCGTAAGGTTGTTCTGGAGTATTACTGCTCGCTGCATACAACCGAAGAAGACGACCTCTATGGACCCCAAGGCCTGATGCGGTGTCTCGTGGCGCAGTTGATCCTTTTCCTCCTGGCAAACGGGTGGCTGGGACAGGACGAGGCCGTCTACTTGCCATATCTGTGGAACGTGGAGGAAGACATGCTGCTACAACGGCGTTTGGAGGCCGTTTGCCGTTTGTTTACGGCACTGACCCGGCATGTCCCCCAAGGAGTGCCCGTCTTTTGTTTCGTTGATTGCTGGTCAGCCTACGAGCGAGAGGACCTCTGGCGGACAGACTACGAGGTTGTCATCGCCACACTTCGAGAGGCCACCAACCAGTCTGGTGGGGAGAGCGGTGGTAACCTGAGGCTTCTCCTCACAAGCCCTACGATCTCACGTTGGCTTGTGGATTTGCTTCCCGAAGACCAGAGGGTATCTCTTCGACATCGGGGAGGTCGTGGTGGCCACTGGAGAGGTGCGGGGAGAGGAAGTCTGGTGAGCGTGGCGAGAGCGGCGACGCTGCCACATGCCAATGTCGGGTTTGGGATGGACTTCTCGCTGGATTCCAACGGTCAGTTGGCGGAAGGGGGACATGATAGGACACCGTCGACGGGACCACTCCTGTTCTCGTCACTTTAGCAAGACCCTGGTGTATTTTTTTACGTTGGAGAATTGCTACTCCTTGCTTCCCGCGACAATAATACACCCAGATTCCTGCGACCTCTTCTTCAAAAACCTTTTCCACTCCATCCAGGGTTGTGCTGAGGAGTGTGTTCTGAAAGCGCAGCGACGCCGGCCGCTGTTCCAATACTGGTTCTGTTCTCTGTTCAGTTCATAAGTTAAACGAACATCTTAGAGGCTTGGGCCTCATCTATTCCGGTGTTGTGTGAGACTGAGAAATACAATGGAGGAGGACGTGGCCCTTTGCCTCTTAAAGCTGAGTACCAACATTAGCTTGAATAAATCAAAGTAAGACCGAATGACTCGGAATGAGTACCTTAGCTTTCGGGAGATGAATACGGCTGGGAAGGCCCCTTATCTCGCCCACCATCTTTTATGAGACGAAGATTATATATCGCGTGGAGTGTCATCGGTACCTCCTTCCCAGAAAGCTGAAAGTTCCCAAACACAACTTCCAAGTTTGGAATTGAACTCGAAATTGACTCAACCGCAACGCACCTGGAGGTGTTGCACGTGTACCGGGGGGGGTGATTTGGGTATCATTCCGGTCATCCGCCTACAGGGCGCAACAAAATGCAATGCCTCTGCTACGTTCCTGCATAATAAGGAGTCAGTGTGGAGAGTGCTTTGCCCAATCAAAAACTCGGGTGTGTGGTCGTTGGTTCCAGATGTTGAACGAATGCTGTGCAGGTCGGTGTAAGTCCGGGCCGCCCAGCGTCAACTTAGCACTACCAAGAACATCTGCAAAGAAGAACTCCCAACTCAAGGGTATTTGCAACCCCTTTAATAACGACGCTGTCTGAGTTTTATCACCTTCTATCTCCTTTGTCATCTTTTGTTCTCTTTTGTCATCTTTTTTTCTCCTTTATTCTACGAAAGCATCGCTGTTAACCTTTCCGCCGGTCCAAAGATCCTCGACAAGACTACATACGAGCTGCGATAGCCAAGCAAAATGTCGGCCACATCTATGGAGGGGAGCGTGTCTCTTGACTCGGCTGTCCTTAACCAGCTTAGCACCGCGGAAGCCAAGAACCTTCTCGACACCATCGACGATCTCCGTGAGCTTCAGGTTAACCACAAGGTCGATCTGCCGCAGATCATCGTTGTCGGCGCCCAATCATCTGGGAAAAGTTCCGTGCTAGAGGCTATCTCCCGTGTGCGCTTTCCTACCGACGGCCGAGTATGCACTCGCTTTGCAACTGAGCTTATCCTTCGACAAGCACCGACGACGACTGTCGACGTCAGCATCCAATTCTCCAACAAGAACGACCAGAGTGCCGCGAGGCCGTTCCAACTCTCCGGTTTCTCCAAGGACAACCTGCCGGAGCTCGTCAACCAAGCAAAGGAACGCATGGGCATCCGTGGTGGCATCAAGGAGTTCTCGGACGACATTCTCCGGGTGAAGATCACCGGCCCTGAGATGGATTCTCTGACGTTGGTCGACCTCCCAGGGCTGTACCAAGGTTCAACCGCCGAACAGTCAGAGAAAGGGGTGGAGTTTGTCAACCACCTGATCGACCGTTACATGAGCCAGGAGAACAGCATCATTCTGGCGGTAGTCTCAGCGAATTACAATCTCGCCAATCAAAAAATTCTTGATGAGACAAAGAAGCATGATCCGAAGAGAGAGCGTACACTTGGAGTCATCACAAAGCCGGATCTGGCTGGGGTTGCTGACCAGCGTCACTTCTTGCAGCTTGCCAAGAATCAAGAAACTGCCCATAAGCTCACCCTTGGCTGGCATGTCCTTCGGAATAGGGCGGAGAAGGAAGAAGAACAACGACTTGAGGACAAGGAGCGAGATGCTCAGGAGGCACGATTCTTCCAGACAGGCCCTTGGTCGTCAGTCCCTGCTGTGAGCCGGGGTGTCGAGGGCTTGCGCAAGAAGCTGAGCAAAGTTCTTCTGCAGCATATTCAGAAAACCTTGCCGGGTCTCATTGACGAGATCGAGACCAAACTGGACCTCCGAACTAAAGATTTGCAACGACTGGGCATGTCACGATCTACTCCAGAAGAGTGGCGGTCGTATCTCCTCGGCGTGGCTCGAGACTTTGAACGTCTGGCACATGAGGCGGTTGATGGAAGGTACAGAGATCCCTTCTTCGGTGATATCCACGATGACGCCTGGAAGCTGCGGGCACTGCTTCGGAATCTCAATCGCGCCTTCGATGTGACCCTTTGCACAAAGGGTGCGAGATATGAGTTCGGGTGGTACGCCGTCGAGGGTGGGACCTCTAAAAGCGATGACGTCGGAGATGGGAGCTCTGAGGGCGATGCCGACCGAGACCAACCGGCATACCTTCGGCCCTTCATTGCAGAATACAAGTTTTCAAACCCGGAGCCGAGATCGAAAGCACAGGTCAACGAGGACCTTGAGAAATGGGCCTCGGCAAATCAAGGCAGAGAGCTCCCAGGGTCCGCGAATTACAGTCTGGCCATTGAGCTCTTCAAGATGCAAGCCAGACCTTGGAAGGCTATTGCGGAGTTTCATGTCACAAAAGTGCTGGACGTCGCCAAAATAGTGATTGAACAGCTACTTGGTCACATCGTTGGGGTTGACAAAACGACTCTCCAAGCCCTGCTTCGCGACTGTGTGGACCCCTTCTTTGACAGGAAGCGGGATATACTGAGGGCCAAGCTTGAAGAGCTCCTCCGTCCTTACGTGTCTGGATACGGTCTACCCTTGGAAACAGCGTTTCACAAGAGGGTGTCCAAGAGGACCCTCGGTCGCCTTGCGGAACACCTGGCTGACAGTTTGGATGGACTGCGTGGCACGCACTCCGAATACCCTGTGAGGGCTCTGACTAAGCACACCATCGAACACATCTTCGCCAATGCCGAAGACCTGCGGAATAATATGTTCGGTACTCAGAGCGTCATCGACATGACGGTCGCTTATTATGAGGTGAGAGTCCCACAGTCTTGCATTCCGTCCACGTCCCGCTAACTCGAACCAATACGTATAGATGTCTCTTGGAATCTTCACTGACAATGTCATCAACCTGGCTATTGAGAACTGCCTTGTTTGCGACATTCCGAACATTCTGACCACCACCGAGGTTGGCGGGATGAAGGAAGATAGATTGAAGGCATTGGCTTCGGAGTCAGAAGAGGTCCAGGCGCGAAGGAATATGCTTCAAGAGCAAGTCGACATCCTCCGTCGCGGTCTCCAGAAGTGCAAACAGCACAAGCCAAGAGAGTCTGCATGTATGTCGGGTGTCTTCGGACCAGGAAAGTTGCGTCGTCCGCCGGCTGACAGCGAAACCTAGCCCTTCCCTTGGACTTCCTTGGTCATCCAGCTTCCGCGTCAGACGGTCAATCGACTTCTAGTAAGCCTTCAGCCCAAATCTTCAGGTTGCGCATCTCTTAACTTTACCACTTGATGACTAGGTGGCGCCACCACTTCTTCGCCAGTCGTAACACCGGCGCGTCCACCTTCGAACGCCGCCCCGATGACTACGACAGAACCGGTTGCGCAACAAGTGCCAATATTCAGCTTTGATAGAGAGAGGTCAACAGCCATACCTCCTGCTTCTGTCTTCGCCACCAATCCACCGGCAAACGGCGCTGGCCTGTTCAGGAACAATACTGCGTCTTCAGCGGCGAACCCATATGGCCTGTTTGGGAAGCAGGCATCAGGATCTGGCATTCCAGCTGCCAGGACCTCTCCCGGCCCTTCCACAATCTTCTCAACTGCTTCGGCCTCCAAGACATTTGAGACCAGTTCGCCCACAGTGCCTGGTTCATCGGGGTTCCAGGGCAGTATCTTTTCAGCCGACGGTGGCTCTTCCAGGGCGGGCACTGGTGGGCTTCTCTTTCCCCAGTCAAAGGCTTCTGGTTCGTCTAGCCGGCCCGCCTTTTCCTCCGGTACGTCGTCATCAGCAGGAACAAGCGGCTCGAAAAACTAGCGCAGCTTTGCATATGGGGACTAATGTCAGGTAAGCACCGATACCCGCCAGCGAGTCGAATTCCTCAACTAACGGCTTGGATTTCGATTTGACCCAGGAGCAGTTGTTGCAGAGTGCTCCGCAGCCACGGTATCAGGCGCGCGACTCAAAAGACGGCGAGCTCATCGAGTATGACCATATTTGTGCGCACGAGGTCTTCAGAAATTATTCACCAGAAGAGCTGAGGTTGAGATTGAGGGACTGGGGAATAATAAGTTAGTTTTAGGTGTGTGGATAGTCTGCGGTGATCAAAGGATTAGGTAGCTAGTAACATGAACCAATACTTTGGTCTAACGTTAGTATTCCTTTGCTCGAGTTCGTTGTAGCACAACATATTTCCAACACCACAAGCTTACCCTCTTTATGTTCCTTGTCTCTCTGTTTTCAATCCGGTGCTGAGGACCGAAAGTCGTCTCCATCCGGGAGTCAACGCTGACAGCCCTCTTACGTCTAGCCCTAATCGTTCCTCCACGTCGCCAAGATGACCGGGACTCATGGGATCACCCTAGCTCCTCTCCCGCTTGTCCAAAGCAAGACCGAGCTCCCGAAGTGGAAGAATCTGGTCATCTAGACTTTCAGGTTCCACGGCATTTGTCCACCATATCGAGCATGATCACTTCATGAGGCTTGGCTTCCCCACCGGCTACAGTTACGTGGATGGAGAACGAGGCCGGAGTCTTGCTATCGACCTCCTCATCCACTCCGCCTCGCCCATGTTGGACCTTCTTGTTCACTTCGGCTGGAATATCAACCGCGCCGAGCAGGAACCCGCCGCCCTTTGGGATCTCATCCTCAAGGTTGTCCCCGGACCCAGTCTTGATGAGATCAACAAGCTACGTCGCAGTTTCAAGTATCTTGCGATCCCTGTCATCGGAACGGATCAGCAAACTCCACGGGAGTTCAAGGCCAGTGTTCTGATGATGCGAAGCCAGCTTTGCTCAATTCAACGTCAACTACAGCGAGGACCAGGAGCAGGACATATTCATCCAAGCGATCAAGCGACATTGAGGCTCCCGTTGTTCGGTGTGGGGTGATCAAGTACTTCACTCTCGTCAAGTCGACCTTCGAGGAACTGATGAGCACGCTGGGTTCGAAGGAGATGACGCGCTCGGAGGTTGTATGTCACTGCCGACGAGATGGAAGTGGAGGAAACGATTGGGAGCTGGTGTGCTTATTGCATGAATCTGGTCGACGGTTGTCCCCATTGAGCGGTTGAGACTCACCTACGGATTATCGTGGCAAGGGACTCGGTACCAGCATGAGGGAGCTGCTATGGTGCTCATCCGTAGGAGTCTTACCGAGGTTTACTCAACTTTTCTCATAGGATGCCTCGTGCAAAAGCATGAATCCAGGATTCGTTGGTCATTTCACGGCGCCCTGTGTAATGTCATTCTCACTCCGTGACTTCATGTCCTTTGCCCGCTACTCGGTCTACAATGTAACCCACCTGAACACAGTGAAGAGTATCATTGCGGCCTATCAGGAGAGTTACGCTGGCTGATCATGACCAACCCCTGGCCCCATTTAGGTGTTGAATGGGTGTAACCTCCATTGCTTGTGGTAATGCATCTCAGTGCTGACCTTAACGTCTCACATTGAAACCCTTTCGCCGCTTCGCGTGGATTGCGCTTCTGGTCCACAGTCATAACCTGGACCCCTATGTCCCACGATCACGTGGTTTTGAGCGTCGCTCCAGGAAGGTCACAGTGGCCACTGGCGCCTGCTTCGGTATCAGGACAGCCTCCACTTCACCCAGCGGCTTGGGCCTTTCCGATTGCCAGTTCAGGTTCGAGTTCTCCTTGACTCTTCAGGCTCAGACCCACTGCTAAGTTGCCTGCAGAAGTTCCCTCTGCGTCTGACCGAAAACTTACCTCAGGTCAAACTTCTCTCTTACGATAAAAGAAAGGCCGCTGAATCTCCACCCTGCGCAACCCGAACCGTTCAGGTTTGCGTGTCAGGGATATAGACTCTCAAGGCTAGCGACCTTGACCGTGCATATCCTCGTTGATCATACCAAAAATCAAGTCTCCCCGCGGAAAGTTCATGCCCCTTGATTTTCAAATCCATCCCGCAACTGCACCGCAAGAATTAGTCACCTCCGTTACCAGGCTCAGGCAGTTGTCTCAAGTACACCAGCTCACAGCCAATATGGACGGCTCAATTACGAAGACCCTACCTGCTCTCCCGCTTCTCACAGGCAAAGCCAATCTCGATACCTGGACCAACATCGTCACCCAAACCTTCCGCTTCTACGGCATCGACAACTACATCTCCGAAGCCCCGCGACGTCGCCCTCGACAACCCGCGCGATAAGGCCTTCGTCGCTGTCCTGCTCAGCCACTCCGTGACTCCCATAATGGACCTCATCGTCCAGAGGGGCTGGGTGCTCAACGAGCTCGACCAGGATCCCACCGCGCTGTGGAATATCATCCTCGAGACGGCGCGAGGACATACCCGGGTCGAGATCGAGACGATGATCGACGACTTCGAAAAACTTGAAGTGGGGGTGGGGAAATACTGCGAAACGGCCAAGGAATTCGGTGCCAGAGTCATGGCGCTGAGACAGCAACTGAGTGAGCTTGGCATCGTCTACAGCGACGAGGCTGTAAAGAAGTATGTCATAACCGCTATCGCTGACGGTGCGGGCCACATCACCTTCTGCAGGGAGATAATGAGGCGCTACGTTGGTGGTTTCGACGTGCACTCGAGTACCCTGAACGGCTACACCTTGGACAGTCTCATGGACATACTCAGATCAGACAGGTTGCAAGAGGGAGATCATTACTTGATTACCTGCGAAGTTCGTTGACGGGAGCTTCCAGCAGAAACTGTGCTTCTCGGCAGTATTGCCTTAGAGTAGGCTTTCATGGCTCACGACTTTGTCTTCCTATTTTCTTCGATGCAGGGAAAACGGCACACTAGGAACATGCGTGGGAACATACCACAAGGCTGCTTTCGGAAGGTCAAAAGAAGGGACGTTAATGTACTTTATAATTCAGAAGGAGCACAACGTGTCCGGATTACAGCTGTTAGTCTACACCGAGATTCTTCTCTCCATAATACTAGGTACCCGCAGCTGGTCTCGAAATACGAAGTGCAGCTCCTCCATACGCTAATGACAAAGAGAAGGTCCCCCAGGTATTACTACACTTAGTTCTCGCCAATGCATTCGGACGGCTAAAACGCCTGGCTTGTCATCGCTCAATTGGTCAATTGGCGTGCTTCTGCCATTACCTCCAGGTCCTTTAGCAAATTGTTTACGTGCAAAATCGCCTTCGGGCATTGTAAAACAGAATGGGGCTAACTTGTACGCACGTCCGTACCGGCGGCCGTATACAGACCCATTGATTTAGTAATATAACAGCCAAGCGTGATCCTGTAGGATGCGTATCCGCCCAAGGATCGACAACAGCAATGTATAAAACGACTCCACCAATCCCATTTACCATTCACTTGACTTGAACAACAACCCCAGACCTGCCATTTCAACATCTTTTTCCATACACCCATCAAATTAACCAACCATGTCAGATCCCAAACCCATCTTCGCCCCCGGCCCGACCATGATGGGCAAAGTCCCCACCCCGGCCTTCTTTTCAGCAATGTCACGCGTCTACGCCAAAAACACAGGCAACAGCACACGCACCATCTTCGCAGAGTCGCTGGAAGCAATCACAGCCATCCGTCCCATCACCTCCGGCTCCGTCATCCACGACAACGCCGCCGGCCCCGGCACGGCAACGTCCGCCATGATCGAAGCACTTCCCCCCTCCATCCTGCCAACAATTCAGATCCACATCACCGACAGCGTGCCCGGGATGGTCTCCGCCGCCCGCGAGACCTTTACCGCTCTGATTTCTTCTTCCTCCTCCACCATCACCGTATCAGAGATGGACAGCCAGAACCTAACCTTCCCGGACGCGTACTTCACGCACAGCATCTACAACTTCAGCGTCTTCGCCGTGCCCGACCCTCTCCTATCCCTCAAGGAGATCCACCGCACCCTCCAAAAGGGCGGAGTAGCAGCCGTCCTGACCTGGCGGCGGTTCGGGGCCGGCGAGCTCATGCGCGCCGCGCAGGGGCTCGTGCGGCCCGACCTGCCGCCCATTTTTATCCCGCACGAGGAGTTCATGCGGGAGGGGTATCTGAGCCACATGATGGTCGAGGCCGGATTTGAGGAAGGGAAGGTGACGACTCTGAGCAAGAGGCTAGCGGTGACGGGGGAGAATTTGGAAGGGCTGAGACAGTTTGTGTCGGGGGACTTTTCGGAATCGGCGAAGAAGGGGTGGACGGAGGAGGAGGTGGCGAGGTGGCCGGAGGCGATTGGGAGGGCGATGGAGGCGGAGGTTGCGGCGCATGGGGGGTTGTTGTTTGAGGCTTGGGTTGTTTTGGCGACGAAGTAGTATTGATGTTGGTGAAGTGCAATAGAATCACACAGTTACGTCGCTCACTGAAAACTCGGACTTGCGAATGCAAAGGACGGATGGAACCCTAACCCTGACCCAGCGCATGCACCACCAAGTCCCAGCACCAACAGCCACCTGCAGGAGGCCCAGTTGCGGTAAGGAGCATTCTTACTCGTCGATTTCCGACGCTTGCTAACAAAATGAACGACAATTTCTCCTTCAATTATTATTTTCCACCCAACCGACGCTGCTTGCCCACCATGTCTGGTTCTGAACCAATCAGCTTTCACCCAGCCCTTGAGCCTCCTGAGGCCGACGACCAAGCAACAGAAAGAAATTCAAGCGAAGAGAGGGCGCCCTCGCCGGACACAGTACATCTAAGAAAGTGGCGGGAGGATCTTCGTCACAGTTTGTTTCGGGCAGCTTGGGACGGTGACGCTGCGACTGTTGCCTCCCTGCTCTCTTGCGGCGTCGAGCTGCATCAGAACAGTTTCATAGGGTCCCTACGTCATCTGGCTGTGTTCGAGGAACTTGTCAACCACGGCTTCGACATGAACTCGACGGAATTCAGGGGCGAGCCTGCTTTGCGGTATGACACATCACGGATACCTGTTTTCAACTATCACACAAGCTGACTTCCTCAAGACTATGTGCTAATCAGCCAGAAATCCTCGAGTGGATGCTACAACACGGAGCGGACCCCAACGTTACGAATGACCGCGGTGTTACGGCTCTTGCCACTGCCGTGGTCATCGATAGGCCCACAGAGGCACAGCTTCTGCTGGATTACGGAGCGGTCGCGGAGCCGTACCTTTTCCACCGCGCTATCAAGGCCACTCACCGAGTCGGCGACAGCATCTTTCACCTACTTGTGAGAGCTGGCGTCGACATCAACTACGAAGTACCGTATGAGGGTACTCCCTTGCATCTGGCGACGGCATACGCAGACAAGGAGAGAGTGGAGCTCCTCCTTCGTCTGGGGGCCGATCCGCGCATTTCTGTTTGCGACGAAGCTGGTGAGCAAGTCACACCCGCCGAGATTGCTAGATGGGACGGCAAGTTGGAGATTTATGAACTGCTTAAGGCAGCGGCATGTCAGTGGTGAATAATGACGGAGATGACTCTGTGAACAGGACCAATATCCCGTGATATGCTTGACAGGAAAGATTGAGCGGGGGGTCATGGAGTGTTATGCGATCCAGGACGCAACCAGAAGGGCATCATAACAGATATTGCGTCTTATACTCACAGCCTGAGTTCAGAACTCAAGAAATCGACCCTAATTCTCGTAGACTGGTCTACCCTACCAGAATACTGGCCATATACGTACATCTGTCCTGTGTCGAATCTAACATTGGCCCATGACCGAATCTTTCCGATTATCCCAACTGCAGCAGGTATTCCAGTAGATTGTGACCATAATCTAGCCAGTGCCACCGCCGCCACTCCCACCACAAGCACCCGATCAAAACAGGCGCAAAGACCGGATCCCACAGTGTCACAGAGAGCTAGAAACACAGCGATTAGCTTCAGAATTGTCAGTGAACGTGAATCCATCATCTTACTCTTGATGAACTGCTCTCCCTCTTCCAGCGGGTCATTGCCAGCCGACGCCGAGCCATACCAGTAGCACATCGCCCAGTTAAGCCACCCAAACGCGCCCACGCTTCCAGCAACCGAGCACCCTGCAACAAATGTCAGCTTTCTCATTTTCCACGTGCCTGATCTCCAAGTTCAAGGCTTACAGATCTCGATAATATCTCCCGCGATGCCGCCCGGGTCCCGGCCGTCGGGCGTCTTGCTCGGCGGCGGATCGCCGGGGCAGGCGACGGGGCGACCGAGGCTGCCGTCCTCGCCGCCAGTGGTGATGTAGCACGCGCCGCCCATGGCGTGGCTCAGGGCCGGGACGTCGTCACCGTCCGTGCCGAGGCACTCGGAGCAGGAAACCGTAAAGCCGTCGGAACCGACGCAGTACAGGTTGCCCGTGGAGTGCGGGCCGAGGTTGTCGTCGACGCAGTGCTTGGCTACTTCCTGGCGGAGGGTGAGGCTTGACGGGGCGCCGAGGATGAGGGGGGCGAGACTGGCGATGGTGAAAAGAGTCGGCAACATTGTGACTTGTCCGGGTTGTTGTGAAGATGATGTTGCGTGTTGCCTGAGTCAGGGAGATTTTACCATGTTGTCGAAGGAAGACTGACTACTTTATATAGTTTTCAACACCCAGCCTTTTATCCAGCCTGGGTCACTTGTACGAGATATTCCTTCTCAACGAAACAGGGAGGTCGATGTTGACCATGACGATGATCCTACCTCGCCCGCCGCCAAGACACATACTCGTCGACGATCAGGTCGATATCCTGCCCTATATAACGACTCAACGTCCCCCTTCAACCTCGATCAACAACCGTAACAACGATTTCGACACACATGCCATGAGATCATTGTTGATATGCAATACCACCTGTCGCCGACCTCACCACTTATAACCATGCCTCGACACGCATAGGTTCTGACTTCGGGAGCTTGGCGTCTTACTGCCCACCGTGTTAGTAGGAGATCGTTCCCTATTATACTCTAGATACCCTCGTTTCAGCTATCACGCCATTCAAGCTATTCCGGGATAGTCAGGAGAAAAGTTACGCGAATATCTTATTTAGAAGGGCCAGCCGAAAGGGGCAGGGCCCAGAGTGATGGTTGGACGTAGGATCAGTATACATACGAGATCCGGGGGCTGATTGGGTGTCTCGTAACTTCTCCTGAATTTCCAGATGCGGCATTGTCTTCGAGTCTTTGCCAACGCAATCAGATGAGATGGACCACGATAGAATTTTGCTCAAGGTATGCGTCAACCTGGGCACAGTCAGGCACGCTGTTGCGCTGGACTACTGGAGCCAGGATCTCGGCCTCGCACGCCCATGTTGCAAGCCGACCAAGCTCGGGGATGGTTACATCACAAATAACGCTGTTCCTTAAATCAAGTCTGGCTACTGGACGAAAGACGTAAGGCCGGTCAACTTCCGTGAGAGACATACTTGATTAGGTCCTGACATAGGATGGCTTTTAGGACAAAGAATATGGTGTCCAACGCATCGAGAAGATTGGACGCGGTGCCCCCCGGCCGGTGACCTGGGGCGTCCTCGAAAGCGTCTTATCGAACTGGCGTCTGTGGGCTTTCATATTGCCATACACGTACGCTATACACACCTCCAGCGCGGCGCTTATAAGAAACGGTGGCTAACTTCGGGAAAGGATGGTCGCCAACGCCGGGTCAGGCACCAACTACTTCAACCTTTGGCTAAAGAATGCTGGCTGTTCGGTTGTCAATGTTACCATTTTGCTTACGGCGGGTAACGCTATAGGCACCGTCGCGGCCTTCATATTTGGCATCATCGCCGACCGTACTAGGCGTCGCCTGTCAGTTGTCATCGCCGTCCGAGTCTTGGTGCTTCTGTCGAACATCCTGCTTTCCGTCTGGTATCTTCCACAGGCCGCATTACTATTCGCATTCTACCTTTCATATGTGGGAGGGGCTGCACAGCCCGTCGTCATTGTGAGTTTTCTCTCCCCGCATGTCCGGATGACGGACACTAACCGTCGCGAATAGGCACGGGGACACGAACTGAATGGCGCAGACCCGAATCTGAGACAGCTCCTTATCGCTACTGGAAATATCTTCACCTACACGTTCATGAGCTTTCTTCCTCGTAAGTCTTTCGCATCTCGCCGGTTCCAGTCATGCGCATGGCCCTTCTTCTAACGGGTGAGACCAGTCTACATCTTCCCTACCTACGACGCTCCACATTACGAAAACGGATATCAGATACTGATTGTCTTCGGCGGCGTTGCAATTCTGCGCATGTTCTTGTTGAAATGGCAAGAGAAACAACGGAGGTAAATCCCCCTCCTCCCAAGCGACCGTCGTATCTAGGTAAGGGTTCTCAGCACTGCGCTGACACACTGCCAGACTTCAGACTGCAGCGTCATCTACCGCGACAATCGAGGCCAATGCAACAGATGATGTGAACGGAGGTGGTCGTGCAAGTGCCGGAGATGTGTCGATTGCAAAGGACGTCGAGGAACAGCGGGTGGTCAGAGTCCATGTCTAGAGATGTTGGTCCTTCGGTTGCCTGCGTTATCCTTGCGAAACCTGGAGGGAACGAAACGAAACTGCCATGCCGCGCAACTGGCCTTGCCGCACGTACCGACAGTTTGAGGTCAAAAGGGCTAGGGGACAGGACGACATGAACTTGTTGTGACACTGACATGGATAAGTCTATTGCGGCGCTCTCCTACCTTGGTCACAGACCTGCCCATGTCATCTGTGATGACCAAGACGTTGTATACTTCATAAGCTCACATTCGGGTTTCTGCACATCAATCCACCACTCACCGAAGACCATGGTAGCTATCCCAGATGTAGCCCATCGCACTTGCACACTTAACATCCTCCGCATCATCGTCCCCAGCACTCATCCTCAGCTCCTCCAGCTTCCTCTTCCAGGCCACGAACCTATCCTTACTAAAGCCATCCTCAACACCTCCCCCATCTCCACCCTCGCCAACCCTCCACCTCTCATCCGTAGGCCCACCAGCAAGACATCTCATCAAGAGCAGATGCCCAGCATACCTCAGCCACACCCTCACCAAACCCATCATTTCGACTCTGCCCTCCTCCATCTCCGTCTCAAGCGCAAGCCTCATAACCTCAAGCCCGCACTGCCCCAGTTCTCCCGTACACACACCAACACTAACCAGTCTCGCAATAGCAGCAGTGAGATTAACCCTCTGTCTCTGCCGCTCCTCCTCGTCCTCCCCTTCCACGCCCTCCCCTTCCACGCCCTCCCATTCCACGCCCTCCCCTTCCACGCCCTCCCCTTCCACGCCCTCCCCTTCCACGCCCTCCACCTTCCCACCACCCATCATACACTCCTTCCACATCCCCCTAACATCCCCCACCAAAAACGGTAAATCACTCCAAATCCTCCCCTCCCTTGTCCTCGCCTCTTCTTCCACCCCCTCCCCTTCCCCCTCCCCTCCCTCTCTCCTCGCCCTGGTCAACACCCCCCACCCCCCCGCCACCCCCACAATCCGAACAAGCCTATCCTGCGCCGCACAATCGGCATCGATATACCTTGCCGAAAGACAGAATAGATACCACAAATCCCGTATCTCGACCTCGAAGTGCTCTATCGGAAGACTAGGGGACATGGTCCACCGCCTGCTGAGCATGGCAATCCCGCTCTCCAGTGTCTGCCAGAGGGTGTTGTCGTTTCCTCCCCGGCGGGCTTCGGGAAGAACCATGGTGCGGCGGGCGAGGAGGGAGAGGCGGGTTGTTGAGGCGAGGGCTTGGGAGGGGGAGAGAGGGGTGGGGGAGGACATGGTGCAAGGCTGGTACAGTTGATTGAGTGACGTGATATATGGGAGGAAAGTATGATTGTGGCGGAGAAGGATGAGAGACCGGATGATATCAATCTAGGAAGATGAAGAGGATCGATATGCTTCGCTATTCTTACCTCTTATACGTGCTGCGTGGCCGCTTTAGTTGTCGTGTACGACCAGAGCTGCGTGTAAGTCAACTAGGACCCTGTCCAGACCCTTGTCATGCAGACCCCTGTCAACCTTAGCCCCTGTCACTGAGCAAAGGTGCAGCTACCCCTGCTCCTCCGCTCGCGGCAGATTGGTCCAGAAGGTCACACAAGCTTTCCTTAACAGCTCCAGTCGTAAAATGTGTGGGGTGCCGTTAGTGCAGCACTGACATTGGGCAAAACACCAAAACCAAGAGTCATGACGCGGCCAAAAAGAGAAACTTAATAAACGTACAACATCAGGGATTCCCCGGTGGTCACCCACCCGAGTACTAGTCTGACGGTCACCGGCTTGTCTATGGGAGAGCGGACGGGATCCCGAATATCTCGGCGCCTGTGGTCGTACGTGGTGGAAAAAGCGGGTGGAAGACGTTATGTTGCGAATCGGACATCGGCGAGGCAGGGTGCGTGACAAGGGGTTGACTTGAATCAATAAGAAGAAATGGTATCAAATGCGTACAAATGCTCCTGAATATTGGAAAACCCCCCTCAAGTTACTCGGCGGCAGGAGGCGTAATTCCTTTGCAATGCTTCCAAGTCAGGCCTCTGTTGCCCTACCGCCCAAGCCACAGAAATGCAATCCATACAGCGCAACGGCGCATTCATAAGTCGTAATCTCCGCCCATCCTACACCACCTTTTGTGGCCTATACTCGTCATCTCCGATGGACACTCCTCATCTCGTAAGTGGTGTTCTCCCGATGCTGCAGCTCAAACTCCGAATCCAGCATGCTACTCGCCACCGTCCCATGCCAGTCCCTCTTAAGCGCACTATCGGGACTACTCAGTGGTGTAGAATACTGCGTAAACTCGCTAAAGTTGCTCTCCTTCCTATCTGGCGAGGGCATCGCTAGCCTTCCCCTGTCAGAAGACTGGTACGACTGCACCCCCGAACCGTTCGATCGCGTCTCGTCGCTCCTGTGGTACCGGTAGAAGTGCGGTGTCGAATAAACCCTCATCGTGTTCCGTATCAACACACGGAGGGACGGGATGGACGCGGCGATGATGGAGAGGGATATCTCCGCCGTGGCGAGGACCATGAGGGCTAGGGTTGCGATGACGTCGGGGTTGGCGATGGCGCCTAGGGTTGCGGTCTTGGCGATGGATGTCAGGCCTGCGAAGACGCCCATCGACATGGCTATTAGGACGCCGAGGCGCTCTTTGCGGTTGAGGGAGAGACGGCGGATGATAGTCCAGGGGAGGATGGCGAGGCAGATGTCTATGACGCCGGACCAGCCTGGTGGTGTTAGCTGTGTGCGCATGGCCAGTGGCAGGGGGAACTTACTAGAGGAGAAGGAGTTGTACGTTATGATAACGTGCGAGTTCCAGCAGTGTCCCGGCACGCTCGAGTCCCACAGCCTCTTGACGGGCGTGCACTGCACGTAGGTGAAGAGGGCGCTCAGGCCGAGGAAGAGGTTGACGGTGATAATGCAGAACCAGACGAACCGGCGCTTCCAGCCCTCGGTGAAGCGCAGGAGAGTTATGGCGAAGGAGGTCTTGCTCCATGCGGCGGCGGTTATGGAGCAGACGCCTGTTATGTTGGAGACGAATAGGTAGGTAGGCCAGTCTGTTATGTCCCAGCTGTGTTTTCCGAAACCGTGGTGCACGCAGACTGATAACATGGCTGTCTGAGCGATGAGAGCCGCCTGAGAACATGTTAGTCCTTGTGTTGCCGGCAGGGGCAGGTCAAGGTACTCACAGAAGCGGCGATGAGCACGTAGTCATCGTACCACAAGCCCTTCCGTATGCTCAGTTTGCAGTACAATCGTAGACAGAGAAAGATCAGTGCTGCGCCGGTCAAGATCCAAACGGCGATGTTCAGGTTCGGCCCAAAGTTGTCGTGTGGTAGATTGGCGGTGGAGGAGCCGTCTCGGGCCTCTAAGAAGACCGTACTAAGGTCGGCATGAGGAGCCATCTAAGCGTCATGGATGCTTTCCAGACTCGCCGCACATGGTGAATCTCGAGAGTTACTGGCTTGAATTCGAATATCGGAAAGGGACATAAAGGGGTGCTCCAGGTGTCCGTCGGCAGGGCATGCCCAGATATGTAGTGCGAGAAGTCAGATCTGAGCCCTACCGGTCTAGGGGAGTCCGGGTCCGATCGTGGTTCTTTTCGGTCTGGTCAGTGGAGATGAACTCGCTGGAAACGAGATGGTCATTTGCGGAGAATGTCGCGCTATTGATCGACCTAAATCTCACGGCCCGCGATGCCCCAGGGCGACCCGGCACGGCGGACTAGACTCGTTCGAGTTTAGGCCATAGTCGCCGTTGTGGCACGGGCCTGCGTTTCCCGGCTTTGACTGCTCTTTGTGGGCCAGAGGCCCGGACGACTGGAACAATTGGCGGCAAGAGAGGTAGGGAGGCTCACCGGAGTGAAAGGGGTGTGGTGGGGAGGACGGTGAACTGGTGGCGTTGTGGACGTTGTGTGTGGACCCGGAGGTCGCCATGTGGGCACGCAAATGCGGGGAGTGTCTGAGAGCAACAGCAGGGCACTGCAGTGGTGTGGCATCATGGAGACATCACAGGTTTGAGAAAAGAGGAATACTGCGCGTGTTGCGTTTCAAGCGTTAGCTATGTCTTTTCCTCGGAGTGACGCAATTTGGAAAATGAACTACATGCTGAATTCGATTCTAACATTTTACTTTTTTCCTTTTTTTTTTTTTTTTTTTTTTTTTGAGCAGCAGCGGTCGACGGTCGTTGAATTTCCAGGATTCCCGCTACGATGTTCCTGCCCAGAATGGACAAGCTCAAGGCCAGCGCTCCTTCCCATGTTGCAGCGGACGATCTCGGTCCGTGCACACTGAAGCGGGTCAGTTTAGCGAAGCGAAGCTCAACCAAATGATTCAAGCGCCGCCAAAGTTCCTGTCATTCGCAGAACGATTCACACAAACCCTCGATTCGCAAGACAGCTGCAACTGCTTTTCCTTGATCACTTGCAAGTTGCTTTACCACAGTAGATTTTCGTAATCGACCCGTTTCTCGAGTGCGTGCATCTATCCCTGCCGATCTGCACGGCCCAACCTGGTGAATGTCAGGGTTGGAACTCGAGACTCCGCGTGTCTCGGGTGTGCAGTGCCCAGGAGCGCTCAGACTTTGCACAAATCGTCACTTCCAGCACCCAAGGAGTGTCGTCTTCTGCAGCCACAGCCATCATGATCCTCCGGCATTTATGTGATCATATAGCACGGTTCCATGGTTGAAGCACGGATACGCACATGGGAGACGAACTCCTCGCGCGCTCAGATCTTATGCGTTTCCAGTCATTCGCAAACGGCCTTGGCAATGTTCGACATGTGTTTGTCATTTGCTGAAGAGCAGCTGAATGGAGATTGGACTACCCTAGAGTGGAAAGGCCATTTTCAAACGCCAGTAACTCCCTCGCCATGCTTCACCCGAATACCGCCACCTCAATCTTTCTTGGGCGCGGCAAGTTCTTGACCCCGATCATTCTTCGGCGGATCCGGCCCTAACAACAACTCCATCCCCGGATCCGACTTCGCCATCGCCCGCTGGTAAGCCTCCCTCTTCCCAATCCTATGCAAATACGCCAGAATCCCATCATACCCAGCCCAGCTCAGGCCACTCCAATACCTCCACGTCGTCAAGGGAAAGACAAGCATCACATCCGCCGCCGTGAACTCCTCCCCGGCGAGCCACTCGTTCGCCTTCAACCTCTCGTCCAGCGCGCTCAGGAACCGCGCGAACCGGTCCTCCGCGATCTTGGCCGTCGGGGTGCCCGAGTTCGCCCGCGCCGCCATGACGCGAAACGTCGTCGGCATGAACGTCGCGTTGCCCCAGTGCCACCAGTACAGGAACTGCGTGTAGTCCGGGTGCGAGGGCGGCAGGAAGAGCCTGCCGCCGCCGTGCCGGTGCGCGATGTACTCGATCACGGCGCCGCTCTCGGCGAGCACGAGGTCGTTCTCGCCGTCCGTGATGACGGGCGCCGTGCCCTGGGGGTGTAGGGCTTTGTACTCGGGCGGCGCGAGCATGGGCGAGCGCTTGTAGAGCTTGAGCTCGTAGTCGATGCCGAGCTCTTCGCAGAACCAGGGTACGCGCTCAGACTGAGACATTTGGAGGTGATGGACTGTGAGGACCATGGTTGCAGTGGTTGCTGGTATTCTGGGAAGTGTTTAATGTGGTGGAGGTGGAGAGTCGTTGTGGACTGGTGAGCAAATGCTTTCTCTGCCTGTCCAAAGAGGGGAGATGTTGACGTTGAAATAGGAACTGCCGTGGTCTTGGCGTACACCGCCGTATACCGCCGTATACCAGTTACAGTCTAGCGATTCTCTGGCTAGCGATCCCTAAAGTCCGTCTAATTGCCCTGGACACGCATCCTTCGTCGATAGTCTAGGACTGTTAAGTCAAGACAATTGCCTTCTTCCATGTTCGTAACCCCGCCTATGGCCGTTATGGCCGATCTGATAACCTTGAAATGACCACATCGCGGAAAACTACGGGGACGCAAATGACTCATCCTCTAAATCAACATCACCAGATGTGCGTCAACCCTCGCTGACCTTCCTATAGTGTATAGGCTCATACAGGGCTGGTCCTCCCATGAGCTGGGACGTGCCCTTCGAGATGTTGATGCACGAGTATTTGGAATCGCAAGTCGGACTGTGAACCGTCTTGGCATGACATGGCTCCCGCAATGCGCCGAGAAAACGGAGGAAACATGCTTCTCTCGATGTTCGATCACTATTTCTGCACGACATGTCAGTATCGAGGGACTGCCAAGACGCGCGCTCGGTGGAACCACCGGCCACTGCAATGCGTGGGGGCTGGAAAGCGGTATAAATTTGTGCAATTGACGGACGAGATAAAAACAGACAATGACAAGACGTCACCACGAGCACTTTTTATACGAGCTCGCACCCTTCGGCATATGGACCATGCTATTCTCGGAAAGCCACATCACAGCGTCGAGAAAGTCCACGAGCTCTCCCAGCTATACTCCTCACCCGGTCCCGTAATCTCAGCATCAACCCGTCCCCATTCCGGGCTACACATCACAACCATATTAGCATAACCACTCTTCCCACTCGAAAGGGTAAGTTAAAAAAAACTCACTGATTAATCCCATCAACATAATCCTGCGCCTCGATGGCCACGCAGCTACTACTCGTCACATTCTTATGACTCGCCGTCCCCTGCGTGCTCTTCAACGGCGCCGTCCCATCACTCCAATAACAACTATACACCTGCACACCGGGCTGATCAGTCCTCAAATCCGCCCTGATGCCAGTATACCCGCTCGCCAGCGTCAGCACGCTCGCGTCCTTGGGGGCATCGTCAAAAATCCAGAACCCGTTGTAACCGTTACACGTGCCGCCGCAATTCCCTTTGAACCCGGCCTCCCCCACGGCGTGGCCGAAGGAGATGTTGCTCGCGCTCGCGAAATCGTTGACGCTACCGGCAGCAGCCGTCAGGATCTTCCCCGTCGGCAGCGCGCCGTCGTCGAGTTCCAGGTACCGCTTACTGTACGGCAGGTGGAGCGTGTGCTCCCACACCTTGTCGGTGGCAGGGTTCTTGTACGCGTCGAGGTTGAAGTACGTGTGCTGCGTCAGCATGAGCGGGGTCTTGCGTTCCGGACTGATGGCCCGCATGAGGATCTTCCACGTTCTATTTGGTCCCACGCTGTAGGTGACGCTGCCGTAGACCTGGCCTAGCATGCCCTGGCTGGAGTTGGAGGCGTCGGAGATGTTGAAGGTTATGCTGTCGGCTGTGAGGGCGGTGACGTTCCAGAAGCGGTAGGACCAGTTGTTAGTGCCCACGTGGAGGGTGTTGTTCCCGTCGTTGACTTGGGTGTGGTAGGTCACGTTGTCGATGGTGTAGCGGGCGTTGCCGATGCGGTTGACGTACCGGCCTGGGATGGAGTTGTAGACCGGGTGGCCTGGGTCGACGGCTGGGACACAAAGGTGTTAGGATGGGGGTATTGAAGGATGGTTGGGGAGGGGGTGGCGACGTACGGTAGTAGGAGATGTTGTCGTATCCGAGAACGACGTCGACGTCCATGCCCATCTTGTCTTTGACGAAGAGGTTGGTGAGACTGGCGCCGTAGTCGATAAACTTGCTGATGTTAGCCCCTTGTCCTAGCACCTGTTTGGAACTAGAAGATTACAGACCTGGGCCTTGATACCTGGCGCCGAGATGGTATACTTCCCGTCTGCGCCTGGCGCCAAGGCTGAGGCTTGTCCCATTACCGCCACAGCCTGCGCCAGAGCGGCGAGTACCTTTGCTGATGACCGCATCTTGAGGGCAAGTTTGACGTAGTCGAACTCCTGCAGTGGAACTTACATTGACTTAGCAGAGTCGAGGTGTTGCCAAATGCAAGAGGGCACCAACAGCTTTTCTATCCCGCCCAAAACCACAACCCCGGGACCGATGTTCTGGGAGTCAATTCAGCCCATCAGTGGTGTCTTCCATATTGCGCGCGCCTCAATACGACCTCTAAGTAAAGAACAAGCTGACTGAATGAGGGGAATCATCAAGTAAGGCTGGGTTTCTTTATTTGATGTAGTTCAGCCTGAGTTGCGATATTGATGCTGAACCTCCGAGAACAACACCCCGTCCCACTGGATGCATGTCAGCACGTATCGTATGTCAGCCGGACAACCACATGGCCCAAAACACATCCCCAATCCGCTCTCTGGATATTTCGAAATCCTCATGTCGCCGGGCAAGACGTTGGGCTTCTTCCTGTCTGCGATCTGAGGACTTTTCCACCTCGAGTCTCAGCGTCAATAATACCCCTGACATCGACTGCCGACATTTGACGCCAGACATACCAACTGAATCGGAGAGTTTCTACTGCACGAGAAAGCGGCAATGGTTAGAGAACGCGGGGAAATACTACGGTAGAGTTGCCCATGCAGGGACAACCGGAGACCAATTTCGGAAAATGGTACTATGTATTCGTACCGCACCGTCAGACGCTGGCTTTAGCCGAGTCACTTAAGTACCGGATCTCCATATGTCCCTTGCAGATCTGGGGTAAACTGGATCCGCGATGGGTATTACATGGGGTAAAGGGTGTTGTTACCCATCTAAGCGAGTGACGGGCAAACTGGATGCTGGTTGTTGAGGACTGTGAGAATGAGATGCTGCGAGGCGTGGGAGATGATTGAGCTTGATTGAGGACGACAGTTTAGCTATGGATAACAGGATAAGTATCCAGTTACTGAATAACTTCCAGCATCGGGCCTAGCTTTGCCTAAGGTAGTGTACAACAATCCCATTTCAACGACGACGGCATCCTCCGTAGATTCATGGTACGTAGGTATCAACCTGCAACTCTTCCACGAAAACAACATGTGCTTTCCTAGGGCTTATGCGCCCCTGAGGTCCGGTCTCCAGCTGACATCACAACTTGACCACCTAGTGAATGCATCGTGCCTGGGAGACTTGATCAAGACCAGAAAGCGCAGCGTCTTGCAGCACACAGCTTCGCTATGCAGCGTGCGACTCAGCGGTGATCCTTCCGAAACCTACAGTCCGAGGTACTGCATGATCCAACGGTCTACAGGCGGAAGCGGGCGGTCGCAAACCGAGCTCAGATGGCCTGCCCGATGTTGCTGCTCGCCATTGCACGGTCTCCGCCTCGACAAGCGCCTCAAATGTCCTCTCGGGGGTTGTAATGCTGCAGCGAGACATCGAGGAAGCAAGAACTCGTGGGATTTTGGCAGTTATTATCCCTCGAAAGAACAATGCTTTTGGCGCCGAGGGGGTGACCAAAGCTGGGAGCGAGCCGGAAACCGATTCGAGGTGGTGAACGCAAGGCAGTTGGGTGTTCGTGTTGTGCTTTGCGGAAAGAACAGCGAGGTAGCGAATGTTGCAGCATCTCCTCTACCGCCTCCGTCCTCCACCGCCACGTCTCCCGCCACCGGGAGGTCCCCCATGCCTAGGCGGGCCGCCATGCATGCCGCGAGGAGGCGGCCCACGGGGAGGTGGGCCGCGGCCGACGACAACAGGGCGCATCACCACCGGCTGGGCGACGACAACCCTGGGCCGAGCGACGACGACGGGCCGGGGTGCGACATAGACGGGACGGGGCCCGTAGTGCTGGCGTGGGGCTGATGGTCCGCAACCCATATTGAAGTGTTGGAGATTTGGAGTTGGGTAGGTCGGGGTTGACGTGATGTGGTCGACACGCTTGTTGTGGCGTAATGGAGGTTGGTGTCCGATGTTTGGACGGAGTGATGAGGCTGAGGTTGTTGGTGATGATGTACGAGTAGATAATCTGAGTAGACGGGGGGAGGATGAAGCCTCTTTTGAATCGAGCACGATCCCCTTTGCGACCGAGGTCATCAGGAGGAAATCGTAATGGCCTTCGCTTAAGCTGGAATGTGCCAAGGTACTTAGGGTGAACCCTGGATATGTACAAGCAGCTTAGTAGAAAATGTGGTATGATCACCGGTCACTTTGCGTCCGGCCTCCGTACACCTCGTCGGGATCTTGAGGTTGCAGCCCGATGGTGTCGTCGCCGAGTAGAGGGAGGCTGTGCTTGACTATAGCTCGGTATCCTCGGCCGAATATGCCAGAGTTGCTAGTCCGCGGAACCTCTTAGGTGGGAGTCGTCCGTCGGCGTATCCGAATAATATCGGATGCACATCAGCAACCGCCGAGTCTCGAGCCCATCCAGCCGTTCCTTTGACAACATATCGGGCTTGGAGATGTACAGAAGTGCTCACGATCTGTCGCTAACACAGCACACACACATATCTGGACCTCTTGTCAGACCTTGCGCCTTGGCGGAACCCACCAGATCTATCCGGATCTTCGTAGATTCCCGCCCGAGCTGATCGGCGAGGGTTTGGGACGAGCCGTGGAATGCAGGCGATCCGGCGAATCCCGCACGTGGTGGACTGACTCGGTTCGTCCGTCATCAACCTGCCTTCTCGGTTGTGAAGCTCTTGAGTCATGATACCGGCTCGTCACAACATCAATCCACAACAAGCTCTGCAGCCCGGTTAGCTCAATCGGTAGAGCGTGAGACTCTTAATCTCAAGGTTGCGGGTTCGACCCCCGCATCGGGCTCAATTCCCGGTGATGTCCGCGAGGACAGGACCATCGTTTTTGGTTGTTGTTTTGTTGATGAAGCGTGGTTGAGGGTGGTGGGCGTTTTGACAATTTCGAGCTTTTGCAAATTTTGCGGAATCGACAGCGTGAAGGGTTAGGGTTGACTGTGGCTCCGGCGAGGTCTTGCCCATGAGGCAGCGGATCGATCGTCGTTTCAATGTAGAAGTGGACGGGGGATTCCACTGTGCATAGAAGACAAGGGACATATGCATGGGAGCACAGGTATGGCCCCTGATAACGTAGAATGGAATAGTCGTGATGCTCCGCCTCTTCAGTACAACTCAATAGCTACTCGAGGCATTGTGATCGAGAACATGATCTCGGGACTCTGTTTTGACATCCATAGCTGACGCTTGTCAGATCTAAGGCCCTATCAGACTTGGGTTAATATGTTTCGTAGGAGGTGATCAACCGGGTCGGCTTATTGCCCATTTGAACGGAAAGGGAAAATGTTGAAGTCGCCCCCTCATGGCGGGTATTGGCCAGTATGTTTATATTGACCAGGTGCGCACCAAGCAGCGGCAGTTGACCGCTCTCCCGCGGATTGCCTTGCATTGGTCGACGCGGGCCGTATCTGCCAGGCGCCTCATCGATCCAAGGCGGCTCAATTTTGCGGAGATTGGCCAGAGGGCCTTCGAGTCTTGCTTGGCATTGGGGTTCTGGAAAGTCGAGAAATGCGTGCGTCCGGCGAAGAGCTCTCATAAAAATGGCCGTGGCACCCAGAACCCGGTGTAGCACTTGCCAGCCGTGACTTTGTATGTGCCCGTATGCCGTAACTGTCGGTTCTCTGCAACACCCTGCGCTCACATCCGACCGTCGACTGAGTGTCGTTAACAGCCACAAGCCGCGATGTATTGGAGTACGCTTGAATCGCTGGCCCTCCTGGGTCAGACCGAGGCTCTTCTCCGGTTCGGTTGCTCTCAACTTGTTGTTGAGCGTCTCGACCCTCTGGTCAATCCGGGTCTCAACCCCTCGCCGCATCTCCATCAGATTATCGGTGGCGTACGACAATCCATAGGAGAGTGGAATGTGAATCCGAGCTGACCCTGTCACAGAATTCCTTCAACGCGACAATGGCGTACGACAAGGACATGCCGAACGACTCGACCTGTACATCGTGCCAGTTCTCCGAAGACTTCTCCAACTACTGGACAGCAGTCCTCTTCTTCAAGCACAAGAACGGCTCCTTCCACCGCGTGCCGCAGAGAGGCAACGCCGGTTTCGAGAACTCCAACGGCGGCATGACCGTCTATTAGTGGGTTCTTTTCGCGGTATGGTGGCGGACTGCACGAAGCTGACACTCGATAGCATGCAAGACGGTCTGTCAGACTACCAGCAAAAGTCCAAGGTGACGGCCTTCAAGCAGGGTTTCCGCATGCTGATCGGCGACTCCATGGCGCGGAGCAAGGACGAGGTGAGGAAGTTCCGGCAGTTGACGTACACCTGCCTCCAAGATATGGGAACCCGGTTCCCCGAGACGAAGGACTTGCCGAAGCAGCCTTGCCCAGCGGGTATCATGGCCAACCTGCGCTTCCCGACGTGAGTAGATCGAAATGTAGCTGCCCAAGGTATGACACCTGACTTACGCGCATGCGAACAGCTGCTGGGACGGCAAGAACCTGGACACGCCCAACCACATGGATCACATGGCCTACCCGGCGCAGGGGACATTCGAGTCGCAGGGCCCCTGCCCGGCCACGCACCCGGTCAAGGTGCCGCAGCTTATGTACGAGACGATCTGGGACACGCGCCAGTTCAACAACCAGTCGGACTGGCCCGAGGACGGACCGGCGTTCTACTGGTCGATGGGAGACAGCACCGGCTATGGCACGCACGGCGACTACGTCTTTGGGTGGAAGGACGACTCGCTGCAGCGGGCGATGGACTCGCCGTGCTACGTCAACTGTCCGACGCTCAAGACGCAGTCCATGACGGCCATGAACGCGTGTACCGTTAAGGATGTTGTTGCGGAGCAGATTAATGGATGTGAGTGTACTTCTTGAACGAGGTGGTGGTGGTGGACTGATGCTAATTGCGGACAGGGCTCGATGCTATCCCCGGAAACCCGGCGCTGTTCTGAGGGTTTTGGTTGAAGGCCATGGTCGATGTGGTTAACGCTGAGGTGGAGGCTGGGCAGCAGTTGGAAACGGGAAGGCAAGGTGAGGTAGCAACCGATGAATTGAGTGTTTGCTCCAATCGTCAGGACAACATCTTCAACACTGATGTCAGAATTGCTTCTTGACGTTGAGATGTTGAATGAAGTTGATTAGAAATGATCAAACCAGATACGGAGCCGATGATGAACAGGACGAAGGCTACCTAAGCCGGCCAGATCGGCTCCACCTCCCCACGTGACACTGCCTCTTTCAACCTCGAGTTCATCTCGACGCCAACCTTTGTGTCTGATACCGAACTCTCCCTACCTTCGTGACTCATGGACGCTTCGGCCTTCAAGAACTGTAATTAGCGCAAGCCTGTCATCAATCACATTGACAGCTGCGTGGCGCAGTGGAAGCGCGGTAAGTTCTCAAAACTCAACCCGAGTAGTTCGAACCACATTACTAACTCTTTCTCCTCAGCCGGGCTCATAACCCGGAGGTCCTCCGATCGAAACGGAGCGCAGCTACTCCTCTCTTTTTTCGGGTTTTCTGTCTTTTGCTTTTTTGATACGTCCTGCTGTCTGCCATGTGTCCTCGAGGCCCTTGCTTCGGGACATTGTGTGCAAAGCCGGTCGCTGCTCCAATGTTGTTCCGTTCTCACTGCACCTTCGCAACATCGCCAATGTTCACTTGCCTCACCGCAGCTCTTCGAAAAGGTCGCATGTCTAGGGGAAGTTGTCAAATTGGTATCTGATCTAGTGATCTATGTACTTTGTCATAAAGGGGCATTACAAAACCAATGGTCGTAGTCGCGAATTGCAAGTAACTTGGACGAACTGATCCTCCATCTTCCCACATTATGCTATCTTCCTCCACACATCAACGATCTGCTTTCCCCCTACTACAACCTCATTGTAAATATGAACAGTCTCGCGAGAACGCTTGCTTCGACAAATCCAAAACTGAAAATCCGAGCCTCCAAATCCACCACCGACACTTGTCTCGTGTACTGCCCTAGAAGACTGATGTCACGCCACACACGTCTTCCCGCACCGGACATACTTCCACTCCCAGGTCAGGCGCGGCAAGACTCCAGACAGTATCGCTGTCGATGTCGACCTTCGCACCCACCATGGCTGCCTCCTTCACTACCCCGATTGTAGCCTTCGTCTTCTGAGGGACAACAGCAGACTCCGTGGCCGTGACGCTGACCTTAACCGTCTCCGTGACAGTCTCCACGACGCGAACGACCTTCTTCTCCGTCACCGTCTCCTCCCCCGCCTGCGTAGAGGTCGAGCTGCTCCTGGCCTCGCTGATCAAAGGAGGAACTTCGCGTGTGGACTTGGTATCGGCCACTCGATCCTCTTCCGGTGTCTGGTCGACCGCGGTGTCGGTTGGAGAGGCTCCAGCAGCTTCATCCCTTGCCTCGCTCGCGAGCGTAGCACTGACTGTCAAGGTCGCAACCTCTTCCACAGGGGTAACTTCGACAGTCTCCAACTTGCCCATGGCGTCCATCTTCCCCGCCGCGCCGAGGACGACCTCATCCCTCACAACAGGCGCAACGCGGTAAGCAACGTCAACCTCCCCCGGCCTCATGGCCAGCAAAAGCACAAACACCCCCAGCACAGCAATAGCCACATTCCTCCGGTCCCTCATGAGCACCTTCACCGCCTCAAACACCAGCTCAGGCAAGCTCGCCCCCTGGTACGCCCCCGTACCACCCGTAGTGCGGCGCTGCGTCCTACGCTCTGCCGCCTCCTCTGACGGTGAGCGGGGGGATGGGGGTGCGTGGAAGGTGGATGTTGTGTGTGCTGTATCCTGCATATCGGGGGGAAGGGTTGAGGTGGGTGGTTCTGCGTAGACAGAAGACTGGATGGTGGTGGTGTCGTCGACATGGGAGAAGGAAGAGGTGGGCGGGGGGCTCGAGCCGTAGATCTCGCGGAGACGGGCCTCGTCTCTGCGGCGTCGGGCATCGCTTGCGTCTATATCGCCGGGGATGGGGGACGGGGAGCGGGTGATGTGGATGGTCGGAGAGGTTGGGATTGGCGAGGGGGGTGAGGCGTGCATTGCTGCGGGAACAGGGGAGGACAGAATCTCCGGGTGCCCGTGATGGCTGTCGTAGGATGGGGTGGGAAGATTCACTTCCTCCTCCTGCACATGCAGTTCCTCCTCAGCACGCATCGCCGCCTCATGTCTCGCCCTCTCCTCCTCCTCAGCCTCCCTTTGCCTCCTCTCCTCCTCCTCCGCCTGGCACACAGCCAACCTCTCAAGCTCCCTATGCAAGCCCGCACCAACAAGAGGCTCAACCTCAACATCAACCCGCTCCATCTCCTTCCAGCACGCCTCCCACGCCCCGGCCTTCATGAGCCCATTGCTCGCATATACTTTCACCCTGAACACCCTCCCCTCTCCCAGGCTCTCGTACTTGATCTCGCCCTTACAAGTGGTGCACCAGTGCCTCTTCTCCTTCTTCCCAAACCTGCCTGTCCGTACATCGTATTCATCCTCCTGCTCAGTCTCACTCTCCTCCTCTTCAACATCGTTACCAGGACCAAGATAATGCCCGCACTCCAAAATCCGCGCCCTCCTCCTAACAGGGAGCTCCAGCGCCTCGAGCAGCCGCTCCTCCAGCACCTCGTAATCATTCTGCGGGTGCGGCAGCAATACCCCGCGCTCCAGCACCGTGTCCCCCACGCGGTCCTGCAGCTGGCGCCAGGCGTCTCTCAGCCTGGTCAGCTCGTCGCTCGCTTTGAATCCACATCCAGTGACGGAATCCAGCCCGTCCACGACTTCCCCCCAAACCCACCTCAGCGGGAGGAGCGTGACGTGCAGCAGTACCAGGGGCGGCGGGTCGTCCCTCTTGAGGAAGCGGGTCGGGGTCCTGCCTTTGGGACTGTACTGCGCTGAGACGGTGGGGCTGTCAAGACGGGATAGACGTTTGGTTGAGCGGGGGGAGGCGCCGTTGAACACGGAGGGAGTGGGGGAGGACATCTGGATGGCGCGCACGTCGGAGGGGGTGCGGAAGGGGATGCGGGTGCCGCTGCGAGAGGACTTGGTGGTCGGGGTGAAGGAGTCTTGGTGGTCGTCGTACTGGGAGATGGAGGATATGCCAGAGTGCCGGGAGCGGGTCGGGGTGCCACCACCCTTGAGTTTGGGGGTGGGCGTGGGCTCGGACTCTGATGCGGCGGAGGAAATGGAATGGCGGTTGGAGGAGCGGTCGCTGAAGACATCTAAGTCGGAAGGATCGTGGTGAGAACCGGAGTCGGATGAGGATGTTTGGTGGTGGTGGACCTGGGAGCCGGTGGAAGTTGAGGAGTCGCGCCTGCTGGGAGAGTTGGAAACAGAAGGGGAGATGGGGGCGTGTTTGTGGTCGTCAACGTCGTGGGTTGTGGTGCTGAGCAGGGAGGTGTCGCCATCGTCGACATGGCTGGTGGGAGACAGAGATGCCCGGTGACTGTGCACCGCGGCGATGGCTCGCTCCTCGATCTGGGCTACCACGGCCCGGGCGGCGGCTTGGATGATGGCTTCTGTGCGCAGGGAGCCGCGGCGGTCAGAGGAGTCGGAGATAGCCGACGTGCGGCGGGAGTCAGGTTCAGCATCGTCTGCGTGGCCCACGTGACCGTCGTCTTCTTCTTGCTGCTCCTGGTTGTCCTCGAAGGTGTGCTCATGTTCGGTGTCGGGCCCTGCGACATGGGAAGGCTCGTCCTCGCCGAGGGATGTGAAGCCATGCTGAGATGCTTCAGGTACTGAAGACTCGTCATAGGTGGGGGCCTCGTCGTGATGCACATCGTCGTGTTCCGACGCGACATCGTAACCGTCGTCGTCGAGGTCGGCAGGTTGTGTCTCGTCGAAGTAAGAGTGCTCGGTGTGGATAGACGCCTCCTCTTGGTAGGAGTTCTCGTGAACGTCGGCATCGTGTGCTTCGTCATGGTGAAGCTCGTCGTCCATTTCGCCATGATGTTCCTCAATAATCGCTGCATCGACGTGAGCCACGCCGTCATCTGTCAAACGCGACTCCTCGACCTCCGAGGCATACACCTCTCCGTCGTGGCTCACATACGACCTCTCAGCCGCACCGTCTTCCTCAACCGTACTGTCCTTGTGCTCGGCACTGCAATCACCCTCATTCCCCAGCTCTTCTCCTTCCTCTTCACCACCCTCCTCCTCCCCATGTCCCTCCCCATGATCCCTCATCTCCTCAAGCAACCCATCAATCCTCTCCTCCACAGCATCCATCCCCATCGCAGACTGCGGCCTACTTCGACTAGGTCCAAGATGCAAGTGGATATCCTTCCACCTCCTCTGCCCCGTCTCAATCTCGTCGCATTCCTTTCCCTCGGCGGGCCGGTCCGCAACAATGTCTCGCTTCTCGCCGCCGCCAACGTCGATCGAAGTCTGGGGTCGTAAATGTATATCTCGTTGTTCTTCGCTTGTTGTTGGTTCGTCCATCGGTGCGCTAAGACAAGAGGGGTCGACGAATATGTTGAAGTCTTCTTCTTCTTCGTCGGGGGTTGGGGATTTTCGGGGCATGGCTTTTGGGCTGGCTGGAATGCTTGGACGGGAGTCGAGGGGTTTTGTTGATTATTTGTGGGTTGGGTAAACTGTGTTGAGCTGCAAGCGATAACTGCGGCAACCGGGATAGTCGTGATTGGGTTAAACCTTCTATTCGATGACTCTGCAGACGGGTAAGAGGTCGGTGATAGAGTTTTGGTCGATTGACGTGGTGAATGGTCGGTTTGGGCGGTGACGTGGTCCGGAAGTGTTGTTGATGAGATTGGGGGATGTTGACGGGGCAACCGGAGGTCATTGGTCGGTCTTTGGTGGTGCGTAAATGAAGGACACGGGGATGACACCGCACTTTTGGATGGAGATAACTGTTTGATTATCTACGCGCTTGGATCATGTTGAATGTTTGTATCTCCTGAGCGAGGCAATATCATAGCTTGCGCGCTTCAAATCACTTTGGAGGTTGGTCGAGGGAGCAAGCGGAGGTTATTGATATCGTCGAGTCATCACGAGCAAGATCATAATCACGCAGCATGTTTGACTCATCTCTTTTGGTTTTATGCTTTTTAGATTTCGAGCTCTCTATCGAGCAATCCTATCCTGATTCCTAAATCCGGTGACAAGACAAAGCAAGCGTGAGGCAAAGCTGAGTAGTGATCATATTCCAGAAAGGAAGCGCAACGCTGCAGCCAAACGGCCAGCGGTATCCGAACCTGCTACCCATAACAAAGGAAATGGCGACTCCCCTTAGGGTTACAGTCATGAAAATACAACAACAACATTACGCCATAACCCTATATCCCAGAAACGCTGTGTCATTACAAGTCAATCGTCAGAAGCTCCAACCTCGCCATCACGCTCTCCACCGCGGAACTGATGCGCTGCACCCGCTCCATGGCGAGGGCAGCACCGACCTCCTCCTCCGAGGCGTCGACAAGCTCGTACCGCTCAAACACCTTCTCCAGCTCGATGCCGCCGAACAGGTCCACATGCGACAGGCCGTCAATGTCGAGCTCGGCGACGGGCTTGTCCGCGGACACAGATTCTGCGGGTTCGGAAGTCTGGTGGTAGAGGGCGAAGGCGGGGTCGTTGTCGAAGTCCTCGTCCACGGCGGAGGTCGTTTCCACCTTCTCGACGACAACCGGTCTGGCCACCGAGACGTGCGTGGGACACTTCTCGATGGGCGGTATCTCGACCTTCTCATCGTGCGAGTCGAACTCTTCTTGCTGCCCGACGAAGTTGGACGTCTTGCCCGAGAGGGTGGAGATGTCGATAGAAGGCATGGGCGTGTCGAGAACAGCAAAGATCTGCGTGTTCTCGTTGCTGGAGAACATGTCGAACTCATTCGAGTTCTGCGTGCTCAGCATAGGCATGCTGAAGTCGTTCATCGACTCGTCGGGGAAGAGGGCGTCGTCGGTCAGCACGTCGGCGAGCTGCAGCGTCTGGTTTTGCTCGGCGATCATGGGCAGGCCGGAGAACTGCTGCGACTGCTGACGGCCACGCGACTGGGCGACCTGCGGGCTGGCGGCGATGGGCGTCTGCTGGCTGCCAAGGTTGAGGACGGACGCCTCGAGGTAGTTGGCGAAGTAGGGCGTCTTGATCATGTGCTCGACGAACTTGCGCAGGTTCTGGTTGTCGGAGATTAACTTCTCCTTCTCCAGCTTCAACTGGTCATTCTCGCGCGTGAGGTTCTGGTTGACGGCTTCGAGATCGACGATCATCTCTGCGAAATAGTTAGCGGTGTTCATAAGATATTGGGCATGGCAAAAAGTAACTTACCCTTTCTCCGCTTGCGGAAGTGGCGTGCGGACACCTTGTTGCGCAGCTGCCTGCGCTCCTTGGGTGTGAGTTTCTTGCCCTCCTCGCTGTTCAGTAACCGCTCATCCTCATCCATGTCATCGAGGTCCTTGCTCTGACTCCGGTTGCCATCATCTGGCGACCCCGGGCTGTGCAAGTCCATGTTGGACGAGTCCTGCTGACGGAACTGGTTCAGCACCTGGGTGATCTTCTGGTCGAGCAGTGGGTCTGCCGGCATCTGCACTCTGGGCTTCTGCGGCTTAGCTGACTGTGCAGCTTGTCTCTGTTGTTGCTGCTGTTGTATTATTTGCTGTTGTTGCATCTGTTGGGCCTCGACCTTGATCTTCGACCTGGCCGCCTCGGCGGCTGCTGCGGCAGCCTGGTTGGTGTGAAAGCCATTGTATACACGCATGTTTGTGTTCGATGACTGATTGCTCTCGGATTGCAGACGGCTCGGGTCGACGGTCTGGCGGACGGGGCTCGCGTTGGTCGCGTCCATGGTATCCGTGAGCGGAGAGTCGAATGGCGATGTTTGCGCCATCGGTGAGTTGAAGTTGAAGTCCAAGCCGCTGTCAGCGTTTGAGAGGTAGCCGTTGTACGACAGAGATTGATTGATGGCGTGTGTGTTTGCAATGGAGCCGGCGACGAGGCCGGTGTGCTGCTGATAGGACCCGTAAGGAAAGCTAGGGCCGCTCATGTTCTGCTGGGGAAGCAATGACGCTGCGGTCAGCGACTCGTTCCTGACGGGACGGTTGATGATTGTGTTTTTGGCGGCCTCGTGCGGTGACCCAGATGGTGATAGTAATTGATACTGGGCCATATCAAGGTTGGTGTAGAAGTTGAGAGGGTTGTTGGTATTCATCGTGCCAGATGTTCCTTCTCGCCGGTGTTGGTCACTGCGTTTCCCTGTCCACCTCTTGTTGGCAAGCCAGACGCTTGTTTCAGTCGGCTACTGGTCTGAAAGTCGTGAATCTCCGGCCGTCGGCAGCTGTATTGTGTGATTGGATTGATTGCGGGCGGACTGTGGTGGTAAGTCTGAATGACTGTTTCGAAGTAACTCGCCACTCAAGTCCGTTGTAAGTAAGGTATGGCGTTTGCCTTAGAATCGGGAGGCCGGAGGTGTTGAGATGGAAATGTTGGAATAGGAGAAAGTAAAAAGAATCAAGCAGCGTAGCATGATTCCGGTGGGCAAGCACGGGGTGATGTTCGAACGGTGGTAGGAGCAAGAGGAGCAGCGCCCATGCCGTTCTCTGGCAGGCGGAGGGGAACTTGCAGGGGACGACCGAAGGGACGCGTAAGCCGATCGAAGAAGGCCACAGAACGACGTGCCTGGGTCCGGATCCACATCCAATCAACGGCTAAGGCTTGGACTTTAGCCTCTCTCGGCGATACGCATTGCACCGGCCCGGTACCAAGTGACAGTACAAGTACTTCAGATTTACATGGGCGACCGATTTAGAGGGAAGTACCGTGTAAGTCTCCCAATATTGCTCCTTCCTCGACTCCTGCGGCCTGAGGATGACGAAGCCTTCTCAATCGCAACTGCCGTTTTGAGACAGAATGTTTGGACGACGCAAGACTTTGAGACGAATTTGTTTGAATAGTGTCACTTTGGATGACGGACTCTTACGACGTTTATGCAGTAGCGCGACATTTCCAGACATCCTACTGATCTCGTTGACCGCATCGACGAGCTCTGGAATTGAGAAGATGAGTGAGGAATCAACAACCTCAGTGATTCAATGGCAGCTAGGGGATGAAGATTGTCGATCTCGGGACGCGCAGCTCGTCTGTATTATTTCCTGCGAACCCCAGGAATTGGGGGGCTTATTATTTCCTAACACGGAGCTCATGAGCATCGCAGCTGTTGGCACTGCCACTCGTCCCAAGATTGACAAGACGGATAACTTGCAAAAGTCCCCGAGACGTCTGAAGGATCTCCAACTTTGCAAGTCAAACTGTTGACATGATGCCCGTTCGGGTTTGCGAGATTTGCGACTGAAGGATCCTCTCTTCTTATCCAGCGATACCGACGCCTTTGAGAGCGATTTGACCTCGCATCGGGTCCGAAGCAGACTGGCAGAGTCGAAGTCGGAGTGAGCACGTTTAACACAGCCACCGCCATGGACTGATGTCTCACTCCACCCTTCTCCACGCCGGATTCCTTGGTGCACCGGGCACCCGAAGCTGGGACGCCGTGATGTCCGACGGAAGACATGACAGTCTCTGCCGATCGCTCTCTTGGCCTAGACTTGGAACGAAGAAACCGTTTCGTTGGGCAATTCTTGCGTTGACTCGGCGGCAGGATGAAGCGAAGAAAGATGTCACGTGAAGCATCCGACCTCCGATCGGCACCCGGACCTTCCCAGTTCCCGTCCCACCTGGCACCGATAGCATGCCGGTACATCCGCAACTCCAGCCAAAAATAACTCTGAAGCGGATAACATCATGTTAAGAGCATGGAAGCACCATGGAAACACCCGTGAACAAGCAGTTTCTAGCGTTTCGTTTCACAGCACTGTTCGTACGAGGCTTGTTACAGAGCCACGCCGGTCTTCGCATAATGATCTCCACCAATCTGCGACCCCAGAGCAGATCCCTTCGAGAAGTATGCGCAAAGACCGTTGTCGAGCTGAACTGGATTGCGGCATTGTCGGAAATGAGAGCATTGCTGCGCCTTGAAGCCAAAAAGGAGGCTCTCCCGGGCAGCTTTACGCGTATTGGCGATTTAGCCAGTCAAGGGGATGAAGCAGCATCACACCAAATGCAAGCCCACTCGAGTCACGTGATCTTAACCGAGAACAAGTGGCGGTGCAATCTGTCCTTCTCATCGTTGCCACAGTGTGGCTGTTCGTCACTGCCAAGTGGCAAATCTCCAGCCACAACTTGATTCTATCCATCGTGCAATGGACCTAGGCGGAGAATTGGCATCGCCTGCCAACCGGCTGCTTCTTTGAATCATGCGGGACGCTTGTGTCTGCTCAAGTCAAGAAAAGAGCAGCATGTCGAATGATAATGGTAATAAACATAGCTGCTGCCCGTGGCCGAGTGGTCACGGCGTTTTCTTGTCCTTGTTACCTACCCTATAGCCGACCGTCAACAAACTTGCTTATCGAGTGGGACGTCCAACAATAAAACCATCACTTTGTGGGAGCTCATTGCTGTTTCCATATACATGTTACAGATGTTGTACTGGTCCTAGAGATCGTCTCTCTGTTTGCCCTGTTTGGATTTACGGATGGCCTTGGAAGGACGGCTCATTGAGCCTCAATAGCTCTCGGCGCATACCGTGATCATATACACGGCTGGGCAGCTATGGATGAAACTGAGTCGCATTGACGGACTCGATTGGTAAATGATGGAACTATCTACGAGGTCTTTTCAAAGTTCAGTCAGAAGTCTGGCGTACTTGAACGCTGCAGGATGTCTTCCTTCCTTCAACTATCAAAAACTCACTACGCGAGATTGTGCTTAACAGACATGCTTCCACTTACACTTCTCGAGCTCGCCATTCTCGTTGGATTCTCGTCAGCTCACTTGGAGCAGGCTTCAGAGCAATGCGGTCCCGCACACACCAGCCTGTCATTGTTAGTCCCCCGCTGCCCCCGTCCTCTGGACGAAGATGCCGGCCCGGAACCGACCAGCTGGAGCCCATGGACCCATCAACCCTACTGCGCTAGCTCAGACTACTGTACCTACACGATTGGCCCTGGGATCAGCTTCATTAGCACCCCGGAGGTGGCCGCGAGCTCCCTCGATATCCTACAGAGCTCATTCAACACCCCGCCGAAACCAAGCACCACCAACTCCAGCCTATATCACATCACCGACATCCCCAACAAAGGCAAAGGCGTCGTAGCCACCCGCCCCATCCCGCGCGGCTCAGTCTTCATGACCGACCACGCATCTATAATAGCAGCCGTCGAGTTCCCCGAGAAAATGCCACGGTTCCAGGGACACATGCTCCTCGGCAAAGCCGTCTCCCAGCTCCCCGACCCCCAACGCGTCCTCTCCCTCGCCCGCAGCAGCGCCGCCACGGACAGACACCCCATAGAAGACATAATGCGGACCAACGCCTTCTCCATCACCCTAGCCGACAGGCCCTGGATGGGTCTCTTCCCCGGCATCTCCCGCATCAACCACGCCTGCAAACCCAACGCGCACACGCGTTTTTCCCAGGGGGGCCTGTCCATGTCCGCCGTCGCGCTGCGGGACATCGAACCAGGGGAGGAGGCGACGATCAGCTACGCCGAGTTCGGCACGACGTACGGCCAGCGGCAGCACGCGCTGCTGCACACGTGGGGGTTCCGGTGCACCTGCGAGCTGTGCACGAGTTCCTCGGAGGTGCTGGTCGCGAGCGACAAGCGGAGGGGGAGGATCGGGGAGATCAGGGAGGAGATCGTGGGGTTGGTGCGGGAGGCGCGGTTCGGGAGGGCTATAGAGATGAGTCAGGAGATGATCGAGCTTGTGTTGAGGGAAGAGCTGGTGGCGCATCTCGGGGAGCATTATGAGGTGCTGACTAGGTTGTATTATGCTGTTCGGGATAGGGAGGGGACGGAGAGGTACGCGAGGTTGACGATCGGGGAGTTGGAGAGGTATGGCGGGGAGGAGGTGTATGGTGCTACGCTTGCGGAGATGAGGAAGATTCTGGCTGGGGTTGAGCAACTCGGCGAGAAGTGAGTGATGCTGCGAAAAGTGCCGGGTAAAAGGGAGTGTTGATGGCTAGGCGGGCCAAGAGCCAAGGACATCGTGCTCTTTTGTAGCTTAGAGCTATAATGACGGAAGGAATCGCTAGCAAACGGCATATCCCAATGGAGGTTACTGTGCGACAGCCGAGACTGTTTCTCTCAACCGTCAAGGAAATCTTCCTTGGTGAGTTCTTGGAAGAATATCTTGCGCCCTGTCGATCTTCTTCATGAGACTGGGTTTGGAGAGATAACTCGATGGCATCATCCTTGGCACGATGACAATCCGCGCGGCGTTCCAATGCGGTCAGCTCCCCATGTCTGGCGCGACGAAATCTTTCATGGCTGAGGTTTGGGCAAAGTCAATAGGAGTTTAAGGCCTTATCGACCAGACGAGAAGCCGAAGGTTGCTCAATATTACCATTGCCCTTGACATTGATCGCCATTGATTGGAACCCGAGTATCTCTTTGCCTTCAGCGGTGAGAGCTATATATGCCGATTTCCATGTTCAACAAAGGAGCTTGGAGCAGGATTTATTGGAGGATATACTCAGCCTTCCACAGTACACAATGAACTGAACTCAAGGCCCAGAACGTTCCATCACAGAGCCGTAGAGGCTATATCACCCCGGATCGAGGAACCAAGTCCGGGTGCAACACACACGCAGATAAGCGATCCCAAGTGTGACGCCAAGCAAGGGGGAATACAACATCAAGAGGCGTCTTGCATGTATTGCGCCATTGATAAGAAGTCTGGGGAAGCCATAGACCTTGCTGACTTCGAGATGTTGCAAGGCTTGGTATTGTTTGCAACATCATTGTACTGTTTCGATCTGGTCTGTTATGCTTGTTGCAGGTAGTCAACTTCCCGAGGCCAAGCGGACCATCCCGGGAATCTCTCCTGAATAACAGTGTTCCCATGCAGTTGCATCAATATAAATACCCAGCACCATGGCCATGGAAGCAGGCACATGGAGTGTGTCACTCAAGGCTCAGAGCAGCTTGAGTATTAGGACCACCTGCCACAGCATCCTTCCCGATATCCGGCCTGTATCTTCCCGCAATCATGCCTGCCATTGCACCTGCCCACAAAGGGGCAGTCACAGCCAGCAGTGACGAGAAGAAGACCGCCACCTCCTCAAGCAACAACACCTCTGTCGACGAGCGCGCCGGCGGCGACGAGAGCGGCTATGGCTCCTCGGACGAGCACATCTTCAGCGACCCGTCCCTAGCCGAGTACTGGCGCGGCGTGTACGAGAAGGCCGGGTACGAGAACCGCCACCGCTTCGACCCGGACTACAAGTGGACGGCCGAGGAGGAGAAGAAGCTCGTGCGCAAGATCGACCTGCGCATCATGGTCTGGGCGTGGGTCATGTTCCTCGCCCTCGACCTGCATAGAAGGAACATCAACCGCGCCATCTCGGACAACATGCTTCCGGAGATTGGTAGGTTATTTCCTTACCTCTGCCGCCCATCACTTGACCAGACACTGACCACTTGAACTGCCAGGCATGACGACCAACGACTTCAACTACGGCCAGACCATCTTCCTCGCCTGCTTCCTGGCCGCCGAGCTCCCCAGCGGCCTGATAAGCAAGAAGCTCGGCGCCGACAGGTGGATCCCGTTCTTAATGTGCTGCTGGTCCGTCGTCGCCGGCTCCCAGGCCTTCCTCAGCAACCGCGCCGGCTTCTACGCCATCAAGGCCCTACTGGGCCTCCTCATGGGCGGTTTCATCCCCGACATCGTCCTCTGGCTGACGTACTTCTACAAGTCCAACGAGCTGCCCCTGCGGCTGGCCTGGTTCTGGACAGCCCTCAGCACGGTCAATATCCTGGGCTCGCTCCTGGCCGCCGGCATCTTGCAGATGCGCGGCATCAACGGCTGGGGCGGGTGGCGCTGGCTGTTCTTGATAGAGGTGAAAAAAAATCTCCGCTTCTAATCAAAGCTAAAGGGCGGTGACTGACCAGTACCTGACAGGCTCTCATCACCCTAATCATCGGCATCTTCTCCTGGGGCCTCATGCCCCCCGGCCCGTGCCAAACACGCAACTGGTTCCGCGGCCGTAAAGACGGCTGGTTCAGCGAGCACGAGGAACGCATCATGGTCAATCGCCTGCTCCGAGACGACCCGAGCAAAGGCGACATGAACAACCGCCAAGCTGTGGGACCAAACCGCCTCCTGAAAGCGGCCAAGGATTGGGAGATGTGGCCCCTCTACCTCATCGGGCTGACGGCATACATCCCCCCTTCCCCGCCGTCGACGTACCTCAGCTACATCCTCCGCAAGCTCGGTTTCTCCGTGTTTCAAGCCAACCTGCTCGCCATCCCGTCGCAGTTCCTCTTCGCCGTCAACCTCGTCATCGTCTCCTGGGTGTCGGAGAAGGTCAAAGAGCGATCGATGATAAGCTCCGTCTCCAACATCTGGATCCTCCCCTGGCTTGTGGCCTTGGTGACACTCCCGGCAGCAGCCTCGCCCTGGACGCGCTACGCCCTGCTCACGGGCCTGCTGTCCTACCCTTACTGCCACGCCATTTTGGTGAGCTGGAACGCGCGCAACAGCAACTCCGTCCGCACCCGGGCCGTGTCGGCGGCGTTGTACAATATGTTTGTTCAAAGCGGGAATATAATTGGGAGCAACGTCTACCGTGAGGACGACCAGCCGCTGTACAGGAGGGGAAACAAGATCTTGCTGGGGATTACGGTGTTCAACATCTTTTTGTTTTATGCCGTCAAGGTGTTTTATATCTGGAGGAACAGGGTGCGGGACAGGAAGTGGAATGCGCTCACGCCGGAGCAGCAGGAGGATTATGTGTTGAACAGCAGAGATGAGGGGCTGAAGAGGTTGGACTTTCGGTTCTCTCACTAGGAGGATGGGTTGGTCTTGTACTCTAGTGGGGAGGGTACACCAGTGGTAGGCCATTTCCGTGTGAATAAGGTGACAAGTTGATCGTCGTCTCGTCGACTAAGTCTGATCGTGAGATCGTCCCATCGTACGTTCAGGTACCTCTTCAAAGCCAGCGAATAAACGATGTGCCATGACATGCTGGGGAGGTGGCATGGCTCAATTTAGCACTTGTACTATTAGAGCCATGAGCCATCCTTCGCACAAGTTCGAACAGTGATCATAATCGTCGTCTAAGCTGCTCAAGCTTGTAAAAGCAGAGGGGGTATGCGCAAGTTAAAGATGCAAAACGTGACTAAACCAACAAAACACCAAGCACCAGACTCCATGTCGTGTCTCGCCTGCTCCGGGTCCAAGCCCAGGCGGACTATCCGCCGCCGCCAACGGCGCGTTCATTGGCAAACGATTCAAGCTCGACATCACTTGATGGCTTCATCACCTTCCTCTTCAACCTATCAACCACATCCACCAGTTTCCTCTTCTTAGACGTACGAGTATCCGTCCTCAGGGGAAGATCAACAGTGCCAACAACCGACTCAACTGCCGTAGGTGCCCCAGGAGACCGAACAGACGACCCATCACCGGCATTCGAAGCCTGCGTCTCCGTATCATCCGTAATCCCCGACAGTTGACTGCGCGTAGACGAGGAATCGACACTCGTCCCCAATCCACTATCATTTGGCTCGAGCATTTTCGTTTCCTGGTTGGTGTCATTCCCAAGTCGGAAGGGGAACCTCCAGTTGTGGCTGAACATGACAGCGCCCAGACTCTCGAGGCGTTGCGGACTGGCGAACCCGCGGCCCCATAGCTTAGGAAACGTGCTTGGAAGAAGGACCTGGACTCTGCCATAAGGTTTGCGCGTTGTGGTGTTGCTGGCGCAGTGGCATGGATCGAATAACGGGCCCGGCGTGTGCCAGTAGATGTCGTCTGCTAAACACCAAGGGACAGTCTCGGTGCTGCCTCTTGTTGTCAGGATGCGCTCGACGAGGCTGACGCACGTGGCGAGGTAGTCCTTTCCAGTGGGCATACTGGTGGAATATCCGCAGCCGCCGCAGGCTGGACTGGAGATGTCGTGAATGGATGGAGAGATGAGCTCGCCAAAGCCCTTGCCGAAGAGGGTGATGGCTTGGATGGACCGCAGGAGATCCGTCCAGCCTCGACCTGACTCGCAGATATTGAGCTTGATCATGTGTGGTCTGATCGGAGCATTGCTAGTAGCCACATCCATAAAGTCGAATCCTTCCAGGATATTCCGAGGCGTGCCGCGGAGTCTGAACCCAACACCAGTCTCCGCTTGCACGTTGTTGAGGTGGTCAATCATCTTCTCCAGGAGGGAGAAGATCTCGAGGACCCTATCTTTGAGACAGTAGTAGGTAACCCTCCGCCTGGAGACAACCTCCCTGACCGCCGCAGTGCCCTGAATTCCGTTGGCATGGGTCTCCGTCTCCTCATCCCATGTGTCCTCACTCTCGGTGTATAGTCTGAGCGAGCAGTTCTGAGGGTTGAAGAGCACTGCCGCAGCCGCCTCAGGTCCGTGCAGTGTTGGCGCACTCTCCTTCACCTGCCCTCGGCTGTACAAATAGAACGGGTTCAGCACGTCTTTCTGGTCGTGCTCCAACGACGCTCGTACCATGTGGAGCAACGCACTGAGGCCGTCGACGAGCCAGGCCCGTCTGTCGTCGAGATCGTACAGTACGACATATTGCTTGGAGATGAACTTCAGCCTCGAAGCGTAACCCCCTAGGCCCCCAGCAAGAATCCCTTTGTCTTTCTTTCCTATCACGAAGCTGGCGCTCACACCGACCGAATCGCCGCCAGATATGATGACCTTCTCCCAAGCATGCCGCTCGCGTGGCTTGCCGAGGCCGGACCATTTAATGTCATAGTTGGCTTTCGGAGAACCGGTGTTGTTCCTAGCATGGGAGACCCAACCCAAGATGTGCCGAGCTTGCTTGATACCTGTTGGATTGATGTGGTCGAGAGCAGCGATGCGGCAGTCTGTGTATGGAATACGGCCCCCGTCTTCGTTGAACAGAAGATGCCACAGAATTATGCCATCGACTTGTTTTGTGGGGATCAGCATCGCAGAGTATCCCTTGATGAATATCTTGCCATCAAACTCAGATACTCCGGTTGCGTCTGTTAAAGCCACCAGCATGTCAAGTGGGATTTCAACGCCGGATCCATTTTCGAGATCCTGTCGACGAGGGATGGGATAACCCCCGACTACAACCGGGTTTCTGAACATCCTTGGCCAACAATCGCCGTTCCGCTGGGTCGCCGTAAGTGGTGCAAATGGCCCTTGGTTGTCCCCTAGGTAACCCGCGGAGGTCATACCGATATAGCAAGACAAAGGCTCGCTCGACAGTGCATCGCGCCGGAACCAGGTGACTGTCGGATAGAACACGGAAATCATCGATTCGCGTGGTGACGATCGGAGAGCGGTGACCAACCATCCAAGCTGTTCCCCGATCTCAACCATAGAGTACGCTGTCCCGGAAGCATCGAGTGTCAGTGCCTGGTTGACGTGCGTCGCTGTTATTCGCGTATTGTCGGGAAGGATGTCTGCGGGGAACTATTAGACTCGGGCGAAGCGTTAAAGCAGTGTTTTGGTGACTTACAGGTACGACGCTTTGGAGTCTCGGCACCGGTACTTTCCCTAATGGTACCCTCCATAATGCGCAACATGTGCTCCCCCGTTGATGGCCATGTCTGGCAGAGGTATTGTTTACATGTTGCAGCCTGCACGTCCACAGACGATCCCGTCAAGGTGATGATCTTGCTAAGGATGTCGTCCGTGTCTTTGTCATAGCCTTGCGCTTCGATGAATGATAGAGGGTCCCAAGAGACCCGGAAAATGACCTGTACAGAAGGCACTGCTTGTTTCCTGCTAACGCGGCGTGGGGTCGGTAGGCCCTGGAGAATTCGCTTCCTGATATCAATCATCCCGACGGTAGCGGAGTTGGCCAAGTGCAGCTCACGCTTTAGACTGCCAACTAGCCAGTCGAAGGCAGGGCTGTCCATGATAAGTGACTGGTATCGGTACAGCTCATTAAGATCCAGCTCGTCCTCCAAAGGCTCGATTTCCGGAAAGTCTTCGGCTTCGAATTGACGCTCCGGCTCCGCGGTAGATTCCATTCTTGCCCATAAGCTAAGCTTGTCGTCTATAGACATCCCCGTCGGGTCTGTGCAAGAATCTGCAACTTCCGAGGAGCCATGAGCCTCGTCCTGATTGACGCGGTCTTGGAGTGACTGAGCGATGGCCCTGTCACGTGTGCACAATGTAAGCCGTGTGTACGGCTTCAGGGAGACCTGCTATTGCGAGAGAACATACCTTCGGTGTTTGTACACGAAGTACATAACCTCATAGTGGCCGCGAGTTGCCGAAGACTGCCCAATTTTCAGGGCAAAAGCTTGTAACAAATCAGGCAAGCAATCCACTAGTCTGTCCACATTGCCGTCCTCCATCTGGAGTTTGATCTTGCCAAACAAGTGATCAACGAACTCGGAGATGTAGCGCTGAGTTTTTGAGACCGAAGCCTGGCTCCTGTCATCCGAGTATATGGTTCCGACATCATTGGCTTCCTCCTCCTCAGTGACAGGCATCTGCCGAAGGGCAGAATCCGCGACGTGCTCAGAGGCCTGTTGCAGCTGTTTGGCTTCTCCGTGGGGCAGGGACGCATACCCAGAGTCTGTCTGCGCTGGAACTGGATAAAAACCCACTGGAGGATGTCTTGGCTGAGAATCCCCCAAGATGCTGCTTTCTTGTGCTCTAGTAGGTGGATGACCGTATCCAGAATCAGATCCGGCGTCTGTCTCTGATATCAAGTCTGAATTGAACCGGTAAGCAGCGTCATGTGGCTCCGGATGGGCGAGAATCGCCGCTGGAGGCACTGCACTGTTAGTATCATACTGCGCCTTGAGGCTTAGTGGCGCATCCTCTGTATCCCCCGCATCAACCGAGATAGAAGAGTCCGCCCCCGTGTCCAGTTTCGCCCTCTCCCCACCCTCTCTGTCCAGAAGACCGGGTAGCATTTGTCGAATCGATGGCAAGGCCGTGTCAAACGGGACAGAGAGGGAATCCACCGGTGGAAGAATCTTCAGTGAGCTGATGTCGTCTCTCAATCTCTGGTTTTCTGCTCTCAATCGCTCGAGTTCGGCATCCTGGGAATGCCCCTCCGGTCTTCTGGGCTCGGGAATGGTGGAAGGCAAATAGGCTCTGGTCTCCTGATCCGGTAGAACTTCACTAGGCCGCTGTGTCGATCCTTCGGTTGGCCATAGGACGTCCTTCCACAGAGGTTCGGGATTGGCAATGTTATGCTTAGCTCTCATATGTCTCAACCAGATGTCTCTCCGAGGGAACGACTTCTGTATGGAATAAGGGCACCTGGGCTCCGAGCAGAAATATCCCCCCAGTTTCCCGTGCTCGCGGTTGACGTGTCGGTCGAGATGGATCTTCGTTCCGAACCTCTTGTCACACCCGGTGTGTTCGCAAATATGTGGCCGCTCGTGGTAACGCTTGTGGTGGCTGGGTTGATTACACGTCAGTGAGGTGCAAACGCCGTTGCCCATGTGCGAAGAGTCCTTACTTGAGCATATGGGCATCATCAAAAGTTAGGTTGCACTGATCACACTTGTACGGAGCGCCTTGCGTGACAGAATCTTGAGTAGGCAATGCGTAAGTGACATCGCTGACTTTGATTAGGTCGTCTTCGTCGGATCCCCAGGTTTGCGGCAAAATTGGTACGACCTCGGTGTCTTGTGACGCGCAACGTGGGCACTGGTGTCTAGTCTTGGCTGTGTCCTCCCACTCGTGCTCGCAATCCCGACACTGAATTTTAAACCGGAGATTGAGGAAAGCACGGTCAATCACGTCGTCAACCATATACGCCCCGTGCTGAGTTTCGTCCATGAGCGACATGTCAGAGGCGCGTCTGAACTCATCTTCCGGAAGGTCGTTTAGTAGCGTTGATGAACCAATCTGCAGTAGATCTTGCTGTTCGTCCACAGACTGACCCGGCTGGTGATCGTTGCGAGCCTTGACTCCAGCTTCCGGAGAGGCTCCAGGGCTAGCAAAAAGAGATTAGATCACTATCTTGGGTGTCATTCATGTAGTTAATACATACGCAAAAGATGCTTCAAGATTCGGTTCTGAAGGGTCTGTCTGCGAGAGAGGACGAAGCGCAGGTTGTGCCGCTGCACTGGTCTGTGTCGTGGTACCGGTAAAATGGCCCAAGGGTGGTATAGTCGACGAGGGTTCATGTTTCGGCGGTGGTGCCAGTGGCGAAGCGGTAAGACTGTCCAAGGGTGGTATAGTCCGAGAGGACTCACGTTTCGGCGGGGGTGCAAGAGGCGAACCGTATCGGAAGGCTGACTTGTATTGAGAAGCAGTTCTGCTAGACGGCGGCACGGGCGGCACGACGTTTAGGTGTTTGTTGTTCGCCGCTTGCAGTCTTTCCGCGAAAAGAGCATTCCCTGGAGAGACCGCGTACTGATCCGGTGTATCGGGTGTCGTAGTGTCACTCTGTGCTTGCGGCGAAGGCCGGGCGCGCCCCTTTCCACTTCCATCCAATTCGTTGTCCCCGAGGATGTCGTCGTCGTAGAGCACGTGCGTACTCGGGCTCTCTTGCGTCAGGAAGCTGACTTCTGGGTCGAGCTCGGGAAGGGCAAATTGTGGCTCGTAAACGCCTGCGGGGGTGGGAAACAATAGAAAATCGCCGGATGGATCAGTATTTTCCACTGACAGCGAAGATTCGTCTGTCGGCACCAGCCCGCCACTCGTCGTGCGCGTCTCATGCCTTGGAAGTCTCTCGTCGCTGTCAACACGAAGTTGTTCGTCTCCAACACCGGGAAACAACGGAAACCATGATTGGGGCTCTCTTTGGGAAAGCAGGGTCACTCCCGTATCTCGTGACGGCGCTATCGATGTGCCTCCGGCACTTTCGTTGGAAGCCTGTACAGAACCAAAAACGCCTTGCCAAGGCGTGGAAGGTTCACCAGTCAAATCGCTGCTATTGGCTTTTGGTTGGCCCGTATTGGAATGATCCTCTTCGTAGTATTGAAGATCGTGCAGTGTCGGCTGGGTCTCGTCGAAACAGGTAAAGTCGCCACTGGATGTTTCTTCCCTGAGAGGTAGATTTAATGGCGTGTAAGGTGAGGATGAGAGGGTTCTTGTGGTTGGCAAGGCTTCGGCTTCGTTGACGGCCGGGACCGCTACCGATGGCTTTTCAACTCTGTCCTCTTTTCTTGCAAAGGCGTCGTATAGGACGTTGTGCTTGTCGAAGTTACTCAATGATCTCGGTTTGCAGGGATGAGCCACGTGCGCAGAGAGCTCCTCTGCTGTCCTGAATATCTTCCAACACGCCTGGCACACGCCCGATTTACGTACGGGCTGATCCCAGGGCGCGACACGGGCTGATGGATCGATGAACCTTCGGAATGAAAATGACGATAGACTCGAGTCTGTAACCTCCAAGCCGTGAACAGATTGGAGGTGCTTGCTGCCAGGTATGAGTAACTCTGTAGCACGCAATGTCGTGAACTGAATATACTTACATCAATGGAGATATGCCGTCGTACAAGGTCCGGCAAGAAACAGACCCCTCGTTGCCATATGTTTGATTGAGCCGAAAGGGACATACCACGAGGCGGGGGACAAAGGTATGTCCGACGGTTGAAGCCGAGGCTGCCGTTGCCGTGGCAGCTGCCATCTTCGCCGGTCGCTTTTCTCCTGGCGCGACAGACAGACCATCTTCTCCCTGCTCTTCAACGACTGTCTTTCGCTTCCCAATTCCTAAGCCTTCTGGACTGCCGAACTTCCGGGCTCTAACCGCATCGGAGGCATGCTCGGGAACTTCCTGGTGCGTTAGAAAGTGCTGCTCAACGTCGAGCTTCTCGGAAGACCAGTAAGGGCACGACCCGAATGTGCACATATATCCTGAATGCGACAGTTCCAGATGGTCTCGAAAGGCAGCTATTTCGGCATGGTGTGTCTTGCACAGCTCGCATTTGTACGGATGGTCAGGGCTGTTGACATGCTCCTCAAGGGCAGTCCGCGTAGGGAAGAGCTTCCGGCACCAGACACAGCCGTGCGGGGCGCCGGCGTTCGACTGGCCCGAAGATGGCGGAATCATGGCAAGATGGGATGTTGATTGAGTTCTTCACCAAGACAAGAATGAACCGCATGCTCTCATCAAGGATATGCGATCACAGTCCCGAGGAGAGGAGTCGCGGAGAACATGTTCGTATGCCCGAGACGAGAGATGGTCGCGGTCAAGCGGGGAGGCAGGCAGGCCAGTTGGGTTGTGGCAGCAGCCATGTGGTTACACCAGTGGCTGACCAGTGATATGCCCTCGAGTGCGCCTCGCCATCAGCTCCCACGGCACAGCCTCGAATCTCCAGCCGCCCCTCGGCCATCGTGACTGTACAAAACGTGGAACATCGGTCGATAGTCAAGATAGTCCGGTAGAGCGGCTCAACAGATACGTGTAAGGACGTCGACGATAGACAAAGTCTAGATTGGAAATATGAAGATGTTGTTGGTCTATAAGTCGAATCCACGTACAAAAAGAAGACGGGCGTCCCTGGCATTGAATCGAACTGCGGGTGGAGCAGCCTGGTTTCGACCACTCCGGTACTCCACAATCTGTGGGCTCCCATTGGCTTCACCACTTTAGCGTACATGTATGACTAAGGTACCTGGTAAATTGAAGAATCTCCCACGTCACCTCTCTTCCATGATCTTCCCATCCAACATCCTAACATCATCCTCCAGGCTCTCGACACGAAGGAAGGTCTGAGAGCTTGATGCCATCCGCAAATCTTATAATGAGAGACGCCCCAGCATCTGACGATGCGTCTCTTTCTCGTGCGCCACGGCGAGTCCGTCGATAACGTAGCAGGTCTCTAGTAAGCCGTCCCTTCTCATCAGCACCGTTTGCCGCTCCAACCTTCCTCTGCTGTGTGGATTCACTAACATCCTTCCTTTGATAGTGCCGGCTCCCGCGACTCTCCCCTGACCACGCATGGCGTCCTACAAACCCGCCGCCTCGGAGCACATTTGGCTAAGGTCACACGCTCGAGCCCGATACGTCATATCTTCTCGTCCGACCTGCAGCGAGCGGCTATGACAGCCCAGGCCATCTTGGATGCGCGTCGGCCGGTTGAAGCACCTTCTGTCGAGCTGCAAGTAAATGCCATATCTGTCATCCAGCTGCCAGACCTGAGGGAGCGGGACTTCAGGTCTCTGGAGGGCACAAAAGTCGGCTCTCGTTCGGCATCAGGTGCCGGAGGATATCGGTTCCGAGACCCTGAGACGCACGCCGAGATGGCTGTTCGGGTTGACAGGTTTATCACTTCGCATCTCGCTTCGGTTCTTAGGCCTGTGGTGTCTTTCTCAGAGAAAGATCATGGCAGTGTCGTCATTGTTGCCCACGGGATGCTCCTCAATGTGCTTCTCAAGCGTCTGCTAACCAGATTTTCCACTCCTGCCGAAGTCGAGAAGCTGTTTCCCGGGCGCTCAAACTCCGAATGGATGGCATCATGGAGGAATACGGCATATCTTGAGGCAATCGTTACGCCTCGGACGACTGTCACCCTGAGAATATCAGTTGAAGACGGCAGCGACAGCAGGACCCCTACTGCTGTTACTTCCACGCCGGTCTCTCGAAGTGATCCGACCGTGCAGCTCAAAGTTGTCGGCGTCAATAGGGTTGACCATCTCCAAGGGTTGAAAAAGACTCGTGGAGGAATCGGCAGTGCCAAGTTCGACACCAAGCAGAAGACGGTCGACTCTTTCTTCAAACCGAGTCCGAAAAGGCAGAATTCCGGCACGAGTGGTGGCGGCCGAATGATTGCGTGAGACTCTTCAAGCAAGCCCGCTTTGGCTCATCGACCGCAACTCATGTCATATCATCCGACCGTATCCCCGATTCTTGTTGCTTCTCCGCATGGCAGTAATGCTTCCGGTCGTGCTTTTTTATCAGGTATGTTAGAATCTCCTTATAATACTCTCTCAGTACGATGATGATACCTCTAAGTTCACAAACCTGTTCTGAAGTTATGTGTGGAAGAAACTAGTTCAACCGCTATCTGAAATACTTCACATCCCCCATTGTGTTAATCAAATCTCTGTGTGGCATCCCACTGACCAACAATGCATGCTCTAGGTACCCGACCAGCCGCAAAGGCCAGTCGCGCCGAACCTCGGACTATTATTCTACCGTGTACTTCTTAAGCAGCATGAAGACACTTCCGTGTGCGTCGGACAGATGCCGCCTTGTTGCCAGATATTCAAGCTCCAGGATCCCTATTCTGGCGCCTCTTTCTAAAAGCAAGGACACAGTCGCTTCACGCCCTGCCCTGGCTGCCAAAAATAACGGTGACTCTCCACTCCAGTTGCGTTTTCCAGCATTGGCTCCTCGATCGAGGAGCAACCTCGCAACGGCGTCGTGGCCCTTCCAAGCAGCATAGGATAATGCTGTCCACCCCGAATTCGACGATTCCAGCTTGGCCCCATTGTCAAGGAGCATCTCGACGACAGCTATATCACCCTTGCTCGCAGCGAGTGCTAGTACTCTCATTCCTTCGGGCGTCGTTCTTCCAATATTGGTGTCAACCTCCCAAGCCAGCAGAATTTCTACTGTTTCGGCATCCCCGTTTTCGACAGCTTCCATCAGTGGTGTGCGGCACCACTTGGTTAGGGCTTGTTTATCAGCACCGTACTCGAGAAGCAGGCGTGTGATGCTCTGATGGCCGTTCCTGACAGCTTCGTGAAGAGGCGTCGAATTGAACTCATTCTTCGCGTTTAAGCCCGCCCCCTTTTCAAGAAGCAGGTTCACCATGCACTGGTCGTTGTTCCGAACAACATGAGAAAGGGCTGTGTAGCCATTGCGATCCTTGGCCACCATGTCTGCCCCCTTCTCGAGAAGCAGGTTCACCATGCAGTGGTCACCTTTCCGAACAGCATGAGAAAGGGCTGTGTACCCAATGCGATCCTTCGCTTCCTTGTCAGCCCCTCTGTCAAGAAGCAACACTACCACGGGTCCGTGCCCTTGTTTCACGGCATGGTATAAAGACGTCTGCCCACCCGCGTCCCGGGACTCAAGCTGAGCTCCGTTGTCCAGCAGGGCACGGGCGGCATGCACATTCCCCGTTATACATGCACAGTGCAGTGCAGTTAATCCTTCTTTGGTTGTAGCCATTACTTGGGCACCATTTGCGATCAGCATCCCCTGTGCTAGCAGCTTCATGGAGGTCGAGCCCGGTCCCGGTGAGTTCTTCTGCATGATCTATCCGATCAGCGCCGGGCTCCGGAATGCCCTTTGCCTGTGCGGTCGATTCGCTGTGACGGTGGACTTGACGAAGGTGTCTGATTACATGATCCTTTCGTGTTGTGGGCTTGAAGTTGCAACCTGAACGGGGACAGATGAACTTGGTTGGAGTTCTGTCGTGGACGGCCTTGTGTCGTCTCAAGTCTGCACTGAGCCCGAATGCCTTTGGGCAGACGAAGCATCTGTATGGGCGATCATGCTGTTTGCGATGCTTCCCATGCGATATTGTCAGCAGGCAACTTTCGATAGTCGCGCCGTGTCATCGTGTATGTATGGGGTCGAGCTTACTTAAAGTCTCGCTGCAGATTAAAGGACTTAGGACAGTCCGAGCAAGAAAAATGTTCGCTATTCTTGTCTCTCATGGTGTGGCTCCTGGCGTGCAAGATGCGATGCAGCAAGGGATGTGTTTTTTCGGGGTGTCGGTTATGATAACGGAGAGAGGAGGGAGTCGTCACCATGCCGAAGCTCCGTCGTTGGTGTCATGAGAGAGGCAAGGGGCTCAGTTGGACGCAGAGGGCTGAAAGGGCGCATACTGTGGTACAGTTGCACAACCTGGCCTCGACACAGCCAATCACGTACGATCTTTGTTCTTCCACCTGACACCAGCCTGCCTCTTCTTTAAAGGTAACTTGTCGAACGTCTACCCCCTACTCACACCAAGAAGAAACACTTTTGCCTCCTTTACGTTTTTCCATCTGCCTTGCTCTTACCCATCAGCACTCATTCTGCCATTCCCTCGTCTGTCCTACGCAACAAACCCCCAATATACATCTTGGCCCAGTCGGAGCTGTAATGGACACCGTCAACAAAATGGGCGATCATCAACACATATGCATCCCTGGCAGATGCACTTGTGTCTCTTTCCACCTCCGTGGCTGCTGTACTTGCGCACGATCTTGCGCCTACTGCGCTTTCACCGTCTTCGCCTCTGTTCAATCCGGCGGTCTAGGGTCAGGACCTTTTTTTTTTTTTTTAGTGAGCTAATGGTATGCCCCAAAAAGACCGCACAACGTCAATCCCAAGGATATTATGCATGCGCCCGACTGTTCACTACCAGGATTGGACGCCCCATCTACGCTGCACAGCCTGACTGCGCCCGACGCCAGCGCCGTTGCTGCCCAACTCTCAGCTGCGCCCGACCATGCTCAGCTCCAACTCCAGCCTTCTCTGCGGATTCGGACTGTACCACCCGCGCATCAACCACCTCCGCCACTCTCTCTCCCGGCGACTCGTCAGTTCCTCACCGCCATCGCTGCTCCGACTGCAGAAAGTCCTACTCGCGCCCCGCTGACCTCCGCCGCCACATGCGGAAGCACGATCCCAATGCTCGTCGATTCTCTTGTGACTACGAGCATTGCGATCGCAAGGGCAAACATGGGTTCCTGAGGCGTGACAAGCTGAAGGAGCATCAGGACCACACTGGTCACCACGTCTAGTCCCCGACTTCGGACTGCCGCCCCCTTTGCTTTTTTTCTGAGCAACAACTTTATGGGATTCAGAGCATGATGTTTTCGCTTTTGTCACTATCGCTGTCTTTCCATTCGATATAAACAATAACGTTATGATAGCCTGATTACAGGTTGTCGGTTATACTTTGCGTCGGAATTTTCGTTTCATAGTCGCCCATCGCCTTATGCAGTTCGGGCTCCTCAATTCTTTTAAGTAGATCTGAATACATACTCTTCAGCCATCTCTCTCTGCCCTCTCATCTGGCCTATGATCTTCGCAACTAGACTACTCCCTGATCGCTTTGCCGCTTTTGAAATTCCCGATGGGAGAACCATGTCCGCTGTGTCCGGCGAGTTCACAACTAACTATCACTGTTCCCTTCACAATATCTCTCGGCTGCTTCTGGCTACTACACACACCCTGAGCCATCGGAGATGTGGTGTCGTCACTGGACATAATCCTCAACTTCTGTGCACAATTCTCAGTGCAGTGCAGTAGTTCCCCAAGACCTAGAGTCTACAGTGATTTCATGTCACCACCGTCTCCAGGACTAACCCAAGCTTCTCCCAACTCAAATAGAGCATGAAATATCAGCCTCAAGGCTTATTCGAACAATCAACGTGACGAGTATTGTTGCTCGCAGGAAACATAACATCCATACACCGTCGACGGCGTGTCTCGGGGTTAGGGTTATACACATGAGCTCCATCAGTAGCTCCAGCCGCATCAGTAAACCGCCCAGGCGCTGGAGATTGGTGATCATCGCCAACGTACTGGTGCCTGGCTAGCGGTGCTTGGCAGTTGATGAGACACATCCCAGTCGAACCTATCGCATGGTTTGTTTGCGTCTCCTATACGAGATAATTTCCTATTCGGGAAGGGAAAGTCCCGCCAACCGCGCCAACCGCTTAGGTGAGCCTTGGGACGTCGTAAGCTCCTGACTCCGTTTATGTAGGTACCTAGACTCTAGAGCACGAACGGAATTGAACAGCAGAAGGATCGGAGGAAAACAATGCTAGCAGAAATGCTTCTTTTGACCTCGAGTGGTGCCGAGGGAAACAGTCGTTCTGTGCCATTGGTTCTACGCCTCCCATAATTCCCCTAACTACAAGTCTACCTGCGTGCCTTACAGCCGGTCAATTGAGCAAGGTATCTCCCGTAAGCAGCGCTGCACCGCCATGGTGCTCCACTGCAGAACCAGGTGCTTGAGGCGTCGGGCCTTCACGTCCCTATTCTGCCTCCTCCTGACGGTGATGCTCCTCTGCCCAACGCTCCTGCAACAAACCGGCCTCGACCTCCGGGACCTCATCTTCATCGCACCCGCACAATGGCCGAAAGGCCGCGGAGCAGCGAGTTGCACAACCTCCGCCTCAGCTTCGACTCCCGCCACGCCCAAATCATCAGCAGGGTTCGCGCCCTATCTCCCAGCCGCCAAACTCATGTGCAGACCTCTCGCGTCCGACTTGACCAGTATTCCCAAGCTCCTCCACCAGAGCTGGAAGACAACACAGCTTCCCGCCAAATTCGAGCGCTGGAGCAGGACGTGTCGAGAGAAGCATCCCGATTGGGAGTGGGTACTTTGGACGGACGAGGATAACCTCGAGCTCGTAAGACGCTACTTCCCGTGGCTGGTGGATACGTACCTTTCCCTGCCGGGGGACATCTACCGCGTCGATCTGGCCAGAAATCTGTACCTGTATCTCTTTGGAGGGTTAGTCGCCTTTCTTCCCCATTTCCCCATTCTCCTATAGGTACTTACTGCGCAGCAGTGTCTACCTAGACCTAGACACAGAGTGCCTCCACCCCGTCTCATCCGCCCTCTCCTCCGTCAACGTCCCAATCACCGGTACCACCTCACCTATTAGCACCAACCCCCCTCGCCAAGCCGCAATCTTTGGCCGCATGGGCAGCAACAACACCTCCCCGCACTCCATCCCCAACGCCTGGATGGCTTCCACCCCGGGGCACCCTTTCTTTCTCTCCCCTCTCGTCTCGGCCCGCGCTGAGATAGCGAAATCTCGCAACCTCCTCCAGCGGCCGTGGTACGACTACCCCCCAGCCGAGGAGATGACCGGCCCCAACGCCCTGCGCGAAACCATTCTGTCGTACCAGGCTAGCGGGCTAAGTCGGCAAGCCCGACGACTCGACCGGGGCGGTCCGTTTGCCGTCTCCAAAGCGGATAAGGAGGAGATGGAGCATGGGATTGAGTTGTTGGATGAGAAGTGGGTGTATCCGTTTGACTGGGGGATGGAGGAGGTTAGGGGTGTATGTTCGGTTGAGAGTGATGGATTTGATGCGGAAGCATGTAAGAAGGCGTTGAAGGTTGAGGAAAGGGCTGCCGTGTCGATTACGTACTGGAGTCATACGCATAGGGGGAAGGGGGTGGATGAGAAGAATATTGAGGCTGTTAGTCGGGAATGAAACGGATGCGTTCGATGGGCTCGGCGGGAAAGGGTTGGGGATGTTACATGAGCCAGGGAGGGAAGGGAGTGGATGATTTTGCTTCGCAGCGGAATTGGAAAAGCTGAGACAGTTGAGCAAGCAGGAGAACAATGATCAGAGCTGCTGATTTCTGCAATTGCCGCCTATCTCACTTGGTACAACCGAGCTTTATTCCAACATTTCGCTGCAAAATAAATAAAGGCGTCTACTGCGGTTTGAGTTACGCCACTGTTCAAGACGCCCGGTGTCACCAGACGACATATATCTCTACTTTCAACCAGTTCCAAAATCGGTATACGGTAACCCAACGATCTCCACCGGCGGCCCGCACCGTTCCGTCTTGCCGCCACTCCCGCGATCACCCTAACCATGTTAGCCCGTCTCAGTCTCTCTTGACTATCTCGGTCATAGATAAAAACATCAACGCCGTCACGACTAATCCCTAACCCCCTTCACAAACCCGCCTCCAACACCGCCGGCATGATCTGATCCCTCTTCAACGACGAGTGCGTGACGAGAATGACCGAGAACCGCGAGACATTGAGGGACGTGACCTCGATACCAAGCTTTTCGACTACTCCGACGAGTCGGATGAGGCAGTCCGTCGCGGTGCCGCGGTTGAACGCCTTCTCGAACCCAAAGTACCCCTCGGTGCAGCATAGGTTCTGCCAGAAGAGATCGATCTGGGGCGGTCCGTACGTCACTTGTGCGTCTGGCGCGACCGATCGTATGAGGCCGGCCGAGTCGAGGTATTTCCCGTCCACGATGGGGAATCCGTCTGAGGTCCAGGCTTGGACGCGCCTGCAGGCGGGTGTTGGTGAGGGACTCGAATCTGCCGGGTCTTCGGCTGGTTTGGACTCAGCATCTGCTGAGCCTCGAGCTGGGTCGGGCTCAGGTCCTGGGACTGTTGGCTTGGAGTCGAGGGGAGCGGGAACAACGTGTTCATGCTTGGTTGGGGGGTCGGACATGGCTTCGAGTTGCTTGCAAGGACGTGGTGGTAGACCCAGCCTTTGCGAAGGTGCTATGAAACAACCTGGAACTCAACTGTAATGTAGATGAGTAGGGAGAAATTAGTGCTGAGAGGCAGGAGTTTTGGAGCGATTCTTACATGCATTTTGCCGAGGTGTCCGGACTATAAATAGCAGATTCTGAAATCGACGTTGGTTAGCCGGCATGGTCAGTTGGTAATTTATGTTATCGAAATATGCCCCATCAAGATTGATCTGCAGAAGAGATATGCGTTGTCATTTGTCTCGACCGTCTACAGCGGCAGCTGATGCAACGTACAAACGTACATTGTATGCTACAATTATCAGCTACATGTACATATCTGTTGACTATTTATCCCCGTCTTTGGTGTCGTTCTGACCCTCCTCCCAATCGATCAGACCCAACGCCGGTCGAGTTGCCCTCACCGCCCGTCTTGCAGTAGTGTCCACAACTCCCAACAAACTCACACCAACAAGGCCCTTCGCCACACAGGGCAGTGTAGTCCGTCCTCAGATGAGGGAGAATACTGACGTTGCAGTACGAGTTGAACTGTGTCACACAGATGTGCAGGGTGTTCCCTGAAGCGCAGTTGTAGATAAGGTTCTGAGCGGTGCCCCTTGCCTTTGGATTCGGGGAAGTCGGTGGCTCTGCCTCAGCTTTGCGGACGGGAGGGAGAGCCGGGGCAGCCGAGACTGAGACGCATAGTGCACCTAGCACAGCAAGTTGGGACCACAACATTGTGGACTTGAGGCTGTAGATGTTAGGATGCATTCAGAGATACCCACAGGAAGAGATCTCACCTTCGTCTCAGGGACTCTTGTATCAAGATGGATGAAAGTTTTGGTGGAATGGTAGCTTTCTTGTCACTGGGGAAGTCTTGGGAGAGGCTAGAGACGGGTGTTGAAGACGAGAACATTGTTCTGACCAGCCTCATATTTATACTCGACTTACAGTCACTTTCATGAGCCTGAGACCGGAGGGAATACCAGTAACCTCAGTCGGCTGACTCGGCTCATGAGGGATACTCATTGCCGAAGCAAAGGTGCGGGACACTGAGGTTACAATGCCTACAGGGCACAACATTGAACTAACATTTACAGTGTTGTGACGCCAACATACCCACACTCGTCTCGAACAACAGATAAGAAGGCGCCAACATAACCTCGCTTACCAGACCGATGTTGCATGGTCCATGGAATTCAGAACGTCAATGTCCTCGGTGCTATCTGCTCCAACAATCACCTGGCAAAAGAGCAGTCGCTCCCTAGGAACGTGATTCTATTCGTCTTACCCGCGGAATTAGAACTATTTCCATATACCATCACAACGCGGTAGCCGCGGATGACAACGCATACAGACATGCAGAGCAAGCCTGCCTAGACGCTGTCCTACTTAGCCTGGTTGCCCGTTGGCGCAGTTGGTGCACAGCGGGCTGTTGTCGGCGTCGGACACGAGTCCGAATGGCTAGGCGTTCGGCGCGATTCGCGCGAACCAGGAGTTAACGAAAATAGGACGTGACTGAGATGGGGAGATACAGTGGCATCGAGATGAGGCTCGGGAGGTGCAGGATTTTCGTATCGATCCCGACGATATCACAGTACATTTTCAACGAATAACCACGATGTAATACATGGTCCGCGAGATTCATGATATGTGACAGGTCGTGTCCGCTTCACGTCTCCGTAATGTCGAGCTGATATTAATAGTATTCCTACTGACGCGATAAGCCTTCTAGTCACAACGCTGCCCTCAATCCCTCCTCCGCTCAAAGAAATATCGTCCAAGCAGTAAGAAAAATATCATCCAAGGCGCCAGACAGCGCACTCGACCCCGTGACAAAATCCCCATCAAAGAAGAAATCCAGCGCCACGTCAATGGTATTCTCCCACGAAAAGAAGTCCACCTCACCGACGCCAAAGTCGCTCAAGAAAGTCTGCTCCGTGCCCGTGCTGCAGCGGACGTTGTTGAACGTCTGCGTGCCGCCGTCGATGGGGGTGAACGCGACGTCGGTGAACACGTCGGAGGTGGGACGGCTCTGTCTTTTCTTGAGGTTGGGAACCAGCACCAGTCTGGGGGTGGGTTTGTATTCCCAGTGTACGCTGCCCCCAACGTCGCTGAGGTACCAGCCCCGGTGGCCGAAGTGGTGGCCGGCGCTGAGGTCGTGGTGGTTGGCGGTGTCGCTGGGGTTAAGCTCGATGGTGTGGATGGGCACGCCGTTGAATTTGACTCGCGAGGTTGCATTGGCGGTCTTGATCTGCTTGTTTCCGGAGAAGTAGGCGTCGGATGTCTCTGCCGGGAGAGCTGTGGCGGGGAGAATGAGGGCGCACAGCGCCAGAGTTGTCAAGGTTGAGAACCACATCTTTGAAGAATTTAGGGTGGACGCTTTGTAAAGATACTTCGAATGTGACTGTATAATGATGGAAGCTTGTCCGGAGAACATACGCATTGGTGCAAGAGAGTATCTAGGCTTTATAGAGCTTCTTCAATACCATCCGCTGTAAGAAACTCGGAAAACGTGTTGCCCACCATCTGAATGAAGCTTGCTCACCGGCCTGAAATGATTCCACACCTAGGCCTCCTAAATCACTGCTTAGCTGTGCTCACTTACCCCGATTTCTCACACTATTAACGATGCCCTGGTTGTAGGCAGTACGTCTTACTGTATCGACACCAGCTCGCCGCACAAACGGTGCTTGCTTGCCATCACACGGGATCTATCTCGATCCGTTCCATTCTTGGCACTGCGGCAAGGGTCGTACCGCGGTACCCGAACATCTGCTTAGTATTGGATATGGAATACGCTTGTACCGGTTTAGTATCAATCAAGAGTCTCCAATGAACCGGTGTACCACCGGAACATAAAGAGCTCAAGCAACTATGAGGAATCAAACAAGAGGAACCAATTGCTTGGACTACCTTAGACAGAGAGCCCCCAGGCATTATGAAAGAGTGATCTGCACCGTCCGAAGTTTCATTCCGCTGTCCTATCGAGGAGACATGTCCGTGATAGTGCCGCAGGACACATCACAAGGGTGACATTATGATGGATCGTTGAGGAATCATTAAGGATATGTCAGAGGCTTAGGAGTGATGCGGTTGGATAGATGTTCGTCGAATCATCGGATGAACGCTCTATATTGTCAGATCACAGTACTATCGGTCGGGTTAGACTCTGTTTGTGCCGTCGTATGGGCGAAAAGGATGTCTCACTGTCACACAGCAGGAATAGGTACCGCAGCCCTAGTGCTTACTTATTTGTTGACCCGGTTATCCTCAAGAGTATGTATGAGGAGCCAGGAGATATTAAAGTATAACGGGCTTTTATGTTGACCTCAGGTACAGTATATAAAGAGGTTCGTCCTCCCTCTTCCACCTGCTACTTGACAAACATCAGCATCCTGAAATCGCAAGCAACCACTATCGTCTCGAAGCTATTGTCTCGTACGTTCCCCTATTACCAACCCATTACCTGAATCCTCTCCTAACCTCCATCCCAGACAATTTGAAGTCTATCACTCCTCACAAAACCCACCATGTTCCCCACCACAATCTCCCTCTCCCTCGCCACCACCTTCCTAAGCGCCGTCTCCGTCGCCGCCGCCCTGGGCAACGTCCAATTCTTCGAAGACCCCGGCTGCAACGGCGACAACTTCTTCTCGGGCAGCTCCGTCGTCAACTTCTGCTCCGAGACCCCGCAGTTTGGCCGGAACGGGCAGGAGCTCGACGCCGGATCGATCCAGGCGTTCGGTCCCAACGCCGACGGCACGGGTGGCGAGCTGATCCTCTGCAGCACGACCAACTGCCAGGGCGCGCCGGGCCAGGATTGTCAGACTTTCGAGCTGCCGACTGTGTGTCTCGATTTGCTGGATCAGACTGTGCCGGGGTCGTATATGTTGGTTGCGGCGAATTGAGATGGGGGTTTGTGGTTGTCACTATGAGGATGGGGAAGGTTAGGGATGCGATGTTTGGTGTAGCGATCGACAAGACATGAAGCTATACCTTAGATCTTGCGTAAGATAATGGTCGTTTTTACAAGTACCTAGTGAGGATTGCAAGATGTTTGGCATGACATCACCATTTCTATTTTAATAATATCCGCAAATATGCGATGCCTTCCGGAGCACCTGGTATTTTCACATTCTAACCCAAATTGTCACCAAGATACCCCGTTGCGGACGGGACCTGTTGAGATATCTCGCCAGACGCAGTGCCCGGGGTGGAAGCCAAGGCGGTCACGTGACTGAGGGATGGCAGGGGTGTAGATACCCTCACTCTCAGACCCCTGCGCCTCCCCGGCTTCCACCCAGATACAACAACAATACAGCCACCACTTGAACCACAACTTGCAGCGCAGCCTACAGAGGCCTGCGCCCCGTGGACTAAGTACCGGTACCTGTGAATCCAACAGGACCTCTCCGGTGACAATTCACTACTTGAATATTCCTAGTCCCTCTATATAAAACTCGCAAAATAAAACCCTCCGTACCATGAATGATTAAACACACATTTCACATTGCTATTAATACTCCAAATTCGTCCAATCCAAGTAAAGGATGTCCATCCTCTCTTCTCTCCCCCTTTCCTCTCCTTCCTCCACCTCTTCTTCCTGCTCTTCCTCTTCCTCCCCTTCCCCGTCCGCCTGCCCTCCTTCCTCACCTTCATTCCCATCCTCCTCGGCCTCAACACCGCTCTCATCTTCCCGATCCACTTCATCACCCTCCCCATCCTCCACAACGTCCATATCATCTTCCCGCAAATTCGCCGTATGCCAAGGACAAGTCTCCAGGTGCGCGCTGTTGTCGCTCTCGACGATCGTCCGGTGGTCGGCGAGGCAGTCCCAGCAGAACTCGTGTCGGCAACCTATACCTGCCAACAAAGAAAAAAAGAGTTGGTTTGAGTAAAATCGGATGAGGGCAAAAAGAAAGTGTGTCGTTTAAGGGAGAGGATTCTGCGCCCGTTTCCGGCAGTGAATACTGTGGCCGCGCGTCCAGACGACGCCGCAACTCCAGCAGAACTGGTGCCGACACTTGATACCTAACACAACAGGGGGATGATCAACTTTTTTTGCCTGGTGCATGGCAAGGGTGTAGGAAGGGGTAAGGGGGGTGTTACTTGAGCGATACGCAACAGCTGCCCTGGAGCGACAGAAGGACAGGAAACACCACAACTGGTCGGGAATTGAAGGAGAGGGACTTACAAGTCATGTGAGCACTACTGAACGTTAGCAACCTCTTCCCACGTACCTCACAGACAAGGAAGGAACTTACCATCCATCATTCTTCTCTATAGCCCACCCGCATCCAGGACAGGGCTTCGTAGTTCGCGCCACAACCGCCCTCGTCATCTCCTCCTCCCTGTTTTTCCTCGCAATCTCGGCCCTCATCGCATGATCCCTCCTCATCTTCTCGTCGAGTTCTTTTCGTTCCCTTGCCCTCTCCGCCCTCGCCTCCCTCTCTCGCCGCTCCACAGCGGCCCTCTCCTCCTTCTCTTCCTCGACTAGACTATGCGCGAACGCCCTTTCGGCATCTTCCTGCTCTCGTCGCCGGCGCTCGGCCTCCTCCGCCGTTCGTTCTCCAGCTGGAACCGAGACTTGAAATTCGCAGGGTCGGCCTGCAGGGCGTCGTATTCCTCGCACGAAAGGCTTTCGTGCCACGCCACGCGGTGCGTGAAGCACGACCGCGCGTTGCAGCGCCGGCAAACGACGATGGGGTAGTCCGCCCCGCCGTCGTGGACCTGGCCGGACCCGCAGTCCGCCGCGCACCAGATGAAGTTGTCCGACTCGGAGACGGCGGAGCGGAGGGAGAGGGTCTGGTAGCGCTCACGGGTTGTTGGGTCGGCGTAGAGCTGGACGTCGTCGTAGGCCAACGTCGCACGGCACTCCGGGCAGCGGATCTGAGTCCAGAGGCGGTTGGTGAGATCGGAGCGGATGGAGGTCGCTACGCAGTCTAGGCAGGTGGTGGGCGGGTGGGTGCAGGTCTTTGAGACAGCAGAGGCAGGGAAGGAGATTGCGGGCTTAGTGTCAGTGCAGACTGTGCATTGGATCTCGCCTATTTGTATGGCGCGGGAGATGCGCTGGTTGGTGATGACTAGTTGGGTGGTTTCGGTCCGGGTAGTGAATGCGTACCGCCGGCCGAAGCTGGGATTGGTTAGAATGCATGAAGGGAAATAAAGACGAGTGCATGAGGAGAGAGTGAAACGAAGGAGGGAGAGGGAGACTGACCCATTTTCGTCGCGGGCACCACGACCAAGTTGAACAGGGAGCTCGTCAGCAGGAAGCTCAACAGGAGCGACACTGACGCCCCAGTGTCTCGGCGTCCCAGTCAGGACGGGCCGTATCTCTTCGACGAAAGGATTGTTCGATTGAGGCGGGATGGCGGGTGACGTCCGGGGTTGAGGGTGCGACTGCGAGTTTTGGCGGTCGTCGCCGCTGAAGCCACCAAATATCGCCTGGCTGGTCGGGAGATACTGAAATGCAGCCGACGGTACTGCTGGGACCTGGATCTCTGGCACCTGGCTGTCAAACCCCTCCAGAAGCACCGGGTTCAAGTAGCGATGGTACCGTCGCATCGTCGTTGAGGACGCCATCCTGACGGATGGGGACTGGCTTTGCCGGCTGTGTGCTGGTAATAAGGTTGCCACGGCCGTGTTTGTCTCTTGATGGTTCTGTGTATGGTCAGCAGACTCAGACAAGTGAATGTCGCTGAAAAGAGTAGCGATGGAGTAGACATGGTTGGTTGGGGCCAGACCGGTGAATTGCGTCTGTGGACTGAGGTAATCTTGTAAGAACAATTCATAGAGATGTGGCACGCTGACAGGTGAAGTGCCATCCCGAGCTTTCTTTCTAGTGCCATCCTTCTTCCGGAAGAGTGTCCTGAGCCTGTCCTTGAGCCTGGACAGCATCGTTTGTTTACTCGACTGCCATGGAAACCAGGCTGTGTCTTGGTGTTGACAAGAGAAGTCGAACAGGACTCGAAGAAATGCCCAGCACCCCTGCACCGGCAAGATTGGGAAACCGGCACATAGTGGCTCAGAAATGCACATCAGACTTACAAAATGAGTTCGCTTTGTGGCGGCGGAATGCCTTAACCAGGCTCAGAGTCAAAGCTTGGGACGGTGGCGGGCAAAAAGGCTGAGCACCGACCACAAGATAAGGTGAGTATACGAGAACCGGGGGAACAATCCAAGCCAGGGTAGCCCAGTGGTCGTGCTATGGCAAAGAGGTGAAGGTTGAGGAAGAAACTAGAGCCAGAAACTAGAGCCCTACCTGAGATTCATAATCACGGAATTTTGTTGGTTGCCAGGCGCGTGAAGTTGAAGGAACTTGGAAGTTGCGACCCGGGTCCTCAAGACAAGGGTCACAAGGCAGACTGACAGGTGCGTTGCATTTCAACGTTATGCGTTACTTGCATTCCGGCGCCCCCTGTATGCATGTGGTCGAGCCTGCTGCTGCGCAATGTCCCACTAGAGCGACGCAGAACTCAAGTCCCATGCGGCCGGTTCACAGCCACCGGAATGGTACCAGTACATCCAGATGCAGGCTGCTGAAACACGAAGAATACCGAATTGTGTCGCCGTCCACAGCAAAATCTTAGTTATACACCTCAATCTCATGGGAAAACAGAACTTTTCGCACGCAAACCAGTAGCCACCATAACCATCTGCCAGTTCTGCCGGTTTGCAGATGCAGATACCCGAATTTATCCCCAAGTAATCTTCGCCCATGCACCAAGCCTGCTCTCCTCCCTCTCCTTCTCTTTCTCCTTGTGCCCAAAGTAGATATAATTCATCAGAGTCCGTTGTCCCTTGCACAAGAACCGATCCCTCTTCTCCTGACTGCCAAAAGCAACGAGAACCTGCTGCTTCCTCACAACAACCGGGGGCTTGATCGCATCCCCCTTGCCAATCTGGCGCATATACATCCCCGGCACGACTGTCAGTACATTCGTCAGGGTTTCCTTCAGCTCCTCAAACGTCGGTGACGGGTCGAGTTTTATGGCGTTGAAGTGTTTCCTGTTCTGCAGGATGTTCTCGCACTGCAGGTTGTCGAGGTTCTCGAAGAATTCGGGGTTCATCTCCAGCCCTCGCTGCTGGTTCGAGATGATGTACGGGTTGGTGTCGAGGTAGAAGTGATGGGTTGAGGTGAGTAGTTTCTCGTGCAGGCGGATGGCAGGCTCGATTACGGCGTCCTGGCAGCTGATGCAGAATGGGACGAACTCTTTTTCCGTGCGGAAAAGCTTGAACCCCTTCGCGAGATCGACTACGAGATGCTTCCGCCACGCCGAACGCTCGCTTTTGTAGGCGGGCGAGAATAGTATCGCATTGAAGGCTTCGGCTTTCCAGGTGCGGAGGGCAAATTGATCTAGTAAAGGGGGTTTCCATGGTCAGTAAATGGTGCTTTCGGCTCGTCAAGCAATGCTGCCTCACCTCTCTTTGGTTCGACGTGTGACTGCATAGACGCCTCAATCTGGGAAATAGCCTCTCCCAAATGTTTCACATTTCCAGGAATACCGCTTTGGAAGACGAACTCCGATATGAACCGGAGGATGATGGATACGATGATGTCGACGTCCGTCTCGGGATAGAGGCATCCGTGGATGAGATCCGGGTGACATCCCATGTACTGCTTCAGAATCACAACATCCTCGGGATCCTTCCTAGCCCTCTCCACGGCCTGCTGGAAGGCCTTCTCGTTGTCAATTGTTGGCTCGATAAACTTTTGCACCCACTCGCTGATGCTTGTGACCAGGTCGTCGAAGTCCTGTTACGCGTCGAGTCAGCTTCCCGTTTCAGATGGTTGTCAGTGACACTGATTGTATGTACCTGCTCGACTTCTTTAGGCGTCAGTTTCTGGCGGTAAGGTTGCAGGCTGAAGATGTGAGACCTGGCATCGTCCAGCTCGGTCTTGAGTTTCGCGATCTCGCTGTGCAACTTGATATTCATCTCGGCGAAAGCTTCCTTGTCCTGAGTAGCAACAGTGTTGCTTCGGGCGTAGTTATGAAAGTCCTCCGTGGTTTGCCGAGCCTGTTGCGCCCTGTTTCTCTCATCCTGGAGTGCCTGGCGTAGCTCGGCGTTCTCTCGCCAGAGCTTCAACTCGACCGTGTCTTTCTCTGCAGGGGTGGGAAAGGTGGCGGTCAAAGGCCGGCGGGGATCCACATCTCCATCGTCCCGGGCGCGTGCCGGCCTCGGTTGGAGGTCATATGCGTTAGTTGACGGTGGCATGGAGCCGAACCTCTCGACAAAACGAGACGTGGTGTGGAAGGAGGTTTGCTGGAAAGCTTGCTCAGCTCTGAGAGCGAAGTCTGTGCGGCTAAATCTTTCGCCTTCGGACTTCAAGACTTTGTCGGTGGGTTGCTCAGGTTTTTCTGCTATGACACTGGTGGTCTGAACCCCGAATTTGCTGCTGCCTTCGTGTTCGTGGTGGTGTCTCTTGCTTCTTGACTGTTGCCTTTGAGGGGGAGTTGGTCCATGACCAAGGGGCACTTCGTCAGGAGATTTTGTACCAGTCATCTCTGGGTTGACCTGGGGTGGCACGTCTTGTGGCGGAATAACCTCGGCCATTAGCTCGTCAATGAGTTCCCAGGGTTGATCTTCCTCCATTGACATGATGGAAGGTCTGATGCTGTTGGCTTGGGCCAATGGAAGACTAAGGTAAGAATGAAGTGAACAAAACTTGAATAAAGCAGGGCAGGCAGGTGGAAATTGGTTAGAAATGCAGAGAAAGCAGCAACAGCTTGGGGAAATTATGTGCAAGTTATCCTCCATAGAAGTGGAAGGAGTGGTGGGGCCTGTGAGCCGCCGTGCCGGTACCTGCTCTGCACGAGGCTTCCAGCTGCATGACGGGAGCCTGCTTCCAGGTTCGTTTGCTAGACATACTCTGGGGGTATGATAACCACACCTCGCTCAATATCAAACTTAGTAAGAACATATACGCTACCTCGGTAAATCAATTTAGGGAGGGTATAGTGAGGTTAGAGGCCGATCAAATATCTTAAATTCATGGATTGGCAAGAGAGAAACAGCTAGGGTAGATGACCTATTCCAAACAGGCAAAAACGCAAGCCTGAGATTGCCTTATTATAGCACGTCCGTGCTCCAATTCGCTCTTATTTGACCCTCGTCTATCTGGGTAAGGTAAGGTCGGCAAGGCAGGGCAGGTATGGTGAGAGTCCCAGTCTTTCCTTCCACTTCACCCATTGGGAAAGTGGAGCCAGGGGAAAGTGACTGCAAACGGGAGTTCGGTCTTCCCTTCCCTTATGCGACTTCATTCTCTTCCAGTTTTACTTTTCAGATTTCAGTTCTTCAGACCGCCATCAAAGCAAAGTTTTCCCCTCCGTCTGTCAAGACTCCAATCGATCCGACATGTACCTCACTCTAAAGCATCCAGACCAGGGCGAGGGTTTTGGCCCGCAATCCGTCATCAACGGTCCTATCCAGCAAGTGTTACCTTAATCGTTTCAAGTAAACCTTAACAAGCGTTTCTGACACCTCACCCCAGAGCTTGCGGTCATTGGCTTCTCCCCTCCTTCTCATGAGCAACAAGTCGACAACATGGCGACTATAGTGATACCCCACGAGCTCTTCCGCCGACTCACATACTCGGTGATCTCAGGGCAAGTCAATATTCAGCTCGTATCCCTGGAGGCGGAAGACGCGACCCAGAGACATCTCCAAGACTCGCCCAAAAGCAACTGCTCGAGTTACACACCGCTCGCCAGCTTTCGGACGCTCTTCACTCCAGCCGGTGTGTTTCCTGCCTAGCTGAGTTTGGAGATTTCCTATTCTTGCTCACTTGCGAGAGGATCTGCGGGTTGTGCATGGAGAGTAATACGGCATTCACCATGGTCCCTGAGCGCATGGCTTGTTTGTTTGGCCTGAAAGCAAGCAATCTCCTGGACATCCCGTTTGTCCCATCCCCGTCTGGCAAGCTTTGGAGCACGAAAAGCTTGAAAATGGAAGCTATCAGACTCGGGACCGCCATGCGCGTTGACAGAGCTAAAGACCGGCGTTGGCGCTCGGAGGTCAACCACAAAATTCGCCAACCTAATATTTACTTCGACGACTTTGACTGTGTCGTGCGAACCGCGATTGCAGCCGCACCTCTAGAAGCACCAGCTCGGGACCTGTGCAGATACCTACATGGATGATGCTGATCTAAATGGAGTTCGCCCCGAGGCCTCTGTTCGAGGAATACTTGCCGCATGCGTTCGTCCACTTCCCCTGTGTTACAGGCCGGACTGTCAAGACAGTTTATTGGTGTAACGGCTGCGATTTCTTGAACCATGTCAGCCCGTACCTGGCAGGAGATTGCATGAACAATTGGAAGACTATCTATCCCGCAGCCACCTGGCACGGTTGGCGGATTATGCGGCTTGACATGCTGCGGGCGCGTACCAGAGATGCTGCCTTGACCCACGCCACGCACTGTTCAAAGACTCGGAAGATGGTCGAAGTATTCGGCGAAGGAACAATGGCGAGCGACTCCATCAAGAGAGCGGCTGCCAAGCTCTTACGCGAACTCGCCAGTACCCCAATGCATGCGGACTGGGACGCCACGGTGTTTGCGCTGCATGCGAGCAGGGCTGATGCCATGAGCGAAGAAGGGGATGAAGATGCGCCGGAGAGCAACGACGATGAAGACAGCGTGGAAGATGATGAGGAAGATGGGGAGGAAGGCGAAGAGCAGGAGAGCGATGAGGTGGAGAGCAATGAGTTCGACAGTGGAGAGGTGGACAGTGAAGGGGATGAGAGCGAAGATGAGTAGCGGAGAAGGACTTGGAAGCTGATAAGAGCACAATTGGACGATTTCATAAAACCATGGGAGACAACGATCAACATGTTGCCGCAAAAACATGGGAATTCCTAGCACAGGGCAGGTACAGATGGTTGTCAATGCCAACGCGGGGCGGAATTGATCAATAGGTTATAGGGTAGCACGGTATTTGGGATTCCCCAACCACGCCGGCGCGGCGACTGCCTAGTATAGACAGTGAAACCGATAACCCCTCAAAGCAATTCAAAAGAAAATTATTGGAGGATTTATTTCTCTGACTCTTGTGCCTGTCTAGGTATATGCCCATTGAAACAATGCATAGCCTTCGTATCTGTACAGGCATCGAACTGGGAAGGCAGTGCTAGGCGCACACCTTCCGTGGCACTAATGGAGTCTGCCTGCAGCTACCCGCAGCGCTTAGCTCCCCAACACCCGAACAGTCGGGGTCCCTGCCTATCCGTCCCGCTAGCGGCCCCTCAGTTGACGACAATTCATCTCAGGCCCAAGAGGAGACCTCAATGCGTTTCGCACACATCCATTTCCATGGGTGAGGCTGAACAGAATATGCCGCGCATCAGGCTCTCCTGCCAAATAGGCAGACTCGGGAGCTGGCTCTGGTCACTTGTACCTCAAGGTGGACAGCATATTTCATGCGCAAAAAGCCCACCTTAGGGTACACTCTATCTGCTGGTTTGAGTAAGTTATGCAACGAGGGAGGGAGGCACTTGCCGTCGACAAAGCAGAGCACCTGCATCTAGTGCTGCAGGCGGGCCGCAGCTTCTACATCTAGTATCTCAACACTTCGTCATCTCCTCCCAATGCTTTTCTCGCGCTTGTTGTGGATCTCTTCGCTTTCACCCCAGCGAATCTTCCTTTCTACCTGGTAGGATCCAGTGTTCCTCGTTCCACGACATTTCCTTTTCAACTCCACAGGAGCCTGCGGCAAAAGATACGTCCTTGTCGCACAGGACCACAACACCCCTACGGGCTTTCTCTATTACCAACCGAACGGCATTCAGCCAACGAAACAACAGCAGCCATGGAGTTTGAGAAGATCAAGATCCCGGACCGCAAGATCATCGTCGCCATTGACTTTGGCACGACATACTCGGGCGTCGCCTGGGCGGAGACCCAGCGGCCCGATCGCAGGGTCGCCATCACGTCGTGGCCCGTCTCCAAGACGATCCGCGAGGGCGAGTCGTCGGACAAGGTGCCCACCAAGCTGCGGTATAATGGCAGCACTGGCGATGTGGAGTGGGGGTTCTCTATCCCCGTCACGGCTTCCCAGCATGAGGTCATTGAGTGGTTCAAGCTGTAAGTAAGGTCTGTCTGGAGTAGTTGATATGTGTGGTTGGGTTCACAGTCAACGTGATGCTCGTTACTACACTTGTTGTAGGATGTGGCACAGCCGTGAGCTGCTTGTTGGTACCATGCTGACATGATATTGCAGCGATTTGGACCCGTCTCTCCGAGATATCGGCTCCCAGATCGGTGCCGTAAAGATTGAGCCCGATAGCCGCAATGTTGACAAGCTGGTAACCGACTACATATCAGCTCTGGGTGACCACCTGATGTACACTCTACGTCAGAAGCTCGGCGACGGTGTGGTAGCCAGCACACCGCTCGAGTTCATCGTCACGGTCCCTGCCATCTGGAGCGACCTGGCCAAGGACAAGACCAAGCAAGCCTGCCAGCGAGCTGCCGGCCTCTCCGCCACCAGGAGCCCCATCCACCTCATCTCAGGTAAACAATACTACCAATTCCTCCATGTTCCCCCTTACCCACTCCCAGACTGACCTTACCCGCGCAGAGCCCGAAGCGGCAGCCATCTACGCCCTCCACGGCCTAGACCCGCACAACCTAAAGATAAACGACAGCTTCGTCATCTGCGACGCGGGCGGCGGCACGGTCGACCTCATCTCCTACACCATCACCAACCTCCGTCCCATCCTCGAGGTCCAAGAGGCCACGCCCGGCACCGGCGCCCTCTGCGGCTCGACCTACCTCAACATGCGCTTCGAGAAGTTCCTCCGCAACAAGCTCGGCAAGGAGGAAGGCTTCGACGACGAGGTCGTGGCCGAGGCCATGGACCGCTTCGAGAAGACGGTCAAGCGGCAGTTCACCATGAGCGCGGGGCCGGACGAGACGTACACCATCCCCGTCGGCGGGCTGGCGAACAACCGCGAGCTAGGCATCAGCCGGGGCCGGTTCGCGCTCAAGGTCTCGGACCTGCAGGTCATCTTCGAGCCCGTCGTGCAGGAGGTGATCCAGCTCGTGCGGGCGCAGATCGCGAGCAGCGCCGTGCCCATCAGGGCCGTGCTGCTCGTGGGCGGGTTCGGCGCGTCGAATTACCTGAAGGAGAGGATCCGCAACGCCATCGATCGCAGGATTCAGATCATGCAGCCGCCCAACGCCTGGCTGGCCGTGGTGCAGGGCGCCGTGATGAAGGGGCTCGCCCAGAGCGCGCCGGAGACGCTGACGACGGTCAGGGTGCAGAATCGGAAGGCGCGGAAGCACTACGGTACCGAGTGGCGGATCAAATATGACGACAATCTCCACCGTAATCTGGCTGATAAGAAGCACTGGTGCGGTCTGGATGGGTGCTGGAAGGTGTACACGATGGAGTGGTTCATCAAGAAGGTTAAAACCCATCCCCCTTTTTCTCCTTGCCTTTCTCCTTTTTCCCTTTCCTTACCTGACACTAACCAACTATCCAGGGCGACTCCGTCTCCGAAAACTCCCCCTACTTCACCCCCTTCGTCTGGACCGCGCCCGTCAACCAGGGCCGTATCCGCAACATCAAGATGGACATCTACTCCGACCGCACGCCCCGCACCGCCCCCGTGGCCAAGGACGCCAACGTTTCGCTCTTGTGTCACGTCGAGGCGGACGTGAGCCACATCCCCGAGCACGAGCTACGGCGCCGCCGGGGGAGCGACGGGCTGCTGTACTACGAGCTGAGCTGTAAGAGTAAGTTGCCTCAGACTACTATATCCAAACTCATGACCGTGACTGAAACCTGAACTGAAAACTGACTGGGTGTTTTTGTTCGCAGTCGAGGCCGTGTATCTGAGCGCCTCGACGCAGTACACGATAATTTACAATGGGGTCAGGTATAACAGCGTGACGGCCGAGTATGTTTAGGCTGGCAGCGTCAGGAGAGCAGGGAAGGCAGTCGGCACAAACATCGAGCATCACCACGGTGGTAACAGGCGTCAAGATCGACCAGCAGCAGGTGGAGACCTCCTGGGTGATGTGCATATCGAGAGACAAAGCATTTGAGAAAGAGTCTGCGATGGGTTACGGGATGAGAAGATAGATGGTTCGGGGGAAATGCATTTGACGCGTGTCCCGGTCGACGATTCTTAGCCAGGTAGGAGATGATAACTATGGTGATACGAGAATGATACGAGTCTTGCTATTTGCACACATGCTAGTTTTGCATGACTTGGCGGTCGCACTGATTACCTTGAACTAAGTACCGAGATGTCGATTAACTTGTCACACACTGGACCTTACATGCTCAACCCTACCATAGCTGTACGTATCGAAAGCTACTCAATTGACGATGAAGGCGGATTCACGACCGTAACTTGCGATGTTAGTCGTCTTGAGACTGAGCACATGTGTCATAGCTGACTATTAGAGGCTTCTAGACATCAAGTCAACTCTTCACGAATGCCTGCCATTCCTAGACTGCTACTCGCCCAGAAAGCCAAGACAAGAAACATCTGCACCCAACCCATCAGCCACCTGCATCCAGCCTACCTCCTCCTCCTCCCCTCCCCAGCTTCCTTCCCCAGCTGCTCCAGCGCGCTCTCATACAGCTTCACCCTCTCCTCCCCGAACCCATCGCCATCTACATCCCCCACCCTAACCCGTTCCACCTTCCCACTCCTCTTGACCTTCCCCGCTGCCTCACCCTTTTTCTTCCCCTCCCCGCCAACCTCCCTAAAGAACCAAGCAGCCTCGTTATTCCCCACCAGCGTCCACGCCGCTCCCCTCCTGCCGGCTCTCGCAGTCCGGCCGACGCGGTGGACGTACGCCGCCGCGCTGCCGGGCACGTCGTAGTTGACCACGTGGTCGAGGTCCGGCAGGTCGATGCCGCGCGCGACGAGGTCGGAGGCGACGAGGATGCGGATCTTTTTGTTGGGGGTGGTACCGAAGGAGGAGAGGGTGCGCCGGCGGACGGCGGTGGGGGTTGTGGATGTTAGGGTCGCGATTAGGGGGGAAAGGGAGGGGCAGAGTAAAGAGAGGAGGCGGGAGAGGCGGAGGGCGGATTCGTTTGATTTGGTGAAGATTAGGACTGTGGTTGAGAAGGTGGAGGGGGAGGTAGAGGTGGACTTGGGGGTGGAGGTGGTGGTGGAGGCGTCGAAGTCGGAGTCGGATTCGGATTCTGAGGAGGAAGACTCGGAGTCTTCGGCGGTCTTCTGTAGCGAAGTGTCCGTATTCATGGGCACCATGTGCTTGCTGGTGAGCAGGTCGACCAGGTACAGCGGCTTTAGATTCGAGTCGCGGATCTTGATGACGGACTCCTTCAGCAGGTCGGGAAGGACATGCTCTCCCTCAGGGCCAGCGCCGTCCTCGTGGTCTGTGGCTGCGGCGCCCTCCAGCACGACGAGCTTAGGCCTACGCAGCTTCAGGCCGTTCAGGAGACTGAGATCCCGCGTCATGGTGGCGCTGAGAATGACCTTGCGCACGCCGCTCTTGTTCGACTTGACAAAGTCGCGGCGCCCGGGCTTGTCTGTGCTCAGCTTGTCCATCACGACGTCGAGCCACTGCTGGAAACTCTGCGCCAGGAGCTTGTCTGCCTCGTCGACAACCAGCCACCTGACGTAGTCTAGTGTGAAGCCAGGAGTCTGCTTGATGTGCTCCACCAGCCTTCCCGGGGTGCAGATTAGGATGTCGACCTTGGAGACATACTCCATGACATGGTCCGGGAGAGGCTTAGTCTTCGAGTCCAACACATTCGCATCCTCTTCGTCGTCCGAATCATCCAGGTTGACAAGCTGATTCCGTTTCCTCAAATATTTTTGGTAGCCGTCGGGATCGTATCTCTGCTCTTCCTCCATCAGCGCAGCCTGCTCTTGCTTGAATGCCATGCTGCCCATGGAGATGCCGACCTTGACACGCTTCCTGCCTCCGTGCGCGAAGGCACCGGCGCAAACCTCGCAGGCCTCCTGAGCCTGGCGGACAAGTTCCCTGGTGGGCACGACTATCAGACCCCGTAGCCTGGTAACGACTCCCTGGCTGATATCGCGGACCATTGGTAGTACGTAAGCAAGCGTCTTGCCGGAACCAGTAGCCGCTGAAACCACGACGTCTCCTTGCCTGTCCAAAGAGGGCAACAACAGCGGTATCGCAGCGGTCTGGACGGCAAAGGCCTCCTTGTAACCCTTATTGGCCAATATGTGAGCTGCGTCGGATTCGATGCCTAGATCTGTAAAATCGGCCTTCGTGTTGGGCTGCACACGAACGGGATGTGCGAGCCAATGTGGGAGGGTGTCGTAGCTCGGCTTTGCGCCGTCCAGTGCTACTGGCTCTGGTTGTGGTAGCGGTTCGAGGCCATGGAGTTCCTCGGGCTCTTCCGAAATGACTCCGTCGCCGACTTTCTTCTCTTCTTCCTCGCCCTCCGTTGCCTTCTTCTTCTTCGGTTTCAATGCCTTTTCTTTCCTCTCAAGAACTGACTTGTGGCGCTTCAGGACTTTCTCATCCTGTTCGTCATCGGCCTGCTCCACAGGCTCCTCCTTGGATTTCTTCTTCTTCCGTTTCTCCTTCTTTGGCTTTAGCGACTCGGCCTCTCCGTTTGGTTCTGGTTCGGGGTTCTCTTCAGCTTTGGCGGGCTCCTCATCCACTGCCATAGACACATCGCCGTCGTCCGCCAGCGATTGCCTTTTCTTCTTCTTTTTCTTGTCCTTCTTCTCGTCTATCACTGGCTCATCTTGCTCCTTCGACTTCGACTTCTTCGACTTCTTCTCCTTCTTGTTGGTGGAAACTTCGTCGTCGTCTTCGGTGTCCCGCTTGCGCTTCTTTGGGATGTCGCCCGCGGCGTCTTCATCGAGTACGGCCTTCTTGGGTTCAACCGCTGGGGTCTCCTCGTCCAGAGAGAACACGATCTTCTTCGGCGCCGGACCGGGCACTGCCGTTGTTGCTATGGCTGCGCTCTTGTTCTTCGGTGCTGGGATATAACGAGCGTAAGGCGCTGTGGCAGAGGTCGAGAAAGTGCCAGCTGCAGCAGCAGGCTGGGCCTCAGCCTTTGGGGCGTCCTTCTTCGGGGGAGGAATGTAACGGCCGGCGTACATCTTGGATGGCTGTGTCGCGAACTCAGTCGCAAAGCTGTGGTGGGGTAGATGTTTGTTCAACCTCCAGCATCAGCTTCGCCAAAATATTTCCAAGTCGAACTGTCCAATTGCCGGAACTCACCGCTCAATTATTCTGTTATCGGTTTTGCTTATCGTTATCGCGACTCTTATCGCTCGAACTCCTACGACACGCGATGCAACTCGATGCGACCAGACGAACTTGCCATTCCCAAACAAATCAACGAATAATCACAACGACCATGACAAGCCTACCAAGATGCCGGACACGAAGCGACGAACATACAACATCGCCATGGTCAGCGACTTCTTCTTCCCCCAGCCGGGAGGAGTCGAGTCGCACATCTACCAGCTGTCGTCCAAGCTGATGGACCGTGGCCACAAGGTCATCATCATCACCCACGCCTACGACGGCCGCACTGGCGTACGATACCTCACCAACGGCATCAAGGTCTACCACGTGCCCTTCCTCGTTATCTACCGCTCCTCGACCTTCCCCACCGTCTTCTCCTTCTTCCCAATGTTCCGCAACATCGTCCTCCGCGAGCGCATCGAGATCGTCCACGGCCACGCCAGCCTGAGTAGTTTGTGCCACGAGGCCATCCTCCACGGCCGCACCATGGGCCTCCGCACCGTCTTCACCGACCACTCCCTGTTTGGCTTCGCCGACGCTGCCTCTATCCTAACCAACAAGCTCCTGAAGTTCACCCTGAGCGACGTCGACCACGTCATCTGCGTCTCCCACACCTGCAAGGAGAACACCGTCCTACGCGCCTCCCTCGACCCCTTGATGGTCTCCGTCATCCCCAACGCGGTGGTTGCAGAGAACTTCCGCCCCCTATCTTACGAACCCCCTTCGAAGTCCAACACAACCTACAACACAGCCCACAAACCCTCCAACTCGGCCTCCTTCATCCACCCCAACCCTCCCCCGCCCCGACAACACCTCGGCCCTCACGACACGATAACCATAGTCGTCATATCCCGCCTCTTCTACAACAAGGGCACCGACCTCCTCACAGCCGCCATCCCGCGCATCCTCGAGAACCACCCCAACACGCGCTTCATAATAGCCGGCTCCGGCCCGAAAGCAATCGACCTAGAACAAATGATAGAACAAAACGTCCTCCAAGACCGCGTCGAGATGCTCGGCCCCATCCGCCACGAGGAGGTCCGCGATGTCATGGTACGGGGGCACATCTACCTCCACCCATCCCTCACAGAAGCCTTCGGTACCGTCATCGTCGAAGCGGCCTCGTGCGGGCTCTACGTCGTCTGCACGCAGGTAGGCGGCATCCCCGAGGTCCTCCCGTCGCACATGACCGTCTTCGCGCGACCGGAAGAAGACGACCTCGTCGCCGCCACGGGCCGCGCCATCGCCGCCCTGCGCGCGGGCAAGGTCCGCACGGAGCTCTTCCACGAGCAGGTCAAGAGCATGTACAGCTGGACCAACGTCGCGCAGCGCACGGAGAGGGTGTACAACGGCATCTGCGGGGACATCAGCGAGGGCGAGTTCTACGGCTACGAGGCGGCGAATTACCCGGGGGGCAACAGCTGGAGCGCCACGAGGGGGAGGTCGGGTGTGCAGAGCTTTGCGCTTATCGATCGGTTGAAGCGGTACTACGGCTGTGGCATCTGGGCGGGCAAGTTGTTTTGCCTCTGTGTGATTATCGACTACTTGATCTTTTTGTTTTTGGAGATCTGGTTCCCCGAGGACAAGATTGATGTCTGCCCTGATTGGCCGAGGAAGACGCTTAAGGAGAAGGATCCGAGGGACGGTATTAGGTGATGATGAGCGGGTTTAATGGAGTTATTGATGAAAAGCTCTGCAGTGAGCGGGATTGTCTTGCAACGACGACATATCAGACGCAAATGAGGCGTGGAAAGCGGTTGCGGCCAGCAGAACGGCGTTCGCTACTTGAAGCAACAAAGAGCCGCTGCAGCAACGAGACGTACTGGCCATATAGAAGGCCCAGGACCAGGAGTGGCCTCTGCCGCTAATCCTGTATACAGACCAGAGGGTCGAGCGATGGTGGCTGGTGGCTGCCAGGCTACGCTATCGCTTCGCGCAAATACAATCGTGCCGCGACGGTACAGGAGCAGGAGTAAAATCCCGGCGGGTGTTGGGAGACCATGTCATCTAGCTGAAGGCTCCCCCACGCCGCTGCGAGTTGTTGGGGTACATGTAGGCGTTGAGGAAAGGGGTGCTACCCATTGATAATATGACCACAGAGCCGGTGTCTACGTAGCTAGATACGATACCGAATGAATATCACGATACACTTGGGCATTCAACGTCAACCATTGAGATCACTGGCGAGAATCAAGGCACGGACTTGCAGTTACTCTCTATCCCTATACCTGAGGCAATGACGGTACCGTGGCTTTAGACGCTCAATCTAAACGAACGTGCTCGCACCATAACCGCGACATAACTCCTGCTTCACGCAAATCATATTCGTCCATCTCAGTGTCGCAACTTCAGAAATACAACAATCAGCTCCCTACTAGCATATACGTAAGGGAGAACCAACTGTTAGCAGAGATTGTCAAAGAAATATCACCAGGCCGAGGACAAGAATCCCGAGAGCCATGTTACTCCGCGGCAAAGGCCGGTTCCCGAGATTGATAGCAAGAGCAGAAGGACTCTCGCTCGGCGTCGCTCCAGCCGTCGTTGTCTCCGTCTCCAAACCACCTGAAGTTGGATTCGAAGTCACCACCGGTGTGGTCCCGTCCGCTAACGGGGGCACAACAGCAGTCGACACGGAGTAAACAGTCGTGGTGGCACTAACAACGATAACAGGGATCGACTGGCACGCGCTGTCGTACTTGTTGCCCACAGCCAAGTTCGGTCCGGTCTGGTTGTCGTACCCCAGACGGACAAGCGATTTCTTGGTGGTCGTGTACTTAGGCCAGCCCAGCTCGGTAAGGCCATTGTAGGGGTCTTTGGCGAATGTCGCCCAGGCGCGGCGGAGGTAGGAGCCTATCTCTGCTTCCTCGGGTGTGTCGGGCAGTAGGTCTGAGGGGGTTGTGTTGAAGAGGACTGGGACCTGAACACAGTACACGTCAGTAATCGATACTTGAAGAAGCTTGAAAAAGGGGACCGCACCTCGCTGGTATGCCACGCCCCGCTCTCAGGCTGGACGGACAGCACCATGTTAGGAAACACCCCAAAGTAACGATACCTCCACGTCGGATTCCCCTGCAGCACCGACTCCGCCGCCCTCAGCGCGGCGGGACAGGTAAACGCATTGTCGTTCACAGCCGCCAACACCGACTCCGGAATCATCGGCGCCATCATTCTAAACAGGCCCGTCTCGTTGTGCGTGTTCCCGATCAGCATCGGCGCCTCAACCGCTTTTCGACCGGTATAATTCGAAAACACAAGAACCTCGTCCACCACCGGCCCGAACGGCAAGCCCGCCCCGCTGTCCGCCACCGTATTAGCCGGTATATTCCGCGCGATCTCCTCCCCTGTCTTGCCCATCATGCACTCGTACACCCTCGCATGGTCATCTTTAACCCCCCCGCACCCCGCGGCGGCCGTGGCGTTGAACCAGTTCGCGTTGGCCGTCAGGTTCGTGGGCAGGCCGAACCCCGTCGCCGTGCCGGACATGGGGATGAAGGCGCGCGCGATGGGGTCGGCGTCCGCCCAGGCGTAGGAGTAGAGGTCCACGGACCCGCCGCCGGCGGACTGGCCGAAGAGGGTGATGCGGGTCGGGTCGCCGCCGAAGAGGGCGATGTTGTCGCGGACCCACTCTACCGCGAGGCGCTGGTCGAGGAGGCCGAGGTTGGGGCGGGAGAGGGGGTTGCCTGGGAAGCCGAAGATGGAGAGGCGGTAGCTGAGAGGGGGTGTTAGCGGTGCGTGGTGTTATTTTCTTTTGGGGGGGGGGGGACGGACTTTATGGACACGATGATTACGTCTTCCGTGCCGGCGAGGTATTGGCCGTTGTACCACTCGACTGCCGAGCCACCTGATACGTAGGCACCGCCGTGGATCCATACCATAACTGCTTTGCCCTCTCCGCCGGTCTGAGGTTTAGTCCATATGTTGAGCGTGAGACAGTCCTCGCTCTGGTTGTCGGCCCACTCGTTGATGTCGAACATGAGGTCGACGGCGATGGAGGTGACGGTGATGTTGGCGTAGACGCTGGGGTCGACGGTGGCGTTGCCCGTGATGCTGGATGCTAAGCATGACGGTCCCTGCAATCAAATGTCAGCGGCGTTTCTCTTGTTCTCAAAGGGTATAGGGGTACCCACAAAGTCAGTTCCATTGATGGGACTGGTGCCTTCATATCTGACTGGAGGCTGGAACCGCAGGCTGCCGACAGGAGGTTGAGCGTAGGGAATGCCGAGATATTCAGAGACATCAGTGAGCTTTGCAGCACCGTGGCCAGAGACAGGACCGCTGGTTGTGTTGACGGTCTGTCCGACCGACCATGCTGCCAGTTGCCTTGCTGCGAGTCGTTGTGGCGGAGATACGTTCGAGGCATTCGAGCCGTGTCCGACAACAACACATAAGAGCACAAAGAGGAGCAGATGCATGACTTGGTCGAGAATAGCGACGGGGAGAGAAGGTGGAGTGTTAGAGTGCCACCAGCTTCGGTTCATCATCTTCTGGGACAATAGTAGCGAATTTATAGGAGATCATGTCTTCGTCGCGGACAAACAGCCTCGAAAGAGACGTGAGCCATTTCAAAAAGATCGATGATCAAAAATAAAGCAAGTTAGGGACGGAGAACCTTCACGCAGACCGCCATGACGCGTCTGGTCCAGAGTCTTGAGACGATATGCATCTGAACTCTAAGCAGTCTGAGGCGCATGCACTTCTGCTGTATACGAAAAACGAGATGGAGGCAATCACCGGCTCAACAGAACTGCCCGCTGGGTATACGCAGGCCCGGTCGACATACTGTAGGGAATTCGAACAGTAGTTGTATGGCGGTGTGGTGTGGTATGAGTGAGGGCCTCACGACTCTTTGGTGTAACACTCTCATCACACTCATCACTCGACGGATGCGAAATACGGTCACGGTGTGCATGTCAACGCGCGGCCGGCACAACAGACTCACAGATGTACAAGGGTTTGGGTGTAGCAGCCATTCGGTCCAGTTGTGATATGGTCAACATCGTCGCTCGACGGAGCGATGACAACAATGCCTTGCTATGAGTGCTGTGGTCATCCACGAGATGAGGTCAAAATAGGGGAGAAGGTACGTACCGCGTCCTGGCTCCACCTGCATCCGGATCGGATCATCGTCTATTTCCGGCGCCCCTCTGATTGGCTGCATCTGTTGGAGAAAGCTCCAGCTGTTACATCACAATTGGAGAGCTTGTGCTTTTTCAGTGACAAGTTGTCCTTTTGGTGAGAACAGATATTCTCATTGACAAATGGCTTGGTATCAGTTATGCCACCTAACAACAATTCACCCTGTCGCTGTCCTCTTCACTGAATTATAACTGACGCATTCCCCTACATTGTCTATATTCATCTTGGTTGTTCTTGCAGAGTATCAGTCCCTCTTTCCACACCTGCAAGGTTCTTACTTTCTCCGCAAACATATCCGAGGTACTACTTTGCTGTAGCTACCCTCTAAATATACTTGTACATCCCTCCACCAGGAACTAGCCTCTCATCTACAACAACTACCACCGGGGGCGTTCCCTACCACAACCGACACAATGGCGAGAGGCGCTACCTCGCCCTTGCGCCTCCTACTCTGCGCCATCTTTCTTTTCTCTACCCACGTCTTCGCAGTATCCGCCGTCCTCGGCGTCGACCTCGGCACTGAGTACATCAAAGCCGCCTTGGTGAAGCCGGGCATTCCCTTAGAGATCGTTCTTACCAAGGACTCGAGACGAAAAGAAACGTCAGCCGTCGCATTCAAACCATCGTCTAACGGTCCTAAATCCGGCGATTACCCCGAGCGAATCTACGGCTCCGACGCCGTCGCCCTCGCTGCGCGGTTCCCCGGCGACGTCTACCCCAACCTCAAGACCCTCCTCGGTCTGCCCACAGATCATGCGGCCGTGAAGGAGTATGCTGCCCGCCACCCGGGCCTACAATTAGCGGCGCACAAGCTGAGGAATACAGCGACCTTCAAGAGCGCGACCGCATTCACAGCTGAGGAAGAGGCGTGGATGGTCGAGGAGCTACTGGCAATGGAGCTGCAGAGCATACGAGCGAACGCCGAGGCCCTGGCTGGCCCGGCCAACACCGTCCGGTCTGTCGTTATCACCGCCCCACCCTTCTACACGGTTGAGGAGAAGCGTGCTCTAGAATTGGCGGCCGAGCTTGCAGGACTCAAGATCCTGTCATTGATCAGCGATGGAATGGCTGTTGGGCTCAACTATGCGACGACACGGCAGTTCCCCAACATAATCGAGGGAGGAAAGCCGGAGCATCATATGGTCTTCGACATGGGCGCCGGCTCCACCAAGGCTACGGTCATGAAGTTCCAAAGCCGCACGGTCAAGGACGTAGGCAAGTTCAACAAGACGGTGCAGGAGGTACAGGTTCTCGGAGCTGGCTGGGACCGGTCTCTGGGCGGTGACTCGCTGAACTACTTGATCGTAGACGACATGATCTCGCAGTTTGCCGAGTCGCCCAAGGGCAAGAAGGCGAACGTTGCTGCTGAGAAGGTCAAGTCTCACGGCAGGGCTATCGCCAAGCTTACCAATCAGGCTGAGCGATTGAGGCACGTTCTGAGCGCCAACCAAGAGGCACACGCCAGCTTCGAGGCCCTGTATGACGACGTCGACTTCAAGTACAAGCTCACCCGGGCGCAGTTCGAGACACTGGCCGAGAGCTACGCACAGAGGGTCGGCGCGGCAATCAAGGATGCGCTTAGCGTGGCAAACCTGAAGGTTTCGGACCTGGACTCTGTCATTCTTCATGGTGGGGCGTCTCGTACTCCATTCGTCCAGAAGGAGCTCGAGAAGATCGTCGGCGATGCCGAGAAGCTCCGCACCAACGTCAACTCTGATGAGGCTGCCGTTTTCGGCGCCGCGTTCAAGGCGGCTGAGATCAGCCCCAGCTTCAGAGTCAAGGAGATCCGGACGTCGGACATCGCGTCCTACCCGGCCGGCATGAGGTGGACTGACGACAAGCAGAAGGCTCGTCACCAGAGGCTGTGGACGGCTACGTCTGTTCTTGGTGCGGCTCCTAAGGAGGTCACCTTCTCGAACAGCGAGGACTTTGACGTCATCTTCTATCAAATTGTCCCCGAGAGGGGGAATCCTGAGAGCACTTTCGAGGCGGAGACCCAAGTCTTCTCCACCAAGAACCTGACGGCTACGGTGGGCGAGCTTGTCGAGAAGTCTGGCTGCAACAAGTCGGACATTCACTTCAAGGTGGGTGTGCGTTTGTCACCCGAGAACGGAGAAGTCGAGATCACCAAGGCTGCGCTTGAATGCGAGGCATTCGAGGCAGAGAAGGAAGGGTTCGTCGATGGAGTGAAGAACCTGTTTGGCTTTGGCAAGAAGGACCAGAAGCCGCTTGAGGGTGAGGGCTCTTCCAGCGAGGGCGCAGAGTCATCGTCTACCGACACCTCTTCTTCGGAGACAGCCTCGTCATCGACGACAACGTCCTCCACGTCGTCCACAGCTTCGGCTTCCGAATCAGCGGACGCTAAGCCCAAGTCCAAGACGAAGAAGCTCATCGTCCAGCCGGTCGAGTTCACCCTCGGGAAGAAGGGAGTACCAAGCCTAGCCAAGTCCGACGTCACCGCCCTGAAGGACCGCATCAAGGCCTTCGAGGCATCTGACCGCTCCCGTCGCCAGCGCGAGGAGATCCTCAACCAGCTGGAAGGCTTCACCTACAAGGTCCGAGACTTCCTCGACAACGACGAGTTCGTCGCCGCGGCCACCGCTCAGGAGAAGGCAGCCCTCGAGAAGAAGGGTCTCGAGACCAGCGAGTGGCTCTACGAAGAGGGTCACGATGCCAACCATGAGGAGCTCCGCACCCGCCTCAAGGCTCTGAAAGACATCGTCAACCCGATCCAGAAGCGCGTTGGGGAAGCCGCCAAGCGTCCCGAGCTGGTCACCAGCCTAAAGGACCAGCTAAACCAGACCAAGACCTTCGTCGACAACATCAAGAAGCAGATAGAAGAGTACGAGGCCTTCCAGTCATCCGCCAGCATCGCCTCCTCCGCCTCTTCCACCTCCACCAACACAGAGACCACGACCGCCACGCCCGCCCCATCAGCAGACGACTTCGCCGACCTCGAAGACGAGGACTCGACAACATCCACCACAACCGCAACCAAGTCCCTCGATATGGACGACGTAGTCGCCGAGCGCGGGCCCGTACCGCCGATGTACACCCTCGACGACCTCAAGGAGACGGAAGAACTCCACATCTCCGTCCTCTCCTGGCTCGAAGCCAAGGTGGTCGAGCAAGAGAAACTCGGCCCCACCGACGACCCCGTCCTGCTCTCGAAAGACCTGACGGACAAGAAGGAGAAGCTCGACAAGGCCGGCATGGACCTGGCCATGAAGGGCGTCCGCAACTTCGAGTCCAAGAACAAGAAGTCCAAGACGGCCACTAAGAAGGCAAAGCCCACGACGAAGAAGTCGAGCAACAAGGGCAAGAAGACTGCTTCGGCCCCGCCGGCGCAGCAGACGATCGAGATCGGGAAGGACGGCAAGATGCCGACCGAGGAGGAGATTGAGGAGTTGTTGAAGCAGTATATGGACCAGGATAAGGCGAACGACGACAAGGCGAGGGGGGAGAAGGAGAAGAAAGAAGATAAGAAGAAGGAAAATGAGGATGAGGTGCCCAAGCACGAGGAGTTGTAGATTGTATAGGTGCATTATTTTGGGATTGGAGTTTCGGTGTAAAATGGAGGTCTAGAGAGACGTGCTTAGAAGCAATTTGAGATCTTCTCCATCTGCAACCATGCCTGTCCCAAGTTACATACCTGGGCTGTATGTCGCATCACCGCATACGAAAGGCTTGGTCATTGCTATACTCCTATGTCATATCCGCCTCTCATTCCATACAATGACACAAGTATAGGTCGTCGCCAATCACCCTCATCCGCCTGTCTTAACATCCAAATCCCAATGCTCAATGTTGCTTTGCCCTCCAAGCAGCCTCCATCTTCAAACTGGCCTGCGGGAACTCGCACCCCCCATATCTCCCCGTTTCTCAGCCCACACTCCCCGGCCAGCATCAGCCATCATCTCCAGTCTCGTCTCGAAGTCTTCTGGGCCGCGGTGGAAAGGCTCTCGTCGCCCGCTCATCGTGAGGGATTATATGGTACGGTGTTGTCGGGAGGTTGGGAGCCCGGGGAGAACAGGTAACATTGCCAGAGTCATAAGTTCCGGAGCGGAACGAAGCGAAGGCTAAGGGGGTAGGTAGGTGTCTGGTTCATGTTAGCCATGTCCCCCTTTACCCCTGTTGTTGCTCTTCTACCTTCTCTCACCTCCCGGTTCCCTTTTTCTCTTCATTCCCTTTGCAGGCTTGGTCCCTTGCCATTTACTTCCCTTTCCATATATGTAGCCTATCAGTATCTGTCTTCCCTTTCCCCGTTTATGGTCCCCATGGCCTTTCTGCCGTTGAACCAAAGAGGAGGGTGGAGAAAGGCATTGGCGGGCTGAGCGTAAGACGTCAGACATGCTGCTCGGGTGCTATTCAGGAGTTGATTTGGCGCTGCTCTAGGGAGCCGAGCAAATCCGGGGGCGAGTCGGGGAGATGCAGGCCTGGTGGTGGAGGAGGAGGCGGGCTTCGGGTACCCTTGGAGAACAAATCCTTCTCTTCAGTCTCTTCGGGTACATAGAGTTTCTCCTTCTCGCTCTCGTTTCTATCGTCGCGAGTCAAAGCATCGAGCCTCCCGTCTTGCGGAGCAGGGAACTTCCGACCACCCTCCGATCCTCTCCCACTACTGGCATCGGGTGGTCCAACTTTGACCGGTGGTCTCCCGTTCCGCGTCTTGTGCTTCTTCGGCAATGGCGGAGCCGGCATCTTCGGCCTCGGTCTTTCGGGCTCGTCAAAGGTTATTAGGCCATCACCGTCGCTGCTGGTACCAAGCCTCGACCATGCGGAGGAGGACAGCGGGAAGGATAAGGCATCCTTATGCCGGAATTCTGCTCGAAACGAGGAGATGTAGTAGAGACCGGTCAGTATGGCCGCCAGGACAATGAATCGGCTCCAGCGGATTCTGGAACGGAAGAGGGACATCCTTGGAGAGACGTTTAGCACCCCTCGGAAGCGACAGTGGTTTTGGTGGTTTAGATCATCGCCTTTGACGGATGGCGCCGGCATTGCCTCGTTCTCACTAAAAGAATGTATCGAAGCACAACGGAATTCCAGAAATACGGCGACGGGACTCGGATATTCAAGAGTGCATACAAAGTCCAGGTCCCGTCATCCAGCGCCATGACTCCCCTCAACCCGTGTATGAACAGGCTGAACTTCTCAAGTTCCCAGCCATGGCCGGCCATCCGTGCAGCAAGATATCTATATTGCCTCTCCGTGAGCCGCTTCCTGGACCGGGCTACTCAGAGCCATAAGCCTCCTGGGTTATATCATTGGGGTCGTTGATGCAACGCTGGCCAACCCCAAACCACACCAAGACTTTACCCGGGAGGCAACATAACGCCAGTTGAGTATTATCCGCCTACAGCCATCCTCACTCTAGGGCACGGGCGCAGATCAAGTAGATTAAACCGCTTCATTATATGCACGAGCTCGAGCTTTATCATTCTTATGTGGCGTCCTACCAGTTCCCCATAGGAATCTCCCTAGGCGCAGTATAGTACAAGAGAAGCAGCTGTACATACACAAAACGAAAGAGAGAGAGAAATGTGCAAGAAGAGTTTGACTGCGCACCTTTGTCCGTCGAATAGCCCGTCTGTACATGAAGTGACTTCCTACAACCCAGAAAAACCCGTAGAAACCATCTCGCTCCAAAGAGAAAAGGAAATTGATTGCTTGTCTGGGCTCAATAGCCAGCAAACAGCGAAAAAGGGGGGTATCCAGAGCGACGTATCGCTTCGCAAGCCACAACGCAAAACGCGAAAAGCAAGGTACAAAGAAAGCAGAGGAAAAGGACTCGCACGCCTGACACTGACACCAATTCTTCAAATCTTTTTTTTTTCCGTGACTGGGAGCGGGTGTACCACACCGAAAGAGGTGCAACTCACTCCTTACCACGCTTCTCTCGCAAGATCCCCCATATCACCGAGTCAGCCGATCCTTCATCAAGGGTATATCACTCCTCCTCCAACCCCCCCAACCCCCCAACCCCCTCCCTCCTCTTCCCCAGCTTGAGCATGGACAACCGTTTCCTCACATTCCCCCCACCGCTCTTCTTCGGTAACTCAGCCCTCGCGACGGCCGAGTTGCCGTAGTACTCCTTCTCGCTCCTCTCCCGCGACAGTGTCCTCACGACGTCCTCACTCTTCCTCTTTGTAGTAGCTGGGGCTGTTTTGCTGGCTGGGAGGGGTTTCTCGGTTACCCACTCGTTATGCTTCAGGTTGGCAGATGTCACGGGTGTGCTTGGTTTGGGGTTGTTGTTGTCGAAGGAGATAGGGGGAGGGGGAGGATGAACAGAGCTGGTTGACCGGAAGAAAGACAGGCGGTTGGGGTTGTTCTCCTTCCCGCGGCTGGAAGCTGACTCGGCGTCGCCGTTGACGTGGTTGTGGTCGCCGTTTGTTTGCGGGATGGGTGGTGGAGGTGGGTGTTGTTGTTGTTGTTGTTGAGGAGCGTCCTTTTTGCGGCCGCCTAGGAAGGAGAGTCGGGCACCCCGGCCTTGACGCAGTTGAACTGGTTGGACGACGGATACTTCTTCTCCTGGGACGATGCCGTTGGTCTTGGCGCCGGAAACGGGTTGCTGCTGTTGCAGGGTGGGCGTGTGCACTGTTGACGGCGGGGAGCGGGGCCAGGTTGGGGAAGGGGTGATATTGGGCGAGCGGATGGGGTGGGGCGGGGTGAAGGCTGCTATTTCGGGGGCGAAGATAGATTCGAAGTCTGTGAACAGTTAGTTTGAGGGTGATGGTGAAGGGGGGAGAAGGAACCTACACTTCTGCAGATCCTCGACGTGGCGGGCGAGGGTCTGGCTCGGGTTCTTGCCGAAAGTCGCGAGACACCTCTTGAGCATGATGGCGTGGTCGACCAATGCCATCTTGATCGCGTTCTCCTGCGCATCTAGCTCGACAGGTTGAGGGTCGTCGAGGTCTTCGTCTTCACCGTCCCCGGGCGTTGGTGGCTGAGGTAGCAACGCGCGGTAGATGATGACACTATTCTCCGAGTCAGGGTTGACGCTGATGCTCACCGCATCCACCAGCAGCTGCGTGATCTCGTCGTTTTGCTCCCCATCCGCTAACCTCTTCTCCACGGCGGTCATCTCCGCCGTTTTGCGGATGATGCGCTCCAACGCCGTCTCCTTGGCGGATAGCCTGACCTCCTGGACCGAGACTATCTCGCTGCGGCGCAGGATAGTAGGGAACTGCTCGGCTGTCGTGTACACCGTCTTTTCCGCGTATTGCTCCGTGACTGGCCCGCTCGTGTTCCGCTTACGCGTGACGGAGAAGGTCTGCGGATGAGTGGACAGCACATAGTCCCGCATCGCTAATGGCACACGCGCACGTTGGAAGACGTGATGGCCAAGATCACGATGCGGACTCACTGCGGAAACGACCAAGAACTGCCCTTCCAAATCGTCGATGTGGTCACTCGTCACGATCTGAGCGGCAGGATATTGCTCCTGCATGCGGTCTGTGAAGGCTGACGTCCGCTCGGCAGGTGAACCTTCGAACACAAACTCCTTGTCGCGAAGACTGGTAGGGAAGCCCAGACCCTTATACACCACTTTGAAGTACTTGGGGACGAGCTTGTCGCTCTTGGCGAGCGTCTCGTAGATGGTGGCAATCGCGCGCTCGGTCCTGGCAAGCTTCGCGAAGTCGTACACGTTGGTCTCGTACTGCGCCTGGAGTTCCTTGTAGGCGTCCAGGGCGCTGGTCCAGGCCTCGCCTTCCTCAAAGTGCTTGATCATCTCAAAGTAGACCTTCTCCTTGCGGTCAAAATGTGACTGAGGGGGGAAGACGGGGTCCGAGAGAGCCGGCGTTATCTTCAGGGGATCCCAGTCGTACAGATCTGAGTGTAGTCGTAGAGCCAGGCCAGCCTCCGTATGATTCCGAGCTTCGGCCTGTAGGGTCGCCAGCTGGTGCACGTAGCGAACGAATATCTCCTCCTTCTGCATATCGCGCAAGAATTCCATGAGCCTCAACCGGTGGATAAGATGGGTGGCTTCTCCCACTCCATCACCACTGTGAACAGCAACAAGCAGGTCGAGGAACTCGTCCACCGTGCCCATTAGATCCCGCAAGGCACCATACAGAGGCTCGTCCTGGATCTTTGCCAACGACTCGAAGCGGTCGAGCAACTCGTTCACAAAGAGCTTCTGAAGTATGCTCTCCGTGATGGGCTTCGACTTGAAGTAGACGTCCAGGCAGTCGATCATCTCCGTCTGGATCACCGAGAGATCTTCGCTCAACGTCCATTCGCTGACGATCATAGTCTGCAGCACCTCGACCGCCATCCTCCGAAGGCCTTCGTGAACACTGAGACACAATTCGACGATAGGACCAACCAAGGTCGGCACGTACTGGACCTGATACCCGCCCATCTTGGAAAGACCGTACCGCTGACGCTCGTCTGCACTCGTCTCCCACCCAATGGCTTCCCAAGTTCTCCTCAGCAGCTCCGCGCCATCTTCCCTGACATCACCCGCGATCTTCCAAACCGCTCTCCGTTTCTGCTCGGGAAATGTCTCCAAAGCAAGAGTTGGGCTTCCGACAAGCTTCAGTAACGTGGTGAAGAACATCTTCCAAAGCTCCGTGTTGAAATCCTCCGCCTCATCTGGGTGAGGCAGGAATGAGTCCAGCAAGATAGTCTCAGCCAGGTACTTCAGTGTGCGCATCGTTGACTTGTGGTGGAATATATGCACGCTCAGCCAGCTTGGCGGGAACGCTTCGCCCTCTAGTATGCTCATCTGGACACGAAGCGTGTTCGCCACGACGATACTGATGTCATCATCCGCAAGCTCCAATTGCATGCCGGTCGGTGAGTTCGACAAGGCCGACAGCACAGCCGAAAGCTCAATCAGAGTTTCGTCAAACGAGACCTCTTGCGCGGTAGGTTTCGTCGGAAAGGGGTATGCGGTAGGGAAGAGTAGCGAAAGGCGGTTCCTCGGTTTCAATAACTGCGCTTGGATGGCGAGGTAAGACTCGATGATCTTGGGAACATGGTCTGGTATCTCGGAGCCCAGATGATCAACCTGGCTGGCCAGAATGGAGCAGCAGAGTCGGACCTGCTCTTTCCACTGCTCTGTGACCTGTTCCGGCGTTCCCCAGTGCGGAGCGATCCATCTCACTGTATTCGCGCTCAAGGCAGACCGCTGTTCAGGATGCGCAAATATCTCCAGCTTCGAGTAGTTGATGATAAGGACGAGCTTGTACAGGATCAGCTTGCCCTTGACATTGGAGCAAGAGTCCACAAAATCGATGGCAATGTGGAGGATCTCTTCCGTCGTCAGCAAGCCTGCAAGTTCGGGTAGCCACGTGTGAAAGTGCTGCACTGCCAGAGTCTGACTTCCAACGAGAACAGGCGAGGTGTTGCGCATTAAGGCGTCGAGGGCCTTGAATATGCTCCGAAGATGACGTGTAAATCCAGCCCCAGCTGTCGAGCCAGTGATGCCAATTCCAGCCTCCTTGACCTTCTGTTGTCCTCTTGCGTGGGTGATGAACTTCAAGATGTGCCGGACGACCTTGAAGGTTGCCCTAAGTTTTCTTGCCGTTTCCGGTTCGCTGGGGTTGGAGAGAAGACGGGTAAATGATCGTACTAGACACGGCGTGGCGAAGGGGTAGTTGAACTTGTTCTCGGCATACTGGTCGACAAGGGGCGCGAGGTTGAAACGCCGGTCATGCACAATATCCAGGACCCGAACCAGCGCCGTGAAGACGAGATCTTCATATTCGTCATTTCCCTGGTATTCGACCAGAATCCCGAACAGCGAATCGAGAACATCGTTCAACAGCTTGACGACCTCAATTTCTGCCACGAATATGAACTGCTTCAGAAGGTCGGGAATCTCTTCCCTAGGAGAATCCTTCCACTTCAGCAGTCCAAGGACGACTCTGTCTTGTGAGAAGCGCGTGCTGCAGAGGTATGTCTCAATACGTAGAGTGGCCAAAGGTCCGGTCACGTCAGCTTGGTGCTCGACCTTGCCTCTGGCCTGCCAAGGTAAGCTCAGGTAGCCCCCTCGGCCCTGAGCATTGTGTTGCGGTGTTGCCGTGTTATCGTCAATCTTGTAGAAGAGGAGTCCGTGAGGACCGTCTCTAACGAACGCCTGATCCTCCCATAGCGGAAGGTATGCGACTGCGAAGGGATGGCCTGGTAGATCCGAGATATGGAACATAAGATGGCTCCCTTGGACGTCTTGCGGAGCCACTAATAGTCGAATCGTCTGCTTCCATGGCTCGCCTCGTTCGGCGGCTACCGTCTTCCAGGTGCTGACGGCATCCGTGTTGGAGGAAGCAAATATGCAGCTGTCGACGCGTTCACCAGTTGACTTCCGAACTTCGAGAGTGACCTGGAGGTTGTTGCCCTGAAGCGAGCTGGGCAAAGACCCTGGACTCGAGCCAAATCTGGACAGCAGAGTTTGTCGTGACAGTATAGCTTCATCGATGGTGACGTAGATATCCGATCTTGGCTTTGTCGGCGCCCCGGCGAAGCCTATCTTACTTGTCTTGCAGATACCGGAGAGGACAGTCGGTGTTGCCTTGATGAGGAGGTCCGCGTCGGGGTTATTGAATGCCCTCAAGTGTATCTGGAGCCGCTCTGCTCTCCTTGACTTCTCGTATTGACCTGTCCGAGACTCGACGAGGTCCCGCAAGACCGGATCCCATTCGTCTCCACCCTCACCCTTCTCCGTCAATCTCGACGCCGGCGTCCATATGCTCACAACGTGTTCAACGTCCTCCTCATACTTCATGATCGAGTTGAGCCTCAACACGCCGACCCCGACTGTCCGCTCAGCAGTCATCGACCCTCCCTGTGCTTCTGTTGAGTCACGGGCACCTTTTGAGCTTGCCGTTCCCGGCGGATATCCGTCGCTTGTCTTGGGTGCACCGGATGTTGGCGGGCGCTGTTCGGGTTGTTCATCTAATGAGTCGAGTTTCGGATTTCCCCTAGAAAACGCTTGCCTCGTACTCTTGCCGGCCCACATCAAGCTCCTACGCATTGATTTGTTACCGGCTGTCAACGGTGGCTTGTTGGAGGATTCCTTCGAGAAAGATGGCATGTTTTGGGTTATCGAGCCCGCCCTCGAGCCTGGCGCAGGAGCCGCGATCTGTTGCTGCGCCCGAACCTTGATGACAAGGAATATTTCTGAGGATGTTGGGCCATCACCGATATCCGCCGCCGTAAGATCGGCGAATAAGGTTCGCATTTGCGCGTTCCTTGTGAGGTGGCCCATGTGTCCGCCAGCTGGGACCTCGACGATGTAACTCTCAGAAAGTGGCACAACGTTTCCGGCTCCGTGCTTGCTTGCGAGGTACAGGACCAGCGTCGTTTGCTCTGAAGAGGCGCCAGCGAACCCTTTCACATCGACTAATAAGTGGTGTAGCGCTGTGAGCTCGACCACTGCTGTTGGAGGTTCATCGAGAAGACTCATGGTAGATTGCAGCTTCGTAAGCTCGACAACAGAATCATCCCCCGTGAGCACCCGGCCCCGTGCGGACGGATCACGCACGATAACCTCCCCCCCGCAAAGCTTGTTAACGCGGACAAGGTCCCAGACTGTCTTCTCGCGCAAGTGTTCGTATTCGTGCGCTGTCAGGACGTTGTGTAGGAATTGTTGCCTGGCCATGTTCAGGGTCGTGATCAGTTGCCACAGCTTGTCCAATTTCCCATATTGCCGCGAAAGGAGCAGCTCGTGTAGATTTGTCGAGTGCCATTCCCGGAGACATGACGCAATCTCGTCTATGAGTGGTTCCGAGATTGAAGTCGGTGTTTCGTCGCCAATCTTGAGCATGGGCACCGGAGCCGGGGGCCGTGGTTCGCCGGGCTCGCGCTTGAGCGGAACGGACAGCCGGCTGCGAGGCGGGCTGCTGATGTCTGATTCATGTTTTATTTTCTTCGTCTTGTTGTCCCCTAGTCCGACGATGGAGATCTCGGGCCCTTTTAGTTTGTCTCTCCGCCTCCTTTTCCCTTCGTGGGCTATGCCGCTCTTTGCCGAGTCGCTTCCAACATGCTGGACGTCCGACGTTTCGAGAGCGCCATCTTCGCTGTCGTTGTCATCGGTTCCATCGCTCTCGCCTAGGACCTCCCTGATCTCAACGCAGCTGCGCGGAAAGATGCCGCTGAACACTCTTGCTTCGAGCGTCTGCCCTTTGACGCTGGTCAGGCCGGCCAGCAGGCTCGGCGGGGCAACGAGGTATCCACGTAACCAGTTCCCATCTGGCGTCTCCTCGATAATGTATAGCTCGTCGCCAATTTCAAGCGGTAGGTCGGCCGGGCTCGAGGGAGTAAATGGATAGCTCGCGACGGCGAAGGCAATTCGAGGCAGCGGTTGCCAAGGCATTGTGGGCGGTGCGCACCCAGTTCCCACCGTCTAGAGGCGTCTCCAACTCCCAGAATCGATTATCTAAAAAGCTGTGGTTTTCGGTGCCCTCTCGACGTCTCGCAGACCGTTCGTGTCTCGGCGCGCAGAGATAGACCGCAAGAGGATTAACGGCAGCAATTCGGCAGCGAGGAGATCTCGATTTCATTCGGTCCTTTCGAATTGGTGTTTTGAGCTTGTCGCTATCTCGGAAGTCGAAGTCATGAGGAATGGCGGTCAATGGGGCGATGGCGTGGCTGGCAGAGGTTGGGGATTCGTTCGTCGCGGAAATATCTAGGAATATTTTTGACCCAAGACTTGCTTATTCGGGTGGCCGCAGAGAATCGGTCGGCCCCTGGCTTTTGGGGGTTTGCAGCTCTGCTGTCGTGGCACTGGAGATGCAGGATCCAAAACCGCGAATTGACCAACAACGGTCAAGTGTTTGCTGTCGTCGGTCGTGTAAGGCCAGATAGGGCGATCGTGAATGAAGCAACGCGACGGTGATTCCACTTAATCATGGACCCCTGAGGTTCGCCGTAGTCTCCCCGTCCCTGTGGGTTTTGCGGGCGGGCAAGCAGATAGCTCGAGTGGATCAGAACTTCCACTTATTATTGGAGGTACCTGCGTCGGGTCATTCCGTCTGGTACCTGGAGATCGCTCTAGTCTCGATTCAGGAACATCTGAAGAAAGTGGAAGAGATAAGGCTGTAAAGCCACTTTTTGTCGGCTCAAACTGACACTGAAAAAGTTGTACAGTTCTCCATCTCAGAAAAGAAATTAGGATAGTCATTGCAAAGATGGAAGGAACCCTGTGTCGAGATGTCTTGCCGCACCGTTTGTTCGGGGAGGTCCATGCGTTCGACATGCCGGGTCTTGCGTTCTCATTCGTCAATCTGTAACCCGGTAGTTCGGTCTCCACTTTCTCTTGTGCTCCAAAATGAGATGCTTCCTTTTTTGACTTTCTTTTAAGTTCCAGGTTCTCAGCATACATTTACTTGCTGAACGACATTTCAAGAGACGCATTCCGAGGCCTCTTCACCATAGCTACTAGGTAGTTACTATATTGGCTCAGCACAAGGCGCCCTGCGCGAGAAATATGCCCACTGAGTTGCTGGAAAGATGGCCAAGTCGTCCTGGTTGGCTGGCCCATGGTCCGGTCACGCACATGTGCTCAGACCCCGAAGGCCGCGATGCCATTCTAGATGCTTTGGATGCCGGTCTAGTCGCCGGTCTCCTTTATTCTTGGGCACTAGGAAACGACTATTGTCTTTGCGATGGAAAGGATTTTAGAGCCTCATTCCCGACGTTATCCACTGCCGCTGCCGTCAGCTTTCAACCTGGTTTGCCGTCACGGCTCCGCTACTCCTTTCGGTGCTTATTCTTATGCAACACATGGACAAGCTGTCTTCGCATGAGAATAATCTATTTCTTTCCCTGGTTTTACCCCTATCCGATTTCCGTCTGTTCTGTTTGCTGTTTCTTATGCAGAGCAGCCTCAACCGTCGAATTCATTGGCTGGCTCCAATCCGGACGAACACATCTGAAATGGCCATCGGATGCTTCTGGAGTGTTGTATATACGTTGGTCCAAGGGACCCTGTTTGCAAATCACTTCTCGCACCGCTCCCTTTCCATTGCAGATGTGCAGAGCATGGCAAGCATCTTCGGCATCATGGCGGCACCGCGTCCTGGGTGGAATGTCATGCTCTGGGCTGTCTCGCCTCCGAGACACTAACTGTGGGGCCGAAGAGGGCCGTTCCGCTTCGGCCGGTCCACACCGGAGAAGTCACCTCCACATGCCGCTTGCCCGGACGCCTGTGGTTCGAACTTCGTTGTCGTCAACTGAAGGTCCCTTGTGTGTCGTTACAATACTGGCCCAAATGCTTGACATGCTTTTGAAGGGCCAGTCGCTGAACCTCGCCGTTGTCCGAAGATAATGATTGCTGGACGGGCTGGGCTTTCCTTGTAGTTTCCTGTCGTCATTCCCGCTTTGCTTCATAGAAGACTCTGGCATATCCTGAGAAATTCTCTCGTATTGACCGATATTGAGACCCATGAGGCCGCAAGCTCAATCGTTAACCACGCCTGGAAAAGTGCAGCTTCATGTGCCTTCATTGGCTGCTCGTGAAGATGGGTTACACAGAACTCTGGGCCTCCGGCAGAAGCAAGGCAGTATGCAACACCATCTATTGGCTCTGCTGCATACCGGTCATACGTTCAGATGACAAGTGCGGGACGTGAAGCTGTGAGGGGCTCTCAAGGCTTTGGCATATATACCTTACCCAGCTTCGCCAGGCTTTACTTTCCTCCCTCAATCACGAATATCAAGCTACTCGGACGATCTGAAGTCGATTTCAAGCACCATAGCTAATCTGGTATTGCCCTATGCTTTGGTACGTGCAACCCGCGCTGCAAACGTGAGTATAGGTACTGACGGATGTACTCGAGATCTCCCTCCTGCTCCTAGGTGTCGCCATGTAAGTCATACCAGCCGCTTCACAAATCTCCCATACGCAACCGTTCACTTACACGCAACACTAGATACGAACACACCAACACCACCGCCCTCTCCCTTCCCATCCCCCCAGCATCAACAATATCAACCATCCTCCTGCCCATCCTCTCCTTCCTCAACACCGTCTACTTCTCCTCCACCTCTTCCCGGTCTGCCCCCTCCACCTCCCGCCGCCCCATCCTCCCACCATCCCTCCAAATCATCCAAACAATCCTAACGACCGTCCTCTTCACGACCTTTTCCTCCACCCTCCTCCCCTCCCAGATAAACCAATGCTCCCTCTCAACCAGGTGGCAGACGCTCTGGCAGGGCCACGACGCGAACACCATCCGCCGCATCCAGGACGCACTGGATTGCTGCGGGTTTAACTCGGTGAAAGATAGGGCCTGGCCTTTTCCGAATAAGAATAACCCCCAGCCTGGGTGTGCTGCTCAGTTCGAACGGACTGCGAGCTGTGCCGCGCCTTGGGGGAGGGAGATGAGGAGTGCGGCGGGGGTTGAGGTGGGCGTTGTTCTGGGTGTTGGGCTTTTGCAGGTGAGTCTCGGTTTCCGCTTAACTCGTTAGCTCAGCAGAGTGTTTGGAGTGCCGAAGCCACTTGGGGATGGATATAGGCTCTGATGTGGTTGCTGTGGCTTGTTTAGGCGTACATCTCAGGAGTTCATTTAAGGCTGACAATTCGCATCAAAAAACAGCTTCTCAACATCCTTCCCATACGATACGCCAGCTCTCGAGGGCGACGCAGTACAGGCAGCATCGGCTGGGTGTCCTCCACCATCAAGCGCCTTACCGGCGGAGACGACGAGTCGGCCCATGTGAACCGACCTCTACTCGAAGATGTCAGTGGTTCGGATGGAGATGGCCACCACTCGAGGGCTGTTCAGACCAACGGGGTTGACGAGCATGGTCGTTCCGGGCAGGAAGGCGGCACGAACGATTACGGAGGTACACATACCAGTCCCGCCGGGGCAAGAGTTGAACCTTCACGTCTGGAGTCTTCGTGGGTAAGGGGCGAGGAACGTCGCGACGAAGGGAATGAGTCTACTGTTTGGGATTGAAATCATGGTGTACGGCTTGAGTTTGTTGCGAGGTACAGACGATGGTCAAGTACGTGTGAAGATTTAGAGGGAAGATAGGTGAATCATCGGTAACAGTCACCAGCTCAAGCAACGACCCGTCCCAGGAGCAGGTGAATTACCGCCCACTCAGTCCAGGGTACATAACCAAAAACATCTCCTCAATCCATCACCCGATCAGGGTACCACATGGCGTAGTGGTCCGCAGCGTCAGGTGCTTCGCACCAAGGCAGCAGCCATATTCAACCCTGGCCACAGAGAGGCCGCCGGTTCGAATTCGGCTTCCCACCAGACTACCGCTTTTCCATCCACCAAACCGTCCACCAAACCCACCTACCACGAAGTAAACCTAGGGGGGTGAAATCCCCCCAGTAGGTTTCTTAGCCGGGCACCCTGAGGGTTGCCCGGTGAGCTTTTTGCTTGTGTTTGACACGCGAGAGAGGACTTGTTGAGATTTTTGTTTGCCCGGATATCTTGTAGCTCGTTTTCAACGAGGAGAAGCCATGGGGATGTCTTGATCAATGTATTTGCATGATAAGCGAACTTCTGTTGTATGGATTACAGAGGCATATTCTGTAGGGGACCCAGACTTGATGTACGCACAAGTTTGAATCCAGTGATGAACAGGAGGATATTCTTAGGATAAACCGAAATCCCTATCTCCTACTGATGTTTCAACCACTGCTGCTCCTCGCCAAGTCTCCTAACCAGGAGACGTAAGGTATTGTTACAACGAAAAGCCAATGCTCTCCTAAACTCCTTGCGGCTGATAATCTTGCCGAACATCCATACCATCGATATCAATACACACCCCGCAAGTCTACACGCTGTCCATTCGTGCAAGCCAGCAAGTCGAACCTTCAGTCGCCGAATCTCCTAACAGGGAGACCGAGGTCGACGCCGAGCTCGTCCTTGAACAGCCGCGCGAGCGTGGAGCCGTCCCTAATGTACATCCAGTCGCCGCGGGCCGTGCCCTGCTTGTCGTTCTGCGAATCGCCCACGACGACCCAGTCGAAGCGCTTGGGGCCCGATTTCGGGCTGGAGAGCCAGATCTGCTTGTTGGGCGGCTGCTTGTTGATCACGTAGGTGCCGAAATTGGGGCCGAAGTTGATCGTCATTACGCCGGCCTGTTGGTCCTTGATGTTAGAGATGTGTTTTCTGATACAATGAGAGAAGGGGACAGGGCGGGGAAAGTGGGAAAGGGTGAGAAATAAAAGGGTCTTACGGAGTACTCAACGTCCACATCCTCCCTCGCGTCCTGCAGCTCCTCGAACTTGCCCAGGATAGCCTCCAGGTAGTCGTCAGCGAGCTGGTGGTACTGCCCGTCTGTGATCTCCATGGGCGCGAGGCTTGCGGGAGCGGCGGGCTTGTCGGCCTCGTTGGCCGGCTCCTTGGCGCCGTCGGGGAGGATGGAGTTCTTGCGGGGTGCGGTGGACGAGAAACTCCGGGTGATGAGGGACATACGGCCACAGCTGGATGCGGTGACGGCACGCGTCGCACGGGGAGCTGCGGTGCGAACTGCCACGCGGGCGGCGGCGCGGGGCAGGTTGGCGATGTTGGCGCGGAACATGGTCGGTGGTAGAAAGTGAAGGTAGGTTTTTGTTGTAGAAGGTTGGGCGCCAATTGGCGGAGGTTTTAAGGATTTGCGAAGCCGGAGGTAAATGAGGTGTGCCTAGTAGGCCAGGCTACCCTTCTGGACTCAAGTGAATGTCGCGAGGGAGTGAGGTGAGACTGAGTTGAGGATGGTGGACATGGTGCGATGGAAGCTCGAAAACACCCCACACGGAAGCTCTGGCAGCTTCGGATTGAACCCCGGTTCGCGCCAGTGGACTGCAGCGTCATCTTGGCCCGTGCCCCGACCCCTGTATGCTTAGCGCCGTCTTCGAACTCGACCCCACTGGGCATCGCAACTGTCCAGACAAGCATACCATCTTTCAGTCCGCGACAACCTACATCTGAGGCCTGTAATACACATGGCTTATATGTCAATATGATTAACGCATTCCTGGTCTTCAACGGCCAAGGCCAGCCGCGCCTGACCAAATTCTACACACAGCTCGTACAAGCGCCGCTTCCACCCCTCCGCTGCCCGGCCTCGACTAACAAAACCCACAGGACACCAGCATCCAACAACGGCTCATCTCCGAGATCTTCACCCTCGTCTCCAACCGGCCCTCGGGCTCCTGCAACTTCCTCCCCCTCCCGCCCCTCCTCGCCGCCTCGGGCACGTCCAACTCCTCCTCCGAACCGCACAACGACGTCCCCTCCCTCGTAACCTACCGCAACTACGCGACCCTCTACTTCATCATCATCTCCACCTCGACCGAGTCGCCGCTCGCCCTGATCGATCTGATACAAGTCTACGTCGAGGCGCTGGACAAGCTGTTCGAGAACGTGTGCGAGCTGGACCTCATCTTCAACTTTGAGACGCTGCATGCCGCGCTGGGGGAGATCATAGTGGGCGGCGTGGTGATTGAGACGAATCTGGAGAGGATAGTGCAGGGGGTCAAGGCCCAGGGTACGGTTGCGAAGAGGCCGGTTAATGAGGGACGGACGAGCGGGCTGGGGGCTGGGTTGGGGATCGGGAGTAGCTTTGTTTGGACGGGGCGATGAGATACGAGGTCACGCAAGAGATATGGACAATTGAGAGAAGAGAAGATGGCCTCAAGAGATGGCCCAGGCATTTGTAATGCTGCTGCTAAAGATGCGGCAGAAAACAGGGTATTGCGACTCCCAAACTCCAACCGATGCATACTATATAGGTACAAGCCTGGATGTCAGGCGCAAGAGAAAGGTGCGGTCATTTCGGAGTCGAGGAGGATTCGGAGACAGGCAGGTCATCGAGACCACGGCGGTTTTCGAGGCTGCGTGGCCTGGATTCGTGGGAGCGACGGATAGGCCGTTCTTGGGACCTGAAGGGCTCCATGATCTCCCAGAACTTCTTCCGGATCTGTCGGGACATTTGTTAGCGAAGGTTAATAGCAGGGATAGACAGAGTCACTAACTCCGAGGAATGGGTTGTGTTCGTCCTTGGTCTCCATGAAGAACACGCCGTAGATGACGACAACTAGAGCACGTTAGTCGACGGTCCCTAGCCGCATAATGACATGGGCGAAACGCACAAGTAATCGTGAAGAGTTGCGCCAATTTCATGACCTTATTCCATGTCGGCCTGGCGGTCGCAAGCTGTGCCCGCCTCTTGTACTTCTTCTCCAGGCGGAACTGTTCCTGAGGCGTGAGCTTGGTGAAGTCTGGCGGCCAGACTTTCTTCAGCTTGATTGCGACATTCGGGAGGTCCAACTGTGACCTCGAGCCCTGGGCGGCTCGTCGAACAAGTGTCCGGAACATGTTTGCGTTCGTTGGGCCAGTAGTTCCACGGTTCTAAACTCCAACCAATGTCGTTCCAAAAAGACATCGACATCCGCTGTGGCTTGACCAAAACAGAGCGCCACGTTTGGAGAGGAGCGCCACATGTTGAAAGTCCTACACCGCCTTCCTGTCTGGGACGTCAGATCTCTGCCCTTGCCAACCCCGCGGTTTCTGCCCCGCAGCCGGAAACACAACGCTTTGAACTGCGGCAGGCTTCGAAATTTTGTGAGTCAAGACGTCTCAGCTCTTCGCCCCTGAAGGTCGCATACGATTGACGGGTTAGACCTCTTACAAGTCATTTCCAGCATCTTGCAAAACCTTCGACGAATCTGAGGTTCTCAACAAGCTGCAATCATGGCCGAGACATCGGTGCCCAAGGCCCTCGAGAGTCTGACCGTGTCCAAGACCAAGGAGTTGAAGGGTGTAAGTGCATGCGCCTTGGCGGTTGTAGCTGGTTCAAATGCTAATTGCTATGGCTCTGATGTATATAGACTGAGAAGAGAGATGCCCTCATCTCAATTGAGAAGAAGTACCAACAGCAGTGGGAGGAAGATGGCATATTCCAGCCCGATGCGCCCTCCATCGCCGAAATCCCCCTCCACTCCATCTCTGCCGCCGAGCTCCGCCAGAAGTTCCCCAAGTTCTTCGGAACGATCGCTTACCGTCAGTCAACCCGAACCTACACGGCGCAGACGCCCCGGCTGACCCTGTTACAGCTTACATGAATGGTCGCCTCCACGTCGGACATGCCTTCTCCGTCTCCAAGATCGAGTTCACCGCCGGCTGGTCGCGCATGGAGGGCAAGCGCGTCCTCTGGCCCCTGGGCTACCACTGCACCGGTCTGCCCATCAAGGCCTCGGCAGACAAGCTGATCAAGGAGGTGAAGCTCTTTGGCCAGGAGTTCGAGAACTACAAGGAGGAGGAATCCGTGCTCGAGGATGCGCCGCCCGCCCACAAGCAGACGAAGGAGGACCCCACCAAGTTCGCCGCCAAGAAGGGAAAGGCCGCCGCGAAGCAGGTCAAGATGAAATACCAGTGGCAGATCATGGAGGCCATCGGTATTCCCAGGCAGGAGATCCACAAGTTCGCCGACCCCCAATACTGGCTCGAGTTCTTCCCGCCTCTGTGCAAGCACGACTTGACCAACTTTGGAGCCCGGATAGACTGGCGCCGCCAATTTGTCACCACCGACGCGAACCCCTACTACGACGCCTTCGTTAGGTGGCAGATGATCCGCCTGAAGCAGCTGAACAAGGTCAAGTTCGGCAAGAGGTACACTATCTACTCGATAAAGGATGGCCAGCCGTGCATGGACCATGACCGGAGTGAGGGTGAGGGTGTCACGCCCCAGGAGTACGTTGCACTGAAGCTGAAGGTTCTGGAGTGGTCGCCCAAAGCCGCGGAGACTCTCAAGGACAAGATCCCTGCGGATGCGACCGTCTTCCTCGTCCCCGCTACCTTCCGTCCCGAGACCATGTACGGACAGACATGCTGTTTCGTCGGGCCGAAACTCACATATGGCGTGTTTAAGGTCTCAGCCAAGGTCTACTACATCATGACCGAGCGGGGAGCAAAGAACATGGCCTACCAGCAGATCTTCGAGAAGGAGGGAGTTATCGACAAAGCTGCCGACATTGTTGGTTCCGACATGGTCGGCACCCTGGTCAACGCGCCCCTGTCTCTCCACAAGGAGGGTATTCGCGTCCTCCCTATGGAGTCCGTCCTGCCGACCAAGGGTACCGGTGTTGTTACCTCAGTTCCCAGCGACTCGCCCGACGACTTTGCTACCGTCACGGACCTGGCCAAGAAGGCCGAGTACTATGGCATCAAGAAGGAGTGGGCCGAGCTCGAGATCTTCCCCATTATCGAGACCCCGAGTTACGGAGACCTGTGCGCGCCATTCTTGGTGAAGAAGCTGAAGATCTCTTCGCCCAAGGATGCTAAACAGCTCCAAGAGGCGAAGGAGTTGGCTTACAAGGAGGGATTCTACCAGGGGTACGTCTACTGTGACCATGGAACGGATATTTTCTAAGTTGCTGACATGTTTATAGAATCATCAAGGTTGGTGAGTTCAAGGGCGAGAAGGTCGAGGTTGCGAAGCCCAAGGTCCGCCAACAGCTTATCGATGCCGGTCTTGCGTTCGCATATGCCGAGCCCGAGAACAAGGTCGTCAGCAGATCGGGCGACGAGTGCTCAGTTGGTAAGTCTCCAAGTCAACAAACGCCCTGTCACTTTGATGCTAACCAGCAAACAGCATTGATGGACCAGTGGTACCTCGACTACGGTGAGGAGTCGTGGCGCAAGCAAGCTCTGGACTATGTCGATAACGGCCTCAACACCTACTCCAACGACACCAAGCACGCATTCACCGGAGTCCTGAACTGGCTGAATCAGTGGGCGTGCGCAAGAACCTACGGTCTTGGCTCCAAGCTCCCCTGGGACCCTACCTTCCTAGTGGAGAGTTTGAGTGACTCCACCATCTACATGTCCTACTACACGATAGCACATTTCCTCCACAGCGATCTCTTCGGCCGCGAGAAGGGCATCGGCAATGTCGGCCCAGAGCAAATGACCGACGATGTCTGGGACTACATCTTCTGCCGCCGCGAGCTCACCGACGATCTCATTGTCCAGAGTAAGATCCCTAAGGAGACCCTCGAGTCCATGCGCCGGTCGTTTGAGTACTGGTACCCTCTGGATCTCCGGGTGTCCGGCAAGGACCTGATTCCCAACCATTTGACCTTTGCCCTCTACAACCACATCGCCCTGTTCCCCAAGGAGTACTGGCCCCAGGGCTTCCGCGCCAACGGTCATCTGATGCTCAACGGCGAGAAGATGAGCAAGTCGACCGGCAACTTCATGACACTCGACGACGTGACGAGGAAATACTCCGCCGACGCCGCCAGGATAGCCCTCGCCGACGCCGGCGACGGTATCCAAGACGCCAACTTCGAAGAGGACGTTGCCGACGCCGCCGTGCTCCGCCTGTTCAACAACAAGGAGTGGTGCGAGGAGATGGTCAAGGACACTGAGCTCCGCACCGGCGAGCTCAATGACTTCCAAGACTGTCTCTTCGACAACGAGATGAACTCGCTCGTCGCCGAGGCCAAGAAGCATTACCAGGAGACGAGCTATAAGCTGGCCCTCAAGGCGGCCTACTACGACTTCAGCAACGCCCGCGACTTCTACCGCGAGGCCTGCAACGCGGCCGGCATCAAGATGCACAAGGACCTCGTGCTCAAGTACATCGAGCTCCAGGCCCTGGCCATGACGGTCATCACCCCCCACTGGTCCGAGTACATCTGGCTCGAGGTGCTCAACAAACCCGAGACCATCCAGAAGGCCCTCTTCCCCGACGTCCCCGCCGCCAAGCCCGCCCTCACGGCGGCGCGCGAGTACGTGCGCAACACGTCGTCCAACATCAACTCGGCCGAGTCGACGCAGCAGAAGCGCGCGGCCAAGGGTAAGCTCAGCACCTTCGACCCCAAGAAGCCGAAGAAGCTCACCGTCTTCGTGACGGACCGCTTCCCGGCCTGGCAGGAGAAGTACATCGACCTCGTGCGCGAGAACTGGGACGCCGCGAGCAACACGCAGAAGATCGACGACAAGGAGCTCAACGGCCGCATCGGCAAGATGGGCGAGATGAAGAAGGCGATGCCGTTCGTGCAGAGCCTCAAGAAGAGGCTCAGGGACGGCGAGCCGGCGTCTAGTGTCTTGGAGAGGAAGCTCGCGTTCGATGAGAAGAAGACGCTCATCGCCATGGTGCCGGGACTGAAGAGGACTGCTGGCCTGGCGGTCGTGGAGATTGTGGAGGTTGCTGAGGGGACGAAGAAGGGGACTAACCTGCTTGATGGAAGGGAGGTTGATGTTACGGCACCCGTGGCGGAGAGTGCGGTGCCCGGGCAGCCGAGCTTTTTCTTTGAGAATGTTGAGGCTTGATCTGATTAGAGTATAAAAGAAAAGATTCTGTTGTTCGTACATGAGATGAGCACAGCTGCTCTGTTGCGTATGATGTGTCATGGGCCTTCACATCTCTCGTCCTAATTGCTGACCTACCCTACAATGGCTACCTTCGGCTTTAGTACCCACCGTTTGCTTATCTTATCGCAAACATTTGTTTTGGCCACCCTTCCTTTGAGTCAACCACTTTCACCTTCAAACCTACGTACCATTACTGCAACACCGCCCATTTCACGCCTTCAACCACGCCCTTATTCTACACATCAATTTGAGCCACGTTTCTCTCAGACCCTTTCAAGCCAACCGATTTTCCGACCCGTTCTTCTTCTACCACCCCTCCGAAGCGCAAAGCAAAAATGTCCGACACCGACGAAATCTCCGTCTACGACGAGGTCGAGATCGAGGACATGACGTACGACGAGACCCTCCAAATCTACCACTACCCCTGCCCCTGCGGCGACAGGTTCGAGATCTCCATCGCCGATTTGAGGGATGAGAGCAACGACATCGCCGTGTGCCCGAGCTGTAGTTTGATGATAAGGGTTATTTTCGAGGTGGTGAGTTATATCCTAAACCCCCCTTGTTGTCCGACCGGGGATGGAAGGGAACAACAAAACAGATGGGACTGGTGGTTTGAGAAATGGTGGCTAACGCAAGTAATGATGGGCAGGACAACCTCCCTAAAGACCCCGAACCCGACCCGGAGCCGGAGACGAAGGTTGAGGCTGCTGCGGAGGTTGAGGTTGCTGCGTGAATGACCAAACTCGGCACGAAGGACTCGGAAGAACATTAGCAAGGCGTATAGGCTACGGATACTGCGAAATCTGCTGCTGCGAAGCGCTTGCCGACGACAATCGAAAAAGGTCGCGAACCGGCATTCGAAAAGCTCACGTACCGACGATATTCGAACCATCGGCGAGGAAAAGCTATAAATGCTGCGCCGAGAGGAAGAAGCCAGGAAGAAGGACGCCCATGACGGTCTTTAGAGACTAGCCGGGGACCGATCGCTTTCCCGTGCGGGATGCAGACTGCTGGCGGGTGAGCAAGAGCAGGCGAGGCATCATGGATGCAAGCAAGAGGGCTTCGTCGAAGAGGCCTGCCTGCTTGCCAGCTTGCCAGAGACCCCGGCGCACTTGGAGAGCTCGAGGGGACAAACTCAGTGGTGTCTCCCTCGTGGCTGTACAGCGACGCCCCCTTTAGGTTCTGACGGGGCTGTCACTGTTGATTCTGGAGTTGAAAAGGATATTATTTCAACAACATATTAGGGAATTAATTAGTAGTTCCTCGTACGAACAAATCCTCAAGATTAAACACCGTCCAAAATGTCGACCAGAAAACAGCCAAACTCCCCTTTCCCCCGTGCCGCCGAGGCATCATCCATCAAATAAGTGGTCATCATTAACATCCAGTCCTTCCTGACTCCCTTTCAAAATTCATCAAATCATTAACCTCAACCACTCTTCTCTCTCCCTCCCTTCGTCTCCTCTCTTCTGCTGGATTAGAGGATAAACACCCCAATAACAACAAACAGCACCAACCCCAGCAACGAACCGTCAGCCACCAGCTCCCCCGCAGCAGCGGTGGGCACCGTAGCCGGAGCAGTCGTTGTTACGTTGGGGACTGTCGTGGGCCTGAAGGTCGTGCTGAAGGAGGTGCTCAGCGTCGTCGTCGATGGTGGGGGGAGTCCTGGAACTCTTGTCAGCTCTCTATACCTCCACATTACAAATTTCTCTGGCATATGTGCCTGCTTACCAGGTGCAAGCGTAGAAGTCCCAACCCCCAAACTAGAACTACTCGCCGTTCCCGTCCCCGTCTCTTCCGCCGTACTCGTCTCTGTCTCAGTAACCCCAACCGTCTCCGTGCTGGTACTGCTCGGGCTCCCGCTCGCGGTAACGGTCAGCGTCACGCTACTGCTCAGCGTCGTGGTGGTCGTGCTGCTCGCGCTCGTCGCCGTTACTGTCCCGGAGGCACTAGACTCCGGACCACTGCCAGTAGTAGTAGGCTGGATGTACACCGTCGTGGTGGTGGTGGGCACGGTCGTCCACGTCGTGAACGTTGATGTCGGTGAGGAGGGGAGAAAGCCCGTCACGGAATACGGGGAGGCCGAGGGCCAGGCGGGGAGGACGATGGTCGTCGTTAGGCCGTTGGTTATTACTATTGTGGTTGAGGAGGATGATTGGGCTGCTGCCGTGGCGGGCAGGAGGAGGATATGAGGGCGCATGTTGAGTTTATTAGGGAGGTAGGCCTGTTGTGGGAGGATGGGATATGGAACCGTGGATAAAGCTGCTTTGCTTTCCGGGGGGCAAACTGGTTCGATCTCCTGGGCTAACTTGCATGCAACTTTTCAAGAGTTGGACATAACAGCAACAAGAACGAGGAGGTGACGGTACGGAGGAGGGTTGAGAAATATATACCGTTACCGGAGCAGTCACACCGACCTACCTATCCCCCAACCACTTGGTGAGATACAACTGGTTTGTTGGAGCACGCAATACACGTGTAGCAAGGAAAACAGCTGGAGAGGTTGCAATGTGCGACTAACTGGACGGCACTACATCATTGATGAAGCAACGCATCTGTCAACAAATGGCGGCATCTATTTTCCTTCTTCCCGAGTGTGTGTGCTCTGCTCTCGAACCGTGGAACCAGGAAAAGTTGGTCAGGAACAATGGTCGTGCCAAGGCTTCCGAGCAGGAGCAGGATGGGTGGTGGTCGAGCTGCATGCAGGATGTTGAGCTTGGATCTACCGGTGAGATAGTACATGTGTATAATGTAGAGTTTAGCCTACTATGACAAGGAGAGAAATTGAGGAGGTTGTGAGAGGCTCGGGTAGTTGCACATAACAAAGATCAACGTCGCCCAACTTACACAAACATCAACAGCCCATACAGTTCAGTTCTTTACAGAGAACGCTCTCAGCAAAACTGCTTGAGAAGCCAGTATCTATACAATCGTAGGAAAAGATGAAGGTAGGAAGCCATCGACTGAATAACCAGGATGACATCGCCAACCTCCAAATCGGACGTGCGTCATAGCACCGGTGCAAGTTCCGGGGTCGATGTAGGGTAGTTCCCACAAGCGAACCAGGGTGGTAGCCAAGTTTCGATGCCGCATATGCACTGCTAGCAAATCACAGCTCGATCGCAAACCAAGTTTATCGGAAACTCCCAGCCACGGACATACAGCTGCAGGAGATCTCTTGTAGTGATATGGAAGAAGGATGGATTTATGGTGCTGTTGGCGGGATCACCTCATCGCAAAGGCTTCCTACCCATCACCTAGTGTCTCATCTCAGTCCTGCCGTGAAACACGTCGATAAATGCCGAAGAAGCACAGCTGCAATAAGCTAGGTTCGACGCAAGACACGGAGTTGTAGAACGGTGCTGTCAGTCTGGATACGCTGCCAGATGAATTGAACTATCTCATCTGCTACCATGTCAGGTGCACACCGTTACGTGCATGTGCTGCTGGAGCACGGCCGGAAGGAAACGAAGCCAGGCCAAGAATAAAATGCTATGAACAGACTCAAACCTCAACCTTCAATCTCGTCAATTAGAAATATCAGAAAGCAAACGCTCGACATGAACCCACCAGCCATTACCATCTCACGTACAACTTCCCATGTACCTCACCCTCATCCGCATCCTCTCTCAAACTTCAAACCCCTAGACCGACGCGGTCGATCGTAACAACCCCAGCTCACTCAAGCACGGGACATATTCCGGCGCTTGTATCATCGCTAGAGTCTAGACTAATTGTCACGACTGACTGGCAAGGTAATTTGCCGCCTGTTGTCATCGTTAGCCATTTGCCTCCATCACCGACAGTCAGGAAGGGCTGAACTCACCCTCTCAAGATTATAATCGTACTTCTCCAGCGCCGTCAGCGCATCCTGCCTCGAGTACCCCATGCTCGTCAGATTCTTCAGGATGGGATCATCATGCACCCCCTGATCAGTCAGCATCCGCCCGACAGGATTCGGCCTCTCCACCACCTCGGCCTCGTCCTTCTTTGCCGCCGCAGGCGCAACAGGCTCCGGCTCTTTCGCCGCCTCCGGCTCCTTCGCGGCTGTTCCGTCGTCTAGACTAGCGAAAAGTGCGTCCCAGTCGTGGTCCTGCTTCGGCGCACCTCCTGCGGGAGCAGCGACCGGGGCGCCAGGCTGCTGCTGCTGTTGGGAAGCAGGGACGGAGGCGGTGGCGCTACCGGCCGTGGAGCCGGTCGATAGGGAGGCGAAGTCGAAGCTGTTCTCCGTGCCGAAGTGGGCGGTGTTGTCGGCGGTGGACTTGGCCGGGGGTTGGGGCGGGCTGGAGTCGAAGACGGGGTTGAAGTCGTCTAAGCCCGAGCGGGAGATTGTTGCGAAGTCGTCATCTGCGCTGCCTTCTTTGGCGTCTTCGAGGCCTTCGAAGTCGTCGTCTAGGTCGTCGAAGGCGTTAGATGTGGATGCTGCGGAGGGAGCGGCGGGTTGAGAGGAGCTCTGTGGCTGGGGTTGGGAGGGCACGGGTTCGCTAGAGCCGAAGATGTCATCTGCTTGGGACTTGGCGAGCGTAGCAGCCGCTGGCAGGGGAGAGGTGTGCTTGTCGGTTATGCTGGGATGCTCAACAGCCACAGCCGAGCCGGATGAGGGAGAGGCTGCTGTCTCGGCTGGGAGGGACTTGGAGAGCTCGGGGGACGATGGCTTGGAAGCCTCGCCCCTCTTCTCGACAGCCTTGGGAGGCGGCGACGCGGGAGCAAAGTCATCGTCGAATCCACGGTCGCTTTCCGAGTCTGAATCGTCATCGTGTTCGAGCTCAGAGATGGGCGGGAACTCGGTAGCAAAGGGCTTAGACGCATCAGTAGTCGGCTCGGCAGGGGCTGCAGCCCTGGCCTTCTTGAAGCTGGCGAAAGCAGACTCGAAATCATCCTTGGCCTTCACCTGGTCCATGGCACCGAATGGATCGGATGCGTCACCGGCAGCAGGGGCGGCTGGGACATCTTCGGCAGAAGCGGGAGGGAAGAACGAGCTCGTATCGCTGGTTACCGGCTTGCTCTCGGTTGTCGGCGAAGCAGCTTCGTCCCTGGTCGGCTCCGGTACAGGAGCGGGGGTTGGAGCTGGATCCGCCCTTGTAATCTCTGCAGGGGATGCCAGAGAAGCCGGCTGGGCCGCGGGTGCTGGAGCCTCGTCATCGCCAATCCGGCTCATGGGCGGAGACACCTGGCGTGACGAAGTGACAGACTCCTGAGGGTCAACAAATGGGAGGTTGTTAGGGGTGATCTGCCTCGACTCAGGCGGCGCGGGAGGCTCGGCGGTAAAAGTGGCAGCACGACTGACATTGGGGCTTGCCGAGGTGGGAGTAGCAAAGGACCCAGATGTGACGCTGGTCGTAGAGGTGCCAGTGGTCTGAGGCTTAACAGCAGGCGCAGGAGGAGGCGTGTTGGTGTGGCTCACTGCCGGGAAGGATGGAGAGGGTCCAAAGACATCATCAAAGGACGTGTCGTTGAAGGCCCTCGGAGGAGGCGAAGCAAATGCCGTCGCAATGTCGGTGCTACCAGTTCGGCGGAAGAAAGGGTTATTAGCAGACGTCGCCGACAGGGCGGGACTAGCGACCTGAGTCGGCGGTTGCGAGGCAGCCTTGACTTGACGGGCAAGCTCCTCATTCTCCTTGGTGAGGTCCTCCGCTTCGGTCTTCAGCTTGTCCCGCTCGCTCTCGTTCGTAACAAGCTGCTTCTTGTTGATGGCGACCAAGCCCTTCTGCTGTCGGTTCTCGGACTTCAGTTTCTCAACCTGGGGCCTCAGCTGAGCAATCTCGGCGTTCAGAACACGAATACGTTCCTTGAGAGATGCGTTCTCTTGCTGGTCAGCCCGGAGTGCAGCGAACACCTTAGCATGCTGGTCCTGAAGATCCCGGTATGAACCCTCGATCGCGACCAGCTCCGTCGAGAGCTTCTGTGTCTCCTTCCGGGCGCTAGTCAGCTGCGTCTCCAAGGCGCGGACATCTTTGGCCTCCTTCTCGTAAGCGGAGCGGAGCTGTGCTAGTCGCTGCTCGAAGTTCTTCTTCTGAGCACTTGCTTGGTTGAGCTCATTCTGCGTGTTGCTCCGTTGGCCCTGAACATCCTGCATTTGCTTTGAAAGCGAGCCGATCTGGTTCGACAGATTGGCCAACTCTGTGGTCTCGTTGTTGAGTCTATTGCTGATCTCGGGGTCATTATCACCCAAGAGATCATCCTCGACCGCCGCTGGCTGGGCTCGAGACGCAACAGGCGCAGAGCTAGCCGAGCCACCTGTTCCTTGAGGTAAGAGGGTTCGCCCAAACGAAGACGATGGCATGAACGGCTTGAACTGTGTACCAGTCGCGGTAGGTCGGATAGGCGAGGACGGTGCTGGCGGGCTCGTGCTGCTACCAAAGGGATCGGTTGCCTGAGACCCGCCTGTGGGGACAGCAACCTGCGCTGGTGCAGGGGACGCGGACAGAGCCGGACTATCCAGACCGAACAAATCATCAAGCGCAGAATGCTTCTGTGCAGGAGGCGCAACAGGGGCGGCAGCAGGCGGAGGTGCCGGAGCATCAAACGGTGACGCGGCCGCGGGCGGGGCGCGCACTTGACCGCGCATGCTCGGGGGTATGAGGTTGGGCGGCAGTGTAGCGGGCAGCGGCGTCGGACGGCCATCTTTGGTACGTTGCTGTCTTATCAGATACATAGCAATGGCGAACTGGTCCTTGTTGAGCCGTCCCTCGGAGTTAAAGTCGGCCAAATCCCAGATTTGGGCGAGGGTGTCCTCTGGAAGCTTGGATTGGCTGAAGAATGGCACCGCTTCCTCACCAGTGATAAAACCCTTGTTCGCCTTATCCAGTCCGTCGTACAGGACGTCGAACCGAGCCTTGTCTGCAGGTGTAACGGCCCAGTCCCCGGTAGCTTGCGTTGCTAACGGAGATCTCCCGAGAGGGCTTCCAGTCCGCATCTGGGCCAGCGGTGCCTGGCCGCTGAGCTGTCGCGGAATGGCAGATATGGGCGCTGTGGTGCCGGTAGGTGATCTCGGAAGGGCGCCGCCTGCGGGAGCACGGCGCGTGGCTGCCTCGTACAAGGCAGCGGGAAGGATGTTCGGCAGGGCTCGGAGTGCGCCCGTCTTCATTGACGTGAGCAGGTGCATTGCGATGACGAACTCGGTCAAGACCAAAGCCCCGCGTTGTTCCGTATCAGCAAGCATCCAGATGCGCCCCAGGACCTCGTTGGGGAGGCCGGATTTCTCGAATATCTGCCTCGCCTGGTCCCCGAGGAGCATGTTGCCCTGCTGGAGGGGCTGTCGTTCGAAAATGGCCGCGTACTGGGCGACCTTCTCCGGTGTCAACGGAGGGATGCGGATAGGTCCGGACCCGGTGCCCTGGGCGGAAAGGCTCTGTGGGGGAGGGCCAGGGGGCGGGCCTGGTAGGGGGTTCGGCAGCACCGGTGCTGGTGTTGGAGTGAAGCCATCGAAGCGAGGGATCGGACTCTGTTGAAGCGCGAGCTCTGGGGATGGTTCTCGTCCGGCTTGGGCATGGCCGATCAGTCGTAGCACGACACCGAAACCGGCTGGTGTAAGGAAGCCGCGGTTCTCTCGGTCTGCAATTTGCCAGATCTGTAGGAAAAGGGGTAAGGGTTAGCAATTGATCTCGTCCGGTGCGTGATGCTATACCAAGGAGATCAGAATGGTGACTGGCAACCGACCTCTCCAAGAACCCTGGAATCTAGTCTCGTTTTCTCAAAGAACTTGACAGCCACTTCTCCGGTGACAACACCGACATTATCCGTGTCCGCTAGGCGGAACAGCTGCCCGTAGGCATGCTTCTCCTCGGCGGTGAGGTTGAGCTTGGGCGCACCTGGAGCCATGAAGCACTTATTAGCATTCGAAAACGGTAAAGGAGTACGGAGTCCAACGAAATGGATAGTAGGTGCTGCTGCAGTGGTTTGCACCAGATATCAGACAATAGGGAATGCCAGCTAAGGTACTGACCTGGATCGATGCTGGACGATTCGCCGCTCATCGTGGTTGGCTGTTAATCTCGAGCCGTGTCCCGTGCGATGCGTGCGTTGATTTGGCGCGAGCTTCGTTTCGCGGCAAATGCACCTCGTCGCGGCTTGTTCTTGGGATAAGAATGTCTCAAACAGATCAGAGTAAACTGCACGCCCAAGTGCTGTGAAGCAGAGACCAATGCAGAGACAAAACAACAATGAGGGTGGTTGGGAAGATGGGAAATTGTTGATAGCTTGTGAGGCTGGGGATGGATGTTGAGGTTACCGCCTACGAATCGCTAGTGTAGATCCCCATGTCGTACTGTCAAGCTCAAGAGCTCCGGAAACCGTGGAAAGCTGACTTGGGTAGAGAGCGCCGGGCAAGCTCCACATTACGATTCGTCACAGCTGGGAGCAGCCAACAGCAGGTGATTGGCTCCCCGCAATTGCGTAGCACAATGTCCAGCGTACCAAGCACACTTACTTTGGTATTAGTGCAGAGTTATGCAACTGAATCAGCAACCTGGACATCAGCATCACGAGGCGGAACATGTAGAGGCAGTCAATGTCCTGATACTCCTTAAAGTAAGATAAGAAGACCCTAGAGCAAAGAGGAGAGAAAGCTTCTGGTCTCGATAAGGTCGCACTGCGTCAAACATACTCAACTGGACCCTGTCCTGGAGGCGTTACACAGCATGCAAGCTCGCTTGTCCCGAGAGGCCATATATGAACGCCTGGTCCTGCTGCATCCATCACCCTGCATCAAAAAAGCTAGTGGTTCCTCAATTAAAAAAGTTGCTATCCTCACTTTAACAAAATAAGAAAACGCGCATTCCGAAACTCAAAAACAAGCAAAGGGACCGGTCTCCCTCCTGGTCCTTTTCCTGGGCGGAATACTCCTTCGTTGCTCCTTGCCGTTGACTGAAACATAGTAATGATCAGGGGGATCAGTTGGCCGTCCCGGCACCGTCCGGGTACTGCTATTGACTCATCGGAGCACCATCACAGCCATACGCTTAGTACTCGGCCTCAAGACCCTCCTCGCCCTCGATCGAGTCGGTAGCAACCTCCTCGTAATCGCGCTCAAGAGCAGCAAGATCCTCGCGAGCCTCCGAGAACTCACCCTCCTCCATACCCTCACCGACGTACCAGTGGACGAAAGCACGCTTGGAGTACATGAGATCGAACTTGTTGGAGAGAGCGGACCATGCCTCGGCGATGGCGGTGGTGTTGGAAAGCATGCACCTAGGGTAATGTTAGCCGGAATGTCAAACAAGAGCATTAGATAGAATACATACACAGCGCGGTTGACCTTGGCGAGGTCACCGTTGGGCACCTGATGAGGGGGCTGGTAGCAGATACCAAGCTTGAAGCCAGTAGGGCACCAGTCGACGAACTGGATGGTGCGCTTGGTCTTGAGGGTAGCAACGGCACCGTGGGCGTCCTTGGGCACGACATCTCCGCGATACAGCAGGCAGGTGGCCATGTACTTTCCGTGGCGGGGATCGCACTTCACCATCTGGTTGTGGGGCTCGAAGCAGGACATGGTCATCTCGAGGACCGAGTTGGCCTCGTGAGCGGCCTTGGCGGCCGAGACGACGGGTGCGTAAGCGACGAGAGGGAAGTGGATACGGGGGTACGGCACAAGGTTGGTCTGGAACTCGTTCAGATCGACGTTGAGCGAACCGTCGAAGCGGAGGGAAGCGGTAATGGACGAGACGACTATCAACAGTTAACACCACTGAGCATCAAAATCTGACAGTGCGATAAAAGCTTACCCTGAGCAATGAGCCTGTTCAGGTTCTCGTAGTTGGGGCGCTCGAGTCCAAGGTTGCGGCGGCAGATATCGTAGATGGCCTCGTTGTCGACCATGAAGGAGCAGTCGGCATGCTCGAGAGTGGTGTGGGTGGTGAGGATGGAGTTGTACGGTTCAACGACCGAGGTTGCTGTCTGAGGAGCGGGGTAAACGCAGAACTCAAGCTTGCTCTTCTTGCCGTAGTCGACGGACAAACGCTCCATCAGGAGAGCACCGAAACCAGAGCCGGTACCACCGCCGAAGGAGTGGAAGACGAGGAATCCCTGGAGACCACTGCAGTTATCGGCAACACGGCGGACTTTGTCGAGCACCTGGTCGATCAGCTCCTTGCCGACGGTGTAGTGACCACGAGCGTAGTTGTTGGAAGCATCCTCCTTGCCGGTAATCATCTGCTCGGGGTGGAAAAGGCTGCGGTAAGGGCCGGTCCGGACTTCGTCGACGACGTTGGGCTCGAGATCGGCGTAGATTGTGCGAGGAACATATTTGCCCTGACCTGTAGGGTAACAGACAGTCAGCGGGGGTTATTCCATCTTATCGAGGTGGTGGTTATGCACGTACCGGTCTCGGAGAAGAAGGTGCTGAAGCCCTGATCGGGTTCAGCGGCCTTGCGCTCCTCTGTGAGATAACCATCGGGCTGGAAAGAACAGACGCGTCAGTAAGATGTAGACGATGCATGTTTAGATGCAGTTGAGCTTACCTGGATGCCATGTTCGAGGCAGTACAGCTACACATATATCGTGATTAGCAATCGCAACTGCAGGGGATGTCGGCCCATCCGGGTTGGGCTGGGTATTGGACCATCAGGTCGCCCAGCGACGAGAAAAGATGAATAGCTTACCTCCCAGCAGGAGTTGGCGATCTGGCAACCGGCTTGGCCGACTATGGTTCAGATATCGTCAGTTTGTGGTCCAAAAACGGGTCGGAACGGTGCAGATGGTCGATGTTGCGGTGTAGAAATGGACGCGACGCGGGAGTTGCTGGGCCAGAGTCAAAGCTTACCGTTGATGCTGATAATCTCACGCATGTTGGGCAAGCGATCAGTTGGATTCCTGGACTAGCGATAGGACCAGAAGGTATCCTGAGAAAAGGCGGAAGAGCAGGTCAAAAAGGTTGCAATCAGACGAAGAGTTCGTTTCGTCGTTGTCGGGTTCGGGATGTTGAGATGTTGAATTTTGGTTTTGGCTGGATGCCTGAAGGGGGAAACTAGTAGTGGGGGGAAATTTGACAAGCCAGGGGGCGGCAACTGCAGGGTGGGCGGACGTGGCACGAGCTTTGTTGATGTTTGGCTCCCGATTAGGAAAGACCCCGTGAATTGGAGCGGGGTTATGTCAGCAGAAGCCCCGCTATCTGTGCACGGTGCCTGCCAAGCGCGTTCTCTTGGCGGGTGTTTACTTCACGACTTCATGACAAGTGCATCACAAATCATCTCATCTTGTCCAAAACCAATGACATATCCGCTAAGGCACTACTTCTGCCAGACATAATGAGTACACTGAAGATTGGAGCCATTTAACTGCCAATTGTCATCTTTAATCGACCAACAAAATCTTGCATCAGTTACATTGGTTTCCTAGCTCTGTCGATGCTCCCAGATGAAGCTATTCTCAGGGTCTGGATCCGACCTTCAGCCTTTCTGCTTGCAGCTTAGGACATTTCAGGCCACTGGAACACAATGTTCCTCCTTCTTATTGATTGTTGAACGTCATCCAGACCTGAACGCGCAGAGTCTTATGTCTAAATACGAGTGTATCAGCATACTATCCAAGACTTGATATGTACCCATCGTCACTAGAGTGGTTAGGTCTGACAGAGGACACACGGTCTAGTCATATAGATTGCTCAAGTCTTGACCTGCCTTCGGCACTCCCTGCTGTCAAAGCCCTTTCCACTCAGTTGCTGACAGCCAGGCGGCATGGCAGCCAACCAACTACTGATCTCGGAGCCAGACCAACCAACAGTCCGCCCTGGGTTGACCACGTTCACACCACTGGTATTCTCCCAAGTTACTTCGCAAACTGACCCGGTGGCCGAGTCTTTCAGCTCGACTCGATGTCCACCATGCCAGGTGCATCTGAATGGATGGAGGGAATCGGAGGGAACTTCCCGATCCACAAGGCTGTAGCAAAAGGTGTCGAACCCGGTTACTCTCACAAGCACCTCTGATGATGTACTGACCCAATGACCGTATTTAGCAATGCCGAAAGGCACCAAGATAACCTCAGCCTCGTCCCACGGCACTTCCTCCTGGACCAAAACGGCCAAAGTGTCAGCCATCCTACCTGACGGCAGCCCGAAGCAATACTTCCTTAAGGTAAAACCCCTCCCTCGTCATTCTCCTTCTCCCCCTCTGACATTCTTCAGTGCGCAACCGGCCCATCTGCCCGCGCAATATGCGAAGGCGAATTCCACTCCGCAACAGCCATCAACTCCTTAGCACCCAACTTCACACCTCAACCCTTAGGGTGGGGCACATACCTAGACGCAAACAACACCAAAGTCTTCTTCCTCCTCTCCTCCTTCCATGAAATGGACCTCTCCACCCCTCCCTCCCCAGCCGAGTTCATCTCCCGCCTCGTCCATCTACACAAGATCTCCACCTCTCCAACCGGCAAATTCGGCTTTCCCTGCCCTACCGCAGGCGGCAAGCTTCCAACGAACTATCACCTTGGAAACCAGCTGGACGACATCCTTCACCCACCTCCTGGAAGACGTCATTCGTTACGACAACGAGACCAACGGTCCCTGGCCCGACTACGACGCCGCCTGTCGCCAGATTATCGACAAGGTAATACCCAGGCTACTCGGTGCGCTGGGCCACGCACTTCGCCTCCGAGCCGGAGTACATGTTACTCTACAAACAAGAGATAAAACCGTCCGAGCCGGTGGAGGAGTGGGACGATCGGAATAGGTTGTATAGTATCCATCCTTATTTGAATGATTCCGCTGGTCATCCGGGGAGTGTGTCGAGGGAAATGTGAGTACCTACCTATTTGTTTTGTCCTCTTGGATTTTAGAGGGTGGATGAATGGATGTTTGTTGACATGGTGGGACGCAGTGCGTATAACGACATGCTGTAATTGTGCGAGAAGTACGCGCCTCTGGAGGGGTTGGGGAAGTATGATCCGTCCAAGGACATTGCTGTTACGGGATGGCGGGTGCCGTTTGTGATTGAGCAGATAGAGTGAGTGAGTCTGGACTGTGGTTGTCGGACGCATCGGAGGCCCTGTGTTTAGGTCGGAACACGCCTGATGGTAGGAAGGTGGCTAGAAAGTACCTAACAGTGTCGGGAGTCCGTTGACTTCCTAAACCCGGTATCTGCCAGTAGAATCGGTATAATGCGTCAAGTGCGAACCATTGCAGTGCTCTGGTGGGTGTAGACACTTCACCGAGCTACTCTGGCCGCCATACTTCGACGTTGTCAACAAACCACATCGCTCCGGTCAGCCATGATCCAATCTCTATTAGTAAGTAGTTATTACTCGTTCACCACATCAGGAACGATAGCGGTAGATGGTGGTTTTACAATGCTTGTGGTTCAATACCTGCTTAGTAATGTTATAAGTGTTCCAATCCGGACATCATATGCCTTCCCATTTCCGAGTTGTTCTTCATGGCTGATCTCAGCCACCAACAGCAGAGAACTTCACAGAATATTCGTATAGAAGTTCCTCGGAGGAATAAAAGTTAAGTCCGTTATGATCTTGCTCCTAGTCCAACGGACACGGCTTGTTTGTGAAGTTGCCCGGCTAGACTCGAGGCCGGCGGGACAAGTCGGTGGCACAACGTGAATCGTCCGTCCGAACTCGTCCGTTTGTGATCTCTTTCAGTGTCTCAGATGAACGCATTGGAAATCCCATCTAAGTCCGCCAATAGTGGTTCGCGGAAGTGAACAGTCGTCGAAGGTAATGGTTGCAATTTAGTAAGTGATATGTGGTATGAATGGTGCTCGAGAGTATAAAGGGTCGTTTACGCTCCTCCTCGTGGCTTCTTACTCTATCACAAACCCAGCAACCGACTAAAGCATCCCATTCAAACATTCAGAAGCGCTTGCCGTCTGATTTGATTGATTGCGCATTCCCGATACTTCAGCAGCCCTCGAACGAAATGCCTTCCTACGTTGTCACCGGTGCCAACCGAGGAATCGGGGTGAGTGCTACCAGGCAAACGATCTGTTTGGGGTTGACCAACTGACGTGTTCGCTAGCTCGCACTCCTCCGTCGACTCTCTGATGAAAAGACCAACGTCGTGATCGGCCTCGTCCGAACCCTTCCTACGGAGGATGCAATCGCAGACCTGGCCTCCCGGGACAACATCCACTGGATCCAGGCGGAGATCAAGAACAGGGAATCACTCAACGTACGTGTGCCCGCATCTCAGAGCTGTCATGGAGATGGCTTTCGGCAGTATGCTGACTGTCCGTCTAGGCTGCGGTTCCCAAGGTCTCAGCCATCACAGACGGCAAGCTTGACGTCCTGATAGCAAACGCCGGCGTAGTCTCGGGATGGTCCGCCTACGACGGCTTGACTGAGCTGTAAGAATTTCAGTTGCAGTTGGCTTCAACAATCATCTCTAACAAACCCCGTCTCCTCAGTGTCAAGCAGGACCCGGACCGCGTCGAATCAAACCTCCTCGAACTCTACCGCATCAACTGCATCGCCCAAATCTTCCTCATCTCCGCCTTCCTCCCCCTGGTCAAAGCCGGCGCGCTGAAGAAAATAGTCGGCATCTCGACGGGCTTCGCCGTCATCGACCTGACCGCCGACCACGGCCTCTACCAGGCGCCCCTGTACGCCATCAGCAAGATGGCGTTCAACATGGCCATCGCCAAGCTCTACGCGGAGCACAAGGACGACGGCGTCCTCATCATGGGCGTGGCGCCCGGGGTAGTGAAAACCAGAGCCGGGCCGGACCCGACGGACCCCGTGGTGGGCGCGAAGGCAATGCGGATGGTGCAGATGTTCATGCAGTACGCGCCGCGCTTCACGGGGCCGAGCACGGCGGAGGAGGTCGCGCCGGTGCTGCTGGATATCATCGACAAGGCGACGTTTGAGCACAACGGCGGGAAGCTCGTGTCGCAGTTTAACAATGATATATGGCTGTAGGGTTCGTGTCATGCCTTGATACCCCTTTGCGAAGTATATCTAGGTTGAAATAGCATATCGTGAGTCCGCGACAGCTTGGTCTGTCGTTGAATCAAGAAGTAAGCCTAAAAGATGTCGTCAGCTTGGGCAAGATTGGAAGGATTACATGCTCCAGATAAGCGAGTTCTAAGGAAGTATGATTTATACGATCAAGCCTCTAAAACGGCGTTCTCAGGCATTCGTTAATAGGACGATTGTCTGGCTCGGCATTAGTCTAGGTCATGAATTGCAAAGACGGTGATTTGTTGAAATGTGCAAGCTGCCTCCTCCTTCCCGGACATCGCGATGTCAAGTCTCACGCGAAGACATCGACAGTGGTCCAGAAACGGACTAGCGCGATGCACATCAGCCACGGAAAGTGGGTACCTAAGCCACGTTTGCAGCAAGGGGGCTCAGTCCGTGTTCGTGCAACCGCATCTCACCTCATGCACTTGCCGAGTTGCCAAAAGCGCAGCTTCATCCGATACCCCCTTTCACCATATCGGCTCGTTGAAATACAGCCGCTTTTGGCTGCTTACGTTCGGGCCTCCTAGACTCCCTCATCAAAGAAACGGGATAGAAAATTACCACCAGCACCGATTCCCGTCTTGTACACGAAGATATCAACGAGCCAAGTCGACGGTCTTACTCATGACATGGCCGTAACAAGTGAATCATGATTGTTGACGACACCGACGCAACACAATTGCAAGTGATCGCAACATTCACTTTACCACGAGTGGACAACCGATAGCAAGGATGGGCGGCCCCAATGGCGGCAGTGACCGCTCTACCCCTTATCCTCTTCACACGCCGTCACAACAAAGAGTACAGCCATCGTCGTCAAATGCTGGCTCATCCACCCTCGAACTGGTGACCAATATTCCGAACATATTGCCTCATGAGAGAGTGTTTCCAATTCAGATAGGTTCTGAGCTGTTCAAGCTCTCTGGTGCCTCTATCTCATCCGATGGTATGTCTCATATGAAATATGACAGGCCCATCACAAGGGATCATATGTTAACCCCAGTGTAGCACCCTCATACTTCTCTCAGTACTTCATATGCCAGATCGAGAGGGCCAGAGAGTCAGGAGAAGACCTCTCAACGGCAATACGCACATTGTACATCGACCGTGATCCCGTAACCTTCACCGATATCTCCCTCCACCTCCAAGGCTACCATGTCCAGCCCCGGGATGGCACTCACTTCGTGCGGCTCTTTGCCGATGCCCAATTCTATAGCTGTAAGTCACTCTCATCCACTAATCTCCTCGCTGCCTCTTACTCACACTAGTCAGTACCAAAACTCATATCCCAACTTTACGAAGAATCAATCTTCATGTCCATAGGACACAAAGAATTCCAGATCCCGCGCGACCTCTTCATGGACCCGGGCAACTCGCCAAACTACTTCTCCCTCGGCTTCGCCATCTTCTTCTCCTCCCCGGAGGAAATCTTCCCCGGCCTCGACCGCGAGGGCCTCCTCCGCCCCCCCTCCATCCTCCCTCCCTCGGTGACGGGCCGCTCGGCCGAGGTCTTCGAGGAGCTCCTCCACCTTTTGAGGGGCTACAACGTCCACATCCGCGACGAGACGCACCGCCAGACCCTCCTGCGGGACTGCCGGTACTTCAACTTCAAAGGCCTCGAGCAGCGCCTCATCCCGCACAGCATAAGCTACAACCAGGCCCGTCGGCGGGAGGAGATCGCGCTCCGGCTCGAGGACATACTCAAGAGCGGCATCACCATCAACCTCGAACCGACCGTCGCGGACCCGCTGGCCGGGTGGGTGACCTACGCCCGCCCCTTCGTGGACACGCAGGCGTACGAGCTCGTGCTCGAGATCGGCGGCGAGGCGACGAAGCTGCACCTCTCCAGCATGCGCGTCGAGTTCTTCCGCGAATCCAAGACGCGTATCGCGAGGCTGTTCGAGGTCATCGCCACAAAGCTCAACCTCCCGCCCACCACGGTACCGCTCGGCCTGTTGATGTCCAAGGGCGGCGCGAGCTCCCAGCCCGCTACGCCGGGCAACACGCCCCTCTCCGAAGACCTGGTGCGCGCCGTGCTCGATCCGGAGGCGAGCGTGGTACTAGACGGGAAGCCCTGGTCCCCTTCTCCGCCGCCGCAGCTACAGCAACAGCCCCTCTCGGCTGTGGACGAAGTCGGTCTCTCCCCAGATCTGGAGTTCTCCCCCGCCTCCATGTCGGGGGCGAGTAGCTCCGCCGCCCAACAGCCGTCGAGGAAGAGGAGGAGGGTCGACCAGGAGTCCATTGCCGGTGGTTCGACATACGGTGCGGCAGAGGAGTGGATCATCAAGACGGGCCAGTGGCGGCTGCGCATACGGGGCGCCAAGAACGGCAAGAGCGCGGTCGAGTGCGTGCTCGTTGCTGTCAAGATTGATGCCATGAGCTCGGAACAGACGAGGAATGCGAACCGGGGGTTTTTGAATGGGACGTAGGGATTGGGGAGTTGGGGTGAGGGTTGCTGCTGGGTAGGTGGTCGGTTGGATGGATTGCTGTCTTTCTGGTTTATCTGGTCCGTCCAGTCGTCTGGAGAAGCACGGTCGACCTTTTCCCTATGTCCTAAGGATTTTAGTTTCCTGTGTCTGTCTTATACCTCTTTGGATAGCTTAGGTGTCAGTCGTGGGGTTCGCTTCTTTGGTATACAACTAGATTTCTTGATCGTCCCTCACCCAAGCCGGTAGTATCCCAAACTGTTCTACTATCATGTGGTTCCAGTCGTCTTTGCAGACGGGTTTCGAAAACGTGATGTACTGGTATATGATAAGGTACGACACAAACTTGCAAGTAGCCCCCAAGTGAGAAACGGGGGAAAGCGGAGTTAATGTTGTTGCCAAAGGTTGATCACAGAGCACAGCCTGGCGCTCTTGAAATGATACAGCTATGTCTTGTGCTCAAAAATCAACGTATTTTCGGGTGAGGCGCCTGACAAGTCTACGGATGCTATCGCGTATGTTCCGGATGCTAAGTGAGTTCACATGTCCTCATATAGGGTAGCTAGCTTCGAACTTTGCCCTCCCTTTCAACCCGACTACAACAAAGTGTCAAGACAGACACTCTGCTCCCCGTCGAGGCTGGGAACCAGTACGCACGTATTTCGTATGATCATTTCAGTTAAGCAAATCACATAAGATGATCTTCTTGGGATGGATATGTAACCACTCGATCAACATCGACGGAGAGTGACGACATACCCATTCGAGCCTTACCTTATACGTAGCAACTTCATCACCAACACCGTCAAGACACATCAATTAGACGCGAAAAGTCCCATTAACAATACGAAAGGGAAAGCTATCGCGACCTAGACTCCTGTACCAAAAGGTATAAAACCCCAACTCTCAATCCCCAGAAAAAGGGAAGAAACCAGAAGATAACCCCCCGAATCGGCATCATAAAACCCTGCTCCAAGACGCCATTGCAAATGCAGGGAACGCCAGTCAAGTCCCTCCAATGGGTATGAAACAAAACGGAGCGCTCTTTACTTGCCGTACAATCCAACAATAAACAGCGTGGTAAACCTGACTTCGACAATCCTGGACACTCAAGTGCATCCATCCATCTTCGTCCTCACCTGAGGTCTGCCTGTCCCTCCGTTCCTTATCTTCTCAATAACTCCTACCCCCCAATACCCAACTCCAAGCACCCAAATCCCTCTAGGACCTCACCCTCCTGCCGGGCGTCACGACGCCGCCCACCCGTCCAGTAGGGGCACTAACATCCCTCCTCTCCAGACCTTCGACCATCTGCTTTCTCGGTGTGACGGCCCCGCTCTTGGCTCTGCCTCTCCGCTCCCTGATCTGGGCGAGGGCTTCCTCGCGGGACATGGTCGGGGTGAACGCGTGAGTGGTAACGTCGAACCCTAGCTCGGCCTTCTTGGGCGTTCGCTGCGCGGCCAAGATGCGCTGGGCGAGGGAGGGGTCTTCCGTCTCGTCTTTGAGGGGCACTTTTGTGGTTGTTGTGGTGGTGGAGGTGTAGAAGGCCGCTGCTGTGTGGGGGCGGGTGTCGACCTGGAGGTCGGGGGAGGCGGATGGGGAGATGGGGGGGTCGGTGCGAATGGCTGCGGGGGCGGAGGTGAGGGTGCGTTGGGTTAGGGTGTCGTCTTCTGTTTCCTGTTCGGTTGGCTCGGGGGAGGGAGGTTGTGGTGCGGTCTCGGCGCGGGCAGGACCGGGTGTGGTGGGGATGTTGAAGAGGAGTGGTGCCTCGTGGCTGTGGTGGCCGTGAGGCGCGTTGAGCAGCGAGAGGAGGGAGGTGCGCTGCTGCTTGGCCATCATGGCGAAGTCTGGCGGCTCGAGGGATGGTGTGCGTGCGTAGTATGGTGGGTTGCGGTCTGGAGTGGGAGGCTCGGCGGTTGACTCCTCCACGATGGGGGCTTCGGCTTGTGGCTCGGATTCTTGGACGGCGCTCAGAGCCTCTGCTTCCTCCTGGGACACGGTCCGGAAGATCCCCTCTGTTGGCACGAAGATTGTGCTCAGTCTGGGGCCCTTCGACGCTCGCAGCATCTCTGTCTTTGACATCCTGGGCGGTGGGTTCATTTGACCTGCCGACTGTGCTGCGCGGGGATCCTCACTAAGGATAGCCAGGTCGCTTGGGTCGGTGATCTGGACCGTCCCTGGCCTCTGCCGGCGCGGGCTAGACGCAGCGGTAGTGGCGGCCTCCCGGCGATGTGTCTTCGCGCATGAGCAGCACTTCAGCTCGCACTCAGCCTGTAAGAACTCAACCTGCTCCAGCGCGCGTTCCGCCCGGTGCTTCTCCCACTGCCACAGCATTGTGAGCTCATCGATCTCCGCCTCGCTCGATGCAGAGGATTTGATATCCTCAACACTGATAGACACTCGCGCCTTCTTCTTCGGTGATGCAAACTCGTCATTCGCATCCTCAGGGCCTGCCGGCGGTAGAGGCAGTCGTCCCTCAGCGGCAAGCTTAGCGATGTCCTCCTCGTTCTTGGCCAGTGCCTTGAAGGCGTCCCGCTCCTGCTCGAGCATCTTGACGCGCTCGAGGGCCTGCCCCAGCTGCTCCTGCACGCCGACGAGGCTGTACCGCGACGTGAACGCTTCCTGTTCGCGAGCCTTACTGCGCTCCTTCTCCACGTCGAGCAGCTCCTCGGCGGACTTGACGGCCGAGCGGGCGGACTTCAGCTCCTCTTGTAGCTTGACGATCATGCTCTGCGACTTGAATGTTTCTTTCCTGGCGCGCCGGATCTCTTTCTCCCAGAGGGCTTGGGTGTGTGCGTGCGTCTCCTTTGCGCGACCGTAGTTCTCCTGTTTACCAATGCGTTAGCATAGTGCTAGGGCTACATGTGCTCTGCCCAGATTAAACTTACCATAACAGTCTCTAACCGTTCTCCAACCCTCCGCTCCCTCTCCTTCCCCTCCTCAACCTGCTTCCTCAACGCGCGCGCCTCCTCCTTGTAGCGGCGCATCTCCGTCTCCGCCTCCTCGCGACCGAGCATGGCGCGCTTGAGAGCAGCGTCGGCCGTCTTGCGCTCGAGCTGCTTCGACTGTATTGAGAGCGAGTTGAACTGGTTGATCTTATCCACCACAATGCTGTCGCGGACGTTGCCGCCGCCGTCTTTGCCCGATCGTAGCGTCATGGCGGCGGTGGACTCGCGCTGCTGGTTGACGCGGTCGGACGAGACTGGTTGTAGGGCGTTGGGCGAGCCCGGTGGTATTGTCGTGGGATCCATTGCGCACTGGTCTTGTGCGATTGAGAAGCTCATGCAGCAGGTTGCTCTTGGAGCTTCGGAGGAGGTCCTGCCGGTGTTGATGGCGATGCGCGGGCAGCGTCGCACTTGGTAAGTAATATGTAAAGGCTGGAAGAATAGCTACAGCTGCAAGATGGAGTAATGCAGTTATCCGGTGCAGCGTGGTGGGTTCGGTATCGACAAAGCTATGCAGAGCTCTGAGCTGTGGTGCGGTATGACGATTCAAATGGGAGCTTTGGTATTTACTTCGAGCCTGGAAAGTGCACGGCATTTTGGGCGAGTTGCTATGGGAGACGAGAGAATGTGGGGCGCCTATGATCAGCCTTGCATAACACTAGCGTAACTGCGACCAATTACCGTCGGACTGACCGAATTCCGTCACGGAACGAAGCACCGGCCTTCCTCAGCCTTACATCATTGATCCAGATTACCCGGGTCTTGCGATGTGGTAACACCACCTTTCCGTAGGTACCGTACCTACTTATACGAGTCTCGACTGATCCTCTTGCTGCTTTTCTTCTTCTCGTTGTTCTCTTCTGTTTCTTTGTGATTACCCCTTGCCCCAATTGTATATATAGGAACATGGCCGACCCAGACACCGCCGTCCGGCAGCGCAAGCCCAGGACGCCCTCAGTCGAAGACGTCAGTACAGCCAGCGAGGCTAGCGAGCGCGAAGTGCTCAAGTCAAAGACCACTGTCTCCCCAAAACAGAAGCTGGCAAAAGAAGACGCATACAATCCCATCATAGACATCTTCCGCGTCCTAACCTTCCTCTTCTTCGCCTCATGCGGGCTGAGCTATCTCATCTCCGGTGGGGAGACTTATACATGGGGCATGAAGCATCCGCCCAAGTATCTGCAAAAGGACTGGTGGGAGTCACATTTTGTACGACCTTTCCTCTCCCCTAACCTATCATCTCCTCACTAACTCGCCTCCCTTCAGCGCGGCCCCCTATACCTAACCCCCGAACAACTCTCCGCCTACGACGGCACCGACCCCACCAAACCCCTCTACCTAGCCATAAACGGCACGATCTACGACGTATCCCCCAACCGCCGCACCTACGGTCCGGGCGGGTCCTACCACTTCTTCGCCGGCTGCGACGCGAGCCGGGCCTATGTGACGGGCTGCTTCGCCGACGACCGCACGCCCGACATGCGTGGCGCCGAGGAGATGTTCTTGCCTGTCGACGACCCGGAGGTTGACAGGTACTGGACGGCCGAGCAGCTGCGGGAGCTGAGGAAAAAGGAGCGGGCGGAGGCGAAGCAGAAGGTCCACGACGCGCTGAAGCACTGGGTCGATTTCTTCGCCAACAGCAAGAAGTACCAGAAGGTCGGGTATGTGGTGTTGGAGGAAGGGTGGAAGAAGAAGACGCCTAGACGGCAGCTGTGCGATGCTGCGCAGCAGGGGAGGAGTAAGAGGAAGATTCCCGGCCAGGAGGAGGAGGAGGGGAGTGCTTGATTGATGCGTGTGGCCGGCGATGGTATGAATTTATGATTAATGTGAGGCTATCCGTGGTAGACGGGATTTCGGTTGGTCCTCGTCCTTGTATCGGAGCATATATGGGGGTTCCGAGGACGTCGGCTCTTGCATATTAAAGTGTCTGATTGCCCGTCATCCTCTCGTTATCAGAATGGATCAGGCCTGGACGTATTCCAATACTGAGAGATTGACGGGCAACCAAACACTTTGACATACAAAAGCCGACGTTCTCGGTGGCCTATACAGACTAGTATAAGGACGACAGACGTATGAGTAAGAGAATGAACAGCTCGCAACAACCGGTTCACCTGGTAGTATACACGACCAGAAGCTTCTTCGTGAAATCCATGCCGGCATGTTATAAGTCGACTGGACGATCAGATGCATCACAAGCACAAGTTTCACACGAACGAGAGGTTACGAGATTACCAGAACAAAATCAACTCATATAATGCAATATGTAACACACGCCCATCCGGCATGCTCATGTACCAAAAGAACCACCATAGACAGCACTTGGACCCAATGCCATAGCCACCATCCATACTCAACAAGAACAAAAAGACCCCTTGGGCGTTGCTACACGCCCCAAGCACCAATTAAAGATCCCCCATTTTTGGTATCTCACCAGCAGAAACTCCGCGGCATAGGAGAGGGAGAAAGAAAATAGACGACCCCACACACCAACTGCTTCTTCAGCGTTTCTACAGCATGAAGACAGCGGCAACGACGGCGAGGAGGCCAACGACGCTGGGCGCGGCGAGGCCCATGGCTCCGTCCGTGGTGACGGCCGGGCTGGTGGCGCTTCCCGAGGGGGTGGTGCCGCTGGTGCCGCCTCCGGTGGTGTTTGTGCCGGGGACGACGGTGGAGGCTCCCGCGGCGAGGGACTTGTAGGCTGATAGTGTCTTGTTTGAGGAGGAGCTGTTGGGAGTCCGGTTAGCATTGCGTCTCCCTCATTCTCTTTTGGAAAAAAGGTGTGGTGCGGTACTCACTTCTCGTTGATCACCATGGCCATGCCGTTCACGCAGTGCTTCCCCGTAGCGCAGTAGACCCAGATGGGCTTGGTGTCGTTGATCATGATGGAGTAGGTGTCGACGACGCCCTTGGCCATGGCGGCCTTGGCGTCCTGGAACCCGGAGTGGAAACCCGTGACGTTGCTGTGCATGCCGATGGGTTGGCAGGGGTTGTCGAAGGTGGACTGGGTGACGGTGTGGTTGCCGGCGAGGAACTGGAATTGCACCATGTCGCCCACGGCCGGCTTGAGGTTGTCAGGGACGAAGGTGAGGGTGCCGTTGGCGCCGACGGTGACGACGTGGACTGTCATGCCGTTGTTTGTTTGGGCTGTTGGACGTGTTCTGTTAGTAACTGTTGCCCCTTCTATAAATCTTCCTCCTCCTTTCCGTCCAGGTGACATACCGGTAGCCAGGCTCACGAGAGCGGCGAGGGCGAGTGTTGAAAACTGCATTTTGAATGTGATTTTGTGTTGTTTCTGGTAAGAAAAAACGAAGAGAACGTCGTCGAAAGGAGTGACTTGGTTGTGATATTCGAAGAGCGACTGGCGCTGTGTATGTGAAAACGGGGGTAGGACTAGCCTTGGAGAAGAGTATTAAAGACCGAAAAAGGACGACGAGGTCGAAAAGAACACACGAAAATGAGTAAAAACTAGATGGATGAACAGAGAACTGAAGGAAGAAAAGAACGGGTCGCAGGACGAGAGGGCGACGCGCATGAATATAAAGAACAAGTGGTGGAGAGGCCGGGAAAGTGAACGGATCGCCGTACCCTTGTCTAAGTCCCGTCTCGGAAGGGGAGAGAGCCAAGTACGTAGGGTCCTTGAAACATGTCGACGTTTTGACCACCATCGCTGGCCCTCTTTGCCCCCATCGTGGCGGTCCTTGATGTCAAGACCCCAGAGCGCTAAATGGACACTAAACAGGAGGTTGTACTGTGGGAAGGCTTGCCCAGGACTACTAGTCCCGGTGGAACAGCTGCATCTGCCCTAGACTGCCACTCGACAGTCTGGGGTTGATGTCGGTTGGAGATGCACTGGCGTGGTGTTCACTTATTCGACTTCCAGCCGCTCGGGAATGCGGCAAGTCTCGAACCGATAGGCCTGACTCCCAGCTCTTCAGTCGAAAGCATCCAGATCGCTGGTCGCATATCGGCCAAGTTCAAGCCTCACCGATGAGATCTCGTCCAGTGCTCTATCCGCTTCTTGCCCAGCGCTTATAGTCAGCCTCATGGAAGAGACATTTCTCCCATCCGACAGCAGGATGCTTCTGTCAATGACAATAATAGCACCCTTGCGGCTCTTCCCTTGGCCGGCGCAAACAATCAATGAGGCTCAGATGGCTCAGCAAACTGGCCGAGGGGCGTTGGCCGGACGGTGTTGAAGCCGAATTAAGCTTTCGACAGGGGTAAGAAAAAGAAACAGGGGTCCTCGGCAGGGGCCAAGCACGGATGCGCAACAGCCTGTGACGCTTCTCAAACACCATTGAGTTTCAGCGGGCCGCCGCTAGAACTTGGGCTTCCTGGGCTTCTAAAAGTTGGGGTAAGCGAGGTGACAGCACCGTTCAGCCTCCTGCATTGTTGGTTGCTGCACATGATGCGTGTCGGCTGTCTTCCGGATGTCAGTCGCGGACAGGGGAGACTCTTCGGTCGCAGTGCCAAGACCTCGCGACGACGATGTGGAAACAAATCACGGGGTCACGAAATTGGCTATATGTGATGGTATAACTGGCAGTACTAGCCTCAAAAGCAGATGCTCTGGAAAGGAGGTTGGTCTAACGCCGATTTCAGATGTTTCGACATGATTAGTATGTTCAGAAACAATGCAACTCCCCATGTCCAGGAGTCGAAACAAAGCTCACCATCAAGGGAATCTTACCATCCATCCCCTAGTAGCTCGAGAGAAGCGGGTCCTTGCGAGACGATGGGATAGTTATCAATTTGTTCGCATTCTACGGTCTACCCACGGTCTGTGAACTAGTATCATGAGAGTGCCGTAGACCATAGCAGGGACGCCATCCGTCCCCAAGACCATCCTCGTCCTGATCCCTCAACTGCCAAGCGAATAGTTGCCGCCCGTCCACCGACGAAGCCCTCTTGAACATGCAGGCAAAGCCATCCAACTTTTTGGCAGCTGAGCCTCTTCCTAGCGCATCCGAAATGCCGACCGTAGCTTTTGCCGCCCAACCGCCCAACCGGCAGTACCGGCAAACAAATCGAGACCCAACCATCCCAGTGCAAATCCGCGCAGGTCGCAGAACAGGCGAGGTCGATCATGCTTGGCGGCCTCCCTTCATGCCCATATTATGCGAGCTGGCGCTGGTAGACGTAGCCCTTTGCCCAGACGTCGGACCAGACGACGCTCGTCAGTGGATGACGTGGGCTTCGATGTTCCAAACCCGAAGTTTGTTCAACCTCCCGAACTGGCTTCCTGACAGGAGACGGAAGCCTGAACTATCGACGGCCTCGCGCGGCCGTAATGTCGCAACCGCAGAACGCTCCTCCATATCAGGGTAATGATGTTTGGTTTCGGTGTTGGTGTTCCCCGCCAACATTACCGACATGATGCTTCCCTACTTCCGAGAAATCTGCAGACCGTAGACACAACGGACATGCCCGTCTCTCCCTCCGATACTGAATGATGTATGTCGCCGCTCGGTAAACTGTTGATAACGAGGGCTGAAGACCCTCCCCCTCCATAAGCGCTCTGCCGGAGGAGGGCAACCCATGTTTGCCTTCGCGTCGAGCGGTCGTTGTACCCTCGTGGTCCTGCCGGGTCGATGTGATATACTCTGTCATTCTGTGCCAAAAGATCCTCACATATCGAACAGAAGCTGAGGCGTGACCTTCTCCAGATCGTCGACCTGTGTTATCAGCATGTTAGCTCAGAGCCCAGATCGCCTTCTTAGCCTCCCTCTTCTTCACCTCATTCCTATCCCTACTTCCCTCGGCACTCGTCCCGTCCTCCTCGAATTCCTCCCCCTCTGCCCTCGTCTTGCTCCCCATCCCATCCCCTCCCGTAACCCCGAGCAAACATCGCAGTAAAGAAAAGGATCATAATACTAACCTCCATAAACCCCCCCTCCCTCCTCTCCGAGCAACTCCTAGCAATCGCCTCCCGGACGAAAACATCCATGTACTTCGCCACGGCCGCGTTGGCGTCCTTGTGGATCCTCGTCCCTTCCTTGGTGAAGCACTCGTGCAGCAGCCTCGTCAGCAGGCCGGGGGGGATCTTTGTCCGTTGATCAGCTCCTTCATCATCATCCTCGTCTTCGTCGTCTTCTTCTTCTTCGGTGGCAGATGGTGCTGCTTCGTTGTCGGAAATCACGGTTGTGTTGTTGGCAGAGGTACCGGTGGTCGAGCGGCGCTTCTTGTTGGCTGCTGTGGTGGAGGTGGAAGACTTGGAGTTGGAGGTGCCGGAGGAACGACCGCGTTTGGCGGGGGGTTTGGAGGAGGAGCCGGAGGTGGTGGATTGTTTGGGCGGCATTGTTGCGGTTGGGGAAGATGGGATCGGTGGGTAGCGGGGATATTAGCGACTGAAATGATTTGCGAGGTGTCGGGAAAGCCAAGGGAAACGAAGAGGTTGTGTGGTAGTGAAGTGTAGCCGAAGCTCGGATGCAGCAGATGGGAAAGAGACGCGTGGATGTTGGAGTGGGAGACGCGATTAGTGGTTACGTAATGGGTATCGTGACTTCATTTTCCAGGTTCCCAGCATCACAAACTTGTCTCGGTTGGCAAGATTGACAGAATGTTTGCATACAGGCAGGCGGCCAGGACAAAGTTATTTCGCACTCGACGGTTTCTAATTTCACACTTAGGAAGAGCAATGCGAACTTCACAGAGATACAGGCAAAGTTAAGAAAACACTCCATTCAACCGAAAGCGATCTATCAGTCCTATGCAACCAAAGAAAACAGCCGCGATGAGTGAAGTCGAGAGTCCAGCAGAGATGACGTTGCAAAGGAATACACCGGGGGAATTGCTTAGGATATAAATTACATGCGGATGAAAGCCAGACAGCCAGATGATATAAACGCCAGGTCTGTCGAGCCCACCAGCTCCACAACCGCCCCGGAACCGAGTCCAAGAACAGCCCTTCCACCCCTTCTTCTACCGCTCATCTCCCCACCAGTCTATCAACCGCACCGCTTGCTCGGCCAAGCAATGCTCGCCTGCAATTACCACCACTTCATCGTCCCCTCTCCATTCGTCAGGTTTTGTACAGAGGTTGGCTGGGTATTTAACCGCTGCCGCCCTTGAAGGCCTTGCCGAACATGAGCAGCTGGAGCTGATCATAGATGGACAGGACACCGGCACCGGCAACACCACGGAGGATGTTGGCACCGGCACCCTTGAAGAGGGACTTGACACCCTCCTTGGCAACAATCTGCTGGAAGGCATCGAGGGAGGACTTGTACTTGACGGCCTCACCGGAGGTCATCATCATGCGCCGGCGGACGGTGTCGAGAGGGTAAGAGGCGATACCGGCACCGGTGGTGACGCACCAACCGAGAGCGAAAGAGGCGAGGAAATTATCGGCGAGGTTACCAACGAGGACGACGGGCTTGATGGAGTCGTAGAGACCGAAGTAGAGACCACGGTAGACGACGATACCAGCGACGGAAGGTCCGAAACCGCGGTAGAGACCAGCAATACCGTCGGAAGCGAGGGTCTTCTTGTAGACGTCGACGAGTCCGTTGAACTGGCGCGAACCACCCCCCTTGGCGGACTTGGCGTCGTTGGCGAGACGGGTACGGGCGTAGTCGAGGGAGTAGACGAAGAGGAGCGAAGTGGCACCAGCGGCACCACCGGAGGCAAGGTTACCAGCCATCCACTTGGCGTAGCCATCACGCTCCTTCTTGTAGCCGAACATGGCCTTGAACTTGTCGCGGAAAGCGAAGTTCAGCGCCTGGGTGGGGAAGTAACGGATGACGTTGGCGGTGTTGCCACGCCACAGAGCCATGACACCCTCATCGGCGGTTGTGCGCTTGAAGCAGTCGGTGATACCGGCGTACCGGCGGTCAAGACGACCAGCCTTGATCATCTCATCCTGTTGCAGTTGTCAGAGGTGGATGTTCAAACGGCCATGTGCTTGTGGCATCCCATGGAGACCGCACGTGATCAGGAGCCAAGGAGCTCCCCATTACGTATACGATTCATCTGGGACAGCTCGGAGCGACCGCCCAATTAATGGAATTGATAAAACGTACCTGGTTCTGGACGAGAAGCTTGACACGCTCGATAGGAGCAGCGGCAGTCTTCGAGACGGCGGCGGAGACACCGCCCACTGTTATGTTGGTCAGTTATTGGCTCATAGAGAGATAGTGGTGCTTCATGTCAGGCTTGCTCGCGGATGTCGGCGAGCGTCTAAGCTGCTGAGGAAAAAGACGTACTCAGGAAGTCGATCACAAAGGACTAGTAGAGATGATATTAGCTTGATGCTTATTGATGCTGTTATCGTGATGTGTTTGAGGATGTATTCGCTCGCGCTGGATCATGGCAGATCGAGAGCTTGAAGTGAGCTGTCGACAGCGTCGCGCAGGCGTCAATGCCATGGTCATCGACGCTGGAATAGCAATTGAGGCCATTCAGACATCGACCAAAGCCTTGATGATGACCATCGAGCCGGCGCGCGATTGAACTCTGGATGATGCGAGGGAATTTTGGGCGCGGTGATAGGGGATTGATTGCGTTGCTGCAAAACTTACCGGCATGCCCAGGATCCGGATATCTTCTTTGGACGTCATCTTGACTGATTGATCGCAAACACGAAGGGAAAGCGAACAAATGGAGCGGAGATATGTGAGAAGGGATAGAGACTCTTCTTAGTGAGAGTTCGAGTAGGAGATGGAGGAGAGAGAAGGAGTCGCGAGAAATACTTAAATCTTTCCGGGGGTTGGGGAAGAAGTTGGAACTGGAAAAAAATTCGCTGGAGGGCGACCCGCTTTTTGAACGGCTTTGAGCGATTCTTCCCGGCGGCCAGACGACGCTAACAGGGAGCCTTCACTGCTGCACAGCAACCACGAGTGGGGCGGCCTGAGAGACGAGGCAGCAAACAGCGCCGTTTCCCTCTAGCCGGTTCACTCCGAGACCCCTGTCCACAGCCAAATTCAGACAATCTGGCCAATCCAGCCTCTTCGGCTGAGCCTTCAAGCCCTTCAGCACTGACACGCCCCGGCTCTGTGCGGGTGTCCTTTGCCATTCAGGCCAATTCTCAGTGGGGGCTCTGGGTCCATTTGCCTCCCTGAAGCCCCCTGGGCCGCTCTGAAAGTTTTACGGCGCAATTTGCCCGTCAAGAATTTCTAGATTCAAGATTCAGCTTCAAGCCGTAAACGAGGAGGTGCCTGTGATTCACTGTCAAGACTGTCTAATCTGAAGATGAACTGAGTCGCTTTTCAAGATGCCTGTCTCATTGTTGACCCTGCCTTCATGTTGTTTTGCTCCAGCACTCATGGCTTCTTGCTTCAAGCTTGAGGTCGATTCGCCTTCAACGTAATTCTTCCTTGGTTACATCACCGGTTCCATCATCTCGGCCCAAAGGTACGACGAAGGAGGCTCTGGGTCCAATCGCTGATCTCGAATTTCATTTGGCATTCCTCGCCGCCAAGACCGCGGTACGTTCTCCGACATTGTGTCGTTGGCTCGGAAATGGCATCGCTCAGACGAACTTCTGAATCAGTATTTACTTTCCGAATGTCCCCAGATTCCGCAGACTGCGAATTCTCACATCCTGTCTGCTTGTTGGCCCAGATCGTACTGTGGTACCTTGGGAACTGTCTGTATCTTCCGACGAGCTGGTCTTGAACCCATTCATCCTGAACCTTGAGGGCCACCTTGGCGGAGGTTCTCGATACTATTTCAGATGCCAGGCCGGTGGCGCTGTCGGCTGGTGTACCTGACCAGAGATACGCCGCTTCGGCACCGTGCCGATCTGAAGCTATCACCGGTTAGACACCACATGCGGGAGTCTCAGTAAGCCGCCGACTTATATGGGCTCCTCTACTGGACTCATGTGGATAGACCTGACGAGGTGCCTCGGCTGGGACGGATGAGGAAGCAGGCTGGAGTAGCGAATGGTGGCATCCTGAGTCTCAGCCTTGCGGCTATGGTGACGTTCACCTTCATCCATTGTGACGACTCTTCTTGATGTCAAGATCACAGCTGCTAGTCTGCCTTGCGGTTGCCTTCCATGTAGTCAGCCGCTGAGCACTGCACAAAGGCGTGGAATACCAATATCAAGCAGGTAGAGCGTATGTATGGTCGTGATAAACAGTTCATTTCACACGGGCAAGGCACATCACTCTCAACGAGCACAGGCGTCGGGGCAAGATGTCTTTACTGCTTCGATTTGGTCATGCTCAGGATGGTGATATCGACCAGCAACCGTTTCCCTCCCAATCACATGCTTCGGGTGAAGTCGTGAGAACAGGCGTTAAAAGAGTTGACCGTATTCTGTTGTTGGTCGATCGGTGGTGCGATTGCAGAACTAAAGGACCTGGAGCGCTTCCCGATCCCTAAGTTACACCCAAAGTTGCCGTCCTCAGAAGAATGTCCATTTCCCTTTCCGGAAATATCGTAGCCATCTTTCCGAGTGCCCATTTTGTGAAAAATCCCTTAGCAATCCTCCCTGAGCAGTTGTTCCCTCATCAACAAACTCCGTAATGCTTGTGTGGTATCAAAGCGCGGACGTCGTCATGTTGTTGTGGGAAAAGCTTACTCGGCAGCGGTAACGGCGCGAGCTGTTGGAGACGAAAGGTCAGCATATTATTTTTGTACACAGTTGTTCGGGGGTATAGTATCGGCTGGACGTACTGTAGATCTGCATCTTGCTGTGGGTGACAACAGGCTTGATCAGACCCTTCTCCTCCAACTCCTTGATGCACTTGCGGGCGAGCGAGCCGTTGACCTTCAGTCTATCGACGAGCGTAGCGACGGTGACGAGACGGTACGACTGGACATCCTTGTAGAGCTTGTCGGAAGTGGCCTTGTCGAGCAGGACGGCGTGCTGTGCCTTGTCCTTGACCTTGCCCTTGGACCACTGTTCGCAAAGAACCGTTAACCTCTGTCGCACTCAAACTCGCAGAACCCGGACGGCAATATTAATTTACCTTCTTCTTCTGCTTCTTCGCTCCAGTGTTTGCGGGCGCCATGATGATTGATTCTGCTGTCGGAGGATGGCGATGCAGGAATCGAAAGTGCTCGTGGCTTTGCGGGGTGTGATTAATTTTGCTCTGGGCTGGCTTGCGGTCACGTCCTCGACGCCTGGTCCGCGCTTGCCTTTCTTAGGTGGGGCCCACTCAGGTCTTGCCCTAAACCAATTGTTCCAGGGTTCGGGTTATGTTCGGGCACCACCAACCAGCGCAGAGGAGTGAGGCGAGCCAATTGGCACCAAAACCCCGACTGACCCAACCAAAAGCGGGACCACAAATTTTCGACACACTTTGGGAATTGAAGATTGTTGAAAGTGACCGCTGACCTCAACCCCGAGCACCTCGATCAACGACAATACTAACCTCAACCCCTCACGAGAGTCCCTTCGGCGTCAGCATTTCCCATATCACCAAAATGTCTGACAACGGCGAAATCGAGGTCGAGGCCGTCTCCGGCTACCAGGTCCTCCCCAAGGATGTCGTCGCCGAGATTGGCAGCATCAAGCTGTTCAACCGTTGGAGCTACGAGGACGTTGAGATCAGGGATATCTCTTTGACGTAAGGGCACCTGCTTTCCCTCTGCTGCAATCGAGCACTGGACAATATTCGCATGGGATGGACATGAGCTGGATTGAGATCTGGGAAGCGATATTGCGACCGGCACGACAACTGGAACATGCGACAGGCTCAAAGACAGAGAACCGGAAGGCTAACATTACTCTTCTCCCAGCGATTACATCCAGATCCGCTCCCCCGTCTACATCCCTCACTCCGCTGGTCGTTATGCCGTCAAGCGCTTCCGCAAGGCCCAGTGCCCCATCATCGAGCGTCTTACCAACTCCCTCATGATGCACGGCCGCAACAACGGAAAGAAGCTCATGGCTGTCCGCATCGTTGCCCACGCTTTCGAGATCGTGAGTCTTGCTGCACTTTCGAGGGAATAATCAAGAATACGGGAATCTAACCAGACGAAACCACAGATCCACCTGATGACCGACCAGAACCCCATCCAGATCGCCGTTGACGCCATTGTCAACTGCGGCCCCCGCGAAGACAGCACCCGTATCGGCTCCGCCGGTACCGTCCGTCGCCAGGCCGTCGATGTCTCCCCTCTCCGCCGCGTCAACCAGGCCATCTCCCTCCTGACCACCGGTGCCCGCGAGGCCTCTTTCCGCAACGTCAAGTCGATTGCCGAGTGCCTCGCCGAGGAGCTGATCAACGCCGCCAAGGGCAGCAGCAACTCGTACGCAATCAAGAAGAAGGACGAGCTGGAGCGTGTTGCCAAGTCCAACCGGTAAAGGGTTAACTTGGTTTGTGTGGTGGAGGGTGTGTCTTCGCTGTCGGTGGTAGCTGGGGAGTCTACGGGCCTCTGCTACCTCAGCCGTTCGGCTCTTTGGGGTTGCTTGCTGCTTGGGAAACCGTGCGTCATCTGGCGGGAGGGAAGGGAACTTCTCCGGTCTCCGGCATGTGTGCAAAGGGTGCATTTCGCGCGTTCACGGCTGCTCTTGCGGATGCGGTTATTCATCCACGGCATTCTTGTCAAATAAGGCAATGAAAAGGGGCTCTCGGTTACGTATCTCATGGGAGCAATGGAAAGAACCTTAAAACACATCACTTCCCCGAGTCTCGTTTGCACTTGTGACAAACCGTGATTTTGTTCCGCTCGCACCCGCCCTGGTATAACTGCAAGGTCACAACACAACGCTCTTGCCGTGACAAACTCACCATTAAAAATTTCCGTTTCTGTCACTTCGCGTCCGTACAGAATTTGGCAACTGCAACCGTCAACAGTCACGGAAGGAAGTGGCCAGTTGAGTTGAAGGCATATGGACTGCTCTTCAACTGGCAGGATCAATCGACTAAGGCAAGTTCCTGCCGTTTCTTGGAAAACATCGGTACAATTGTCAAACTAAACAAAGCAAACATGAGGTGGACGCTTGCCACCAACACCGAAAGCACCTTCCGCAGAAGCCGGCGGCTTGTGAAGCTCCTTCCGTAAAAAACCAACGCAAACCGTCCAAGGCAAGAAGCCCCGGAACACCTCCTCCTTCCTGTATTGAACGCACCGCAAGAGCAAAAACAAAGAAACCGCGCCTCCCCTCTCCAACCTCATCTCATGATCGCTCCTTCCTAAAACCAAGTCTCAACCATCCTAACCTCCTTCCTCCCAAAGCGGTACGCGTTGGTCTCGACCTTCCAACCCGCCTCCTCCTCAACAGCCGCCTGCATCGGACTAACCTCCGGCTGCGGACTACCAACTACAAACTTGGGCTCCGGACGCTGAGGCTGCGGCACATCCTAATTGTCGCTATCCGCCTTGCGCTTCCCCTCCCTCACCGCGAGGTCCTTGAGCTCCTTTGACTCTACCCGGCGGAACATGCCGACGTGTTCGATACCCTCTTCGAACCAGCGGCCCATCTTCTCGTCTACCTGAAACCCGTGCTTGGACCAGATACCCACCGCCGAAATCTGGGCGTGCACGCACACGAGACCGCACCAGTACGGGCGGACGGGCGAGCCGTCGGTACCGGAGGGGATGCGGACGTGGGAGGGGGGCCCGAAGGAGGTCGGGTGGTGGGCGGCCCAGTCTAGGACCGTGGTGATTAGCTTGCTGGCCACGCCGTGGCCGCGCCAAGTGGGGACTACGGCGAGGCGGCCTAGCTTGAGGTAGAGCTCCTGCCCGTCGTGGAAGGTGGTCGGGCGGTCGCGATAATCCCAGGGGCATAGGCCTTGGGGTTCGTTGGGATCGTCTGGGACGGGGGTCTGGTCGTTGTTGAGGAGGGGTTGGATTATGCCGTTGTAGTACGCCCTGTCGGCCTTGGGGTGGACGTAGTGAGGGAAGGGAACGAGACGGATCGTGCCGATGGGGGAGGCGGGTTTACCGCCTTCCTTGGGGATCTCGGTCTTGTCGGCTGGGTCGAGGATGGTGTCGTACATGATCCAGTGGCAGGAGCGCTTGTCGTCGTCATCAAATTCATTGATGAGTGGTACCTTCTGCTCCTCCACGAACACCTTCTGCCGGACGATCATCGCATGCAGAAAGGGCTCCGGAATGTTATGAAGCTGCACTCTCGGGCCCTGCTTCGGCTCGTAGTTGATGATTCGGTCACCCGGAGGCGTGAGCTTGGTGCAGAGGTGGACTCCTGTGATGGGTCCGCTGGGAGGTGGTGAGGGGGATGGTGGCCCGTGAAGCTGGGCGTTGGATAGGGGAGACATCTTCCTGGTGTGGTGCGGTGTTGGTCGTACGGGATGTGAGGCGAGATACAGGTGTTCGGCTGCGATGCCGACACTGGACGATCTCTTGGACTTCTTGAAGCTTTGCAGCTCGTGGGTATGACTCAGTGATGCTGAGCAGTCACAAGAGGCACAAGAGGCTACTTGGAGCTTGTCCCTGGGATACTGTTCGGTCAGGGGTGTCTTACTCCTGTCCGACTATGACCGGATATGGCGATGCTTGATGGACTGGTTCTCAAGGTTAGTACTCATGAACAGTTGAGCATTGGGCTGATCATTGTGACAGGGACATACGTTATGATTCCGTCTCAGTCACAGGCCTGATGTTGTCGTCTTGAGATGCGAGACGGCTACGATATGGAAAAGCTGCTAAGCAATCCTCCGGACGGAAGCTTCTTCGACCTGATGAAGCCTCACGACTACTTGCTTTGGGGGTTCAATGTCAGCAAGGTTCACCGCCGGAGGAGGAAGAGTTTTCAATCGAACTTACGATACGATGAAATGCTGTCACACCTACAGCCCGCAAAATAGTGATGCCCTCAGGCTGCTCAACCAGCCCGGAGCCTCAACTCTCCACGAAAAACGCTCCAGGAGGTGCGCCCTGCGTTTGATTGTTAGCCATCGCCATCTTGGTGAAGGCAAGCTTTGATTTGAGCTTTGAGAAAAAAAATGAAGCTATACTCACAGTTGACTGTTTTGTTTGATTACCTGTTACAGTAAAAGGAGGTGAATTTTGATCGATAACCGAAGTCCGAAAGTGAAAGCCGAAGGCAGGTTTCGGAAGTGAAGCTCGGAGTTGGAGGTTGTTCGGGAGTGAATTGCGGGAGTCGACAGGACAGCCGGAGGTGAAAGATATAGAAAAAGAATTGTGGGGACTTCGGGTCTCAATCAGCCGGGAGTGATTGCAAAACCCGGCAAAAATCCGGCGCCGAAAGTGAATGCCGAGACCGGAGTGGGGCCGAAGAGGGGAACGGCCTGAGACCGATTTCCGACTTCCATCCACATTGCAACATGTTTTGTTGACCTGTATTGACTGCCCATCTCACCTGCTATTGACTGATTGTTGCAGCCTTGTTTCGCACCTGTCCTTTTACTTCGTGCTTATTGTTTCTTAGTGCCCTGGTGATTTGATTAATGGAACCTCCTCTAAAGAGGAGTAAATCCGGGGACCATACGCCTAGTTCAACCTCAACAATGTCTGGTTCAAATCCCTGTGACAATGCCAGCAACGAGCTCAAGGGCAAGCTAGCCTTGATAACCGGTGCCTCTGGAGGGTAAACTTCTCCCTCTCACCTCGCTCCACCCAATGCCACAAGGCTGACAAGACCTCTCCAGCATCGGAGCAGCCTGCGCCCGCGCGCTCTGGAACCAAGGCGTCTCCCTCGCCCTGACCTACTGGACGGACGGCGACCGCCTGTCCCAAATCTTCCAGGAGCTCCTCCGCATGAAGCGGCGCGACAGCTGCCAAAACACGAAAATCACCATCTATCAAGCCAACATGGCCTCCGAGGAGGACATCCGGACGCTCTTCGCCGACATCGAGCTGCACCACGAGCGGCTTCCGGACATCCTCGTCTCCAACGCGGGCTACGGCAAGCGGATCCCCAACATCGCCGACATCTCGCTCGACGAGTTCGACCACACGCTCAACGTCAACTTGCGCGCCAGTTTCATCCTCTGTAAGCTCGCTATCCCGTCCATGGCGGAGAAGAAGTGGGGGCGGGTGGTGTTTGTGAGTTCGATCGCGGCGCACGGGGGCGGGATCAACGGGTGTCATTATGCGGCTAGCAAGGCCGGGCTTACGGGGCTCATGAAGAATCTGGCGTACAAGCATGCGAAGGACGGGATCACGTTTAATGATGTGGCGCCGGCGATGATAGGGGATACGGGTATGATTCCCGATGAGAAGTTTGTCGAGGGCACGCCCGGGGATGTGAGGAATATACCTGTTGGGAGGCTTGGTGCTCCGGCAGAGGTGGCGAATGTGGTCTTGATGTTCTGCCAGACGGGATATATGACGGCGCAGAGCGTGCTTCTCAGCGGGGGATTGAAGTGAGGAGACTGTTCGTTACTTGTGGTAATGATATCAATGAATGACTGTATGAAATACTACTAGCGGTCGTTTATCTGAGAAAGAGAAACCCTTCGAAGCTTTGTTTTTAGGTGCGAATCTTGACTGCCAACAATGTGACCGCCGCGAGTATTACCGGCAGTATGCTTACCACCTCCCCAAGCCCAGCATACGCAGGCGGGATCCGGAACGTCACGAAAGCCCCGGCCGTCATGAGTATGGCGAGAAGGTTGTAGACTCCAGACCAGGCAAAATTAAACACCATCCGCCGATACGCAGCGCGGCTCAGGTCGATGAGAAATGGTATGCCCTGCAGTCCAGAGAGCATCACAACGTCGGCAGCCCCTCGAGTGACTTCGCTACCCCGTGTAGCCAAATCATTGCCGCCGCTGATCTGGACGCCCACGTCTGCCTGCGTGACAGCAACCGCGTCATTGGTACCGTCACCACAAAACATCACCGTCTTGCTCTTGTCCGTCATCAATGCGGCAACATAATCGCGCTTCATGGCCGGGGTGCAGTTTGCGGCTACCCGGGATGTAGGGATGCCGAATTTCGCCGCGACTTCGTGCACAGCTGCCGGGTTGTCGCCGGAAACGAGGTGGACCACGATGCCCCGTTGCTGAAGGGTGTCGACCACGGATGCTGCCTTCGGCCGGATGCGCGTCTCGAGGCCGAACACAGCCAGGACCTCGGTGTCTTTGGTGACGCAGAACGCTGTCATCTTGTCCTGCATCAGGCGCTTCACCGCTGGGTGTCCAGATGATCCAGTCCACTGTGGGCTGCCGCCTCGGTAGGTGATTCCGACGTAATCGGCCTCGATGCCTGCCCCGGGAATGGTGCGTATGGTAGCGTTGACCGGTGCCTGGTCGGCATCCAGATGTTTTGAAATGGCGACAGAGACAGGATGCTTGTTGCTCTTGACCAGCATTTGGGCGATCTGGATGCTCCGGGCCTTGTTATTGCCCAAGACCTCGACATAGACAACATCCATTTCCGCTTCGGTCAGAGTGCCGGTCTTGTCGAAGAGCACATCCGTCACCTTTCGAGCTCTCTCGGTCGAGTCCGCAGATTTGATGATGACCCCTTCCCGTGCGGCAATTCCGCCGGCTATAACCAGCACCATAGGGACCGCCAGGCCAATACCACAGGGACAGGATATGGCGAGGACGGCGATAGCGTATGTGATGGCATGAGCCACCGCTTGTCCTCCGGTGTTATCGTGAGCTTTCAGATAGATGATGGTCCAAACCAGGAATACAATGAGGGCGATGGCGCTGACCGCCGGTACAAAGTAGCTCGCGACACGATCTGCAAGGCTCTGGATTTTCGGGGCCGCTCTTGCTGCTTGCTCAACCATTTCAGCAATGTCCGTGATGGTGTTGTGTCCCGGTAGACGCATGGGTTGAACTATCATGGTGCCCGAGATGTTCCTCGTCCCCGCGATCACATCCGTACCGGGGCGTTTGACAACCGGGGTGCTTTCACCAGTGATCATGGACTCGTCAACATCGCTGGTTCCTTCTATGACACGGCCGTCGGTCGGGATTTTGGAATCAGGCAAGACTTTGAACCTGTCTCCAAACTGCAGCAGCCGAGCATCAAGCTCCAGTTCAACGTCGTCGAGAATGACAATGGCTGTGGTCGGCTGCAGGGACCGCAAAGAGACAGCAACAACCGCCCGAATCCGAGCATATGCAGCGACGAGTCGACTAAACACGACGAGCGTGATCAAGAGGGTGCTCGTCTCGAAGAACTCCGGCGTTTCGAGAGGAGTTCCGGCGAGGCGGAACCCGAAGGCCACAACTGAGTATACATAGGCAGCAGTGATGCTGATGACGATCAGCATGTCCATCTCGACCATATGACTGTAAACAAGCGCTGAAAGAGCGGGACGGTAGAACTCTGGGATGGCGATGAGCTGGACCAACGTGGCTGGCAGTAGCTGGGCACAAGCTTGGGCGGTTGGATTGATCGACAGCTGCCCCCATGCTAGGATCAAGACAGGTATGGTTAAAACCCATGCCGCAATTGTTTTGAAAAGCATTTCCCGCAGCTTCTTCCTGCCGTTCGCCACAGCAGAGTCGTCTCGTGGAGGGGCCAAGCCCGCGGTCAAGTCTTCAAACGTCCTGAGCACCGTTCGCGCTCCAATGATGGTGGGATCATACTCGACCCTCACGATGTTCTTGTCGACATATGTCGCCTGAAGTATCCCTGATAAAACCCTCCTGTCGAAGGCTTCCAGAGGAGTCTTCGTATGAATCAGGAGATCCAAGTACTGGTCGACTTTGGTGACGACCGTACAGCGGAAGCCCGTCCCTTTCTCGATAACTTTGACAATATCAGGTGTCGACGGTGCTGATGTGGACTTCTCGAACTCCGCGCTTCCCATGACGAAGTTCACCCGGACATTCGCTATGGCTGGAATATTGTCGTTCATGACACGTGCCAGCTTGCTAGCACAGCCAGAACATGTCATGCCTTGGACGGCAAGCGAGACATGCTCGAGTTCGGAGTTCTTCTCGACATCTCGCGGTGTATTGGTGCCATCGAGTTGTAGAGCCAGAGGGGGAATGTCTCTGGTAGCCTTAGCACCGGAACCACAGCTCTCAGTGGCGCAACAAGCTGCCGAAGAAGAACGAAGACGAGGACTCTTAGCAGCCAACCCTGTTGACTGTTTCTGGATGGCCGCTCCGTCTGCACGGGCAGTGCAGCATGCCGGGCGAAGTCCGCGGTTCAGGACGCTCCGGCAGATGCACTTAGCACTCTCCAGGTAAGCGCTGTACTTATCGAAAGCCGTCTGTAGATGCGCGGCACACGGTGACTTGGTGCTTCTGCCGAGCTCAGTGGTACCATGTTTGGCGCTGACCGAACCTAAACAGATCAACTTAGTTAGCGATGGACTTCGGCTCTAGAGAATGACCTTACCCCTATTTCCAGTATCGCATGCTTCATCGCACTCAACCGCAGCCACAGCCACAATGCACTTTTCTGCGAGAGCTGTTGTTAGTATTTTAGATAAGATCAGGAGGGAATCAGGATCATGTAATACCTACCGTTGCAGCACTCGGACGTGGTGCTGGAGGAACAGAACCATGACCCCTGTCCCGAATTACAACCCTCATCAGCACTGACTTCCACCACCAGCTTGCAACCACCATCATTGCCTTCAATAGGTTCTCCATCTTCACGCGCCGTTCCATCTTCCTTCTCAACAGCCGTCGCACAACACCCCTTCCCACAACCCCTCTCCTCCAATCTCTCCTCGGCACCAGCCCCCATCAATCCAACAAATGAGCCAGCTTCGGCAACCTCTTTGCCAACTTGAAGTGCCTCACCATCGCCCTCCGCCGACTGGCCTTGCCCCAGCACAGAAACCCCATCTGTATCAGCCACCGCTTGGTGAGGTGCAGTGCAGCCTTCCTGTGGAACTTTCGCTTCGCCCGTAGGAGGACGGAGCGGGCCGATGGCTGGGACTGTCTCAGATGCCACTATGCCAGAGACCTCGTCTCGGGAGGCCCTGTCCGTATCATGCGGCGAGCCTCTACCAATTTCAGGAGCCGTCTCTTGCCCGGGCTGGTTGGCGACGGTTTGGTCTTGCCCGAGAGGAGGTCGCTCTCGCGGGCTAGCCGTTTGGCCTTGCGCGTTAGACGGTCGGCTTCGTCCGAGCGGAGGCTGGCTAGGCTGGCTGCCATTCTGGACGGTGGTGGGTGGTTCAAGAAGTGGCTGGGGTTGCTGGACGGGTTGAGTGTCGTTGTTTTGCCGGGGTGTAGATGTGCAAGTGCCTCCTGAGCAGCAACCAGGGGACATACTAGATATCCTGGCTGTATAATCGAGTGTAATGGTGTAAGTTGAGAGCTGTGGAAGCAGCTGGGTAGAGAAGATGCCTGAAGTGAAGTTCAATTGATGTTTGGAGCTGGATCTGCGGGGTTGGCGGACAATGCCCGTCTTATGGAAGTTCCAGATTGTTAAGACGACCGATGTCACGAATAGAAGGAGAGCACTGCGGCCGAGAACGGAGCGACCGTTGTCGCGCCTTCCCGTCCCGCAGCTCCTCGGTACGACTGCAAGAGATGGTACGCATATCGGTGGCAGTTACGGTACGACCGACCGTGAACGTACTATGGAGACTCGCTTGATCTCGCGACTTAGGAAGGTGAAAGAATGTTGCTTTCGCGCTGTTGAAGCGAAATGATGCCATCACGAAGCGACCTTTCAACTCGTTGCACAAATGTTGTGTTGTTGGAGTCACTTGTGTCACCCTGCAAAGCAACTGCACATTGTGCGTCCTACATAACGCGGCAAGGCCGACAACGTGGTCGCACTCGACCCTTCACCCGTCACTTACCCTATACCTCCCGCCTCACACCCTATCCACCAAGCCACCTCGCCGCCTGCCCCAGGAAATCCCCCGTCTTATGAAAACACGTCCTATTCGCCTTCGCATCCCTAACGCTCTCGCCCACAGTATAATCAAACGCCAGCCCCGTATGGCTATCCGTCCCCGGAATCTTCAGCTCGTCCAGCGTCTTCTGCTCTCTCTCGGGCAGCGCAGCGATGTAACTCAACAACTCGTCCAAACCCTTCAAACTAGCCGCCGCATCGGCGCTCTGGTCCTTCAGCATCGCGTCCGCCACCTTGTTCAACATGGCAATTGTGTCAGGCCTGACGCCCTTTTTCAACTGGTGCTGCTCCAGCCTGAGGGGAGCGAGTCTCGCTCCAAGCGGGTGGCGGAGGATGGCCCGCACGTCGGAGGGGGAGAACATATTCCGCGTCAGGGGGTTGCGCATCACCCCCGAGTTGGCGACTAGCGCGTCGGCCAGCTCGGACATGTCCCACGCGTAGTTGTCCTCCGTGACCAGAAGATTCGCGCGGGGGATGGAAGCTACGTCGTCGCCGAGCATTGTCTCGGTGTTGGCGTAGGTTCTTCCCCCTCCCGCCAGGCGGCGGAGCCGCTCGTGCTCCACGTGCGTGAGGGCTTGGGCTATTGTGTCTGATAGAGATTCGGGGACGGCGGCGGAGAGGAGCGTTTGGCGGGCGACTAGCCGCTCGCGGACCGTGTCTGATGACGCTGTGGGGTTGGTCAGGAGGGTCCAGTCGAGGACCTCTTCTAGGTCGGCTATTATCAGCTCTAATGCTGCTGGACCACGGGTGGAAGAGAGGTTGCGAGCTAGCTCGCGGACGGGACAGGGTGGGGTGCGGGAGACGACTGTGGCGAGGCGGCCGGCGATGAGGTGCTCGAGGTCGTCTGTTGCCGTGTCATCGCCTAGGCTTCCTATGGTCTGGAGGGCGAGCATCTCGCCTAGCAGAGGTGAGGCTTGGGCGCGAAGGTTGGCGTAGCCTGATTTGAAGGATGTTTCTAGAGCAACGCGGTCTTGTTCTGTTCCTGGCATTGGGGCGAGGTTGATAGTGGTCTTCTTGCCCCTTACTGACATGGGAAGGGTTGAGACGGATGGCAAAGATTGCGGTGGTTGTTGTCTGCTACTGCTGCTTCCTGCTGGAACACGATGATTTCTCAAGAAGTTTCTGGCGTTGACGTTTGAGGGCTCAAGTCGCTGGATCTCCTTCGCGATGCCCATTGCTGCGTCTGTGCTGAGGTCAGTTTCGATGCTATGCAAGAGGCTATGGTGAACTCACCTTGATCTCCCAGCTGAATCCACGCGTCCAGTATCAGCTCCCTTGTTAGGATGCTTCCTGGGTCTCTCTCGAGGTTATCGTATAGATCGGTGAGCATATCCATCTTGACGCCGTTCTGCCACTGAAGGCCAGACAGTGACGCCAGATAAGTCTGACAATGGCAGTGTATCGCAACCTACACCCGAACCGGTATTTGAGACGCCTGACCGAGCCTATCTCGCATAGACCATCTTCCTCCAAGCTTTGATCGGCCAGTCCATGATTACCGAGCACGGCATTCTTAGTCTTGGCAAAAGGGCTTGCCCGAGCAGCCACCACAGTGCTTGGCACACGGTGCCCTCGGAGCCTCGTTCGAAGTACGCCTCCTCATGCAAAGGTGCCCAAGATACAAGGACGTTTGCGGCTGAACGGAATCTCCAGCGTTTGTAAGGGTACTGGCTCGGTCAAGGACTGCGCAGCCTGCTCGTCGGGATAGATGCCCGAGGGCTCTTTGCGCGTGTAACCGAACAACGGATGGTGAAGTCACGTTCCCAGATGGTTCATCGTCATCTGGAGTCGTAAACCGTAGACACGTCGTATTCAATTCCGGATTGACGCTTGCAACTCAGGTTATGTTGAGATCCCAGAGGACAGCTTCACAGGAAGAAAGACGGAAGAGAGTAGTAAATGATTGTGCAACTCCAAAAGGCACGTTTGATACTTGGCTTCCTGAATCGAGAAACTCAAGCAGTCCCCATAATGACCAAGCTTGTAGCTTCATCTCGTCATCGGCATGTGCCAAACGTGCAAATCATCCACTCGTAGAAACATCAATCCGATCAGCAAGCACTTCCCAGGGGTTACAGAGTCAAGAGAACAAGCCCAACCCTCCTTCAAACCCCCTAAGCCAAAACCCCGGACCTTAACGCAGCATAAGTCATCTTCATAGCCCCATCAACCAACCTCGCCTGCGGCGCCCTAAACCCGGCCGGACAGAGAAACACGTACCTCACCAACACCCTCCCCTCGTCAGGTATCACATGGTAACTACTAGCCGTATGCCCCGCCAGCTCGCAGCCCAGCAGCACCTGCCTCCCGCACCAAGCGCTGTTCTTCCAGGTTACGCCCGTCCCGCCGCTATACCCGAGACTCATACTCGGCTCGCCAGCCAGATAAATGCCGGATCCATGCGACGCGCCGTGCGCCATGAACGGCGTGTTGGACATGTTTCTCAGCCCCTCGGTGAGGACCTTGAAGAGTCGCGTGGCGGGCGTGCCGTGAAAGACAACGCCGGTGGTCGCGGGCGCAGTGGAGGTGCTGCCAGTGCCGGTGATGAGGCGGTTGGAGAAGGTTGCTTCCCGCTCGGGGGAGGAGTTGAGCATGAGGAACTGGTGCGCGCCCGGCATGAGCGGGACGCGGGCGGATTCCGGGGCCGTGAGCATGAGGCCGCGGAAGGAGGTGCCGAGCCAGGAGAGGAGGGTAACGCGGTTGAGTGAGTGAACGCCCGGGCTCCGGATGGAGGATAGGAGGGTTGAGACGGGGGCGTCTTTGGGCAGGGGCGGGAAGGAGTCGATCACGGCTTTGAGGGAGGATTTGGGGACGGGGCAGTTGGGTAGGAGGTCGAGGGCTGATGTGTCGCCTGCTGCGGAGTAGACGCATGTTAGGAGGAAGTCGAGCACTGGCGGATCGGCGAGGAGGTGCGAGGCGGCGACTTCGACGGGGAGGGTCGTGGTTACGGCACAGGTTGTGCAGGTGCTGGGTTTCCAGAGTTTGGTTCCGAGAGGGTCGTGGCATAGGAAGCATTTGTCGTTTGGCGAGTTCAGTGTGGAGAGGACCAGTTCGTAGAGCTTGCGTAGATCTCGCTGGCCGTCGGAGAGGAAGGAGCGAATTGTAATGCCGAGGATGTGGGTGAACAAAGTTGGTTTGGCGGTACAGATGGTGCCCTGGGGAGGGCCCCTGGTGGAACTCCACGGTGTATGGTACTGCCCCTTCTGGTCATCATCCGGGTAGGAGTGGATGCAAAAGGAGGCATTTTGCTGTAATGAAACCCGGACAAGAAGCATGCGGGAAACCAGATTGATCCCGTTGCCGAGTTTCTGGTGATCCTTGAGGTGCGTGAGCGGGAAGCAGAGCTCGTAGGACCTATCTCCGAGTGCTTCGATGGTATCACCCATGTCCTCTGGTATATCTGAATCGACGCATCCCCGTGCGTCCTCGACGCCTAGCGTACTGAGAAACCTTGACGTGCGGGAAGGGTTGTGCACTCGGAGTGTAAGACGCACGGCTTCCAACTTGACAGCTATGTCAATGACACGAGCATAGTCCGCCAAAAAGATGTTGCGTGCCATAGCGAATCCGGAATTGTTAACCGCTATGGAGAGGCCTAGCAGGTCGGCAAGCGCGTTGAGAGCCGTTGTGTCGCCGTGTTGAATGCCGCGAGACTGTCCCAAAGCAACAAGAAGACTTTCGGACGCCGACCGCGGCCACGCCGTCCTGGGCAGTCTATGTCTTGTGAGAAGGCTGGCGTACGCTCGCTGGCCGACTTCTGACGTTCTATTGTAGGCGCCCAAAACCTCGCAAACTTGCGAAATGATCTGCTTCGAGGGTTGCAAATATTGCAGAATCCTGTCATGAACAGCCGTGGGTGACCTTCCAGCCTGGAGGATCTGAAGCAGAATCGTGATATTCTGTATCTCCTGGAAGTATAACCATTTAAAGCTTCCGTACCCGTTCTGAAGCGTCTCAAGTCGTTGAATAGCAGTTGGATATTCGCGGGCAAGTTTATTCCACCAGGTGTAGTTCTCAGCTGTGAGGCCGAGATCCGATATGCCCAAACGAGGATCTGTCCCCGGGAACAAGATTTTGACATCCTCGATGAAAATGAAGAAGTGGCTGACAGGGAGTGTTTCGGCCGCCCAAGAAAGAAGCTGATCAGCCCTGTAGGTCATCAAGCGATGGAGCAGTTCAACCCAGCACGTATGAACGGGTAACCGGCGTTGGCGGCGCCTTCCCAGAAGGCGCATGAGGTTGACGCAGGCCGAACTTGTGTCATGGCGAATGATGGGAAGAAGATCTTGGAGTAAAAGATTGTCTTCCACGAGTATTTGTTCCTGGCAGGTAGCGATCATCTGGGTGTCGATATATCTCAAACCCCTTATTGTCGTGGCGAGGCTCATCCGATCCGCGTCCATGCCGGCACCCCAGTATCTCATCTCCGACTCGAGCTGTGACAGGAGAGGATCGGGATTATCATCCTTTCCGCCAAGCGTGGCGGCAAGATAATCTCTCATTAACTTTGTCGATGTTTGAACCGCCTCAGCTTGTTGAAAGATTGACTCGAGGATGTTCTTGGCCGGGAATTTCTGCAGTTTCTGGAGAAACTCAAGAGTGAGGCTCGACTGGATCCATGTCGTGGCTTGGATAGCTCGGCCGAACGAGTATATCTTGAAGCCGAAGTTCTGGGCGACTCCAATCTCAAGCTGGATGCAGTACTCGAGCTGTGCGGTGAGCATCACTTCCATAACGTCCGTGGATATGTCGCCACCGACGACCATCCGGAGTTCGGGATAGGTGTCAAAGACCGGTAGGACTTTCGTCAGTGCTACCATACGGTCGTTGAAACCTGTTCCAAGGGCAAGACTCTTCAGCCACAGCAGCATGCCCTCAATGCATGACCCGTCCGCAGTGGTGAGGATCGCCTCGGCCAAAGAAAGTAGGTCCTCATCAACCGGATTCGGATTTTCGACGCTGAGATATATGAATAGGTCGATTGAAGAAGAACAGGGAACGGTCTGAGCATAGTCCAGCAGTCTCAGAAGGCGGTCTATAACAGCGGGGTCCTGATTTAGCACTCGAACATTGTCGAAGCATCCGGGAAGAGAGTCCTTGAGAGTTCCATGCCCCTGGCCCGTCGTATCAGGTCCTTCGAGATCGAATATGTGACCCAGGAGTCTTGCCTGCCTTTCCGTGAAGTTGCCCCCTTCCCACTGCATCAGGCGAAGATATTGTGGTTTCCAAATCGTCCATTTCCGCCACGATGGAATCTGTGCGTCCAAGATCGCCAGAACAAGGGAATCCCCGGGTAAGTTTGCCATGCTTCGTAGCCAGGAGACCTCGTTATACAAGCTCATGAGCTTCCTCTTTTGCTGGAGGTCGTCCAAGTGAGATTGGAAGAAGGTATCGAAATGTGTCGTGTCGAGCAAGTGGTTTATGTACGACGATGTCAGATAATAGCCTTTTTTTGAGGCCCCAATAACTTTGACTAACTCCCTGACGCTGCTGAAGAGATCGTCTGCCGCAAGTGTCCGCATCAAGGCTTCTGCGATTCTGCACTCCTGGACCTCGACGATATCGGAACAGGAGTAGTGGGCGAGCGTCAAACACTGGAGGAACCTCGCATTGTTTGACATTCGGCGGCATTCGTCCCGGAAGGATATCAGGATGGAGGCTGACACCGATGGGGTAAGGGTGTGGAGGCATGCCAGGAGTGCGACTTCCCGAGCACCTCCCTCCTTGTCGACATGTTCGTTGACGATATCAACGAGTTTAACATCGGATGCCTCACTGTGCGGTTCCAGCTTGAGCTTGGAAACATACTCGTCTGTTGCCTGTCTAAGAGCGTCGAAGGGAAACGCCCCGGCCGAGGGGTCACCGATCAGACATTGGTAGGCTCCGCTGCCGGCAAGTTTCTTATGCCAGGTCTCTCTGTGGTTTCGACGTCCGAATGGTGCCATGTCGCTCAAATCAGTCGCCTTATAGATGGTGTATCTGCTGCATCGTTGACCGGGCTGTATCACCAATCTGCGATATCTAGTATAACCACCTGATTATCCGCCAAAACTGGAAGATGTGATGCATCGAAAGGATTTGAAGTAAACAGAGTCACCGGGTTATCAGCAAGGTGTCTCCTGAGCCTCAAAGTCAACACTAGGGCGCGATCAAGCTCTGAACAGCTTGTTTGCCGTTCGCCGGCGCGACCTGAGCTGATACTGCCTGCCAAGAGAGCTGACCGGGCATCTCGAAGTTGGCTACCGACAGACTACCCCATGGTCTTGCCTCGAAGTTCCACAGCTGCAGTTCCTCTAGTATCGTGGATTTGCTTGAGCTCGAAGTGTACCTCGTCCTCCATACCGAATGGTCGACGTTGCTGGTAGCTGCAGATCAAGCAAGCCCATGAGGGCTGCCCACGTCGCCGCAGACTGCCTTGGCGGCAGCAGACGATAGCAAGGTCACAAGAGGACCATATCTTGGTATGCTAAGTACCGACACTGTGCTCGGTGACCGAGAACGCCACTAGGCGTACTCATGTCCACCCCGCACAAGAGCCTGCCGACGAGAGAGCCTCGTGCTCCCGGGCAGGCAGTGGCAGCTGGGGGATGAAGCTCATGGAAGCAAATTGCGCTCTAGTTCTTTGAAGGCTGAAGTTCACGCTGACCAACGGAGCGGAGACATGACCGAACGAAAGAAAGGCCTCACTCAGGCCAGAAAGACTTGGTCGTGTTCAATGCATTCGACGTTTTATGAACATGTCAGATTTGGGAATGTGGGAATTGGGAGCTTCGCGAAAAGGAGCTCAGTGCCAGCTCCCCGGTCTGATAAGATAAGCCTGAACAGCTGTCATCAGCTGTCCATCGTAAATCTAATTTCCTCTCCTCAACACAACTGTCATTATGAACTTTGACAACAACATCATGATAATAAGACCACGAGATACCATACTCGATTGCCCCTGCCAGAAAACCGAGCCAAGCACTCGACTCATATTAAGGCAGCTGAGTGCGCATGGGATAGATCTCCCCAGGGAAGATGGTCCGCCCAGACTGCATGTCCGCTCTCCCATCTCCAACCCTGAACATGGATGGGCACACCACCAAATCGACGGCGACATACGAGCCCTTACCGCCATCCCCATCAATGCAGTCGACGTACTGCTCTCCAATCTGTATATTATCCCCTCTGAGCGGAAAAGCCAACCCAAGTTGCGATCTCTGAGCGCCAAACTCGAGTGCCAGCTCGCCGGCCAGTCGAGCTATCTCAGGCACGCTGTCCTGGAGCTCGCTGTGGACAACGCCGTTGGCTACCTCGTTCAGCACTGCTAGGATGTCTCGCTCGACTCTGGCGCAGTTCTGATCATATGTTGTCCCCATTGCGACTGCGTGGGCCGGGGAAGCTTGTCTGCCACCGCCCGGCTTGGGCATCACTGCGGCCATGATGGACTGGAAGGTCGCAGATCGCCACTTGTTCGCTTCTTTGTCGCGGTGGAAAACATCCAGCTCGTCTGAGGTGTGGAATGGGGATACTGCTCTGCTTATCAGTATCTGAAAACTCGCTCTGGAACAAAAGACTCAAAACTTACCCGCCTCGCCGGCAGACGAGTAGAGCCGATGCCAAGCTCGATACACTTCAAGCAACTGTTGCCGCCCAACATCCGGGCCAAGGGCACCGAAACCGAACGGCATCGAGAAGAAGCCGTCCATGACGATGCCCCAGATGACGCTTCTGAGCAGGAACCGCAGGAACTTATTCCCTTCTCTTGGCAGGAAGTTTGTCGGATCCAGCCTGTCGCTCAGATGCGTGACGCCGGACGCGCCGAGGTTGAACGGGTCCGTGATGGTGTCTATCAGGAGCTTGAGCTTCCGATACTTGACCTTGAGCACGTCGTCGGTGGCGGGCCGGAAGTCGTCCGAGTTGCTCAGCAGATCCGCCTCCAAAGACGCTATCCTCTGAGCACACTCGACTTCTTTCCTCTGGAGCTCCTGCTCATACGCAGCCCTCTGGTTGGTGATCTCCTGCTCATAGTGGTCTCTCTGTGTCCGCACCGTCCGGGAATGATCCGTCTGCTGCTGCTCAAAGTCATACCGGTGTTGCGCCTTGATGACATCCAAGGTACTGGCGTGGTCGTCTCGAAGACGTCGCAGCTCGTCCTCGTTCCGCGACTTGAGCTCGCTGATCTGGTCGTTGAGCTGGCCGATGGTGTTCAGGAAGTTTCTTGTCACTTCCTTGTGCTCGCGGGCCTCGACCCTGATCTTTTGCTCTGTATCTCGCAGAGCGACCTTGATCTCGATGACCTCGTTATCTCTGTCGAAGAGCGCGGCACTCAAGTTCCTGGCTTGATCGGCGCACTTGGCCCATTCTTGTCTGTGGGTCTCGGCGAGCTTCGAGGACGTATCCTGAGCTGTCCAAAGGCCGTCGCAGAGGTCGATGATTTGGTTGACGGGATCCTTCTTATCAGACCATTTCTGTTGTCTGAAGCTTTCGACGTATCGTTTGATTTTGTATGCGACCTCGGCCTCTCTGTCTTTGAACTTCCCGAGTTGGTTTTCCAACTTCTTGATCCTCTGGTCGGTACTGAACGGATTATTCATTTCGTCTGAGCCGTTGCGACTTTGTCTTGGTGAAGATTGTGGAATACCCAGTATGGCTTCACAGCAAAACCGGAGCATTGATATGGCGAGCTCTTAGTCTAGCTGAGCCTGAGTAAGTTGAGAAGTCTCAACGGAAGCGAAAAATCTGTGGAGACGCAGGAGTGCTGGACAGGCAACAAGGCACTCGGCGGGGAGGGATCAAAAGCCGCGTCCGGGACGATCTCCCAGAGCCTCACCATCCGCTGTTCAGCTCCCTCTCCTAGACTTGGCGTCCGTCCAGAGCCTGCCTCAATAGTCTGCCTCGCCGTCAAGCCACCAAATGCAAATGCGGCCGCATGATGCACCACGGGTTGTTCAGCACCGGAGATGGTGGTATGCCTAGCCTTCCTAGAGGTCCACGTTGATGGCATATTGTTGCCCGACTATGTTCGGCCTGGACAGCACAGTGCACAATAGGGCCTGCTATTGTCTGACTTGGCGTCTCCACCTCACTAGTTCATCGTCTCGGCTGGCTTCGGTGAGTTCGCCGGGGAGCTGTGTCCATCCAGCCCAACATGGAGAGCCTCGCCTGGTAAGCTGCTTGGCCATCCGCCAGATGTGAATCTCGCAAAAAGCACGGCTCCGACCATTCGCCTCTGTGCATGGCGGAGCTCCCATGTACACCTTCGTCCTTCTTCAAACGTTGTTATCACACTTCTACTCTTTCCTGTCTTTCATCCCTGGCCTGTTGGCAATATCGGAGAAGAAAATGGCCAGCTCGTCGTCAACATACTCAGCGCCGGGTTCGTATCCCGCGCCAGTACCACCTCCCTACCGACCTACGTCGCCGTCGTCGCGAGCTCCATCGGCAAGCGCTCCACGAGCTGCTTCCGCCAGTAGCTCACAGGCGAGACCCTCGGCCTTGAGTGTTACACCTTCAACAGGGACCTTCACGCCGCGAACAAGGATACCCAGTGCGCCGACCGCGTCGGTGATTCCGCCAGCCACCACTTCAACTACAATTAGCCAAGCCTCTGTAGTGTCAATGCTTCCTCCTGCGCTAATTGCTCCGACTGTGGCCAATGGGCAACAAGCCGCATCTGAAGCTCGGCTTGTTATAGCTCTAGACTACGGGACAACTTATACAGGTACAGGAAGATGTCTAGGCTCAAACGTGCTGAGAGAGTAAACTAATGTTCTGCAAAGGCGTGGCATACGTACAAGTGACGGGGAGAGACACACTCGACCTAGACAACGTCCGCGTCGTAACCAGATGGGCCAAGGAGGAGACCCTCAAAGTGCCCTCACGGTACTCCTACTCGCCATCACCCAAGGGCTGTACGCAGTGGGGCCACGATATCGACGACAACTCTCGCATCATGGCCTGGACCAAGCTCGAGCTGGAACAGACCAAGACCCGCACCCAGGAGCTCGGCATTCTCTGCGAGCTCTTCTACGGTGTCGCCCTCATGGACTTCAGCGAGGAAGCCATCATCAACAATGACATCCCGCGCCACCTGGCCAAGGAAGCCGAGGACATCGTCCGCGACTACCTAGACGAGATAGCCGAGACGACGAGCGAGGACATCATCTCCAGCCTCGGCCACCACGTCCCCGACCGCATCCCCGTCGACCTCATCGTCACGCACCCGGCGAAGTGGTCCGACAGCGCCATGAACTCCACCTACCGCGCCGTGGCAGCGGCGTTCAACACCGCACGCTTCCCCAAGCTGCGGTCGATCTCTTTCGTCTCCGAGCCCGAGGCCTGCGCGCACTTCACCCTCCGAGCGGCGCAGAATAAAGACCGCGGCAGGCTGAAGCGCAACGACTGTTTCGTCGTCGTCGACGCGGGCGGCGGCACGGTGGATCTGGCGTCCTTCCAGGTGATCAGTGTGGACTCCTCAACCGGCCAATTCCGGCTCGCTCCCGTGGGGTATATAACAGGTGACAAGTGCGGTGCGACATTCATAGACAAGAGCTTTGAGGATTTTCTCGAGCAGCGGCTGGGCAAGGAGGACTGGAAGAAGCTCAAGAAGGAAGGGTCGAGAGATGCGGGCGCGGGCGGGCACACGCTGATGAACGACAAGATGAGACAGCTGCACAAGCAGTTTGAGGCTATCAAGCATGAGTTCAAGGGGGACTCGGCGCTTGCGAAGACGATTACCCTGCCCACCGGGATTGGGACGATTGATAATGAGGAGATGGGAATTGTTAATGGGACTATTCGCATTACTGCGTGAGTATACTCCAGTTCGAAGACAAACTTGGCGCACAACCTGATATCGGATGCAGAGACGATCTGAAGCAGATGTTCAAGGCATCTGTGGATAGGACACTCATCCTGGTTGCTGGGCAGATCACGCAGATTGAGCTTTCGAAGAAACGAGTCAGGGTATGTCGTTCTCAGCTATCTCATCAAAGTGATACTCTGTTAACCCAAAATCTAGAATATCTTCCTCTCCGGCGGGTTTGCTTCCTCGGAGTACCTCTACAGGAGAATGGTGCAGTTCGGACAAACGCGGCACATCAACGTCGAACGAGGCGGCGACTGGTATGCACCCACCCACCATCTCCCATCCTCCCATACCTTAGCCTCGCCTAACCCAACTCCCAACAGCTGGACAGCAGTAGCCAAAGGCGCAGTCCTAAAGGGTCTGGGCATCTGCTCCGAGAAACCCCTGCCCGTGAAAGGCTGCCCGCGACACTACGGCGTCAAGACCCGGACGCACTTCGCTCCCTACCAGCACAAGCTGAGCGAGACGGAGATGGACCCCGAGGGCGTGCAGTGGGCGACGGACCAGATCCGCTGGCTCGTGCAGAAGGGCGACGTGATCCACCCCGGCAAACCGACACAGGTGACGTACGAGTGCCACTGGTCCATGAAGGCGTCCACGTACTCCTCCGGAAAAGGAAGGGGTCGCGATCCCATAACTGGGTACACGCCTTCTACAGAGGTGACGAGGGATGTAGTCTTTGTGGCGAGTGCTAGGGACGAGGTTCCCACGCGGTATGCGGAGATTGAGAAAGGTATGTATTGGCCTGTGCCTCGTGGGTGCTACGGTATTGAGGTGATCGGTAATCATGACACTGACAGTGACATAGGAGTGGACCAGGTCGTGAGCTTGAGGTGCGACCTCACTGAAGTACCGGACCATATGACGGCTACGTATCAGAACAAACAGTCGGGCAAGTACATGAAGTTCTGGGTCACGGTCACTGTCAGCGTTTCGGATAAGGTGCGGATCAAGATCACCAGCGGTGGGAAGGAGTTGGCTTCGACTGATCTGCCTCTGTGAGACATATTCCTCGGGGATAGGCGTTCACACTACGTACACTGCACATACCAGATCAGATTAGTGGTAAATACCGACATTGTTCGATACCCATATTTGACCATTCCATATATCGTGCAGCTACTGGACCTCTCTCGAAGATCGCCACAGGTCAGATGCCGACTTGAGTTAGGCTCTTCTGTAGACCGAACCCTTGCATACTCGGTATTCCATTTCGAAGAGGGATTTCTTGGTGTCAAACGGCGCCGACAGCCTGCTTCACTAGTCCTTGGCAAGGCTGTCTCAATGGCCACCACCATCTACTATCGACGCCCGGCTTTGCTGTGCTCCCCTCTGTGTGGCGTTTTTTGGAGTTGATCTGTCCTTTGTCTTTCTTCAGCTCTCATGCAATGCCATGTAACGGAGCGTTGAGCACATGCTGGATATTGGCTACGAGTTCACACTGTCTACCTCCTTGATTGTATACAGTGCCAGAGTGACATGTCTTTGCCAGCAGTGACATCCACGACCCTAGAGCCACGGGCTTCGTGACCGACGGGCAGACTATCCGCTTGGCAGTAGGTTGAATCTATTCTAGCCGAGCTTGAGTTCGTCAGGCTCAACACGCGTGGCTCCCTTTGCCACTCTTCACACCGACTAAGAGACACTCACCACCGACTTTTCACCTTATTCCCTCTGAAACTTCGAGCCCTGTTCAAGAAACATAGTCCTCTTCCCATCCAACTCCACGTTCACCAGCAAGAGCATCAACGAGGATCTCATTTCTCTCCTCCTCTCTTACCTTACCACCGCCACCAAGATGGGTCTACGCCGCCTCCTCTCCCGAACGTCCAAAGACCCCAGCAACATCACGAACAACTACCCGCCCAGCATCTCCTCCGGCTACTCCATCCCCGAGTCCGTCCCGCCCGCCTACCCCGTCGACGGACGTAATCTCAACAAGCACAATGGCAATAGCAGCAACAACAACGTCGTAATCGACACAAAGCCGTTCATGCCCGACTTCCCCATCATGAACGGCAACAACAACTTCCCCTCCCGCAAGCCGGTCTCCGGTAGCCAACAGTCAGACACTTCGGCAGCAGCCATTCCCTCGACCTCCTTCCCTACCCGGCCCTCCTCCCAACGGTACCAACGCCGCCGCCAGTGAAAGGGAGAAGAAATCATACACCACCTCCCCACCACCAATCCTCCACCCGATGTCCATCCCCGTCCCACCCACTCCCAAATCCCGCCTCTCCATCTTCTCCTCCTCCTCCTCCTCCTCTAGTAAACCCTCCACCACCACCACCCCATCCCCCTTCTCCCCGTCCTCCTCCTCCACCAGCAAACCAAACATCGACATCCCCGCCCACGAGATCAGGCGCTGCACCAAGCTCCTGCGCAGGATGTACGAGCTCCAGCTGGACACGTGGTCGATGCGCTACGCCTTGGGCGACAGCAGCGAGGTCCTCCCCGACCGGCTGGAAAAGAGGAGGCAGGCCGATGCCTTACTCGTAGAAATACAGAACATGGTCGGCACCTGGAGCGCCACGACGGGGGCGGGCTGGACGGAGGAGGAGAGGGCACGTGTGGAGTATGTGGGGAGGCATTTGGAGAGTTTGAGGGGGGGAGGGTTTTGGTAGGGGATGTTTCGTAGCTTGCATGGCTCTTATGACAGGTGTTCTGGAGTGAGGTCCGCATAAACGGAGCAAGGAAATAGGGAAAACAGAAACGGAGAAGTTTAATCAGACGAAACGACTCGAATCACTTCAAAGCTTATATGCCCTACGTCTACCATCACCGGCATCAAAGTGTATCCCATGTTCGTCAACTTCCCATTCTCAAACAGCAAGCAAACCGGGAATCAAACGAGCTCACACATTCAACCAAAAATAAGCCGCAAAAAAGGGGAAAAAAGAGGTACTTCTAAGCCCGCCACATTCACCCGGTATCTTACGTTCACCCTCTTAGAAGGGTCGTCGTGGGTCTTCGTCGCCGTCGTCGGTTCGGCATGTCGAGTCGGTCGGGTCGGTCGGAGGAGGTAGGCGGCAGGGAGGTAGGCGGCAGGGAGGTAGGCGGCGTGGAGGTAGGCGGCGGGGTAGGCGGGGGGTAGGGTCGGGAGAGGGCCGTGGCCCGAGGCGTAGAGGGGCGAGGCGGAGGGGGCGGAGAGGCGGACGCCGGAGCGTGGTGAGAGGTAGGTGAGGCGAGGGTCGGGGAAGGCGGTGGCTGGAAATGGATTAGTACCAATTCGTAGACAGTCAATTGTGAGTCGTGGCGCTCTTACCAGTCAGCCAGTAGGAAGGGGGTCGTCGTGGTGCGTCGTGTGCCCGTAGGCGAAAGAACGTCCTGGTGTTGGGTCTTATATGTCTAAGTCGGGTCAGAAGTGTTGCTATGCACTTGATGTCTGCTACTACGTCTCTGCCACCATGGACGCCTCTACCGACCATGATTGACTGCTGTCCCTACGGCAATGATCTTTCCAGTTTCGCTCTCCCTCTTCGAGCTGATGATATTGTTTCTTCCAGTTGTGGATTGGCACGAGGGATGACTTTTCAAAGCAGCGGTATCATTCTTCCTAGCACTCATACTCATAAACTGTTCAACCAACACGTCTGCTCTTCCAGTCCCAAAAAGACATCACTGCCACCTTCTGCAAAGCATCCTCCTTGAGCGTCAACTCGAATCCCAACGCAACACACTACTGCATCACTACTAGTAACAAACGTCAATCCCAACGACCTGCCTCTAGCCTCTCGTAATCCGCCGTCTCTTGGATGCATTGCCCACACTCTCACTCTCAACGGGCGTCTGGTCATCCCTCTCCTCCGCCGCCGTGGCAGAGGAAGCCTCGTCCCTCCTGCCCGGCGTCTCACTGTGACCACCACCACCAGCAACGCTAGCCTGACGTGTCCCGGCCCCAGCAGCCGCAGACGGAGTGGGAGGAGCACCGCTACGGATCTCCGCGGCGCGCATGTCGCTCAGCTGCTTTTCCACCTCAACGAACATGGCCCGCGCGTTATTCACGATGCCGTTCTCGTCCATCTTATAGCCGACAACGGTATTGCCGTTCTCCTCGTCCTCGGCGTCCACCTCCTCGTCGGAGCGCATGAACGCCGGGCCCGGTCCCCTGTTAGGGTCCGGGTTGTACATGACGGCGTTGGCCAGCATGTGCGCCAGCTCGCGCTCGAGCTGGACGCTGTTGATTATGCCTTTGGGCGGCACAACCTCCTCGCTGATCGGGACGAGGACGGTGGGGGTGCCCGGGTCGCCGCCGGGAAGGGCCTTCGCTAGCTGTGCGGCGGCGCGGTTGCCGCTTGTGATGGCGTTGCGGATGGACCTGAGGTCTTGCGGCTGGAGGATCCGGTTGCGGTACCCGGGGGCGTCACGCTCGCGAATGGGGTGCGCGAAGAAGTTGGCGTCGCGGTGGCCGACGATTTGCTCCATGGCTGGCTCGCTGACTCGGTTGAACGCCCTGGTCCACCGCACTTGTGTAGGCGGTCCGGGCGGCTCGTGGCTTTCGACTGGGGTGGGGGAGGCGGTGTCTTGGCGTTTCCGTTTCACGGCGCGGGATACTTGGCGACGGCCTGTGACGCTCTCGTCGGCAGTTGTATCGCCAGTATCTGTGGGAGGCTGTGGAGTAGTCTCTTCATGCTTAATGGCGGCTGTATCCGGTTCCTTGGTGGACTGGCGTTCGCCCTGGGGAGAAGGCTTTGGGAGAGATGTTGCTGGCGGAGGTAGAGGAGTGAGCAAAGAGGGATCGGGCACTTTCGGCGTACTACGTGGTGGCCGACCGCGGCGCTTAGCCACAGGGCTCACCGAGCCTTGCGGCTCTGATGTAGTGACAGATTTGCCGGTATCCGGCTGCGGAGTGGCATCCTGGGCGGGAGTTGCAGGCGGCAGAGGAGAAAGAGTAGGCGGTACAGTAGGCGGAGCCGGAGGTGCTGCAGGAGCTAGCACCGCTGGAGTCAGGACCGGACTCAGAGGCTCGACAGCAGGACTCGGTCTGGGCCCAACTTCCGGCCGTGGTGTAGATGGCGTCGAGGTGAATTTCCAACTCGTGCCGCTTCCAACGATTTGGAAGGGTCTGAATTGCGGAACAGGGGTCTGCGGTGCAGAATTATACTGGGCAACGCGGGAGGCCGGAGTAGGTGTCGAAACACCCGTATGACGTTGGCCCTGCTGCAGCTGTGTCTGTTGCAGCACATGGTCAGGAATGGCCGGCCGCGGCTGCAGCCGCTGGGGCGGCGCACCGTGTCCATTATATGGCGCATATGGCGCCGCTGGCGAAGGACCGGCCACAGCGGGGCTGTTGGTTTGAGGAACAGGGGTCGGACGTTGCGTAACAGGCTGTCCCCGTTGTTGTGGGAGTCTCGGGCCCTCCGATGTACCAGCGGGTGGAGTTGTTGAAGCAGCCGCCAGTGGTCGGTTTTGCTGGAATTGTTGATAGCCAGGAAAAGAAACCAGTGGAGGTTGGGATGGCGACGCCTGGGTAGGTCCTTGGTTCAGCGCAGGCGACCGGCTCTGGGTTTGGCCACGGAGCCCATCCGTGGGAGCTCTGACAGTAGCCGGCTCCGAAGCGGGAGAGAAATGTCCAGTACCCGGAGCCGGAGCGAGGGTTTGCTGCTGAACCGCTGGCTTGTTAGGCGGATGGATCGGTCGTTGCAATTGCTGCTGTTGAGCCGGCTGTTGAACCTGTTGTTGCTGGATTGGTTGATGTGGGGCTTGATGCTGTCCTTGTTGCTGCATCGGCTGTTGCGTCTGCTTCTGGGGAACTCTCGATGGTATCGGCTGTTGCATTTGCTGTGATTGCTGTGATTGCTGTAGTTGTTGCGGCTGCTGTTGCATCTGTTGAGATACCAGCTGCTGCTGAGTCTGCTGTACCGGTTGCTGTTGAGGCTGCCGCATAGGCGGCTGCAATGGCTGGCCCTGAGGGGTAGGTGTTTGCGCCTGTAATGGACGAGGAGAGCCATACGGCGACGATACCTGCTGGTTCCATTGTTGCTGTTGTGGTCCCTGGGGAGCTTGTGGTCCGGCTTGCGCTCTCTGCTGCGGAAGCTGCCCCTGAGCCTGCGGTTGTCGGTACTGCGGAGGGATTTGGTTTGGTTGGTAGAGGGGTTCCCACTTAAGTTGCCCTGGCACTGCTTGCTGACTCGGCTGTCCTGTCGGCGAGATCTTACCTCGCCCAGTGCCTTCCGGTCGCTGCAAGCCTTCTCCTTGCACTTGTCCTTGTCCCTGCGGAGGAAGCGGTCCTTGCCGTGGGTTGGGAAACGTGACCCCCTGAGGAGGCTGGAGCACCGGGGCTGGACCATTAACCGGCCTCGAAGGCTCTTGCTGAATCACGGGAGGACTGGGCGCGGCTGGCGTTGCCGACAGTCTAGGCGGTTGAGCTTGTGAAGCATCGGGGAGTTGAGGAGCGAGCAACGGGGGCGTGGCGGAATCCACACGTTCCTGTAGTGACTGCGATGGCTGAGGCGAAGGAGCACCATTTCGGAGCCCTTCTGGTCGCGCCGCAGGATGAGGATGCGTCTGGTTGTGCAGCTGTGCCACCGGCTGAAATTGGGGTTGCTGTTGAGGTTGCAGCTGGGGTTGAGCGTGAGGTTGAGGTCGAGGCTGCTCTTGCTGCTGAGGGCGGAACTGCGGCTGCTGTTGGGGTTGGAGTTGGGGTTGACGCTCCAGTTGGGGTTGTGGCTGAACCTGCTGCTGAACCTGTGGTTGAAGTTGTGGTTGAGGTCGGGGTTGAAGTGGAGGTGGTTGTGGCTGTTGCTGTTGCTGCGGAGACAGGGAAGCCCTGCGATCCCCATTCGGCAGCTTGACCTCGCCCGTCGTGTCACTCACAGGTACCGGAGTGTGTCCATTCTGCCCAGAAGTGACAGGCGCCGTGACCGGTACATCATTACTAATATTACTCAGGTCATCGATGGCCTGACCCCTGGTCTCGATGTCGTGTATCTCGCGCTGTAGCCTGTCAAAGCGTTCCTCCTCTTCCCGGATCTCGCGGATAGCATCGTTCCTGTATCTCGCATATAGTCTATCGACGAGGACCGGAAGTTTCTCCAGGTGCTGTCGGGCCTCTTGCAGAGTGGGCAAGGGCGGCGATGCGAGCTTGCGCTTCCTCGAGTTGGGCGACAGGCCCGGCCCGCCGTCGGGCTTCTCGGTGTTCTCTGATTCGGCCTTCAGCTCCTCCCGCAGCAGGTGCAGGAAGAGCTCTTGGAGAGCCTCCGGGCTCAGTCGGCTGGCATCGTACTTGTCCGACTCCTTGACGAGCTTGTTGTTCTGGAGGAGGTTCGCGGTCTGGAGGAAGGACTGGGCTTCGATGCCGTGGGTAAGGAGCGACTGGAACAACAGTAATGACTCGAGTGGCGTGTAGCGGGCTGCTGTAGTATTCATGCCCGGGGCCCAGTATCCGCCTCGCCAACGATCGAGGGGACTGCCGCGCTGAAGGAGATGGATGGGCGCCACGATCTAAATTAAAGCGATGGTTAGCAAGAGGGATGTTTCGCGACGAGGGAAGGACGCGATACGTCATGAAGCAACGCGATGGGGCGCAAATAGCACTTACCGGCGACCTGACTCGGGTGACCGTAACAGTTTCCGAGGGATTACGACCTCGTCGAGGCGTTACTGATTGATATTGAGGCTGGCTGATGATGCGACATGCGGTATTGATGAATTTTTTTGTCGCGATGTCTTCAAATCACGTGAATGGAGCGCCGGCGGGTTGCTTCGTATTGGGGTGCAGTTTTGCTGTTGCAGCGCGGTTCTGAAGCTTGAGAGATGGGAATTGCCGTCTGCAACCGAAATGCGGGAAGTTCTCAGTTGGTCCGTGCGGGGTCAGCCAGCTGCCAGGGTTGGTTGACTGATTATGCGACAGCTGGTAGATTACCTAATCCGAATGACAGCTTCCATGTTGCTGCTTTTCTCGACCTCCATCCATTTCATCGTTTGCTCTGCCAGACACTGAACAAAGGGGTCAGAGATGCAAACGGCCGTATGAGGTTCGACCGAATGGGCAGCCAACCCGAATGGGCAGCCAACAGAGATCAGTCTGCATTCTTGACCGAAGACGGCCACGGTGGGCATGCAAATTGACGACTCCCAGCATTCAGGACCTGCATTTCAAGCAGAGACGTGCTGCCGTGTTCATCTGCAGTGTCTTCGGCGCTGAGCATCGGACTCAGGTTCTTGACACTCCTGTTTCTGATTACGAGCGAACCTCCTGAGGCTTCATGTTCTCAGAAGCATCACGGGCGGCGTCTGAAGGAATCTCCCGGACCCTCTTTCTGACCATGCGCCCTGTGCAGCCCGGCCTCTCAGAGACATCACGAGAGTTGTAGCCAGAGACAAGATTAGGTGTTCAGAAGACTCTCGAGATTTGGATCATCCTTGACAGGCGCTGGGCTGATGATTTTCTCCCCACACTCCAATGTCTCGAAGACGCGACCCCACCATCGGGAAGCATTTCAGGGGTCTGGGGGTCCTTGACTCCTTTAAAGGGGAAACTGTATCTCCAAATGTCAAAATGAACGTCAAGCATGAACAAGCAACTTCTCCTCCCCTTGCTTGTATCACAGAGAAATCTCACTGCCCGGTTTCAGAACATCTGTCCTCGAATTATTCCTCTAATCAAGCATTTCACTCCTCCATGCCCAGTCATGCATCCAGTCCTCCCTTCACCAGACTCATAGCCAGTGACCAGTGACATTGACGAGTGACCTGCATCGACGATCACTGTAAATTGCACGAGATCCAGCTCAGCAGCCGTAATCTGCAACCAACAACCCACTAAACGGCATCAAGCTTAGCTCCCGAGTGCGGTCCAAAGTCAGGAGGTAGCACAGACGGAAATCGAGGGTCAACCCCCCCCTGTCGACCGCCCAAAGATACAGGGCCTGCCTTGTCCGTTATCGTCCCCTTATACCACAATCAATCCACCACCAACAACACCAAAAGTTACCATCACCGCCTTTCCACCCTCAAAACGAGTTGCATCTGCACACCCCGCCACAGCAACGTATTATATCGAACTGTCAGACCAGTCAAGCATTCGACTGGCTGTCTGTCACAACAACGTCCAAAATGGCCACCAGGACAGACGAAGAGCTGGACCGCGACTGGAAGCCCAACGGCCGTCGACCACAATCGTTCGTCTACCTGGCGCTGATATCCCCCACGCCGACTTGCCTGCTGTGATTCTAACTCTGCGTTTTCTTTCCAGCACAATCGCCCGCTCCTTCTCAGCAGAGCTAATGGACATATTCCGCATCGAGAACAGCGTCGCCGACCTAGACGAGCAAGTCGACAAGCGGTGAGTCCAGTCCCTCTGTCTCCCCTCTCTTCCTCAAACCGCCCCTCCCCCTTTGAGGACACCTCGTTAGGATCAGACAGAAACCAGACCAATGCGACTCCCGAACCTTCACCCGTCATAACATTCCGAAAATAAATCACTGACGTTTTGGCAAAGGAAACAACAACTCTCCACCCAAACCTCCGAGCTCGAGGCTCTCGAGGCCCGCATCCGCGAGATGGAAGCCCGCCTCCAGCAGCGCAACACCTCGCCCAACTCCTCCCTATCCCAGCGCTCGGCCCTGGCCCACGCCCACGCCCAACACAGCGCCGCCTCCCAACGGCTGTCCGGTTCCTCTTCGTCTCATCAACAGCAACAGCAGCGGCGGAGCCCCATCGCCGGTGTCTTCCCTCAGATGGGGGATGAGGGTAAGGCACAACCGCCCCCGCCACTGCCGGAGAAGGACATCCAGGGGAGACAGGCGAGGGCGGCAGCAGCAGGAGGACAGGCAAAGAGTGGTAGTCGCCCAGGCACGGCGAGGCAGAGTCAGCAGGCTGTTCCGGGCGCGCTGCCGCCTACGCCTACTAGTAGTGATGGGGAGGATGCTTAGGCTATCGGACCACGTCAACATCAGGGTTTTTCTTCGGAGCCGGGTTCTCAACGATGTCTGTTCGGCTGATGCGGTCGGCACGAACTCACTGGGCCGGCGGTCTTGCTCGAGACAAGAGTAGGCAGGCAACTCGAATGAAATCAACCCCGACTTCACTGCTGCGACGAACCTCGACAACGGCATCAAACCATCACGACACAAACCAGTTTTCACAGTTTCAGCAAAGAGAGAACCAGCACGCAAACTATCATACCCCAGCATTCGTCCCTGCATTACCAGCCATTCATGCGATTCTCCATCATTCGCTCATTTCTTTGCTCTTCAAGTCCCGCTCGTGGCCTGGCGTTAGGATTTCTTTTTCACTTTCTTCTTTTTCAAGTTCTGTCTACGACTTTAATGTTCGGTTTTTTATTGTCATGTCTATCGGTGGAGAGAATCAATGTGCTGCGAGGGGGCACATTGTGGCCTGGCGGCTGGAGGGAAGGAGACATTGGCATGTGTTTCAGCCGCATGACCTCGACGGGGAGAGCGGCAATGGACAACGGGATAGAGAGCCTCGGGGAGGGAGGGTAGTAAAAGTGTACATACCATCTTTGTAGGGAGTATAACTTTGACGTCATTTTAATGTACAACCAACCCAAGGACGGTCAAGTGGGAAATGTGGTAAGACGGGAAGTTCGCATATAACCGCCACGAGAACCCGGTACATCAATCACCAGAAGAGCCTCCGACAAAGGGCGAAAATGTATAGAATTTCCGTCGATCTATCCGCATTTCTAGTCTGGGCCTCTTCTGCCGTCTCAGATCTTCCATGGTCTGGCGCATTGCATTGACCATGCAATCAGCCGCGAAATAACAGGCAAGCACCCGAAAAATCATTTTCCCCCGTTTTCTTCTCCCCAATTTCCACTCTGAACCAACACCAAATGCAAAAGCCAGCAGAAGAAAAGACGAACCGGTTGTACAGAGACGCATTTGCGAGACCCTTTCAATATTCTGGAGCGGCAATCAAACAAGTTCCCTCCTTCCAAAAAACCGCGGTGGGAAAATGTCTGGAAGTGAACCGTCCGAACTTCTTCCCATCCGGAGGATACAACGCAGGTACGATGCCCAACTCTCAGATGAGGTCCTTGTCGGCAAGTCCGATCTGTCCGTTACCGAGGTCGAAGACGGCGTCCACCGACTTGAGGAAGACGTCGCCGAGGATGCTAAACGGCAGCGCCCCCACGGCCTGCAGGCCGCCGTAGCACAGCTCCGGAGAGCCCAGCTCGCCCATGTCGGTGTAGTTGAGGTACTTCCCCGGGATGCTGACGTAGAAGCCGTTGTCGAATCCCACGTGCAGGTCGGGCAGCGTCGCCCCGCAGGGGTAGACGTAACCGTCCACCGTCGAGTTGTACACGGCGCCGGCGTCGGTCGCGTTCTTGTAGTACAGGTCCACCAGGTCGTCCTGCAGGAGCATGAGGGTGGTGCCCGTGTCCACGATGGCGGGCCACCGGGACTCAAGCCACTCGACGCTGGGGCCGACGTTGAAGCCCGTGAATTTGAACTCCCAGTACTTGCTGTCGGCGACGAGCGGCGTGTAGAGCAGCTCGCCGTGGTACTTGGTGTCGTCGATGCGGCCGAACTCGTACTGGCCGTTGGCGTGCCAGTGCAGGTCGACGGTGAAGACGGGGGCGTCGAGGAGCGGGGTGAGCACGTCGAGGAAGGTGGGGGAGTCCGGGTAGACCTGGCTGGGCTGCGCGTAGGCGAGGCCGAGGAGGCCCGAGAGGACCTCGTCGGTTACCATGGAGCGGGACACGGTGATGGCTGACTCGACGATGACGTCGGGGATTGTGATGTTGCCGAGCAGGACGGTGTCCTTCCAGACTGAACCGCTGGCGAAGCTGCCGTCGCCTGTGAAGATGAATATCAGCTCGTGTTCTCTCTTTTTTTGATCGAAGCGTGGTGGAAGCTGGGAGAGGGGGTGCGCCACTTACCATACATGATCTGCCAGCGGCCTCCAAGCTGGCGCTCGGCCGTGGAAGACGCATTGGGATTCCAGATTTGGCGAGAGCCGTTGATGGCTCCACGGGTCTTGGTCTCGGAGGAAAACACCCAGCTGCGAAGTCGTCAGTGGGCCGTTCTGTCAGCGGGTGCGCACTTGTGATGTTACTCACAGATCAGAAGAGCCGGTATCAAAGTCGAGCAGGACCTCTTGGGGAGGAGTGCCAATCGACACCGGGCTGAGCCACTCGCGATCTTCGGTCTGGTTATAGGCGGCAACCTCGCCGACTGGTAGCACGTCAGTTGGCTGATACATCGGTTCTTTCGCACAAGAAGCTACTTACTGACGCCCTTGTTATTAGCAAGAGCCTTCTCGGCTTCAGAAGTATCGACGCCATATTTGGCCAGAGTGCGAAGCTTCGAACGCGGACCGCTACGCTGGACGGCGGGGTTACGGTGGGCGGGGATGAGGAAAGATCCGGCATTGGTATCGCGCCTGAGGCTGCCGAGATCAAAGGCGGGCGAAGCTGGGTGGGCGGAAACGAGTGACAGGAAGATGGCGACGCAGAGCCAGATGGCCTGCCTCGTGAAGGTTGGGCTGGACATCATTGTGTCGAACGGACGATCTTCAGTACCCTGAGGTTTGCTGATATCAATGTTGGTTTGATTGCTGAGGCGCCGCGGTCGAGGTGGTCGAAACGAAGGTGGTGAGGTTGGTGATGGTTTGGGAAAACGAACGGACGGACCCGTCGAAATAAAAGAAGGACGTGAATCGGAATAAGGGCAGGTGATTCAAAGTTGACTTCTCACGGTCTCACACTTGAAATGTTTGTTGAACGAGAGACACGTCGATGGTTAGGTGATACGTGGAATAGGTAGTGACTGGATGAACGGGGGACTGGTGTCGGAAGAGGAGGGAAAACCAGACGTGATCCGGCGATGAGGTCCAAGTGAGGTGGAGGTGAAGAGAAAGAGAGGATGGGTCTGAAATTTGGCAAGATGAAAGTGCGCGTGATTTGAATTTCAAGTTGTTCAAGTCGAGCACTAGTCTGGAATTCACTTTGGTCACTCGAAGGGCAGGGGCGACTCCCATCTGCCGCCTGCCTGCAGTGGCCGGACCCGGACCATCAGGGTTACGCCGAAGCATGCGGGCTTCCGCACAGTAAAAAGGAGACCCGGAGTGACAAGAGTTTGTCTCAAACGCAACTTGACGCTTCTTCCACTTTTCTGCTTCTCACAAGTCACAACCTCTGCTCTGCTGTGGCCTATATCAACCACGTTTCCGGTAGCCTACCCTTGCCAGATTGGACAGACCTACCGTTACACAGTCCAGCTCACAGACATCGAACAAACGCCGTGAGTGAGCAAGTTGGAGAGAGAGCCGGGTATCCAAGGGTCTTGCCTGTGCGAGTAACGGATGACCACATGCCAGTGGTTACAACAGATGCATCACGCAGGTACTGATCTGTGCAGCCATCATCTGAACAAGCCGCATTTTCCGTTCAGAGGGCGGACAGCTTCCGTCGATGTGGATTCAAGCTTGTTTGCAAGAGATATGGGCACACCGGAAGCAGCTTGGAATACCTTACAGAAATCGCCCAACGGTGCAACGGCAATAGTCGAGCCTCGCCCGAGTCGCGATGTTGTCGTGCGGCTCCAAGTTTACCTAGCCTCCGATCCATTGCGCCACTGATCTGCGAATCCAATCCCATCCCTGCCGCTGTGTCTCGCCTGTGGTCCGGCTGTTGGAACACGCAAACCGTTACCAATGTGGCTTGGCTGTGATCTTGTGCCACCTCCGGCAGATTAAGGTGTGGCACGAAGGACGGCCGCAAAGAATAGGGGGCAATGCCAGATCTGGCACGGAAGCATATGCACTGGGTGGACAAACTCGGAAAACAAGTACCAAATATGGCACTACCGGACACAGAGGCATCCACGAGCGAATGGAAAACTCGCCGACGCGCGTCCGGCATGCCCCGGGACAGGACGTGGCCGTCTGTTCGACATCGCGGGTTCTTGCAGATTGCGCGCCGGCAAGCCAACCCGATGAGATCTGATTGCACCACTTCAGACTCGTCATGTCTCGCGGTCCCTTTACTCAAACAACATGTCAGCCAAATTCGTCAGGTCCATCTTCTTCACCCTCTCATACGAAGCCAGCAGATCCTCAGGCACCCACTCCGCAAGCCTACCACCAGGCCTCCCTGGCCTCAGAGGCAAGTCCTCGTCCTCAGCCCCAGCAAGCATGATGCCCACCGCAACGCCAGACAACCACGCCCAAACCATGCCATTCCCCACAAACCCAGCAGCAATCCACTCCCTCGGTGCGACTCCCTCCCCCTTTTTCTCGGTCCGGCCAGGGACCTTCCTCCCCGTCAACCGGGGATCAAGCCGTCCCACCAACGGGCGACTATCAGCCGTCGTCGCGACAACACCGCTCCACACTTTCCGCGGCTTGCCTTCAGACTCGGCTCCCCATTTGGGTTCAAAGACGGCGGGCATGATACCCAGGTTGTGCGCCACTGTCAGGGTGTCGACTTTGCTGTCGTCCCAGTTGCCTATCATATCCAGCCCTTCCTTTGGAGAACGGGAGTATCCCCCGCCAAGGAGGATGTCGCCAGGTACGCCGTCCTGTGTCGGTCGTTGAGTGACATACTCGAAGCCCATAGATGCGTAAATAATGGACCACGATCGCTGCCCGTTGTAGTCCGGGAAGTCCTTCCCCGGTCGCTGCGAGGACATGTGACACAGCAGGCTGGTCAACTTCTCCCTCAAGACTGGCAGAAGATGTCCCGCATACGCGTTCGTAGCGTGAACCACGTGCCTTGCCTTTATCACGCCTCTGCTCGTCGTAACCCTGAACGGCTTCTCCGCATCACTCTCATCCGTTTCGATCCCCTCCACCGGCGTCCCAGTCTCGATAGCCAAGCTCTCTGGAAAGTCCTCCAGCAACTTCTTCCAGATACTTGTGACGAACCTATAGGGCCATATCGCTCCAGACTTATAAGTAAGCGCCCCAACCACACTCCCATTAGCACCGAACCTCTCCCTCGCCTCCTCCCCCTCCCACACCTGTACCTCAAACTCCGGCACCCACCTCCCAATCTCCTCCACCTGTCCCTTCGCCTTCTCGAACGTCTCGAGATCGATAAATAAATCCACAGTCTCCACCTCCCTCGCCTCCGCCACCCGGATTCCCTCAGCCTCACAAAGTCCCACAAGCGCATCCAAATGCCTTAGCTGAAACCTCACCATCTCCGCTGCACGCCCGGGCGCCAACCCGGCCTTCCTCATCTGCGCAAAGTCCTCGTACGCGCTGGCCTTGATATGACCCCCATTCCGGCCCGTCGCGCCCGAGCACAACTCCCTCGCCTCTAGCACGACCACTTTCGGCACCTTCCCCCCTCTTTTCTCGTTACCATTACTCTTGGACTCGTGGAGCAAAGACCAAACCGTGGCGGCACCCGCGATCCCGGATCCGATGACGACTACATCCGCCTCCCCGGGCAAGGTAGGGGAGCGAACGTCGACGAGCTCGGGGAAGGGCGGGTCGTCGAGCCAATAGGGAGAGGTAGGGTTGGGGACGGGCAGACCCGGATCCGACGTACCGCGGGCGACGACTTCAGCATAGGTCTTTTGCATCTGACGCAGGATGGCGAGGACGGTGCGGAGGGCTTTCCATGCACCGGATACGGCGGAGATCGCGGCGCCCATGTTTCTTGGCGGGTGTTCGAAGTGGAATGGGGAGAACAGGATGGCGGTTGTAATGATTGAGTTATACCTACCTGTATTTTGTGCTTGAGGTTGTGTTGATGGATTCAAAGCTTTAGGAGACAGACTATGGCAAAAACCCCTGTTGCTACTTGAGAAAGCTCTTTTCGCTTCACCGCGTGATGGGGGGTTTTTTTTTTTTGGTCTCCTTTCCCATTTATGCGTGTGAAGGATTCGACAAGGGAAAGCGAAGTTCGAACATACGAGCAGGGGATGACGCAGGAAGCGTTCAGGGTTAGGGTCTTGCTAGTGAACCATTCATTGAGACCGCCTTTCTTTGACCCATACACTCTTGTTCTACCAGCTCTCGTCCAGGGACCCACGGGAACAAGAGGCCATATCATATCACTGTAATTGACGAGATACTACAGAGTGCTGCCGGTTTTGCTCCGTGAATTGCCGGTTAAACATCGGGTTGTAGTCGGGCTCCCAACCGCATGGCATTAAGCGAGTGAACCAGCATTTTGCGAAGCTCTGTACTTCATTCCCTTTTTGCCATGGACACGCCATCGTTTCTCTCGGAAGACGCGTGGGACGCGAACATATCTCCACCCACAACTTGGAAAGCCTTCAAGGAACCCAAGCTGCGAAAGTTTCCCCAGCACGACCAGGCAATCAAGTGGCTAGGTTTTCTCGGTTGCGGTTGGGATGGCCAGGTCTTCGCCGGCCGCTTTGGCAAAGGAGATCCCTCCCGTTGCCTTGAAGATCGCAAGCTTATCTTTTCCCCTCTTGCTTGTTCTTCCGGGTTATGGCTAACATGACATACAGTTTCATCGCAACAAACAACCGTGGCCGGATGAACACTGGTCGTTCGAGAAGGAATGCCGGAATTTGGCCATTATCGAGAAGCTCCAGTGGGCCATCAAGAAATCCGAAAGCGCCCCGAACCAGCGCATCTGTCTCGAAGAGAACCCGCAGAGTCGGAGTGACGCCCGTCGCAATCTGAAAGCCTTTAGCGATGAGGCGCGCCTGTCGTCATCGACGGAACTGCCGAAGTCGTCTGTGCCTTCTCCGCCAGTCCCGCGCATCACCGGCTGCTATGGCTGGACGAAGATAGAGCAGCGCAAGATCCCGGGGGTTCACCCCCCCGTGGGACCACCTCCAGGCGCTGCTATAGACACCGAGTCTGGTTGGAGCTGGGCTCTGGTGTTCGAGTTGGTGCCTGGCGAGAAGCAGGACATCGCAGTCGGCCAGTCTCATCTCGAATTTTTCTACTGGACGGGTTTTGCGATGGAACCATACAGGCTCGAGAATTGGCGGGGCGGGCGGCTGGTGGACTTCAGTGATCTCTCTACTTGTCTCGAGTTCCCTGGCCTATGGTGGAATAAGCACGGTTGGCTCAGGCGAGATGCTGAGAAATGGTTCACTAGCTTGGAGTGGAGCTGGGGTAGAAGGACTAAGTATATCTTGTTTAGGCCTGCAACCGAGGTGGGTGTTGGTCACGAGTCCCATGCATGAAATATTCACTATTCACCTAAAAAGCCTATAATCGTCTGGGAGGAAACATTGAACATGTGTATAAGACCCCCCAAAGTCGTAAAGGAAACCTTACACCTTTCGCTTTTTCGCACTGCTTCCATCTTTCCTCTCTTCTCTCTTCCTATCCTTTCTGTCTTCTTTCCTGATTTCTTGCTTGCCCTCTCTCCTGCCCTCTTTCTGCTTCCCTTTCCCCTTGTCCTGGGATGTTTGTCCGCGGCTCTCGGCTGATAGTTCTGTATCCGGCTCAACCTGCGATGGTTCCCAGTTTTTCCCGCGAAACGAACCCCAAACATGTATCATCTGTGTCGTAGATAGCGAGCCCTTCGTCAATAAATTCCACCTCTCCATCGCCCACATCGTGGCAATAGGCATCCTCATTCGTATCGAACCCCATACGTTCGACGGCCCTCCGTGTGAAGAAGCAAGTCCCCTCGACCTCCACCACGTCGGGATGCCCCCCCCCCCCCCCCGGTCTTCCTCCTCCTTTCCCAGCTTCCTCATCTTCCTCAAAGTCCTCACAATCTTCATTATAATCATCGTTGACTGGCTGAACATACTCCTCAACTTCACAGGGATATGGATCTTCGATACTGTCCTTTGCCCTGAGTTTTTTGGCCGTGTAACCAGAGGTATTGTGTCTGAATGTTCCATCCTGTAGCTGACACCAGGTATTCAACCTGGGGTATCTGGTTTGGATGTCATTCCAGCCCCATCCAGCCATACAACAGAGATAAATCAGACCAAGCCTTATCGTCAGGACGTCCTCCCCCCTCATTAGCCCAGGGAATAGCCTTGTATCTCGGTGGTCTGAAATCCCAGCCCCTACCCGTTTCAACGTAGGACTCAGTGGTGCGCGATTCCGCCGTCAGCGACATGGCCTGGACGGAGGCGGACAACATGGAGTCTTCCGACATGATTCGCTGGTGGCCTCGGCTTCTCATTTCGCGGCTGGTAGCTATGCCTTGGGCAACATGTTCCCTTGTGTATTGGAAAACGACGAGGTGAGCATCGGTAATGAGGAATCCATACCGGACATCCACTTCGTTAGCGTATGTGAGAACTTGCTGGACTGGCTTTTGCCATTCGAGCTTATTGCTCTTGTAGAGATCAGGTGTCCATCTGGCGGATACCTTTGAGTCGCCCGGGAGGAAATTGATGAAGGACCCATCTTCGGCTCTGGCCCCTTCGCGGACGAGTGCCCAGTCGGGGTGAAGACGACTGTCTTCTCCGTATTGGCATCGACCTCGACGACCGAGATTGAGTTGTTGGTCGGGCCTGTAACCTAGTACATGTCTCGCGTGCTCGAGGGCGGCGTCACCGTCGGAATAAGGTCCCTGCCGAGGACTTGATGCTCGAACCCATCCTCATCACCGAAGGTCGAATCAAGCGCCGAAAACTTGACTTTGGCTGGCGGCTGGCTGGCGGATGTTCCCAAGGCTCATTGACCACGGGAAAGATTCTCTTCAGCTTCTTGTGCTGGAACTCGTTCCATGGCATCCAGGATTCGACGTTCAACTAGTGCCTGCCAATGGTATTAGACGAATCTCTAATATTATGTGGGTTCACAGGCGGGTTGGGTCTCGTGGAGGGTCGACAAGATGGTGGAAGGCATCTCGACGGACCGCGCACCACGGCTTTATCATCAACGTAGGTCTTTGTGCAGTTGCTTCAGATGAGCGTAGGTATAATTCTGCAGACTCATAAACCGAGAGAGAAACCATTGTCAGACCTCGCACTACATCGCTGCAAGGACATTGGAGTTATAAGTGTCTTCACACTTGATGCATGCATGTACAAGTTGGTGCCCAAGGCGACAAGCCATCTGACCTCCTGTTGGCATATTCCTGGGACTATGTATAGTACTGCAGAGCTCCGTGCCTGGCCACTTAATGGGCCGCAGGATGAATGTGTGTGTGTGTGCGTGTGAACCAACAGACAGACGGAGTGGGCGCTGATGGCACGGCCGTTGAGATCAATCCGAGGCTGCCAGTTTCTGGCCCAAAGAAGGCTAGTTTCAGACCTCTTAAATCCTATAGACAGTATCATACATACAATCACCAGACTTAGTACTCTCTCTGTGTTGAAGTCTTTCCAGGACAATCTCACGATGGCGTCCTTGGGTCGTCTCAAGGCCTTTCCACTCAAACTCGAGTTACTCTTTCCGATCATGTTCTCGCGTCATGAGTTGATGGCGCTAAACCACCGAGCGTTGGAGGACCCTCTACAAACGAGGCTGTTGGCTCTAGCGTTCATTCGTTACGGCATCACATGCAGCGTGACGGGTCAGCATGAGGAAGACAAGTGTTGGACCGCGACCGCCGACGATCATTCCCTGCCAACCGACTTGGAGAGCCTCACACCTGTTAATCGACTTTCCCAACCGAGCTTAGGTTAATTCCACTGGACATCGCCGTCCAGTTAGTTCAGTTAGCTGTAAACTTTAGTCTCGTGCCAAATGTACACTCTTCTCAGTCTGCGCTGCCCAGACTCAGAGCTCGGTGACATGTTTTTAGTATGCCGGCAGCCGCTATTCCGGACCTGGGCGTGAGCTGTATACCCTGAGATACAGTTGTTCATTCTGTATGATTGAGTGGTCTACGTCGAGCTTAGGGTATGATGCTGCCGTCCGCTCCCACGCAACGTTTCTCCGGCCGCGCCCGCTCATGGCAACAGCCTCTTTGGCGTGCGAGGATAATACGAGGGTCAATTGACTGCAGATGGCTTCATCAGTCCACCAGAATCAGGCATGTGTGTTGCCGAAGCACTGTGGATTGTCATGTGCCAGGATTAGCACGAACATATCTATCTGAAAATAAGGGTACAAAATGTATGCGAGCCACACGTGAGTTTTGCTGACAGAACCAGGGGGCGGACGGGTATGATAGACAGACTCATCTCCATGACGCAGCAGCACAAGGGGGAATGCCGTATCCAGAGAAGAAGGGAAAAGCAAAACTAGTTACCAAACCCAAGCGTAACCAAATCGCCCATCTGAATCCCTTGAAACTCATTGACAGTCCCGTAAGCCGAATCGCGGTTGCTGACCGACGCGCACCCGTCATCATCAGACCTCCCGGCCAGGATATCCTGGAAATCGAACTGCTCCGCACCAACAGCACCAAAGTTGTAATCATAAGTAGCTTCAAACGTGTAGTTCGACTCGCCCGACAAGTCGAAAGCCGACAGGTCGATCAACGGCTGTTGCTGCTGCTGTTGCTGTTGCGGCTGAACGCAAAGAACCTCCTGCGGTTCAGGGGTGGCCAGGCCCGAATCCGCGGATCGCGGACTAGCCGGCTGCGAGGTTGAGGACTGCTGCTGCTGCTGCTGCTGGCTGCGTGGGAACTCGACAACGCGCATCGCCTGGAAGACGGCGTCCGCGGCCATGTTGAAGTACTTGGTGCGCAGCCGCTTGCTGACGCCCTCGATCTCCTCGTCCGCGTCGCGCTCGATGGCGCGGCGGACCTTGGGGAAGTAGTCCGTCCTCAGGAGGTATGCGACGTGGGACATCCCCTCGGGCAATTGGTGCTTGGAGGAGGAGGACTTGGCTTCTTCGTCTTCGTAGTCTTAACCTATGTGTCAGTGGCGAGAGCCTTGAGAGGAACGGGGGCAGTGTAGGGAGAGGTGAGGTGACATACATGGTGTCGGAATGACGTCGTCATCGGGGAAGAGGATGCGGTACATCGACTCCCATTTCTCGCGTTCGGTCGGTGACCCTTTCAGCCGGGCTTTGAGCTGCTTGTGCTTCGCTTCGTCGATGCCGTCGGCCGGGCCGTGATTCTGGTTAAAACAGTCGGTCGATGTGCGGACGTGGTCGAAGAGGTCGGGATTGCTCTCAAACGGGTGGTTGCACATGGCGCAACTGAATTTTGGCATCATGTGCCTGCGCCAGAGATGCTCCCTGTAACGATGTCAGCAATGGGTGCGAAGAAGACACAGAGCGATCGGTGGCTTGCTCACTTGACTCTATGGACACTTGTGAACCCCGGCCCAGGGCACGTCCTGTGATTGCGGTACCTTACCGGATCGTGCTTGTAATACGGACATGCAAACCTCGGATCCGGCTTCGCCTTCTTATGCAGTTTGCCTCCTCCCTCTTGGTCACTGTCCTCCTCCTCACCGACTCCACCACCGTCGCCATGAAGCTGTCTCTTCTTTCCGCCAGGCGGTGCCTGACCGGTTGACTGCCGTCCTGAGATCCGATCGGCGGACCGCTTGGTGCCACGACCGCCCTCACCGCCGTTGTGAGTGACGATACCGCACACCTCAGCGAACCACTTGTACACGGTCCACCGGAACAGGAACATGCTGCCGTCGACGATCTCCCGCTTGCGGCGCGCGAGCGCGTCCTCCTCCGTGTCGTCGTAGTCCGATTCCGGGATGGTGGCGCGGCTGCTGAAGTCGGTCTCGTGCTCGGCGTCCGAGTCGCTGCAGTTGCAGCTGTCCGAGCACGAGTCCGACTCGGAGCCGGGGGCTGGTGAGTAACGCATGTTGTTCACGGTGGAGGAGGTTGTTCTCGGGGAGTTGCCATGACGGGTGTGCTCGATGCCGGGGCTCGCACGATGGGAACCCGGTGGGGGACGTTGCTACGCACTTGTCAGTTCGGTCGGTACAGCAGGTGGGAGAAAGAGAGAAGATGGACCTACAGTGCTCCGGGAGGTGTTCTGCGGCGAGGTAGCTTGACCGGCGGATCGTGGAGTGGTGGTAGAGGATGGTCTTTTTGTGACCATGCTTCGACGAGGGGAGGACTGGGCAACGTATTTGCTGGGGATGGGCGCGAGCGAAGAGCGTGGAGGGCCTTTGTGCAGGGTGACGGGTTCCGTCCGGAGATGCTTGAAATCCCGAAGGTAGAGGGTAGTATATGACAGGCCGGAGAACTGGTAGTTGATGGATAAGACGGGGACTGCATGGGTCATAATGCAAAGGCGCTAATCGCAGGTATGGCGCATGGACGACGAAGTCATGTCGGGTGAAGCCAAGGATCAAGGTGGTGTCAGGGGCTTAAGCTTGTCAATAAGACGGGGACTGCATGGGTCATAATGCAAAGGCGCTAATCGCAGGTATGGCGCATGGACGACGAAGTCATGTCGGGTGAAGCCAAGGATCAAGGTGGTGTCAGGGGCTTAAGCTTGTCAAGACGAGGCTCTGAAGAGGAGTCGGCGCGGAAACACAACAGTTTTCTGGGAGGCTGGAACCGAGACAGGAGCATTGACAGTTGTTGGTGCGATGGGCTTGAATAGGGACTAATCTCAGATAGGGTCATCGTCAGCCATGATGTCTATATATGCTCGTTTCGAGGCTGCGCAAATGCGCGGATGAAGTGGAGGGGCTCGACTGAGCAACGACGAGAATGCTACGCAATTCTCCAATCATTCGTGCATACACTGTGCTTCTCCGCGATTGAGCATCTCGAGGGAGCGACCATAAGGCTGTCGAGCTTCGCGTGGGACTGGCCGATAACAAGCAGAGGACGGCACGAGATAGGCTAGACCCAGATGCACGACATCTCCTCGACTTTGTGTCCGGCCATGATAGGACGGCCCGGAGAGTGCGGGATGGCGTGCACTTGCTCAATTGCGAAGTTGTCAGCAGGACCATAAGAAGCCGGCCGGTTGCCTTTTCGACTTGACGTCGTGTGGCTTGCGAACCGCGAGATGCTGCGTCGAGCCGAGCCAATCGGACTGGCGTTGGACTCGGGAGGCAACCGGCTCCGGCATTGACGTACATTTATGTCATGCAGGTTGGGAAATCGGCGCAGCTCGCTGTCGCAATACCCTCGCGTTGCGCTTGGTGACGATCTCGAATGGGACCCAGACCTCCGGAAACTACCCCTGAGGCGGCTCAAGTGCGAGGATGATATACTGACAAGCCCGACGCGCCGAAAGACAAAGTTGCCTGAAGTGCCCTGACGAGGCTGAGGCCTTCAAGAGGAGCGTCATGGCGACTACTCAGTCTGCTCAAGTGCGAAGAGTCGAGATAGATCCATGGCGGCGACGAAATCAGGAGTATAAAACCCGGAAGACTGGAGGAGGGCAGGATGTCAGTTCAGAGGCAACCAAGACATCGCGAGAACTCATCTTGAACACAACATATCGCCATCATCTAAACCAGGCCAACTTGCTGCATATTGACTGCATCCCCGATCCGAAATGTCTCAGAAGACGAGCATCACATTCCGCGTGTCAGGAGACGAGTGAGTGCGTCCCGTCCAGCATGGCTCCAGCAAATCACTGACAGATCACAGGTCTGCTCCGCGGGGAATCTCCCCGTCGCTCGAGGAATATCTCAAGAGTGACGACAACATCGTCGACAGGCTTCAGAAGGGCCCAAAGAGCAGTGTGGAAAGACTCGCCAAACTCAAAGATCAGCTCGAGCAGCTGTCTGGGACAGTGGCCGGCAGTAACGGGCAATCTGGGAACACCCAGTCGTAGCTCACGACGTTATCACTTGATGATCAGAGGGCTGAGTGGCCAGTCTGACTGCGATGCAGACTTGAGGCGGCCGGGGTGGGAATGACCATCAGATCGAGAGCTGGTGGTCGAGATAGAAGCGTGTCTGTATCTGGGCTATGTACGATATCTACGACGGGACGTTAGTGTACAGAACAAGGTTAAAGATCGGGAGGGTCCTCTCATCTCACATCATCTCGGAAGATTGGTAGCTTGCAGGGTGATTACCGGTTGATTGGCTGATCAAGCATTGCATGCGAATGCGACTTGACGACGGCCTACCATGATGATGGATATACGAAGTACGAACGAGACCAGATTATCATCTCGGCCAGTCTGGGCAGGCCACAGCCGTAATTGGACTCCGCAATCAGGTCCAGGGGTCCGGTCGAAGACTCTGGCGACAAGTGTCCCTGTTGTACATGGCAGGTAGAGCCACAACAAAAAGAACACGCTTGTTTGTGGTCTGGTGCATGCAATGTTTTCGAGGCAATGAGCGGTGTTGTCTGGTCGGTTTCAGGAGTTGACAAGGGTTTGGTGTGAAAGTCTGTTGCTGTGAAACCGATAAGGATCCTTATCGCTAGCGCATTCTCTTCCAAGAGCGCTCGAGGGGGCGAATCAACGGCACGTGACTGTCAATTATAGTCGCCAGGCCTCGGTCGGCTTAAGCTCATAAGGTTTAACAGTACGAAGCTAGCGCCGCAATAATTTCCACTTGCTGCGGAGTGCGCGATTGACTTGTGAATCTTGGCTGGGGTAAAAGGATTTTCGTACGTAAAATAACCCCTCTCCGCGAAATGGTTTCGTCGGAAACCGGCGCGTCTCCCTCTTCTAATGACAGCAGCTTGTTTGACACCTGATACTAGTAGTACTAGTAGGCGCCGAGGAGGCAACTGAGACTGAGATCAGGAGGAGAATGAGGAGAATGAGGAGACGCCAAGGTGTCCCCCAGGTTCGATATGCTTTGGTGTGCCTTGGGGGAGGCGATATGAGGCAACATCGCGGCGAAAAGGACATGAAGCCAGATGCACACGCACGAGATGGCAGCTCGATCAGGGTCGTGTGCATCAAGTCATCAACCAATCGAAGGGGTTAGAGACAATCCTGGTTATGCATGGAAGCACATCCAAAATCGTCTCGAACGTCGGATACCCCGTGGGCCAAGAATGTTTACCCATGCCTGCAGAGCTATAGGGCCGGAGGGTGAACCCCTCGTTCGAACAAGATGTACGACGCCAATACGACGCCAACGCAACGCCATGCCTTTTAGATTCGGGTACCGTTTCGGACGCGGAAGGTGACAAGAAATACCAAGGCCGACCAAGACATCACCAAGCAACGCCCAGCCCAGATAACAGCCCCCAAGACTTTTGACGATGCACAGTGCAGTACCAAGACACGGTTGCCACCCGCCAGAACCCGCCGGCCTTTCTAGGCAATCCTTGTTCGACCAAGCACAAACGGCCATCCTGGGCTGTCGGCTCGCCAAGCTGCTATGCTCGGTGAACAACAAGATGATGGGTGGCATGGAATGAGGGCCGAATGACATGTGCTGCAAGATTGGCCAGGAGATTGATACCGATATGCGAGTATGCGACCAAGGACTAGTAGTAAGAGGAGGAAAGTACTGTGGTACCTTAGGAGCTGATCCCCGGTCCTATCTAATCCTATCGCAAGACCCCCAGTTTGATGATCCCCTGACGATGGATCCCCTCCAGTCTCTCCCTCCGGTCCCTCGGGCGGCATGGTACCTAGCGGGAATGGTTGCAATGGTTGGTAGCTCGATGATCGACCCCCCGGTCTGGGTAAGAGAGGAAGGTTGTATGGGAGCTGTCTCGACACATATAACCATGGCCCGGCCCCCGGCAACGACTGCTGCTTCGAGTTGAGCCTCCTCCTCCCTCTCAAGGACCGCGACTATTTCCACATCTCTTCACCCCTTCACCATGTCGGACACGGAGAAGAACCTCAAGTACGTTGGTGACTCGGCTGTCCTAGACGCCGCACCCGTTTACGAGCGTGGTGACCATGCCGTCGTCGGCGCCATCGACGACACCAACAACAATGAGGACTACTACGGCCTCAACCGCTGGGGCCGCCTGGGCGTCACGCCCGAGTCCTTCAAGCGTCGCGTCGATACCGATGCCAACAAGCACAACAAGCTCAACCAGACCATGAAGGCCCGCCATCTGCACATGATTGCCATTGGCGGTTCTATTGGTGCAGGTCTCTTCGTCGGTACCGGCTCTGCCCTCCGCAGAGGTGGCCCTGCCAGCTTGATCATCGATTACATTATTATCGGGTATGTTGATGAGAACAGACCGAAGACGCCTTGTCGTTTGGCTTGCGCTGACCTTCTTCCAGTATCATGATGTTCAACGTTGTGTTCGCTCTTGGTGAAATGGCACTCCTCTATCCCGTCTCCGGTGGTTTCTATACCTTGGTCACTCGTTTCGTCGATCCGTCCTGGGGTTTCGCCGTAAGTTGCTTTCCCACCGCAAATGAGCACCACTACAATACCAATGTCCCAATCTCGAACATGCAGTCGCTAACGCCGACCACGAATAGATGGGATGGAACTACTTCCTCCAATGGTTCTTCATCTTGCCCTTCGAGATCGTCGTCGCATCCTTCACCATCAACTACTGGACGCAAGGCAGCGTGAACCCTGCCGTCTTCATGGCCGTCTTCCTCGTCGCCCTGATCATCATCAGCGCCTTTGGCACTCTCGGCTATGCTGAGGAGGAGTTCCTCTCCAGCTTCATCAAGCTCTGCGCCATCGTCACCTTCATCATTATCGGCATCGTCCTCGTCTGCGGCGGCGGTCCCGCCAGCGGCCGTTACGGCGAATTCTGGGGCACCAAGCTCTTTGACGAGCAGCCCTTCAAAAACGGCTTCAAAGGTTTCTGCTCCGTCTTCGTCACCGCCGCCTTCGCCTTCGCCGGCACCGAGCTCATCGGCCTGGCAGCCTCCGAGTCCAAGACGCCGCTGCAGACCCTCCCATCTGCCTGCAAGCAGGTCTTCTGGCGCGTGACCCTCTTCTACATCCTCTCTCTCCTCATGGTTGGCCTCCTCATCTCCGCCGACGACGAGGGTCTCATCGGCACCGAGGCCTTCGCCAACTCCCAAGCCTCGCCCTTCGTGCTGGTCGGCAAGTACGCCCACCTCTACGGCTACGACCACTTCATCAACGCAGTGATCGTCATCTCCGTCATCTCCATCGGCCTCTCCGGCATCTACGGCGGCAGCCGCACCCTCACCGCCATGGCCGAGCAGGGCTACGCGCCCAAGCTCTTCAGCTACGTCGACCGCGCCGGCCGCCCCCTCTACTCCACCATCCTCGTGCTCGCCGTTGGCTTCCTCGCCTTCGCGGGCACCGAGCCCAAGTCCGGCCAGGAGCTGTTCGACTGGCTTCTCGGAATCTCCGGCCTCGCGGCCCTCTTCACTTGGGGCTCCATCTGCCTCGCCCACATCCGCTTCCGCATGGCTTGGAAGCGCCAGGGCCACACCATGGACGAGATCCCCTTCAAGGCCGTCCTCGGCATCTACGGCTCCTACCTCGGCCTCGGCCTCTCCATCCTCGTCTTCATCGCGCAGATGTACGTCGCCATCTGGCCCGTGGGCGGCGGTCCTGACGGCGGCGAGCTCAACGATGCCGCCGGTTTCTTCAAGACCTGCCTTGCCTTCCCCGTCGTCATCGTCTTCTGGATTGTCGGTTACGTCTGGAAGAGGCCCACGTTCCTGACCATCGACAAGATCGACCTCGACTCTGGCCGTCGCGAGATCGACTGGGAGCTGCACAGGGCGATGGAGGAGAAGAGGGCGCGGGCCAACATTGCCATGAAGGTTGTTTATAAGCTCTTTTAGGGGTGCTTCCAGATCCGATCGCGGGTCGAGACATGTCAATGCACACTGTCAATTGCTTTGCTCACACACACTGAGGTCCCAATACTGCTTGACATTTGCATCTCATCGTGGATGGTAGTTAATGTAGTTGGAATACCCTATTCAAATCTACTATGTTCTTCAACCACCTGCTGCCTGCTTTTACTTTAGTACTCACGACCGCAAACTTGATGAATTGTCCATGCTCACCGATCTCACCGTCATCATAGCTTACAACCTTACATCTCTGTGATCCTACCTGTCATCATATCGCCGCGCGATCTCCACGATTCCGTGTCAGCCGGAGATACAACCTCCCTTTCAGGAAGCAAGTTCAACCTTATCTCAACCTCACCGTCGTATGTAAGGCAAGGAAGTCTAATGTGTAAACTCGCCTAGTTTCGCGCATCTGTAGTTGCTCATCCAGTCTCACCGTGTGGCCCATACCCCAACAATCTCGATGACGCCCTCATTCTTCCCCGCGACACACTAGTAGGTACAGACACACGTTCGTACGCCAATACACTTGGCAATGCCCGCACAAACCCGCAGCTGACCGTCAGCCCCGCCGCGCGACGAGCGACCTACCTTATCAGGCGAGAGGCGCAGGCGATATCGTAGTATCAGGGGCCAAGACTTTCCAGGCATGTTCTCTGCATCCTTCCATACATTGGCGTTGCGTCCTTCCCTGGGGGCTTCCCTGGGGGCGGAAATGATAAGGAGTCCCTCCATCGCATATAGGCAAGGTAAAGGTACATTGACATTGGGGGATTATCTCCGACGGCACAGACTAAGGTAGGTACCTACCACACTCCGGAGTCTTGGATCTTGTGGACAAGATCCCCGCGAACAGACCCCAAACCCGAAAGACACACAATTTCCCCGGACCCCAACAAAACCCCGCGCGGAGGTGCCGATGGAAGCCGGGGAAGGGACGGAACCAATACCGTTAGGTAAGGCAGGGGCGGAAACGGGTAGCCTCGGTGAGGCTAGGCGAAACATGCTCACCGAACGGTGGCGTTGATCTAAGTGCTAGTCTAGTGGCTTGCCCCCTGGTCAATATAGAGTTTCATCGGGTAACCGGAAACACCCCTGAACGTACCACAGTACGTTGTTGGCGTCGCCGCCCGGCGAACTGTTCTTGACACGACAAGGATGCGGTTTCTTGCAAGCAGATCTACCTCTGGCCTGGGCTGTTGTTTGCTTTGCCCAACCCGCTGGGCTCTCCAGATCAACCTGTTCACGTCCAAAGACACTGGCCTGTACTGCATTTCGATGCATGTGGGAGGATCACAACCCGGGTACCCAGTGTCTCAGGGTTGGGGCGTTGTTATTGTCAGGCGATGTTGTGATGTTGTTGAGTCGTCGGAACATCGAATCATGAACTTGTATCAGTATGAACGCCTCCCTATGAAGTGTCACAGCATGTCGCAGTGCAGTGAGTGTCGCTAACAATATACTTCACATGATGACCTTCTCTGGATGTGACCGATCTCTCCTGCATTGGACACTTCGTCCCGGTCACAGATATCCCTCACACAAGTAGCTCTGCTCATTCAGATAGACCCCGACTCCGTCCAAGACCCAAGGTCAACCAGCGGAACCATCGACGGCCGCCCATGCGCGCACTGGAACGGAAAGACGCAGTCCGCAAGTCGGAGTACAAGCTCCTGACACTGCTCTTTGGAGAGGTAGTCGTTGAACATGATCGCGCTGCGGCAAGATCTGGAATTGATCAGATCGAGAATGCCCTGCGGACAGCCGTGGAACCTCCGCACCCAGTCATTCTCCTCCTTGCGGGTGACGGCAGTGTGTCGTCTAGGTCCTGTGTTAACCGCCAGTTCAGGCTCGTCCACAAGCCGCCAAACTTCCTTCCGTACCAGTTCAATGAGCAGCCGGGGCTCCAGCCTGCATCTTTCCAGGATGCTCGGTGGCAGACTTCTGATGTTCACCTTCGCCTTCCTTTGCTGGTTTCTTCCAACGGGTTGGACTTCGTACACGACACCCCAGTACCCAAAGTGGTGTTCGAAGCGTGCTAGAAGGCGGCCTTCTTGTTTGGAGAGCTCGAAGTGGATGGGCTTCTCTAGTTCGTCTGTGTTGGCGTGAAGGTCCCCGCCGTCCGAGACGAAGTACTGCCTCTGTAGCTCCTCGACTCTACACCTCTCGTCCGCAGCGTGCTGATCGATGAGTACCAGTAGTTCCCCGGGGTCGCTGCTACCAGTCCCCGACTCGCTTCTTGGTGTGGCGGCGGCTGTTTGCAGCTTCAGCTTGACGAGGATGAATTTTGAGTCGACCTGGTTGATGACTTCGGCCTCGCGCAGGGCCTGTTTGGAGACCCGCCCCGAGAACTGCAGCATAGACGTCTCCGACACGTCACCGAATCTCAGATGTCCGCAGTTGGTGGAGACGCCTCCAGGTATCTGCTGAGCAGCCGCTTCTACGGGGTCCGGGATCTTGGGAATAGGTGCCTCCGATGAACCGTATGCCGGATTCTGCCAGTCAGCCAGCATCTCCTTGATCCACGGAGCAGGTTCCGCTCTCGTCTGCCCTTGCGCATCAGCAGATGGACGAAGAGATATGCGCTTCCCAGCAGTAGAATCCGTCTTCACCACGAAGCCGGTCCGGCTGTTAATCATAGACCTGACTCTTGATATTGGATCCACCCAGACAACGGTTTCTCTCTCTGGTAGTCCAGCATCACCCTGTTTCATACTTGGCGGCGGCGCAGTCTCTAGCGTCGACTTGCTTTCAAGAGTTGCTGCTGGCGCAATGTCACCGAAAGGCTTCCGCACTAACCTCCCCGTGCTGTCTGGAAGCGGTTCCCTCGGCCTTTCTGTCGGCTGTGACGCAGGTCGTATCAGATCTGCTGCAACCAGGGGTCGTCCTACTTTCACTCTTGACCATCCATCGAAAGGCGATTCTGGTCTTCCGCCTGGCATACTCTTCGTGCTTAGTGGTGTAGAACGTCCCGACGTTTTGCCTGAGCTAGATACCAACTTCAGGTGATCCTTTACCAGCGGTGAGGAAGCTCGGCTGCTTGCAATTGTCGAGCCGATGCCAGCCCCTGTTCCTTCTGGTTTCGTAGAAGGTTGATGGAGAAGGCTGTTGAGGGACTTGGGCCGGAAGTGATGCTTCTTTAGAAACTGGAAAGACAACGCTCGCAGGAGGTTCGTGATGGCCGTCAGGTCCGCCGATCGCCCATCCAAGATGTCCTCAACATCGAGTGCTTGCTTCGTCGGCCTGTCATCAAAACGGATCTGGAGGGCAAATATAGGCCATCGGTCGACCCCTTTTCTCGCTTTGAGGTCCCTGATTCTGAAAGAAGTAATCTTCTCTTTATCGGCGGGGGCCTCCTCGTCACTTTTGCCCTCTATGACACCGAAAGCAGAGTTGGCAAAGACGTTGTTGACTTCCTCATACAGCACGTTTGCAGAGTGGTCGTTTAGCAGAGGTTCAATACCGATTGACATGAATTGGAGACGTTTTGTCGCGGTTGGTGCAAGGCAGATGCAACCGCGGACGGAAGCCCCGAACCCACGGGCTCCAACCTCAACCCAGGAATTAGCTTCAAGATTGTCGTACAGTGAAGCCTGAGCAAGTAGTTTTGGGAGACGTCCCAAAAGCGGGGGAGTGTTTTGGCTCGACTCCTTGGTACGTAAGGTTACCACATTGGAGCTCGATGCATCCCTGATAGCCACTGTCACCTTGTCTGGCCAGACAAGTAGAAGACCGACGATTGACAGAATCAAGAGTTCGAAGTCTTTGGCCGCCCCGGACTTTTCGATCTCCAGTGCTCTCTGTTTGACGCGGACAGGCATCGAGCCGAAGAGGTCGCGTACAGTGACTCTCGTTCCATGTGGGAAAACAAGAAGCCGCTGCTCGGGTAAAGCGGGCGTGTTTCGAGCCACAACTGTGGAGTTGTGGATAGACAGCGAGTTGTGTGAGCGATGTTCATGGTGATGAGAAGTAATGGATAGCAGAGAGAGGGCGGCCACGGATGCCAAGAATGCCCCCTGAGATCCATGGAAATCAGGGTCGGGAGGATATTTTGAGGTATCTAATGCTGTTAGCAGGTGTGTCATGGCTTGTAGGAAGGCTGCCTTACAATGCAGTTTTCCTAGCCCACCGACTTCCAAGAACTCGGTTGGAGCGATGCCCAATCCATTATCTTCGACCGAGCAGTTTCCTCTTCGATAGTCGACCGATATGTTAATCTTAAGTGCCTTTGCATCGAGCGAGTTTTTGAGCAAGCCAAGGATGACCGAGTTAAGCGAGGTGATGGCTATTGACGACTTGATTTGAGCAACAATATCTGGGGGAAGTTGCTTGATAGACATGGCGGTAGTGTTGGAGGAGACATCATGCTGCTGCTCCCTAAGAGCCTTTCTGTTTCAAATTCGAAGGAGAAGTAAGGTAGCAAATAGGCTAGAGCTGAAATAAACAAGGCAGGTCTGCCCCAGTTCTGAAAACCCCAAATCCGATTGATGAAAGTTCATGCAGATAGAGAACCTGGAAGTTGAACTTTGAAGAGGTCGAATCTGGGGAAGACTTACATAATCACTTGATGTGGGTCTGTGCTTCTTTGCAGGCAAGGGTTTTGTCGTGGTTGCAGTTGAGACCAAGAAACCCTGAAGCTTCGGGACCCCAGTTTCGTTAGCCTGATCATGGAAGTCATGGAGTGATCCAACTTCAACATTCGCCAACATCGAACATCTCGACCCCTCTTCATTCACTCGACAGCTGTTGATTTCTCTGCACAAATCTGCTGTTTGCCAAACATCAAAAGACGATTGAACCCCGGCTAGAATCCTTGACAAACACGCGTCATCGCCCCTTTGTTGCCGTCATCCGTCGACAGCCTTCTCTGACTTCCCACTTGCTTCCCTCCAGGTCCTCCTCCACTTGTTTGCATGACGAACGACACCACATAAGATAGACCGAGATTCGACATACATCGGACAGCAACGCTTTATCCTTTGCTCTTGCAGAACAGCAGCATCAGTCCCGCCTCCACCTTCCTCAACCCCGTTCCTCGAGGCTATGCACTCACCTGCATCGCCCATTATGACCGAGACCCCAGTTCAGCCTCATGGTAACGTCTCCCACCAGTTTTCTATTTTCCAGCCTCGGAACAACGTCTACACTGTCCCTGAAAGCAAAGCCATACTCTCGCCATGCCTTTCCGCAGCAGACGTTTCTCTGCCCCCCCGGCTATCCCCATCGACAAGACTAATAAGACATCAGAGCGCTCAGGCCGTCGTCGACCCTTCTCCAGCTTGATGAAGAAGCTGGCCAACTTCAAAGCCGTCTCTTCCAACGACGCCACCCGTCAGACCACCTCCTCCAAGCGCAACCATGTCAAGACGACGCCAAAGTCGAAGCAGTCGAAGAAGAACAACCCATATCCCCAGTCCGGAAGGATAGGAACCAGCGAGCAAGAGAACCACGGGCGCTATTCGGCGTCGACGGCCAGGAGTACAAGAACTAGTGCTACGTCCCTGGCGCGTGACGACTCGGTCCGGTCGTCGATAGAAGAGGAGGATCTACGTGCACCGCCGACCGCCGGCGGCAGGTCCATGGCACCAACCATATCAACCGAGAACGAGACTTCAAGATCAACCGCCCCGTCTCATGGCGCCTCATCCATCACCGGAACCAGCCGGACAGCAAATGGTGGCGTCGACTTCCGGAGAGGCGGCGACAGCACCTTTTCGTCTCCAGCACCCTCTGTGCGCTCCCTCGCCACGACCCTTACCACCATCCAATCAATGGCCCAGAACAACAACACAAACCTGGCACCTTCCAACCAGCAACAGCCGACTGGACACCACAACCTCTCTAACTCGCAAGTCATCCACTTCAACCAGCCCTTCCCAACCAACTCGCCCGCCTCCGCCATCCCCGCACACCTCACACCTTCAACGTCCAACAACCCAGGCCACCCCACAACCTACTCCTCCGCCACAGCCAACAATCTGCTGACCGACAACGCCTCGATCCTAACACTCGCATCCTCCTCTAAGCGTCGCCGTCGCCGATCCTTCGACACCGACGCCTCGGTCCGCGCCCTGGCGCCTTCCTCCCTCTTCGGCGGCAGCCGCGAGTCCCTGCCCCTCAGCGTCCTCAGCGCAACCGTCGACGGTGCCGCAGGCCCAACCACTCCCGGCATATACAGCACTCGTGGTCAGCCTGCTGCGGAGAGGACGAGCATATACTCTGCCTCTGGCATTCTGGCTAGCGAGCGTAATAGCTACTACGCCAAGGCTAGCGTCGGACCGGCCGGAACGGGTGATGGTGCAAGTGTCAGGAGCGGACTACTCGGACACGGTCGTGCGGATAGCATAAGTGGGAGTATTGGTGGTTTAGGTGCGACCAGCCCGCTTGCTAGTCCTAGGGAGATGGAGGGCGAGGATGATGATCATCATCGGCTGAATGGTCTAGGTCTGCATGGTCAAGGTGAAGGAGCGGATGGCGTGGACCGCGAACAGAAGGACTAGAAAGTCTTGCTGGATTGTTGAGGATTGGCGAGATCATGGCTTCGCATCCCAGAGGGACATATGTTACCCTTATCTTATGTCCCTGTGTTATTATACCAAGGTCGGGATTGATGGGTTGGCGTTAGTGGCTTGCTGCGGTCCGCAGAATGGGAGAGGGTGTTCTTCATGATATCACGGATGGAATGGACGAAGGAGGAGGATCAGGCAACAAGACGGCATTACGGCAATATTTACAACAAGGGAGCAATGGGGTGGTATGGTTCACGAGCAAGCGTCTCGGGGTACGAGGTTTCAGCTGGTTATCAAGAGTGTCCAGGACAAGAACTCGGTAGATTACAGGTCGACAAATTATGATACCCCATGCCTGCTCTTCTTACTTGCTCTTCTTTACCTTTCCTTTCGACTCTTCAAAACAGCCTTAGTACGGTAAAGGCGTCATATCCAACCCCTGAACAGAGAACTTGAACGAGTCGTTTCTACACGCAAATGTTAGCTCACCACCCAACAAGATGTTCGTACCGGGATACTGGTATATATACCTTGAATAGCTCCCGGCAACATCCAAGTCCAGCCGTCCTCTGACACAATCATCAAAATCCACATCGGCATAGATAATCCCATTGTCGTCCTCCCACTGCGGTCCGGCAAGGACATCGCCAAACGGCGAGACGATACTCGATCCACCGCGCGACACGAACTTGGCTGCCACCCCGTTTGTCGTCTTGGCCGTCTCCGCCTGCGTGCGTACCTGCTTAACGATATCCTGCCTCGTAGTCGTGGTAGTCGGCGTCTTCTCGGGGAACGGGTTAGTAAAGGGGTACTCCGTCGCGTCTTCCTCGGCTATAGCTGTGGAGCACAGCACGATCTCGTTGCCGTCGCCGTCAAAGACGGACTGGCGCCTCTTGCTCTTCGTTTTCTTCAGCGAGGGTGAGGGGAGCGCGATCTCGTGGCCTTCTTCCGTCACGCAAGACGTGCGGCGTCGTTGGGGCTTTTCCTGCGGTTGCAGGTCGTGGCCGTTTTGCTCATGGTGGGTGCCATTCTGGTGCCCGTTGACAGCCACATTGCTCTTGTCGGTGCTACCAGATTCTGCGGGCTCCTTCTCGCGGACGCACATGTTCGAGCTAACCACGAAACACCGCCCTTCGATACCCACCGTCCGCATGAGGGACAACCAGGCGTCCCTCGCGTCCGCCGTCGGGGCGAGGTAGAGGTTGATGTTCTGCGCGTACAGCGACTGCCGCAGCAGGGGCATGTAGTTCTCCCAGCAGATGGCGGCGGCGAGGTTGATCTTTACACCTCTGATAACGGTCGACACGGCTTTTAGTGTTGCGGGTGAGCCTTGGGCCCAGATTAGGCGTTCTGTGGCCGTCTATTGCAACATAAGTCTCTCCGTCTCTCTATGTCATGGTTGGAGGAGGATAGGTTTGTCACAACTTACAGGCATGACCTTCCTCCTCTTCCCCACCGCTCCAAGCTTGGGATCAACGTACACCACAGCGCAGTACAAACTACCTCCCGCACGCTCGATACAACCCACGACGAGAAACACGTCCGTCTCCCTAGCGATCTTCTCTAGCTCCTCCCTCGTGCCGTCCCCTCTCCTCTCCCTTCCATCCACACCCTTTTCCCCAGGGACGACACTCTCACCCAGGGCCCCCATCTCCCTCCTAACCCACCTATCCCCGCCACCAGCACCCCCATCCCCAACCTCATCGCCCAGATCCACCGCAGCCCGGAAGTAGCGGAGGTACTCGTCCCGCCCCGCGTCCGAGCGGCCGCCCACGACGCAGCCGAAGGCCGTGCCGCGCGGGTAGCCGCCTACGTACGCCTCCGGCAGGACCAAGATGTCGATTTTTTTCTCAGCCGCGCGGTGGGCGAGGAGGGAGAGCTGGGCGATGGTTTCGGCGGTGGTGGACTGGGATGCGGGGGACGCCGTGCCGAGGCGGATCTTTTGGGGTGAGGACGTCATTGTAAGTCTAGACTAGGGTTGCACTTTGTGTTACAGACGGAATATTATGACTGAATAAGAAGATGGAATTTGGATACTACTACAAAGAATAGGGGGAGGTTTGTCAGACGAAAGAGAGAGAGGATAAGTACGAGTGTGCGAGTGAGGTTATGGGAGTGGTCGGTGGTGGTGTGTGTAAGCCCGCTGACGTGGGAGCATTGGGGAAGGAGTTGGCCCCCACCTGACCGAGGTGACAGTTGGGGAATTTGCGGGGAAGCGGAGAAAGAGTGTGGGGTTGCCTTGTTTGTACGTAAAGTTTTTGTTACGCTGTCTCAAATTCTGGGACAAACTTCCTTTTCACATCTCGAGTCGGCAACTGCGAACCTGTGATTCTCGGATGTCTTCAAGAGATCAAGGGAAGTCGCAAAAGCCTATAACCAGCTCCGTGGGGGGAATATGCAGCTTCCACCGAGTTCTTCAATACACCTCTGACATTCTCGACAAAACTCAAAGGTCTCACATTTAAATCCGCCTCGTTCAGCAGCCTCTTCGTCACATCCGCATCCGTTATGACCAAGCCTATCCCCGACCAAGCACCTTCATATCCTTGGTGGAACTGCAGCTCGCAGTCACTGTGATATATAGGTAGTATCACGTCTCCTTCCCTAGTTCTTTGCTACATATTACCCCTCCTCATACCTTATATGATTCCCCCGGAGTCAACCAGGTACAACTGTAAATACATCCTGAACCACAACATCAAGCCTCCTGATCAAAATCATAACTATTTCCAAACCCCCTATCCAAATACGTCCCCACGGCCGCCTCCCTCCCAGTCCAATCAACAGGGCACTCCAGCCCCAGCTCCCCCTTCTCCTCCAGCCCCTCCAGCACGGGCCGTATATCGTCCGCAAACGTCAACCTCATCCCGTTTCTGTACCATGGCGCAAAGTGGATCATGGCGAGCATAACCCTCACCTCGTCGCTCAGATTCGGCATGCCGGCGTGCCACAACCGCAGGTCCCTTAGCACGACACTCCCCTTTTGTATGGTCGGTTGGACCGGTCCCCCGTCTGCTCTTTCGCGCTCAGCAGCGAGAAAACTTTCGCGAATCCGACCACTCGCCCGCTCACCGTGTTTCCCTTCCTGAGCCTCGACGCCGAAGCGGTGCGTGCCGGGCCAGATCTCGGTGGACCCGTTGTGCGGCGTCATTGTGACGAGGGGCACGTTTACCACGATGGCAAAGGGGTGGGAGGGGTGCGCGATGTCGGCGTCCGAGTGGACTGGTTGGCGGGAGGGGGCGTGGCCGGGGAGGGGAGGCATGGCCGAGTTGGCGGAGCAGAAGGTCCATTTGGGGCGGGGGCCGAGGAGGTTGGTGGTTATTTGGGTCGCTATGGGATCTGTGTCGATGTTGGTCAGTTTTCATGATGGTGAGTTGTCGAGACAAGGGAACTAACTGGTAAAGATGGAGGGAAAGAAGTACTCTGCCCACGGAGGCGCGTCCTGCTGCAGGTTGCCGAGGTTGTAGTTGAAGGGGCCGTCTTCGCCTTTGGCTTGCAGCTTGCGGGCGTCTTCGACCATCTTCACGTTGAGGCGGTCGATGTGCTCGTGCGGCACGACGTCTTCGACGACGACGAGTCCGTCTTGGTGCAGGCCGCGGATGGCTGTTTCGAGGTTTCTAGCGGCGAGGCGTTTGGACGAGATTTCGTCTTTTGAGGGCTTGATAAAGGAGATGCTTCTAGTTTGGATGGGGTTGAGGAGGGTTGAAATAAACAGAGTGCGAGGGAGGGCTCTTACTCCCAGCGCGTTGATGCGGGGGGCGGCCATCGTTGGTACTTTGCCTTGATCTGCAGCGCTGGGTCCTCGAAGGTGTGTAGGTCAATGATGGTAAGTGTGTCCGTCTTCTTCGTCAACCAGGACGGCACCTTCGGCTGCATTTATACACGTCCTGTTGCGAGACGAAGATCGTATGTCATTGTCCCCCCGCGTCCAAACCCGAAAGCTCGGGATACCATTCCCAATTTGGTTAGCGCCCAGTGACTTACACCACGTCTTGGCGTTTTGCCTCATGGGGATAACCCAGGGAGGGCGGTCACGGGGTTGTCTGCGATGCCGCGGTGTCGGACATAATTCGTTCGACCGGCCATCCGGTACTCTTCTTGCAAGCAAGAAGGTTCCGCGCCAGCTCCTTCCTGGCCGCGGGGTTTCTAATCCATCGTGATGCTGGCCCGTTGTTAGAGTGGTGCTTTGAAAGGGTTGGGGGAGTCCCAGAAAACTCACCGTATGATATCGGTCCGAAGGCATTCACGAGGACAGTCGGTGTGTTGGACGTAAAAGCTATACCGCAGATTCGAAGAGCAAGGTGTTCAAGGAGGTCTTCTGCTTCCACCTCTCCGTCTGAGGCGTCAGTGCCCATGACGAGGCGGACGGACCGCACGTTCTGAGCCTGTCCCAGCAGTGCTCCTTTGTCACCCAGAATCATGAGAGAAACTAGATAGTAGTGATGTGATGCCGCTTGAGTCGGGAACAGACCGTGTCAGCTCGTTGTCTCTATGAGAGGCAGGGTTGCATACCGTGGCAATCATGCAGTACCCTCACCATGGGTAGCTCTGTCAAGGGGCCGGCCCTGGCCCAAGAAAATGGTTGGAAGTGTAAGGGCAGTGCGGCTCGCCAAGACCTGACCATCTCCAGAAGCGTGGTCCATGTCTCCTCCTTCATTTTGGGGTCGTCACTTTCACTGCCATCTCCAGGAGTAAACGCAGCGTTGATAATCCGGCCTAGAATCAGGGAGATGGCGTTCAGTTGGTCCTGATCATCCGAAGAAGTCCCGTCAGAAGGCGACAGCACTCCTCCAAAGTGCGGTATCAGACGATCTAAGTCAATCTTAAGTGAACAGCCACGGAAGAGACTGAAGGTGATATCCTCCCGTAGATAGTTCCAGAACCCAGCCGCAAACAACCCGCGACTAAGTATGGTTGTCGGGATCGAATTCTCATGGTGCTGGAAGGGGAACGAAGCCAAGGAGTACGCTCCAGCCAGGTGACGGTTCGGGTCCGCGTCTTGTGCTGTGTCCAGGATCTCGTAAGACCTTAACAAACATGTTGCTGCGAGAGCGACGCCTCCCTCGAGCTGGCGGTCGCCTTCCTGCAGTGCTATCAACAGGCGGATGCAGCGTCCGTGGTAGAATTCGGCCACCTCTCTGGACGCAGTCGCAGAAGAACTCGGACTAATCGTGTTACTGACGTGCATTACTGAGAGAGCCATCACGGCGCTGAACAGCAAGGGGTCGTCCAACGCAATCCGGGGGACAGTGGTACCAAAGGTGCAGCGGCCGTCGGAGAGGTCGTACCAGGGGGCTAGGTCGGTGATGTAATGCTGGAAGTAATCTGCCATCCGGGATGATTCGAGGACCTTACGAGGGACGTCTGGGGAAAGGAGAGCTGGTGATTCGGAGGAGTCATCTTGGCCGGCCTTTCTACCGTTGATGATCTGGAAGCGGAGGGGGGCTTCAGAGCGGTCACAATGCCGGCCCGTCTTCTGGCAGCGCGTGCAGATCGGGAGAGTCTCGTCGCCTAGTTGTTGGTTGGTCAGTGAGTTCAAGATGCAGCAGGAAGAAAGGGACTTACACCTCACCTTCCGGTTGCGGCAGGTATTGCTGGCGTCAGTATGTGTTAACAGTCTGTCACGGTTCTCGCAAGAGAGACATATCTCACCATGCTAGCCACTCACTGGTCAGCTGGTTCGTACTTCTGACAACAAGGAAGAGTAACTCACCAGCTCGGTTATACGGTCGAGGCATTATAGCACCTTTGCCAAACGGCTACATCTCTTGAGGTGAAGCCGAGAGGACTGGTGTCAATCGAGAGTGGATGCTTTTGTCATCAAGAACCCGAGGCTCTCATAGACTTGGCGTCTTCCTCAAAGCAGAAAGGTTGTATCTGGACCTGGAGATGGATGCATGATGCATCAAGGTCTTGGCCTGGAGGCGAACTTTATCCACGCCTTCATGACAAAACGACTGGACAGACCCCAGAGGTTCCAGACTTTGAAGCTGCAGCCAACCCGAACCCTAACCGTCTGTTCCCTCAGGGTTAGGGTGGCTCCACTAGCCACATGCGGCAGGAGCTTGCGCCAAGCCGTTACGTAGGCGGCATCGCGACCCGTGTGAGCTCTTGAAACTGGTCAACAAGGAACAAACACTCAGCAATCCGTCCGCAAACCGCATCTGTAGCACCTGTCAGTGTTTTCTGACAACAATGTAGCAATGGCACTATCCGTAAGTTCTCTTTGCCCTCTACAAGAGAGAAACATAATGGCTAACCGCTTGGCAAACAGTGGAAGTCGTTCGACTTCTTCGATGTCAACCAAGTCAAGCTCGCCGACGACGAAACCCGGGCCATCTTCGAGTCTAACGAGATATCCTGCGTCTGCTCCGGTTCCAGCAACCTCTTCCTCGGCAGCGATGACGGCTACGTGCGCATCGTCGGCCCGAGCTGGAAGGTGGTGCGCAGCTTCCACGCCCACACCGTCGGCAGCATCAAGCACATGCGACAGCTCGAGAACACGGCCATACTCGTCACCGTTGCAGAGGAACTGGGCGCCGGCGAGCCGATACTGAAGGTCTGGGCCCTCGATAGACCCGAGCCCAAGACGGGCATACCGATGTGCCTCAGCACGATTACCATCAACAACGGCAAGAAGCCGTTTCCGATAACGGCGTTTACGGCCACCGAGGATCTGTCGCAGCTTGCTGTCGGGTTTGGGAACGGGACGGTTACACTCATAAGGGGCAACCTCATCCAGGATCTGGGAACGAGACAGCGCATTGTGCACGAGTCGGAAGAGCCTGTTACGGGCGTCGAGCTGAACGTCGATCCAACCACCAACCTGACTACGCTCTTCATCGCCACTACATCCCGGATATTGAAGCTCCAGGTGTCATCGAAAGGCCACCCGCATGCGCCCAAAACTGTGGAGGACAGCGGATGTGGACTAGGCTGCATGACTATCGACAGGAAGACCGGCGACATCGTCGTGGCAAGAGATGATGCAATCTACTACTACACCCTCGACGGCAGAGGTCCGCCGCGGGCTTACGAGTCGCCCAAGAAGTCAATAGAGATATTCCAGGACTATGTCGCTCTCGTCTCTGATCCTTCAGCTGCGCCTACCGAACCCGAGTCAAACTCAAGTCGGCGCCGGTTCGGGTCGGTCGCGGCTGATGCCATCTTCAACCCGTGGACGTTCACGCTGCTGGAAACGGACCTGAAGCTGGTGGCGCATACTGAGTCCATCATCTCCCCGATTATGGCAACATTCAAGGTCTGGGGTGATCTTTACACGCTCACGCAGGACGGGAAAGTGTACCGTTACCACGAGAAGACCCTCCAACAGAGACTGGAGATGATCTATCAGCGCAACCTTTACACATTGGCAATCGAGATCGCCCACAAGAGCGGCATGAACGGGCAGCAGCTGAACGTCATCTACCGGAAGTACGGAGACTACCTGTACCAGAAAGGGAATTATGACGAGGCCATGACACAGTACATCAAGGCCATCGACAGCACCGAGCCGTCGCAGGTCATCAGGAAGTTCCTCGATACTCAGAGGATACACAACCTTATCGAGTACTTGGAAGAGCTGCACGAGCACCATAAGGCTACGGCAGATCATACGACGCTCTTGCTGAACTGCTACGCCAAGCTCAAGGACATCGATAAGCTAGAGAAGTTTATCAAATCTCCTGGCGACCTCAAGTTTGACCTCGACACCGCTATTTCCATGTGTCGCCAGGGTGGTTACTTTGAGCAAGCTGCTTATCTCGCTGAGAAGCACGGGGAGAATGACCTGGTTGTGGACATCCTCATTGAAGACTCGAAGAAGTACCAGGAGGCGTTGGAGTTCATATGGCGTCTTGAGCCTGAGACGGTATGCATTTCCCCCAAGCCTCTCAGTCTCCCACTATACTAACTTCCCTAGGCCTATCCATGCCTGATGAAGTACGCCCGCGTTCTCATCGAGCACTGCCCCAAGGACACAACCCAGATGTTCATCGACTACTACACAAGCAAATACCGGCCCAAAATCCGCCTCGCCCCCGTAGCCGACAACACCGCAACCCCCTCCTCAGGCGGTCTAGCAGCCGGAGCCGTCAGCGCGGTCCAGAACATCACAAACCTCATATCCCTCCCCTACATGAACGCCACAATCGTCGGCTCCCCAGCATCACAAGGCAACATCAAGCAGTCCCTGGACTCCGGCGCAACGGTAATTGTCAACCCCGAAGACCTCGGACCACCGAAATACACCCCTCCCCCTCCCCGCACCGCCTTCTCCTCCTTCATAGACCACACGGACGAGTTCATCGTCTTCCTCGAAGCCTGCCTCAAGGACAGCAGCCTCTCCGCCGCCTCCGACCGCACGGACCTCTCCACCACCTTGTTCGAGATGTACCTCCTCAAATCCAACACGCAAAAGGATCCCTCCGACCGGTCCGACTGGGAATCCAAAGCCAAAGCCCTCATTTCCGGCACCACCGCAGCCTCTTCCCAAGACGGCATCGCCCGTATACCCATCTCCTCCTCCAACGTCCTCCTCCTCTCCCACCTCTCCGACTTCCGCGACGGCACGACCCTGGTAAAAGAGCAATCCGGCCTCCTCTTCGACATCTTCCGCTCCTACACCAGCGCCAAAGACACCCGCGGCGCCCTCAAGGCCCTACGCAAGTACGGCGACCGCGAGCCGCAGCTCTACCCCGCGGCCTTATCCTACCTCACCTCCGACCCGCGCGTCCTCGACGAGGCGGGGGCGGAAGAACTCGCCTCCATCTTGGCCAGGATCGACGCCGACGGCCTCATGGCGCCGCTGCAAGTGGTACAAACACTAGGCAAAAACGCCGTCGCGACGATGGGCATGCTCAAGCCCTACCTCTCCAAGACCATCGAGCGCGAGAGGCGGGTCATCGCCTCCGACCGGCGCAGAGCGGAGCAGTACAGGACGGAAACGGAGCAGCGCCGCGCCGAAATGGCGGACCTGGGTACCAAGCCGGCCGTCTTCCAGGCTACGCGGTGCAGCGATTGCAGCTTACCGCTGGAACTGCCGACGGTGCATTTCTTGTGCAAGCATAGTTTCCACCAGAGGTGTCTGGCCGGTGGCGGCGTGGGAGGGACAGGGACGGATGGAGGGGTTGGGGAGTGCCCCAAGTGTAAGGGGGATAATGATACTGTGCGGGCGCTGAGGAGGGCGCAGGACGAGGTCGCGGAGCGGCACGAGTTGTTCAAGGATGATTTGGAGAGGAGCGAGGACCGGTTCGGGACGGTGGCGGATTGGTTTGGGAGGGGGGTTATGGGGGCGCCGGGGGTGCAGGCTGAGTGAGAGAAAGGTTGTGTGGTATTGACGTGCTTGAGTAGAAGAGTCAGCTGAATGCGAACGTCGGTTATGTTTAATGCGGGTGATGCCACGATGTTGAGCGAGTATTAGGGTCGTGTTTAGTTCGGCCCAGGCCATTTGTTCTTACAGGTGCAAAGCTTCAGGTATATGGTTTTAGTCATGGATATCATTTAGAGAGTGTACCTATCGCCAATCCTCTCACGTCGTCTTCAAGCCGAGTAGGCGCGAATAGCTTCGAGTCCCAGCCATGATAGGAATATACACAGATAGGGGTAAGGAGGGCCCGGTCTTCCAGTCCGCCCATCCTGTTGGCATCTCTCTCTCTTTGTCCCTCCATGTCCTCCGTACATTTGCCCGCGCCTCAGATAGAACGACCCAGAGTAAGTACCGCAGGCTCCGTTCCAGACCAACAACTCCCAGATCCTGCTAAGGGCGCTAGAACGCCGGGCCCCAAAGTACGCAACCAAAACCGGCGGGGAAAACGCCATGCAATACATTCTGAATAACCGCCATCTAACGCCCTGCTCCTCTGTCCCTTGAGCATTGCCTCTTTTGCACCGTTAACCCAACAAAAGAAGCAGAAAAAATGTCTCGTGATGCGCTGATATCGTTATTGCGAGGCGCAACGTGAGTTGCTTGCCTCGCGCAGGCCGGGATGAGTTTCCCGGCCTCCAAGGTCTTTTGTCTCCGTCCCAGGTTTTGGTAATGCTCCACGCGTGGAGCGATGATAGTATAAGTACAGCGAGTCCTTTGCGGGAAGGTTTCTGTATGTTCAATGTTGTTGTAGTCGACACGCGTGAGCCACACAGGGTAGCAATGTCGTATGAAGGAGCTCGTGAGGAGATAGAGGTAGGTATGACAGAGCCGAAGATTCGAAAGAAGTAAAAGGTATGGGGTATCAAAAAGTCGTGAAACAATAATCGAACAGTTGTAGGATCTTCGAAACGCAATCAACAGGCCAGCAGGGTGGGTCAAGTCAACTTCAAGTCTGCGCTGCTACAGCGAGATTGTTGCTGGAGCCCGAGCTGTTAACACGCATCCAGCCGAACATGCCGTTAGCATTGTTGGCGCCAGCTGGTCCCTCGGCCGGGGTGCGGGGGATCAGGGTCTCGCGTGGCTCGAGGAGCAGGCTCTTTCGATAGTAAGAGACCTGGACACTGTTGCCCTGCTGCATCTCCAGCTCTCGGACCCGGATAATCTGATACTGGAGCCATTCCTGAAGGTCCGGAACCTCCGTGAGACGGTATGGAATCTGGAAGCGCTGCAGTTCGCCAATGATCTTGGCTGTACGGGTGTGCTTGTCGAAGTTGACCAGTGTCAATCCGGTGTCACTGGTTTTCGTGGCGGGGTTTCCAATGTCAACGAAAGTCAGGTCGGTCAGGAACATGCCTAAGAAGGGCAGACACGGCGGTACGTGATCGTGGAGGCGCGACCGGAGGATCTTGTTGTTCTGGCTAGGCTCCACGATCCCCTGTAGGTGCTTCAGCATCTGCCTCCGCTTCGGGCTGATGATGTCCCAGGTCCGGCGCAGACGCGTAATGGTACTGCTGTTGAGGGAGCAGATGATAGCCATCAGTGCATCGTAGTTGTGGAGCTCGAGACACTGGTTCGCAATCTTGATCCACTGCTTGATCGCCGAAGCGCGCTTCTTCACATCGTTGTAATGCAGAATCGTGTCCGCCACCAGGTTAGAGAGCTCCGTCGAGAACGACGACATGGCCTTGACGTTCGGGGCGTTCACGCCGCCATTCTTCATCCACTGAGAGCCGAGCAGTTCCTCTGGCATGATGGAACAGTAAACAGTCATCTGCCTAACGGTAAGTTGCCGGGCAATCTCCAGCGGGTCGAAATCTAGAATCGTTGGGCATGTGCCGCCGGCTTTCCAATTGTTGAGGAGATTGATCTGACTCTTGGTGAGGAGTGACGCAGGTATGGGAGTGTCGGGAGGGATGTAAAGGGAGATCGAGGTGCTGGTCTTGCCCATTGACGAAACAAGGCGTGGCACAAGTGTCCCATCCATGGACATGACCCTGAGGCAGAGCTCAAGGAGCCGTTTTCCAGCCGAAGGCAGCACGGCACTGAGCTTGAATTCGGCAAACTGTTGAATTAGTGGAAGCGCTGCTCGGTCCAGTTCGTCACGCCAGTGCGACTCGAGCCATCCTTTGAAGGCGTTATAGACCCTCAAGCGGACTGCACTCGCCATATGTGGCGCTTCACCGACATAGTCGAACCGATCAATCAGCGAATCGGCTAGCATCTTCGGGGTGCAGAATAGTCGGAAGGTAAGGTAGAAAGTCGATACGAACATGGCGTCGGGTGTGGACTCGTGGGTTGTCAGCCGCTCAACGAGGGCTGCCAGAGAGCCTCCTGTGACCTGGCCATCTTTGTTGAACATAAGTTCGTGGGCAAATGTCTTCTCGAGAAGTTTCGACTCCACGTCTTCGACCTCCTCCGTCAGATTCGAAGCTTCGGTTAGGCTCAAATCGGTCAGCGAGGGCTGGAGCTTCGGCGCCAAGGATATGTCGGGTGTGGTGGCACGAGTTGATGTCTGAGAGACGAAGCTAGACTCCGAGACCCGGCTAAGGATGGTGTTATTCGAGTTGGTGCTCGAAGCTGTCATGCTCTCAACTCGGAACGACGGTTGGTAATCGCCGTCATGATCAGCCGAATGCTCTGTCGGACTATAGTCTTCCTCAGAGAGCAGCGATGTAGAGATCTTCGGTAAAGGAGGAAGCTCTGGCCGGCCAGAGGAGGTTGAGGATGCCGCACTTGCCGGAGGATCCTCGGTCAGAGACTGAGGTCGGGACGTTGGCGGAGTGGAGTTTGTTGTTGTCTCACTGATGGGTGACATGACCTGAGGAACTTCGGGCAGAGGCTTGTCGAAAGAAAAGCTGAGAAGGCGACTATGCGCGGTCGAAACCATCGAAACAGTCGTCGACGTCGAGGTGGTTGTCGTCGTCGGCGCCTCTGATACACTGGATTCGGTGATACTGGCAGGCTCGCTCGTGGCTGTTGACGGCCGCCTGTCCCTCTCATCTTGCACAACGTCGAGGCATGCGAGATCCAGGTCTATCGAGAAGCCGCCATGTTCGTCCTCGAAATCGAAATCGCCAATCTGCCCTATAATAGTTTTCGTCTTGTGGACGCAATCCCCACTTGCAATCACACAGTCTGTCGCAGCAGCCAACAGGCGGCTACTGTCCTGGGGCATAACAACATCGTCAAACTCGCCGCTCGGATTACTTATTATGTCCCGTGCGGTGTAGACGAGGTTTCGAATGCCGTCATACATGGCGTCCCGTGACTGCTGCAGAGACTCGTATGCAAGAGCATTTTTGGCGCAGACCACGTCGACAGTGGCCAGTGCGTCGCCTCCAGATGAGGCAGACTGTTTGATGGCCAGAGCAAGATGTGGCCGGGACTGGGATTGCAGGTGTAAACGACCGATCAGGGATGCTGAGTAGGTTAGAAAGATGTCGTGGCAAGAATTTAGCCTCTCCAAAACCGAATTCTCTAGAGTGACGTGAGGAGAAGTTCCGGCGAGGCTGACTCTGTGGGAAATGGTAGAGGACAGGCGGCTTGAGCGGTTCGAACTGGAACTGGCCGGGGGATAAAGTGACGACTTTCGTTTGCTCGCTGCAACAGCCGTTTGTAGGGAAGAGCCGCTTTGTGACACAAGCGGCTCGGTGGCGGCTCCGCTTTCAACGGGACGGGTGGCTGCATCGCCGGCCGTTCTCTGGCTTCCCTTGTCCCCAAATGTGGTCATGTCCGCTGGGGGTGTTGGTGGTATATGCACCTCCTCCGGCACAGGGTCCATCATCGTGACTGCTGACTCCCGTTCTCTCCTGTCAGCCTCCAGAATGTCGAGGAATCTTACGCCTTTTGTGACGATCTTGAAGGCTTTCAATATCATCTCGTCGATGACGTCGTTCACGTCGTCATCCGTCTCGGCCGATTTCTGCATCTCCAGAAGACGCTTAGCGGTCTTGACAAGGGATGACAGTTCCGACAACAAAGACTTCCTGCCACGCCGTACTGTGTCGCTCCTTCGGACAAGCAGGGATTCCCGCGTCAGACAATCTGCTCGCTCCTGTGACGTTGTCAGTATGCAATGGGAAAATTCACTCGCATTCGGAAGCTTACCAGGAGAAACCGCACGCCGCCAATGATGCCTTTCATGAACTCTTGATTCCCGAATATCTCACCGTCGTTAATTCCGGCGCTCCGGAGCATGTCCCAAAAGTTTAGCAATGCTTTTAGCAGGTTTCTCATCTCGTCCGGCTCGTACGGCTCGCAGTAGTTTGTGGGCAACCAGCCTCTTGCGCCGGACGCCAGTAGTGTTCCGTCCGCCCATCCATTAGTATGGATCGAGTGCACGAGAACGACGTCGCCTTCGTCTAATGGCAGGGTGACCGTCGAATCTGTCATGGCGTAGGTCGGTTGGAAAGGGTAGAATGCTCGAAGGAAGTTGTGGAACATCTTGGTATCGTTTGGCGGTGACGCAATCAGGTCTTCTTGCGAGCTATTGGGCGTGACGGGCGGCGTAATATCCGATTGCGAGTACATGTTGGCGGACGACATGGTGTCAGAGCCATGATCGCCAGATTGGGTTTTCTGAATTGCGAGAGGAGCCACTTGAAGGCTCGCGCGCATCGGTTCGTCGTTCAGCATGCCCATTGAGGTCGTAGGGCATTGGTGAGCACCATGAGCCAACGGAGGTCTGTGTGTCTGGGCGGCACACTTGTCGTGAAATGGATTTCCGGATCGTCGAGGGTCGATGGTCGAGGTTCGCAGTTTCGTGTGCAGAGAACTGACCCCTCTCGTTAGCATATAGGGCCGGGGAAGCAGTTCAGGAGGGACACAACATATGCAAAGTGAGGGGAGGGAATCGAGGGATGTTTGTTATGCGGCGAGTGTGGACTTGAAGGAATGACGATGTGTGGATATGGACGTGACACTGGGGCACTTGGGGGCACATCGCATACCAGCAAGCACCTCCAAGCGCCTCAAGACCGCGCAACTTTCGGGCCAGACTTTCCCAATCCAGTGAATCAAGCGTCTTATATGACTGTCATCAACATCTGCAGCGCCTCACAGATCGACCATGTGCGGCGTTGATCGGGAGGAAGACGATCGTAAAAGGAATGCTTCACCTACCACGTCTACCAAGTTAGGCGACGACGAATCCTGTTGTGGCGGTAGAGGAACGAGCAATTGATGGAAGATAGCTGAGAAGGTATAAGGCGAAACTAGATTCGTATCGACTTTGAAGATGCGCCTAGACGGAACCACAGCCACGTTGACGTAGTGGATATGTCTATGCTTTGTTATGGTATCGTGTTCTGCTTCCTTGGCCGAGTCGTGCTTTTCGAGTCGTGATTTGGGAGATATAGCGGAATTCGGCGGGGTCTGTTATTCGTGTGTCCCAAGCACACCATAACAAGCTGGAAAATGCACAACAGTCGTCTTCAACATGAAACTGCAACAATTCGAAAAAAGGTTATGAAAATCTGGAGGTGTATTTCGTTTCGTACAATCGTCAATCGCTCCTGCTTGTTGGAATCTCGAGGGTTTGGGTCTTTGCGTACTTTTGGGGGAAGGAGAGGATCGAGCTCAAAGTTCAAGGGAACGGTGGGGACTTGCTGCACGCACTGCAAAATGGCTGTGTGGAGAATCCACATCCTACACCCCTGCATCCCAGGCAACGGACTAGCCGGTACGTACCACTGCGCAACCTCCAACATCCTCGTTAGCGGCCCTCGACTTTTCGTTGGCCGTTCCTGCCCGTTGTGCGCACCGGTGCGGGAGCTGCCCCGAGCGCCCCAGTGGGAGCCCCACATCCTTTGACGCAAGAAGTGCCACATCCCCGTCAATATCTGCCAAACGGCAGGAGCAAGGATCAGCGAAGGCAGACGTGAGTTCTCAACCACGCCCAGGGTGTGAGATATTCGAACCTGGACAGTGCGGGCGGACGAATCTTCGAGGAAGTTGGCGACAGCTGATGATCCGAGAGATGACAGTATCGTTTTCCGTTTCTCCAGTGGAACCTCGTTGGACTGGCATTGAGAGCAAACACTGCCAGCATCTGGTGTACAGACGTCATTCTCTTTCGGTTGTTGGCTGAGGTGCTTCTTCAATGTTGGACAGGATTTTTAAGGTTGCCCTCTTCTGAATCCCGACTTGTGCCACAGCAGAACTATCCCGTCCTCCTCCAACAGTCGGCTCATGAGAACTGCCAGTGTCAACAACGACGAACCCCCCAAGGTTGCCCTAGCCTGCCAGAGAATAATAATACGACGTCGGCTCTGGCAACGCTCGACTTGGCAACCGTTGAAGCCTGACGGGCAGGCAACACGGCAACAGCAGACGAGCCAGAGCTCAACCCCACGTCTGTCGCACTGCTAGAGTGAGAGGGAGTGAAGTATTGATTTCAATCTTCTGCAGATGTGTCGCATTGCTGCAACGGATTCTACACCCGCCGTGTCAACATGGCGATCGCTTTCCCCGTCTCGCTATTCTCTATCTTTCATCGAAAGCATGTCGCAGTTCGGATCAACAGGACTCATCTGTCATCTGTACGTCTCTGTATCACCTTGAAGTCGTCGACATGTTCAGTTCCTGGTCTTGTGAGAGGACGGTCCTGCTCGTTGGCACCTCTCCGAACAGCTGAGCAGAACGGGCAGCAGCTAGCCGGACCGGAATCGTCTAGCGCACGCCTCGTCGCGTGGGCCCGTGGGAAGCCTGCCTCCATGGAGGGGGTGCGCTGGTCTTTGCCGTCACGGCTCGAGCTCCGGCTGGTCGCCGCGGCCTATCACCGCTGTGACAGATTTGGCCTCTTGCATCTGCGCGGGACAAACTCGGAACCCTGAACGCGATCACCTTCTCCGCAGACACCATCGCTTGTCGCGTTCATCCCATCAAATGGTCACTGCAGACCCAGCAACAGTGGCTTGCGCGCTTGCAGCAGCGGGTGATGACGAGAAATCCATCAGCTCGAGTTATCGTGGAGCTCGAACTCCGCGAGAAGCGTGAGATCGATGATCATGGCTTTTAATTCCACGATGACGCTTGGTGGATATGCGTTGAGGCCGAAGAGGAAGCAAGAGCTCGGACATTGTGAGACTGGTCTGGGGTGTACTGCACAACGCCGACATGCAGAGAACAAACAGCTGCATACAGTGCCAGCCCGCCTCTGCCTTCTAATAAGACACGCCTCAAATCTGCAGCTCAGGGTCGCTATTCTGGCGGTGTCGTGCCGAACGGACTCGATGTTGCTTTCCCGGCAACAAGATGCAAACGCTTGCAACGATCCCGATAATGACGCCCGTTGACATCTGGTCGCCAGCAGACAGTGTCACTTCGGAAGCCAAGTTCAGCCGTCGGAGGAGGTCGGAGGCGAGCTTTGCAGAATCTCTTCGCTGATTGAAGCCGCTGGTCTCGCAGTGGCCTTGTGACCCTTTCATGTTGAGCTTTAGTCAGTCCCGGCGGCCTGGATCGACATCAACCTCGCAGCTACTGCGCTTCGTTCCCAAGTCATGCACCAACAAGGTTGGGCATCTCACTTCTCGCGTGGCCGCATATTTGGCCTGCTTGAGACGGCACAGGTCCACCAAAGTGCACCTGTCATGCCACGATAATTCAGTTGCCTGCAATTAAGAAGCTGCGGGGTTTTATTTTACACAGTCTCTCTTGGAGAATTGAAACATCTGGTTTCCAGGACTACAATACTAACCATGACCTCTGGGATAGCTGCGAGGCGTCGTCGGAGATTTTTCTGTTTGACGCGGACTCCTTAATTCCAGAGGCTCATTTTCCCCACGCATGGCTGTTGGTTTGCTAACAACGCAGGAGAAGCAATTACAATCACGACGCCGCAGGCGGCGGCATCTCCAACGCAAGAACTCTTCGCACTTCCTCTCGGCCACTGATATCCGCTCAATATATGACGCTGGGATGATCAGAGCATTTAAGGGTCGCTCCCGAGAACTGCAGTGGTTACACGGACGGGAATCAATATGCCGTCCAGCTCAGTATATCCCGAACACGGGGAATCCTGGAATAATATCATCACGAAGCAGGATGTCACTGATCACAGCTTGTTTCCGTCAGACAAAGCTCGGAGCTGAACTTCGGGAGGCAGGAGCAGATGCATATCCAATCAACCAGTGGCTCCGTCGCTGAGCATCGGATCAAAATTTCCGGTACTGAGGGCATGATGGAATTATCAATATTCACGATCAGTGGCCGTGGGCGGCTCGCATGCAGTTATTTCTCCATTGCCATCAGGCTGAAGGATTTCACCGAGAAACTCAACTTCGCGCGAGCCAGATGAAGACTTCGGATTACCCGATTTTAAAACGAGAACGGAAAACATCTCTTCGTTGCGTCGCCGACCCCTCCAAGTTTGGAGCTTTGACGATCTCGAGCTCGGCAGATCTACGGATGCCGTGGACGGCACGCACCTCTGAGCGGTAGAGATCTTTGCACGGTTAACATGTCGATTAACCCTTCTCAGCCGGGGAGATATCAGCCACGGCTATTGGTGATCAACGGGATATCCCGGAAACATCTATTCTGCCGCGCTGGCCCCTGACGATATTTCCGTCCACCTTGATCGTCCAATGGCTCCCACGTCGTTCGACGCATCAATGGACTCACACCCCTTGGGTCATCGAACAGGATCCCCCAGAAGCGACGAAAATCTGCCATATTCCTTATCACGCTCAAGTGCTGTCATCACTGCTTCCGATAGTCGAACAGGACGAATATTTCGCCTCAGCTCGTACACGTGTACTTTATTGTACTAGCGTCATGCCGAAGGTCGGCGCGAGCCTCGCGGGATGAGTTGGGAAATGCCGGTTGAAGCTCATTCGCTGGACGCCCTGGCTAGCGTTGTGATGATCGTCAGGGGATTTCCCTAACTCGTCGTCACTTTCGCACAGTTCACCACCCTCCTTCACGTGCAAACAGCTCTGCCGACAATCAAGAATCATCCATCATCAACAGAAGCTTCACAGTTACGTGTTACACTGATGCAACAACCTCCGGTTCATTTAGTCCGGTTTATTTGTCCATTACGTTGAGAAGATTTCCAATATGCCATCAAGGTTCGACGAGGATGTCACCAAGCACTTGGACTGGGGCCTTCTGCCGTCCCAGACTCCGCTGGCCTGCTTCAGCGCATGAGCACCCCAGCTCGAAACCCACAGTGACAGGTCGGAACCCAGCGCACATCACGCCGCCATTACGGGCTCCATTCTGCATCCTGGACTCATCTGTCAGGTCGCCGACATCACCGCATGATATGACATCGCGACAAGGAGCAATTGGCATCGAGTCCTGCACGAGTCCGTGGTTCCTGCGGCCGGCCGTGCCCTCGTCGACCCAAGTCTCCCAACTGCCGGCGCAAGCGCAAGCAGGTCCATCTACCGCAGCTGACTCTGATGACATCTCAACTTTGTCGTCAGAGTGTGGCACCAGCCACGGGGGCCTGAGCAATGGTGAACTGCAGACAGGTCGAACCTCACAACCCCGTTGCGCTACCGGAGCAGACGGAGCAAACAGACAATATCACCACGTTTTCGTGGGAGGAAAGGCAGAGTCACTAAAAAGGTTAGGTTATTACCGTTCGGAACCCGATGCTGATCTTCACCACAACGGCGCAGGTTACTTTTCGTCCTCAATCCGCTTTGTTGGAAGGATGATGGCGAAGTGAGTCAACACCCTTGAAGAATTAACAATTGGCAGACCACGCTAGGGTTGAACGGTGGTTAGCGCTGTCGATCACCCTTCTAACACACCAGGGTCCGCAGGCCTAGGCCTACTGGTTGCCTGTAACCCTCCAGGGTCACCTGGCAAGAAGGAGACCTTCAATTTCAACCGCCCTCTTTGGCTTGGCATATTTGGCAGTTGCGGCAGTTCAAGGTCTTGAAAAGCGACAGGGAGGGCTTTGCGATCCGACTCTTCGGTCCCAACCTCGGCCAAATCTTCGATGAGCCGGTAGGCGCTTGACTACGCTGGGGAAGTTGATCATCACGTACATGCTGCCCTCATCCACGTCAACTGACTGGCATACGATACTACAAGGGGTGACATCGACGGCACAACATCCCGTGGACCTCAGATAACATTAACGCGGACCATAAACAAACGCCAACTGGTCTATCTCATCACCATCCCGGCCGAGGAACCCAACGATCTGCCATCCCGCAGGAGCAGCGAAGTCACCGCAGTCACTCGTCGCAGTCCCGGAAGCAAGCGTCCTGCCCAAGCTCGTGGTTGCCGAGAGGTGGAAGATGCGTGTCCGCCCGCTCTTCTGGCCCTGGCACACCGTCGCCGCGGTCCAGTACTCGCCGTCGGCGAGTGTCAAGGATGACGCCGTACCGCCCTGTCCACCGTGAGATAGCACCGTTCTATCTTTCAGCGTCGCGGAAATGGCATCGAGACGGCTCCCACCGCGGAGCGTTATCGCGGTGACATTAGTCTTTGCCTTCGCCGCGAGGGTCGGTACATCACTGAACCATGTGCCGTGCGGACCGCCCATGAAGCGGGATTGCTGCAGCTTCGACTGGGACGTGCTCCAGGTGAGGTTGACGAGGATGGGGTTGTGGTCCGAAAGGATATTGCCGTCCGCCTGCAAGAACTTGTCGCTGACATATCGGAAGTCCGTCGCCGCAAGGCTGACGAGGGGGCTGGACCGGTAGAAGACCTTGTCGACCGTCTCGCAGTAGTCCGACGTGCTGGGGTTGCTGCACAGCGACTCGGCCGTGGGAACGGTACCGCCGCGCTCGAGCTGGACCCACGCGTCCGTCAGTCCGGGGCCGGCTGTGGCGAGTAACTCCCGCACGCCGACGTCACCCGTCCGGCTGTAGCGGCTGTTGGTGTCACCGAACACAAGAACGGCATTGCCAACGCTCCGTGACGCGATCGCAGCTGCAACTTGTCGAAGGTTCGCTGTGCGAGCTGTAAGGTCTCCCGGCTCGGTGCCCGCGTCGGCATGCAGGTTGTAGAAGTCTACGTACACGGCGGTCGAGGCAGAGTTGGACAAGGCGATCCGCATGAATGTGAAGCCCTTCGGTGTGAGACAGTCGTTACTTGAGGCGTCGGAGCAGGTCGCCCACTTCACCCTTTCGAAGTCTATCCAGGAGTAGTCGGACAAGGTGTTAAGGCCATCGCCGAACGGGACACCGCCAGAGGTGGCTGTCCGATACAGGTGGTTGTCGGTCGAGTAGAGGCTGGCGTGATAGTTGAAGTCCTACCGCACTTCTTGTTAGCGCCATGCGGCTGCTGTAATGAGAGCTGCTACATCACGCACCTCTTGGGCATGAACGATGTCATATCCGTACTTGGAGAACAGAGAGCCGATGCTCGCTGCGTTCGTGGCCTTGTCACCGGGAACGTCATTGTTGTTGAGGATAGCTGGCAGTCCTGCCACGTTCATAGTCAGGACTGTCAAGTCGCCGGCTGTTGCAGCTCTCGCTAACAGCGGGGCCGAGGCCAGGATGGCGCTGATGTGGTTGAACTTCATCTTTACTTGCGTCGCAACAGCAGACGGTTCGATGTTTCCAAGGCTAGGTTGACGCCGTCTACATCAGTGGGCGGTACGGACTTTAACACTTCGTTAAGAGTGTGGCATTGCCATCTCCAGCTTGCCGTAACCAGGTCAGAATCGCGTTACGCGGCTCCTGATATCATAGGCGTGCTGGGCTATACCTGCACTCAATCTATTTCGACCGGGCTCACCTACCACTCGCAAGTCCACGTGCAACGGTAAACATCGAAATCCTGTTGTCAACAAACCACAGAGCTCTGCGCCTGCCGGATCCGACGACATCGCCGGCGCGCTTGATATTGCCCGGAAGCGCGATGTCACCTCTCCGCCGGGCTCGCTTGCGACATCCGAGGCAGCCTTAGCCTCATGGCAATGTGCCAGTGGATCGCGGCCGTGGTCTACCCGCCCAGTCTCATTGGCTTCGCGTCCTGTTGTTATTCTTTTCTTTCCCCTTACTGTGCACAGTACGATATTGCAGATGCGAACCGATCGCCATCGAAAACCTGGAAACCTGAAAATGGACGATCACGATCGGATAGGGATAGAGAACCGTTGGCGCGATCCCGAACACATTCCAGAGGATAACTTCGCGTTCTAGGCCACCGCCACGCTGATCAACACATGCCTACCGAACAGCGCGTAGCTCGGCTCTCTCTAGCTTCAAGCTAGATGTTGAAAACTGCGAAGTGAAATCGTCCGATACGAGACAGTTCGCGCCGCCAATTCGGGTCCGCGTTGGCCTTGACCACCATGTTGTCGGGGCGCGCCGAGAGATCGTCAACGCGTACGTAGCCGCAATTCCAACCGGCATCAACGCTAGAGAAAGTCCTCTCGCTAGCGACATCCACCTCTGGTTGAAGCTAGGGGGACGCTACGCGGTAGCGCTACGGCGCATCGCGTTGCTCTCACCATACCCACCAATGTTTGGACGCACACCCTATGCCCTGTGGGTGTGTGTATACCGGCACTCGGAAACATAGCGTCGTTTCTACTTGTCGTAGTCATCAAAGCGCTTTTTTTTTTTTGTACATTTACTTCTCTTCTTGTTCTGTGCATTTTCAATTGAGTGCGGTCGAGGAGAGAAAATCGAAACGAAACCGAGCCTTGATAGGGGACGGAACATCAGACACATCTCTTGTCTCATCTTTCTTCCCAGTACCCCGGGCGCCCTCACAGAGAAACCCGGGTCTCGACGCATCCGAGTTGAAGGAGGGTTCATGTTGGAATAGCTGATGCGATGATGTCGGTGATCGTCTCCGATGCAGCGAAGCAGGGCGTGGAACACACCGAAGTCGCGAACAGGTGGACTTACTTCGTGCTGCCATGCGTCTCGCTACTGATGAACCGCAGCAACCGCCATCCCAAGTATGCGCAGGGGCGCTGTGTCTCGTGAACATGGCGAGGATCTGGCAGTATCACATCGAGCGAGCACCATCACAGTCGCAGTCGCAGTCACACTCGCAACAGAATGAACGTCTCTTACCCAAGGCGATATACCCAAAGCCAAACTCAGCAGTATTGCTTCCCCTCTAGCTGGAGTCATGCCATCCAGCGTATCCGAGTTCTCTCGCACCCAGCTTTCGATATCATGGACGAGTATAGCTTCATCCCGCCGCGCAACAAGTCCATGATCATGCCTAACCCTACGAATATACCGACCACAAACAGACAGTGACTCCGGCGATACCAGTTCCAGATGCGAACGCTTATTTAGCAGACAAGTCCCTGCAGAACAATTCCGCATTGACGAGACCCTCCTCTTCGACCGCAAAGGGGTCCGAGCGGGCGACGGATACAAGCTGCTGCTGCTGCCTCGTCTTTGCACAACAAAACTCTACCCCCGCGCAACAGATTCATGCGTTCCAAACAACAATGCCTACCGTATACCGGTATTCGCTATACATGTTTTGACGGAAAGTTTCGTTGATCGAAGTAAAGCCGACGTCGACACATCACTTCGTCCAGCCCTCAGCTGCTGCTGGGTTGTGGCGTTTCCTGGGGGCTTCTGGAAAGTTCAGTGAGACAAACGTTGTTGGTGTTGGAAGGGGTCCGACACTTCGGACGTTTGCGCTCAGACACCCCCGCCCACGGCAGAAAGCGAACCGTCCGCCCGCCGGTTCGCTCGGGGCGATTTTGAGGCTTGAACTATCGACTGCCACGTTCAGCTAGAGAAGACTAGCTATTGTCCACTCTCTTTGCTATCGGGAAGCATTGTTATCGGTGGAAAAGCATTTATCAGCGAGAGTTTGCACGGCGCAGCCCAAATATTGGCCGTCTATGCATGCATCTTGACGCCGCCACCGTCACTATCACATGTGTATCACACAGCAACACAAAGCGAAAAGCTCCCCCGTCCCAGCAACCAGCAACGAGCAGGCCAGCAGGCGCATTGCTTCCCGAGCTATTTTCGCAGTCGATTCAGCCCAAATATTCGGCCTTCAAAAGTGGTCTGTTGGTGGCTTGCCCTACTATGCCGGGTAACGCTTCCGAGCCCATGGCCACGTCTCTTTCGAGCAACCGCAGGACCCCCGAGTCGTTAGTCATGCATCCCGCGATGCTTGGCTTGACAGTTCTGACAAGGTGGTTGCTGAGTTCATGCGGGGCTGCTGTTCCGACCCCTGTTCGAGGCTGTGGTCGCTGGGCACATCCCGGTCGGACAGCCAGGGGACCGGGGTCAAGTGGCAACCTCAATGTTCCTCAGGTCTCGACAGCGCTGTCGTCCGCTGCTACTTCGTATTCCCGCTGCCTTTTCAGCGAGTGGGATTCGTATCCAGCAGCAGAGTTGGAGCCGGTAAACGCGTTACCAGCCAGCTGCCAGCATGTCCTTCGCAAACCTCAATAACCCTGCTGCTTGTTCAGGATTCAGCTCCTTCAGGCGACGATCGGTGCTTGTCAGTCCATTTTGAATGCTGACGGGAAAGGTGAGTGAGCACTGATGAGCATCAACCACCACGAGGGGCAGCAACTGAGGGGTTCAACGGAATCGATTCCACGGCTCAGCTTTGACAGATATCGGTGCTGCCGCACGCACAGGGCTTTCTGTGAGCAAAGCCAGCTCGTACCGCCCGCGACCCCTACTCCCCTGCCCTATAACGCAGCCTCCTTGCTGACGGGTGAAGCTCGACTAAGACACCGCTCACACTGTGTAACATCCAGCCCCAGATTCAGCGAGGAAAGGAGGCGTGTTGCTAACGACGATCACGCTTCACACTTGACCTGGGATTCGTCAACTGTCATTAAGAAGCGACCGTTATGGTGTTCAAAGACACGTGAGTGGATGCTATATCACAGCTTCCGCCATCATAACGTCGCTGGTGTTTCGGTTCTCCATGTGTGACAAGACAATGGGAAACCCCACGTTTGTTTCAATCTGCCATCGATTGGGATCGTCCAGGCCAAGCGGTCGCGGAAGAGTGTCGATCACGGACGGCTAAGACAGTTTGTTGCGCTGGGACACAGCGTAGACTCTAGACTACTGTGGTAGAGTCTAGGGCTTGTGTTTAGACTTAACACTCGGTATTCGTTTCGGGTTTGCTTGACTTGAGGGTGTTGGGGTATAGCTCCGGCGCTCGGTTGCTGGTGAGGTCATCTCTAGTGGTGATGGCGATGGAGTTGCTGTTGACAAGTCCGGTATTGCCGGCTTTACTTTGTCGCTGGGATGGAGTTTGTTTAGTTCCGTTTTCTCCGCGTCGGAGGCCTAAAGACGTCTTGACTCGGCAGTCAGATTTGGAATACTTCACGAGGTGATGAAGCTTTGGCAATGTCATTGCTGCAATGTCAAGCGTGGAGCCACGCGATCCAAGCTCGGACTCAAAACTTGCATCAAAATGGACCTGCGAGATGGGCGTCTGCCGGTTCAGACGCATCTCAAGTGGAGGTGGTCGAGACTGATGCAACTTGGAGATGCACACATGGACCTGCACGCTCGTCCTTTGGTCGGCACGTGGTCGAACTGTGGAGGTAGTCGTGGTCGCCATGTCCACTTGCCTCAGTTGCGCTCGTAGCAGACTGTCAATAGAGATGGATCCGCTTGGGTCTTGGGTCACGTCTTGTCGTGTCTCCCGGTTCGATTCTCTTGAGAAGACCTGTCGTACCAGTACCGGAGAGAATCGGCGCAAAACCACCCCGGAGTCTCTAAGTGAGCAAATCCAGACGGGTATGTCGAGACTCCGTCTGCGGGTGAGTGATCAAGGCGTGACTGACTCGGGAAGGTAGCCCGCCATGTACAACAAAAGCTTCAAAGGGGGAACGCTTTGAGCCCAACCTTGTGCGTTACAGCACGCATATCACAGCCTGGCTGAGGTATTGACTGACATATCGTTCGACATATCCGGACCTGGCACCACGGAACGACGAGGTATAGGGTAGGTCGTCTGGAGCGGAGATTGCTGGTCTACCTAGATGGAGTTCAGCAGAGTTTCTGAGACCACAGATATGGAAGCTGATGGTTCTCGTCTACAGTAAGGATCGAGCTTGGAGGAGAGAGTGTGCGGTGCCGGATAGGCTGGAGTTGAGGGTCACAATCAGGATACTGAGACGGGTTGGCCCATGTTGGCCGAGAAAACATTCATCGTCACTTTATTTCCTCACCACATGGTGCAAGGAATGAAGCTTCTGTGACACTATACTCTTGATAGCTAAGTCGCGTTTAGGAACATGGTTGGTGCTGGAACCCCCTTTTGTATCGTGAAGGACCGGGAGTTCGGTCATGACGACCGTTGCCTCTCTTGTTCGTTGCGCATCAATGAACTACAACACCCTCACTCAGTTACCCCGGATCTACAACACATATAGAGCGTGCCGATCAGCCGGAATGGAAAAGCTTGAGAGAACGGATAGAGTGTGGTGCTAGTCTATCACCTCTGAAAGGGCTGACTTTAGCCGCGATGCCGCCGGCGACGAAGGCGGCTTCACAGCACCGTCTGAAACGTGTCCTCGCCATGCCGTATCTTCCGCAATGCCAGCAGAAGATTCTAATTCCCACTGCGAGCATTCGTGAAGCTGCCTGACCGGACTGACTTGCGAGACCTAGCACAGCCGGCCATCACCACCACATCAACCGAGACCACCACCATGCCTCTCCCATCCAACGCCATAGCATTCGTCGTCGCAGCAGCCAGCGCAGCGTATTTCTACCCTGTGGCCTTTGACCTCCTCCGACCTCACCTCCCGTCACTAAGCACCCATCTCCCGTACTTCCACCAACCCTCCCAACCACAGCCCTACACCTGCCCCAACCACACCTACACGACCCAGCTCATCTCCCTCGACCCGCTCCTAATCTACATCTCCTCCTTCATCACCCCCCTCGAAGCCGCGTCTCTAATCTCCCTCGGCACGCCCCTCCTAACCGAAAGCCCCATAACCGGTTCCGGCTCCGACGTCTCGGACAGCAATGTCCGTACCAGCTCCTCCGCCCCCTTACCCGTCGACGACGAGGTCGTCTCCTGCGTATTGGCAAGAGCAGAAGCCTTCCTCGGCCCGGCCGTGCTGAAGGCGGGTAGAGACGACATGGGTTCGCCGCAGATGGTGCGGTACACGGCCGGCCAGAGGTTCGACGTCCACGCCGACTGGTTTTCGAGGCCGAGACTAGATCCCAGAGATGCGGAACGGGGAAGGAGGAGGCTGTATAACCGCGCCGCAACGATGTTCGTCGTGTTGGAGAATAACGCCACTTCGGGAGGGGAGACGTGGTTCCCCAAGCTCGACGTCCCTCGTACCTCAAGCCGTGGCCAGCAACCCTACAGCCCCCACCCACAAGGCGGCCTAGCCTTCCCGCCCCAAGCCGGAAACGCACTCTTCTGGCCCAACCTCCACCCCAACGGCACGGGCGACCCCCGCGTCGTGCACGCCGGGCTGCCCATCGCAGACGGCGTCAAGTACGGGATGAATATCTGGCCACGTGCCTTTTTTGGTCCAGACGCTTGAGGTCCAGGAGGAGGGGTACTCTTCGTCGTTCTTCCTCCACACGCTCGTCGTCCAGGGGTACTTTTCGGGCTCCTGTATGGAGTTGTTGTTTGTCTTGCCCGCGACGGCGGGCACGTTGACGGGGATCTGGATGATGCTCGTCCTCCCCGCGGCCCGGGTCGTAGCGGGCGCCTCGAACTCGGAGACGCCGATTTCGCCGCGGCGGGTGCGGACGAAGTTGTCCCAGTGGGCTTGTGCTGGAGGAAAGACAAAAGTCAGCCCGTGCGTCCTCAGTGGCCTGGACGATGGAGGCCGAATCCACGTCTCCCCACAGTACGACTCTCCCGCTGAGTCGGAGGTGGGGTCGAACAGTAACTTTAACCCGCCAGGGCTCCGAGGCTCGGTTTTGGTACTGTCTACGTGCAGGACGGGGTACCAGCCCCATTTGTAAAGGTCGGGGGGGGACGACGTACCCTCTATGTGCGACTCCGTCCGCTCCTCGGCCGTCGCCCTCTCCGCCAGCAGGTCCCGGAGGATCCGCTTCCTCTCCTCGTCCGGGCAGGTGACCAGGCTGGGCCACATGCTCGCGCCGCCCTTGGTCATGGCGGTCGTGCGCCCCTCCGCCAGCGCCTTCGCGCGCAGGGTGTAGCAGTACTTCATGATCTCGACGGCGGCCGTGTGCGAACCGTCCAGGTCGAGCGTGTGGCCGTGGATGCCCACCTTCTCGCCGACCTGCACGAACTTGGGCGGCGGGCACACGGGGCTGCCCTCCACCACCGCGGGGGGGAAGACGTGCGGCTTGTTGTCCTTCGGCCGGAGGATGAACTGGAAGTACAGCTCCAGCGTCTCGGCGGACCACTTGAACCGCGGGTCCGGGTACCTCATCGCCTCCACTATCCCCTCCACGGACTCCTCGTACAGCCCCAGGCTCTCGAGCGTGTCGACGTAGCTCACGAGCAGGTTCAGGTGCGCCCCGGAGTTGCGGCTGCGCACGACGTACCGCTGCAGGTGGCGGCAGAGCAGCTCGGCGGCAACCTTGACGCCGACGTCCCGCTCCCCCGGTTGCATGGAGCTCAGCAAGCTAAAGATGCGGTAGGCCGGGTGTCCCGGCCCCAGCACGATGCCGCTCAGCCGCTTGAGGTGCGTGAGCAGGATGCGGTAGATGTCGGGGAGGTTGTACCAGTGGCACAGCGCCAGGACGCGGAAGACAGACACCAAAAACCGCGGGTCCTCTTCGCTCAGGGCGCGGTCCATGAGGTCGAGGCTCTGGTTGATCTTCCCGAAGCCGGCCTGGATCTCGTTCTGCCGCAGGTGCGAGCAGGCGTCGAACAGATTGCTGAAGAGGTACACCACGCTCCCGTCGGACCGGCGGCTCCGCAGGTCGTCCCTGTTCTCGCCGGGGATCCAGGCGCCCGCGCTGAAGGACCCGTCGATGTACTGCTGTATCAACCGGCCCATCTCTTCGGGAATCTGGAGGTGGTCTGCGGCTTTAAAGGGGTGTTGCGGAGGAGCGTACACCTGACCCTGGGTGTCGAGGATGCCTTTCCTCCGGAGGAGCTGGAGCTGTCGTCGTCGTCGGTCGAGGTACTGCTCTACCTTGTCGACGGGGACGTCGCGGCCGTTGACGTTGACGACGTGGGGTTTGTCCGGGCGTTCGCCGGCGACGTTATACTCCTTGCTGCGCAGGACGGCGAGGACTTCGCCTGCTTTGACGTTCTTTTGAACGTTCCATAGATTGAGGCGACGTTTGTACATTCGTAGTCTGGTGCGTTTGTCAGAGTCTTGAACATGGGAGGTCGCTTGAGTGGGACGTACGTGGCATGGAACTGGTTCTCTTTCACCATATGTTGCGAGACCTCCTTGAGGGTCTTGTTCCCTTCCATGTACAGAGATATAATCTCATCTCGGTGTTTGTCCCAGTCCTCGCTGGTCGCCCAGCGAGGTTCATGTTTGCTGGCCGCCGGCTGTGCCGCGTCACCGGCGCTGCAGTTAATCGTTTCTTGCCTCATGGTTGGTGACGGTTCGTAGTAAAAGTCAATCACGATCGGTAACTCGCCCGTCCTAGCACGTATTTAAGCTTAACCTCATGCATAATCGTGCATTCCCAGAGATCTGCTTGGCTTGATGACTATGTTTTGGTGGTGAGAGGCGATGAATGGGGTTAATAAGTCTCCGAGCATCAATAATGTTAGTTGCCTGCGTAGGCTTCAACACCACGCAGCCGAACCCAAGGATCTGAGCTAGGAACTTTGGCTTACTCTTAGGTGACTCTTGACCGACAAAAGGCGTCGTAGAAGTGGTGAGATACGGCGGTCATCTTGGCCAGTTGCGGCTGTGATAGGCCGGATTAGAAAGCACCATGCATATTAGCTGAAAGTTTGAAAATCCTCCCGCGTCCTCCATTTCCGAGCAGTCCTATCCTGTGGTTTGGGTCCTTTGTGAGTTCATCATTGGGTGAAAGCCAAGAAATGTGGTCGAAGCCATATCTGTAATGTTATGCCGTACTTAACAGTAATATATGTGTACATAAATTGCTGTGATATCGGTCTGCGCTCGTATATCATCAGAGTCATAGTCGTAACCTCATGCCGCCATGAGCTCCGTCCCTCTACCTCTTCGTGTTTCGCCATCAACCTCTCGCAATGTAACTCTCGCTGTATATGTTGGAAAGAAATGGTCGGTTTCGGCGGTGCGCAATTGAGAATCGAAACCAGAGTGATACGCCTCCGATACACCAAACGCCAGCGCGATTTACCATCCATCTTTGTTCAAGCACACATACCACCCCGTCTCTCAGCAGGTAGTCGTACAACATCACCCAGTCCGTTCCTCCATCGACTAATACCTGCTCGCGCTGCGGCTGCGATGATCCCTGCTGCGACCCCTCCTCGACCTCCTCACATCCTGCTCATACATATATGTCGGCTGCGGCTGCGCAACGACCGGCACGGCGGTGGTGTACTCGCGCACCTCGTGGCTCGGGGGTCTCCTCGAGTGAGACCGGTGCCTCGAATGCCTCGAGTGCGAGCGGCGGGGATACGGCTCGTCGCGGACGCCGTCGTACCAGGCCGCGCCCGAGGGGTTCTCGCCTTTGACCGGCGGCGCGCCCATGTTGCTGCATGATCGGAAGATCCAGATGAGCAGGAGGAGACCGACGATGGATCCGATGACGATGCCGGCAATGGCGCCACCGCTGAGAGTCTGCGTGTTGTTTTGTTGTTGGCCGTCGGCACTGTTGCCGCCTCCTCCGGTGCTGGCTGGTTGGGTCACTGTCACGGTCACGACGGGCCCCGTTGTCGTTTGTCGCCGGAAGATGGCGTCGGTGACGAGGGTTTTCGTTGGCTCGAGGGCGTATCGCTCGGCAAGGTCGCCGGCGGCATTGAGGAGTTCTGCTATAGGGGCCATTGCGTTGTTTTTGGCTTGTCTTGTGGTTGACCTCTTGCCGAGATAGAGAGAAAAGGAACGATGGCCTTCTTCTTGTCAGGAATAATTGACGGTTATGGTATGGTTGATCGGTGTGGCATTTCCATTAAGATGCAACGGGTTTCCCGTCATGCGAGACATAGGTATATATCCGACCACACCACCCCATCACCCCATCCCTGAACTGCCAGAATCGTGGCAGGGCGGCTGGGAAGAGTGGCTTCAGTGACGCCATTGTACATGATGGAGGGTAAGCTGCACGTTGGATTCGACGCCGGACGTCGGTTGATCGTCCATGGCGCCCCTCATCGAGAAAAGTGCCTGAGTGCGCATGGTCGGTTCTCTGGGCTTTGCTCGGCTTTTGGTCCTCTGATTCGTCGGTGGCAGGAGGCTGTCTTGTGTGACAGAGGTTTGTAAGTCGGAGGCTGGTTAACAGGATGAGGCGAGGAACGCTAGTGGCCCTGTTAGTGCACACTGCAACCTTGTTTCTCGCAGTTTGGCGGATCTTTTAGTCCGCTTGGGTGGCAGGGTGGTCGCGTATTCAAGCCCCGCCAGTGATCAACGTCATCATGATTGAACAGGCCATTGTGCAACCCAACCCCTCCATTTGCTCGGCTGCTCCCTTGATTGATCTGAGCTGACTGGGATGAGCACGTTTACATAAACCAGATATCGACAACATGTTGTTGATTGGCAAGGCCATCATCACTTTGGAGTTGAGGACATGTTGACCGAATATTGACGACGCTCATGTCATGCTCATGCATGTAAGTCGCGAGACGGAGATGATCATGGACTGCATGTTCTAGTTGTCTTGAAGAATCCGAACTTCACCGCAGTCACGTCGTCGCTATATCATAGCATGTTATGCTGTCATTCGACGGGCTCATTGGCGTCTTCTGGGTGTTCGGGAGAGGTTGGTCAAGTCAGGGTGGTATTTCCCGGTATGTTCGGAGGAACGGCCGGCGCCGCGCTCAGCTCGGAAGCATGTGCTCTCCTATTTGTCTTCGACAGGCAATAAGTTGGTTAACGTTAAGCCTGTGAATTTCATGATGCCGATAACCCGCATCGTGTTCAACGAGTTGTTGGATATGGAGTGTCATCTGAGGGTAGGTCCTTCCTCGAGAGAGGTAGCCGATGTTAGCCATGTTGGTTGACTGGTAGGACTGGATAAGGTAGTCCATGGAGCTTCCCTCTGCGACAAGAGAAGCATAAATTGGCAGTACTTGGTAGTAAGACTGTAAACGGCAAACAGAGAATTAAAGTTGAGGTGCCTGTCGATCCACCAGTCGTTTGAGTTTGACGTTCAGACGAGACAACCCTCACGGCCCGGACCGTTAAGATGGAGTTGAGCTTCAAGCCACTCTTTGTCCGTCAGGAACAAAGAAGGAGGGACAAAGAAGAACAAAGAACAGAAATGCTTGGCGGCTGGCACTCCGTTTCGTTTCCGATAGCTTATGTAATCCCGGGTACTCACGCAGTCACGTTCTACGCCTTTCAGAGAACAAGTTAGGTATGTAATACTCACCACCTCATACGTATAACCAAAGACCTCTTGAGATGTGGGACTCAACAACCCATACCGGTTTTGAAACGTAGGATTTTAGCAAAGGCTAGACGACATGGCCCGATCAGACGAAGCAGAAGCCTTCTTCTTTGCAGTTTACAGCGCCGTGCAGGAGATACCGCACGGCAAAGTCACGAGCTACGGCCACATCGCCAAGCTAGTCGGCACCCGTCCGTCTTTCTCTCTCCCCCTCCCCTTTCCTCACCACATCCTATCCTCACTAACAATCCCTTCCAGCCCAACGTCCCCGCCAAGTAGGCGTCTGCCTCAAGCACCTGCCCGACGACCCCTCGGCGCGCTTCAACCACGACAACGTCCCCTGGCAGCGCGTCATCAACGCCAAGGGGGTGATATCCCCGCGCTCCCAGCCGTCCGGGTCCCAGAACCAGGCCGCCGCGCTGGAGGCCGAGGGCGTGACCGTGGGGAGAAGCGCGATGGGGGAGCTGACGGTGGATTTTGGGGAGTTTGGGTGGTTTCCGCGAATCTTGCCTAGTGAGGAGGCGGAGGGGTTGGAGCCTCATATTGATGAGGATGACGATTAGGAGACGCCGTGATGACAGAGGGTATCAGATGGGTTTGTGCTGCAGGGGGGAAAAAGGGCAATTGGTTTGCAGTCAGGCGTTTAGGGTCCAGGTTGGCATGCAGAGATGGAGCGTCTCATAACGGCGTCTAGGTACTTTTAACATCCCATATCTACACGATACCCAGTCAACTCCTTTTTGAAACACAAAGCATCTAGATCCCCGACACCTCCGAAACTCCATTCCCAGTCGGCTTCCCAGAGTTAATAGTCTGCTTCAGCGGCGGCAACAGGCTCTTCGCCGTATGCCGAGCCTGCTGCGCCAGCACGCAGTCCATAATCACCAGCGCCGCCATCGCCTCGACAATCGGCACAGCACGCGGCACCACGCACGGGTCGTGCCTGCCCTTCGCCGCCAGCTCGCCTTCCGCACCGCCGTCGTACGTGGCCGTCTTCTGCGCGACGCCAATGGTCGCGGGGGGCTTGAACGCCACGCGGAAGTAGATGGGCGCGCCGTTCGAGATGCCGCCCTGGATACCGCCCGAGAAGTTGGTCTTGGTCGTCAGCTTCGGCCTAGGAATACCGGCGCGGGCGGCGCCGGTCTCGATGGCGGGCGCGTGCTCCTCCGTGGCGGGGATGAAGGGGTCGTTGTGGATGGAACCGGGAACCTCGCAGCCGCCGAACCCGGAGCCGATCTCGAAGCCCTTGGTGGCTGGGATGCTGAGCATGGCGTGGGCGAGCAGGGCCTCGAGCTTGTCGAAGCAGGGCTCGCCGAGGCCGCTGGGGGCGTTCTTGATGACGCACGTGACGGTGCCGCCGATGCTGTCGCTCTTGTCGCGGTACTCGGCGATGAGGTCCTCCATCTCCCTCGACCTCTTCTCATCCGGGCAGCGCACGGGCAGGAACTGGTCGACCGTCTTGCGGTCTATCCTCTGCAGCAGCGAGAGGAAGTCTGGGTTGGTGCTGGGCGTCGGGTGCTCGGCGGTAGGGGGGAACATCTGCAGGCTTCCGACCGACGAGACGAAGGCCGTTATCTCCACGCCGTAGGCGAGCTTGAGGTACTTCTCGGCGATGGCACCCGCAGCGACGCGGCCGATGGTCTCGCGCGCGCTGCTCCTGCCGCCGCCGCTGCTGGCCTTGACGCCGTATTTCTCGAGGTAGGTCCAGTCGGCGTGGCTGGGGCGGGGGAACTTGTCCATGGTCGAGTTGCCGTAGTCCTTGGGGCGCTGGTCCTCGTTCATGACGAGCATGCCAATCGGCGTGCCGAGCGTAACGCCGAACTCGGTGCCCGACTGGATCATGACGCGGTCCTTCTCGTTTCGCGGGGTGGTGATGGCGCTCTGGCCCGGTCGGCGGCGGGTCATCTGGGGCTGGATGTCGGCTTCGGTGAGCTCCATGCCCGGCGGGCAGCCATCGACGATGCAGCCGACGGAGCGGCAATGCGACTCGCCATAGCTGTTGGCGCAAGATGCGGTCAGCGGAGTAGGAGGAGAGTGACGGAGACAATTGTACCTACGTCGTCACCCTGAAGTGCTCTCCGAATGTGGACATGTTTGTGGTAGTCAACAGGAATCTCTTATTCAAGATTCACAAAGTCGTTTGAGTGTTTATACAGTTATGGTGAGTCAATGGGAAGAGTCACCCCACCTCGATCATCTCCGAGAGAAATGTCGTCCAGTATCGGAGGGGCTAAATTTCTGCCATCAGATTGACGAAGGCGGTGAGCCGGGACGTCCCTCCATCCAAGGAATCTTCAGCCAGCACGGACCAGCTGACTTAGCTCCCGTCATTCTCCACTCTATTTCTTGAGCCCAGTTGAGCTTCAGGATGAATGAATTGATGCTCTCACGACACATGCCTCGACACATCTCCGCAATCTAGCCTTCTTCATAGGACCCTGCTCCCCTCCCCAGCAGGCACCCTATGTCTCCCCACCGCCATGCATCAATAACATTCACCAAACCGCTCACCCGGCTAAAACCTCCCTTCCCATGCCCCTTCCTCACCCCCTTTTCCGTCCCATCCCGGCCATTCACCTCACACACCTCCTCCCCCCTCAACCCCCTCCAAATCTACCACTCCACAACCACGAACCCTTACCTGAACCTAAGCATAGAGCACCACCTCCTAACCAAATCCCACCCGGACTCGACCCTCCTCTTCCTCTACCGCAACACGCCCTCGGTAGTGATAGGCCGCAACCAGAACCCCTGGCTGGAGACGAACCTCTCCGCCTTGCGCTCCGGTCTCTCCTCTGAAGATGAGGAAGAAGAAGTCGCCCTCGTCCGCCGCCGCAGTGGCGGAGGCGCCGTCTTCCACGACCTAGGCAACGCGAACTGGACCGTCATCTGCCCCTCCGCGGTATTCGACCGCGACCGGCACGCCGAGATGGTCGTGCGCGCCCTACGGAGATTAGGGGTGGAGGGCGTACGCGTCAACGAGCGGCACGACATCGTGCAGGACATTTTACCCCCTTCATCCTCCTCCTCTTCCTCTTCTTCCTCCTCAAAAGGAAAAACGTTCAAAGTCTCCGGATCGGCCTACAAGCTCACCCGCCTGCGGTCGCTGCACCACGGGACGTGTCTGCTCGACAGCCCCAACCTGGGGCGGATTTCGCCTCTGTTGAGGAGCCCGGCGGAGGCATACATCAAGTCCAAGGGGGTCGAGAGCGTGCGGTCGCCGGTTAGGAACGTGGGCGTTGGGTATGAGGAGTTCGTGGATTGTGTGGTGGAGGAGTTTGAGGGGATGTATGGCGAGGTGCAAGGTGGGAGTCTGGGGTTGGGGGAGGAGAGTGGGGGAATTGAAGCTGTTAGGAAAGGGTTGGAGGAGTTGCAGGTAAGTTTTAATATTAGGACATTGAGGCATGGTCAAACGGGGTAGATGAGCTAACAACGGATATCGTAGTCTTTGGAGTGGATTTACGGCCAGACGCCGCAGTTTACTTTCTCGACTCTGCCGAGTGAGGCGGATCCCAGACCGAGGCCGGAATTGCCTGGGTATCTTCCGGAGAATGTAAGTCCGAGACGGATCGTTGGTAAAACGTGTAACTCGGCTAACATGGCCTCTAGTTGGAGGTGTCATTTACTGTCCGGCATGGCCAGATAAAGGACAGCAAAATCGCCGGTCTCCAATACGGCGGGAGCCCGGACGGGATAGGTCAGGACCAGGCGATCAGCGCGGCGCTTGTCGGCCGGACATTGCATGAGATACGGGACTGGAAGGAAACGCTTGAGGAGGCGAGTCCAGTCGCGCTGGAGAGCGACGGCGTAGGGCAGTGGCTTAATGGCCTGTTCGGTGTTGGGAGAGGCTAGGAGATATAGCTCTCAAACATGCCTGGTGTGTACTAGTATGTACGATAAGCCTTGGCGAGGTGTAACACTATTCACGATAAAGAGCATGCAGTGTTGATATAAATGTCTCGGGTATAAATTCAGCGCCCGCATTGGTATCTACGTATTTGACGACTACAAAACCTTGCGCCCAAGAGAGTTGTATTGGAATCGCCGTCCCCCCCCTTATTACCTCCTAGATGCCTGTGCAAGTAACACAGGTCATCTCATTACTACAAGCTCACACCTAAACGTCTACGTGCTTCTCGTTGTGCGGGATCACTTCGGTGGGGGCGACATCCTCGACGGTCTCGTCGCTGAACTTGAGATCCTCCTCGAGGGTGACGGTATCCTTGATCTTCAGCCAGATGACGGGGACGGCAAAGAGCAGAGAGCCTCCGAGAAGACCCCACTGTGTATTTACCAGTTAGCATACTGGTGTCATAAGATACTCCGCGAAGGACGGGCGAAAACTTACAGTAGCGCCAAAGATGGCGTTGTAGGGCTTCTTCTCGCTGTCGAGAGCCCAGAAGGCGACGGCGCCGGCCGACTGGAAGGCCTTGTAGAACCCGGCGAGGTTGGCCGACTTGCGGCCCGAGTTGGAGATGGCGCCCATGTACCAGTAGATGCTCGTCTGCCAGGCGGCGTCGAAGAAGCCGTAGAAGATGTACAGGAACATGGGGCCGATGAAGGCCTCGCCGCCGTCGGTCCAGTCGATGGTGGGGTAGTCGCGGGTGCCGTCCGGACCCAGGTGCTCGGCCACGGACCGGGGCACCTGCTTCTCCTGCCAGGCCCAGCCGCCGCCCCAGATGACGAAGGTCAGGACGGCGAGGGCGATGAAGTTGGCCTTGGCGCGCACGCTGCGGCGGAAGTGGTGCATGTCCAGGCTGTAGCCGAAGACGATGGCGCCGAAGATCTGGGCGATCCAGTAGAGCAGGTTGTTGAGGGCGCGTGTGCGCGTGTTGAAGTGCGGGCCGTTGAACGAGTTGCCCTGGTAGGTGTAGAAGGTGTTGGAGGCGAAGAACATGGGGAAGAGGAGGATGATCCAGGGCTCGAGGGTGATGGTCTCGGCGAGGCCCTTGAACTCGGTCTGCCAGGTCGGGTTCTTCATGAGGATGACCTTGCTGCCGTCGCGGCGCTGGATCTTCTTGGCGTCGGCGAGGAAGAGGGCGAGCACGGCGCCGGCGAACATGAGCACGATGAAGGCGGCGTAGGTGCCGTCGGTCACGGGGCCGGACTTCTTGTTGATGTTCTGGCCGAGCGGGATCAGGGAGCCGATGACGGCGCCCATGTTGAAAATGATCCAGAACCAGGAGATGTAGCGGCCCTTGCGGTCCTCACTGGGGTAGCTCATCATGATGGTGCCCTGGGCGGTCCAGAGGAGACCGGCGCAGACGCCGAGGAAGGCGCCGGCGAAGATGACGAAGCCGCGGTTCTGGTTGTGGTTGTAGGACAGGAAGCTAGCGGCGTAGATGCAGTAGCCGAGTCCACCGAGAGAGAGGGTGATCTTGACACCGACCATGTTTGCGAGGGTACCGGAGAAGAAGGCAACGACGGCGAAGGCGCTGTAGAGAGCGATGTTCGCATCGTCCTGGGCCTTGGAGTCGACCTGACCACCACCGCCGAGGCCGCCCAGAGCGTTGAACATACCCGGGCAGAGGAAGCACACCATGGCGACCATGACGAGCTGCACGATTGGCGACGCGTACCAGACCTCCTTCTTGCCGACCTTGAATCCCTTGTACATCCATCCGCCCGGCCGGGGGATGGAGCCTTCGGCCGCGGAGCCGATGATCTGCGGTTTAGTGGTGGTAGTCGGGTGGTCCGACACCTCGGGGGCGGTCTTCTCATCCGACATTTTGTGTGGTGTGTAAGCCGTCTGCGATATCAGGATCCGAGACTTGGCGTTGAGCTTCGAGATGCGACACGCGCGAGAACACCTCAGTGAGAATTGGGCAAGAGAGACACGGAGAAAGAAGAGAAGAAGAGCAGATCGGAAGGTCTAAAGCCGGCTTTTGGAGGTTATATTAGTCCAATGCCAATTTATGGATGCCGCCGCTATTGCTGGTCGGGGTAGACTTGCTGGAGGCTTGTCTCGGGAACGGGAGGGTGCAGGGAATTAAAGTAATAACGGCGACCGAGCAAAAAGTCTGGAAAGGGATCCTCAACCCCGGACTAGGTTCCCGATATGCACAGATAACAGTACGGGGATGGTGAGTGCTACCAGCGAATCTGCTACCGTGTAGGGTAATAGAGTGGTACCAGCAGCAGATAGATCCCTGAGGGGAGCAATGGGAGCCTCCAGCCAGTGGTCGATCACTTGCCAGTGAATTGATAATGGATGGATGGCAGGTAGTAGCAGGCGCCTGCCATTCTTTGATAGGAACCACTAAACCACCACCTCGGACTCCCCTGACTTCCTCAACGGCTACCCCAAACGACCCCAGGACCCCAAGGACTTGCAAGCTACGTGACAGCTCTCTCCGCTTGGATAGGCGCTTTCCCCCACTTGGGTCTAGAGCGGGATCCTAAGGTGACACCACATGTCCGGGGAACCATTGCTTCTGCCGTTGGTGCCTCGTGTGGTGGTGACCCTTTCATGGATTTGACCAACATGTCTGGCTTGTCTCAGGTTGTTGGTGGTGAGGGTGAGACGCGATCATTCGTATCTGGGGAGACTAGCAGGTACTGTACAATGGTAATCGCCACAGGCGCTGGAGCAAACAGAAAAGCGCCGGTCACAAGGCGAGAAAACAGATACGTGGGAGTTTGTGGTACGAGCTGACATCCAGACTAACACGACAGATAGGGGGTGTTGCTTACTGTAACGCAGCACTTGCTGTCAACATAGCTCCGTCAAAGTGGCGAGCCTTGGGCAGAGCAACAACGCATGTGTTCTCCATGTTCAAGGTGCTGTTCTGGCGCTACCAGACATGAGTGTTCGCTGGGAGACACGCGCACTCACACGCGATGCTCCTTGACGCGGAAGACATGCTCAAAGATGTCGATGTACAAGTCGGATGCTAAAATCAGATGAAATGCATGGGTGGGATGAAAGTGCCGGGACCATCCAGTCCATCCTCGATCCACCAGATGTTAGCTTGATAAGACCGGACCGAATCTTGTTATCTTTGATTGGTCGAAGAGGGGCCGAAGTCACGAGACCAATCGCAGGAGTGGAAAGGGCACAATACCATTGGCTGATTTGTCTTGAAATGTCGATTGAGGAAGGAGGTTGCGCTCTGGGGAAGCTTGGACCGTTGTGTGCCATTGTCTCCACCTTCCCGGGGGCCAAGACGCAGCGACGACCACCAGTGGTCAGGCAAGGCCAGGTCATAAGCCGCATAACCGTCGAGATTGAACTGGGCATGTAACGTTCCGTGATTTTATCCATGCACCACTGTCACCTCTGTCTGGGCTTTGGCAAGCTGTCCAATTCACTGAAGAAGTCAGGAGAGACATTGGCTTCCCAGGACCCTGTGTCGGCGCTGTCGATGTCCAACTCGGCATGCTCAGGAAACGGCCATGTGAAGCTCGGAGCTCGAACACGGTGAGGTTACACCTTGGACATCGCGGCCATCTTTCGCCTTTGAAGACAATGGACCAGAATTCGCCGTCAGCAACCCCGTCATCCACTTCTTGGGAGTCACAAGTGCTCCTCCCAAACCGAGCTGAAGAACAAACTGCGATACCATCAGTCCAGGCTTGAGGGTTGACTCCTGTCATTCATGTTACATTGCAGTATTTCTGGAATCTGGACTCGAATGGGATCCTCACCGCAACCCACAGATCTCTGCGGTACCATCGCGCGCTTCTGGCCCGCGGGGCGATCATCTCCTTCTGTGCCTTGTTCCGGTCGGTAGCCTCATCTCCATGGGGAGTTGCTACCCGTCTCCTTGGGGATTTGTTGTCGAAAGAACAACTTCCAGAATCCCAGTTCTCCCTTTAATCATTGGATTTCTGACCTTCAGATTCTGGCATCCCAGGCGAGGAGGACTCCCAACAGCTTCTAAGTAGAAGCGAGTAGCTGCAGCTCAGTATCAGCAAGCACTATCAACTTCAGATAGCCGTGGATACGCCATGCCGAGACCTCTATCGGGCTCCGTATTGAAACACGACGCATATCCCGATACGCAGTCAGCTGCGATCTAATGCACCTCGGAGCCGCATCGGTCGCTGGCCGCGGGACATGGCACCATGCCATCGAGCGCCCGTCCGTTCCATCCCATATCAGACCTCATCCGTGACCCCGGTCGACCACATGTCATTGTCGCGACGTTGTGTCATGGCTCCCCGCCGTGATAGCAAGGCCGCATGGCTGAACCGAGGGCTTGGGACGGGCTGACATGGATGTCCTTCGGCTTGTCGCGGTGTGATGGTGCACTCGACACTCGAGCACAAGACTAGTAGGTACAAGACCACTTGAGCAGACGCTGCGTTGCTTCCTTTCATACGCTGCGTTGCTTCCTTTTATGCGACGCCCTGCGTCTCCACCTCTTGTCGGCTATCTTTGATAGGGAGGATGATATCACTCCTTCGACATCGTTTCGGTTGCTCAGGACACAGCAAGGCGAGCGAAGAATCCTGACTGCCATGGTTCGCAAGACGGGCGAGTAAAGGTCATATCATATTTACGACGGACACTCTGCCGAAGCAAGGCCTTCAAAGCAACCGCCTTCCGCCATCTCATCGACGTTCGACAGCTTCATTGTATAAGATGGATGGACAGAGAGGCACATCACCTTCGAAGCTGCAAGCCAACAGAAACCAACCCCGATAGACGTTGGGATTAGCAATCCATACCGCCATCATTGCTGACCGATACGCACTCACGAAGGATTACGCAGTGCCGGTACGGACCGCAGCTCGCTCTGACAGCGAAGGCACCAACCTTAAAGCTTAACGGCCGGGTTTGGACGCCAGCAACGCGGATACGCGGAGCCTTGACGGATTGAACGCCGGCGGCACGGACTGGAGTCGACTCCTGCGCCGGAACTCCGATCATCATGCCATGACGTCTGCAGTCTGTCAGATATTGGACCCCCCTTGCAACAATGATGCGGGCCAGCTAATAACTGTTTTCCGGGAGCCAAGCCCGAGTTGTGGGCCCTGACGTTCCGAACCTCACGGAGCCGGAGCCAAGCTCGCGCACTGCTAAGTGCAGTATGTGCATTGCTGACTGCTGTGCATGGGAATGTGTCTGCCCGGGATCACTAGAGGCAGAATACAGTCATGGACGAGCTGTGTGTCATGACAGTCGGGACAAAAGATGTGACCGTCTGCGGCGGCGTCGGAGGACGTGCGAGGCAACAACGGTAAGACCATCGTTGTCGGGTCCGTGGTGACCTGTCATCTGTTGCTAATCGAGTCTTGGGGGCACTGATAAGTAGGACAGAGACTGATGACTGACGCTTATTCTGGCCACAGTAACAAGGTGAGATGGCATAACCGAGTTTAAGGGGCATATCGTACGGTCAAAAGGAGCATAGTGGGCCGGCCTAGCCGTCCGCCCAGCGCTCAAGCCGAGCTTGGCCCGGTTGCCGGTCTCTCCGGAAGTCGTCTGCCGTGCGTGTTCCGGCCCCCGGACGCTGTATTATCGTAGTGTCTAGGATTGTAGCGCCTCTGAGACTTCCCTCAACGCTTCGTATCTTGACATCCAGTGAACATGATGGAACAATTGTAAAGCTGGAAGAGAACGAGTGAAACCTCGAACTCATTGGAGTTCCGCTGTGGCTTGTACATCCACATATTGTGGCTTGTCTGTAGGGCCAGACGCGTGGGGGAAGTGTGGCGCGCCCCCACCATAGCTCCAACGCGGGGTCGAGAGCGGCGTCAATTGACCAATCAGATCCTGTGACATGACGAAATAGTACATCGGTAGAGGCCGCAAGTGCCGTCACCTGTGTCATGCTCCTGCTCTAGCGCGGATCTTTCTCTCCCTTCTGTTCGATTATCACTCCTCATTCCTCCGTCATTTCTTTTCAATCAGTCTTCCTTTGGCTTGACCATTTACTCCTTGCTCCTCTTCTTTGGGCTGTCAGGTCAATTATAATTCGCAATGGCGTCCGGTATGGCATTGGCTGCTCTTAAGCAGCGCATCAAGCGGCCTTCGATGCTCTCGAAGCTCTGCCAGCCCAAAGATTTGCTGCACCACTTCCCCAATGGAGCCTACATTGGATGGTCTGGCTTCACCGGTGTCGGATATCCCAAGTAAGCTTTCTGTACATCGGCTAGGTACATACACAGACGAAAATGGCTGACCAGGATCCGAAGGATGATGCCGACCTTCCTCGCAGACCATGTCGAGCAGAACGACCTGCAGGGCAAACTCCGATACACGCTCTTCGTTGGTGCGTCCGCCGGCGCCGAGACCGAGAACAGATGGGCCGCATTGAACATGATCGAGCGCCGAGCCCCTCATCAGGTCGGCAAGAACATTGCCAAGGGCATCAACGAGGGTCGGATCAAGTTCTTCGACAAGCACCTGTCCATGTTCCCCGTTGACCTGGTCTACGTATGCAGCCGTACATCTTCCTAGGGGTAATGGCACGTGCTGACTGCAGTATAGGGATTCTACACAAAGGACAGGCCCACCAACAAGCTCGATGTCGTAGTTGTCGAAGCTACCGATATCCTTGAGGATGGCAGCATTGTCCTCGGTGCTTCAGTGGGCGCGACGCCTGAGCTTATTCAGCTTGCCGACAAGGTCAGTTCTACCCTGCGATGATATGCTTAGCAGCCGTGGCTAATTGCTGCCACAGATCATCATCGAAGTCAACACTGCCCTACCGCACATGGAGGGCCTCCACGACATCACCATGACCGACCTCCCACCCAACCGCAAGCCTTACCTGATTATGGGCGTCGAGGATCGTATCGGACGGACTTCCGTGCCCATCGACACCGAGAAGGTTGTCGGAATTGTCCACTGCGAGCACATGGACCAGACCCTTCCCAATGCCCCCGCCGATGACAACTCTAAGCAGATTGCCGGCCATCTCATCGAGTTCCTCGAGCACGAGGTTAAGCGTGGCCGCCTCCCCGCCTCGCTTCTCCCTCTGCAGTCCGGTATTGGCAACATCGCCAACGCCGTCATCGGTGGACTGAGCGACTCCAACTTCAAGAACCTGAAGGTCTGGACAGAAGTCATTCAGGACACCTTCCTCGACCTGTTCGACTCCGGCAAGCTTGACTTCGCCACCGCCACCTCCATCCGCTTCTCTCCCGAGGGCTTCAAGCGCTTCTACGACAACTGGAGCGACTACCAAGGCAAGCTCCTCCTGCGCTCGCAGCAGGTCTCCAACTCGCCCGAGATCATCCGTCGTCTCGGAGTCATCGGCATGAACACCCCCGTCGAGGTCGATATCTACGCCCATGCCAACTCTACCTGCGTGATGGGCAGCCGCATGCTCAACGGTCTTGGTGGCTCGGCCGATTTCCTCCGCAGCTCCAAGTATAGCATCATGCACACTCCTTCCGCTCGCCCTAGCAAGACCGACCCTACCGGTGTGAGCTGCATCGTGCCCATGTGCACGCACGTGGACCAGACCGAGCACGACCTGGACGTCATCGTTACTGAGAAGGGTCTCGCTGACGTGCGTGGTCTCAGCCCCAAGGAGAGGGCAAGAGTTATCATTGAGAAGTGCGCCCACGATGACTACAAGCCTATTCTGACCAGCTACTTGGACAAGGCCGAGTTCGAGTGCCTGCGCAAGGGATGGGGACACGAGCCGCATCTGCTGTACAACAGCTTCGACATGCACAAGGCGCTTGAGGAGGAGGGCAGCATGAAGAAGGTCAAGAGCTTTTGAGCCCAGCATGTCCGCGAATGATGGGCCCCCGGCCGAGATAAAGTTCGAGACTTGATGCAGGAACGCAGGACAAGCGCGGGTCGTGCAGGAATGACAGCGCCATGCCGACAGAGTCACGCCCGGGGGCGGGAGTCGGACGACTAGCCGTCTGATATGGGCTCGAATCGTTTCCGCTATTGTTGGGGGATGAGCATACCCTGCAAGGATCTCAGTTGTATTTGGTACATATGTTGCCCTTGGAGTTGGTTTCCATACCATACTGTTTGTATATCAGTTCATCTGTCCAATATATTCCGTTCGTCCCATGTCGATTTCTTTCTCACGGGTCCAACTCCTATGGCGCAGTACCGCCACTCGTCTGAAGCGCCATCCGGCATACCGGCCGCAAGGTTCATGACTGCTCGGTCTTCCCCTCCACGAACTACGTTATCTTCGTCTCGTCAAGCACCCGCTAACCTTCTGGCAGACTCATATGCCTGCAACTCCGGGTTGGGACAAACTTTTATCTTGAACCTTCATCCCGTCTGCGGCAGGGCTTTGGGGACTTGCCGGCCGCCATTTAAAATGCACTCGTTTCTTCTGGCCCCGTCCATTTCCCTGTCGTGTCGTTTTCCTCTGGATATTGGAAGTCTCGAAATCTTTCCGATCGAAGCCTTGATGCCTTCATCAAGCCTCGACCACCACAAGGCAACTGCACAGTGAGAGAACACCAACACATCTCGACAAGCCATCTCTCCCATCCGCAAACACACACAAAGACAATGCCCAAGATGCCCGGCCTCAACAACCGGCCGCCCCCGGCGTACTCAGACACCGCACACACGTCCCCAGCCGGAGGGAACGACCGAAGCCGAAGCCTACTCAACAAAAACAACACAGCACACCACTGGTACGACGACATCGAGCTCAGCGACCTCCTTTCAGATAGCGAGGAGGAGGATAAGACACCGGCAAGTCCCAAGAACACGAACCGGGTGCAGCCCGCCGCCAAGTCCACCACTGGTTGTGCTGCTGCTGGCAGCACCGGAGGAGGGCTTCCCAACCCACCCCCGAAGACCGGCCACCACTCCTTCCTACGAGCACCCATCATCACCCCAGCAGCCGCTCGCGTTGTGAACGGCATCAACGCTCGGGTGGCTCCTGCCGCGGCCCCGGCCACACTTTCCTCCTCCGCCACCCCCCCGCGTGCCACCAACGTCGACGTCGACGTCGACCTCGAGGCTGCTGCCAACAACAGAAGGAGGCGCAAGACGAAGAAGATGGATGCTAGTGAGGTGTGCGGAGGTATTCTTGGGTTTATCCTGGTCGGGATCGTCGTGGCTTTGCTCGTTTATGTCGTTGCTGAGCTTTACTTGGTTTCGTATCCGCCGTTGTAACTGAGGGGCTCGAGTCGAAGGTGGGGGGGAAAAGACGGAAGGAAGTTGGGGGGGGGGGGGGTGGGGGGTTTTGAAACGTGTCCAAGGGGGGGAAGAAGAAGAGAAGGGAAGTGTCAGTGGGGAGGGTAGGGGTGGAGAAAGACGGGGGTGGGGGGTGAAACTCGCCCGCCGTCGGGAAGATGAGAAGGGAAGGTCACTGGGGAGGGTAGGGGTGGAGAGGAGACTTGTGTGGGATGTCACGCGTGCGTGCAGCTGCTCGTGGTACTTGAGCAGAGGGCAACGGGCATTGGGCGTATTATTCTGCTTGAGACGGACATAACGAAGGAACGAAGGCATTGCTTAGGATTGGTTTGGATACTTGACGTTAGACTTGGAGTTGGACTGTGATCTGGAAACGAGGGAGACATAGGCAGGAGTTAGTGGGCCTGTAATGAAGCTTTCCAGGTTGCTATCTACTGTCTCCTGTTGTGGCTGACATCCAGATGCTCCGAATGATTAGCAGAAGGTAATTCCTTACTAGGTCTAGAGGGATGTGAACTCTCCGGCTAGTCGTTGCCCGATCGACTGACACTACCTTATACAAGAACCTGAAGCTACTACCTCTCTTCGAGCTGGTCTTTTCATTGCGCAGCTGGGTACACTTACATTCACCATATGGAAGTCACAGCCAGAGAAAACCACTTCCTACCTTACCCAAAACACAGAGCCTGCCTTGACCAAGAAGCAACCGCGAACCAGACGGTAACACCCGCCCTCCCCCGTCTTGTCCATACCTCTTCGTTCCCTCCCCCGAGCTGGAGACAACCATGTCAACTACTTCAACCTGCCGGACTCCCATCGTCAGTGATTCCCCAGGAATGTTTGCACAAGTGTTGTTTGGTGTCCCTTTACTTTGGCCTCTCCTTTAAGGAGTGCGCGTTTCTTTGGCCTTGCTGGAGAGCTGTAGTTCGATTCCTGGCGTTGAGGCGTTTCTTTAGGTGCCCTTTTTCCTTTTGTTTATTTGTCGATACTGGCGTGTCACCAATATCTGTACATTCTGTAACCGAATAAGTTGTTTTCTGTTGGTGTAACTCGCCCTCGTCCATGACGTTGGAGGCTTTGGACGACCGTTTCGGCCCGGATTCTAATAAGCGGAATATCTATGTACCGCGAACATCACCCTTGCCAAGCTTTGTTGAAGTCCCATCGCCAAATGATTTGACCAGGGGTGTCTGCAGGACTCGATCGGTGCGTAAGCATGGCGGAGGACGGCAGTTCGATTCCCAGCCGAGGAGGCGATTGTTTTCTCTTTTCTTTTTTTCCTTGGCGTTTTACCCTTTTCTCCTCCGCTTTTTCGCACCCCGTTCTGTCGTTTGTCTCACATCTTTTTTGTTTCCCTACGTCATTAATGGTGTCTCCACATGCACGTGGCGGATAGGACGGCTGAACGGCTTGCTTGGAGGCTGAGTTTTGAGTTTTTTCCCTCCACTGCTGCTCCGCCAAGGTGTGGAGTTGACCCCTGTTGATCCCTGGTCTCTCCGGAACTCAACGATCTCCAGGGTCCATTTCCTTCTGCAGCTGTCATACCTCCGTAGCCTCATCCTTTCCGTCTTCCGGCCAGCCAAGTCACACAGGTGTTGATTTGTGTCACCGAAAAGCCTTCGGACAGTCCTTGCGTCTCAACGAGTCGTCCGCGTATTTTAGACGGCGAATGCCGAAGATACACGCATCTTGCCAAGGTCTGCCGATCTTTTTCATGATTCTCAAAACCTCATCGTGGCGGCTCCTTGGCAGCGGGTCTGGAGAATCTTCTTGGACGTCAGAAACCTGGAAGTTAGTTTATGAGAACAGAATAAATGGAAATGGCTTTGCTATGTCTGGGATGTTCTGCCCTTCTCTTGCCTCGGCTCTGGTTGTCGTTGTATATATCTCTCCTTCCTTCCACCGACATACTACCTTTCTTCTGCACTGATGAACCATGACCTCCACCGCGACCATGTCAACCCAAGAGAAGCCACGAAGCACACGAGGAGACAGCAGCTCGGACGAGGAGAAGAGATCGACTGATAATGTCGTGGACCTGCCTAGCAGTAATGGTTCCTCGTTGAAAGGCGAAGATGTCCTGGCCCTGCAAGACTTGGACCCTGCCATGAACATGAAGATGCACATGGTCAACAATGTACGTTCCATTGCACCCTTCTGCCATGGGTGTAACATCTGATCTGACACACATATTGAACAGGCAATCGACGAAATCGGATGGACCAACTACCACTGGAAACTCTTTATGCTCAACGGCTTCGGGTAGGTGAACCAAATCACGACCCCCTATTCTGTCCAAACCCCCACTGACAACTACCAGATACTGCGTAGACTCCCTCATGCTCCTCCTCCAGTCCATCATCGCCGCCCAGTCGTATATGGAGTTCGGGCAGCACGGCTATGACAAGGCCCTCACCATCGCGATGTACGGCGGCGCCCTGGTCGGAGCCCTGTTTTGGGGGCTGGGCGCAGACATCATCGGCCGGAAGTGGGCGTTCAACTGCTCACTGTTCATCTGCGCCTTGTCCGCCGTCATTGCAGGCGGCATGCCGAACTGGGTCTCGCTGGCCTTCTTCATCACCATGGTCGGCTTTGGCGCAGGCGGTAACCTCATCCTCGACACCACCGTATTCCTCGAGTATCTCCCCGGCAACAAGCAGTGGGTGCTCACCTTGCTTGCCGCTTGGTGGGGATTCGGGCAGGCCATTGCCGGGTTCATCGCTTGGGGATTCATGGGTAAGTCCAGTCCCCCTTCATTTCGCACTGTCAGCTGCATCATTCTCCTAACACACAGCACGCAGTCCCCGAGAAATGGAACTGCACCTCCGTCGAAACTTGCACCCGCTCCAACAACATGGGCTGGCGCTACGTCATGTTCACCGGCGGCGCCCTCGTCCTCGTCATGTCCGTCCTGCGCATCACCGTCATCCGCCTCAAGGAAACCCCGAAGTACCTCCTCGGCATGGGCGACGACGCCGCCGTAGTCGAGACCTTCCAGTGGCTCGCAAAGACGTACAACCGCCCCTGCAGCCTGACCCTCCAACAGCTCGAAGGCTGCGGCATCGTCCGCGGCACCCACAGCGCCTCGCGCTTCTCCGTGTCGGAAACCCTGATCCACTTCCGCGGCCTCTTCGCCACCCGCCGGATCGGCGTCTCGACCCTCCTCATCTGGCTTTCCTGGATGCTCATCGGCCTCGCCTACCCGCTCTTCTACGTCTTCCTGCCCACCTACCTCCAGGGCCGCGGCGCCAACTTCCCGACGGACCCCTACACCACCTGGCGCGACTACACGCTGACCAACGTCTCCTCCATCTTCGGCCCCGTACTGGCCGGGGTAATGTGCAACCTCCCCTTTCTGGGGAGGCGGTACACGATGGCTATAGGCGCTCTGGTGACGGCGGCCTTCTTCTTCGCCTACTCGGCCGTGACGACGGAGGCGCAGAACGTCGGCCTCAGCTGCGCCATTGGCTTCTGCGTCAACATCTACTACGGCACGCTGTACGCGTACACGGCCGAGGTGCTGCCCAGCGCGCACCGCGCGACGGGTAATGGTGTGGCGGTCGCGTGCAACAGGGTCATGGGTATGATGAGCGCCGTGATCGCCACGTATGCGGACACGGCGACTAGCGCACCGATATATGTCTGTGGTGCGCTGTTTATCGGGATGGCGGGTCTTAGCGCCGTGTTTCCTTTCGAGCCGTTTGGGAAGAGGAGTTCTTAGAAGGTCCGGACGTGGGGAGACAGAAGGATGTGGTATGGGATAGGCAAAAGTCTTTGAATAAGTGATACCCCGGGCGCACTGAAAAAGGCCGGATACAAGGCGCAAGAGATCTCGGATGGGATAGACTAAAAGTTCGACAAAAGAACTGTGGTCGTGGGCTTTTTGATTGGGATAGAGAGAAGTCCAAGTGATACCCCGGGCGGACTGGAAAAATTGTAATATATTGGTGCAAAAGGAGTTAGAAGATATAGACAATTGTTATATACCCTCACCGGTCAACATATACGTGCAGCTTTTGCGCAAAAGACTATGGACAAGAAATGAAGAAGGTTCTATGTACAGGCGGATGATGCCTTCAACCCACCACTATCACGGCAGACCCAACCTACAAGCACTGGCTGTAGTACTCGTTCGACTTCTGGCACGTAGAACCGGACGCACAAGTCGTACACCCCGTATAGCCAATGCCGCCGCACTGCCCCCATTTCCCCACGGGGTTGCAGCTGGGGCCGGGGATGGTCGTGGTAGTCTGGTTCGGGACGCTCGTGGTCTTGGTGGTAGTCGTGGACGTCACCAGCGTCGTCTTGGTCGAGCTGGTGGCGGTGCTGGTTGTCGCGGGCTTCGAGCTGGAGCTGCTGCTGCTGCTTCCGCCGTTGCCATTACCAGGAGCTGGGAAAGTGTCAGTTCGGCTCCCACTCACATCACATATGGGAACACTCACTCCCAGGCCCAGACACAGAGGTAGTTATACTCCCGCTCTCGATATACACCCCAGACCAGTAATAATCCTCGTTCGAGTCCGGGTACCCGTCCCTCGGCAGCTCGAGCACGCCGACGTGCCAGTCCGCGCCGTTGCTGCTCGTGCTCGCGCTTTGCGGCGCGACGACCTGAACCAAGTTATCCCCGCCCGTCGAGTGCCAGAACCCGACCGTGTTGGCGGAAAAATCAATCTCGTACGCGACGTTGTGCCACACGCCCGCGTCCCAGTTGACACTCCACTTCGTGTTACCCCCGATGCACCACCTCAGCAGCGGGTCCGAAACACCGGGCGCACCCGAAAGCCACCCGGCCTTGAGCTCTGTGAAGTGGCTCTCGAAGAAGGCTATCTGGTGCTCCCTCGTCTGGGCGGGCGGGTTGGTAGCGCTCCTCATCAGAGAAAAATGGTAGAAAACCTTGCCCTTGTTGATGGCCGCCGTGGTCTGCGGGATGAGCTCCGTGCGGCGCATGTTCTGCCCGTTCCAGTAGGCCGTGCTGTCGAGGGTGATCTTCGCGCCCTGTTTGGAACCCGAGTCGGCGGGGTTTTTGTAGGATGGGGAGAGGTTGACGTAGGAGGTTACGGGGGAGGAGCCGTGGATGTAGTACTGGTAGGGCCCGACCTGGTTGCCCCAGGACCAGTTGTTCAGGTCCGAGGAGGAGGAGAGGTCGTTGAAGCGCCCGTCCCAGAGGATGGTGCCTGCTGAGACGGCGAGGAGGTGGGTTGCTAGGGTGGTGAGGAGGGGGGACTTCATCTTGTCGGTGGGATGTGACGAGGGACTTGCTTGGCGTGTGTGCAGACAAAGGGCGGACAACTCGCAAGGAGTACAGCTCTTATATCCAACCCGGTTGCTCCATCTGCTGAGCTGAGGTCGATTTCCCGGTTACAGAGTTGCAGTCATCAGAGCCTCCGTGTGCTAATTTGAGAATCGCATCCCCAAAGGTCAATCCCGAACATCGACCACAGGCGCTCCCGGCAAGAGATGCTAGAATGTGACATGGTGTCACTCCCTCGCGCAATGGCGGCCCGTTCGGACGCAGAAACAAAGGCGACGAGGACCTGGGTTGCAGTTGCTCGGAAGCAAGACGAATTGGGTATCCCTATTTAAGCAGTCAGTGAATGACTCCATCGGCGGCCCAGAGGCTCTTTGGCTCCGACCTGGAAACCAGTCAAGCGAATCAGATCAGCGGGCTGCTCCTAGAGTTGCATCGCTCCAGTGCCCCGGGGTCGCTACCGAGCCAGGATCTTCAGCGTGAAACAATGCGGAGGGAGACATTCCATGCCCGGAAACCGGGTCCAGCCGTGCTGTGTTGGTTCAACTTGGTTGTTGGTGAAGCTCTCAATGATGATGTTTGACAACTTCGTCAGCGGCATAAAAGCAACCGGCGCACCATGTAAACGAAATCGCATCGCATTCGTCATCTCATAATACAGGATGAATCAGCTGGCCGTAGCCAAACCTCCGGCTCTCGACCCGCATCCCACCATCTAACCGGAGCCCCGGATGCCGGATCTGATAACCACCTGCAAGCACCCGGACCTTCCGGACATCGTAAATCCCAGCTCAGAAGCCGAGATAGGGGGTATCGTAACAAACACAAGAACCACGCAGCGCAAAAACACCACCAACCCGCCCATCAGTGGGCTGCATGGTTCTTCGCCCGCTTGTTCTTCTCCCAGATCGCCATGGCCGAAATAACAGCCATCACGGCCCATCTCTCCCCCAGCGCGCCCGTCTCGCCGGCGCCAATGAACTTGAAGCTGAACTTCTTCGTCAAGCTCACCGTCCCCTCAGTCATGACAGCCACGACCTCCTTCGGCGCACTCCCCTGACCCCCCATCCGCACCAGCTTCCACCCCGTCCCCCACACGCTGCCAATCGTGTTCACGTCCTCCCCCTTCGAATGCCGCCACTCAAAAGGCTCGGTGCGCAGCTGCCCATTCGGGCCAGGCACCTCAATCGTAAAACTCCAGGTGCGCATGAACATGCTCCCCTTGAGCGTCGTCTCCGTCGGACCAGACCTGGGGTTTAACGGCGGCAGCACAATGGTGGTGTCATTCGTAAACGTCCGGAAGTTCGCCGTCGCCATCGGCGGCGAGCTGGTAGCCGTGGTCGTATGCAGCATGACGTCCGGGTTGCCGGACCAGCCGGTGTGCGTCGAGACGACGTAGATGGGCGCGTTTTGGCTCTCGCCGAGGTTGTAGGTCCGCCCCAGCATGGAGGCGCTGTAGAGGTTGAACTCGGGCGGGAACTGGCGCTGGACGGCGCCCGAGCCGGACGGGCCGGCGGCGACGCCGTGGAGCTGCTGCGCCAGGGGGATTTGCGGGTTGAGCGGGTTCTTGGAGGGCGGGCTGTAGGCCGGGAGTTCGTCCTGAGGACCTGGGGCTTCGTCCTCGAGGGTTTCGAGGCCTAACCTCGGTGCTGCTGCTTGTTGTGTTGATGTCTTGGCGTCTGCCATGTTGGAGGCGATGATAAGCCCGAGGCTTGGTTTGGTGAGAGTGAGGCACAAAATTGAGATAGCCTGTAGTTGGATCTTTGAACTCCTTTTAGACAGGCAGAAGGTGTCTTGTGATGTTATTTTATTCTAGATGTGTGGTATTTTCGATTTGAATGAAAGTCCTTGGTTGAGGTCATCGAGGAAGGTACGAAGGAGCTAGGATGTCACATGCCGTGGCTTAGCGGGCAAGCCCCAAACAGATTCCATTTTCTTGGATTGCATAACTCCGACTATCACCATTGTCTGCATTCTGTTTCGACAGGAATTGAAGATCTTCTCCATTGATATCCCAAATGGCCATTCTTTTTGGAACAAATTCATTCTGTTGCCTGGAAATCGATGCCGTGCGACCACTTACCGTGCGACCACCTACCTCACGTACCTTATGTAAGCGAACTACGTCACTCACCCCTATTCACCTGGGTGAGTGACTGTGACGATAAGGCAATTGGGGTTTCATCTTTGACTTGTTTGACAACTCTTTGCCGAATACGCTCCATCACGATATCCATCCCGCAATCCACAACTGGCGAGTCATTCAATTCCTTGACGCCCACTGGGAGCTCTTGTCTGTACAATGTACAATGCCCAACACCCTCCACCATCGAATACCGGCTGGATGTCCGAGAGGTCTAAGGAGCTAGACTCAAGTGTCTCTAACAGTTCCTCCTCTCCCAAGAGTTGGAGTATTCTAGTCTCGAAAGAGGCGCGCCTTCGAATCGCGCTTCAGTCACATTTCTTTTGCCCCCTTTGGGCGGCAACTCTTTTGCTTTTGCCTCTCTCCCTTGGCACACCATCATTATCATTTTTGGACTCGCGGCAGCCTGCTCAGTTATTCAGGGATGGAGTTTTTAATGCAAGTGTATTTTGACGCTTATGAGCTTAGTGGCATTGTGCGAGGTTTCAATTGGAAGCCGGAGCCAGCACGAGTCATGGCATCGCATTATGGCAGCATTCAATTGCGCCACACGAGCGGAAATACGGTACCATTTCTTCAACGGGTCCGATGGTGTAGTTGGTTATCACGTATGCCTCACAAAAGATCGCATAAGGTCGCCGGTTCGAGCCCGGCTCGGATCATACTTTTGCTCTGTTGCAACGCACGCAGTTTATACTGCAATTGCCCTTGTTTTTAAATCTTTTCTTTTTAGTTACCGGCCGCATTATTGCTCATGGAGGCGGACATCAACCTTCCCACAGTGTGAGAGATCCAGGTTGTGCTTGAACTCAACTTTCGGCCCACGATTGCACTCAGTCGTTTGACTCGAAGTCCAAAGAGGATCATTTTTGCCTCCTTGAACAGGTACCGATGCCGACAACCGGCCTTTCTAACCCAGCGGCCGAACTGCATCCGCACTGAGAAATACTATATATCTGGCAGTCCAGAGGTATTGGGCCGCATAACATCCCCGTGGGGCACAGGAGCTTATTTCCTCGGCTGGCAGTCCAGCATGTATTAGCCGGCACTCGGTGACATAACCGTACAGGTAATATCGCTGCTTTGTTGGAGAAAGATATTGCTTTTTACCCAATTCGCCATAAGCCGCTTAATGCTCATAGCATAACCCAGGATCGAAACGGGGAGCCACGCGTACCTTGCTGTTGCGGATATATGACATATCAGCGATGCCGGAAAGCAGTGTCGGCAAGCAAGATGTGTTGAATACATAGGATGAAGAGCAAGGGGAATAAGGTGAGGAGAAAGAGCTAAAATCTGCTCTGTTGCCCTGGGGAGTGCACATCGTTGCTTCACAACGACGAATCAGACTGGTGATCGACATCCCTAACAGGTGTGAGCCAGCTTGGCTTCCGAGACCTCGGATTCCCTCAGCGACCTACGCACACCAGAACCCTATATAAACAAGCGTTGGCATATCGCGGTGTCTTCGAGTCTTGGGGTCTTCGACGATCTGAGACATCTACTGGACCGAACACTACCCGAGACCGTAACCAGAGGACGGTTATCACTCGATAGGAACTCGATCCAAGCGCACTGCAAGCAAGACAAGGAGACAACGCCACGCCAACACCAATATGGGCGTCAAATCTGTCCCCAACGATGGCTCGCCGAAACAAGACCAGCCCTATAGGGGACCCTCCCTCTTCCTCCTTCCCCGGCTCAACCTCAGCCTAGACAGCAAAATATGGCACTTCCTCGAGAAGCACGTCTACGCCCTCCCCAACCCGCCGCCACCGCGCAAGCGCACAAAGCCAATGGAAGTAATCTGCGTCGGCCTCCCGCGAAGCGGCACCGAGTCCCTCCAGCAAGCACTCCTGACCCTGGGCTATGACCACACCTACCACGGCTGGGACATAGTCTACGACGAACAAATCCACTCACCCGGTTGGGTCGCCCTCGCGAGGAAGAAGTGGTTCGGCCCCGACCTCTCCACCTCCTCCTCTCCCACCTCTTCACCACAGATAATAGCAGCCGACTTCGACGCGCTACTAGGGCACTCCGTCGCCGTAACCGACGCCGCGGCCTCCGTCTTCGCGGCCGAGATGATCGCCGCCTACCCCGAGGCCAAAGTGGTGCTCAACATGCGCCGCGACGTCGACGCCTGGCACGGGAGCGTGGTGAGGACGCTCGTGCGCGCCAACGAGAGCTGGGGCTTTTGGGTCGCGAGCTGGCTGGACAGGGAGTGCTTCTGGGCGTGGCACGTGTACGAGCGGTTCCTCTGGCCGATGCTGTTCCGCGCTCCGGACGGGGATATGGGGAAGGCTGTGCGGCGGAATGCGAGGTGGGTTGCTAGAGGTGAGTCAGCGGTGCGATGTCAGCGCTTGTTTTACCTGTTTCTTTTCTTTGTCATTTTTTGGTGCTATACGGTGCACGCAGGAGCGTATATGGCGGAGTGGACTCAGTGGATTATACGGCATGCTGACAATTGAGGGCTACTCGTCTAGAACACTGCGCCATGATTCGGGGCCTCGTACCGCCCGAGCGCCTATTGGAGTGGTACATCGACGACGGCTGGGAGCCGCTGTGCAAGTTCCTGGGGAAGCCTGTCCCGGACGTCGAGTTCCCCCACGCCAACGCGGCTACGGGAGGGTGGAAGGCGAGGGAGGAGCAGTGCAACAAGCGGTGGGTCGAGGCTGCGTTTGTTCGGCTGTTCTTCCTCGTCGTAATCGGGCTTATTCTGGTTGGGTGGTTGGGTTGGACTTACTACTATTAGCAGGTGAGGTCGACTGTCACCTGCACGCTAGAGATAAAGATCTGACAGGCGCAGGCGCCGCTGCATAGGTGGGATGACTGATGACGATCGTCGGGGGCTTCGGCTATCTTGGGATTACTTCTTTGAGACTACGAGAGCAGGGCATGGGAACTTGGCATGTGAGAAGCTACTTCTCAGCTGCGGAATGATCCCGGCGAGAATGCAAGTGCGGATTATATTATCCTTGCCAAGGGATGGTGATGACTGAGTTACGGCACTGTGGCCGATGAACTCAGACCGCCAACAAGAGGGATAGAAACATCTGTAAAACCAGTCTGTGTATATTATACGGTATGAAGGTTGAACATTTATGACTGAGATGGAAGGAGAAACAAATCAAATTGGTATAATCTTATGTGTGACCAAGGCAAGCATTTTGACGCCATAACCCGATGCAAAACGTGTATCCAACCCGTGTACAACAAAATAACTCCTCAAATTTCAAGGAAATGACCGTACCACCGAGCTTAATCTTTGCCTCTCTGCTTCAGCAGAATAGGTAGCCTGCGGCAACTGTGGCAGTGACCCGGACGCTTGTGACATCCGCTGAGGCAGCGGGAGCGGGCCACCCGACACAGGGTCGATAGGCACGCGCCACCCTCCGGGACCAACCAAGAAGGATGCAACCTTCTCCGAGCGCTCTGTATCTAGCTGCTGACTGTGCTGATCCGGAATTTCGAAGCAGTCAATGGACAGTGTCGTCGAAGATAGCGAAGTGTGTCCAGACTTGGGCTCGAATGTCTGAACAACTTCTTGATCCTGAGCAAGGTTGCCCGCTGCTCCGTCGAGCACAAAGTTGGACTCGAGTGGCTTGTCCATGCTGTGCCGCCGGATGAAGAAGCTGACGAGGAGACCGGCCAGCGCAATACCCGTCATGACCCAGAACACGGCGTGAAACCCATGGACATAAGCCTCCAAAGAACCGATCCGGACGGGATCAGTCGGCTCCAGCGTCCACAGCCGGTGGACGAACGCCTCCGCGTTTTTGGCGATGGCATCGGGCAGACCGAGTTGATGGAGCTTGTCGGCCATGACGTTCTGGAACGTGGTGCCGCCTACCGCAACGCCGATGCACATGCCCATGGTGCGCATGAATGCGTACATGGCCGCGGCGCGCCCGCAGTCCTCTGCCTTGCTGATGGCCTGGATGGCGACGTTGATGCTGGTGAGGATCATGCCGTTGCCGATGCCGAAGACGCACATGATGGCTGCCCAGGTCGGAGTTGGAGTGTTGACGTCGAGGAGGAGGAAGAGCCCGCTGCCGAGGGCTGTGATGGCCCAGCCGATCCAGATGGCCCACCGGAAGCGGCCGAGGCGGGTGGTGAGGAAGCTCACGACGATAGAGCCAGGGAGGAGAAGGACAGAGACGGGGAGGAGGTCAAGGCCGGATTGGATTGGGCCGTGGAACTTGGCAGCTGTGAAGTAGAAGGGAACGTAGTACAGTGCACAGAAGATCTTTGAGTTGACGTTAGTACATTGATTATCAGAAGATGAAGGATAGTGAATAGGGAGTCGCAAGACTTACCAATGCACCTTGACCAAAAGCACAAGCATAGGCAGCTAGCGAGGAAAGTGATGAGAACAGTCTTGGGCGGAGAAAAGGCTCCTTGGCGAAGTATACCTCCCAAGCGACAGCTGCCACGACGGCGTTGATGCCCACGAATATGGGAGCAAGCGTCTGAGCGCTCGACCACTTGTACTGGACACCTGCCCACGAGAGGCCAATCAAAAAGCTGGTTGTCCCTCCAATGAACAGGAATCCTCCGACCCAGTCGACGCGGGCCAGCTTTGAGACAAAGGAAGATTTCGGGGCTCTGAGCTTGACGAATAGGGGTACCATAACGAATCCCAGAGCACAGAAGGGGAACTGTATGAGGCATTAGTACATTGTTTGTATGATGTCCAGCATGCAAGAGACTTACGTTGATGTAGAAACACCACTTCCAGGTCGCCTTTTCAACAAATAACCCACCCAGCAGCGGGCCGAGCACAGTCCCCAAAGCCCAGGCACCTTGCACCATGCTGAAGTATTTTGGCCGCTGTCGGAGAGGGATGATGTCTGAAAAGATAACTTGGCCCATCGTGATGATACCACCTCCACCGATGCCCTGAAGGGAACGACCGGCGAGGAGGACGGGGAAGTTCTTGGCCAAAGGGGCACATAAAAGTGTGCCGAGAGTGAAGAACCCGATAGATATGAGAAGCAGTTCTTTCCGGCCGAACAGGTCCGACACCGCGGCGATGAAGGGCTGGAAGACGGCGCATGTCAGGAGGTATGATGTGCCAGCCCAGAAGGCGTCGCTAGCTGTGCCTCCAAGCCCGAGAGCAAGTGTCTGTATGGCGGTTGATGTTAGTACGAAGCTCTTGAAGATGGAGGTACACTATGAAAGATCATGGTGCTTGACGAAAAAGCGAGAGAACACCATACCGGTAGTACTGGCACCAAGATGGTTGCGTCGAGGGCCACCATGAGCGAGACCACAGATATCGTAATCATCACGGCGTACTCCTGCTTCCCCGGCTTCCACTCCGACCCATCTTTACGGGCAGTCTGTCCTTCGAGGGCCGTAGGGGACGATGAGTCCTCCATGTATTCCAGGGAGTCAACATCGTCTGGCCTGTGCGACTGCCTCTGAGGGAAGGGGATGTTCTCGAGAGACGCCATGGGGGGATATTGTGACATTGTGTGAAACGGGGACGTCCAGTCCAAAAATAAGACCTAGTCAACGAGAGACAGAATATACAATGAGGGACAAGAATAGCCAAAGACCAGAGGAGCAATAGAACCCGGCCATGCCAGGAGGTGGCCGAGACGCCATAGTTATAAGCCAACAACATCTCACTCGAGACTGTGGCCGGCCTGGCGTTGACCGACCGATGCATTCCTGACTGCTCATGCTGCTAGCCTCTGTGGTGACACACATATCAGACTATTGATGAATTTGATGAATGATAATAATAGCCGCAGACATCGAGACAAGTACCTGCGGCGCGGCTGTGGCCGCATCGAAACAGGCGCGGCGGCACAGACCATTGTAACCTTGCGCCATAGCCACATCGAGCAACAATACGTCAGCGGATCGCTGAAGAGGTTGGTTGTACGAACGTACTAATAGAAACCATCGCCACCGTGGGGTAGTATAAGGTAAACATCGGAACTGAGCTATAACCTCTGTAGCTCCGGTTTGCAGTAGCGCTGCGGTCAGCTTAGCAACAGACGACCGCGCTTCTTCGACCCCATCCGGACAGTGATCGTTCCCCCCTGTCAGGACGAGCAAGTTCTCGCAGGCAGCTGGCCTTCGACAACTGACGTGTTACTCGCTGCTTCGCCAGAGATTGCAATGGAGGAGCTGATCGACGATGAAGGAATAGTTTGGGGGCGAAAGGCCCATGGCCGAGGAGCTATCGCCGGCCGCACCGGCCGCGCAACGTTTTCTGTCGAATTGGGCGCCAAGACATACTGAAAACCGGATGCCAGATGGCGATCTCGATGTCTTGACGATACCAGAAGCAAGAATGCCATCCAAAAGATGTGATTTCCACAAATGTTCTCGAACACTAGTTGATGTCTTGGAGTGTTATAGTGCCTTTCGTGGCGGCCTGAAGGTGCAGCAAGGCGGGAGCGCCTCATGGCTTGCAAGTTTTACTCCGATTGGATGGTGATACGGCAAGCTGAAGCCACAGGGAGCTGAGGTCGAATGGAATCATGGGCCTTGGCCCCTTTGGGAAAACAGAAAAGCCACGTCCAAAGCATAGTCTTGAGCCTCATCGCCCTATCGCGCTGAACAAACATTGCAATGAAATGCAATATGTGCTGGCGCCGGCAACGACGGCAGTTTAGTGCGAGCTTCACTGCAATGCACATCGTCTGCGGGCATGCAGCGATTTCAGCGAGCGGTGATTCCGTCTCCTATTCGCACCGCTCATTCGCCTGCTGCAGAAGTTCAGCAGCCCGCGGAAGAGAGACTGACTGCAAATGCCACTTCAGCACGGGACTAGCCAATCCGCCGGGTCTGACGATGCCGGCCGCCCGGGTCATTGAGGTAGACAGTGGCGTTCCGTAAGCGCGGACCGAGATATTGTTTTCCCTTGGTCGGCGCCCTCAACTTGTTCTGTCGTTTTTGTCAGTAGAGAGATGATTGATTACTTCGTACCAGTTAGTGTAACACTAGATGTGGCAGGGCTACTCACGGGATCGTTCCTGTCCTGGTACCACCCACACGAGCCAGACCCGCCAAGATTCCCGCTCACTCATTAACCCCCATTCTGCCCTGATTTCAAGACACTCAGCCCTTTACAGGCACCATTTTTGCATCTGCTCGTTTATTTTCCTCCATCCTGTCAGTCTACTTGCCAGCTCAGGGGGTGCTTGTTGTGGGCACAACATACCTTAAGCCAGTCACTCGCTTCAGATCCAACTACTTCAAAACGCTTCTTTGTCGATCCCTTTCTCTTGTCGTCTCTGTTCCTGTCTCCTGGCGAACCTGTTTCTGTGCTGCATCGCAAAGACTTGCTGAAATGGGCGAAAAACACAACGCATTCATCCCCGGCTTCCGGTCTCTAGGACCATCCATCTTCATCCTGGACGGTTCTCATACCGCCGTCTACCAGCCATGGTCTCAGGCACAACAACCAACTACCGCAGGTAGTCCAGACCTTATCCTCATCACCTCTTGGACCGGTGCAGTGCCTCGCCATGTCGCGAAGTATGTCCAGTCCTACAATGACCTCTATCCTCACACCCCGATCATGGTCATCACCACCCAAGTCGCCGACTTGGCTCTGCATTCCACGAAACACAAGACCTCAGTCCTAGCCCCGGCTGTGAAGTACATCCGCCACCGTCACTCGACGAGGGACATCAACCAGATCCTCCTGCACGCCTTCTCCGACGGCGGCTCCAACAAGGCCGTCTGCCTCGCCGAGGCCTACCTCGCCTCCACGGGCCACCGTCTGCCCGTGGCCGCTTCCGTACTCGACAGCACGCCCGGGACTGAGCGGTATAGCTCCAATCTCGCCGCCTTCAAGCGGTCGCTGCCCAGCAACAAGGCGGTCCGCTCTGTTGGTCTCGTCGTCGGCGCTGTGCTGATAGCCATTCACTGGGTGTGGTTCTCCGTTTTCATGGGGCACGAGCGGAACGTATTCGCCAAGACACGACGCGGGCTGAACGACCAGACGCTCTGGAACCTGGACGGGATGCCGAGGACATATGTCTTCTCCCAGGCGGACGACCTGATCAGCTGGAAAGATATCGAGGAGCATGCCACCGATGCAGCTGAGAGGTTGGGGACGACGAGTATGTTGGTGAGGTTCAAGAATAGCGGGCATTGCTGCCATGCCAGGGAGGATGAGGAGTATTATTGGACTGCGGTGAGAAGGACTTGGGAGTCGAGAGATGTCGAGGCCTTACCAATGGGGGCTTTTAGTTGACCGTGCTGCTGTAATCATGTGTGTCGACCGCCAGAGGATGTTAGTTGCAGAGATGCTGCCGTAGAAACGAGAGCAGTCCAAAGCCTGAACAAATGAAAGTATTGCTCTTGCGCTCCACGGGTTACCAAGGTATCTTTGGTTGACCTGGACTCACGCCAAATGCATGGCTTTGGCAGTGGTTGAACGTCGTAAGGCATGCGGAGATTCGTGATGTAGGACGAGTCAGACGTGCTGCAACCGTCTCATGGTTCATCCTTCCGGCTTGTGTGCTTGTACAATGGCTTTCATACTGGTCATTGTTTGTGAAGAAGCAAAGACGTAGGATACCAAGGTTGAAGCCCTTTTGGATGTTGTGTGTTCCCGTCAAGCCACAGGTTGGCTTGGCCCTCAGAACAAATACGGAAGTGGGTCAGAGATATTCAGCCAATCAGACGATACGCTACAGCTGAGCTGACGGGCCGGCACGTGGACTAGATGCGGGTCGAATGTGGTGCCTCGAACACACCGAATAACAGTCTTGGTGCGACACCTTTACATCAACAGAGCAAGGCACCTTGCATCATCCATTAGAGCTACAGGTATCAGTGCCGGCCGTATGGTACACAATGTTTTGGTAAGTTCTTACTCCCTGCTGCTGGATAAGATAGTATCCTGACCTTCTCGTGGCGATAGCGAGATGGAGCCACCAGTCTCCCAGTCGATACGCCAGATATACGCCAGGGATATGGACAATGGGCTCCTCCATTATCTGCGAGCAGCTTGAGGTACCGCCGAACGACGTGTTGGCTAGCTGGGGGGGATGACAGTGGCCGGTCGTTCTGCCTTCACTCTGCCAAAGACGCAAGCTCTGACCAGGCAGTCACAGTCAACGCCACCACGTTCAGACCATTCCAAACTGGTGGTACCTCGGCCGCTGTTTGGCGAATTGGCGGCGCGTTCTGCAAAGTCAAAGGCCTGGGTACAGGGCATGCAGACTGAAGCAGACACGCGGAGATTTGTCAAGGAGAGGTTCAGTTCCTCCATCCCAGCACCAGACTTCTGTACGATTGGGTAGAGCCCGACACAAATCGCTCGTTCCTCATTCTCAAGCCCATCAGCGGCAAGACAGCGCAACAAGCCTGGCCAGGCTTTTCAACAGCCCAGCGTGAGCATCTGGCCGATCAGGTAGCCCAGTACTGCACCATCCTCACAAGAGAGACGTCGGACTTCATGCAGACATCGACTGGTTGGACTTCATGCAGACATCGACAGGTTGCGGCATTTGCGAGCCGTTTCTGCTGCCGGACAAACCTCCCGAAGCACCCTCGTGGCGACCAGTATCGCTCGGTCCGTTGTCTTGGGGCGCGGCCTCGGACTACCTGCAGCCCATGGATGCCGGGGAGAAGTTTCACTTTGGCCATGCTGACCTCAGCCCGACCAACATCATCGTGTCGGACGACGGCCAAGTCAGGGGCGTTGTCGACTGGGAGTCGGCGGCCTTCTATCCGCACGACTGGATTGCGACCAAGGCTCGAATAGCATATGGATTTATTCTCGAAGACGTTGATCCCGAGCAGATATGGGAGTGGAGGAGGCTCTTTGTTTTTGCTCTGGGTAAACGACAGTTCGAGGTCGATGTGGAGGGATTTCGGCTTTTCATCGACAAGATCAAGAACAAATAGGATTATGGTAAGGTTGGGGTTCAGGAGTGTCAGTCTCTGCCAAAAGCGTCGGCTCACAATGGCTTCTCATGCTATTCATCATACTAACCGTAGAATCACTGCGTCTTGGCGCATGTGGTATCGAGCTAACAATCATTCAGGGGGTGGACTGTAGATGTTGGCCGAATGTTGCAGGAACTTGACTGTGTTGTCCCAGGCGCATCTGCCATTCTCCGTCTCATGAAGTCCATATTTAGCGCTTCGAAAGCCTTGGTCGAAATCCAAGATTATCTTGTGGAACTCTTCATCGACAGAATCTCCAGCAACCTTGGACTGGTTGACAAGTACCGCCAGTTGTTTCCGTCAAACCCCGACTTGCTGTCTTCCGTCCTGGACATATATACAGTTGTCCTCGAGATCGGCACCCGCGCAGTGAGGATTTTTTATGACGGCAAAGGAAACAAACGGAGCGGATTGCGTTTGTTTACATCTGCGGCTTGGTCATCAAGCAAGGTTGACTTAGAAACCCTGTGTAGGAAGTTCGTCGCCCGACTCGATACCTTCGATAGAGCAGCTCGTTTGGCGCTGTCTCAAGCAACTACATCAGGGTTCCAGGGCGTGGCTTCCATCCAAATGAGGCAAGAGATCCAGCTTCAATATCTCGAGTCTGGGCTGTTGGATCATACCGGATTCCTTATGGAAGCGAAGTCTCAACGCGACGTCGACCTCCTGGCAACCAAGGGTGAGATTGGATACTTCTAGTCGCTGCTGGTCCCTGCCACTAACCTCACTTTGGCCGTAGCCCAGGACCGTCGTGATCTTCTGCGCTGGATCGGCCAGGAAACCGCCAAATTGGACTGTGCTGCAATTCACGATAAGCTCCGACGCGCAGCTGTTGAAGGCACAGGCCAGTGGCTGCTCAAACACAACATGTTCACATCCTGGCTAAGTCAGCAGGGCCCGGGGGGACTCTGGGTTACTGGGAAATGGGGCACCGGAAAGTCAGTACTTGCGTCCACCATCATTCACTCGCTCCTGGAACGCTCGCATCTCGACGAGGACACTGTCTGCGCCTACCTATACTGCAGCTCAGAATACCCATTCCTTTCATCCAGCGCTGTGACGGGCGTCAACTCAGGCAAGCGAGTCAGCTACAAGGCTATTCTCGGATCTCTCCTGTACCAACTCTACGGTGCCTTACCCCCGGATCGGGACATAGACAGCATGTTGCACTTCTGGAGACAAGCAACGCCTCTATTGGAGAGTAACCTCGAACAGGCTATCATGCACGCAATCACGATGCTAGGCCGGGTCTTCATTGTCATTGATGGTCTGGACGAGCTTCAACATACAGACGACGCCGATTTTAGAGCATTCTGCCGATTCATTGGATCGCTTAACAACTCGAGTTTGAGAGGCAGTGTTCTGGTCCTCAGTCGTCCGGATTACCACGTTATCGCATCAGCCATGGAAGGCACTGCAGTGCTCAAGATCGATAGTCAGACAACATTGCCGACATTTCGGCCTTCGTGAGCCAGGAAGTCTCTAGCCTGGGTCGCATGGGGCGCTATGAACAGCAAATGAAGAGCGACCTCGTCCGCCGTGCCGACGGTGTGTTCCGCTGGGTGTCCGCTGTCGTTCATTATGTCCGGCATCTGAAGTCTCCAAGAGCCAGGGCCGAGGCTGTCAACAACATGCCACCGGGCCTGAAGGACGTATATGGTAAGATTTTGGAGCGCATCCTTCAGCAATCCGAAATTGAAAGCAACTACGCGGTGATGGCCTTACTGTGGACTATGCATGCCTTCCGACCACTATATATCAATGAGATGGTTGAGGCATAAAGTATCGAATCCGGGATGACACAAATCGATGAAGATGACCGAGTCGACATTGACAGTCTCTGCGAAGACTGTCATGGTCTCCTGGAGCTCAGCGGCGGTGTTTATCAACTGCCACACGACTCTGTTCGAGAGTTCTTGTTGGAGACGCCGGCATCGGAGTTCTCTGCCTTGGCGGACTTCTGGAAAATTCGTGGCACTGCTCACCAGAGGCTGGCAGAAGCGTGCCTGGCATACCTCACTCTTGATGTCTTTGACATCGAGAGAACCACCTTGAGTCGCGGATATGATATGGAACAGCTTCATGGGGATTACCCACTCCTACGGTATTCCTCGCTGTACTGGGGAGACCACATAAGAAAGGTCGGCATTGATGTCGCTGGGCATTTGGATGGGCTAATCCACCGGTTCCTTCTGTCCCCAAGCCACCGTGAAGTGGCCATGGAGTGTATGCAAAATGGCCTCGGAAGGAAACGCCTGAGACACCATATCGGTGGACAGCGCTACGGCTTTACGCTGCCATTACACCTTCTTGCGTTGTTTGATCTAGGGTTCCTTATCTCAGCTTATGGCGGTGACCAATCAGCATTTCTTCACAAGGACGGCTTTGGATTCTTACCCATCGACTACGCTGTTGAGCGCTCAAGGAAGGAGGCCTTTGATCGGATACTCGACCGCTTCTTGCCGGGTCCCGAAGCTGAGCGTATGGCGCAAAACTCTGCTTACCCCCTGGCGTATGCTGTTGCCAAATTCAACTGGGCTGACAGTCTAAGGAAGCTACTCGACTTAGGGTTCGACGCAAACGGGCGCAGTGCTCGACAGAATCCCCTTAGCTGTGCCGCGGCTTGGGGTCATTGCGTGCGGTTCGAATCCTACTCGATGCAAATGCCGATATTGAGGCAAGGGATGACCAAGGTTACACTCCCTTACTGAGTGCCGCGATTAGGCGGGACAGTGAGATCTGCAGAGCTCTCATAGAACATGGAGCAGACATCGACGCCCGGTTTCACGATGGTCTCACTGCCTTGCACGTCTTTGCGGAGTATGATCATAACCTAGTGGAAGAGCTCGTTTGGCGGAAGGCTATTTTCAGAGCGACTTTAAACGCAATGACGCCCCTTCACGTTGCCGCGGCATGTGGCCAAGTGGAAATCATCCGAGTCTTGTGTTCCTATCTGGAGGAAGACTCCAGCCCTCGGCTGCAAGCAGAGCTCGACTGGGAACATTGGAGAGATTCCAAGAGAAATGTCCTCCAGACTGCCGTCGTTCACGGCCACTACAAGGTCGCTCGAGTCCTCATTGAAGACCATGAGCAGGACCCCTTGCAAGACATGCGCGGGGCAACGTTACTACACCTTGCTGCACAGTCGGGCAATGAAGACTTCATCCCCTTCCTGGTCGACACATGCGGTGTCAATCCTGATGCGCAGGATGATTGGGGTCGGACGCCTTTGCATATCGCGGCCAGTCTGGGCCACTTCATGTTCGCAAGCCGTCTCCTCGTGGCCTGCTCGTCCTTAGGCACCCAAATACGGGATCGATTGGGGAGACTACCCTTACACGAAGCCGCCATAACGGGAGAAGCCACATTGGTCTTGCTTTTCTTGAATCAAGACCATCGAGGTTCTGATGTTGTGGATCAGGACGGGTCGCTACCACTGCATCTGGCGGTATCTCATGGGCATCTGGATTTTGTCATTCTGTTGCTTCGGGACAACCTCGTAGACAGGCAAAATAGCCATGGAGAAACTGTTCTGCACCTTGCGGCAAATTGTGGCAGTTATAGAGTGGCAAGGTGTCTCAGACAGGAGACATACGAATGACCTCCCGGATTATCGCATGATTTTGGAAAGATTAGAGCTTAAGGCAAGACTTTTTGCTCGCTCACTATGCGCACTCGCCCCGTTCGACGCCCGTCGTCTCTCGCAGTTGCTGTTTTGTCATCTTCTCCCGAAGTCATGGATAGAGTGGCTTTGGGAGCAGTACAAAAGCTTGGAAAGTACATGGCCTTGCCAACCCCCCCCCCCCCCGAAAGTACTTCCCCTGGAAGGGTGGGAAGCACTCAGAGTGCTGGCAGAAGCTCTAAAGCCGATGGGCCCTGGAGGGGAAGGATACAACTATGCCACGTTTTATCTCGCAGCCAAGTTCCAGGATCCTCAGTTTACCTCGTTCCTGCAATCGGAGTTTTACGAATTCTTGTGTCGTGGGCACCGCTACATAGCAATCGGCCGCGTGAAGGACAGCTCGGATTATTTGGATCTCGATGCTGGTAAATCTGGCGAGTCTAATCCATCAAGTGATACTCCGTCGGGAGATACCTACTCTAGACTAGAACAGTTTTCTCTCGATGAGTTAGCCTCTGAAGTCTCTGAATCACGGACGGCAAACACGACAACAAAGAAGAGTCCGGGCGAAGAGGACTATCGGAGTGAGGGGAGTAATGCTGACATGGAGACCACGGCGTCCCAACCCGATCACACTGAACCTGCCGACCAAGGTAACCGCTCGGTATCACCTGTTGACGCCATACACCATGGAACAGATCATGCACGCCGAATCACGGCTCAGGGTGACCCCCATCTTGCGCCACTGGTTCGCGAACCCAAAACTTGCACGGAGTTCTCGCCCGAGCTTGATTGTTGCCAGGACTATACACTAAAGGACAGTCACGCCGCAACAGACTCAACTTCGGTTGAGCCCCTCTGTGACAACGAGATGCATAACCGTCATTCACCTTCTGGGAGCGAAAACAACTCGTGGCGAACCGAGAAAGCTGAGCCAAGTAGCCGGGGGTGCACATGCCGTGACTCCACTCCGAATGAAATAGCAGTGGCAGCAACGGACTACGTTGGACGCAAGGGTCTCACAGACCGAACGGTGGATTCTTCCGCGTGTAACGATCAAGGCCACATCCACGTCGTTGTTGTTCCCAGATTATCCACAGTTGGCGATGAGGATACTGGTGATGAGGATACCGGCGACGATGGCGCTGACGATGATGGCGCTGACGATGATGGCACTGCCGATGATGGCACTGGCGATGATGGCACTGGCGACGACGAATCTGGCAACGACGAATCTGGTGATGACGATAACTCCATGGAATATCAGGCAGAGGATGTCTTCAACTTTTTCCACCAATCCTTACAAGCAGAAGAGATCCTGGAGCAACTGTCGAGGTGCGACAACCCCTTTCGCAATGTGCGAGCGTGGCAGGTACCGTTTTGCGAGCGAAGGGGGCTGACGTTGAGCGATGCGCTCTGGGAACTTGTGAAAGCCATCATAGCCGGCGACGAAGATCCAGTCGCATTTATCGTGGGGCATGGTTGGGATTTGGAGTTGAACATATGATGGCGTCACTTACCTTGGGATCAGAAGCTGCCAACCTAACGTAGAGGAGAGACGAGAGGCCGATATGCCTTTCGTGTCTTTTTGCTGTGACGAGGAGTTTGGGATGTACTGTTTTCGGGACTGCCATATTCAGCTACTCTCTAAGTTTAGGTTCGACTGCAAGTGGATGATTTTATATACATATGGTGCTCACGGTACAAAGGAAACCGGTGTCAAGCCGTGCACATGGATAGTTCCGAATTCTCTGGCCAATATACCCCTTCCCACAGCCACCACTTTTTCCGCATGCGCAATGCGTATTCACAGATCCTTCTTGTTACTAACCCTCCATCTCGCCGGGTGCTCCGTCCACTTCGGCCAGCTAGCTGCCTAACCGCAAGGTAGGGACCGAAGCCTAAAGCACAATAGCAGCAACCAACCCAACAACACCAACGGTAACCACAGCAGTGGCACCAGGAGATCCGGCAGTCGACGTCCGCGTCGTCTTGACAGTACTAGTACCAGCAACACTCGAACTTGAGGGAACGGTAGTCGCAACAGTCGTATGTCCACCCGTCGACGTAGTAGTATGATCACTCGTCATCGTCGTTCGGGTCACAACCGACGTCGAGATAGCACTTCTCGTCCCACTGCTGCTGCTACTAGCCTGAGCAAGCCTAAGAGTCGATAATGCCCTCGTCGTTCCGGAGTGTATATTCGTCTCCTTCGGTCCGCTAGAGTAGGATGGATATTCGGAGTACCCCGAGGTGGAACTGGCGGTAGCGTGGACCGATGTTACGGCGTGGAAAACAGGGGAGGTGCAGTCGCTGCCGACCAACCAGCCGAAGTGGACGCACTTGGGAGCGGGTCGGGTGGCTGGGCTCGTTGTCGTGGGAGCGGGACCGGATGCGGAGTCATGGACAGAGGAAGCCGGGACGGCCCTGCGGGCTATGGATGTAGTCGCGGTGGTCCGCTGGCATTCGTAGCCTATGCCGTGGGGCCGGCGGGAGCAGGCGAGGTTTGATAAGTCCGGATGGATGGCGGCTGTGAGGGCCGCTAGAGAGAGGGTGGTGAGGGTGAGGAGCTTCATGATGGGCGGTTGGGCGAGCTTTGGTACTGTGATAGCTGATTTGGGTTGTTGATATGCCCGGGGAGTTCGTATCCTGAGATAAAAAGGGTGAAGAGGGACGGTTACGATGGTGAGGATGGGTGCTCTTATACCTTTCCGTCGAAGGTTTACCTGCGTCCATGATTGCGTCTCCGGCCAGGAATATCTCGAAGAAAGACGATAGGTACGTGAGGCCATAGTTAGTGAAACCCCATTACACCATGTTTGAAAGAAGCCACAGGGTTGATAGACAAGTGTAACATCTTGGTAACACCGAGTTAGGCAATAGTGTAACCTGGTATGTTGGTTCTACCCAGCTCTAAGCCGGAATATATATCAACGATCTCGGTCTTCTTTGGGCTCTAGATGTTGCTCAAGCCAGGGCTCAATATGATGGTCGACCGTTTGTGAACCAAGATTAGAAATTCATTCACAAAGCGAACAATTGTTCCACAAACTGGCAACGACACCCCCATATTCGATTGATGTTGCTGATGGCACGCCTGACGTTCTGGGAGTCTCCCTGTTAGAACCGAGCCGCTTGTTATCTCCAAAGCTGACCTCGGGGATATCGTCGAGATGCCCTGCTCGGACCGGTGCTGGGCTTGTGTTCATGGTGATGTCGTGAAGTTCTGGTCTAGAATGAAGTTCGTCGTATCGAGTGCCAACCTACTCACCCGCCTACCAATGTCAAATGTCGAGTTGAAGTTGTCCGTTCCTATCAGTAGCCAAAGACCTTGAACTAATGAGGCGGTAACTCGTCAAGTCATCAAGTCGTCAATAAGATAGACCACTAGTGAGGTCACTGAGTGGCGATATTATGCTATGTTCAGGCCATCATGTTCGTCCCCCACTCCCGAAGCATTATACCCACGTTGACTTTCAAACCCGGATCCTTCATACTCCGATCTTGTCTGCCTTCACATCTTCCATTCGAATGGCCGCAGGACTGCTGTGTAACAACTGAGTCTTGTTCGTCCGACCAGACTCCGAGCAACATGGCAGAGGCGGCACAAACGACAAAGCGTTAATGGTTGTTTGCCAGGATGCAACCGATTCTCAGGCGATGATGTTGAAGTGTGGTGAGAGGGAGGCCGCACTGATCACCAGTGAGCAGTGCAAGTTTCGAGGTCGTAGTAGGGCGTTTTCATTGCCCTGACCGGCTATCTCTTCATTGTCGAATGGATAATACTTGAAATAAACAATGGATGAGCTTGGAGCCAATGGTGTTGGTCGAGATTCGGTTTACACACTTCTTCTGTCTTATGTAACCGACTGCACACGGACCACCTCCTCCGGCAACCACGAGTTTCTTGCGGCTCACACCGCCCCCCACTTCCTGTAAGGGGCCAACCTGGAAAGGGGAGCCAAGCCCACAAAAAGTCCCCTGGAGGGTTGCGGGAAAGCCAGTAGAAAGCTAAGACAAGCCCAGCTCAACATTCAGAGGAAGCAGCCACGCAGCCCTGGAAACATGGAGATCTAAAAGACAAAAGAGACGTCTTTCAGGCCGATTCATCTTTTGTCTGTTGTCTCAACTCGAGGCACAGGGCTAATATCTCTCTGGGCAACCCGATATTTTACCGAACAGCAACTTTGGAATACGTACTTTGTACGCTCTGCAGCCCCCAATCCCGATCGTTGATCGATCTCCGGTTCGGAATACGGTCCAAACTCCCACCGCCTCCAGGTCTCAACCTCGATTCTGGCTGCCGTGCCCGCCCTTCCACGACTCAATTAGTGGCCAATTGAGTACCATAGCGACCATGGGCGACCACTCCACCACAGTCGTGAACGGGAAAGCCTCCAATGGCTCTGTCGAGGTGCTGGACAAGCTGGCAACCACACCTGCACGACCAGCCGCCCAGACGCTTCGCACTTCCACAGATGAGCCGCGGCCCGGGCGGCCAAGGAGAACAGCTGCTCCTCCCAGCACTGTGAAGAGGAAAGAAGATGGTTTCGTCAATGACTGTACTCGCTGGCTGTTTGAGAATCAGACCAGTAAGTCTTTCCTGTCCATGCTGGCAACATGGCTTCGAGTCGCTAACATTGCAACCTCTCTGCCAGGCATCTCCTTTCACCTCATCGCGACTCTGTTAGCCGCACACAAGTGGCTCGACTCGCCGACGACGGCCAGGTTTCTCAAGCTGGCATACTACAACCCCTCGACCGGGAAATATGGCGCTGGCGTGGACGACTACTTCTTCATGACCTTTTGCGTCGTGGTCTTCACGGGGCTGAGGGCCGGTGCCATGGAGTACGTCCTTGCACCGTTGGGGAAGAGGTGGGGGATAGCGAAGAAGAAGGATACGACCAGATTCGCAGAGCAGGCCTGGTTGTGGCTGTATTGCTGCATGATCTGGCCGGCCGGCATGGTATGTAATCTCCGGTCCACACACCTAACGCTCCTGCTAACACGCTGCAGTACATATACGTCAACTCCCCCTACTTCCTCAACATGTCCGAGCTCTGGACCAACTGGCCCGACCGCGAGCTCACCGGGCTCATGAAGACGTACATCCTAGTCCAGTGGTCCTTCTGGGTGCAGCAAGTCCTCGTCATCCACCTCGAGGACCGCCGCAAGGACCACTGGCAGATGCTGACGCACCACTTCGTCACCATCTCCCTCGTGGCCGCCTCGTACTACAACCACATGACCCGTGTGGGGCACCTCATCCTCGTGCTGATGGACGTGGTCGACCTCTTCTTCCCCCTGGCCAAGTGCCTCAAGTACCTCGGCTTCGGGCGCATCTGCGACGTCATGTTCGGGCTCTTCATGCTCACCTGGTTCGTGGCGCGCCACGTCTTCTACCTCATGACGTGCTGGAGTATCTACGCAGACACGCCGAGGATAATAGGCGACGAGTGCTACCGGGGCGGCATGAACGACCTCGAGGGTCCCCTGCCGATCCCGACGGAGGGCTGGGCGCACGTGTTTGAGCAGTTCTACGACCCGAAGGGGTACGTGTGCTTCGGGCGAAACGCGAGGAATACGTTCCTCTCGGCCCTGCTGTTCCTGCAGCTCATCACCATAGTCTGGTTCGGCATGATCGTGCGGGTCGCGATGAAGGTGCTCAAGGGCGGGGCGGCGGAGGACACACGGAGCGACGACGAAGGGGAATGTGACGAGGGGGAAGAGGATATTGACGACGACGATCAACCGCTGGAGGTGGAGGCCGGTGTCGAGGACATCGACCTCAAGGCGTGGGAGCGCCGGACCGGGGTTAACAAGACTAAGAGGACTGGGACCTCGACCGGCATCAGCCTGCCCGGGCACAGCGATCGGAAGGAGTTCCTCAACCGGATCGGGTGCGAGAATAAGATCGACTGGCCGGCGTCTGAGTAGTATAGTCTTGGTGCGAAGGAAAACAAGCGAGCAAGCAAGCATAACGCGGAGTTTCAACTAATTAGTGGGGCTATAGATGATTATAGAGCAGATGTTATTGTCGGTCCCTCTTGGACGTGCTCGTTCAGCGTGTTGGCTCGGGGTTATAGGAGAAAGTTTATATACCGGAAATCCACAGTGCTACGATGCAAGAAGATACCCCTATCTTGCAGTCTATAATCTGCAACCCCCATTCCCAGCATCTCACCTGCCGGGCCGCATGAATACATCTCTTTTCGGCCAGAAACCTACGCCAACTTCGTAGCAACACCCATCTCACACCACCTCACCCTGTCCTCAACCCCCTCCTCCCTAAACACCTTCTCCAACTCCTCCCTCCCCTGCCGGAAATGACTCCACCCCTCGTAATGAATCGGCACCAGCACGTCAGCCCCAATGCCCTTCATCAGCTTAACAGCATCCGTCCCGACCATAGTGATCTTGACCGCTTTCTCGCCTACCTGCGCGGGGACATGCACGTCAGCCAGATTAACCAGCGCAACGCTCACGTGGAACTTCTCCTTCATCTCCAGCAACTCGGGCATATACACCGTATCTCCCGAAAACCACACAGCGTTCGGCTTGCCGTCCGTCGTACCCATCACCTCCTCACTAGAGATCAAAAACCCCACCACTTCCCCGCCCGGCAGATGTCTTGCCGGCGTGCCCGTGATATCAAACTTCTTCCCTCCCCCTAGATCCAGACTGACAGTCTCCCACGGCTTCAACGCGACAACCCCCGGTCTAGGGGCTAGGGCTTTCCGGCCGGCGGGGGTTGTCAGTACGCGCCGGCCGTTGAGGAGGGTTCGCCCGGGGGAGTCGAGGTTGTCCGGATGGTCTTCGTGGGAGAGGAGGATGCAATCGATGGGCGGGAGGTCGGAGAGGGATAAGGCGGGGGAGGAGAGGACTTTGAGGTTCACAGAGCCGTAGTCGTACTCTGTTCCGGCGGGGGAGAAGACCGGGTCGGTTAGGAAGGTGGTGGTGTTGTTTAGCTTGAGGAGGACGGTGGCGGTTGTTATGTGGGTTAGGAGGAGGGGGCAGGAGAGGGAGGGCTTGGTGGGAGTTGTCATGGTTGGGGATGCGGTGTGTATATCGATGATGGTAGTAGTTGTAGCGAGATGTAGGATGGTTCGCAGGTGAAGGGGAGAGGGTTGAGACTGTAACAGGGACGGCAAATACTAAATGCAGGTGAGGTACTGACATGCTGCAATGAGTGGGACATGGTGATGATGTTGAGCGTAAAGTATGCCCTGAGACCACCCTGATCTGACGTCGAGATGGATCATGAGATAGAGCCCAAAGTCTATGTACCACTGGGTTAGGGTTTGCGGATAAAGAGAGTGAGATCCCATCGCAAGACCTAGAATGCTTGGGTGTTCCATCTCTTTTGAGCATATCTGTATGGCTTCATACATCAAGCGTGTCTTCCATCAGCATCCAGATCAAAACCTGAGCATGAGCACCAGTACGGCAAATCAAATCCAGCCATTGGCCGCGAATTTTGAGCATAGTTGACGGACAGCTACCAACTCCATCGGACAGACTGATGAAGACAACGGAGCATCATAATCAGTCTCCCATTATCAACGAGATGATCTCTATTAAAGCCTAGGAAGAAGAGGTGAGGTCGTCTACATGCTGCGCCAAGAGATGGACACAAGCGGCCTAAGCCGAGCCTCGGAGGCACCGGGACCCACACAGTCGGACAGGGGTCGGGGTGTCGGGGCGGAATCCAGGGCCGCGACTGGGCCGCTTCTCAACTTTTTCTCGCGCAAAAAAGAGTCAAGCTCGCCATTGACGTCCGTGCTTTGAATCGTGCATCTGGGGAAAGGAAGACGACTCCATCTTACCAGTGAGTCGAGTCTAGTAAACACATCATCCGATCTTTTTATTTGACTCACCTCCCTCCTGCAGTTCGACGTCGTCCCTTTTCTTTCTTTGTGAAAGCTTCCTCTCCGCTCTTTTTGTTCTTCAAAACCCAATCTGCGATCTCTGTGTGCATTGCATTGCGTTTTAGTTCAGGATGCTGTCTTCTCTCCGCATCGCAAGCCGGCGCTCCGCCCTGCGCAACCTCGCTGTCGTTGCCCGGCCGGCGAGCACATGGGCCAAAGTCCCGCAAGGTCCTCCTGTGAGTTGGTCCTGGCCTAGTTGACTCGAGAATACAGTTTGCTAACAGGCGTCAAAACAGGATGTAAGTGTCGCGCCTCGATTCCGTTGGATCTGACCGTCTTTGCTTACCGTTGCTCCCGGCGCGAAACAGGCCATTCTTGGTAAGAATCCAAACCACCACACCTTACCACGCCAAACTTACTGACTTTCATTCTACCACAGGTATCACCGAAGCCTTCAAGGCCGACTCGTTCGAGAAGAAGATCAACCTTGGTGCGCACCGACTCCTACTCCCCGAAATACCTCCGGACACGTAACTAACACCAACCATCCAGGCGTCGGCGCCTACCGCGACGACAAGGGCAAGCCCTACGTCCTCCCGTCCGTCCGCAAGGCCGAGGAGAACGTCATCGCCAGCCGCCTAAACAAGGAATACGCCGGCATCACGGGCGTGCCCGAGTTCACCAAAGCCGCCGCCGTCCTCGCCTACGGCAAGGACAGCTCCGCCCTCGACCGCCTGGTCATCACCCAGTCCATCTCCGGCACGGGCGCCCTGCGCATCGGCGCCGCCTTCCTCGAGCGCTTCTACCCCGGCGCCAAGAAGATCTACATCCCCAACCCGTCGTGGGCCAACCATGGTGCCGTCTTCAAGGACGCGGGGCTAGAAGTCGAGAAGTACCGGTACTACAACAAGGACACCATCGGGCTCGACTTCGAGGGCCTGCTGCAGGACGTCAAGGCCGCTCCCCAGGGCAGCATCTTCCTGTTCCACGCCTGCGCGCACAACCCCACAGGCGTCGACCCTACCCCGGAGCAGTGGAAGGAGATCGAGGCCGCCGTCAAGGCCCAGGGCCACTACTGCTTCTTCGACATGGCCTACCAGGGCTTCGCGAGCGGCGACATCCACAAGGACGCCTTTGCCGTGCGGCACTTTGTCGAGAAGGGCCACAACATTTGCCTTGCCCAGTCGTTTGCCAAGAACATGGTATGCCCTCCTAATTCCCAGTCCATCAAATCTATTACCACTGTCAGTATCAAGTTAACAATGTTTCCACCCAGGGCCTCTACGGCGAGCGCATCGGCGCCTTCTCTCTCGTAACCGAGTCAGCAGAGGAGAAGAAGCGCGTCGACTCCCAAATCAAGATCCTCGTCCGCCCCTTGTACTCCAACCCGCCCATCCACGGCGCCCGCATCGCGTCCGAGATCCTCAACACGCCCAAGCTCTACGACCAGTGGCTCGTCGAGGTCAAGGAGATGGCCGACCGCATCATCACCATGCGCGCCCTGCTCAAGTCCAACCTCGAGAAGCTGGGCTCCAAGCACGACTGGAGCCACATCACCAGCCAGATCGGCATGTTCGCCTACACGGGACTGACCCCGGAGCAAATGGACCAACTTGCTAAGGAGCACAGCGTGTACGCCACCAAAGACGGGCGGATTTCTGTTGCTGGTATTACCAGTGAGAATGTGGGACGGTTGGCGGAGGCTATCTTTAAGGTGAAGGGTTAAACGGGGGGAAGAATGTAGATGGGGTTGAGGTCGCAGACTTTGAAGTTTTGAAATTCGAGCATGTTTTGTAATGATGATTTCGCCTGGGTTTCTTGTCTTTATTCCTGTTTTCTGTAACTATAAGAAAAGATGCATTTTGGATGGTCTGGAAAAGACGTTATATTTCCTTCCATAACAGCATGCGGTGCGGGCGGTAAATAGACAAGACTCCACTAAGTCTACTCTGCCAATGCTTATCCGTGCCCTTCCTCGGTAGAAGCCAGCAACAATTGGGTATTATTAACTACACTCTGTAGACCACCAAACCATAAACAAGGGTTTGAGTGACAGATGGCTTCTCATGCCTGTGAACCTTGGTTCTAGCCAAGCCTGTAACAATTCAGTACCGTAGCCATACTTGGTAACCACCCCCAGCACGTCCTCTGCCAGCCTACGCCCGTCCCAACCGTTCCAAATCCCCCCTAACCTCCTCAACCTGCCTCCCCATCTCACGATACACCCTCGCCATCTCCCGCATAGTCCTCTCCTTCGCCTCGTCTCCCTCTCCTCCTCCCCTCCCATCTATACCGGTGTCAATTCTAACCCCATACCTCCCGAGCTCGCCCATCAACCCCCTAATCTCCTCCCTTAGTCTCCCCTTCCCATCCCTCAAATGCCCACCGTACCTCTCCAGCGCCCTAATAACCTCGGGTGTGTACACCTCCCTCCGCACCGTCTTTAACAACACCCCCGCCGTATATTCCTGTCTAGCCGCCAAAACAGCGACCTCCGCCGCCCGTAGCTCGAGACTGCGCGCGACGTTGCCGTGTTTCGACTCTAGGGCGCGGATGAGTTGTTCTAACTCGCTGGCGCGGAGGGAAAGGAGACGGGTTAGGGCAACGGAGGATTCGAGGCGTTGGCGGGAGAGGGAGAGGTGCGTGTCGGAGAGGGAGGAGAGGAGAGTGGTTGTTGTGGTGGGGAGGGAGGGGACGGTGCGGTGGATGAAGGAGGGGTTGGTGGATGGGTGTAGTAGCCTGGCTAAAGCGGCGGCTTGGGAGATTAGGGAGGAGGATATGTGCGGTGTGAGTTGGGGGAGGAGGGAGGGGAGGGTTGTGAATGGTGGGTTGGAGAGGAGGAGGGAGGCTGATTCGGTGTCTAGGGGGGTTGTATTTGAGAGAAAGGGCGGGAGGAGGAGGATGAGGTCGAAGAGTTCGGGCGGGAGGGTGAAGGAGGCCGAGGGTGCTGGTTGCGGTGCGCCCCGGGGACGACGGAGGGTGGGCTTGGTGGTTGCGGTGGGCGTGGGGACAGCGGTTGAGAGGGACGTGATGAGGAGGTGGTGTTTTATTGTCTTTTTGCGGTGGGATTTGAGAGCCTAGACGACCGTGAGTTAGTTTGGTTGTAAGTGGTAGGGTAGAATGGGTGCAGTACGTGCATCTCTGACGGCTTCGCGCTCCTTGCGGGCCGGGTCGTTTTTGGTTGAGCCATTGGGGTTGAGGACTGCCGTCGTGAGGGTATTGTAGAGCGTCGCGAAATCGGGGTTGTTCTGGAGAACTGCGTCGTCCACGGGTGGGAGCATCTTGGCTGTGATCTATCGCAACTTGACAGTTCAATGCAAGATGCAAGATGCAAGTTCATGAATCTCGTCAAACCTGGAAACTCCGAGCCAAAGTAAACATCCGGGTGTCTTCCCCACAGTCCGATAAGCGATAAGAAGCTCCCTTATCGGACGCCGTTATCGCTCCAAACAAACCGGCAGCTGGCTTCCACCTGTCAAAGGCACCTCGATTTTTTGTAGCTCGGTTCGAACCTGAACACCAAACTCAGCTCACCAACTTCAACGTCGTCGTCGTCGTCACCACCTCCACGCGACACGACCACTTCTACAAACCAATGCAAGACCAATAACCGCTTCCATTACTTTCATTACACACGGCATCGCCATGCCACTCCAACTACCCCTCCGGCCCCTGTGCCGCCTCATCTCCGCCCAACCCCAACCCACCCTCCTCGCCCTCCGGCCCTTCAGCACAACCCCCCTCCTCTCAGGCACAACAGGGCAATACACCAAACAAGCCCGCGTCTCCCCGCCCATCCCCAGCGTCCGCGGCTCCGAGCCCCAGATCCCCTCCTACCCCTACGGCGACAGGCAAGTCTACAAGCAATCCAACACGGGGCTGTACGGCCTCGCGCGGATCCGGTTCGGCAACATCGTGAGCCCCAAATATGAGGTGAAAACCCGCCGCAAGTGGCGCGTCAACATCCACCGCAAACGCCTCTGGAGTGCTAGCCTCAAGGCGTTTGTGCAGACGAGGGTCACGACTAGGGTGATGAGGACGATCGACAAGGTGGGCGGGCTGGACGAGTATTTGTTGGGACAGAAACCCGGTCGGGTGAAGGAGTTGGGACCTTGGGGGTGGAGGTTGAGGTGGAGGGTTATGCAGACTGGGAGTGTCAAGAGGAGGTTCGCGGAGGAGAGGAAGGCGCTGGGCTTGGCGGAGTTGACGAAGGAGTTGGCGGAGGTGCGGGAGAGGGAGGAGTTGAGGATGGTGGGCGGGGAGAGCGTGGAGGGGTTGAGGGGGGAGATTGATGCCGTGCTGGCTAGTGGGGAGGAAGTTCCGCTTGGGGAGGAGGAGGTGGGTGAGGAGGGGTTTATGAAGGAGGAGGGGAAGTCGAAGGCATGAGGGACTGGAGGGATGGGTAGATGTGATAGACATGGAAGGATGAACAAGGGAAGGGCGCGATGTACACTATGTATCAAGTTTTGACAAATGGCTGCTTAATGCGCCTTGTATCTTTATTTTAGTTTTCGAGTCGGAAACTCGTAACTGCTTTTGTCACAAGAGTGACACTGAAAGTAAAAAGTCCACCACTTCAACACCTATATCCATCCAGATCTCTCTCTCTCAAAAAAAAGATCTAAAACCTCAAATCCCAACCAATCTTGGGTCCAAGAATAGGCAGCTCGTCCGCCACACTCTGGACATCCTTATCACCACGTCCACTCAGGCAAATGACAATGTCCTCGTCCTTGTTCATCGTCTTGGCCAGCTCGATGGCACCATAAATACCGTGGGCGCTCTCGAGCGCGGGGATGATGCCCTCGAGCTGGCTCATGAGCCTGAACCCAACAAACGCCTGCGCGTCCGTTGCTGTCACGAACTTGGCGCGGTCGCTGTCCTTCCAGTTGGCCAGCTCCGGGCCGACGCCGGGGTAGTCCAGGCCGGCGGAGATGGAGTGCGTGTCCTGGATCTGGCCGTGCTGGTTCTGCAGGACGTACGTCCGCACGCCGTGCAGCACGCCGTGGGTTCCGGCGGACAAAGTAGCGCTGTGGCGGGGCGTGTCGATGCCGTCGCCTCCCGCCTCGACGCCCAGGAGCTTGACGCTCGGGTCGTTGCTGAAGGGGTAGAACATGCCCACCGCGTTGGAGCCGCCGCCGACGCAGGCGACGACCGCGTCGGGGAGCTTGCCGCGCGCAGCCATCATCTGCTCCTTCGTCTCGTTGCCGATGACGGACTGGAAGGTGCGGACGATGGTGGGGAAGGGGTGGGGACCAATGGCAGAACCGATGATGTAGTGCGTGTCCTCGAGGTGCACGACCCACGAGCGCATGGCCTCGTTGACGGCGTCGCGAAGAGTGCGGCTGCCGGCCTCGACGGCCACGACCTTGGCGCCCAGCAGCTTCATGCGGAACACGTTGAGGGCCTGGCGGCGCACGTCCTCGGCGCCCATGTACACGGTGCACTCCATGCCGAACTTGGCGCAGACGGTGGCCGTGGCGACGCCGTGCTGGCCCGCGCCCGTCTCGGCGATGATCTTGGTCTTGCCCAGGCGCCTGGCGAGGAGCAGCTGGCCCAGGGCGTTGTTGATCTTGTGCGAGCCCGTGTGGTTGAGGTCCTCGCGCTTGAGCCAGATGTTGGCGCCGCCCGCGTGCTCCGTCAGGCGCTCGGCCTTGTGCAGCTGGCCCGGCCGTCCCATCCAGGGGTAGTGCGAGCGGTACTCCTCCCAGAAGGAGGGGTCGTCCTTGATCTTGTTGAAGCCGTCCTCGAGCTCGGAGAGGCAGTCCATCAGCGACTCGGGCACGTACTGGCCTCCGAACTCGCCGAAGCGGTCGGCGATCTTGTTGTGCATGCCGGCAAGCTCGGCGACCAGGCCGGCGTCGATGGTGCCGTCGGCGTCGGTCACGACACCGTCGACGTGCACCTCGCCGTTGGGCTCGCGCGCGTTGCTCATGGCCTCAACAATGCCGACCTCGCGGGTGGTCTCGTCGTTGACGTTGTCCCGGCCCGAGAGGTAGGCGCAGAACTCCTTGACGGCCTTAGGACCCTCGCCGGGGGCAGCTTTCTGTAGGGTGGTGACAATCATGCTGCCCACCACGACACCGTCGGCGATCTGGGATACCGACACGAAGTGGTCGCGGGTGCTGACGCCGAAACCGACCGCAGCCGGCTTGTCGCCACTGTACTGCTTAACGCGAGCCAGCAGAGCAGGCAGGTTGGCGTTGAGCGTTCCGGAAGCACCAGTAACACCCTGCCGCGAAACGACGTAGATGAACGAGTCGGCAAGCTGGCAGAGGATGCGCATGCGCATGTCGGAGGTAGCGGGTGCGATAAGCGGGACGTAAGACAGGCCGCCCTTGGTGCAAAGCTTGCGGAAGGAGATGGCCTCCTCGGGCGGCAGGTCGACGACGATGAAGCCGTTGACACCGGCGGACTTGCAGTCCTCCAGGAGACGGTCCTCGCCGTACGCGCGTAGGGGGTTGTAGTAGCCCATCAGGAGGATAGGAGCCTTGAGTCCCTGGCGGCGGGACTCGCGCACCAGCTCGAGGGTGGTCTCCATGGTGACGCCATTCTGCAGGGCGACGGTGTTCGAGGTCTGGATGGTAGGGCCGTCGGCGATGGGGTCGGTGAAGGGGACGCCAAGCTCGATGATGTCTTTGCAGGTGGTCAGTCAGAGTCGGGGTGAATAGGAAGAGGGAGGGTGTGGGAGAACTGGAGGGAAGACTCACCAGCTCCGCCCTTCTCCATGGCCAGGAGGACGCTGGGCGTAGCCTCCACGGTAGGGAAACCGGCAGTGACATAGGTGACCAGGGCAGCCTGTACATCGCAAAGTGTTAGCCGCCGTTGTGCCGTTGCAATTGCTCTTCTCGTCGAAAGTAATCATCGTCCCCGATGGCTTCCCGCGAGATCGGATGGAGGGGCAAATTCCTGGGCTTGGAAAAAAGTTCAGAACATACCCGGTTCTCGGCCTTGCAGCGCCGGAAAGTCTGCTTGAGAGCCTCCATCTTGTATGATACAATTGTGTCAATTGGATCGATCGGAGACAAGGTAGAAGCAACACGTGAGGTAGTTGCTATGGGAGAATTGGTGATGTGTATGTCAGAAAGCTCGGACAAAGGACCGCAAGCGATTCAAGTCCCTTTTTGATCTTTATTTCATCTGAGTCACCACATTTCTTACGCCCTGTCTGGCCCGATGTTCTTAGCGGGAGGTCCCCTGCTGCAAACTGCACCCGCACCCCCGCAATGGGGGCGGAAGTGCAGGCAAATGCTCCGTCTTGTCGTCAGTTAATTGCCACGCCCGATGCCGGCTAACATATCCACAAAACATGCATCACCGGGCAGAAGAGCAAGACTTTGAACCACACGATTTCAATTTGAATTGTCGACCACCAAGGAAAAAGCAGTAAGCGGTCTAGCGACCTATCAGGAGTTCTAGCTGTGGAATCTCGAGCCAGAGGAAAACGAAAAGCCAGTCCAAAGCAGAGGCTCAATGCAACGACGACGCCCAGCAGTCCGCACCTCCTCATCCATATCCAAGCCAATAGCTACCCCCAACGCCATCCTTCTATCAGGAAACCAATGCAAAACACCCATAACCACCAGCACCACCATTAAGCCCTCCTATAAGCAGGCGGCGGACTAGGCAACCTAATCCAACCCCCCCTCAAACTGACCTCCCCAGCCTCGGACCCCGGGAGAGAGAGACCCTACCTACTCCCCCCTGACGCATCCTCGACCTGCCCATGACTGCTCTTCCTAAAGTGACTGGCCGCCCACCTGAGCTTCCCCGTCCTGCCCTTCACGTCCCTCTTCTCGAACTCCTCCTCCCGCACGGCGTGCGCCTCGTAGTCGTCGCTCGCGGCCGTGTCGCCGCCGCCGTGAAACATGCTGAATTTCATCGCGCCGCCATTCCCACCGCGCATCGTCGCCTCCTGCCTCGGCTCGGCATGGTAGTTGCCAGTTGTGTAGCCATCATCCTCAACCGCGTAGTCGTCGCCAGTGACGTACCTCTGCCCCCCCTCAGCGCGCGTCTTATCCCTCCCCACCATGCCCGCCATCGACCTCACGACCCCAATCAGCACGACGAGCACGTACACGAGCAGCAGCATCGTCGAGATGAGCGCCTCCTGCACGATGCCGCTGCGCAGGGTATCGATCACGTGCTGCACCGCGCCGCTGATCTCGTCTGTCGTCACGCTCGCGGGCGTGGCCAGGAAACTCGTCAGCTCGCTGTCGCCTGTGATGCTGTCGCTCGCGCCCTGGCTGAAAGTGTCGTTCTTGAACAGCGGGAACTCGACGTGCGCGTGGTCGTGTACCCACGTCAACCCCGCCTCGACGGTGTCGATCTTGATGCCGATGAGGCAGCGGACGACGTTCTTGACCGTGTTCTCGAGGACCGTGCCGCCGAAAACGTCCGTCAGGGCGTCGTCCATTTCTTTCTCGAAGGTGGTGAGGGTGTTGTTCACCGCGCTCGTGGCGTTGCGGACCCACCCGAACAGATCGGTGTTGATCTCGTCGTTGAAGTTGTTGACAACACCGTTGGCGCTGCGCGCCCAGTCGTCCGACACGGACTGGAGGGTGTTGACCACTTCCCCCGCGAAGTCGCCCACCTGGTTCGCGAGCGCGGGTGCCTCCTGCTGGATGGAGCGGAGGAGGATGGCCTGGCAGGCGCAGGAGAAGAAGCCCGCCACGGCCAGAGACAGCACGAACAGCGCCGGCAGGGAGGTGGCGTACGCCGACGCCCAGCGCACCCAGAGCTGCCGCTTCCCCTGCTGGAAGCGGGAGGCGAGCTTGATGCCGAAGGTGGCCGTGTATGGGCGGGAGGCGATGTACACCACGTCCATGGGGTCGTAGCCGTGCTTGGAGAAGGCGTAGGCGTGGCGCTGCTGGCGGCGCCAGCGGCGGATCTCGAGCCAGCCCATCAGCAGGATCGCGCCGATGGCCAGGACGACGAGGACGACGATGAAGGCGATCTTGGCCTTGGCCGCGATGGAGTAGAGCGAGTTGAAGAAGTCCTCGATGAAGGTATTGTCCGAGCAGAAGGAGAGCCCCTTCTTCTCAGCCACGGGGAAGACGGTCTTGTCGAAGGTGTAGCTCGCGAAGCTGTCGTTGAGCTTCGTCTTGACGAGGTCGAAGGGGGCGGAGAGTGCCTGTTCGGTGAAGTTCTTGACCTGGTCGAAGGTGGGAATGCTGGTGTTGAGCTCTCTGAGACCGCCGACGAACTTGGTGTCGTCTATTTGGATGCCCTTGAGGTCGTTGAGACGCCCGGTGAGGTCGAGCGGCGGGATCTTGCCCTTCAAGAGCGGAATGCTCTTGAGCGCCGAGTTGATGGCGTCTTGGACGCCCTTGATGTCGCTGCTGATTCCGTCGGCGATCTTGCCGATGTTGTCGTTGAAGGTGTCCGTCACGCCTTCGACTGCACCGACGGTGAGGTCGAAGGTGCCGTGGATGAAGGCGGCAATCAGACATGCGTATGTGCCGACGTACATGTTGATGATGAAGAAGATGAGCTGCTCGACCCCGGTCAGGATCATGGACAGCACCTCGACCATGGCGTGGACAGCCGTCTCCATGCCATCGGCGGCCATCGAATTGACGCCCACAGAGAGGTAGTGCGGCATCGATGCCATGGCACTTCCGATGTCCTCCACCTTGGTACATGCCGCCAGAGCCTTGACCTTGGCGTCCCCTATTTGTTCGTTGAGACTCCCTAGCCCGATGAGTACCCTGAGCAATACCAGCAGAAGCAGTACCGTCCACCTGTTGAACCATATCTGAGATAACCTTGCCCGCAGTCCCAGGTATGGTGTGACTTCCGGCGCTGTGTCGGCGAATGGTCGTAGTCGCGATTGGTCCTTGTTGTTGAGTTCATACAGCTCGTAGGAGGATTGGGGGTCCAGCGTTGATGGCACGGCTGGGAATGCTCCCGCCGACTTCTCCCCGGAAGCCATGATGTGTGAGAGATGAGTACTAGAGATGTTCTTAGTCCAGCTGAAGACGCCCTAGCATGCGCAGTTGTAACGTAGAGTCGTTCGTCTTGAGTAACCTCCAGTATTAGATGCAGCTCTAGAGTATTATGAGAATAGTTGAGACGGTGTATGGTGTAGTAGATCGAGGACCAGAAAGGCACAGCCAAATATTGGAGATATCAGGAAGTAGAAGTAGCAAGTATGTACAAAAGGAAACAAGATCAATAGAAAGGACCACAACTCCCTCGTCTATAGAGCAGAAGCATGACCTATTTTGACTCGAGTGAATGGAAAGACAGAAAGCAAACTGAAGTAATAGGAACAATGAATAGGCCGGAGTGTGGGTGACTTGGGAACAATAAGAAGAGACTGGATCACCCGGCCTGAGTTTTGATAAGTGACAAAGGGCCACACACCTTGTGACTTGTCCAAGCCGTCAACTCGAAACTGAGTTTGAAGCCAGAAATAGCAAGTGACGGCTTACTTCTTTTCTGTTTCGCAACCCGGTGGCCTGGACGCTGTCTTTGTCGTGAGGGTTTAGGCGCGCAGGTGGGAATCGCGGTTAAGCGCTCGAGGTCTCGTAGCCAGTCGATCAGTTACACCGTCTCGCGACTGATCAGATGTCCTTCTTGGCTTGACTGTATGGTCAATAGCAACGATAAAGACACTCAGGAGGCCTGACAGGGTCGAGCCTTTCCCTCGTGGTGGAGTTGATCGTGTGGTTGTCGCTCCTATTGTTTACTTGCACAACAGACACCAGCAATAGCCAAGCCGTGCGATATACCAAGTTGGTCCTTCACCTTCAAGAGACGGTCAGACCACCCTGATATACGCTGTTCTCTGGCGTCTTGATTAACTGGATATGCAAGGGGACACCACGGAGCGAAACGTGGATGGTGCCCATCCGTCGTCTTCCAAAGTCGCCATCCGGCGATGGACGACTGGGTGGCATTTTATCCTCGGACATTGTGAGTGATGGAGGCCGTTGACTCGACAGCAACCCCGGATATGCAGCCTGACGACATGCTCCAAGGGTTCAATCAAGCATGTGGCATGTGGCTGTGCAGTCAATCCTCCAGGGTCCTCGTGAAGCACTCGCTCTACTGGTCACTGGCTTCTTTGGTGTTGATGTTGCAGGGGAAAAGCAGGACAAAAGCAGGAACGCTACAAGATCGCCGGTTCCTGGAAGTTGGCGATGCCCACTAAAGCAGCGACCCCGCGTTAGCGTCGATATGAAACGGCCAATCAGAGGCCAGACATTCAATCATTTGGGCTCGCTAAAAGTTCGCCACCTGCCTCCACCTGAAGTTCACCAGATCTTCCCTCTTCCCTCTTCCCTCTTCCCTCTTTTTTGTGTTGTTCCATCGGATTGTTGGCATGTTTTGATATCGAGAATCAAGAAGTGTTGATTCTCGCTTTCCCTAGGGTTCTATGGTTTCTGGAGGCCTCACTGAGAATGGTCAACCCCGTTGCGAGGGTTCCAGGGTTCGTCAACCGGATGCGATGGCCGAGACCTCATCCTTACCTCCGAGTCCCCTCGAGTGTTCTGACTGCGACTGGGCCTCTTTGACTGGGACTCGAATAAGGTACAGACTCGATGTTCGTTTAACTGGAGTTCGTTTAACAGGAGTCAGAAATGATGTTGTGTTAGTATCGGGTCATCCTCTGTCTCGAGTCGACTCTGTTCGTTGGGAATGATTGGCTGTGAGTCGCCGGCGCTTAAATCAACCAGAAGGTGTCAACATCTTCGATTCGTTTGCCGCGGCCAGTTGTGAGACCAAGCGTCAAGAGAAACAGCATAATATGTCAGGGGCATTCCGGCTTTTTTAAGGTCATCGCTGTCAGGCCAGTTCAGGCCAGTCAATTATTTGAGGCTTAGCTTCGCCAAAACGTGATGTGGTAGTGTAAGTCCGGAGAGAGGTCAGACCCAGTCGTATCACACTGCATGCAAGATCTTCAACTGCACCATGCATCATACCCGTCCGCCTCTACAGCCTCCAGACACCACGCATCAGACGAGTTTGGTAAACGACCAACATATCTCCAGTGGCAGTTGACACCGGCATCTGCTCTCCCATGAACCCATCAAAGTCGAAGTCACAACTCAGACTCAAACACGTTGTCGAATGTTGCCATCTCATCTTCTTGACTTCCACCAGCGGTCCCCCCATTCCTCCCTTCAGCCTCGCATCGATAACCACAAATCCAAAAACCTCCGTTCCCATCGCGGCCTCGCTACGTGTCTTGATTCCCGACCCTAATGCATCTTGACCGACAACGCACCGCTCCCACCATGGTCAGCGGACACCCACGACTCCCCTCTAAATACTGCCGGTATGCTTCCTCTATGAAGGGGAAGGCATTGCTTCAGCAACGGCACGGGAGAAGAGTACGCTGGTAAGTGCAGCATGTGCAGTACATTCCGCGCTGACCGGGACACTGCTCACATTCTGACGCGGCATGTTCTTCGATTCCACATATTGAGTCTTACAGTGAGATAAGACAGGATTGGCCAATGTGTAAGTCTGACAGGCCCAATACTACTAAGCAACACCAAGGCGTAATATCAACCACCACATTCTAAGTACTAAGAGAGACGTTGGCTGCAAGCAGCAACTCGCGTCGCACTGCTAACCAGTTCCTCCCCAACCCACGATGTCACTCAGACCGGCGAACCACACCCAAAACTGGTAGACGCGCTCGTCCCGCTAAAAGCCGAAATCAAGCCCTTAACACTAGAATAAACCCCCAACCCCGTCGTGACCATGGCACCGAGCATATAAACAACATTGCAAGTGTAATACTGCGGCCGCCTCCCGTACGCCCTCGCCACCTCTTAACCCCGCGGTCGACATAGTTATACGTCCTCGTCGCGGGGTCGAACCTCTCATCACCCTCAATCATGGCGGGTCTTGATGATTTTATGGACTGAACTGGAGTCACTATCGCCAAAAACATGCAAATTACGTACTCCTTCATTATCAGGACCGTGGTGGTAGGGCTTTATCTAATGGGACACGCCGCAAGTGACATCGTCACATCCACAGCGACCAGCTCCATCTGTCCGTCAGCCTGCGCCTCAGACAACTGCTTCCGCCAGTTGGCCGGCCGTACGGCGAGCGCGTCATCCTTTTGCGGCACCTTCACGACAGGCACCACCACAGCCGTGACAGGGTTTCCGACCTACATCTCGGCCTCGTGCGGGACGTCACGCGTCTCCAGCGTCTGCTCATGTCTCTGGCCCCCGGCACCCACAACATCGCCGCCGTCAACCATCACAGCCGGAGACGGAGCACAAACGACTGTAGTGTCAACGACAACTGTTGTCGCGTGCCCACCCTCCCTCAACCTGCTAAGTCACGGTAGCAACCCGTGTCTGAGCCCCTGGACGAGTCTGGATAAGATTATCGAGAACACTGTGGGGGACTATACCCTCCGGAGCGTGACTCCGGCAGGTGCACCTTCTTCTGACGGCGCTTGGTTAGTTCTGGTCTACTGTCTCAAGCTTCCCACCACGTCTCTTGCCCCCCTACTATATAATCACCTGAGCACTTGGCATCTGCCTCAAATGCGACAAATCATGACTGATACACTCTCTAGCCAAGTGTCCTGGAACAACACGGACCAAGAGGCCTTCGCCGAGTACGAGTTTACCCATCTGTTTACCCTCCCCGCCACATCGCAGACGTACACTCTCGCGTTCTGGGCAGCGGCAGCGGACAGCGTCTCGGCGGCCGAGTGCTACATCATCGGGTCGTTCGCCAGTCAGTCCAACGAAATGTCGTTCTTGCCGCTTTCCTCCACCGGTTGGAAGCAGTTCGTCATGTCCTACCGCTTTGACCCGAAAGACGCTGAGGGTTGGGTGGCTATCGTGGTGGTGTGCAATGGCAATAGCGGCTATCGTCAATGGGGCGTCATTCTCGACCAAGTCCAGTTCTTTGCGAGCCACCCTTGAACAAACAAGGAAAAGGCACATAACTGAGGGGGGCAGCGCGAGTTCAACAATTTGGAGGGCGAGTAACAGACTAACAGTGGCAAGGGACAAGAAGGCTATGGAGGCGGCCGGGCTTCAATGACTTGAGTGATACGTCTAATACGTTAGAAATGTTCAATCAACTGGCTTTCGCTATACCGTTTCCCCTCTCGCTTTTAATCGAGGCACGACAGCACCTTCACCCATATCCTCTAGTACTAGATACATTTTATTTATCCCACTAGCGTAGCAAGCAGTAGTCTGCTCAAAGACATCGGCTCTTTTCTGAGACTGTTCGAGGAGCTTTTCGAGGGATTCGCATCTCTGGCTGATGGCTTTAAGATCGCTCTCAAGAGCGCCCCGCAAAACCGCCTCAGCATTTAGCCTCCCATGAGTAGTTCTGATCTCACTTTTGAGATTTTCTGTTTCACGTGTACGTTGAGCAATGTGCGAACTAAAGCTGACACCGTCTACTGAGCCCTTTGCGGATGTCAGTGAAAGACCCGTGGAACGAGCGTAGCGGTCTTACAAAGGCTATACGTGCAGCTTGACCTGCCAATACCGGGTTGGTGAGAGCTGTTGATACAGCCTCAAATGTTTCCCCAATACCGGCGCACAGTTACTTATAAGCGCCGATAGAATGGTCATTTAGATTCTTCGAGAACAAGTGTTTGGCCGTGGGGAGATATTTCCATGAATACGGGTCTCGTTCCGAGGTAACGAAAGGTCGGGCAGGAAGCTCGCCGCGCTAAATTGGTTTTGCTTGGAGAGAAGAAGCTTGTTTGGGGGAGTTTGGCTGAGGTAGCCTTATTGTCAGAGGAGCACGACTTGATGCCTAGGAGACCCGTTCTATCGTCTCGTCGGGGTAAATGCAGGCAATAGTACTTTCATAAGGGAAGGGATTGCCTTCTTGAAGGCCGGTAGATTTATTGATTGATTCAGATAACAGGTGCACGCTTAGCTTGTTGGATTCACAGGTACCGGTACTTAGTCCACGGGGCGCAGGCCTCTGTAGGCTGCGCTGCAAGTTGTGGTTCAAGTGGTGGCTGTATTGTTGTTGTATCTGGGTGGAAGCCGGGGAGGCGCAGGGGTCTGAGAGTGAGGGTATCTACACCCCTGCCATCCCTCAGTCACGTGACCGCCTTGGCTTCCACCCCGGGCACTGCGTCTGGCGAGATATCTCAACATAGCTGGAGGGAGGAAACCTGGTGAGAGCATCTGATTCACTGTGCTTTCACTCGGCTGAGGCTACTAGTGAGAGGTGGAGACCTTATATTAGGAGGAAGGCGATTGTCAACAATCGTTATGTATAGCACATGAACTATGGAGCAAACTTCGTAAGCGTCACATAGCCTTGAGATGAATACTGGCTGCGGGTAAGAAGGGATGGTAGGCCAATTCATGGCTGACTCTGATCTCAGGTGGTTGGCAATGGGGTGCAGACAGTAGGATGCTGTATGTATATGATTTAAAGATGGTGATTCGTGGATAAGCCGGAGTGAACAACGAGATGCGGACGATAAGGTTACGGGCGATGAGGCGTGCAAGATGGGGTGGGGACAATGAGGTGCGGACGGTGCTATCACCATTCACCATGCACCATGCCGGTCAGCATGAGATTGGCTGGCGATGGCCTGAAACATGACAGATTTGAACTTCTTGCGTCGAGTGGGTGGAGGCGAGCACAGCCTGGCTATCGAGATGGATTGAATCGCAGGTTAAGGAGCCATACCCCGGTTTGGGTCCCGGTGGTGCTCTGATCTTCAGTTCGCCAGATGGCAGGGATGGCCAATGAGTCTCTCCCTTGTTTCTCCGAGAGCAGATGGACCTGTTGCATGGGGAGAAAAAAGAGGATCTAATACATGGCCGCCTATGAGTCGAGCCCAATTCCATCACTGTCTTAAATCAACCCTACTGAATACCTTATACCTATTATCTGCCTTGAATAGCAATGTGCCATTCCCGCGAAGCTTCCAGGGATTAGCATAGAACTTGATCCCAGGATGTTCACCGTCAATGTTGTATACTCGAATCAGAATATAAGCGTTGTTAGGTTGACTGTCGTAATCTCGCATCTACTGAGTAGTTAGTACAGTGGTCTATGTCTGGGGGTTAGATGGTTAGACATACCATGCCGACCTGATTTTGACTCACGAAAAAGGCTTCGTTGCAAGCACCTGGGGTGGTCTTGACCTCCAAGTGGTATGTCGTGTTGCGGGACCAAATGGCCATCGTTTCTGCGTCGAGTTGACCAAGCAGTTCCTTCATGGACCCCGAGGTATCGGCATATGTGAAATCGCTAAAGTCTCTTTCCATTTCGGTAAACGGGGGGTGACCGGCTTCGAATCGTGACTTGCTCGTCCAGTTGGCATATGTCCAATTATCGGTCCCGATTTGTCGTTCGAAGAACTTGTAGATCTGTTATCTCGGTGAGTCAGCAATACTCAAGTAAGGGAGGATGTTGCTGGATGTGAGACAATACGCCTACTCTTACTTACAAAAAGCTCACCGAGGAATCCGATCTTCTTAGAACGTAGTTCCGCCGCAGGAAGAAGTCGATCAACCTCGATGGATGTTGGAAGCGAACGTCGAAGTGCTGATTGTGACAGCAGGCTATCAATGGCGAGTTTCGAGGTGAATGGGTGCAGAGGGTGGTTTTGAAATGGAGAAGGACTACCAGGTACTGTGCTGTCCGTTTCCCGGTTAGGACTACCGACACCAAGAGTGTGTTGAGGTTCCCGCGTCCTAACCGGCAGAGACATGGTTGAGCCACTGCGTAACCCTGTAGCTTCCCTGCTGATTCTAGACTGTACGGAAGTGTTTGCCATGGTACAGTCCAGCATGTCAAGACTATTTGCTATCTGGGATATTTGTCGAGTCCTTGGTCGGGAGGAGGGTATGAGTTCTGCGTTCAGTGTCTCTCTCAGGTTATTAGGAACGGCGTCGTCAGAGTCGGATGTGTCTGTAGAGTCGCTCTTTGCTCCGTCGTTGATCTCTCCGGGGGATATAAAATCATGACGTTTCAGAATTCCGGCGAGTTCACTCAGCGGCGCGCTCACGAGAAGACTGGACAACCTACGCTGTGCAGGATCAATCGTCAATAGTTGGGCAACACGATCCTCGAGCTCGTAGTTAAGCTCAGATTGTCGTCGGTCCGGCATGTCCACTGGTAAGTATATATCAACTGCATCCTAGCCTTCATGAAGTGCCACGAGGCCATCAGAGGCAATATGCAGCTTATCCAAAGATCTGGTGACAATAATGGATAATACACACCAGACCTGAATCGATGGAGGGCTCTTTCGGATATTCGCGTCCATTGAGAGCCTGATGTGAAATAAGCGAAGGTCAGCACCTGAGGAGTGCCGGTAGCGGTGCCGAGTCATTCAATTGTCGAGAGGAATGCTTACAGAGAAATATACTGTAGTCGGGTTGTGAGATCCGTCTCTGTGCTGACGTCTCTGGTGATTTCCCCCTGTGGCTTGACAGTTTCTCTGACGCAACGAGAGAGAAATATGGTTGCGCAGCCCAAATCCTTGAACAATGGTTCAAGGTCCTTAGCAGACTTGACTGATATTTCGAGCATACCAACCTTGCCACGAAAGAGTTCCTCGAGCGTTATTTTGTCGGGGATATACCAGCCTTCGTCTTCGGCAGAACACCATAGAATGTTGCTACTCTCTCGCAGGGCATCTCTGTCTTGCAGAACAGGGAAGACTGGAGCACTTCGAATCCTCGCTCGCTGACTGTAGGATAGTCCGCCGTTTCTGGACATGAAGCGCGCCAGCATGCGACACATCTTCCCAAAACGCTGCACTGCAGTTTTCTTGTTCCCTCTGAACTCGGAGCAAAACTCGTCCACGACGTGGTCGAGAGTGGCCTCTTTCACTCCGAGGACGTTGACAAACAGCCTCGCACAGTCGGGATAATGAGGACCAAGCTTGACGACGTGTCGGAGAAGGGGTGGCGCGGTCCAAACGCAGCTGTCGTGCAGTATCCATTGCTTGCGACTCCCGTCAGGTATGAGCACCAACGCGTGGTCGCGAAAGGCGTTTCTGGCCGTCGGTAGTTAGTCTATCCAGTCTGGACGAGGTAGAGGTGGCATTTCATGAAGGGGAAATTAGGGCACTCACTGGATCTTCCCATCGTCAGAATCTACGGCCAAATTCAGTGCTCGGTAAATCTTGTGAACGGCCTCCTTATCGACTTTATCTGCAGCGAACGTTTTTCCCAGGGCCTGAAGTTCCCGCAATCGGGCAGCCGTGTTGCAGGTAGAGAGCACGCCGAATTGCCGCAGGAAGTCCCATGTTGGTTTAACAAACGACGACAGCCGTGGAAGATCAATGAAGTCGATGTGTGGGCACTCCTGCAGGAGTTCTTCTGTAGGCAATGCGAGGCAATTCAAGGGTCGCATTTTTCCGTCCCGACAAGGCACCTGCAATGATGGCAGGACATAGACCAGTACAGCAGGTAGCTCTCGCTTCGAGGCAATTGTATGTCTGAGGGCGTGCAACAAGTCGATCACGTTTGTATTGCGGAGAAACGTCCACTCGTCAGTCAGCCGGTCGTCCATCACGAGCCTCGGAACCGTCATGAAGGTATCGGAGCGCAGTAGCCAGTCCAGGAAGCCAAACTCTCGCTGTGCTGCATCAGATGCTTTAGACAGACCCGCGCATATCTTCGGCTTATATGTTTCATAGTCCAAAATGGCGAACGGACTTCCTGCGGACCCTCGATATTTCGTGATAAGGTTGAGTTGTGCTCGACGATCGTCGCAGTATATCGGAGCCAGCCTTCTTGACTCGCGTCTGCCGTCTTTGACCACGATAAAGAAGATCGGCGGTGGCCCAAAGAGGCCGGAATCATTCTTGAATAGGTACGCTGCATCGTTAACAACATGCTGGACGTTGTGGATGCGCTTGTCCATGTCGTGGTGTAACTTGATGATAGCTTGGCAGACATGATAGGAGCTGTACTGCACAATACCGAGAAACTCGAAAAATAGCCTTCTGGTCTTATTCTGGGATGCGGCCGCATCCACGATTGAGATGTCCAGGTCTTCGGGCACCTGGTCCTCTGATCCCGAGTCGAGATACAAGCGTTCAGACTCCGCATTGACCCACGTCCCATCTCGGAGGGGAATGATAGGGAGAGCTCTTAGTCGCGCCCGCAAGGACTGACAACCACAGAAGAGCGAACTCACCCGCTCGTGCCATGCGACAGGCTGGTTTTTGAGCCCTGCGGCACCAACTTGTCCAATCCACTGCTCGAATTCGTTGCATTGTTCGTCTTGGCTAAGACGTCTCACCCCGAGGTCTTTGAGCTCTTCCCAGACGTCGTCGTACTCGAACGCCAAGTGAAACCGATCTGGCCCGTCAGAGGGCAGGTCAAAAAGAACACCTTGGTCTCCATCGCCGAACCGATACTCATGAGGCACATATCGTAAAGTTTCTGGCTTGCAAAGGCCGGACTGTCTATTCCTCGGTAACAGAATCGGTGTGTGCCTTAGACCGTTCATGAGTTCGGCATGAAGGTCTTCCCAGAACTGGATACTTCGAGGTCTGCGGGAAACGTACTTGGGCCACATGAAGCACAACCCCTTGCCCTGTGGTTCAGACTCGAGTCTTTGCGGAGGCATGGATGCAAACCGTTGAATTGACTTCAAAAAAGCATGACGAATGCCGACTCGAAGGGCCAGGTTCCATGGACGTTGATACTCTAAGCCCTCCCGGCTGGCAACGAGCAGGAAGTCAGCGTGTATGAGGAACTTGTAATGGGTTTGAGTCAGCTTAGACAACTACTACATCCCAGCTCTCCACACCAATTCCTCTGTTGACACGCAGAAAGAAAATTGGGCCAACGAACCTTGAATCCAAAATCATCAATCGGTAAAAAGGCAAAGGTCTTCTGGCTCTCAACGATGGGTGTGCGGCGGTTTGCCACGGGGAACGCAAGTGTGACTTCTGATTTGGAGATACCCTCCCTCCTCTTGTCCTTAGGCAGATTGCGAACGTCATGCCGGTAGACAATATATTTCTTCCGCATAGTTACCGGAGCGCAGGCGGAGTCGACGGCACCGATAGTAGTCGAAAGTGTGATTGTCTCCATACCATCAAAATCGGTGTCTGATTCCTGCACGAGACGGCTGAGGAGCCTTGGCTTGTTGTTGCCGGGTGCAGTGATTTTTAGTCTTGTCAGCTTGCGCAGGAACATTAGCAGCTCCGGGTTCACCATTCCCAGCTCCCGCTCAATCTCGGAATAGTAGTTCTTGTGCTTTACTTCCAGGAGAAATTGAGTGTGATCGGGGTAGAGGTGTGCAACGGGGAAAGTGGAGGGGATGGGCAGGATCATGCCGATTGTCTGGTTACGGTCAAGCATGAACTCATAGTAGCCGCTCTTGACGTGGACGACGTCACACACCTTGAACACGGACTTGAACCCAATACCATTTTCGCCGATGTATCCTCTCTGCTCGCTGCTTCCAGCGACGGTCTTAGTGCTCTCACCTACATCCATCAACGCCCTGATCTGGCGTGTCGTGAGGCCGACTTCATTGCAGTCGCTGCGGAAATACTGCTGACCATCACGCTCGTAAAGCGATAAGCTGACACTGGGCGAGATGCCAACTTGGTAGCGGTTGTCGTCTGCATTCTGAATCAATTCCAGAAGAAAGCGCGTCGGTGTCTGATAGAGCTGATCGGAGAGGCTACGTGTCGGTTAGAATGGTGGGTACTCTCTGCATGCTGAACTGAGCAAGAAGGTACAGACATCTTTAAGGAGTTGTTGAGGGTGAACACTATTGATGAGTTGTTCTGCTTGATTCCTTCGAAACCTTTTTCTTTCCGGAGCTCGTAGAGTTCGCAAAACGCCTCAAGCTTTGAAGAGGGGAAGACGTCCGCCAGGAGTTGTGATCTTGAGGCCATTATCGATCGCACTATAGAGAAAGTTGCAAGAACTCAGAGATGTACGTTGAAACATACGATGAGCATGTGTTCCCGTACTCTGGGGGCTTTCAACTGCCCGGACAGGGAAACAAATTGGAGTCGCGGTTTGGAAAGTGGCAACCACCATCGATACGGCCAGGCTAAAACAGCGGATGTAGCAGTCAAGTTTGGGATTTATATAGTCGCAATCACGTACAAGATATCCCACTTTCCGCAACCCCTGAGCGGCCGTCCAATCGGAAAGGTTCTACTGCTGCACCTGAGGCGGCCAACAGCCAGAAAACACAGTTTTGAAAGGATATGATTGGGTTATGAGCGAGGACAGAGTAGCAGCGCAGAAACTGAAACTTGGGCTCATGTAAGGTAGGAAGGTAAAGTGTCGTAGCGGGGCTGTGCGAAATCGGTGCTAGGTAGTCGATCCGGGGTTGGAGGTTGCCCCTACCAACAGGCACAGCGTCCATCTATCGAGCTCAGTATTGGTCATGAACGTGGATGGGCCAGATACTGAGCTCTGGAGGGCCAATCTAAGCTGGTGAGTTCAGGACGAAGTACCGCTACATCCCGGTTGTCTGCATATGAAGCTAATAGTCTTGGAGGTCGTAATTGCTAAGGTCAGCTCAATCTGAGTATCCGTCATCCTCGTGGGCGAGGTAGAGTTCCTCGACGGTGCAGACCCATAGTATCGGTAAGTTGAACAACATGGCGATTTTGTCACCGCATTGACCCCGTTTTGCTTGTCGCATGAGCTTTGAGATGGAAGTCCTGTAGTTCCAACGTAATCAGCCTCATTCAGTATAAGAAGTGCTTTGGCTGTGAGTGTCTACTTTGCTAGTACGACGAATAATTGCTTCTTCGATGGGCTAGGCTTGACGGGACACTCCCGGGTACAAGTCGACCTGAAACCATCATTCCCAAAGCGCCTAAGAGAGTTGGAGGGTCCTCTTGACCTTCAACTGATATGCGTTGAGTGTGGACTTCATGCTCGATGTATCCTGTCCCTCCGGTGATGCGCAGTTCGATCTCACCAACGCTGAGGTAGGCCAAATCGTGGAGGAGTTGGCTGAGAGCATAGGCGACGAAGGGTCGGCTGGGCAGTCGGACATCGGCCCCAGGCGCGTTGGGAATTGTGACGGTATTGATGATATCCGAAACAACGTTTGTGTGGCGTGGCGTTCCTTGGGCCCTCCGAGGAAAGGCAATGTTGGAAAGAAACAAAGTGGTCATTTTGAGATATCGCCATGGACTCAAGTCTTCGCACACCCGCCTCTCCGTGCTATCTATAGTGCACGGATCGCTATGCGAGACACTAATAGTTTGTTTTCTTACTAGGCGGTTCACCGGGCTTCTTGTTTCAGACTGTCTTGTCAGCTGTTGTTCACTAGCTGGCCTGGGAACAAGCAGCCGGTCGTCGTTAACCGCAGCCGTCTTGCGCAGTAGGGAGACCAGACCTGTAATCGGACAGCGGAGGAATGGGTAGAGTAAGCGCATCTGGACCAACGCAACTGAATTCACCTTCGTAATTCCTTACACTGGAGATACCAACATCATCACTCAACACAGTATTCCTCCATCAAATCCCGCCACATGGTGCTCTTGCGTCCCTTCCCGCTCTCCATGCCCTTCTCCTCGAGGAAATGCCAAATTGCCTCTCTATCTCGCCGCACCCGCTTGCTGGACCACCACATACCAGGTACCCGACCAATCAGCCCCAACCAGCATCCAAAGATCCAAAGGGTTCTCTCATCACGATGGTACAATAGCTGGAGAAACTCCGAATCCAGCGTTCCGATAAACTGCACGTACCGTAACAAGTTTGCCCCTGAAGGACAAAGCCGCTGTAACTTGCTGAGGACTCTAACAGGCTCGTGTAGGCTTTCCTCAAATTCGCCGAGTAGACTCTCATCCAGTAGGCTTTCCCGCATGCTGGTATACTCATGTTCGTCGTCATCCTGGCCTGCCATGTCGGAGAGATGTGACGCCGCAAAGATAGGCAGCAACAAGCTGTCGCTTCGGAATGGCCTTGTCGCCAGAAGCAGCGGCTTCAGACCTATTTGAAGAGCCAGCCAACCGAGTCTGTCCTCACCCTCGCTAAAGACCCAAGACTGTTGAATGTCCAATTCGTCATCGACATTGGCGAAGGCCAGAGTGTTGAGCATCATCGCAGTCAACAAAAGGGCGTCGGACTCAGGTTGCGAGACGGGCTGCTCCTGGACGGCAGACCGAAATAAAGAGAAAGCGACTGACGAGAGCCCAAAATGAGCGATACAATGCATTGCTGCATCAGGGGCGTAGTAGCTGAGGTGGGAGGCCGACACGGCGAGGAGGGCGGCAAGTAGATGGTGGTGTTGGCAGCATAGATGCCAGAGGCAAGGGTCGAGGGGCACCGTTGTCAAGAAGACGAACCCGCCGAGGCCGCCCGTAAGGTGGGACAGCAGGACGCTCAGAGAGGTGGCGCTTCGGCGGTCAGTGATTCCCACAGCTTGCATGTGCGGTTCTAGGATTGACTCTGCGATCGTCGCGGACCAAAACTGCGTCGAGACTCGGTTTGTCATAGGTGTAGGTGCCTCCAAAGCTGCGCCATCATACTCACAGTTCCGTAGAGCTCGAACGCATCGCGTACAGAAGGGACGAGTTTTGTCACACTTGATTCTTCTCTGCTTACATGTCTGGCACCCAAGATGATCTTTGGTGTGGGGTTTCCGTCGGCGATATAATCTGGTCCTGGAGTTGGAGTCTTTGACGGAGAGGATGTGGAATTCGGCGTCCATAAGTGCGAACCAATTGAGTAAGTAGTCGTTCAGAAGGGGCAAACGATGATACCATCTTAAAAGTTGGTCGACATGGATTGTTTTATTCCACCCGTGGCAGGCAAGGGGAGCGGCCAGTTGCGGCAGATAAGCGCGGCGGGATCATTAAACCGCCTCGTTTGCCTATTTGGGGATTTACCAAGGTACGGGGCGCAGGCCTCACAGGTACCGACTCGATACCATTGGTGCGATCTCTAATCGCGCCGTCGTCGCCCATACATGACCTCGGCATCAGCCTTACTTGCTAAGAAACCTGAGGTCAAGCTGAATACCGGACCATCTCCAGGAAAGGCAAACGACAGTGCTCTATATTCGTGGTGACGACGACTGTTGTCTCTAGGGTGCGAACAAGGTTCAGACTCTCTATAAGAGCCGTGTTCACCACGGAGAGGAAAATAGAAGCAAATATCCATACAGCAGTGTCATCGACATATATCGTCTATTCACCCTCTTTTCGTCTTAGACGTAATTGCTTACGAAAATGCTACGCTTCGCGAAGCTGGCAACCATTCTTTGCCTGTTGATTTCAGATTCAGTATCCAGTGTCCATGCTGCCTGCTCAGGGCCAGCCGGCCTCATCAACCTCGGCTACGCAAAACATGTTCCGACAACCTATTATGAGACACCATCCGGTCGGAACATATCCGTTTACAAGAACATTCGCTTTGCCAACCCGCCCACGGGAGACCTTCGGTTCCGACTGCCAAACACAATTCTTCCTACTGTCCACGGTATCCAACACGGCAATGTGTCAGACGACCTGAGCACCCATTGCATCTCTTCTATGCCGGCTTCTGCCCCATTTCCACCGTATAACGGGACAACATGGGGTAGCGAGGACTGTCTCTTTCTCGATGTCTGGGTGCCGCAAGACATCAAGCCTGGCGACAAGGTGCCGGTGCTTCAGTGGTTTGTCGGGGGCGCTTATGCCTTTGGGAGCAAGGAGATGTTCATCTCACCGACGGGTCTATTTGACATTATTGGCAATGACACGAAGTTTATCTTTGTCGCCAATAACTACCGGTATGGCAAAGGATCGAGCATTAGCATAAAAAGAACGAAGCTAATATCCTGTCCAAGGCTAGGCGTACCGGGGTGGACGTACCTCCCGGGCCAGGATCTTGTCGCCAACCTCGGAATGCATGACTGCCTTGCAGCGGCCGAGTGGACGTCCAAGTATGTCGACCGATTCGGCGGAGACTCAAACCGTATCACTGTCATTGGTCAGAGCGCTGGGGCAGGCATCATTGGTCTTCTTACCGTGCTCAATCGGGGGAATGTAAAACTTCCATTCCAACAGGTGCGAAAATAACACCAATCCACATCAATGTGTAGTCTGATACATGACAGGCGCTTATTTCATCCCCTGATATACCTCCTAGGCGGCACCCCATCGAGCACCAGAAGCGTCTTTTTCAGATGATTTTGGACGAAGCAAACTGTGCATCAGTGGAATGCCTCCGACACACACCCGAAGCAACAGTGCGTCATCTCAACAACAAGTTTATCAACGGCGTAGTCTCTGACACAGACGCTGCAGGCGGCGGTGTTTTTGGCCCTGCACCGGGCTTTGGGCCTGTGGTAGATGGCGCCTTCATTCCCGACATTCCAGTGGCACTCTTCCAAAAGGGCAGGTTCAACAGGGGACTCCGGTCCCTTGTTATTGGCAACGTTGCAAACGAGGTAACAGGTCACAACATATATCATATTTCAATGGCCAAACACTTACAATCATCAGGGAATGGGAACTTCTCACGACCAAGGTCTGCCAGAATACTTCCCCGTCATGGTGCGCCAAATTCTTAGCACAGCTAGCAATAAGACCCTTGCCGAAATCGAGTCCTGCTATGATTTCGATGATAATCCGGCGAAGCTAGCCTGGGATTGGACGACGGATATTATCTTTGCTTGCATTGCCGCCAATATTGCAACAGCTTACCAAGATCGTGCTCGCCGGTACATTTTCAACGTCCCGCCGGCTGTGCATGGGCAAGATACTTCGTGTAAGAGAGAGTGACTACTCCGAATTGAGCTACGACGGGCTAACCGCCTGTGCCAATGATTAGACTACTTCTACACCGATCAAACTACGACACCTGTGCAGGACGTAAACGCTGCGAGGACTTACCAGAGGAACTTGTTGGATTTCGTCCGCGGACATCAGTTTCCGTGGCCAATCTACGGACCGGGGCAGCAGATAACCAACATTACGGCTGGTGGGTTTGAGGTCGCCGCACTGCCGGCAAGTCTTAAGGCGCGCTGTGAGATGATTAATCGTGTTGTATTGGACCCAAGTAACGGGGTCTGATCAGAAGCATTGAAGCGAGGCACATTTGCTCTTACACTAGATCTAAAAAGGCAGGCAAGGGAAGAGCAGTCTCTAGTCACTAGTCTTAAATATATACCACTCATCTTCGAGTCCGCGATTTATTTTGACAGAAGCATAGGGAACGGCAGGTGTGAGGGACATGGCTGAGTTGGCTAACTGGTGAACAATTTGATTAGGCTTAACTCGCCGAACTATCAATCTTCAGTTTTGGTTCCCAACTGAATATCATCCAGCAGTCGGCATCTAACAGGCTGTCGGTCTGGTTGTCTGTCTATCTATTAAGGTACTGACTTCAATAGCGGTGGCTATTAGAACTAGGTCTATTGCCTTAAATCTTGATCTGGGAGGAATGCACGGCTGGCAGAGCATTGAGCACTCGCAATAGGAACGATATGACGTTATCAGATCGACTGGTCGAGCGAGCAAGGCAGTATCTACGAGCGTTCTTACAGTCGCCCAAAGACAGTCACCACCATGGGGAAATGGACTACAAACAACGATACGTGAAAGCCTCCGACAGTCTGGCTGTTGTCGAGGAAGATAAACCTTTGTGCGGGTCAGTGCTTGGATGCCACTAACTCTGTCTAGCTCCCACGTTACTATGGTAAGGTACGGTACCTAAGAGTCGACGCGGACCAGTAAATAAGGGGCTTTTGACTGAAATGTTAGTACTCGCGCTCTTCGCCTGCAACCATTTACAGTTCACCTTCTTTTGAGCCGCATCGTCCACTTGCCTCTCTGCGTCGGACGACGTCAACAGACTGCCACAGCGAAGGATTCTCTGTAGGTACACTGGCATACGCGGTTTCGCCGGAATCTCTTTTTGGAAAATCTGCTTCACATAAAGCAACGCGAAATAACTCCTGCGCCGCTCGGCAGGAGATCTCCGTCGGCTCACCCCACCAATTTCGCGCCGACTCGCAGACAATCAATCATCCCACGACATGCCTCCAAACCTGGTCAGAGACAACTTTGATGTGCTACAAGATAGTCTTTCTAGTGTCGTGTATGGAGAGAAAGGTGATAATCGGACCGTTTTGTAGGTCGCAGCAATATGGGTTGGCTGCGAACAGTTCTATGAGATAGGTATCATAGCCGTGTTTTATGCTTTGTGAGTCATTCAAGCAAGGTTGACAGTTTGATAGTACAGCCTGGTTGATTGAGACGAATCTGGGCACTCGCAATTGCCATTTCCGTTTGTGATCCTGAGCCACAGTGAGCTGTGGCTGATTTGCCCTAAGCATTCCCTGATTCTTCTCTGAGCTAGTATGATCCCACACGCAGCCGCTACACAGCCTCAGAGGCGGGTTTTCATCCCCCCCGGCTATAGTTACCCTTTAAGGGAACATATATGGCCCGTAACTCTTACTAATGTCCAGTATGTCCAGTCCCGACTGTGCCAGGTGCAGGCCGTAACATTTTCATATATAGGATAAATTGGGATATGTCGTAGGATAGTGCATAATATCCCAGCGCAGTCTTAAGGGTGGTATATAATGTACTAGTATATAAATTTAATGTAGTATACGATGTACTAGTATGTTAACATACCGTATATGATATACTAGCCAAATATACAGTATATAAAACTCTATGTAAGCTACTGATCCTAACTCTAGTTAATTCTGGACGTCTGGGCTGGGCACCGGCATCAATCTTCCATCACATGCGCAGCACGGGCTAGCACCATCATGAAGTACGACCGGTACACAGCATCCTGTCTTCAAACCAGTTTTCTCGGATGTATTTGCCCTGACCTGAAGAAACAACCAGTGGAAAAGTTCTACCTCGTCTCGTCGTACTGTCATCGACACGAGCTGTGGTGTACCTTTTCTACATTGAGACCCGGCCACGTCCCGCTCAAGGAGGTTGAGGATGATATATAAAGTGTAGCATCCTTAAAGCTGTCACGTACGACCATAGGCGCTTGAAAACTCGGGATCCCGTCCGCTCTCCCATAGATAAGCAGGCGACCGCCAAACTAGTACTCAGGTGGGTGACCACTGGGGAATCCTTGGTGTTGTACGTTTTTGCCTCTTTCGCTTTTGTTTTTGGCAAGCAACCTGGTCCTTTCCGTTTTGAAAGCTGTTTCGACGGAGACGGCGCCGATTTTGTGGGAGTTTCCAACGCAGAGGTGACGGGCGAGATCGAAGCTGCATCCAGGTGGGCGACGCGACAATAATCGATTACGTGACCAACACTTAGGGCTTGAATGGTTAAGTCGCTATTATGGACGCGCACCTTGATCGTATCTATAGCTTTAGCTAGGTAGTGTTCGCAATCAACTTGTCAACCAAACTGCGACCTAGGTTAGCGAAGGTACAGACAGCACCTCATATGCTAGGTACGAAATCTTTTGTGTTCTCAGCGACTCGTGCATCTAAAAAAAACCTCTCCACAAGAACAACTCCCTCGCTAGCAAACGCCCTCCCTGATGGGATCACACATCTCCCTGGTATATGGCGAGTATATGCCCGGCTTAGTAAAGGCCGGATGCCCATCCAGCAAGGGCTGCGTCGCCACACCGCACGTAGCCCCAACCGAGAGCGCCATGGCCGAAAACCTGTTGGGATCACCCAACAGCTCGAGCGTGCTCGTCATTGTGTCCTGTTGTCCACATTAGTCGTTAGTTAGTATCCACAACAACCTCCTCTCCTTTCGTAGCTTGAGAACTCTACGCGCAAAGCATATCCTGGGTGGGTGGGTGAACCTACCTTCTTCCCGTCGCTCCACTCGACAACGAACTTGTGCTGAAGCATGACGAGATCGCGCTCGCCGGGCTTGAAGCTGAGCAGCTGCGCCAGCCGGTGGCAGAACGTGTCGAAGACGTTGCCGCCCTTGATGGTCGCCGCGGTGTCGGAAAAGAGCCTGAACTCGTCCATGCCCGAGATGATGCGGTCCGCCTCCTTCTCGTTGGGGAACTTGTAGACTTCCTTAATGCGGTCCACAAGGGTCCTTACCGAGACATCCAACGTCAGCACAAATACCCGTTTATTAAGTTACCTCTATGGGAGAGGAGTTTAGTGGGGAGGGAAGAGTCCTACTGCTTGTCCGACCCCGAAGCGCCAATGGGCCTCTACTGGATCTTCCCCCACATAATCCCGCCATCCTTCTTCAACCAATCCCTCCTCTCGGGCTCAACCCAGCCAGCCCGGCAAGCGCGTGGACAAACCCTGGGGTTGCCCTCGTACCGCAGAGATCCGCGAATGACCGTGTCTGCCTCAGGGATGCCGCAGAAATCGCGGAACGGGACCGAGTTTCGGTTCGGGTACGCGACGAAGGAGTAACCCTCCGCGACGTGGTGCGGCTTGGCGGTGGACATCAGCTCCGCGGAGGGGATGTCCACCTGTTGCCCGTCCTTAAGGAAAGACGCCGAGTTGCACTGCGACAGGATGGCCCCCTTGGGGGACCAGGAGAACTTGAAGCCGAGCGGGTTGTTGGCGCATTCTGGTGCTGGGAGACCGCCGCAGTAGGAGTAGAACTCTTTGATCTAGACGCGGGCGGAGGGTTGGTTTTAGCAGGTCGAGGAAACGCGCTGGGGGACGGAGGAGGAGGAGTGGAGGGAGAAGAATTACCTTGCCGCCCTTCGAGTGGACCTCGTCGGACGAGGATCTTGACTGTGTCTGCCATTGTTGAGGGTTTGGGGTTTACCTTTGGAGTTGACAGGTAAAAAATGTAGATGAGTGCTACTACGGGCAGAGCAAATCGAATAATGATGGGCTAGAGTTCTGACCGCTGCCACAGCACGTCACTTAACCTCCTGCAGTGCGATCGTCTCCGATTGGCACAATTAGGAAATTCGAACCAACCAGGTGCACTTATTCACATCCAGGACGTCCTCTGTCAGCGAGCAATCCGGTGTCCACCCACCGCCAAACCGCCAAACCGTCACACCGGCGTGTGCATCGAAGCAACAACAAATACCGTTCTGCCTCTTGTTGTCGTGAACTTGGCCTGCATCGCTTCTATTCCCGTGCTCTTTCTGGCACGTACGGCTTCGGGGAGGTTGTCGACAGTCAGTGGAGGGAAGAGCAGTGGGGAAGGACTCACCTATCTGATATGCCTCTCCGATCAGGCAAGGTAGGTTGACTTCACAGCCTGGACAATTCTCTCTGGATTGCAAAGCAAAGTTGCCAAACTGGGTAAACAAGATGACCCTTGAAATTTCGTGGTCACGCCTCCCGCTTCCTATCGCACCACTCTATCAACGCCCGGCGACACTCGTCCTGACGGAAGGCATCCGGCCAGCCATGCTCTCTATAGATCTCACGGACCTCCTGAAAGAATAGTAAATCAAGAAGTTTAGTCCAGGTGGCATCAAAGCCAAGACACTCAGAAGAGGTGAGGGAGACTTACATCTGTTTCCGCATCAAAGCGATACCTCACCGCGTCGTCCACCTCCTCGGGAAGTACGACCCACTCGGCCAGGAGATATTTGGCCTTCCACTCCTCGAAGAACTCAGCAATGGGCAGCGTCCTGTACGCACGCCAGTGGTCCGGGCTATCGGCGCTCGGCGTGGACCGCTCCGGCCTCTCGAACTGGATGTAGTCGGTGATGGTGCCTTGGATAACCCCGGTCAGTTTTCCTTCTTGCGGCAGACTAGTCCCTATCGCACAGGGAGCCCTCCAGATGTCAGATGAGGATAGCGGAGGACACTGGTGGTTCTGCGCACTCACCCTCCTCAGTATCCAGCAACAACCAACTCCCATACCTCCCCGCGTCCGTCAGCACAGCCACGTGCGGCGGTATCCTACCCGCCCCCACCGGCGTCAGCGTTCCGTCAATTACACCCTTCTCTATACTCCACCGCACGTCGGGGCCGTTGTAGCGGACGACCGACGTCCCCTCGGGTGCGATCTGGCTGTTCCTTTCCTCCCCATCAGAGATGTACGGCAGATGGCGGATGAGGTCGTTGACGGCCTGGCTCTTGGCGAGTGGGGCGAGAAAAGCGTCGGTCAACTCCGGCCAACCTGCCGCGGGTGCATCTATGATGTCGGACTCACTTAACCGTGGGAGGTGCGTGAGGAAGTGGTAGAAGTCGCTGATTGCGGCTATGGCGACGGCGCGGTTGTACCGGGGTGCTGGAGTTGCGGATGTCATTTTCGTTATGTTAGATTCGAGCTAGATCTTCGCCGCTTTTTGCAGGTATTTAATTCTGTTAGGGCGATTGTCGGCTCAGGTCTTGACGAAGGTAGAATTGAGCGTGCGAAATAGCATGTCCGATTTCTGAGTGGGGCCGGTGAAAGCGGTCAAGGGTTAGGGTTGTCGTCTTGCGAGCTTCAGGGGTTCAGGGGTTGGATGGCAATTCGTGAGAACTGTGACCTCCTTTGGAGGTACGACTTACCAAGGTTCCAGGATCATGCTTGTTGGCGTGGGAACGAGGTTGTATTTGTGTCACTTCTTCTAATCAACGTCTAAAAGGGTATATCTACTCATCTTCCGCCGGGTCACGGGTGTCAGACTAACATGGTAGGATTGCAGTTTGGTTCTTGGTTGGAATGATCCCTATCTAAGCTTTCCTTTCATTAATCATGAGTTGTCTGTGTATAAGGGCGAATGAGTACCGAATACTCTTGAGATCCTGCTTCTGCTTAAGTCCGTTAGACGCTTACCATTTGCGCAGCAAGGTCCCCCGAAAACACCCACCAATCCTATTACCATTACGCAGCCAAATGACGCTACCAAAAAATGGGCAGGACAAAGCTGACCATAAGATATTTGAAACTGCTTTTTAATTTCCTATATCAACAGAATTGGTTGAGTTACGAGGCCCAGATATTGAGAGTAAGGTAAGTACCTAGGTTTGGTTGTGGCTCCACCTGAAATGCTCATATGATGAGTGTCTACAGACATCATAATTGTAACAAGTCAGTACCATACCTTAGTTATCGACGTTGTTGCCCGATCCACGTCTCAATTTCCAGCGTCAGCATATAATATCTGCGCTACCGATCTATGACGGTCCAGTCTGCAACGAGTACCGGAAGGGGCTCGGCGATTCGCTGGTCGAGAACTTTACTACCGCTACCCGAACATCTCAATATACCTCTAGGTAAGTATGAAGAGGTTTGGATGTATATGTTATTAATGTGCTTCTGAAAATGGTATTGTGCTGCTTTGACATTCTGAGCATGACACTGGTACGGGAGACCCCTTATTAAAACGACAGTTGCAGATCCATCAACTTCAACAAAGTGCATGCGTCCGTTGCAACACGTTCGTTTACAGTGTCGCCAATCTCAGTCCGTCATCCGACCTGGCCCCCTTAGCTTCCCTTTCCTCATTACCCTTCCATCCCCTTCCCCGTCAACATCCAGCACAACCCTCACATCATCCTTCCAATTCGGAACGAGGCCCCCTCCTTAACCAAAGATCTTCCTCATGAAGTCCCCAACAGCTCTCTTGTAGGTGCCATAAGACGCGTACCCACCAGGAGGAGGCGGGTAGGAACCGTAGGACCCATAGCCACCGGCAGGTGTAGCGGCAGGTGTGCCGGCCCCGGCGCCGGCGTAGGATCCGTAAGACCCGTAGCCTCCGGCTGGCGGGGGGTAGCTGCCATAGTCGCCATACTGGCGCTTGTCGGCTGCCGCCTCTGCGGCAGTGTTGCCCTCTGCCACTGGGGCGGCGAGGGAGAGAGGGAGGAGGGCGAGGAGGACTGTGGTTGGCTTCATGATGGATGCTTATTTCTGTGGTTTTGAAGCCGTGTATTAGGTGCGACCTGGTGAGACTTGAGAAGGAAGCAATTGGAGTGTGTGAGAGGGGAAGGGCAAGGTTGCACCACTGTGAGACGTGGCAGATGCATGTCTTATACTGCAAAGACACTGATGACTAGCTCACCGGTATGGGCAACTTGGATGTACGATGCAGATCTGCGATTTTCTGCCCATTCGAAATCCATGCCGTCATGTTTTTTGTCGCTGATGCCATAGTCCCGAATGCAAAAGTACCCTTATGCAAGCCTTCGGCCGAAGCGCTGCAAGCGTATCGCGAACGGCTGAACCCCAAAAGCGGGATCTTAGATTGGTGCGGGCTGGCGAACAAAGAATCACGCACCATCACGCCTCGGAATGAGCGGAATGAGGTGTCAATACTTGCATCTGGTGGTCTCGTATTCCGAGGGCTTGCCTTTAGTGTTGTCGATCATCCAGTTGAAGATCAGCTTCGTATCAGCATTCCTGCGTAGACTTTTTGTCTAGACTCAATCAGATGCGGGGTTCTGTCAGCGTTGACGTCGAAATTTGAATGCTGGGATGCCTAGATATGGAACACGTAGTATCAGCTCGTGTTGTCTCCTGCTCAGCTGACACTCAGGTCGGGCCTACGGATCCTTTGAGTCTTGAAGTTGAATCCTCTGACATCGATCGAGAGAACATATCGGGCGCGCACATCTTTGAGAACTCATTTCCATCAAGCTCACTGTCGAGTTTCCCCAAGCATAGCGTGCGGATCGCCTTCGATGGATGCGAAAGACTACCATGAGACACGGCCGCTGGCAGGTGATTCGGATGCGGACGACACGGACGAGTCGTGTGCAGGACGGGACACGCAGACCCGGCGCCAACACCAAAGCCGGAGGAGCTGCACCATAGCACTTATTATGGCCCTACTCGTCGTGACGAGTATATGTAGTGGACTCCTCGGGGCGTACCTTGGACATAGAACTAAAGACCCAGACTCAACATGCGCGGCCTACACCACACATTACTGTGAGGCGATCCCATGTCAGAGCTGATACAGAGCACGTCGCTGACAGAACTTCGTCATTAGCAACTGTGCTAAAGGAGACGAGGATAAAGTACTCCGCCATCAAGTTCCACGGAACATTTATGAAAGAGGATGTGTACCGCCAGACTGGCTCACCAGAGGTTGACGCCGCTTGGGAGACGTTGGGGGTCGACTGTGGGTAGCCCAAACCCTGACTTGCTTTTCAGGAGTCACTAACGGATATTTAGACCGAGCAGGAGTAATACCATATGATGAAGGACTCCGGAGTGGACTTACATCTGCGCACGTACAGCGGTCACCGAAGTACGGCGGTGGCTTCTTGGTCAACGTGGAGGGACTGCATCACTTGCACTGCTTGGTAAGTCCACCATTTCTATCGAGGAATTGCGCAGGAGTTGTGACCACGTCTCTCTCAAGTACCACATACTCACGGTTTTCCAGAACCTCCTGAGAAAGTCGTTGTACTTCAACTTCCCTCGTTACAAAGCCCTAGGGCATCACGCATTTAAGAATGACGATGACATACTCAAGCTGCACGTCTGTATGTCGCCGTTCTTCTGACCTCCCCTTTAAAGCAGATTGCTGATGTCTTATAGCACACTGCCTCGATACCTTGAGACAGGTGCTCATGTGCAACGCCGACACGGGTGTGCTCGGTCAAGTATGGTATAACAAGGACGAGCCACAGGCGTTCCCGGATTTCAAGACTACCCACGTATGCAAGAACTTTGATGCTATCCGAGAGTGGGGTGAGAAGCACCAGGTATGTCATCTGCACTGATGCCAAAGGGAACTTGGCCTCGGGGTATAGACGATTGTGCGGCTAACCGGGCTATAGGCGCCACCGAACGACGGTCTTCCTCTGGATTACCTTGTGCGGCCGGGGCCAGCGGACGTCCTAGCTGAGGTGCCATAATAGAAATTGATGAAGACAAGCTTAAGACGCTACTATATTGTATATTTGGTGCCAATGCCTGGCGATATGGATCCCCCCAGGTGAATTGTACTCGTCGAGGGCCGAAAAGTGTCGCTAGGACTTTGAGCGAGTTGCGAAGGAAGGTTAGGCGTTCTACTGAACGTGCTGACATTATGGCATGAGGTAGCGCTGGTTCTCCATCCATGTCAAGTTGGTAACAGGGACAAACGTTTTCCCAAGAGTACGAGCAATTAGGATGGACGTAACAGGGTCGCCAGAGTATCCACCGGCATTAGATAAGGATGCCGATGCAAAATTAACACCGCAGGTGCGACTCCAGCCCCAGACGCAGCGGCGTATTGTAGGGACTTAGTCTCCTCGACGAAATTAAACAATCATACGGGGCTCCTGGACATGTGATTGAGAGCAAACTCCGACCAGTCTCTAACGTCTCTGCCACTGCCGAGTCAATCCGCATAGGAAATTCTAGCGGCTGATAGGCTGGATGTGCCGCTCATGGTTACCACAAACACGCCAAAGCCATTCTCACGGGCCAAGTGGGATTCACGATGGTCAACGAGTTTCATAGCCTACATCTAGCTTGTTGGTTTTAAGCTTCACAATGTAATAGGCCACCCCTGGTTAGTGTTACCACGCAAGCCCTTTAACCTCCTTTCCAATCTCTTCCAATTTTATGACCATCCTCCATCACTCTCGCTCGGGCTACTCCCATTCTTGATCCAGACCTTCTATCTCTGCGTCCAAGATATTGGGACGACAGGTGGTTGTTGGCCTCTGATTCTCGGATCATCTGCCTTGGAGTTAGTGACCAGACGCCTCAAACAGCTATCATGAGAGTGCCGAAAGATGTTCACGCCCTACTTTTCGTCGGCCTTCTTCTTCTCCTCCTTCTTCTCTTTATTCTTCGCCTTCTCCTCGCATGTGGAGCAGTTCTTGGGAGTTTTTGGGTACCCGTTCTTGCATTCCATGGTTGTGCAATGTCCAAAGGCAAGGGCGCGGTCGCAGAGTACGGTATCTGGCGGTACCTCATCCCAATTAGTACAGCCGCACGTGTATTTAGGCGTCCACACGATGCACATATTGCCAATGCTGACGGGGTAGGTTGCTGTGGTGTTGTTGGAGTGTTTTGTTGCTGAGAGTAGCAGAAATGGTGGCTGGCCGGCTATTGCTTGTAGGTTTAGGTTTAGTGAAGTGGGATCTGTGTAGAGGGCCTGTACTGCTCGTGCGCTTTTATAGACATGTAGTCTGTGGACATGATTGTCTTCATTCTATACGTTTGGGCTGAATGTTAAGTTTTAGTGACTACGTCTCTGATATTAAGATGGTTTGGTCTAATTGGTGCTTCAGGATACGTATCATAACGGACTCAGAAGGATTCACATTCACCGTCGGGTCGTGAACCTCGACCTCGCCACAGCATCATTGAATTCTTAAGGAAAGCTGAAGGGATTCCTATTAACTCGGTACCTCTCATCTCTCGGGGGTTGCCCGCAATCATCATTCATCATGCTCGAGCTGAATCGTGGTTGTCATTTATTAGTTGAGCATGGCACGTCCGTCGGTGACCCAAACATGGCACGTCCGTCGGTGACCCAAACATGGTTACATGGAGATGATTTTGAATATCACATTGATGAAGGTATTCGGTTATTTCTCTGCCAATGTGCGCGGTTTTGAAGCGTGCGGAAACACAACGAGATAGGAGGTCAAGATCAAGGATAGGCTCTGTTCAGCAAAACGGCGTACAAGAACATTGGAGAGATAGGATTCGTGAAATAGTGACATAGAGAATCCTTAGGCATCAAAATGTACAAATATCAGGCTAATAGCTCCAATGTGCCTTTCTTCACGTAACCAGGTATATAAAGGGATGAGCAGCGTTGCAACATTGAAGTTATCGGACATGGTGGCATTCGGGTGGCCGTGACAGAAGCCTCGCAGGAATAACACGCCAGCCAATTAGAGCTTGTTAGAGAGAACATACCAGACATAACCAGCCTGGAGAGACAACTTAGACTAGATAATTCAAAGTTGAGAGCTTTGCCGTTTTACTGGTTAGTTACTATCCATATTTACTAGCATCTACCCAACATCCATCCTCAATGGCTAGATGGTTGATTCTATTCAGCTCGAATCATAAGACTGAGGTGACATCCAATCAACATTCAGCCGCAGCGCTGCACCTGCAGCCAGTGACAACACAACATCGCGGTCAAGTGCAACCCTCCAAGACAACAAGGCTAGAAAACGAAGTGCCACAAAGCCAACTGGCTGTCTCAAGCATCGATTCCCCGAATCGATCAAGATGCGGTCAATAATGAAGCCGCGGCGCATATTTAAACAGCCTTCCACAACCAAAATGCCGTCCCTAGTCTTCTCGAGACCCTCCCGACCAGCGCGAGACGTCTCAAAACCATACAGCCAGCTAAACAAATCAGACAAAACTCTCGGCCGCTCCTTCGACATCCTCAAAGAGGCGCTCATCTCAACCGAGGATAGCCTCATCGCATGGAGAGGCGAGCGTGACAAGCGACTCGGGGTGAAGCGCCCGCTGCACAAGTTAACCTGCCGCGGGAGTCGGAAGAGGGAGGATGCACTCCTCGACGCCTTGGAGACGACACACAAGGCGCTGCAGACGGTGTATGTCCAGGCCGGCTACCAGTTGCGGCACGGTAAACACAGCTGGCACGATGGTGATGGTGAGCTCTTTCCTGTGACACATGTCACCCATTGAACCCGAAAAGAGGAGAGGACGAAGGCCTAACCCCCCAATCAGAAGAACTATACACCTCCCTAATGAGGCAGCGCCGAACACTACTCGACCAAGCCCAACAGCCCCTCCAACACAGTCGCGACAGCAGCCACATCAACGAGCTTGCCGCCGCCGAGCTGGACGATATGATCGCCGCCGTCCACCTCGTACGCCGTGACACCGTCGCCGCCCTCATCGCCTTCTACGACCGCGTGCGTCCGCTCTGGACGCACAGGACGCAGACCGACCTTCCCTCCCCTTTCTGTCCGCTCGCGCTGGAGGCCCAGACAGACCCGGCCTTGGTCATCGTCCCGATAGAGACGGAATGGCACTCCCCCCACAAGCAACCACCAGAACTGCCGGGGGGGTCCAAATCACTACTCGCAAAAACAGAGCAGAGATTTTCCTGGATCTGTCCCCGCTGCTTCGGGCTCGTGGTGCAGGGCGCGCTGGAGCATCTCAAGGCGCGCCACTCGATCGGCGAGCTATTCGGAGCGCACTTGCAGCCGCGGGTCCGCGGGGAGAGTGTTAGACATGCGTGTCCGCGGTGTTACAAGGTTTATGACACGCTGGAAGCGTACTGGTTTGATCACGGTGAGGATGTCAGGTCCGAGTGCGGGGGTGTGCCGCCGGAGAGGCTGGATGCTGAAGGATCGTGCAATTTTTCTTAGTCCTGATGTTGTCGTTGGCTCTGTCGGTTATCCGAATCGAACCATCAATGAGATGCGGTTTTGTTGCCGTGCCGAATGCGCATCTAATATGCCCTTGAAACAGCTTCAGGATGGCTAAGAGCATCTACAGAATGCGAGCTGCCTTACATCTTGGTTACGCCCGACGAGCCGGCCGAACCATTCGTTGACAGGTACGGAGAGATATATGCTAGCAGCGCGTGGCCAGATGCGGGTTGGCAGGCACCTGTGCGATATACATATCGTTGATAACAAAAGTGATCAAATCATTCATCACCTTATTATATATACTAGTAGGTGTTTATCTTCACGAATTAGACTTGGCTGCAATGGCCATGCCATGTAGGTTGAAGAATTCAGTTATCTCCTATTCTCTATCAATATTCGAAATAGTTTTCAATCTCTGTCAGTCGTCCTCTCTTGCAAGAAGCCTAGACCTTGTTTTCCGGTTCTTTGCTCCAAGCCATGGCCGGTGTAAACCACATCCTCATGGCTAAATTTCGCCATCCAAAAGTAACGCCTGCTGTCTCGCGACAAACGAATCACCACGCCTATAGCTGTAGGTTGTGGCGTATGGTATAAAACGAACTCCAGCTGACCGCTCCCTTTGTCCACATAACGCCAATCCCCATTTCCCAATGCAATCTGAGTCGAAAAGCAAATATACTCGTACACCAAGGACGACCTCATCGCTGAGAGATGTGTGACCGGTTCTCAACTCACGGCCACCGTCTCCAGCACGGTAGTCATCGTCCCACCTCCCTAACCAGCACGATTCTTCAGGCTGCTCGTCCGGCCAAACGGTCCGAACCACTTTTTCTTGCCACCTCCTTCGTTCTTCGCGGGCGCACCGCCTGTGGCCCCGTTCGGCATCCCTCCAGACGCTGTACCCTGAGCAGTAGACGCAGCCTGGGCAGACTGACTCTCGGAATTCCCAGGGGTGACCCCCAGCGGCGCACCTCCGTCGAGCGGCGCGCCTCCATCGAAGCTCCCGCGACGATTCCGCATGATAGGCGGTGGCGTGGCGCTGGCCCTGTCATCGTCCGTGAATATGTCTGTCGCGTTCTTCCGGCCTGACCAAGATGTGGGTACACCAATCGGAGCGGGCACGCTCTTGAAAGAGGTCTCAGTCGCTGGCGCGCTGGATGGGTGCTGAACATCTGCGGATGAGCCAGTAGAGCGGCGGAAGAGGTTGTTCAGACCCCTGCTGCGGGTCGGTTGGCTCGCTGTCGGGGGGTAGTGCCGCTGTTTCTGTGCTGGCTGCTGCTGAGGTGCGTCGGGCACTGGCATCGGACTCTGCGGGGGCGCCGTAGGAGCACGACCTATTTGCTTGGCTGCAGTACGGGCAGAGCCATGCGAGGAGTTTGGCGGTCCGTCGATGCTATTGCTGCGTTCCCTGTTACGTCGAGGGCTTGCACGGGGCCGTGATTGAGACGGGCTCGGTCCGGCAGGAGATGAGCTTATGCCGGTAATCATACCGTGCGACGACCCAGTGCGTGCATGGAGACTCGACCTCCTGTTAGGAGGCGGAGGTGGAAGAGCTGCACCACCTAGGACTGGAGATGCGAGCCCCGAGCCAAAGAGCGGCTGCGGAAGAGAGTCACCCAGGGCATCCAATGTCTGCGCCAGAGGTGTGGCTGTCGGCAGACCACCTCCGGCCGACCCGATGTACCCATTACCGCCGAGGGTACCGAACATTGCATCTGTTGCCCAGCCACTAGTAGAAGTAGGAAACGAGAACAAGTCCGGTGATATGCGGCCATCTTGCTTATTGCCGGTTTGCGACGCTGAGCTGAAGGGGTTGAGAGCTGCTGTGCGGTTGGGGTTGAGGCTCTCGCGCATCCAGGGGTCGAATGTCGAGGTCGAGCCTGCGCCGTCCAACTCGTCGTCTGACTCGTCGCTCTCCCAGTTGCCACGACCGCGCCCGTCTCGCCGACTGGAGAGTGTCGTCTCGTCAGCGGACCGTGGTCGAGGCAACTGAGCAGATGAGAAGCGGCCGTTGAAGTAAGAGTTGTCGGACGATAGCTCCTTCAGCCCATCAAAAGCAGATGTAGAAGGAGGTTGGGCGAGACCGACTCCGGGAACACCAAGGCCACCTGGGTTATCAATTGCGCTTGACAGCTGCGACGTTGTCGTAGTTTCCGACAATGCAAGGTAGCTTCGTTCTCCGACCTCAGGCTCCTTAGGTAGAGTGTCATTGGAGTTTTTGAAGCGACGCAGAGTCGATGTCGAGATTGTGTCAGGAGTTGGAGGCAAGCCTTGAGTATTCCTGTAATCCCTCGACAGCGGCCCGTTCGTTAGCACCTTCTCCAGCGCGTCCCGCTTCTCTTGCTTCGTCTTGAATTGAGCGCCAGGCTTCACCGGACGACCGGTGGAGGGTCGCGAATCCGTCTTTCGTTCATAAGCTGTCGATGGCCGTGACTCGTCATCCATTGCCGTCAGCGTCTTCTCCAGTTGCTCCAGCCTCTGTAATGGTGAGCCGGCTACGTCTAGTATGCTGTTGATGTGCTGAAACTTCGAGGCGCCGGTGCTCATGTTCCTCGATTCAACGCGCCGCAGCTTCGATGGGGTGACTATCTTCGAGTTGTCGCCTGGAAGCACAGATCTTGGGCTGACATTCTCTGATAACCCGTCGAAGGGCGCTGGCTCCAGATGATGCGGCTCAGACGACGAGTTACTCGATCCTGCGGCATCCTTTTCACCATAGATACTCCGGAACGAGCTCTCACTCAGCACGCTCAAGCTCGGGCTCCTGGTGCCCTCCACGTCCTCACGCCCTTGACTATGTCCGTCTTCCACCATCTTTGACAGGCTCAGGACGCTACCCTGCACGCCCAGGTACACATTTCGCAGGTTGGAGGTGGCTTCGCTCTGTTCGGACAAGAAGCTGGGCATCCTAGCCAGCAGTTTAGCGTCGTCGTCCGGATTCAGGCGCTCGAAATCCCTCCGCCGAGGCGTTTGCGTTTCTGTCGGCGTTGGCGTCTCATCCCTGGAATAGTAGAATCGATGGTTATCAATCTCCTTGACCATTTCCCGTTCCCGAAGCAGCTGCTCCACCCGTGCTTCCAGACTAACAATCATCGCGACGGCCTCTTCTACCGCCTTGTCCCTCTTCTCCATTTCGACAAGTAGTTTGTCATTCATCTCGTCGGTCTGGATTTTCTCAGTCTCCAGCTTCTCAAGCCGCTCCTCTAGTGCCGTTTGACGTTCGCGCCGATGGTACAGCTCAAGCTTCAGATCGAAGTTCTGTTTGTGTAAGGTAGAAAGTGTCTGCGAGAACGAGTGGTTAGCAAAAGAAAGAGCTAGACCAGCTGATCAGTATGAAAATTCGAACCTTTTCCATCTCCTTGACGCCCAGACCGCTCTTCTTCACGGGCTCGGTGCCACCACTTGATCGAGGACGGCGACCATCGGAAGCTCCGCTGCGCACAGGGGAGCTGTGAGTTGTCTTCTTGTCATATGAAGCGTTCATGGTCTCGTTGCTCAGTCTGCTGGATGACCTCTCGCTCTCTTTCCGCTCTTTCTGTAATCTCTCCTGTAGGAAGGTGGACACCGGCGGGAGGGACTGCCTGGAATCTTCAGAAGCCTCGCGCGACAACTGGGACCGTGGTCGCTCAGACGAGTCACGACTGCACGCGCTGTGGTGGAAACGATGTGTCGGATGCGCAGCACCTTGTTGTGGCGAAGGGGGGAGGCGAGTGAAACTTGTTTGCGAGCTGATGTGCGTCGACCGAGTCTTGGTTGAGCTCGTACTAGACCGAGAGGCAGCGCGAGGGAATGGGGGGCGGGAGCGCTCCCCCTCCTGTTGACCGGGCGTATACTCCATGTTGAGCTGGCGCAATGAGCAAGGTTCAGCGCTGCTTATTCCCCGTTTGGCGGGTCCACCATGTAGACGTCAGGGTCAAGGGCAACCCGGACAGCAAGCGTTGTAAGTCAAAAGCAAGTTTGAGTGTTTGCAGGTGAAACGGAAGCTGCCGAGGTTTAAGATGTGATGTCGTAGAATCGCTAGAGTGAAGTTGGCGGGAGAGGTGAAGTAGTCGCACGATTTAATCCACCACACGAAGAAAGACGGCGCAAAGGTTGATGGACCAAAAGAAAGCTGACGCCAGTCAGGCGGGGAGAAACCTTGAAGATCGTCTCTGTTATCGATAGTATCGGGACAAGAATGCGCGAATGGCAAGGTGCGGCCGTGTGCTCGAGCTTAAGACAGCAAATATAGGGAGGCACAATGGCGGGCTGTCTAACCTGGTTTTCGCTCGATGATCATGTATACGGCAGATGTGTTGAGTAGGCCGAGGTGCTAGAAGCGCGACCGCGATATCTGGTTCATGTCTGGATGCCAGATGGTGTTGGTCTGATGTAGTGATGCGATGATGCGGGTTGCCGGGTTGTCATGCAATGCGCCGTGGGATGGGATTAGATGGGATTGTTGGTAGTCGGGAGAAATGAACGTGAGACCGTGGCAGCCGCTCGCGACAGAGGCACAGTTGTTGTTAGGGCTGGCAGTGTCGGGACTGGTGTTGATGTTTGTATGACGGTGTGGTTGGCAGAAGGCAGTGTCTCGGAGTGGTGGAATGTGAGAGTTGACGATGACCAAGACAGGCTGAAGAACAAGTCTTGTTGCTGAATGGCTGGTGTCTTATGGTGTTCTATAAGACAGAGGGTGGGGTACTGAAACAGCTGGTTGGTTCGTCGAGCAAGCTGCTGTGCACTGAAAGTATTGTCGACGTCGAGAAGATTGTTGAGAAAAGACTGTAGGAAAATCAGAGGGAGAGAAGAACAAGAGGCAGAGGAGGATAGGGAGAGGATTGTGATTGTGAGGCAGCGCAGCCAACAAAGAATGTGGTAAGCACCAGCACCGGTACTTCGTCACTTGTTTGGCCTAACGGGTGGCTCCCGGCTGCTAGCGAGGTGCGAAGGTGGGGGAGTGGAGCAGTCCAGTGCTTTGGATTCAGGAACAACTGGGCGTGCACACCACCAATTGCAACTGAATGAGATTAGGGGAGCACTTGAGGTCTTGTCACACATGTTAGTGCATCGCGCCTACCGCGTCTTTTTACGATTTGGTGTCTGATTGACGCGTCTTCTTTGTGCATCACATCAGGCATCAATGCTGCCTTTGAGCTTAGTACAGATACCTTACCTTAGGCAAAAGTCGTAGGTAATAGTGCAGTTAAAGTTAGAGCCCGTGTCTCTGACAATTGCCAACACGAACTTACCTACGGCCCGTCGCGTCCAAAGTTGGATGACTCTCTTTGTCCTCTGAGACATTGCGAGATAGCGTCCTTCATCTCACCACTTAAACAGAAGGACAATGAGGAGCGGTATCCACAGTTGTGCATGTGTTTCCGAGGCAAAGGACGAATCAAAAGAAAGAGCACTCAAAGCCGTCACACCAATGGCCATCCATGTCGCGGTCCCAACGTCTTGGACGAAGGATCACCCATGAAAAGTTTCGATCCCTTAAAAATAGGGGCAGCTCGGGCCTTCGCTACCTGACTTTGTCAACCATGACGTTCCATCACGGGATGATGCCGTTTCGAGTCTTCGATATCTCAATCTCAAGCCGCTGGCTCGGACGAACAGGCTCGTGTACTGTTGCTGCTGCTGCTTGCCGCTTGCAAACTGCTCTGAGCCTCGACCGATCAATTCTTGCTTGCCGTCGAAGCAAGGGATAACGATGACCGATTGCAAACAGGAGGAGAAACATCTCTGGCCGGCGGTAAGAGTTTGGTCCAGTAAGCAGCCGGGAGCTGATTCCGGCAGCGACCTGCATATGAGTTTGGTCTCATGATGAGCACTTCAGCGACGAGATCGAGCGGTCAACCGCAGATCCATCATGCACGCATCCGCCGGCGGCGAGCTGCGTTCGCGATGAAATCTCAAGCCCAACGGTTGGGCATGCTGCATATATCGCCTAGATCACACTGCAGTAAGGGCATGCATGCAGCTTGCATCACAAAACGAATCGATCAAGACTCTACACCTTCGTTCAACCAACGCCAGACACCATGGTTGATCTATCTACACCAACACCAAGTCCTCATACTTCTGGCCGTTATCAGCAATGACAGGGTTCATCTTCTCGCGGTAGATCTTCCCAGTCAGCGCCATCAGGGCTTCCTGCAACTCCTCGCTCTGCGCCTGCTTGCTGCCGGGCTCCGGAATGGCGGGCGGACACACCCACTCCCCGGACTCGGTCGTCGTCGTCGCCGCATACACCGTCGGCACGGCTCCCTGCCATTGATCCTTCTTGATCGGGTCCACGACGTGCGACATGATGTATCCGGCTCTCGGGTACCTGGTCCCCCAACATCAGCAACGCTATGCAAGGCAAACGGGGATCACCTCGAACTTACGGCTGAAACACATCCTTCACGCTCTGCGTGGTCCTCACGAACCCCGGGTGCGTAGCATTCATCAGCAGGTTCTTCTCCCCGTTCTTGCGCGCAAACCAGCGCGTGTACAGTATACTCGCCAGCTTACTCCTCCCATACTGCCCGTTAGGTCCCACGTCCTCATTGATCTCCGCCAGGCTCTCGAACTTGGTGTCGCTCGGCGCGTTCTGGTGCGCGTTGCTGGACTGGTGCGTGATGCGCACCACGTTGCCCCGCTCGGCCGTCTTCTTCAGCAGCGGCAGCAGGCCGGACGTCAGCACCATGTGTCCCATGTGGTTGAGCGCCATGTGCCGGTCCACCCCAAAGTCCGTCTGCTGCGCCGTCATGACACCCCCGCCCGGCGTTGTTGACGAGGATGTCGAGCCGGTCGGTGTCGGCGCTGATCTCCTCGGCGATCTTGTGCACCTTGGCCCAGTTGGTCAGGTCGCACTGCTTCCACACGATGCGGTTGGCGACCTCTTCCCCCAGGTCGGAGGCGATCTCGCGCTTGGAGGCGGCTATGACGTCGGGCGAGACGGAGATGATGTACAGTTTGGCGATGTTGTGCTTGAGGAAGGTGTAGGCCACGGCGAAACCGATGCCGCGGCTGCCGCCCGTGATGACGCCCACTTTGCCCGTGAGGTCGGGGCACTGGTCGAGCTCGAACTGGCGGGTGCCGAGCTTGGAGGCCGGGCCGCCGAAGTTCTCGGCGAGTGTGTTCTGGGGAATCCCGGTGTTAGCCTGCCTCGAGGAGTATGCAGGTTGGGACAGGTGAACTTACCCGAACGTTATCCATGATGCTGGCTGGAAACGACCTAAAAGTGGTAGTACAAATGCTTCTCTTCGTGATCAGAAATCGTGCGCTTTGCCGCGTTGAAACAGTGCCCAGAAGTCTGGTGGTTGATGCAATCAAGTGATTGCTCGCTGGAGTTACTCTCAAGGACGCGGCCATATTGGTTCTGATGGTAGGATTTGTTGTATATTCATATCTACTTGCGATGTTTATGGTAATCTGATCAGCACGTCGAAAATATTCTTGTGCGACAGCGAGTTGGTTGCTCGTCATGAATCATCGATTGTTGTATGATATATACATGCATTGTTGATCCGATCGGTGGAGCTTTGGCTCCGAGACGCGATCGGGCGCTCACCTTGGTCACCGAGAATGTGCCAAGGTGAGCCACACACCGAACCGCTCGGACAACATTTCGACTGTTGTCTCGCATTCATCGATTAATACCTACCTAACATTGCTTTTTATGGCTGAGCAGAGACACGGCCAGAAACGACCTTCTATACTAAACAAAGTGAAACCGAAATCCCTAGGCCTCCAAGACGCGCAGTATACAAGATATCTCCTCAGCGGCCACACAACTCGACGACCTTTACCACAACTCGCCTAAGCAACAAGCTTATCCCTCGCAAAAGCATACCTCGCAAACGTAAACACCACCGCACCGGCCATCATAACCGCACCACTGAACACAATCCCCTGCGTATACCCCTTATGGCCACTAATCAGCGCCCCCGTAACCGGCGTGCCCGCCAACCCAGCGAACCCAATGACAAAAGTCGACTGCCCGACATACGTCCCAATCTGGCTCGGGTGCGGCGCGCATTGCGCCATGGTGGACATCATCAACGCTATGATAATACCGCTCATCGCACCAAACAAGACAGAAAACACAATCAGCCCCGCCGAGCTGGTAATCCTGAGCCAGCAGAACAGCAGGATCGCACTCGCGTAGCACGAGAACGTCACGACGTTGAACTGCCCCAGACGATGGGCGAACGTCCCGCCCAACATCCTCCCCGCGAACGAGCCCGCGTTGAGGATGGCGAAAAGGTAGGACGCTAACCGGGGCGCCATGCCGTGCTCCTGGGCGTAGGAGGCGAGGTAGAAGTAGGGCGTCCAGAAGCCCAGGACGACCAAGAACAGCCCGGCGACCTGGAGGGAGTACGCTGGGTTCAGGAACGCCTCTAGCACGATGGGGTTGCCCTTCCTTTGCATCGAGGGGACGGGACGGATGGTCACTGCCGCCACGAGCAGGAGGAACAAGCTCACGAACCCGCACACGCGCTGCGCCCAGGGAAATCCGACGTCCGGGCTGTTGATCAGCTTCGTCAGGATGAGGGGGTACACCGTCCCGCCTATCGGACTACCCGTCGAGGCGTAGGCCATGGCCATGGCGCGTCTCCTGGAGAAGTAGTGCCCCACCACCGACAGGGCGGGTGCGAAGATGAGTCCGCACGACAGGCCGAGGAGGATGCCTTGACACAAAAGGAATTGGTAGTACTCCCTGCAGAGGGAGGTGAGCATCATGGCCGCCACGAGGAGAAGGGACATGGGCCAGATCACGACCAGGGGGCCGTAGCGGTCTGTTAAGGGGCCGGAGACGAGGGTCGCGGAGAACTGGGCGAAGGCTTGGAGGGAGCCTATCCACGCTATGGCGCTTGGGGAGTGGTGGGAGAGGTAGGTTTGGTGGTAGTAGGTTTCGTATACACTGGAAGGGAGGGTGTTAGTGATATATGGGATAGAGGGCAAGGAATGGATGATTAAGGTGGGAAGGTACCCGAAGGAGTTGACGATGCCGAAGGAGGCGAAGGATGTGCACCAGCAGCCTAGGACTACGAGCCACGCTTTTGTGCCGCCGTCGGGGAACTGTGGCTGGGTTGGTGCCTGGGGTTTCTCGGAACTTGATGGCTGGGTCGATCCGGCGGCATCTGCTGGTTCTGCTGGCTTAGACTTCAGGTCGATGCTGGAGTTTGCAGCGCCCGTCTGCTCGCGGGTGGTGGTGGTTGAGGTAGTAGACATGGCGACTGAAGGAGGCAATATAGTCGGTATGGTGCAGGCTGCCTACCTGAGCCAAGCAAGCTGAAGATGTTGTCGCAAACAGACATTTATATGACCTCTTCTTTGGAAGTTCTTCATTACACACCGAATATCTCCTTGAGGGACCGACTTACAACGGCTTCCAGGGTCTGGTTGTAGATCCGGAGATGCAGTCATTTTGAAACCCAAAAGTGGCACTAACAGCACTCGGGCGCTTCTGCACTCAATAGGAGACATCGAACGATGCGGACTCGGAGAGTCTTTTGCGCTGGGTGACTGACTGGTTATCTCCGGGTTTCAACAGAATATAGCCGAAAATGCTTCGAATCCTGTCAATCGATTCGGAGACAATCGGACATTTCCACCACATCGCCCTCAACAACAACATGTCATGTACTGTCAATGTTTTATCGCTACCTACCTTCCAGCAAATACCCCTTTTTATTATACGGCTCTCGTTTGAGTGATGTCCGACAACAGCGAGTACGGTGCTCCAGTTCCGGCGTCGACGCCGAACATGAAATCCGATGGCAGAAAGCATCACCGCAGACCTCGAGTTCAGTTAAGCTGCGGAGAGTGCAGAAGCAAGAAACTGTCTTGCGACCGACAACTACCCTGCCAGAGATGTTGTAAGGCCGGAAGACCACAGCTCTGCTCGTTCGCCAGCGGAGCAAGGCCGTCAGCTACGCCGCCGCTGAGCAGCGCAATGGGTACTGCTCCGATGCAGTTGGATGCCGATCTCTGCGACCAGCTTCAGCAACTGAAGTCAGAAGTCGCTAGATTAAAAGTGCGACTAGCCGATGCGGTGTCCGGCGAGGGATATCATGAGCTTCACGCTCAGCCTGCGGCTTTCTTCGCTCCTCCGGAGGTTCGCGATCCGGGTACTGTTGATTCTGGCCAGACATTACTGCCGGAACCCGAGATCGTGCAGGCGAGCAATTTCGGTCTTCTACCTGATCCAGATATCCAGCAACACGACCCCAAGGAACCTTTCTCAAGGGCCGCGCAAGGCTACTACCGGCAGCACAGTCTATTTCGCTTCTTTGCCGAAGTGAGTCGTCCGGCCACTGCCCACACGACATGGCCTCCCATACCCATACTAAAGCATCCTCACAGATACCTGAGATCTTCCCTCTGATAAAAGAGACGGCCAACGAGCACTTCAACCCTCGAAACATTGCTCTCAGAAAGGCCAAGTGGACGACAGCGGATGTTCCCAGCCTAGATGACGGTGGACTAGAGTTGCTATTACCCCAGGATCAAGACACAGAGCTCCTCCTGACAGCTTACTTCGACAACTTCGAAAAGGTCCACCGCGTCGTCCACGTACCGTCATACCACCCGGCATCCAACCCGCGTCTCATCCCCTCCCTCACGACGTCCCGGAATAACTCCACGATAGCCCTGGTCCTGTCGATGATCACCGTCTCAGTCACCATCGGGCCCTCTAACTCCTCCCCGCCTGGATCAAACACCTTTGCTCAATACAAACGCACGATCCTAACTTGGATCACCGCCCTGGAGAAGTACCTCCGTCTCCAGACCTCTAAGCGTCGCGGACTAGAGTATTACCAAGTCTCGTGCCTAGTGTACCTGGCGAAACGTATGAACGGCATCAGGAAGAAGAGGTTCTGGAACGAGACAGTGGCTCTTGTCCAGGAAGCTGTCATGGACGGCTTCCATCGTGACCCTCCCGTTACAGACAGTCTGCACGAGCGGGAGATGAAGAAACGCGTCTGGAGCACCCTGCGGGAACTGGACATTCAGAATTCGTTTGACCATCGGCTGCCTACCTTGTTGCACAGCCTGGAGTCCGATGTTGCTCCCCCTTCAAATGTGGACGACGATGCTTTCGGCGAGAGCTCGGACGCCATTTCGAAAGACGTCGCCGGGGACAACCACCGCTTCACACGCACTTCGTACCAACATCTCAGCGCCAACAGCTTTCAACTGCGTCTCGACATCTCGCGGTCCCTTCACGGCTCCGGCACCAAGCAATTAGGCAACGAGGATCTGTGGAGGTATACAGAACAAATCTACACCGCCATCGACTCCCTCCCCCGTCACACATCTAGACCATCCTTCCATCAGGACCTTTCAACCTTTACCCTCGCCAAGACCATGCTCATATGCCAATTAAATGACACCATCCTCTCCCTCCACCGGCACCGCATCCAACGCAACACGCCCTCTTACTCCTCCCTCTCCGAAACCCTGTGCTACACAACCTCTCTCTCCACTCTCACTCTTTCCCACAACCTCCACAAACTCAACCTCTGCCGCCTCCCCTCGTTACTGAGAGAGGACGTACTCACCGCCTCGTTGACGCTAACCCGCATCTCTCTCGCCCAACCTCCTGCTCCTGCTCCACACCTCCTCCTGGCCTCACCCGCGGTGGTGGACATCGACAACATGCCGCATCATCATCACGACTCCCCCTTGCCGTTGCTGGAGCAGTGCCTACCGATCGTAGAAGAACGGTACCTGAAGTGTTTCAACGGCGAGCCCTGGTGTCCGCTTACCATGCTGGGAGCGATGCGGTTGGTTCGGATGCACGAGGGGAGGGAGTCAAGGCAGGCAGCGAAGGCGGGCATGGCGGCGAGGTTTGTGGACTTGTGGTATCGGGCTGCGGTTGAGCACACGCAGGTCATGGGGGGAAGAGGGGAGCAGGTTGGAACGGTGGGTATGGGTGAGGATTTGTTGGGTTTGGAGACTGGGGAGTTTGACTTGGGATTCGATTGGGATGAGTTTATGGCAGCGGATGGGTGTTGAGTAGAATGGTATGGGGGGTCGTTGTTGGAAGTGGCTCATCCTATGGGTTGATCCGCCCCTGTGGTTGTGTTCGGTGGTGTGGCTTGCCGTCTTGATTCTTTATCCCTCTTGGGTAGTAGTCACTACTATCACGAGACGAGAAGGTTATGCATGTACATGTACGTGTGGCGTGGTATGCGACTTTAACCAACGGTCACCACCAGACGTACAGAGTCAAACTGTGACCATAATATCTTGTAGCCGCCGAACCAACTGCTACAAAATAAACTATCTTCCATGACATTTCAGTATGAACTCTAGCAGCTGGCACAGTTACATCAAGTTTAAGCGACAAATAGGTTTCGCGGAGTGACAGTCATGTTCGAACAACAGCCCCTATGCCTAACCAAGCCATCAACATCACGCAATGAACTCGACCCTGAGTTCTAGACCTCAAAACCCTTCTTCAGCATCAGCAAGGGATGTGTTCTGGAATGCCCAACTTATAGTGAGTTCCGGCCGAGGACTTATCTTTGTTGTGCTCCGACAGCCACCAAGCCGGCACATTGGGCAAACACCACAGCACAATATTAAGGAAGCCGTACAATGTCAAGTTCAAGATCAAAGCAGAGAGCTTGCTCTCGAGACAATCATAATAGTAAACAAATATAAAGTCAGGCTCGGATGTGGTCTGACAGCATGCTTGACCTTGTTGAGCACGACACAATCCCTCGGCGTGCTACGCCAGATATAACTTCTTGGTATCACCACATCAACAATCCCGTCGTTTGTGCTCCTCTGCAATATACTTCCAACAGGCAAAACCCTTTCCCCTAGATCCAACATCATGATATTCCCTCTCATCTACCTCTCCACCCTAGCGACCCTCGTGGGCGGCGGTCTCCTCCCCCCAGGGTACACCTGCTACTGGGACCTCGGCCGATACCAATGCACCAACAAACCCTTCGTCCCGCAGCCGATCACCAAGACGATCACCACCACCGTCCGCAACAAGCCGACGACGGTCAAGACGACGATCCAGCCGGTGGTGACGCAGTTCGAGTCGTCGTCCTGCACGGCGTGGCCGACGAGCAGCCTGAGGTTCAGGGACGGCGAGCCCGCCTCGAAATACGTTTTCTGCCAAAACTGGGGCCCCTGCGTGATCACGGGTTATTCGACGACTCTCACAACGACGGCGATTGATGGCGCGCCGACGACGATTGTCCAGAAAGATTATCCTGAGACTGTGCACTATACGACGACGTACTGCGGGAACTTGCTCTTTACGACTACTGTGTGGCCTGGAGCTTGAGGGGGGTTGGCTGGTTGTGAGGTTCGGTGGATGGGGTCTGCTTCTTGGATATGGCGACGATAGGGGTTATTTACCTGGCTTCGGATGGGTTGGAAGCCAGTTTTTACGAAAGTTGGAGCCACGGAGTACTCACTGTAGATAATTGTACGTATGTGTCAGTTTCGTATCCCAACACACACTGGCTCCTTTAGTGTTTTCCTTTGTCCCTGACTGCAGCATACGCAATTTCTTTGTAAACTCAGTTTCAACACGTCTAACACCGGACTTCAGAAGCCCCATAGTCGTCATAGACGCTGATCGTGCGTCTTGGATTCGACTGCTGGGCTTGTCTTACATTCTCTTGCCGGCTTCTAGCAAATTCAGTGGTAAAGCAGTGCTTCAACTCTCCCTAGGTATTCTCATTCCTCACCCCCTTCTCCTGCTTCACAGCTTACTCTTCTCCGCAAGCAGCACGTAACCACCCGGGAAAGACTCGATCAGACTCCTATCAATATCCCCAATCTTCTGAATCCCCGCCACGTTCATCAGAATATCCAAGTCAGCCAACAGCCCCTTAAGCACATGCCTCACCCCCGCCTCTCCCATGATACTCAGTCCCCAAATCCACAGCCTTCCAATAAACACAAACTTCGCCCCCAGCGCCAGCGCCTTGACAATATCCGCCGCGCCCCTGATGCCACTATCAAACGTAACAACAATCCTATCCCCCACCGCCAGCGCAATCTTCTCCAACGCATCCAGGCTCCCGATCGCCCCATCAACCTGCCTGCCGGCATGGTTACTAACCACGATCCCCTCGAACCCCAGATCAGCCGCGTGCTTGGCATCGTCGACCCTCTGAATTCCCTTGACGAGGAACGGTTTCCCGCCGCTGATCCTCTGCCACTGATCCCGTGCCCACATGGCCTTGTCCCAGCTGAACGCGCGGCCGTGCCAGACCTGGTCGATCCACATCGCGCCCGCCTCCTGGGGTTGTTTCTGGGGGTCGATCCCGCGCTCCTTCATGCGCTTCTGAAAGACGGGGTCGGAAAGCCCCAAGTCGGCGCCGATGCCGCGGTAAAACGCGTAGTTGGACGTCGCCACATCGTCGTGCCGCCACCCCAGCTGCCACGTGTCGGTGGTCAACATGCACGCCTCAAACCCGGACTCGTGGGCGCGCGTGAGCAGGGAAATGGTAAGCTCATCATCGTGCGGCATGTATAGCTGGTAGAACCTGGGTGCGCGTGGAGGGAGCTTGTCCGACTTGGCCGCGCGGGCGCGACCGACGTCGTTGGCGGCCGCGACGTCCTCTATGGGAAATGACCCGGCGGTCGAGAGGGAGTAAGGGATTCCCAGCTCCCCCGCCACGGTGGCGACGGGGAGCTCGCCGTGCTGGTTGTAGATCTTGTTGATGCCGATGGGGGCGATGCCGAAGGGCGCCGAGACGTCGTGGCCGAAGATGGTGGTCCGCGTCGAGCGCTCGTTGCTGTCGACCAGCTGCCTGGGAACGATCTTGTGCCGGAAGAAGGCCTGCCGGTTGGCGAGGTGGGTGTGGGAGAGGCCGGCGTTGGAGGACGCGTAGAGCCTGGGAGTTGGTAAGTATGAAATGCTGCGATGAGGGGGGTAGGGGGTGTGGTCGTTACTAGCCGTTCTCTGAGAGTTTCTTGGAGGCGAGCTCCTCGAGCTTATCCGGATCTGTGGCATGCTAGTGGCAGGTGGCCAATGTTTGGGAATGATACTCACGAGTGTTGAAAAGGGGCACCTCTCCATCATTGGCCTTCCAGAAGTTCTCGCGCTGGTAGAGGCCCCATTGCGGAGTGTCTCTCTTCTTGATGTGGGGAGAATAGGGGTCAGACATGATGAGCCTTCATTTGCCTGCTTTTTGGGATGCCAAGAGTACTGGAATTGTTCTTGGAATATCCTCACTTTTTATACACTTATAAGTGCTGTGGTGAGATCCAGGTAGCCGGGTACGGTAATCTTTGACGACGGAGTGGTGACGTAACGAGGGGTTCCGCTTTCTCCATGATCATCACCATCCTGCAAAGCCGTTAAGATCGCCGGTTCCCTTCCTTTAGCTCATTTGACTTTAATCGGCAGTTCGACATCGCTAAACTTATCACAGACCTTGGCGTGGAGTTGCTGGGAGTTGCTCACTGTAGGCGGTAACATGCAGGCCAGGGAAGTCTCGGTGGACACGAGAGCAACCCCTGCAATGACCACAGAGGGACAGATACCGGCGCCGGTCGACAACACGAATGCTGACCATATGGGACAGGGTATCTTAGCCAGAGTTGAGCGACCCTTCAGTGATCATGGCCACCAGAACAAGTGCTTGTCGTCATAACCAGCAACACCGGCCATGTGCAGACCTCCAATCGGACACCGAAGACTCACACCTTGTCTCAAGACCTGCATCGTGACACGACAGCCCAGCAGTTCGGCCCTACAGCCCTAGGACTTTAGGCACAAGTGTGCCGGCCATGTCATCCTATCCACGGGACGAATTGAGACCAAAACCAAGCCCAGGCTCCAGAACACAGCCACCACCAACCACAGCATTTAGCGACAACCGAAATGCACGTCGAAATAAGGCTGCCAGCAAAATAAGTTTCGAGATGTCACGTCGGTTAAGAAGAAGCCCTTCGCAGCGTCGCAGCGTATAGCTGTCCCGGCATGGTGGCGTCCAATCGCGGCGCGAGGAGTAAAGGCCATGCCCTCCCTCACCTCCGACTTTGCGGGGAAACGGGCTGCATGTCTCTCAACGCGAGGCTCCGGGCGTCACCGGGGCGCTGTTATTCGAGGACTTTCTCTGGACTTCATGTTCAGTTTGGTCACGGGTGTTCGAGCCCTGCTCCCCGGTACACATGGGAGTTCTCACCGACCGCCCTGTCCCGTTTTGGGACCGGTAAGGCTGCGTATAGTTCCGGTAGCGTGGGAAAGTCGTGTGCCGTCGTGAAAAGGGCCGGACGAGATCGCCCATACATATAGGGCAGGCATTCGGTCCGCGATGGCTGTCGCCTGTGTCCTGTGAGAGTGAAGCTCTGACGTCGTGTAATCACCCTTTCTCGCCGAGAGAGTGACCGGTGCCGGTTGCTGTGAGTGTGAGTGCATCACCAACCAGGGCGAGTCCTGCATCCCGACCGTAGGGCTGCCTAGTGTCATTCAGACGCACACTGAGACAAGCTGCGGAAGGATATATCTCCTAGGTGAGACCTTCATTCGACGTTGTGGCGAGAAGTCGTCGACTGATGTTTGTGACCGCGACATAAGCTTCAACAGCAGCCATGGCTTACCACCGCCGAATATCACGAGCTTCAACCTATACCCTCATCATCCTCCTCCTATTTTTCTTCCCAACCTCCACCCTCGCCGCCTGTCCACAACAGCCTATCTTCCTCCCCCTATCAAACTGCACAATCTCCCTCCCCAACCAGCCAACCCTCCACTCCTGGGGGACCAGCATCTCCATCTCCTCCACCTCCTCCCCCTCTTCCTCCCTCCAATCCCTCTGCGTCGTCCCCAGCACAGTAACAAACACCTCCTTCCTCACCACCTCCCTCCTCTGCTCCCCGTCCTTAACCCAATCCCAAAACCTAACTTACGCCCAATGCCTCTCCCGCCGCGGCGGCGTCCTCCCCGTCTCCCCCTCCGGCGAGCCCGTCGACCTCTCCACAGCCTCCACGTCGGGCCTCGCCGCCTCCGACCCGGGCTGGATAACAATCATGCAGCCCGACGCGCCCTTTCCCTACGCCGTGAGCGCGACAATCCACCTCCACGGCCGCGACAGCGTCCCCATGATCGCGGGCCTCATAGAGAGCGGGGCGAACCACACGACCAGCCACCTCTCCCTCGGCTCCCGATCCGTCCTGCTCGACGCCCTCGCCTCCAGTAAGCAAATCTCCTCCGCGACATTCGGCTTCGACGCCGGTAGCCAATCCTACGCCTCGCCCAGACCCGGGGGGTTGACGCTGGGCGGGTGGGACGACGGCGCCCGCGCGGGGACGGAGGTGCGCTTCCCCATGGCGGAGTACCGGTCCAGCCACCAGCTCAACGGGAGGCGGACGTGTCCCCTGCAGGTGACGATCGCGAGTATGGCCCTCCGCCCCGCTGGGGGCGATGGGAGTGACGACTTCAATCTCGGGATAGAGCCCGCTCATCCGCAGCAGGCTTGTCTGGAGATGTACGACGCGCTACCGCGGTTACCGTCGGGGGTGATAGCCAGGATGAAGGAGGGGTTCGCGAGTTTTACGGGGTACGCGCAGCCGCCCGTGCGGTACACCGCCTCCGACCCCAATGCCGCACCGCCGGTACCGGGCCAGTTGAGCGAGATATACATCCCCGAACCGGGGCTCATCTACCCCACCACCAACTTGACGAGGTCGTTCAACGCGAGCCTGGTGATCATGCTGGCCAAGAACAACTTCACCGTCGAGATACCCCTCGAAGAGCTCGTCAACCCGGTGAGGGGGATAGCGCGCGACGGGACGAGGGTGGTGAACGGGAACTTTACCGAGTTGGCTGTGTATCAGGACCCGGCGCCCGAGGACGCGGCGGTGTTGGGGCGGGTGTTTTTGAGTAGGGCGTATCTGTATGTTGATTATGAGGCGGAGGAGTTTACGCTTACGCCTAGCGCCGGGGAGGAGGGGGGGATGATACTTGTTGGTAGTGGCGGCGATGGCGATGGCAATGGGAGTTGTGGGGGAGGGAGTGGCTGGAGTAGGGTTACCATTGCGTTGGTTGCGGTTGTTGCTGTTTTGGGGGTTGCGTTGCTCGGGGCTTTGGCGTGCTGGGGGGTTAGGAGGAGGAGAAAGGGGGAAAGGATGGCGTGGCGGCCTTGGCGGAGAGGGAAGACAGTGGAGAAGGAGTCCGGGCCGCTCGTCAATGGTAATGGTGGGCTGAGGGAGGATAGGGGAGACTACCCGGAGGTGGACGAACATCCGAGGATGACGCCTGTGCCGGCGACTGGAACACACCAAGTGCCTGTGGCGGAGGTCACGCCCGTTTCGAGTTCCCCAGCGGCTCCGAATCATGTAGCGGTCCAACAACGCTCGCCGTCGGAAGACATAGAAGACCTGCGGTTTCGCCCACGGGTGGGATCGGTGGAGGTACAAGGGACGACGCCTCTGGACCGCCGTCTCACGCCTGATGAGCTCGACGGCCGAGGGATCCCGATCGGACCGGACAGTCCTAGGACACAAGAGTTGGTCAACATCCGGCCGATGCAGTCCTCCTCCAGGACGGGAAGTCTGCCGCCGGAGCGATTCCGGACTGGCTCTGCCTCGACAGTGGCCGACGATCCTCTGCAGGCGACGCGGACGAATCGAAGTATGAGCAGTGGGTGGGCGTAATGGATGCCAGTTGATGCGGGCGTAATGGAGATATCTTGGCTCATGGTCATGTAGCAAGGAAAAGAGGGAAGGAAGCGCATAAAAACGAACATGATATCTTTTGTAAAGTATCGGGGGTATCTATCTGATGCCTGACTGCACGGGACCTGAAAAACGCCATCAGCCACGAGTTCACGAAGAGGCACCAGAACACTAAGGCGAGCAAAGGGCCGCATACCTCTGTGTCCACAACTGCCATGTCAGAACCTCAGCCATTTCACAGCATATCCAGAGTATCGCTGCTGAGGTCAAATGCTGCATGTCGAACCCGCCCACCTCTAGCAGCGTCATCTAATGCTGCGCCATGCGGCTACCGCGGTGTATTTCCTCTCAGGCTTGGCGCACGTATGCCTCTGACTGCCAAAAAAAGAGCCATCCAGAAGCCATCCGCCGCAGTACTTCGCCCACAATTAGTTTGCAAATACTCGAACGCGGGTATCGACCGAACCTGTGGCGAGCACGCAGCGTATTTTCTCCTCTGGCCCAGCCGCCACACCCTTCTTAGGCGTGCCGTTTGCCTCGCCTCCATTCTGCCCTGGCGCTGCGCTGCCGTTCGCGGCCGGATCGTTTTTGATGATGCTCGGCGCCCACCGGATGCAGCTGACAAAGTGCTCGTGGGCGTCGCCCAGCGTCTTGACGCATTTGCCTTCCTGGCTCAAATCCCAGCATCGAAGACTATAGTCGTCTGCGACTGATAGGAGGTACTTCCCGCCTGGGTGGAAGACCAAGCCCCTGACCCAGTTGTCGTGTCCGACCAGGGTCTTGATGCAGTTGCCGCGACCGTCCCAGAGCTTGATCAACTTGTCGCGAGATCCGGTCGCCATGAACTCTGCCGCACTGGAAGCGGGCGGCGGCTTTTTAAGGCCAGCCATGGGTGCGAGGTACTGGTACGTGGATGGCGGTGCGATAATGCAACACTCTATTACGTGTTCGTGGCCAAATAAGGTAACCTTGGTTTCGGGTGTGGACAGAGATATGTCCCACAGCCTGGCACTTTGGTCCACGCCTGCAGATAAGAGGAAGCGGCCGTCTAGTGACGGACACACGTCGCGGACCCAGTCGGCGTGGCCACGCAACGTCTTGACGCAGTAACCGGTACTGACGTCCCATATCCTGAGGGTTTTGTCGCGACTGGCACTGACGAGGAGGTTGCCGGAGGAGGGGGCGCCCGCAGCTCCGGAGGGTATAAATCGAACAGCGCTGACGCTGTGGTCGTGTCCTGGCAGGGTCCGGATGTTCTTGTAATCGTCCGCGGGGTCCCACAACTTGATGGTGAGGTCAGAGCTGCACGAGGCTAGCAGTGTACCTCCCCGGGGCCCGCCATAGTCCAAATCCAGCACGGCTTTTGTGTGGCCTTTTATCGTCCTTTCCTGCTCGCCTAGTTCCCAGTCCCAGATTTTTATCGTACAGTCCTCAGAGCCGGAGGCTAAAGATGAGTGGATAGGGTGGAATGCCACGGAGGTGACTGCGTTTCGGTGTCCTTGTAGGTTATGCCGCGCTGGAGACCGAGGTAGCCACGCGGTCGGGTCTTGGTTTCGTTTTGATAAGGATGTGGGCGTTGCGTTGTCGATTTCGGACTGCAATGTCTTGTTCTGTGATTCGAGTTCAAATATCTGCGGGAAGAAAGAGTCAGAGCTGCATGGCACGCACAACGGCAGGAGAGCAGACCTTTTTCTGTAACCGCACCACACTCGTCCACTTCTTCTCGAGGAGCCCCTCGTATTTCTTGGCCGTGTTTGCGTCAAACACATCTTCGCCGAGGTTTGCGTCCGCCCGCAGTGCCGCTGCCGCACTTGGTAGGTTGTTTGCTAGGAGGTAAGCTATTATGGACTTGTTTCTGCGTTTCTGTCGTCAGTGTATGCACTCAGGGGTATGGTGACCGGGAAAAGTTGGCGTACAGCTCTTCAGCCTGCCGAGGTACGAGTATCTGGGACATGGTTCCGGATATGGCCATTCCTCAGCAGAGGCTATCACGCATGCGTTGTTGCGGCACCCTATGGCGGCCGAGGGGCGGTGTTGTCGAGCAGCAAACCAAGCCGGGCGCGAAGATGCCTGGTGAGAAAGCTGAGGTTGAGGGGGATTTCGAAAGTCAAAGCCAGGGAGGGAGGCTGTTATCAAGGGCCGGAAGGGGGTTGATATGTCTTGGAGATGGAGCTGCAGCTCCTTTGTTTGAGTGGAAGCAAGCGCGAGACTAGCGGTGGGCCGTATTTTTGAGGCTATCTTAGGTTCGAGGTGAGGTGTCGTTTCGGCGTGATTGTGATGACGCAGGGATTTATGCCTGACAGCAAAGAGCTCAAGGAAACGAAGTGTTTCACAGTAACGGCTCAGTTCGCCTGAGCTCTGACACAGCCAGCCAGCCAATGGGCAAAAGTTGTCCAAGAAGGAGCATCAACATTCGACAGCTCAGGCGGGTCAGGAAATAATGCCGGTTTGCGCTGTTATGTCAAGGGGAAGGGACAACAAAGTGTTGATGCTTTTTGGCAGCTGCCAGAACTGGAACTGATGCGCCTGGCGGGACCTGACATGTGCTGTGGTTGCTTTGGCTGTTCTGATGTCACGGCAGTAGCGCACGGTTCCCACAGCAATGGCGCCCACTAGACGCGTTCTGATTGGGCAGGAACGAGTTGAAGAGTGAGTGAGGGGCAAGGGACCACCGTTGGGCGTCGACGGTTGCTCACACAAACGCGCGGGATGAAAAAGTTGCTTTTCGGAGTGAATAAACTTCCTCGTAAGTGTGTCATCACTTCTCATCACTTGTACGACGTCTCAGAGACACTTTTGACTCAATGACATGGAAGATATAACTGAAAACGTGACACGAAGAAACACAGCAGCTGAAGTCACCTGACCCGCGTTTACAACGAGGCCCACTTCAACCCGCTCGCGTATCTGGCCCGGTCTCCCCTGCCTCTGTCCCGCCAACCAAAAGAAACTTGGGCAGGAGCAAACGACCATCATCATTGTCAACAATCAGCTGTCGCACTTGTCTTTTCAGCAACCAGTCGCGACAAATCGACAAACCACGCCCAACAAAGAGAGCAGTCGCAAGCCGTTACTTCACCATCTCCGCGACAGCATTATTCAGAAACACACGCGCGCGCATCTGACGTCCGCGCATTACTCTGCTTATAGCCCGCTACAACGTCCTGCACAAGTGTTGCGAACTGCTGGGAAATAGACCTGCTGTATGTTCCCTTCCTCGTGGCCTCATGCTGCTTATTTCCTCATCTCCTATGTCCATGGACTGTCCATGCTTTCAACGTCACTATGCGCGCCTTGAGGAAATGCTCTTCAGTCCAGAAACTGATCAACAAAGTGACACATTTAGGACCCTTCGACGAATTCAACGGACCGACAGTCACCGAGAAATTCCCTTATACATCGTCATTCCTAGTCAAGTGCTTCAAGATGGCCGAAGAGGAGGACTTTAGCGCGTTGCCGCTGACAGATCGCTGGGTGCACAAGGTACGCCACCTAGCGCCGCTCTCTCCAACCGGCCCTCCCCATTAGTATCACGGCTGACCGCGTCCGCAACAGATCTGGAAAGTCCGGAAGGGAGCATACGAAGAGGCAGCAAAGTTATTCGAGGCCACACCCGACGACCGTGATCCCGCTTTCCGCCCCTTCGTACAGGACTCGAGCTTGTGGAAGGGCGCCGCCGCAGACTCCAACGTTGCCGCACAACAAGACGGTCTGGCTGCGTTATGCGCATTCCTCAAATTCGGGCCCAAGGAGGGAGCTGTGCGGTCGAGACCACACGCCATAACAGCCATTGTTGAGAAGGGCCTCTCCTCCACACGAGCAGCCACCAAGGCTTCCGCACTTGAGGCACTGCTTCTATTCATCGAGCTCGATACACCGGGTCCCGTCATCGAGGACATCCTGCCGGCGCTGTCGAACAAGCAACCGAAGGTCGTGGCCGCGTCTCTGGCAGCTCTTACACAGATCTTCCACAACTACGGATGCAAGACAGCAGATCCGAAACCCGTCCTCAAGGTCCTGCCGAAGGTGTTCGGCCATGCGGACAAGAATGTGCGAGCTGAGGCCACCAACTTGGCAGTCGAGTTTTACAGATGGCTTCGCGAGGCGATGAAGCCAATGTTCTGGAACGACCTCAAGCCAACCCAGCAGACTGATCTCGAGGCCCAGTTTGAGAAAGTCAAGGCAGAAGCACCGCCGAAGCAGGAGCGGCTACTGCGGTCTCAACAAGCTGCCAAGGCTCGAGCACCCGCAGCAGGAGCAGGAGACGTAGAAGAGGAGGACGACGAAGCCGAGGAACCCGCGGAGGTCGATGCTTTCGACCTTGCGGAACCTCAGGAGGTGCTAAGTAAAGTTCCGGCAGATTTCTACGACAATTTAGCGTCTTCCAAATGGAAGGAGAGGAAAGAGGCGCTCGAGGCGCTCTTTCCCATCCTCAACGTGCCCCGGATCAAGGACGGCGATTACCACGAGCTGAACCGAGTATTTGCGAAATGCATGAAGGACGCCAACATCATGGTCGTCATGCTAGCGGCCCAGTGTATCGAGGTACTCGCGAAAGGTCTACGAAAGGGTTACGCCAGATACCGGGGGACCGTTATGCAGCCCATAATGGAGAGGCTAAAGGAGAAGAAGCAGAACGTCTCGGACGCGCTCAGCGCTGCTCTGGATGCTGTTTTCCTTTCGACTAATCTCACCGACAATATGGAGGACATAATTTCCCATCTGAGCCACAAGAACCCTCAAATCAAAGAGGGGACTATGAAGTTCCTCATACGGTGTCTGAGGACAACGAGGGATGTTCCCATGAAGGAAGAAATAGCAACCATCGTCGAGTCCGGCAAGAAGTTGCTATCCGAGTCAAGCGAGGTGCTCCGGTCTGGCGGCGCAGAGGTCCTTGGAACAGTCATGAAGATCATCGGCGAGCGAGCAATGAACCCTCACATGGAAGGTCTCGACGACATCCGAAAGACAAGAATCAAGGAGTACTGCGACGCGGCGGAAGTCAAGGCAAAAGACAAGCCGAAGCCCCCTCCACCAGCAGCCCGCGCTCCAGCTGCCGCGCCAAAGAAAGTAATGGGCAAGAAGCCCGCACTAGGAGCGAAGAAACCAGCTGCCGCCGCGGCGCCGCCACCAGCAGCCGAACCTCTTGCGCCCCAACCGACATCGCGGGCGGCACCAGGTGGAAAACGCGGCGTCCCAAAACCCTCCGGCATAGGCGGTCTCAAAGCTCCTCAAAAGCGAGCCTTGCCCGGCCCGTCCGGCATATCCACACCACGCAAAGCAGCAGCGCCAGCACCCGTCTACACCGACGACGACGACTTCCCCGCCTCGCCCCCACCCCAAGCCAAACCGCGTATGGGCCTGGCGGGCAGGCAGTTAATCGCCAAGTCCTCCGCCCCCGCCCCCCTCTCCCACCCGCAATCACCCACCCCCTCCTCCGGCCTCACAGCCCTCGAGCGCGCCGAGCTAGAAGAACTCCGCGCCACGAACGAGCGCCTTACAAAACAAGTCGAAGACGCGCGCCACGACCGCTCCAAACTCCAGTCCGAGATCCAAGAACTGAAAAACCAGAACGCCGGCCTAATCGAAGACCACACCCGCGACGTCCTCTCCATCAAGGCGAAGGAGACCCAGCTCGTCCGCGCCCGCAGCGACGCCGAGGCGGCGGAGCAGACCAACGAGCGGCTTCGCCGCGAGCTAGAGCGTCTTAAGCGGGCGCTCGCCAAGGCCGAGCAGCACCAGTCGTTCGTGGCAGCCAACGGCGGGCCCGGCAGTCCCGCCAGCCCCGCGCACGGGATGGTCAGCCCCACGCACGACGACGCGGGTATCTACCGCGACGGCGGGGGCTTCAGCTCGGCCCACAACCGGAACCGCATGAGCTTCACTAGTACGCTCAGCGAGGAGAAGGAGAATGGCGACGGGCAGGCGAGTTACCCGAGGAACAAGCTCAGTCCCGAGATGAGGTATGCCGGGAGTGGTGCTAGTAGCGGACGGGGAAGTCCGGCTAGGGGATTCAGGAGGGACGTCGGGAGGGATGAGGATGCTGCTCCCCCGCCGACGCGGGACTACGGTGGCTACGGCGGAGCGGCTGATAGGGCGGGCAGTAGGGACGGAAGCCGGATGGATAACGGTGCGTCCGGCACCGGGTCCGCGTCCGGCAGTGGAAGTGGTGTGGAGAGCTGGAAGAGGGCTGCCGAGGTGACGAGTCAGTTGAAGGCGAGGATTGAGCAGATGAAGGTTTGTTTACACCCCCTATCCGCACTTGAAATATGTTCCGGACACTGACGGTAGTACACAGGCGAAACAAGGCCTTTCACGGCCCTAGCGGGGTGTCTTGGGTAGGTTGAAGGGGAACTGAAAACAGGTTTTACTTGGACTATTGCTTGGGTGTGTATTGATTCTTGGGAGGCGTACTAGACTCGCCGTGCGCTTCTTCTTGTTTGATGCATTTTCTTGGCGCAGGATATTATGCATACCCCCACACGTATTCTTACCCCTTTTGCATGGGGGCTTCTTTGGAGGTCTGCTTGGTGGCGGAGGAGGACAGGAGCGGGATACAAACAGTGGATGGGTATGGGTAGGGTATATACGGTTGATACAAGGGCTCCTGTCGAGCGTTAATGATGACATTATTGTTCACTGTGCCTCGTCTCTGCCTTATGTCATTTTTGTTTGATTATGCCTATGACCAAGATGAGCACGGGGGCCTGCTCCGGTCACATGCTTCCCAAGGTAGTAAGCCAGCAGATCAATGCCTACCTCACCCAGGTAGTCACTCTCCGGTCCAAACGGTTGTCTCTCTCGTACGTCGTCAGCGATGTGCATTGCATGCTTGCAGAAGAGCAGGAGCTACAGCCCGTTTCAAATCAGTGTTGCCCTTTTCGCCATCCTGTAACGGCCCGGAAGTTTGCAGCATCCAGATGGGGACCAATTGGTCAAACACCGCCGCGCCGTTATTCCAATCTTCGAGAGAAACTCGGAATGTTCTTCCAGATACTTGTCCTTCACCGCCAGCGCAGTTCTCAGCATCCTCTCTGCAAACTCTTGCTCGCCCAACGCATCCAGGACTCGTGAGTACCAGTATTGTGCCCGAGCCACTCCCTCAACCGTTCAGTTTACTGCGGTGGTGAGTGCTGAGGCAACTTCCAAAATGCTTTCTAGCGATTATTCGTCAGTTCGTAGTCGGATATTTAACTTCTGCCATCCACCACCCTGGACTGGATACGTGTACGTACCTGGCTTCTGCGTGGCGCCGCATCTGGTGTAGAATTATGCCCACGGTTTCATGACTTTCCCACGTAAACTGGGAGCTCGCGCCGCAAGTATCCGTCCGTTTGTGCAGGACCTTTTGGTGCTCGTGTAGCGACTGATCCACAAACACTGTTAGGGTAACTCGTTCCACTCTCTTGAAAGCTAAAAATGGGGGCCAACAGACTCATCCTCGTTGCTCAGGAACTCCAGCGGCTTAGTCCCTTGCCCAGTTCTTAGCAGTAAGTCCTCCGGCGGCCCATCTGAGCTCAGGAAGGCCACTGAGTAGACATTAGAGGAGGGCTCCGAGGCGGGCGTCCTGGGATATGTTGGTTTGTTTGGATACTGCTAGATAGATTGTGTGTTATCCCTAGACACTCGAAGAATGAGAACTGCGAAGGTGGAAAAGAGGGAAAGGAGAAAGACAGATGGTAGGAGGTAGGGGAGGGTGAATATCTCACGCCCTTCTACAGGGGAGTGTGTAGGTGATGTTGCCGTTGGAGCATCAAGGGGAATACCAGAAGTAATTGGAGTGAGAGCAGGGAACCAGGGATTAGACAGCCATCAGCAAGAGCCCCTGTTGGTCTTGTAAGTAGGAGGACGTTATGCCATTCAGCTCAACTAATTCTACGGACACGAGTCCAGAAGACTGTTGTCTAAGGGGTACAGAGACACATTAGGTAGGTATTAAGCACGCAAGAGTAAGACGCCTCGACCCCTCCATTCCCGCAAAGGTATAACATCCCGTTCGCTTGCTTCCAGTTCCCTTTTCCAAAACGAGTCAACTTTTCTTTTACCCGAAACCAAAACCGGTACAAGTACAACAGGGTGTCCGTCAAACAACTACTCTTTTCACGCCCCATCTCTCTCAGGTACAACAGGCTTTAGACCGTAGCATGCGGAGCATGATGCGGCTCCGGGGTGGTCGCGCGGGTCTCGTCCTGGCCCGGGTTGACCTCCTCGTAGCGGAAGAACTTGACGAAGTGGTAGTAACCCGCGGCAAGGGCGGCGCCCATCAGGGGCCCGAGCCAGTAGATCCAGTGGTAGCCCGGGAAGTACCGGCCGACGACGGCGGGGCCGAAGCTGCGGGCTGGGTTGAGAGAGCCGCCTGTGAAGAAGATACCTTGACGACGGGTATTAGAAACACGAGGTGACTGACTGGTTTGGGGGGCTGGGACAAAAGGGGGCAAACATACCGGGAATCATGCAACTGAGCATCGCCAGACCGATACCGATGGGCGCGATGAAGGTGTCGCGGGACTTCTCCTGCGCCAGCATGAGGATGACGAACACCAGCTCGGCCGTGAAGAACATCTCGAGGAAGAGGCCCTGGGCGACCGAGGTGTTGCCCGAGAGGTAGGTGTTGGCATCGGTGATGGGCACGGGGACCAGGGCTCGCACCATGGCCGCTGCCACGAGGCTAGCGAGCAGCTGCATTGGGAAGAGCAAGGCGGCGCGGACCCAGCCGACGTGGCCTGTCAGGGCGAGTCCGAGGGTTACCTGTGCAGGGATGTTAGACTAGACATGTTGTTGAGAGGATGGTTCGGGGTAGAGGCTAACAGCAGGGTTGAACAGTCCCCCGCTGATACGGTAGAAAGCCCAGACGTTGACGAGCAGCGAGATGGCGTACGCGAGACCGATGATGAGGACGGTCTGGTTGCTCGTGTTCGAGGCCCGGCCCGGGTAGCCAGACTGCGTAGGAGAGATGGCCAGGGGGCTCGCCTGCGATACAGCCATAAGGTGGCCGGCGAAGGCGAGGAACAGGAACATGAAGGTGCCGACGAACTCGGCGATGGCGGCGATGATGTGCGACTGCAACGTCGTCAGGGGCCTGCGTTTTCGGTGGGCCGGGAAGATGCCGTGCTTCTCGCCGGAAGGGCTGGCGGACGAGTGACGGCCGTCCACGCTGCCATTGTTGTCGTATTTGTTGGTGTTATCGTCCATTGTGATGATGCTGTTCTTGACAGGGGTGAAGCCGAGAGCTTGACACCTGATGTCTTGGGATAGTGTTGTCAAGAGGAAGTCGAGTCGTAGGTCGTAACCAACTGGTTTCTGAGCCTGGGATAGTCGAAGACAGATCAAGAGATCCCCTGCCGGGTCTGGAGAAGAGGTGACCTCGCAAGCCAGGATGATGACTTGACCTCCTGAAAGTCTATCTAACGATGCGGGCGACGAGGCAGATTCATATTCTGTTATTCCCACGCGAGAGATTGACGGGTAGAAACTACGTGTTAGGCGATGATGATGTAGGTGGTCCCACGCATTCCTCAGTAGACTCTAGTCGCTCATGCTCGAACACCAGTCGTGAACCACCGGTTCACTGCTTCCGGACTTGACAGAAGATTGACGCAGCAACTGCATAAGACGAACGCATCTAACGGCAGCTACGACCCCCCAAATAGAGCCACTTTCACATGAGCTAGTTGCCCAAAACGTCTCGCCATTTGCCGGGAAAGGTCGAGACGGGACATGGTGTACTGGGCGTTTGTTTGGTGCCAGTGACGTGCATGGAAAGAGACTGGACGTCAATGGCGGCAAGCCACGGCTGAAAAGGGGTAAGCGCCAGCGACGATCATTGAATTCTCCGCTCCAGAGACAATGCTATTCTGCTCTTGGCATGACAATTGCGATCATGACAACTTCATTCTTTTTTGACTTTTCTTGCGCTAAATCCATGTGAAGACATGGCATACACATTGCGGAATAGAAACGGATAGTATTGCCGCCCTGCCATCGGAGGCGGACACCTCTTGCCCGGCCAGAATTCCACAACGATACTCAGAGAGGAAATCTGAAGTAGAACGTCCCCGATACTGGGAAAATCGTAACGAAGCCAAAAACTTCACCTAGCTGTCGTACCGGATCGCCAGATTTCCCCTTCCTGTGGCCGTCCATTGTCATTTGGGGATGCCGAGGAGAAGACTGTATCTCGAACTTGAGGCACCACAGACGATATTGCTGCTAAGATAGCTTGCCGCTTCGAAACAGCAGCCTAAGGAAGAAAAACAAGCAGTGACGAAACGTATCCAGCTCTCGTCGCCGGATCAAGCTGAGGTTAGACTACCTTAGTTACTTGACCCGGTAAGGTAGATAGTTATAGCTGTATTTTAAAACTCGTAATCTCCAAGGGTCTTCCTGTTGCTCTTTTTGTGGCTGCCAAAATTGCAGTGTAGCCCGCTAATGCTGGGAACCGATCATAAATGATACCTCTTCGTATCAATTCACGTGTAACACGCATCGGGAGGCCACAGACGAGGTCGTGAAGACTGGCGCCTCCCCTTGCACCTCATGTTACAATAGCGCGCAGCAATTGACTTACCTTGGATCTTAGTGTTCTCCTCTAGTGCCGTCCTGGCAGGGCCAACGTGAATGGGCAGAGATCTCAGCCACGATATCTGTTGAGATACTCAGCTTGCTGACACGAAACAATCCTGAGTTAAATACAGCTGTAAATAGGAGATATCTGAGCGGGCACACGGTCTAGAACTCCAGATAGCTTGACTCGGACTGCAGTGCTTGATTCATCCGAACCTGCAAACTTCAAAGGTAAAAGAAACCACCGCCACATTGAGATTGAAGTGTGGCGAATCCATTTGCTGCGTCTGTTATGAAGAAACCATGCCTATGTTCGGAGAAAAAGCGGAAGATGAAGCTATCACCACTTTCTGTAACGCATGGAATTTGTTGATGTCGGGTGTCTTGGCGGGTGTTTTGGTCCGGACGATCCACCCCCAAGGTTTCCTTAGAAAACCCCCGGTTGTACTGTGGTAGGTGGGTCCGGCCGGATCGAATCTCAAAGAGTTTTTCCGTCAGCCCCACTTCGACTCAGTGGCAGGGGCCCGGGCGCCTGCGGGGCACGGCTGGCAGAAACACATTTTTCCAAAATCGTTGGAAAACAACACCTCCAACCCCTCCTCTCGATAATAACAACGAACCTCATCTCTCACCGATTTTCTACCAAGCATCTCAACCGCAACACTCCACCCAAATCTCTCCAGACAAATCTTCAACATGGGTTTCACCGATCTCGTTAGCGATGCTGGCCTTGCCAGTGAGTTATTCCCCCCACCAAGCCCTGCAGAAATGCGCAGTCCTCCCGCTGGTATTGGCGTTGCTAACAGAAACCTCTCTCTTCGCAAAGTCCTGAACAACTGGCTCCTCACCCGCTCATACGTCGTCGGCTACACCCCCTCGCAGGCCGACGTCACCACCTTCAAGGCCCTCTCCTCCGGCCCCGACGCCGCCAAGTACCCCAACGCCGCGCGTTGGTACAAGCACATCGCCTCGTTCGAGGACGAGTTCCCCACCCTCGCCGGCGACGCCACCAAGCCCTACACAGCCTACGGCCCCGAGCAGGCCGAGGTGACCCTCAACCCGGCCAAGGCCCCCGCCGCCGCCGAGGAGGAGGACGACGACGTCGACCTCTTCGGCAGCGACGACGACGAGGAGGAAGACGTCGAGGCCGCCAAGCTGCGCGAGGAGCGCCTGGCCGAGTACCGCAAGAAGAAGGAGGGTGGAAAGCCGAAGCCCGCCGCCAAGTCTATTGTCACTATGGATGTCAAGCCTTGGGGTACGTTTACTCCTGCCTCTCACCGAGTACAATCCGACCAATTCGGAGGGGTTTCCGTTGTTGTGCTAGTGCGAATGCTAACTATCCGCCACAGACGACGAGACCGACATGCAGGCCCTCGAGGCTGGTGTCCGCGGGATCGAGCAGGACGGCCTCGTCTGGGGTGCCTCCAAGCTTGTGCCCGTCGGCTACGGTGTGCGCAAGCTCCAGATCAACCTTGTCGTCGAGGACGAGAAGGTCTCGATCGACGACCTCCAGGACAAGATTGCCGACCTCGAGGACTACGTCCAGTCTTCCGATGTCGTTGCCATGCAGAAGCTCTAAGTTGGGGGGGGGGGGGGGAGAAAAGGTTGTCTTTTGCGAGGGATGACGGTGGAAATGATGTTACGGTACATAGAGCGCAGCTAGTCAGTACACATGTCACTTACTGACCATGATAGATACGGTCTGAATTCGGACTTCATGAGGCGCTTTATTTGCATTGTTTAGTGCATCAGCTTCTGTGACGATATGCATTTCGCCATGAACTTGACTTTACCAGTGCCAGGCCGAGACAGAGCCAGCAGTTGTGCACATCCTGCGAATATCAAAGGTGGGATCGTGGGGGATCTCAGTTTCCGTCCATTTTGCCTGTCTCCCCCGGACCGCCCTGTTACGTCCATCCCAACCGAGGAACCATCCATTGGAGCAGCTGCGATGCGCTGTGCCTCTGGTTGGTATCTCGCAAGCAAAAACACCAGTGGCCAACAAAGACCACGTCGATCCGTGTGCACAGCCGGGCGGTAGGAGTCACCAACATCTTCTGCTGGCCGGACAAACGACGCAATCCACGGCCTGTCACCAACTCATGGCCATGCTGCAAGGATATCTTTTGACTCATGGCCATGCGTCACCTGATCTGTCGCTCGGCGGTCACTCTTCTGACTACCTTAGCGGGAATACAAGGAGAAAAGATAGAGTAGTGTTATTAATAGTATTATAGTAATAATATAAGTCAGACTAGCGTTAGCGATTTCGTTGGATATGAAACTAAGAAGTCGAATCGTCACCGGGAGTGGGAGAAGTAAGAACCAAACGAAGCTTCCAACCGCGCTAATGCGGCAGGTAAAGACCGGTATTCCTTACCACGGCATAGCCGCTCGAGCCTGGAGGGAGGCTACATATCCTGGTTCAGTATGACGAGAAGGAGGAATGAGAGTGTGATGAGGTTAAGCGACGAAGTATGGTTGGGAGGAGACGAGTCTCGAGCGTCGAGTGTCGAGTCTCGCAGAGCGAGCATTCGTATGCTATCGCATATTATCGGTAGTACTACTTGTACTATCGCTCGCTGGTTATGGCCCGGCTCTGCCGCCCTAGTCCCTTAATAGGAGCTAGTACTTTGGTTTACCTAAATGTAATATAGGTTTGCTGGATGTCTGCCTAAGGTAGTGTCACTGACACCCCTGCTCTCGACTTGATCTTCTTGTTGGGACGGCGGTCTTGCGTTCACCATTCTTTACCAATCGGCGATTCGACCCAGAAATCCCATGACACCACATCAAGGAATCGAAGTCCAAGAGCCTGTAGTACAGTCAAGCCTCCACGCCCGTTCTACCCGTCCACCAGCGTTCCTGCGCTCTATCCTGAAAGACAAACGCTCTTAACTTAGCCATGCCTGCCAGGTCTCCCTCCATAGTCCCCGCCATCTGCCTTTCAACCCAACCCTCGGTGTAGCCGCCACCAAAATCAATAATCCACACGTTCTCCTCTCGGTCAACAAGCACATTCTCTGCCTTGGCATCCCCCCAGACGATCCCGGCCTTGTGCAGCTCCGTGAGGGCGGCTTCAAGCTGATCCATCCATTTTGTCCTCGTGGAAGCTGAAGGGTGATCGGGGCCCACACTTGATGACAGAGTACGGCGGCCGCCATGGTCAATATAAGTGAGTAACTGGCCACTCACGGAACCATTATCGTCCATAACAACCCCAAAGAGGCGGCACACCCTTGAATGCGGATCCAGATTGGCTGAAGCCATCTTCTTGTACGCGTCGAGCTCGTTTCTTGTCTGAACGGTGGAGTAACATGGCTTGAAAAAGCATGCCGTCTGGCCGTCATCGATGAGCACCTTTCGCGGAGGTTTGAAGAGCGCGTCTTCAGAGTTGTCAAAACTTAGAATGATCCCTGCCGGATCGCACAGGGCTGTCCACTTCTCCAGGTCGTCAAGCTCCTTGTCATTAAGCCATACATGAGATGGAGAGTAGGGCGATTCCTTTGACTCGATCCGACGCGGCTGCAACTCTTCATCCACGACGTCTAGCGCAAAGATGAAGAAGTCGGGGAATAGGTACTCTTGCAGAGTGACCGTGATGTTCGCATGGTCGTTATTTGACGGGGCGGGACTCGGTGCCAATTCGGCGAACAGCTGTTCGAACGGCTTTGTAACCCACTCAAAGACATCGGTGTCATAGACGTCACCAATTACCTCCTCGCCCGATCGAAGAACCTCCATGTACGATATATACTTCTTTGTCGTGGCGGGCGAGTTGATAAAATACGACGGTGACACGCGAATGTAAAAAAGCTTCCCGTTTCTACGAACCGTGAACGTAGCGTTATCATCGCGCATGGTAGTAACATAATACTCGAGTTCGTGTCGCGGGCGGCGGCGCTCTCGCTTTTCGTCCATGGTAGCCATCTTAGGAACGGTGCGTGGCAACCATTTGATGACTTGGATTATCGCTACTCTTTAAGACTTAGGTTACACCGTTATTATTATCTGATATTTGAGACTAAGTAAGACGGCGATTTGATAGTTTAGGACTGGGTGGTATTTTTGCGATAATGGCAGAAAGTCAACATCGATTCGCTTGACCAATGACAAGCCGACAATCTCCACTGCGCCACATGTTTCAGACTTGTGCCGCTGAACTTATACCCTTTTGAGCTGCCTAATCTTCATCGCCCCCTCCACAGCGAGTAACAATGCAAGCGCCGGTAGTTCAAGGGTAGAATCTCAGCTTCCCAAGCTGAGGGCCCGGGTTCGAGTCCCGGCCGGCGCACATCCTTTTTGCATTTTTCTTGCTGTCGAATGTTACACATACTTTTTGTCTTTCGCCATGTAACCTGCCATTCACCCTTCAATCCCCATTCGGTGCATTGTTTGCCGAAGATATGGTCGTCGCAGATGAGGGGAAGCCGAGGTGATGACATCGCGGGGTGGAGATGAGGAGTGCATCACCAACGACAACGACTTACGACTTCCAGCTGTTCCTCATCGCCGTCGAGCATCATCCCGCAACAACAATCAATTCTGTAGAAAACCAAGACGACTCTACAAGGGCACCATCATCAAGTCGACAATCTCCTCCCTCCGAATTTATTTACCATTTTCATCACTAAACCTACCACCATGCCAACCTCACCCCTCCTCGAAAACCTCAACCGCGACGGCTTCGTCATCATCCCCTCAACCCTCACGCCAGAAGAACTCGCAACCTACCGCGCCGCAGCGCACTCCACCACCGCCCTCGCGCGCGCGGGCAAATGGCCTCTCCTCCGCACCTTACCCAAACAGTTCCCCCCTTGGCCCTCATCCCCGAATGCAGGCATCTGGGGCGTGCAAGCGATGCTGCACCCTGACCTACCCGAGCACGAGACTTTTACCAGGTTCTACTTCTCCGACGTTGTCATCGGCCCCACAAAAGAACTCTTACATTGCGCCGACGACGATCTGGTGATGGAGCTCTGCAATCTCCTGGTTAGACCGGACAGGGACTTCGAGCTACGCTGGCACAGGGACGACATCCCGCCCACCGCTAGCGCGGAGGAGGAGGTCGAGAGACTATCGCGGCCGGCGTACTCGGCGCAGTGGAACCTGGCGCTGTACGATGATGCTAGTTTGGTGGTTGTGCCCCGGAGTCACAGGCGGGCCAGGACGGAGGAGGAGAGGCGCGCGGAGCCGTACGAGAAACACATAGAGGGCCAGAAGGTGGTGGAGTTGAAGGCGGGCGACGTGGTGTTTTACAACAACAACATCTTGCATAGGGGCGTGTACGATGCGGCGAGGGAAAGGATGACGCTGCACGGGAGCGTGGGACATGTGGCCGGGGCGGCGGTGCGGGCGAGGAATGTCCTGCAGCACGGGTGTAAGGACTGGATTGACCGGTGCGAGTTTGGATTTCTGGAGGACGGGGTGAGGGAGAGGGCGGAGGGGATGAGGGAGAGGTTGGTCAGGATGGGGAGGGAGCATGGGGATGTTGGGTTTTCGCTTGAGGGGTGAGGTGGTGCTGGGTGCTTGGTTTTGGAGAGAGCAGGGGGTTGGTTGCGCATGGATGTGCGGCGTGATAGGCGACGAGTCCAGAAGGGGGAGAAGGTCTGCCCCGGCTCGAATATGTCTTTCTTTACGGGGAATCTGGGCGTAATGGAGGAGTTTGCGATGAGACGAAACGAGCATTTATCGGCTCAACGGTTTTCTACCGTCGTGATGCTCAGCGACTATCGACATTCGCTTAGTAGAGGAACCGAGGGACATACTGACAGTCTGAACTAGTTATCTGCACTGTGTCTAGTCACAGTCAAGTACGGCAGTCACGTTACTTGCAAATTACAGGACGCGATCTGGTACCAGCTCGGGCAATGTGGCCAGCAGGTAGCGTCGGCGAACATCGGCGAACCCGCATGTGGCCGGCCGACACCGACGCCGAACCAAACATTGGGGATGACAACAAGTCGAGCAACCTGGACGAATGATGCATCGTGCAATAGGTTACAGCGTTGCACCTGTAGTGTCATAATGTCGTCGTTCTTCCGGACTCTCAACCATACGCAGATTCGACTTGTATTACAGTGAGTAAATCCGATAAGTGGTCTTGAATACTGCATCACGCTCGCATTAGAGCAAAGCAATACAGACAATTGACTCTAAATTCCCGTATACGGCCCGTGGCCAACTAAACCTAGCTAAGCTACATCCATAGCTTGACTGCGGCTCTTGGCAGGTCCGTCAATGAGTCTCTGCAGGGACTCGAGCGGCGCCGGGGTCTTCAGATGGCCAAAGGGATTCTTCTCCAACCCGGGATCCTCAGGGGTCTCGATCTGGAACCTCCGCCATAAGGCGTCTCTGATGATATCGTAGCACGATCCCATTCGCACAATCTCCGGCGTTGGTTTGCTGAAGTCGATCACTACATCATCCCCGTGTCAGTAAGTGAGTCACTATCTTCGCGCTTGCGGCTATGTCTGGGGGATAGCACATACTGGTCGAGCTCCGTTGATACTTGTAGTACTTCAGCAAGCCGTAGTCGATGACTATGTCGGCTACGTCAACGAGTTCCGGCTGGATGTCTTCGACGCGGAACTTTGTGCCTCCTTCCTGTAAGTCTGACGAACATGGATCAAATCTGTCAAGATCGACCTACCAGTCTGCGACAAATTCGCCGAGCTACCAAGAATCGGCAGGTCAGCAGCGAGACTCAGCTTAGTGAGCTCGTCCTGAAACGGGCCGGCATTGATCAGCACGGCAATGGTACCGTCGACCGAGGTCGCCTCCATCGTGGTCTCGTCCAGGTGGTCCCACATGGCGTGGTTCTCCTTGAACGGGGCGATGACGGCGAGGGGCAGGTCGAGGTCGAAGACGAGGTGGTCGACGACGTCGCGGCTCCGCTGGTCCGGCATGACGTGCAGCTCGCGGTGGACGGTGTACGAGCCCACGTTGGCGTGGCGCTTGGTGGGCGCGCGCCCCTTGGCCAGGAAGATCTGCTCGAGCTTGCGCGGGTTCGAGGTTATCAGGCCGTAGCCTATGGTGGAAGGGCAGATGGCAATGCCGCCGTTGCGCAGGACGTCGAAGACGCGCCTTGCGTCTTGCTTGAAGTCGAAGAGGTGGCCCAGTCTGGCTTCTGTCGGTTGGGAGCCCATGTTGAGGAGTTGACGTATGTCTGCTGCGTAGTTTGTCTGAAGAAGGGTCAGGAATCGACGATGGGCTTTGGATATACGCTTCTAAGTTTATATGGACTTATGATCGTACCTAGTCTGGTCTTATAACCTGTCCTATCCTACCTACTCGAATCGGGTAGATTGTGATTGTGTCAAACTATCCGGTCACGACAAAGTGTCCGGGCCGAGTTTTAGGGGCGCCATCACATCGAAACAGACTGTTTGGCCGACTTTGGCCGACGGCGAGCAACGGTTCCCCATGGGGAAGCCCAGTTGCGGTGCGGGGAAGCTCACCTAGAGATAGTCGGCCAACCTGCTCGCAACCGCTGACTAGGCGTTCTGAGGATCTAGCGTGCCAAGTGACCGGCCGGGACCATGGCGTCGGGATTTCGCCGCTTGCGAAGAGATGGAACATAATACGCAGTCCGGTCCGCCCTTTAAGTGCCACGATCGGCGAAGTGTGCGATGGCAGCTCTTGGCCGCTTGACCGAGGTGATTGTTCCAAAGTCTTGAAATAGACTGGCACAGCCCGCGAGAGAAAGGCAACATGTCCAACCATACTATCATCGACAGAGGAGACCTAGAGTACGGAGTCGTCACCGGCATCTCAACCGTGCCTTTACCCCGGTCTTACTCATTTGAAAAGGAGCCAACAAAGATGGCACCTCACACCGCCTCGAGTATCATGTCTCAACAGTCACAACTCGATGAGGAGAAGCCGACGGAGGCGGTCCTGGTCGAGGAAGCCAGTGGCATATCGACGCCAGATACTGGTGAACGGTCCCAAGCAGAGAAGAAGCTCGTTCGAAAGCTGGATCTTCTCATCCCCCTTATGCTAGGCATCTCTTACTTCTTTGCCTATCTGGTACGTGAGCCGAACTCTCATTCGATATTGCTGAATGTGCGTTGCTCACACCATGAGACAGGACCGCGGCTCTATCGGCAATGCTCGTATCATGGGCCTTCAGAAGGATCTTGACCTGACGAATGACCAGTACTTCAACTGTCTCTTGATCTTCTGTAAGTCCGAACACTGTTTTCATTTTCCAGACATCGACGACTGACAAATACTTCCACTCTAGTCATTGGATACGCGGCCTGGGAAGGCCCTGCATTCTATCTCATCCGCAGATTTCACGCTCCGACCGTTTACGCCGGCTCCACGATCGTCTTCGGCCTGGGCGCGCTTCTTACCGCATACGCGAAGACCTACGCTCATCTTCTCGTAGCCCGGCTGTTCATCGGTCTCGGCGAGGCCACGATCCAGACTGGGTTCGTGTACATGTCCTTGTGGTATCGTCGCGAGGAGATGTCGGTGCGCACGAGCTACATATTTGCCTTCACTCCCGTTGCCGGAGCTGTCTCGGGCTTGATCTCGTACGGGATTCAGCGGGGGCTCGAGAATGCGGGGGGCCGCCGGTCGTGGGAGTGGCTGTTCATAATCGAAGGGGCCGCGACTCTGGTATGGGCCGTGGTGCTGTGGTTCATCTTTCCCGACATGCCGGACAAGGAACTTGCGAAGAAACGGTCTCTCTGGTTCAAGGATCCTGAAGAGAGGCGTCTGATCGTGGTCAGATCGGAGGCAGGTATGTGGACCTTGATGCTTGGTACTTTTCAAACAAGCAAACGGCTGACGTTTCCTATCACTTAGCTCACCAGGTGATGGGCTCAAAAGTGGAGTTCTGGCAGATGAGGGTGGCCCTCAAGGACCCAAAGGTCTGGGCTCTCGCCATCATCGCTGCCACCCATGCGGCTTCACTCACTGGCTTTTCGTAAGTCATCTTCCAGTTCCCCAGCCATGTTAGTCTCAGCCCTAACATTCCAAATCCTAGCGTGTTCCTCCCTACCTTCATCAACGAGTTCGGCTTCTCGCGACTGGTAACGCAGCTCTACACCATCATCCCCTACGCCGTGGCCTTCGTCTCACTTCTCGTCGTATCACGACTGGCGGACCACTTCGTCGTACGCTCCGTGCCCCTGCTCGCCGTCACAGGCCTCGCCATTGCGGGCTTCGTCGTTCTCATCGCGCAGACCAACCCGGCGGTCGGCATCTTCGCCAGCAGCCTCGTGACCGCGGGCGTCTATCCCGGCGTCGTCATCGTGTCGGGCTGGATCCCCAGCAGCAACGCCGGCTACACGAAGCGGGCGACTGCAATGTGGATCACCCAGATCTTCTGCCAGGCCTTCAGCGTCATGACTAGCAAGATCTACGACAAGCCACCTCGCTTCTTCAAGGGTCATGGGGTCTTGCTGGGTCTTATGGTGCTGACTTTCGTGGATATCATTCTGTTGACTTACTTGATGAGGCGCCATAACCGGAAGAAGGATGCGGTGGCGGCGGAGTGGGAGTCTAGAGGCGAGACGAACCCGGACGAGAGCAGATCTTTGGAGGAGATGTGTGACGATCACCCTACTTACCGGTACATGTATTGATAGTGGCGGAACTGCATGAGGGTGCAGTTAGCAGTTGGCCATAGTTGGTTCTCAAGGAGATCTGGTTTGAGATATGTATGGGAATTTACCTAAGGTACGCATGAATGACGAAGGTACTAGTACACTGCTTTCGATCTGCCGCACAACTTTTTCACTGGTGCAGCTCTTTATCACAGATTAAGGACGCCCACTTTACTTACTGGTACCCAGGCTTCTTAACATCTTAGCATGTATATAAAAGTCTCACCCCCCAGACCAGTTGACTCCATTTAGTAGAGAAAATCAAGGATCCTATACACTCATTTGAAAAACGAGGACTAGCAACTTGTTGACCCTTGTGATAATACATTCCATTTCAACAGCTGTCCATATAAGCAAATGTACCAAAGAAGCTTACAGGCCTCCTCCTTCCTATCCTTAGTCGTTTATAGTTCGTTCCTCCTTAGGTCTCCTTCTTCGGCTTGCAATAGCCCCCTCTTCGAAATACTGGTCAAGATCTCATACACAATGTGAGAAGCTGCGAGGGCTGTCACTTGTCCTGTGCTATCATACGGCGGGGACATTTCTACTAAGTCCGCACCCACGATGTTCAAGCCCTCTATACCTCGCAAGACCTGTATCAGCTCTCTACTTGTCCACCCTCCCACTTCTGGCGTTCCAGTACCTGGAGCCTGTGACGGGTCTAAAACATCAATATCGACTGACAAATAAACAGGCTTGGATAATCCAATCCAGGCATTTATTGTGCTGATAATTCCCTTGGTGCCAATGGTATCTATATCGTCGTTAGCGATTCTCGTGAAGCCTTGCTGATCGTCCGTTTTGTAGTCCGTGTCATCTTCTCCACCAAGCCGCGATCTCAGTCCAACGTGCAAAGAAGAGCGCTTGTCGATAAGTCCTTCCTGGGACGCATGCCAGAAGACACTTCCGTGGTTGAAGCGGGACTGCTCCGTGTCCCAGTATGCCTCAGTGTCTGGGGCCCACGTATCCATGTGAGCGTCGAAATGAAGAACGGAGACTGGCGTTTTATGCACTTCCTTCATGGCCCGAAGGATTGGGAGCGAAATGGAATGATCCCCTCCTATCGTAACAATGATTGGGTTCGAAGTTGTACGAGAGCCGCTGCCACTTGCTACGGAACGCGTCGCCGGCCTCTTTCCCAGCTCCACATATGCCTCTGTTATCTGCCGCATTGCCAAGGCGTTGTCGTAGGGTGCTACCGGAATATCACCACAATCCACGATCTTCGCCCAGGATGCAAGAGGGTTGTGCGACGCCCTGGTGTTATAGCCACCTCCAGCACTCAACCTCATGCTAGCGTCTCGAACCGCGCGAGGTCCGAACCTTGCACCTGTGAAAGTGTTAGTGTGCCAAGCTTCGATTCGTAGCCTTCATGCCTCACCTGGTCTGTAACTTGTAGCTGTATCAAATGGAGCACCGAGGATCGCGATATCAAAACCCAACCCCTCCGTGGCAAGGCAAGCCTTGTGCGGCAAATGAGCAAAGGTTACGATGCCTGAAAATCCTCGCTAAAGATACTGTCAGTCCACCGCATTGATAACGGGCCTGCAGGACGCACATCGGCAGCCCATTTCTCGGATAGAGTCCCTTGGTTCGGCCGCGTTTCAGTACTGCCATCTGGACTTTGAGCGCAAGATGCTGGTAAAGGTGCAACTAAAAGAGTAGCAAGTGCTAATGACAGCAGATGATAGATCATTGTGGAATCTCGGTGTATCAAAGGAGGATTCGCAGATATCGAAAATGTTGGTCAGGATGGCTAAAGTACAGAGGGTGTCTGAGGCAAATTAATCCCTTCCAGGCTCGTTCCCGGTGAGGTGCGGGGGATCTGCTCCCCCATTGATCAGGCCTTGGGCAGTTCGCCTACTTTGCAGGGTCGGACTATCAATTGATGCGAGTTTGCTGTTGTACCACAACGCGGTTGGTAAATCCAAGGGGTCGGTTCGCTTTTATTTCGACAGCACAGTTCTTCTCATCTTGAGACCTCTTCTTTGACGCACTGTCAGTTAATGTGAAGACATCAAATCGTTTTGATCGGATAAATTGATCATGGTGTCCGATACTGATAGAGAGCCATTGCTCAACAGAATCCCCCCTCTCCCCGTCCGAGATATGCCCGCAACAAAAGCATTCTCTTTGTCGCGGGTTGGATGGTACTGTTTGCTGCTGAACCTACTTTGCGGCTTATCAGAATCAATACTGAACTCGCCCTTACTGGCTCTCTACGAGCAATCACTCTGCGTCTCGTACTTCGATGCGCACCCAGACCCAACGGGCTCCGTGTCGATAATCAACCTCGCTATCAATTCTCGCTGCAAGATTGTTCCAATTCAGCAGGAAATAGCCACGGTTCGGGGCTGGAAATCCCTGTTTGATGCCATTCCAGGTAAGGTTTCTCTGATCACAACGAAGTCTTGCAATGCTGACAATACAGCTCTGCTATTTGCTATCCCCTTTGGCCGGATGGCGGATCGTGTAGGTCGTAGCAGAGTCTACGTGCTCAGCTTGTTCGGCAGCATCTTGGCTTTGAGCTTTGAGTTCATTATATGTGAGACGCATCATAGAGCAGACCCGACTGCAGCAGCTTACACCGGTGCAGGTCTTTATCCACGTCAATTTTCCCTGCGTTGGGTTTGGTTCTCGAGCTTGTTTAAGTGTGTAGGCGGTGGCGCCGCCACCTCTGATGCAATGCTCATGGCAATGGCGGCCGATTCTTGTGCACCGAGAGACAGGTAATACATGCTCAGTCCCGACAGGTCTTCGCAATATTGGTATTCTGACTGCTCTGCAGGACCCAGACAATGTACTACCTCTACGTTGCATTCGTCCTGGCCGAAATTCTAGGTCCACTTGCAGCGTCTGTCTTAATGCGGGTTTCTCTCTGGATCCCCTGTCTTATGGGCCTGGCTTTGCTAGTCCTGTCTGCTGTGGTTGTGGTCCTCGTTCCTGAGTCGTGGCGAAGCAGTTCGCACCCTAGTCTGCGAAGCAGTTCCGAAACAGCCTCACACGGACCCGAGTCTCTGGATGCTACAGGACCGAGATCTGGGGTTGTTGACGCGGACGTAGCTCGAACGAGCCATACATACGCCGCAGCATTCCAGGAGAACTTGCGGTATCTGCGCCACAAGAATATCATGCTTGTCATGCCGCTGTTCTTTGTCTTGACTATGAGGTACATACTTTTGGGTATTCTGGTTCAATACTCCTCAGCCCGCTTTGGATGGGATATTGCGGATACAGGAATCTTCCAGTCAGAGGTGGCAATTGTTGGACTAGTCCAATACTTGTTACTACTGCCTGCGTTCTTGCAGTACCTGCGATCAAAGTCATTGGCAAGTCCTGTGGAAACTGATCTCAAAATCGTCAACTTCAGCGTTTCTTGCCTGTTCATTGGCTCGGTTTGCATAGGGCTCTGCCACATTAGATGGCTCTTAGTACCTGGTTCGTTTGCCCAACTCTGCCATAAGATAAGTTTAGCTAACATCCATACCAGCGGTTCTGATTTTTGCTCTTGGTTTTGGCATTCGAGCTCCCCTGTTGTCATTTTTGAGTTTCCAGGGACCAGATAGTTCAAGAGGTGTCTTATTTTCCACGGCCACTGTCGTATCTAATATGGGACAGTTGATATGTTCACCGGTGTGGGGATACATTTTCGCTTGGTCCAGCGGTCTTGTTGGCCTTTGGCAATGCGTGCCGTTTCACATTGGAGCGGTATGTGAACCCAGCTCCCACTCTGTGGGTTGACTGATACTGTCTGGCTGACATGATGCAGTTGGCGTTTGGCGTAGCAGGAGCATGCGGCTCTCTGGTTTTCACTGAAGCTGGAATCACGGCGGTGTCATAGGACCCTGGCTGAACGGACCCATGGTGCATACCAAAACAGTTGCGCAGAACAGGGGAGCTCGGGAGAAACCAGTTCCAAGTAGAAAGGCAATGACCTTTGCAGTCGCAAGGCGGCGGCAAGGTTGGTCCTTGAATTGAGCGTGAGGAAGCGAGGAATGGACCCCTCTCGTCGGACAAGAACACTTTGTGTCGCTCTGGTGTTCTTACAGTTGGCTTCTGTACAAAGCGCCGGGGCTTAAGAATTGATTTGGTGTAGAGTCCGTCTTTTAAATGTAAGACCGAATCCGGATATGGTAAAAGTGTTGATGGGAAATCTAGACCAAAGACGGCGGCGTAGCACATGCTTAGTACCAGAAGTCAACAGAACTGAACAACATGAAGTAGTGTTCTAATTTTTGAAGCGCGACCATATCTACCGTCTTATAGTTCGACACTCTGTTCTAGCTGTGGCCCACACACAGTTTCAACGAACATGGACCACCACCAGGTTATCGAATGTGGCCCCGTCATTGCACATTTCTTCTCGAAACTTATCACCCAGGATCTGGCGAAGCAGAGTTTTCGCTTCATGCACTGTAGCTTCTGCTTCAGATCGAATGGTTGGTGAAGGGTCAGGGACTGCTTGTAAAGCTTGGGATAGCATGTACAAGGACCTCGCTCGGTACCCTTTGCAAAAGGTGTTGAAGTCGGCAAGTTTCAACGCATCGCGGAACCAACAGCTGGTGTCATATGTAAGCCAGAGCGCCGAAGAAGCATGACAATTTACCGTGAGCTTGACATACATTGCTTTTGTGTAGTCACCGGTTTCTTGCGCAAGACAGCCAAGACGAATATACGCTGCACCCAGCATTTGATGGGTTCTTGTACCCATCTCTTTCAAAAGCAGATTTTTACTCTGCTCGTAGCATTTCTTCGCTGCGGGGAGATGCCCTTCAGCGAATTCGATGTCGCCGAGTAATCGTATGGAGCTTGATATCCACGTTATTAATGAATCCCAAAAGCGACTTCGCGAGAGGCGATAAACTTACTGCGCTCGCGAGAGAGTGTAACCAAGTTTCGTAAGGGCGTCGATTGAATAATTCGCAGTCTCCCGGGCCTCTTGCAGTCTGCCTAGATCTAGATAGCACTTCGCTCGTCCTGTGCTGATAATCGCTTGGTCGGTAAACTCTGCTTCTGCTGGCTGCCCAATCTTGAAGCTAGTTTGCGCTTCGAGGTGGTACTTTAACGCAGCCTCGGGCTTGCCCAAGGAGAGATGCAGATTGCCGAGATTGCAAAGTATATTTCCTCGCTCGAAATGTCCATCTGGAAAGATATCATGGTGGATTTTGTAGACTTCCCCATAGAACTTGGCTGATTGATCGAAGTTGCCGCTCCAGTGGTTGGCCACCCCCATATGGTTGCAGATGTGGGTGTAGATTGTTGGGTAAGCATCTCGGGCATCAAAGTCATTCCAGGCATCTAAACAGACTTGGAGGATCTCTAGGCTCTGCTCATATCTCGCAGTTTCGATCAAATGCCTGCGTCATCCGGGTCAGCATTGTAGAAGACATCATCCTCACTTCTGGAGCATACCTACCAGGAGCAATGAACCAGAACCTGGAGGAAGTGCATGGTAGGCCGAAGTGGTTGGATCCTTGGGCCGGAGTGCGACTGGCCAGTTTTCGCCCTGCTCCGCTGGAAGAACCGCATGATCGCCAAAACATGAGGAGAGTATGCAGTACATAACGACCACCGGGACTGCATGCAGTCTTCGACCTCCTGCTGTGGAAATGCATGATAAAGCAGCGTTGATGCAGCATCGAAAGCTTTTTGGAGCTTTGGTGAGGTCATATATAATATGAACTCGAATTGAACAATTCGGTGGACTGACAAATGGAGGTTGTCTGACTCGCGCTTCACGAGGTGGTGCTCTATGAGAGCCCCGAGGACATCATTTTCGAAGCTGGCTAGATGGTGAGTTTTTCTTGGAGCTTCTACGGCATTAGATCTGCCGGTGAGGTAACATGGAAGACTCACGTCCATTCATCCTGCACGAACTGCAAATACGAGGGCACCTCCACCTCTTCGCTCAGTTGGAAGAGGAGACTCGGGATGGCGTCAGGTGCAAGTAGGGACAGAATGCCCAGTAAGTCTGCGGATGTTTCGCTCAAGTTTTGGAACGAAAGCTGCAATATCGAGGCGATTGTCCGGCCATCTTGCGAGGTCCTGTGAACTTGATGCTTGTGTTTTTCGTACATCTGCACAACTTTTGCAATACTGTAGTTTTTGCTTTGTATGAGACCTGCAACGTTGAACAACAACAGGGGCAGGCCTTCGGTCGACAAGGCAAGAGCTTGTGCAGCCTCGACGTCCTCTTCATTCCCGGCTCTCTGAAGAACGCTGAACAACAGTTGGGAGCCGAGATTGGGATTGAAAACTTCCACTTGGATCCCAGAAGATGCCGGCGAGAACGAGATCGAGCGATTCCGAGTTGTTACGAGGACCGCTCCTCGGTTTGCAACTGGCCAGTACTCCCACAACAATTGCTGGCTCCATGCATTGTCGAAAATTATGAGCCATTTCTTAGCTATGTCGACACAGTCAGCGCTCAGGTTATGTATCTCTGCTGGGGCCCTCCGGGGTACCTTACTCGTTTTCTGAAGCCACGTCTTCAAAATGACCTTGTTGACCGCATTGTTCTTTTCCTGTGCCCCTTTGAGTCCAAGCTTTAGGCAAAGGTCCGTGAAGCTTGTTTCCAAAGCATTCAAATTCTCGCTTAGAACCCAAAGAACCGCGTCATACTCCTTACTGCGACTATGCGCATATTGCAAGGCAATTTCGCTTTTGCCAACGCCTCCAAGCCCATGTAGGGCGACAGAGCAGAACTCCTTCACGGGTTTGAATCGTTGTAGTCGACTATCAACCTCTTCGAATATTTCGGTTCGATCGAAAAACCGGTTATCAGAAGCACGAGGGAGAACAATGCATGGAACCACTGCTTCATCTGAATCTCCGGCGGTCTCCAGAGCAAGTGTAGCTTGACGACTTGATAGAGCCAGTTTCTGTGCCTGCTCATTGGCTTGTCGGATGGATATCTCTACTTTCTGAGACGCATTCTGAATCCGTTTTGTCGTGGCTGATCCGCATAGCTCCAGCTCCTTCCAGTCATCCGGTGTCATCTTCGCCTCTTGCAGAGAATGGATAAGCAAAGTGTTTGTGATCCAGTGCCGTGAGTCGTGACAACTTACCAGGGGGTCCTCGCTCGAACTGCTTAGTAACGGCAATCGAAAACGCTGTGATTGACAAATGGATCTCAATTGCCATCTCCTCTTTCTGCTGTCCCGTCGCATTCTGGAGTATGTACTTGGTGAATGGCTGGAGAGGACTGGTCATGTTCGACAGAGCGCCTGCAAACCAGTTGAGCGCAACATCGGAGTTTGTCGCATTGGCTGACTGCCAGGATGTTATCAGGCGCACTTCCGGCCTCAGAGTAGCCTCAGACACATGTTGGAAAGAGATTAACTTGCCTCAGTTGCGGCTAACAATGAGCCCCAAATTATCCATCTGTCAAAGTTTTCTTGAACTGCCTGGTTGTACTCTTCCAAGATGCAAAGAGCGTCTTTGATAAGATCGACTTCGAGGTCGTTGAATTTTGACCAGAAGTCTTCGGCACAGTGGATTTCTTCGGCGACTGACACACGATAGTAGCCAGCCCAGCCTTGAAGCATCACGGATACCTCAAGCTCCCAACGTTTCTGGAGCAATGAGGAGCCTGCGCTCGAAGGCGCAATAGACGGATCGGCGTTGCTCATCGTTCCGCCGCGCGCGAAGCACTGTGCTGGTATTTGCTTCTTCGGGCTCGCTTATGTAGAGCTGCTCCATACTCAATTCAAAACCGGATGCACAAAGACAATGGGTGATTCGGAGGAGGCCAATGGTGCTAGGTGGTCAATACTGGGAGCGAGGTTTTGACAATCAACGAGGCAGGCGCGCCTGGTGGCAAAAAGATATATCTGGGGAGCGGTGCTAGGTTACTGCCTCGGGCTGCGGGCAAGGGCTTGACTACAATGGCTGCAGGCCGGAAGTCACCTCATGCATGAGCTCTCGATCCAACAGCGGCTTACTAGGTGGGAGTCCCGCCCCCTCATTTAATGAAACCAGAGGTAAGTCATGGAAGGCTTCACAGATCGTTGAGCTAAATGGCTGCGTTTGACTACCTTAGTGTATACGCCACCCACTTGATATGATGCGATTAGCCGTAGGGTCCAGCGTTTAGCTGTTTGAGGCGCATTCGTTCATATGATGAGGCCGCTCAGTACCTTATACCCCAAAGCCATTTGGAACTCTCCCATCGTAAGCGCCTGTTTCGCACTGCCTCCACCATGAGTCCATGACGGACGGCGGCTGACACTCTCTCGTAGAGGTCAATCACTTTGTCGCCGTCTTATCTACAGAGGTCACGTTCACAGTTTGGTTTGAGAGTTCTGGGCAAGAACAGGTTAATTAATAGATAGCTAGGCTTAAGCTGCTATCGGCATGACCCACGGCTACCTGTAAGATCAACAAGGGAGAAACGAAAGACAGGCACCAAGCTCAGTCTGCTGTCCTGAACCAAGCACTCGTAAATACAAATGTCACGCGAGCCTAATCCGCAACCATGCGCGCTCCCACAAAGGACACGGGGTCCTTGGGCAGTCAATTAGCCTCTAAGAAACTCGTTCAGAGGGGCGGATTTCAGGGTCAGGACACTTACGAGTTAGCTTCTGTCGTGGAAGTCTTTCTCTGGCTGCATCCTGATTTTCTTGTCATCCCTATCCGTGGGTTTCTCTGGGACGGGCGTGGGCAGGAAGTTCTTCCATGGCTGCGTCCTCTGGGCGTTCTGGGTGGTCTCCACACTGTCAAGAGGAGACTCGCTGCGGTGAGAAGTCGTATCTGATTCTGATTCTGCTACGACAGGAGCCGTATCTTCCTTGATACTGGACATTTTTCTATAGAGCTTGAGTTTCGTTTGGAACAACGTTGGCGGGAAGATGAGGGATGATCAAATCCGATCAGTAAATGGATGGGATGTTGGACGACAAGACTGAACACTGATCAAAAGGGAGTTGCGAGCTTTCACGAGCAACTTATGGCAAGGCTCTCAAGCTGAGGCTTTTACACCCAACCGGCTTTGCGGCATACTTACCCCTCCCCGAGTCGAAGGTTACCATCTGCATTGATCCGGTGACTGTCTCCCTGTCTCGTACAGGAGAAAGTAGGCCCATTGGACCTTGGACTGGAGGAGGGTGTCAATAGCATGCACCTGGATAGTTAACAAATCGCTGAATGGATGGGCTCCAGCCCACTGCGCAGTGTGTTGGTGAGTGGAAGGGAACCGTAGTTGAGGCACGAGCGGCAGTTTTGCCGGCTATGATTTCCATTGGACCACGGGCTGATCGGTTTGGCAAGAAGTGCATGAGTCTGCGTTTTCCCACCTGCATTCCGCCTATGATCTGACTTGCTGAGCTGACCGGTTTGGGAAGAATTGAAACAATGCATGCGGTCTGCTTGTGCCAACCAACATCCAGCCTGTCCATTTGATGTTGTTACGTGCATGTGGCTGCAGCCCCCCGCAGGCAGAATAAATGCTTTTCAAAACCAGTAGCTCTACTTTTGGCGTTCGAGTGTTTTATCTGCGTTATCTTCGCCAGGTGTATCAGCCAATGCCCATTCAGACTTCACTAATGATGTCAGTGGCTACGTGCTGTGTCTTGCAGTAAATGCAAGTGCACGCCTGTTGGAAACATCGCTGGAACCCTGGCAGGGCGTGAGGCTAGGCAGATTGGCTGGGATACGAGCAACAAGCTTTGGTGGTCGCATTTGTGGCCATCGGCGTGCAGCCTGCCGCCTCGGTCTGCGCGTGCTCCCAGGCTCACGACTGATCCAAGGGCTAAACCACCCACAAAGGCGAATGAGGTCGTGAACTGGGCGCCAGACTAGGCGCAAAAACGAGCACGATTCGTCCTGTAATGGCTACAGAAGTGACTTCATGTGTTTGGAAGAGGCATGGAGACAGGGCGTTGTCTGACCGAGGTATTCGTGGTCCTGGTCAGGGCGTAATAATTTGTATTATGTGGTTTGTCCAACTTCGACACTTCATTTAGTTTGACGAACATAAGCTGCAATTTTCAGAGAAGTCCGAAACCTAAGGGTTGAGTACTTTCCACCATCTGAACGACAGTCATTTTGTAATTCGGTGGAAGATCATGGACCGAGTTTCCACGCTTCTCCGTGGCGAGGCTCCCGGGCTGGAGGATGGGTCGACAAATGCAGAGTGAGGAACCGCTAAAAGGATGTTAGTTTGCTGTGCAGCCACCGGGTCTGCATACCTACCCAAGACTTGTTTTGTTGTTCTTGACAACGAGTCAAATGTTGAGAACATGAGCAGTTCATCTTGTTGCTGCTTGCTTAGCCAATACCACATCTGGCTTGCCCGGAAATAACAATCCCACACCTCCCCGACATACTCGGGGGACCAGCGATCCGTTGCGACCAAGTCGGAGAAGTTGACGGTTCGAGGGTCGCAGACCGCAAGCGGGGAATCCTCCATGTTCATCAGTCGATTCTGGTCTTTGGTTAGTACTTAATGCAGCGGCATCGGTAAAGGCCCGAGTCGATGTACTGCGCACACTCTTCCTCGGTCAGATGCCTGCGGGCGCGGTCTAGGCCCCCATCGTTGCTGTGGTCTAGAAGGGAACCCTGCTTAGAGAAGGGGTCTCGAGGGTATCAGATGTGGCCAGACATACCGACATGCACAGTGTACACTGGCGGAGCAGGGTCTTTGCGGGATGTTGACGACAATGAGTCGTAATTCATGGGCACATTCTTGCGCATCTGGCCGCGTTAGTCGTTCCGCCACGTACAGCCCAACTGATGGGGGATAATGGCGGTTACTCGATAGTCGTAGCAGACAATCCTGTCTGGATGGAAGGTCTTCTCCAGTAACTCAACCGTCTCGTCGACGTAGAGCGTCATGAAGGTTTCCGGGTCGAGATCTTCAGCACTCTGCACAGCCTTGGAGGGCGCATTGATCCACGCAAAGCCGTTCTTCTCCACAGTAAACTCCGATTTTCGATCTCGAACATCGTAGATGGGAACTTCATATGTCTCCCATTCCTGGTTCGTCTTCGGTGCGTTGTTTGGCAGAGGACCCGGAAACATGATGCTGAAGGGCTTCTCGAATCTGAAGCGTGGGTTGTATTTCAGAAAACGCAAAGAAGTGCGCGTCTCGGGGAGTGACGTGGGAGGAATCATGTCTATCATTATAGATCTTTTGCGATACAGTTCAGAATGATGCCAATGTGGGAAGTGTTTGGATGGCAGTGTATTGTGAACTGGGATTTAGAGTCAAGGAGAAAAGTTGCCATCAGATATCCAGAGCCGCCCCGGGTTGAATACTGGAGCAACATGCACTTAATGAAGATAAGGCAGTCCCATGCGACCCCCACCGTGCTGTAATCGCAATGCACCGCAAAGACATTAGAAAACTTCTTCTTCCATTGGTGTTAATCAAGACAACTATAGAAAGAGCTATTGTTTCGGTGGAGAGATTGCGTAGCCTAACTGCAAGGTGGCTACAACAAGTTGCAGGAAAGAAAGGAAGATCGCAAGCAGTGCCAATATCAGGACAGGCCACGACGCAAGCCATTCACCTGCGTTTCGTCGGTCTCGGTACATGTCCCGTTTCCTGTAAGACTTCTGGTTGTTCATGTATGTCTGCAGAATCTCCAGACGGTCCGCAAGAAGCGGGAAGTCCGTATTCAGACTGTAGGAAGATTGCTCTCTCAACCGACCTTCCTTCTCCATGCGGTGCCGGCAAGCAACAGGCCAGTAGTATGATGGGAGGGAGTATATCCGCTTTCCAGCCCCTTTAATGCAAAGAACGGACAACAGAGGGTCGGTAAGGCCGTGGCTTTCTTTCATCTCCTTGAAAATTGGCCGTGACCTCGAGTCTTGTCCGAAAAGCAAACGGTACGAGAGCATAATTTCCTGATTTAGTGACGTGCTTCGGGACCAGTTTGGATCCGGGCCAGTGTAATATTCTTGAAGGATGCTGTTTTTAGGCGTCAGACCTTTGTGTTCATTCGATTTGGTGGGTGTGTAGGTACGTACATGTCGAAAATGCTATGGCCCTCAGGCCATAGACTCATTGTACAGAAGGAAGGATATCGGAAAAGGAGTAACGTCCTTGACAAAGGCAGAAACGTGAGATGGTTGCTCAGAGTGTCAGTCCACTCGAAGCTGATCTTCCCAATGTTTCTCAAGGAATATGCAGACAGACTTGAGGCGTAGACCTGCTCTACCGTCCCAACCGTCTTGGAGAATTGGGTCCTGATACCATAGGCTTGGTGGCGTGGTTCCGGGAGTAGCTGACCGTAGAATCGCAGGAAGAAGCCAAGGGGTTTGTCGCGGATATTCTTGAGAGGCACTTCTGGCTGGATAAGCTGCTGAGAAACGGGCCAGTCTGGAGCATTGATTCGGGCTTGCCCTTCTGTGGAAGGCTCGTATAGCATAGATAGCAAGCCGCAGAGAATGAATAGAGCTTGGTAACAAGCGAAGTCTTGGCTGTTGGTGTCCTCTTTGATCCCATATTCGTCCTTGAGCCGGATGAGAAGGTTGGTCAACGTCGCTCCGCTCTTCGTCTCGCCGTGTGACGACGCCATATCTCGCAGGAACGACGCTGTACTTATCAGGACTTCAACCACATCCACCACCTCCATCTTCTCACCCAAGGGCGAGCCAAATCCGAGTGACCGAAGGAGTGGGAGGAGTTGGTTGTGGTATCGTGGGATGCTGGACTCCAGGTATGTAGTCCAAGACGAAGACGAAGCTTCTGGCGAGGCGGAATCGGGTGAGTCGCGGTGCCCGGCCCATGTTGTGACTGCTAGCAAGCGTTCCATCGCTAGCCGCACCGTCGAACAAGCGCCCGAACGGGGTTTGGAAATCGAAACAGGAGTTGTCATTGGAGTTGCTGGAGTTTGTTCGTTGTTAGTGAAACGTAGACTGTACGATGTTCCTTCCCTTAGACAGGTCGTGACCACATTATATACCTGAGCTACCTGGCTGTCAGGGAGCTGTCACAGCCTGTCAGGCTTCAGAGATATCTCTTAGGCAAACTGGTTGGTCTTGAGGCGCAGTACAGGCACCTGGAGTCGGGCGGCCCTAATTGTCTCGCGTGTAATGGGATCATCGGCCTTGGGCTCCTGGAAGCTTTCAGCTTGGTGTGCAAAACTGCAGCCCAGACCGAGCGTAGCGGGCCGAGGCGAAGTGTTTCACGGTTGTGACTGGCATCTAAGACCGGCGCCAAAGTCCGTAAACGAGGCGCCGTCGAGAGGCCATATTCAACCACCTTTCAAGTCGACGCCGCTGCACAGCGAAAAAGCGACTTCTCGTTGTTGACGCGTGAAAGCCAAAGCAGGCAGAAGAAGATGCCAACGAAGATGGTTCATGGCACTTAATAGCAACTCCCTATCTCAGATCGCTCAGCGTAAGCAAACCTCCCCCCGCCCCCCCCAACCGGTTCCTCCCGTCAACAGGTGGCTGGGCTCTTCCTCGTTGCAGGGGGGGCTATGTAGCTGGGTGGGAGGGGTGTGCATAGGAGGTACCTATGTACGTGGGGCACAGCGCCAGGGTCAGCCTGACCGGGAGGAGCCCTGCTTCTGGTACTGTACAGGAGTGCGTGGACGGGTTTACACTAGTCCATCCATTCTCTCTCAGCGTGGGGCCGATTAAATGCTGTCGCATCCGTTCCCGCACCTTTTGTTGAACAGCGTACCCATTTCCGATTCCGAATCGCAGATGAACAGGACACGTCTTTTGCTCTCTTGTTCCCCTATCTTTCTGTTCCTCCTTTGGCATCGCTTTTTCAAGCCACATCTGTCGTTTCCTGCAGATTGTGCCTTCCCGGCGGGCGACACTCCGTCTGAGCCGGCCATGAAGGAGCTTCACCTATTGACGGCCTCGGCAGCAGACCTCCAGGCCCTCCTTCGCAGTGGACATCTCACGAGCGTTCAGCTTGTCAAAGCATGTCTCAACCAGATCTCAAAGTATGACCGATCCGGCCCGACCCTCCGTGCCATCATTTCTACCCCGGCCGAGGAAGACATCCTCTCAGTCGCAGACCGTTTGGACAAGGAGCGAGCGGCTGGCAAAGTCAGAGGTCCATTGCATGGCATTCCGATTATCGTCAAGGTAGGAGAAAAAGGAGTCTCTCCTGGGCGATACTGTTCCGATGCTAACGTGTTACTTGCAGGATTCTATCAACACCGATCCATCACTTGGCATGCCGACAACCCTTGGCTCATATGGATTCGAGAAATCTCGCCCCAAGAGCAACTCCGTTGTGGTCCAGACGGTGAGAACCTCGGTACATTGTGAACATGTTGTCGGGATACACCATCTGACATGACAGCATGTAGCTCCTGGACAAGGGATTGATAGTTCTGGGGAAAGCAAGCCTAACTGTGAGTTAATCTGCGCCCAAGACATATCTCCTCGCCCCTTCGCCTTATGCTCATGGAGATGGCTTGAGCTAACATTGTGTAGGAACTGGGCAACTTCAAGTAAATCTCACCGTTACCTTTTTGCCACGTTTGGCCACCATCTAACAATTTCAGGGGTGACAACATCACGTCTGCTGGTCAGCGCTCAACGGTCAGACCCAGTCAGCGTACATCGAGGGTGGCGTCAAGCACAGAGAGATGCGGTTGGGCCACACGGTAAGAGTTAAGGTTTGGCTTCAGGTCATGTCTACCGGTATGCTGCTGATATGTCCTTACACAGGCTCCAGGCGGCTCTTCTACAGGCTCGGCTGTCGGAGTTTCCGCCGGTTACAGTCCCATATCTATCGGAACCGAAGCAGACGGGTCTCTCTGCACCCCCGCCTCTCGTGCTGCGTTGTACGGCATGAAGCCAACAGTTGGCTCCACGCCCATGGATGGCATTTTTGTCATCTCGACCGCCTTTGACACCGTCGGGGCCATGGCAAAATCGGTTGACGATCTGGCCACATTGATCGGATATGTCCAAGAAAAGGCTCCCGGTGGCGACGGGGCCAATCGTGACTACCACGCTGTGTTTCAGCAAGATTGGTCGGGTCTGCGGCTGGGGTTTGTCGACCCGGACAAGTGGAGGCTTCCTCCAGGGCTGGTCACGCCTATCGAGGAAGTCAACGAACAGATTGTAAGCATTCTTGTCTTGTGCTGGGACATAACGATATAACAATTTCGCTTACTGTCGATCCAGAAAGCCTCGTACGATGCGGCGATGGAGAAAATTCAAAATCTGGGAGGGGAAGTCATCTACCCTGTTGAGCTGGTGCACCCCAAAGAGAATGGCATTGGGAAAGCCATGGACACGATTTTCGGTACGTGTAATGTTTGTTGGGAGATAGGAAGCGCAGCTAACATCCAAGCAGACTATGAGCCCCGTGGTGTTGTGGCTGCGTATCTCGAAACAAGGGACGATCCAATCATGAAGAGTTTGGAAGACATTGCTCAGTTCAACATTGAACATGCCGATCTGGAATTGCCGGAAGGTATGGCTCACCTTCGGCGCTCCATGGGACATTGCACGTACTTACCAGTCACGCAGATTATCCCAATCAAAACGCCATACTCGACGCGATCAATCACAAAATCACGCCCGCCGAGTACGAGGCAGCCAAGGCAACGCTTCAGAAGGAGGCATTGGAGAACGGCGTGCGGAGGATTATGGAAGAGAACAAGCTAGATGCTATCATCGGACCGACGGACGGACCCTTGGCTAGCATCGCGGCCGCTATTGGTAAGACAACAGCATTCTACCTTTGCAAGAACTGTGCGTTGACACACGCGTCTAGGAGGTCCAGTCGCCACTATGCCAGTGGGTCTCCTGAACCTGCACGGGAGGCCTTTTGGCCTATCTGTACTTACGCTTCCGAAGCACGATGATGTCCTTTTCAACGTCATGAGTACCTGGAAGCGACATTCCCGAAGAGAGCATTGCCTTCGCTTCTACTCAAGCAGGATACCAACCTCTAGATACCTACCTTACCTACCTAGAAGTCGGGTTATCATCCCGCCTCGTACCATACTACAAAATACATGGAATCACCGTCACTATGTTCCTCAAAGTTGGCTTTGTAGAGTCCCTACATCCAATGCATTTTGACTCTCTGCTCTTTTAGTCTGGCACGGAGGGCGAGGTATGTCTTAGTTGCAGAGATGGCTCGTCGAGTGTACATATGGGTGTCTTTGTCCGGGTCTCTCAGGTTCTTCTGTTCTGGCTGCTCCTCGACCACTCGTTGTTGTTGAAACTCGGCAGTTGGAGGCGCACGTGGCAGCACTTCTCTGGATGCGGTAATAGCAAGCAGCTTAGCCATCACCTGGTGAATATTTATATTGTGAGGAAGGAGCTTGGTCGTTCCAGCATTCGCTTTTACACTTAACACACCGTATCTTACTTCTCTATCGGTCTTCTCTAACGTCGTATTTGGCATGCGACATTAAGGCCTGACAGAACGGGGACACCCTTCGATGTTGTGGCTATGATAAATAACAGTTCGTAGGTCTGTAGAAAGCGAGTGACTGTATTGATGTGAAAGTGGGTTGTAAGGTCGAGGAAGTAAGTCTAAACTGCCCCTTTCTGGCTCATATAAGTGTGGGATTGAGTCACGTGCTTACACTAGAGTCTACCTACTCCGTGGGCACGGGCCAATTTTCAGTGGGTGGCGCAGAACTTTCAGCATTGGTTCCCCCAATTCACCGCAGACTTATTAGACACAGCCACTCCCGCTGCCAATTCTGTCCGCCGCTATTTCGAACAAACGAGTCAATAACCCTCAGTCGTACGCGCTTCGCCCAGGCTGCTCGACCTCAACTTTCCTCAGCCGAACTGATTCAATAAATTCGGTGACCCAGAGGGGAACCGCCTTGCAAAGGACAAGTGTCCATAACATATCCCTCCACCACTTCCTGCCATCCTCCGTTGATCACATAAATCCTTCCAACAGGCAGCCCGTTGCACGACCTCCGACAAGTGACGTTCGACATCGCCGTACACCAGCGTATCGGTCCTCGACCGTTGGTGACGGGGACCCCTCAACTCTGCGCGGCTGCGCTTAGCACCGAATTGATCGACTCTGCGAACCATTACCTATGACGGCAGTTGGATCCGGGTGGGAACGATCAGCCCAAGTGTTTCACCGTTGATGGGGGGCTGAGCTGAGCTGACCGGGCGTGGTCATTGGCCGTTTCTGTTTTCTTACTCTGCAGTGCGACATCGTCAGCCTGGAGGTGATGATGGTCGCACTCCAATTACGTCTCACTGAGCGGCGCGGCCATGGAGCAAAAACTTATCATTATGGCCCATGTTGGCCCTGGCCTTGCCGCTGTCGTGCACCAACTCAACGGCCAAATTGCAGTGGCCTCTTCTATATCTGTTGACTACTCGTCTTCTCTTCCTTTCCTCTCCGGCTGTCTCTCTTTTCCCATTTCACCATTTGTTCGGTCTCGCCATGTTCAGTCTGTATTCTCGTTATTGTCTTTTGTGATACCCATCAGCCTGTGTTACCGGCACTGTTTTTGTTGCACCTTATGATACCCACTCGCGTTTGATATCCTTTTTCTCTTCATGATGACCGAGCCGAACATCATCCCGTCACTCGAGGTTGAGCCGCTGGAGGAACAGCTACTTAAAGCAGTGGCGGACGTGCTGGGTCTGGGGCGGGAGAACATCAGTCTACTTGACTCATTCCTAGAATTGGGCGGCGATGGGGAGGCCGCGACGAGGTTACGGAGAGCCTGCATGGATGAGGGTATGGCCTTGACGACAAAGGACATCCTTCGATGCCGGACGCTGGCCGAACTGCAAACGTGCGTCATGCCTTGCTCAAGATCACCTGGTTCTGTCGACCCATACGAACCTATCCCGATCGCGCCTCGCGAGATTCGCAAGACTCAGGGGTCACCGGCTCCAACTGAGGCGAGCAAGTCACGCCCACGCCATTCCAGCAACTCCAGCGTGTCATCGAATAACCAAGCCCGGGCGGAGTTAGAGGAGGTACTGAGCAGACACAGTTTGGTCTCTCAGGTCGTCGTGATGAATCCCAAGGCTGGGCTTCTGGAAGGGAGGACGCTCGCAGTTCTGACATTGACCAGCATCGAGCCAATGCCAAACGATACGGAGGAGATCAGATTGGTGCCATCTACGCAGATGCTTGTCGCAAGTACACAACTGGCCACGCTCCGAAGGGCTGTGGAAGGTTCATTTGGGAAAGCATCCGTTCCAGATACCTGGGTGGTTCTCAGCCAAATGCCACTTACAGAATCTGGCGAGGTGGACAGGCGCCGGATAAGGACTTGGTCACAAAATATCAACGAGGACAGCTATACACGGATCATGCGCCTCGACAGTCAAAATGTGCTACAGGCCCCTTCTACAGACATGGAGAGGTCCGTACAGAGGGTGGTGAGCAAGGTGTTACAACTGCCACAAGATCATGTTGGTGTCAACTTTACCTTCCCCCAGCTGGGGGGCGACGAAATGACGGCAAAGGAGCTGGTCGCGCGCTGCAAGCACGAGTCTATCTACATCACGGCCGACGAAGTATTACGCAATGCGACTTTGACCGATCTCGCTACCGCGGCATCCCAAAGAGGGGGTATAGTTCACCGATGGGACGAAGAAAGGTTAGAGTGGTTTGAACTCTCTCCTATGCAACAACTTTACTTTCGAACCCCGGTGGGCGGCGATGACCAGCGTAGGACACTGAGCAAGGCTGCTTATCGGTTCAACCAGAGCCACCTTCTTCGGCTCACGAAGCCGTGTCTAGTCGAAGACATCCAGGCTGCCGTCGAGGCCATCGTTGGCCACCACCCTATGCTCAGATGCCGCTTTCTGAACCAGGAAGGCAAGTGGTCACAGAGGATCATGCCGGACGTTACCGGATCTTATTCTTTCTCCCACCACACAGTCAGCTCCGACGAAGAGGTAAAATTGGTTGTCGAAAGGTCCCAAGCTGCCATGGATATCCAGAACTGGCCAGTATTTGCGGTCGATTATTTGCAAGCACACGACGGCCAGCAGATGTTATACCTGCTTGCACATCGTCTGGTGGCTGACTTACTCTCTTGGCGGATCATCGTACATGACTTGGACGAACTGTTGGCCAACGGAAGCCTGCTATCGCATCGATCGATGCCCTACCACAAATGGATTGAGCTGCACCAGGTGGCAGCACTAGAGGCAGAGGGAGAAGGATCCTCACTACCAATGGGCTTGATCGACCAGTCCTACTGGGGCTTGAAAGACAAACCCAACGCTTATGAGGATGCCGTCGAGACGAGTTTCTCCATCAGCTCCGAACTCACATCAATCCTCCAAGACACCTGCAACCAAGTCTTTCAGACCGACACCGCCGATATCTACATCGCCTGTTTGATGCTGTCGTTCGCTCAAACATTTGCTGACCGCCCTGTCCCCGTTGTCTGGGTTCACGAGCATGGCCGCGACAGCTTGGTTGAGGAGGCCGACATTTCAGAGACGGTGGGATTGCTCACATCTCTAGCACCTCTTCTGGAAAAAGTTGCTGGCGCGGACAACATTGTCGATGTCTTGCGCAAGATCAAAGACAATCGCCGAATGTCTTCAGCGTCTGGTGCGCTTCAGTTCGCCTCAAAGCTTTACACCTCGAGTGGGAAAGGGGCATCACGACTGGACGATCCTCTTGAAGTTGTATTCAGCTACACCGGATGTATGGAAAATCTGCAGCGAAGTAATGGCATCCTCGAGCAGATCTTTATCCCTGGGCAAACGTTAACATCGCGCACTTCCGACATCGGGCCAACAGTGGGCAGACTTACGATGTTTGAGGTGAATACTGTCGTCGAAGAAGGCAGAGCGAAGGTCAAGTTTGTCTACAACCGGTACTCGAACCACCAAGACCGGATCTCGTCCTGGATCTCGAACTACGAGCATCTGCTCCTCGAAGCCATCGGACGATTACGATATCATGCACATGGGCTTACGCTGTCTGACGTCCCGTACCTGGACATCACCTACGATGGTCTGAAGAAGCTCAGCAAAAACTGCGTTGACGCCTTGAGGCTCTCCTCTGTTCGAGATATCGAGGACATATACCCAGTCACGGCCAACCAGCAGCGCTTACTCGTCGCACAGGCGCAGAGGCCGGATTCCAATATCATACGCACCATCGTGGAGCTTGTTGTGCCAACCGGAGAAGCAATCGACACGTCGAGGCTATGTTTGGCCTGGCAGTTCGTCGCAGCGAGACATGCGGCTCTCAGAACGGTGTTTGCGGAAAGTGTAACCCAAACAGGGTTGTATGATCAGATTGTTCTGCGGAAAGTGTCTCCAGAGATGCTTTTCATCGATGCGGTCCCATCGGATGACCCGATTGACGAGCTCAGCAGTCTGCCGGACATTGACGTTATGGAAGCCAAGCCTCCACACCGGTTGACCATCTGTAGAACGCCTCTTAAGACGTTCCTCAGCCTCGAGATTAGCTCTGTGGTCTGTGATGTAAGTTTCTCCTGCGATCTTACCAGGCGACGGTCTAACTTAGTACAGGCTGCAAGTGTGGACACCCTTCTTCGCGACCTCTGGCATGGCTACTGCACACGGCGGACTATCTCTGCGCCTGTGCACTTCTCCTACCCGGACTATATCCAAATGCTCAAGACGACACGGCAGGGCAGGAGTCTCAAGTACTGGACGGACCTTCTCGCCACTATCCGACCCTGCATGTTTCCTAACCTCACGTCCAGAAGCGTGGACGGGCAAGTGTCGTTCGTCCACACTGAACTAGACGTCGCGTCAAGCGAACTTGCAGCATTCGCCACGAGTCAAAGGGTCACAGAAGAAGCCATCGCTCGCCTCGCGTGGGCTCTAGTTCTCAGAGCTTACACGGGAGATAACGACACCTGCTTCGGGTGCTCCACGTCCGGGAGGGAACGTTTCGTGGACGGTCTCACCGAAGCGGTTGGATCATTCGCCAACACTGTTCCATGTGCGGTTCGCCTTCAACCAAACGAATCCGTTGGCTCAAGCCTTCAGACTGTCGACGAGCAGCTCAAGAACAGCTTGCTCCATCAGTTTGTTTCCATACCGGAGGTCGAGCACGCGATCGGAATCAAGGGTGGGACGCACCTCTTCAACTCTTGGATATCATATACCGGAGAACCACCGGAGCAGGACAGATCGATCACCCAAAGCGACTTGCAGCTCAAACCCGTGGAAAAGCACCATTGCACTTCCTATGACGTTTCATTTCATATTCGGCATCTCAATGGCAGGCTTGTATTAGACGGTGCTTCCCGCCTGTTCCCCGAAAAACAAACAGTGAGCGTCGCAAACGCATTTGGGGCGGCAGTTCGGGCCATCATATCGTATGTGGACAGCTCAGTCGGGGATATCAGCCTCTTCAATGACAGGGACTTCGCTCAAATTGTCGCTTGGGGAAACGACCAGACGACCGACCTGACGCCGCGAGACAAGACAGTGGTCCACGACCTCGTCACCCGTCACGCCTTTCAGAACCCGACGAGCCAAGCAGTTTGTGCTTGGGATGGAGATCTTACTTATCAACAGCTTGTGGGTGCCGCGACGACGTTGGCGCACTACCTCGTGGAAAGCGGTGTTGGGCCCCATGCTGTTGTCCCTGTTGTGCTGGAGAAGAGCCGGCGGGCACCTGTCGCGCTTCTGGCTGTGCTAATGTAAGTGACAATGATAAAATGACCCTGATGTATGACTGACTTGATTAACAGAACGGGTGCCGCTTTCGTGTCCCTTGACGTCGAAGAGCTCGACTCCACCCAAGCGGTATTCGACCAGCTCGACGCCAAAGTGGTCATCACCGCAGGGCAGGCGGCTACTGTGCTAGGCAATCTCTTCGAGAAGGTTATTGTTCTCAACGACAGTCTCTTCCTGCAGATGCCAGAGTACAACGAGTCGCTCCCTTCCATTGCCACGCCGGACGACACCGCCTGCATCATCGTCTCTCCCACATCGACAAACGCCGCCAGGGGGATAGCCTTCAGTCACAGCGCGCTATCGACCGCTTTTCTTACGCAAGGACCGGCATTAAGAATAACTCCCAAGAGCAGAGTTATGCAGGTATCCTCGCTGAACTCGGATATTGCCCTCTCAGAGATCTTCACTACGCTTTCTCATGGGGGTTGCGTCTGTATCCCTTCTTCGATCGAGAGATTGCAGAACTATACCGCAGATGTCCAGCGAATGCGAGTCACGTGGTCTTATATGACGCCTCTGCTCCTGCGGAGATTGGATCCGGTGCAGCTCCCAACGCTGAAGGCTGTTTGCTTTCGAACTCAGAGTCTGGATGAGGATACATACAGTGCCTGGGCTGGGAAAGTGAACGTTGTTCTGGCCTATGGCGCTCCCGATGTTTGCCCTCTGGGTATCTCGTTTCTAAACGTGGTTGGCCCTGGCGACCTGAAGAGTATTGGCCGGCCTCTCGCTGGCAATTTCTGGATCGTCGACCCGGAAGACCACCGGAAGTTGATGCCGGTCGGAGCAGTGGGCGAGCTCATCATTGAAGGGCCAACTCTTGGACACACTTATCCTGGTCTACAGACCGGAGACGAGACGCACCGGGAACTTGAACTCCACGGCGGGAGGAGGACGCAGAACTTCAAGACAGGACACCACCGCGTCCGGTACCTGGAGGATGGTGTACTGCAGTTTGTTCCCAGCAAACGAGACGATATCCAGATCGATGGACATGCGGTCGATTTGACACAGATCGAGATGCACATCCGCCGAACCCTAGGCCATGGTGTCGATGTTATGGTTGAGGCTATCGTCTTTCAGGGCGCTAAAGCCGTCCCCGTTCTGGCCGCATTTGTCGGACTTGGGGAGAGAGTTTTCTATGGCGGTGATGACCTCGCCAACCCGAGTCCAGCGATCATCGAGACGGTTCACATGGTGAAGCAGCTGATCGACAGCGGCTTGAAGAATGTTGTTGCACCACACCTTATCCCGTCGATTATCGTGCCGGTCAGACGCTTGCCCGTCTCCACGTCTTTGAAGGTGAATAAGAGCAGTCTGAAGCAGCTTATCCATGGTCTGTCGCGGGAGCAGCTCGAGTCATTAGCTGCGTCACCAAGTTCGACGACAATGCAGACCATCCGCTTAAAGCCACTGCCGCTTACACAGGTGGAAGAGAGTGTGCGAGGGATTCTTTCGGGAGTGCTGGGTATCGAACCGTCTGCAATCGGATCCACCGATGGGTTCCTCGATGTAGGAGGAGACGAGGTGCTTGCGGCCAAGCTGGTCGTTGCATGCCGTCATGCTGGCATCAATCTCTCAATCGCGGATGTTTTGCGAAACGCCACGCTCACGGAACTCTGTCGATCAATTACCACCACGGATGATTCGACGCTGCCCGAGCCATATTCTCCCGTGGACGTGTTGCAGTCAACTCCCCAGCAGCGAGGTTCGTCAACGGAGGCCTTCATCCAGAAGGTCCTCGCACCGAAGCTGGGCGTCGACCGAAAATCAGTCAAGGAGGTTGCAGATACTTCTGCGATGCAGACCAGGTACATCGAGTCCGGGATGCTTCGTGGGCGTGCCAACATTGACTACTTTACGTTCACCTTCTCGGGGGGTATCGACGGGAACAGGTTGGAGGAAGCATGCCAAATGCTCGGGACCATACATCCTATCCTGCGGACGGCCTTCACACCGCACAACCGCCGGGTCTACCAGGCTGTTCTGAAATCTTTCTCGGTGGCGTTTGAACGACATTCCTGTCCGGCCTGGAAGGTATCGAGTACGACAAAGAAGGTCATCGGCCAGGATCAAACTGCGCCAATCGCGTTCAATAAGCCGATGACGAAGTTCATCTTTGTGGATGGGGGCAAGCAGTCGACACTTATACTGCGGCTGAGCAAAGCCCAGCATGATGATCTGTCGATCGCTCTCCTCGTCAAGGACCTCAAGCGTCTGTACGATAACAACGACAACCCGCCACGGAGGCCTTCCTATTGCGAGTTTGTCAGAAGCATCGCACACAGTAACTCAGATGATGCTCAACAATACTGGCAGAAGATCCTCGAAGGCGGGAAGATGACACAAGTCATCCAGCATGCCAAGCCGTACCGTCTTACGGTTCATGTCAAGACACTGCGCCATAAGATGCTCGTGGGATCGCTGTCAAACCTGGGCATCTCTTTCGAAACAGTATTGAAGTCCGCTTGGGCGATGGTGCTAGCCAGTCTGTCTGCCTCCGCCGACGTTTTGTTTGGAGAGATCATCGACGGGCGCCACGTCCGACTCTCCGACGGACACTCGGTAGCCAGTGTCATGGGGCCTACGATCAACACCATTCCAGTCAGGATACAGTTCCCAGACACTCCCCTCTCGCCCCTCGAGCTGCTACAGTACGTCCACGGCCAGCGCATCGCCGGTATACCGCACGAGAACATGGGCTTCCTCGACATCGTCGAAAGGTGCACACCGTGGCCTTACTGGACGCGCTTCAGTACGGTCGTACAACACCAGCACGAAACGACGACCATCATTCCGGGAGAGCCTAAAGCCTTCCACCTCGGATCAGCGTCCTGTGTCCTCGATGTACTGGAGTCAATGGCTAAGGACGTCTACGACTTCTCTGTGCACTCAATCATGCGCGGCCAAGGCAGAGTCGAGCTCGGACTGACATTTTGTACCGATCGGGTGCCAGAAGAGCTGGCTGAGCATGCCTTGCGCCTGTTGAGCGAGACGGTCAACATGCTTACCAGCGTCAGCATTATGCAACCCGTCGTACCGAGCGCGCACCAGTACCGGGCGATGCAAAAGAGGATTCCCCTGCCGCCAAGACCTCCTTCTTCGGGGGCTGGAAGCACTACTGCCCTGTCACCATCGGAGACAGAGCACTATAACTTCTCGTCCCTCATACCGCCATACCACGCCCGCACAATTCAGACAGCCATCTCCAAAGCATGGGCAACAACTCTCAACCCGAAAAAACTCGGCGTACCAGACGAGCACATCCATCGAGCTGCCTTTTTCGACCTTTGGGGCAGCCTCATCCCGGCGGCCCAGCTAGCCGCCCAGCTCAACCGCGCTTTGCCGAAGCTTGGACTCCCCGGTCTTGACACTTCTGCGCCCATTCTGTCCATGGAAAACATCATCGACCATCCCACAATGCTAATGCAGTTCGAGCTCATTGCGGGAAAGATGCTCGGCAACCAAACCATCCCACAGCATCACACGCCTCTGTCCGCATCCGGCTCAGAAACCACTCTCATCTCCAGCACACGCAGAAAACCGTCCATGTCCGTCTCCTCCTCCGCCGCAAACGTAGCCAAATCCCTCCGCCGCATAGCCAGCACCATCGCCCACTCCACACCAGCGGCGACCACACCCGTCCCGGCAACAGAAGCCAACGCAGTGGTCCCAGTTCTCCCCTCTATCTCCCCCGGATCTCGACCAACAGAAATATCCCCCCTCACCCCAGCGCCTCAACTCCCCCTCCTCCCCCATTTCTCCCCCGTCGCGCCCGACATCTTCACCACCCCCACCCCTACCACAGCAACCACAACCAGCCCACCCCAGCCCCCGCACGTAAGTCCCAACCCAAGCTCAGCAGAAAGCATGACGACCTCCAGCACAGCGAGCAGCAGCAGCACTAGGCACAGTAGCAACGAGGGCCGGGGCCAGGGCGAAGGCGAAGAAGCGGAAGCAGGCGAGAGGGCGGACGTCCTGGGCCCCCTGCGGAGCGAAGTCGCGGGACGGGTGAGGTTGTTGACGCAGGGACTGGGGCTTCAGAGAGGAGGAGGAGAGGTTAAGACCGGCGGCGGGGGGGAGGAGCTGGTTAGTCCGCTTAGTGCTGCTAGTGGGAGGAGTGGGAGGTTTTGGGAGGGGAGGGGGAGGTGATGGGCTGGTGGGAGGAGGGGTCGAAGGGGGAGGAGGATGAGCTTGAAGAAGTATAGTCTTGGGTGCGGGGTGTTTGAGTGGTATCGCTTAGGAGGGGGAGCTGGCCGGCGAGTCGGGACTGTATAGTCAGCGACGGTGTGGAATCTGTGGCTAGAGGATGTACCCGGAATGAGAAAGAAGGGTGGTCTGTGGCTGGGGTAGTTATAGAAGTATGGCTAAGCTTTGACTGCTCCTCGTGACTGAAAGGTCTATAGTATCTACGGAGGTTCGCTCTTGTCCAATATATTCCGTCTGAGATCGAACGCTTTCCTGGTCTCGGGATAGTTAAGTCCCAAAACCCGAGTCATTGCATCTATGCAGGAATCGATCCTTCCCAAAGCCTCCTTAAGCCGTCCACATGCCAGATAAGCTTCAGCAACGTAGTATCCAACTGATAGAGTGAGAGGATGCTCTGGACCCAGCGCAGCTGTCAGTTCCTGCCAGCACGATTCTAAAACAGCCCTTGGCTCATTCACCCGAGCGGTCTGTAACAGGATTTCGCCAAAAAGAAACTCTACCTCTGATCGCATTTGGCCGCGGAGTGAACCAATTCCAGGAGGATCAGTATTATAAAGGAGTCTCGCTGCCATCGCTCGTTCTTCTGCCTCCATGTACAGGCCTTGAGGTAACAAACATGAAAGGAGCATGACTTGTATGAACAAAGCCTAATAGTCAGTCCCCCCAAATGTCAATGTCAGGAGTGTAGTGCAGTCTCCTCACTGCGAGGAGAGCGGCCCAGAGACGCATACAAAAAGCCAAGACATATCGATTTTCCAAGTAAGGTCGTGAAAGTGGTCCGGATGTCTCGTCCAGTATTTCATCCGCCTCAAGTAGCATGTTCAGGGCGATATGGGTATGGCCTTGATACAGCATAACGTATCCGAAATGCGACAGCGAACTCCCCGTGGCCGCGTGGTTGTCTCCATACAGCGCCTGGCAAGCGGCGAGGTGCTTGCGGGCAATGGTCTCCGCTGAGCTGTAGCGACCGAAATAGAGTAGTAGATTGGCTAGATCATGAAGAGTTCCCAGAGTAGGTTCGCTGCCTTCCCCATGTAAGGCCTCGAGACTCGAAAGTTGGCGCCGAAGGCGGACATCATTCAGCTCCAGGGAGGGATGCACTGCGGAGCAAGTTACAGTTGGAATTTGGCCGTCAAAGCGACGAGAAGTAACGGAGGCTGCGATGCTTGACTGGGCCGAAGATGGAGCTCTGTCTTGGAACGTTTGAAACCGCCCGTTGGTCGCCAGAATAGGACTGGAGAGCGATGGGCCAAGCGTGGGCTCTGCAGATAGTCTCGTTGCTGGCGTCCAACATTCGAGTATGCCATCGGCGGGAGTATCTGCAGGTCAATGTTAGCAATGTGGTCCAGGTGGAATTACATCAGGCGGAACGACAGCATACCTGCCCCAGATGCAGGAGAGCAGGCGACATCAGGGGCAATGTCTTCCCGCTTCATGAACCTCGCAACTTTCTCTTCCGGAACAGCCTCGCCCCTCAAGTAGAAGACAAGGTTGCGCTTTTGAGGCTCAGCGACTCTTCTGGCCTGCTGCTTGCGGACAATGGCCTTCATCACAGGCCTTGGGATGTACTTATTGACGTTCCACTTGCTGAGGATTGACCTATATTGTCGTTCGCTACCTCACGGAAGGCGACGCTGTTAGTCAAGTCGAACAATGTTGTATCGTCTTCAGGTACACTCACGTTGCCTCAAACCCGGTCTCCTTGGAAATGATTTGCCTTACTTCCTTCAAGGTATTGTCCTTTAATAGTTCCATTATGCGGTCCTTGACAGGAGCCTAATCGCTCTCTCGTAGAGTTGGTGCCTTAGTTCTAAGCTTCTTTGTTGGGAGTGGTGGAGCTGCGATAGACCCTTCGGACGTCCCGTTTCCCACAGGGACACCGACTCGGCCGGGACTGCTCTTCGGGAGGGGCACATCAGGCACCTGGAAAGCCACATTTCCTGTGTACGAGGGCGATTCGAATCCGGTGGTGTCCGCTCTTCCATTGGGGTGAGCAGCTTCATTTCCAGTATAAGACGGTGATTCGAATCGGGGGGTCTCGGGTCTTTCGTTAACGATAGGATACTCCAAGTCCTCGAATCTGAGACCCAGGTATTCCAATGGAATAGTATTCCACGGGTGTATTGAATCCATAACACTCACACCCTCATCAATCGTCAACGAGAGTTCGCTGGACCAGACAGTATCATGAGAACCCGACAGTGTGACCCACGAGGAAAACGCAGAATACGTACTCGAGTCGTAGATGAACTGGCATTCCGAACCCAGGTATGAAAACGACTGTTGTCTGACAACCTGATAGAAGGAAAGGAAGTCGTAGTCTGTCTGGAAAATCTGATGGGGGGTGGAAAACCTGATATGCGGGGGGGGGGAAATTGTCGTTATTTGGAAAACTTGACGGAGGGGGACGAATCGTCGCTTTTTAGAAACCCTGATGGGGGGGGGGACGAAGGGTCGCTTTTTGGAAACTTGATGGGGGGGGAGACGAAGGGTCGCTTTTTTTTAGGTAGTGGACTGAGGAATAAGGTAGTTAGAAAAACAAAATGACAATCCTGCTGTGGGCGCCTCCAGCAAGGCAGGGGACATGCTGCACGTACCAACAGCAAAAGTACAGTTTTTTCTAAGCTCACAGCAGAATACGCGAGGTATGCACCATTCCGATTGGTTGCCAATTACGAGGCACATTGCTGGAACTGCACTTCTCATCGAGTCCAACAAACAAAAGTCCTATCTCATTCTGATGAGGTGCACCATAATGTGCACATCACCAGTCCACTTGGAGATGGATTCCCGCCAGCAGGCAAGCGACCCTGCGCGCCCTACTATGACGGGATGGGTCGACAAAAGGACAATTCGGCGAACGCTGAGCTGAGACAGGAGAACTCTGGCGCCTTATGTCACTTCCGGCCGCTTATGTTCAGTCGGTCAGGATACTGAGGAAGTCGATATAAAGTGTCGTCTTGCCCGGCGCCGAAGGACGGGAGTTGTCAAGCTCATCGGCAGCAACCTCTGAGGCAGGGATCCGTCTTTCACACTCGCATCTGGAGCCCTTTGCTTGAGTCTCTTGGACCCATTCAGAACCCCCCACAGAGCATATCGCCATGGCTTCGTCGTCCATCTCTTCAACCAGAGCGGAGTGTGGATCTGCCACAGCTGGTCGGCAGGAAAGGTGAGTCAGGCAGTCACTCCAAACAAAGCCAGGAGCCTGGAGAAAGCCCTTCTAACTCAAAAGGTGTAGTGCCGCGGTCATCAACAATAGCAACAGCCGGGTCGACGTCCAGACAGGGACCATGGGAAATCCCCCTCCTCATAGGTGAGTGCTCTCAAGTCTCCATCGACATGCAGTGCATAGGCATGGGCTGACTTGGTCCAGAGACGCAGCAAGGTTTGAGACTAGACTTCTTAGTCTTCCGTCATCTTCAACCACGATGTTGGTCAGGTGGCTTAACGAGACTCGGCCATCTGAGGTGGTAGTGACGGACAAGTTGCAAGCTGGTAGCAGGCCCTGAATAGGACGTGTTAGCTCCAAGTTGTCAAGGTATAACTCGGACTTTACTGATTATCAAGAATCACAGTTTCAGTTTGAATGAGAAATCCGCAGTCGTCGATGCTTGCTACCCAACTCTGCGACGACTGTTTTGTGTGTTGTGTCAAGCCTGCGCGCGTTGTCGAACCCAGTTGCCGTTGACTTAGCTCAAAAGTGTCTGTGAGACGTGACTGGTGTCACAAGAACCCGTAACGTCAGCATAGTACGAACGGTCGGGACGGATATCATGTAGTGTTCTTAGTAAGGACCTACCTGGGGTAGTTCGATGGAAGAAGTTGGAATAAAGTTTCTAGAAGAAGAGTTCGCCCACGGACTGTGGAAATTCGCTTGGGGGCTGTGGAGACAGTGTCCAACTGTTCGGTCCACAGTGCTTAAATATCGCTCCACAGCCGCCGATTGACTTGAAGTATTGTATCAACAACTCCTCCAACCTGAACTGAAATATTTTCATCCGCCCTTGTTACGCATCTCCCATATACCTCATCAAATCAAAACCACCGACTCAACATCCTGCAACGCACCCCCCCGACCATCACTGCTACGCCATGGACAGCCCCTACCGCCCCGAGCTCCTGGCCGCCATCAGCGCCGTCCAGCAAGCCGCCAGGCTGAGCCAATCCCTCATCTCGTCCCGCGACAAGGGCACCATCCAGAAGGACGACCTCAGCCCCGTCACGGTGGGCGACTTCGCCATCCAGGCGCTCCTCACGGCTGCCCTGCACGAGGCATTTCCCGATGACGGCTTCGTCGGCGAGGAGAGCGCCGACGAGTTGCGCACCGATGGCGTGTTGTGCGATCGCGTATGGGATGCGGTGAAAGAGTTCGCCGAGGCTGTGCCAGAGTCGAAGGAGAGGATGTGCGATATGATCGACTGGTGCGGGCTGGGCGTGCCGATGTCGGAGGGGAAAAGGAGGGTTTGGGTGTTTGATCCGATTGACGGGACGAAGACGTTTATGCAGGGGAAGATGTACGCTATCAATGTCGCGTTGTTGGAGGAGGGGAAGCAGGTGCTGAGTGTGGTTGGGTGTCCTGTTCTGGCTGTTGATGCGCGGGCGCCGTTGACGAATGACTTGGTGGATCCGACTGGACGGGGAAGCATCCTGTTTGCTGTCAGGGGATATGGAGCGTATGTTAGGCCTCTGCCTGGTGCACCTGAGGAGGTCAAGGTCCGACGGCTGGAGCAATTTGCTGGCACTCTTGCCACAACCGACTTGAAGCTGGTCACGAGCGTGTATATGGCTGACTCCGGGGTTGATGAGGTGCACCAGGGCGTCGCGACAAAACTGGGAGTTGAGTATCCGGGCTCGGATCTGCTGGCGTGGGTGGTCAGATGGGTATCTCTCGCCCTCGGACTGGCCAACATGACTGTGTGGGTCTACAGGCGCAGGGACCGGCTGGCAAAGATCTGGGACCACGCTGGCGCCATGCTCCTTTTCGAAGAGGTTGGTGGCAAAATCACTGATGTGGACGGCAACGACATCGATCTGAGTGCTGGCAGGAAGATGACGGCGAACTACGGATGGGTTGCGGCGCCGAGGCATCTTCACGGAGCTGTGTTGCAAGCGGTTCAGGACACGTTGAAAGAGCAGGGCAGGGATGACCTCCTGGCCCAGTAGTTGGCTGGAGTTGTGGCGTCTGGCAGGCCTTGTAGAGGGTCGTCCAGGGAAGTTCCGATCAGCTCTGTCAGCTCCTTGCTCCTCGCTCATGCTTCGCGACGATCTTGGCCGCCGCTATCTCCGCAGACATATATGCGCCACCGACAGTCCCCCTTTCCTCGACCGGAGCAGCGTGCTCGCCGGCAAACCACAAGCCCCTCCCTGGTATGCCATCCTGGAAGGCTTGGATGTGCTTGTCCGCCCCTTCGACACCGACCTGCATGTTGCAATAGCTGCCATATCCGGCGAACTCGTCGTACCGCCAGGTACTAGCCAAGTATGCCTTTGGTGTACAGTTCTGGTCCTTGGGGTTATAGCAGGACATGCGGGAATAATACGGCCGGAAGAACTCGTCCAAGGCAGCGTACTGTTTGGCTCTGTCGGGGTTCTCGTGCACGAGGGAGCAGATATGTGCCGATAACTCGCCAAAGGTGTATATCAGGAGTGTCGCATGGGAATTCTCGGACTCTAACGCGCTCAGGTCGTAGGCCTCGAGCGGCCAACTGAATGGGTTCGTATCTTTTGCATATCGCGGCGTCAGCCAGATGACATGGTCTGGGCTCTGGGTCTCTCTTTTCCCTGTGCTTCTCCAGAAGGCTGATGGGAACGTGATATAGACCTGTCGACGCTGTTAGCCTTGGAGTTCACACCATTTTCAACAAATTTCTGGATCTTGCCTTCTCGAGGTGACCGACAGAGATGGAATCAATTGCATCAGTCAAGCCAGGTGCGAGTGGAGGATCGAAGAGATCATTGCCCCGTTTGAGGCAGCCCAGCGGAAGCGTCACGACGACTTCATCAAAGCCTTGTTCTGCACCGCTGTGAGTCAAGACTGTGACCTGGCTTCGCCCAGCAGTTCTCCCTTCTGAGGACCTGATGCCTACCACCTTGGTGCTCAGCTGCAAATCTGCTCTGGCCAACGGAACAGCTGCCACTTCCCTCAGGATGTCCCCCAAACTCGCATTGACAAAGTACTCGTCTCCTGGAGGGTTAGCTGGCGTCACCGCAATGGCTCGAAGATGCTACTCACCTCCTCCGCACACCACCTCGGTCCACACATACTTCAGACTCTGTCTCTGGATCTCGCTACCCGTGTAGTTACCCCATAAGTGGCTGAAATGCACGAGCAGCTCTCGATCGTCATCGGACACATCAAGCCTGGCTATGCGTTCCCGGACATACTGATACAGAGATGCTGAGCTGAGGATCTCATTCGCATGCTGAGTCGCGTACCCGAAGGAGTCCTTGAACAGACTCCAGATAGTCTCCTGGAGTTCTGATGCCTTCTCCGCGTCAACTTCGTCGCCCTTGCTGTCGAACAGCCTCAGGTCGTCGCCCCACAGATGGAGAGGCGTCCCGGTCTTCCTGGCGAGCTTCATGATGCACTGCTCCTCGCCGCTCGAGGTGTAAATCCAATTCGGACCCCTGTATCAGTCAGTATGACTCAGTGTCGGCATTCAATAGCGCCGTCGATGAAGGGCAGGCTTACATGTCCGCCGGGTACCCGAGGTCATTGCTCTGCCAGATCTCGGTTTGCCTTGTCAGCACCCAGAAGGGACAATCACCGGCACTTCTTCCGCCAGCGCTTTGGAGATTGAGACTTGAACTTACCCGACCTCCGATCCTGTCCCGCGCCTCAAGAATAGTCACCTTGAACCCGGCCTCGATGAGCAAGGCTGCGCAGCGCAAGCCAGAAATGCCTGCGCCGATAACGCCGATGTGAGGCGCACTGGATGCCTCCACGAACTGTCCATCTGCCTGCGACGTCATTCTTCGAAATGATTCAGCAGTTGTACGCTTCCGATCTAGTTTTGTTGACTTCAGGCATGGCGCACATGAAGGAATTGGTTCGATGCGGGAGCGTTCCTTGAATATGTGCCAGGGGTTGGTGTCAGTGGGGGAGGCTGTGCTTTCGTGGGGGAGACAGCCCGAAGAGATGCCTTACGCCAACTACAGCACCTAATTTCCCGCTAGGATAGCGGTCCATTCTCCCGAGTCCAGTTGTGGAGGCGGAGCTTCACAGTCTGTTATCATTTCCAACGCGTTCAATACACGTAGTTCTGACGCGGATGCAGTGCACCACCACCCAAGGTCAAGCAAGGCATTGTCACTCGAGTCACCCCAGCGTTTCCGGATTCTGTACATTCCCTTTCTTATCTAATGGTTCAAGGCGACACTCCTCAGCCACTCGATCTTGGATTTTGGAAAATGGCTGGACGCCACGGCGGTTGAGAAGCCTCTCCCGTTTCTAAGATGTCGAGATCAGCCCCTCGACAACCACGAGACGCAGCCTTCACTAGTTTCATGCAGCCTGCACCCGCTTAGTCTCTTCAGACGGAAGGGTGTGCATGAGCATGTAACTGCCTCGCTGATAATTGGCGATGCTCACCAGGCATGCAGACGCCATGTCGGAGAATGAGGGCCCCCAGTGGCTTCGCTTCGCGGTCTGGCATCCATCAATCACTTCACGTGTGCAACACACTGTTCCCCTCCCGAAATGATAGGAACACCGCGTATAATGCCCCCCCGAACCCCTGTACTCAGCCGGAGGAATGAGCAGAACTCCAGAGTTATTATCACACTCTCTCCCCACGGCGAAGGCGGAGATTGTCCCAATTTCTGTTACCTCAACACCGGCACCTCAGAGCTTAACTCGACCACAGCTTCCCCACTCCTCGGTGTCCGCCTATCCCACAGTTGCTACTCAGTGGCAAGCTTGACCTACTCAGTAAGCCAAGATGAGTTTCGGAATTGGCCTAGGCGACATCATCCTGCTCACCAAGTTCGCGACCGAGATCTGCCGGGCGTGCAAGCACTCGGCGGAGGAGTTCCGCACGATCTCCGCCGAGGTCAACAACCTGCGCGTCGTCTTTGAGGACATCGCCGACATCATAGAGCAGGACAAGTCCGCGCTTACCCAGAGACGATCGGAACGGCTCGCGGACCTGATCGCCAACTCGCAGTCCGTCCTGGAGGACCTGCACGGCGAGCTGAAGCACTATTCGTCCCTGAACACCAAGACGCAGAAGAAATACGACATCTTGCGGTTCGGGTTCAAGAACGTAGCTGAGATCCGCATGAGGATCATCAGCACGAATACTTCTCTCAACTCGTTTTACGGTTCGCTGTCGAGGTTAGTACAATTGCAGTCCCGTGACTTGCAACTGTCGTGTTAGTCCAGCTCGCTGACCACATGCAGCCACTCCCACACCTTCATCCGCAAGGTCCTCCTGAAGTACGCGAAAGAAGTGAACATGGATCTGCACGAGGGCTCCATCCTCTCCACCCACACGACCGACAGCCTCACCACCGCCTCAGGCTGGAAGCAGATCTGCCAAGAACTCCGCGACCTAGGTATCAGCCCCTCCGCCCTGCAGGAGAACCGCGAGTTCATCAAGCGGACCTTGTCGGTCGCCATCGAGAACGGCATCATCTCCGACGGCGACGGAGACGAAGCCGACCTCGGCCCGCTGACGGAAGAAGACCGCCTCCGCCGCGAGTCGACCGCCACCTTAGTGGACGACGAGTACGTCCAGCGCCAGGGCCGGCTCCTGAAGTCCAAGTCCTTTAAATCTATTGCCAACCCCGACCTCCGCGAGCTGAGCAAGATAACCGACCACGTTGAGGGCAAGAAATACTCCCGCGGCGTGGGCAAGGTGCTGCGCATCCTCGGCCTCGCGTCGGACGAGAGGCTCATCGAGGCGGCGGACGAGAACGACATGCGCGCCGTCCGGCAGCTGATCGCGCAGGGCGCCAACGTCAACGTCACCGAAAAGTGGCTCTGGACGCCGCTGCACATGGCCTGTTACGGCGGGTACGAGGATATTGTGCGGTTGCTCATCGCGCACGGCGCCGAGTTGGACTCGAGGACCGTGGACGGCGAGACGCCGCTCAAGCTGGCGGAGAGGAGCGGGCATTTCAAGGTCGTGCAGGTTATTGAGGAGGAGGTGGAGAGTAGGAGGGTTAGGGAGTTAGAGGAGGAGGGGGAGCTGGAGCTGGAGGCAAGGATGGAGGTTTTGGAGGTTAAGGGGGAGGAGGAGACGGAGACGGAGACGGAGGAGGGGTTTAAGGGGTTTGAGGGGGTGGAGGGGAAGAGTCTTTGGCGGACGGATACGCTTGTTGCGAAGGTTGAGGAGATTGAGGTTGCTCCCGAGGTGGTTGCGAAGTGATACCCTTTTTTGGTGTTGTTTGTCTCTTTTGTCGTCTCGGCGGTTGGGCTCGGAGTTAGGAGTTGCTTTCCTGTGTTGGCTTTGGCGTCCTTCTTTGGTGGATATCCTGTTAGCGCTCGGAGCCATGTAAAACACATGCAGTGAGTGACCGGGCACGACAACCGTAACACATTTAGACTACGCCTTCTTCTCGAGAGCCTTAATTCAACGACTTTTCTGTTCCCAATGGCAATAAGACCGAAGTGTACAAGTTAAGCTTACCTTCAATATTTTTCAGAAATTGAGTAATCTGCAGAACTTGGCTATGCTTTGCCAAACGGGTGACGATGACGAACAACCACATTTCTGAGCTCGGCCTTTCGCGGCCACTCGGAACACCCGAGGGCCGCCAGGATCGAAAGATGTCTCTTGCAACAGCCACTTAAACAGGGCCTTATAGAGCACATTCTCCACTCGCATCAGATAACTTTAGCCCGTCACGCCCGTGTTGGCGCTGACCGACTCTCTCTTCTACCCCAACGTCACACTTCACGGAGCCAATTCCGCGTTCTCCAATTGCCATTATAAACTCCTTATACAACCCCAGCCCCTTTCTTGGCTCTTTCTTGGGTTTCCTACAAGGGACGTCAACACGACTCTGACAAAAGCAAAACGTGATACCCTGCCCGTCGGAATGGACGACGACGCAACCCTCGTCCCATCGCCCACACTGCACCCAGGCACAACAGCAGCACCATCGTCAGTCCGCAGCACCGGCAGCGCCGGTAGCGCCGGCATAATACATGTAAACCGCCAACGTCTCGCCCCCCACAGAAAGGTAGAGCGGTCGTGCATCCTCTGCCACCGACGGAAAATAAAATGCGACAAGAAACACCCTTGCTCGACGTGCACCAAGACGGGCGTGCTGTGCTGTTACCCTGCCTCGGAGCAGCCAACCGCCCGCCGGCCGCGGAAGACGACCATCGCCGACGTTGCGGAGAGGCTGGTGAGGTTGGAGAGGACGTTGGTTGCCATCTCGACGACGACGTCCGGGGAGGGGGGGAGTAGTGGTGCTGATGCTGATGCTGCTGAGGAGACGCCTTGGGAGGGTGGTGGTGGTAGGGGGGTTGGGGGTGAGGGGAGGAAGGAAGGGGGTGGTGGGGAAGGGGAGAGCCCGTCGGTGCTGGAGGAGTTCTTGTTGCAGAATGGGGATAGTAGTCGGTATATGAACGAGATTTTGATTTCGAGGGTGTTGGAGGAGGTGAGAATGTCTCCAATTCACAGGTCTGATAGGGAGTTGCTGACCAGTCCGATAGGAAGATGAACTGCGCTCGGTACTAGGCGCACAGGAGACGGTCAAACCCGACCTCTTGCACGAAACAGACGGAGACAGATTCCAACCATTGGACCTCGGCGGCTTGTTATCAGGGTACAGCCCGCCGTGCGTCAACTCCCTGGACATGCACCCGTCGAAGTGGCAGGCGATGCAGCTGTGGCAGGTTTTCGTCAGCTACGTGGACATGATGAACAAGGTGTTGCACATTCCGACCACGGAGATTGTTGTCTTCAAGGCTATAGATGACCCTTCGTCCGCGCCGGCGGATGTGAACTGTCTGCTGTTTTCGGTGTACTTCTCTGCCGTTACTGCCATGGAGGACGATGCTGTCGTCGCGTTGCTGGGGCAAAGCAAACGCAGGGCTCTGAGCAACTTTAGACGCGGCCTGGAGGTGTCGCTCGTGCAAGCTGACTTCCTCGAGGCGCCGACGCTCACATCACTGCAATCCATGGGCATCTTCCTGGTAAGCCTCTTCTTGTCTACCCACGTCGCCTTTGACACGCATTAATACCTGTCAGCAAACAATCCGCGCCCACAACACAGGCCGCTCGGTCTGGGTCCTCTGCGGCCTCGTTATCCGCGCCGCCCAGTCCATGGGCCTGCACCGCGACGGCAAGGGCCTCGGCCTCCCCGTCTTCGAGACCGAGCTGCGCCGGAGGCTCTGGTGGTGTATCAACGCCAACGACGGGCGCGTGGCCGAGGACCACAGCATCACGGTCAACACCCACGACCCGAGCACCAACATCGAGTTCGCCTCCAACGTCGACGACAGCCAGCTCTACCCGGGCATGACCGAGTTCCCCAAGACACGAGGCAAGTGGTCCGAGATGTCCCTCCCGCTCGTCATGAAGGAGCACTGCCTCGCGCGGCGCAAGCTGTACCAGGCCGCGCCCCCGCTTTCGGCTACCTTACCGCCCGAGAGCGTGCGGCGGGAGATTGTGGACGGTGTCATCAGGCACTGCGAGGAGACGTACTTCCGGTACTGCAACCCCGTCGTCCCCGCGCAGCGGGCGGCGATGCTCATCGGCCGCGCCGTGCTGGCGAAACTGGACTTCGTCAGCAGGCTGCAGTGGCTGAGCATGGCGAACCAGAACACCACGCGGGGACTGCTGGCGACGGACGAGACGCTGGACGAGGCGTGCGGGATACTGGAGTACGGCACGCAGCTGGTGACGGACGAGCTGCTGCGGAACTACCGCTGGATCAGCGACGTGTACCCGCAGTACCACGTGCTGCTGTACGTGCTGTGGCGGCTGTGCGTGCGGCCGACGGGGAGGCACGTGGAGAGGGCGTGGGAGGCGGTGGAGATATCGTTTAGGATCGAGTTTGGAAGGATCGGGTTCGAGAACTCGCCGCCGGGGAGTAAGTGGACTGTGTTGAAGGCTTTTCGGGAGAAGGCCGCAAAGATAAGAGATATGGTGGCTGAGGGGAAAGGGCCGGTCAATGGTGCATCGGAAGGGCAGCAGGGTGGCCAGACGGACGTGGTCAGGGATGCTGTGGTGGTTACTGATGAGATTGGGAACGGGTTTGCTTGGAACTTGCAGGATGCGGACTTGCCGGATTGGAATGACCTTGTGGAGGACTTTAAGCTTGATGGGTATGACATTCAGATTTAGCATAGAGTCGGCTTTAGAAAAGGGGTTTTAGATAGCGGCGCTTGTACATTGATACCAATCTCCTTTCGCCGAACTTCATAGCCACCGCACACCCTACTTTCTGTCGTAGTTTTTGTTGCAAAAAGGTCACTGGGCAGAGCCTCGGGGCGCCCGGTTACTGAACCATGGGTGTTCATACCCCAAAGGTTCACTCCGTATCACTGCTCTGCGGTTTCGCATACGCGAGAGCATCGAACCCACAACACAAGCGTCTGCCGGTGATAAACATCTACGTAGCAAGATGATAGCCGATCAGTCTGATCACTGAGCCGAAATTGGGTGACGACGTTTGCCCGTACTAGTTCAAAGTTAAGGTACCTTATCTAGCGCTGCGCTTCCGCTCACCTGTGCGTCACCTGGGTTGACTACCGCTGTCAGGGATACTGCTGACACTCCCGAATCTTACTTTCTATTACCATCTATGTGACCCGCCTACATATGCAAATCTGGAGACATGGAGACCGCCCATCTATCCAAAATACTTCAACTCCAGAAAAACAGAGGGGAATATTGATACATGTACATGCACGCCAGCACAAACAACCGCCAACTACTCGACAACCTCTTCGTACCTCCTTTTCTTTTAGTCTCTCCACGTCCATTAGAACGCCTTCCTCAACCGCAACCCAGTGAAATGCAGCCTGCACACCCCCAGTATCAAACTACCCCCAATCAGCATCACCCCCGAAAACGCTTTCAGCCCCGTCCAACCACTGGCCGTATTCTCCAAAATCTGGCCCGCGATAGGGTTCGTGACCAATCCCGGGATCGAGCAGGTGAGGAACACGACGCCGCTGCGGTACCCGATCTCCTGGAGCGGGGAAATCTGCGCCACGAGGGCACCGATGAGGGACACGTAGGCGCCCGAGAAGAAGCCATAGATCACGGCGTAGGCGATGATGGAGCCGTCGCTGTGCGCGGGGATCCAGAGGGCGAGTGTAAAAATGCCGGCTGTGCAGGTCGCTGTTGTGAAGATGTTGTATTTGCCTATCTTGTCTGCCATGGCGCCGGCTGCGAGGCGGCCGAAGAGGCTGCGGGGGTGATTAGTTGAGGGACAACGTTAGGGGAATTTGTGGGGAGAATGGGGAGTAAGCGACTAACCTTCCAGCGTTGAGGATGGCGATGAGGTACTGAGCCAGTTGCGGCTTCATGCCTGCTTGTAGGCCTTGGATCTGGAGGTAATCGATAGGGATGAACAAGCCCAGCGTCAAAAAAAACAGCCCGACCAGCAAGATCTGGAAACCCCTCTCCTTAAACGGCTTGGCCATGGCCTCCCTCGACAGAGCCGTCCGCCTCGGCGGGGTGCGCGAGGTAACCGTCAGATTGGCGATGATCAGCAGGCCCAAGATCATGAACGCCCCGGACCGCATGGCCCAGCCGTAGCCGACTTGCCGGATGAGGCGGGTGATCATGATGGGGAAGATGATCCCGCCCAGGCTCGAGCCCGTGGACATGATGCCGTATGCGGCGCCGCGCTTCTCGTTGAACCAGGACGGGATGGTGTTGATGCCCGGCTGGAAGATGCAGGCCACGCCGATGGCGGAGCACACGCCCTGCGAGAGGAGGAGCTGGTAATACGTCTTGGAGATGGAGGCCATCATGAGGCCGAAGACGTGCAGGAACGTCCCGAGTAGGAGGAGGGGCCGGGGCCCGAAGTTGTCGTATATTTTGCCGACTATGGGGCCCTGATATTTACTGTTAGTTTGCCGTCGTTTGTTATGGTGAGGATGGGAAAGGGAGCTCACCATGGCCATCATGAAGAAGATTTGCAAACTGGGGATCCAAGCTATGGTACTGGCGTCGTATTGATGGAGCGGACCGGTCTGGTAGTACTCTTGGAACGCGCCGATGGAGTTCAACCAGCCGAAACTGCAGAAGGATGTACACCACGCCCCGAGGACGCAAAGCCACGCCCAAGTGCCGCCATCTGGAGCGTCGTTGACCCATTGCGGAGGACCACCCGCAGCTGGCTGTGTCTCTTTCTCCCCTGGCGCTGTAAAGGTGCCGATCGTATCCTCGGCAGCCGTGTCTTCCGAGTCGGAGGGGACGTTGTGCTTGATGCCCTCCTCGATGTCTCGAGCTGTGGGCGAGTTGGATCGCGACATGGTCAAAAAGTTATCAACGAGACACCAGTGCTAGATATGACGAAACAGGAACAAGCTGGTGTAAGTCAGGGTTACCTTACTCAGCGTATAAGTCCGATGTTAAACAGACGTCAGACAAGGTGCGGCTACAGAGCGGATATATATGGATGTAGTAACTTGGCTTTCTCGGTGACGGTCCGCGCATCAGGATACGCGCCGCAACACACAAGATTTTTGCAAAGACATCCATCTCGGACGCAGAGCTCGGACGCCGAGATTGCAAATCAGCCTAGACTAGTAGCACGTCAAAGAAGGGTCCGACGAGACACCTTGATGGTATGTAACCCCTTGATTATCTTCTTGTGACTCTAACACAGGCCGGCTGCCCATGGGAGACCATCTCGGCGGCGGTCGATGTTCAGCGGCCGAGGGCCGCAATCAAGGCCACACCCCGCCGCACCCGCTCCCCCCTATTCAGCCCTCCACATTTTCTGGAGAGCGCCGAGCTGCCACTGGAAGCTTGTCGTGGAACGGTTCAAAGCTTGTTTCTGATGACGCAACGAAATGTTTAGAAAACAAATGAGACCGCTCTGTGTCACGGGTCACGGCAGATGTGCCGGCCGTGGTGCTGGGGCCGGGCTGTTGTTGGCTGTCAAAGATGGATTTGTGTCAGCACTTCGCTTGATAATCCAGTGTTTTCGTTAAGTGATACCAATCCCCTGGCTCCGGATTCCGGTGTTGATCTTGATTAGTTTCTGATGGTGAAGCTCGATATAGATCTACATCTTCGCATTTCGTCGCATTCCTGTAAAAGTCCAGAGGAGGTGTGTAACACAACTTGTCTCCTAAAGAGGAAACAATGACGAAGAGCCGTTCGGACATTGAAGGTGGGAAAGCGCCGTCAAAAAGTGACTCCATAATTCTGTCAACGACAGCGGGTATTGGTGGCACGTGATCTCGTGATCCGCCTTCGACCGAAAGGGGAAATGCGCGTTTGGCGAATCGGCATTATATCTCTCCGCACTTACTTTGGGTTCAACCGTCCACCCAACCAACCCAACGAGACCACTCGACACATCCAAGTGTCATGCCGTAGTGAAAAACGTCTCTTTGATAACTCCATGGGCAGGCAGTCCCAAACTGACTGACGATGGGTTCGCAACCTCCCCCTGATGCCCTTCCCTCAGGGCCGCAGCCACCAGCCTTCACCATGGACCAGTGCTACATGACACCATACGGCCTCATCGGCATCCTCAGCGATGCCCTCAGTCTCTACATCGCCATATGCATAGCAATGTCCCGCACGCCCCTCTACCCGAAGCGTAAGATCCGCCATCGAAAAGCATGCCACTGCCTGGCCGTCTTCGTCTTGGCCTCGTACTGGTCGCTGTGGCGGGAGAATGTCGTCCAATGTCTCCATTACTGGCAACTGCTGCTTATCTCCTATGGGAACGGAACGATTGGTATCGCATTTGGGATGTTTGTATGGGCTATGTTCTTCGCGGACTATCAGGGCGATGCACCGTTGGAATCCACGGCACGACAAATCTCTGGCGAGACAACGCCGCTTCTCGACGACCGCGGCACTCCTGCGTGTGCTGTCACGACAGATGCACCTGGAGAACCGACCGGGACCATGAAAGAGTCGGTGACTAAGGATAATCTCCACCTTACGATGTCCAGACTTCTTTCGGCGATGAGGAGACAAGCACGCACTCAAGCAACGGAGCAGCCGGTGGACGACCCCGGCCGCGAGGCAACGGAAACGGCGGCGGATGATACCGAAGCACAAACTACGGTCGAAGCGAGGGAGAAGTCTCAAGCTCGAGTGAACCTCGCCATGTGGGTGCTGCTGGGGTGTTGTGTCATCTGCGCTCTCGTCGGCACCATCGCCTTGGCCGTCGAGGACGTCCAGAAAGGCAGCACCGGGGTGGCCTTCGTCAGCGGCTTCTTCACTCTAGTGTTACTCGGAATAGCGGTGCTTTTCTTGCTCACATTTCGGCCGACCATCACGCCGGTGGAGGATAGGTACTATGTGTGGGTGTTTCTCCTGATCCTCGGCGCGGCCGCGACCATTGTCTACTCCGACTTGGTCCTCGGGTACGCCCTCGGGAGTGTCGCGGGGGTGCCGCATCCGCGTGTGCCTCCCGAGGAGCTGACCCGGTACTGGTTTTACTTTGCGGCGTTGAAGATACACTTGTTTGCTTTCTAGCAGGGAATTAAATGGTGTACTTCCATGTATTCAGCCATATATTGTTCCGCACGGTCTATATTATGCCATCTACGTCCTAGGGAAGATTCAGCAGATCGTCAACCCGGACCGGCAGCCCCGTCGCGATGGACTTGTTCGCCGCAATACCGGTCAAGATAGACAGCGCACCGTCGTACTGCGACGCGGCACGGTTATATTTGTCCTGGACCGGCGTCCCAAAGATATCGTTCAGCAACACCGGGTCGCCGCCACCATGTCCTCCCGCACCCTCCTCGATATCAACTTCAATCGGCTTTTCGAACAACGGACGGAGCAGTATCTTCTTCGACTCAAGCGACCCTTCCATCCCTTGCTCGCCGCCCGAGTTGACATACGAATTCTCCACAATCTCGACCTCCAACCGCCCCTTCGTACCGTTAAAGTTCACCCTGAACCCCTCCCACGGCGCATAAGCAGTCAAGCTGTACGTCATCACCGCGCCGGAGCGGTACCGCACCATGACATTCATCGTGTCCTCGATGCTAATCCCGTCGCCAAACACGCTCTGGTCGCGGAAATACGCATCCTCCTTCTCGGCATCGAGATACATCGCCTTGAGCGCCTCGTGCTCCTCGAGATGCAGCGCAAAGGGATCCTTCTTGGCCACCTCGCTCCCGTGCGCGCGGCTGTAAAACTCGGTCACCCCTCTCTTCTCCGCATTCTCCTTCCCATAAAACTTCAGGTCCCCCATCGCCATCACCGTCTCGGGCCTGCTCCGCAGCCAGAAGTTGACGAGGTCGAAGTGGTGCGTCGACTTGTGCACCAGCAAGCCGCCGCTGTTGTTCTTGTTCCGGTGCCAGCGGCGGAAGTAGTCCGCCCCGTGGCTCGTGTTGAGCATCCACTCGAAGTGCACGGAAGTAACGGTCCCGATAGCGCCCGAGGAGATGAGGTCGTACACCTTCGTGTTGTGCGGCGCGTACCGGTAGTTGAACGTCACGCGCACGTTCTTGCCCGTGCGCTCGACGGCGTCGAAGATCTCGCGGCAGCGCGGGACGTCGACGGTCATGGGCTTTTCGGAGACGACGTTGCAGCCCAGCTCCATGGCGCGCACGATGTAGGTGTTGTGCGTGCGGTCGATGGTGGTGACGATGACCTCGTCGGGCTTCGTGTCGGCAATCATCTTGTCGAAGTCGGCGGCCTTGTAGGTGGGCACGCCCGTCGGGTGGCCGAGGGCGCGGATCTTGGAGTTGGCGTAGTCCATGCGCGTCTGGTTGGTGTCGCAGAAGGCTACCAGGGTGGAGGTGGAGGCGAAGTCTTTGACTATGGCGGTGTAGAAGAAGCTTGACCGGCCGCCGGTGCCTACTATGGCGTACTTTTTGGGCGCCATTGTGAAGGGGATGGGTGTCTGGGCCGTGGTGATTGTTGAGGTTGTTGGGATGGTATTGTTCCTGGTATGCGTGTGGTCTGTTGGCGAGGTCGAGGGGCTCGGGGACTGTGCTCTGCCTGATATGCTGCCTCTGCCTCGATGTCAAGAAGCCTAGGAACGGTGTTCTACCCGATATCTGCTTTGATTCAGGCCGTGAGTCCGAGATATCAGCTCGGAAACAGAAGTGGTCGACGACGGAAGAATTATGAGGTGCTCAAGCCTCGTCTTAGTGCTGATGTCGGTTGCCAAGGTGCTGTCGTGCTTGATAAGTACAGCCAAGCCTCACCAAGCTGTCAACGTCGGAGGGTTTGGTGTTCTGATAGCTTTCTTGACAGGAAGCTTGTTTTCTTAAAGGATTCGGGGGCATTTATACCGACCTCACGAACTCGGCCGAGAATGAGGAGAAGGGGGTTGGGGTAGGGGGAAGATCGCCCTCCACTTCAATGGCCGGGTAAAATGGGACGTATGCACGACTGGTCGTCTAATCCGGCAGTCCGAGATATGTCAGACTCTAAAGACACGAACAACCAATGAACACAGGCGGCATCATGAAGTGGTTGGCTGTTGGTTTTGCAAGAGCCGCTTCCCCATGTTTGACTACTGCCAAAGTCATCCAGCTAATGGTGTTAGTCGAATCCTGCCTCCCCCGCTTCCCCAGATTATGACCCTTGGGTAGAGGATGACAGGCCGTGATGGATGCACGTTGGCATGCTTGCTGCTGCCAAGTTGCAGGATCGGCACATATAAGGTTTGCAATTCTTCCATCAATCAAGAGTCAATCTGGATGATGGCCTCCCGAGCTGCCGGTTAATGTGACCTTGCGCTGCCCTGCTTGTTGCAATCACGAGCTCGCCAGCCTCTCGCAGGCCAAAGCGAAGAGCTGTCCGTGCCATGCTCTGGCGAGGAGCGAGTCTCTGGTGCTGATCCTTGGTTGGATAGGTGGTATCTTAGTGATCCCCCGCCCCAGGCGTTTGGGTCGGGCTTTAACCTGGCTCACGGGGTGATGGGTATGTTGACAGCTCGGTTGATATAAGGGATGCTGCAGACGGCTCAGGTCGATCTGTTGACGGATGTTTGGATCCAAGTCTCGTCACTGATATCTTTCCGTGGCAGACCCAGACCCGAAAACACCTCAGCTTATCTGTAGTCTAATACCTTACCCGGATATAGTCAGCCATCATGGCGACCGACAAGAAGGCCGACCCGGACATGGACGTCATCGCCCCGGCGCCGTCCAACAACGACACCCTCCCCGTCCAGCCCCGGAAGCGCGACAAGGCCGGCGGCTTCCTCGCGAACGTGAGCGAGGACGTGACCTCCTTCACCTACGAGGAGGAGAAGGCCGTCCTCCGCAAGATCGACATGCGCGTCCTGCCCATCATCCTGCTCGCCTACTTCTTCCAGCAGCTCGACAAGTCGTCGCTGTCGTACGTCTCCATCTTCGGCCTCAGCGAGGACGCCCACCTGCACGGGCAGCAGTACTCGTGGCTCGGCTCGGTGCTGTACCTCGCCCAGCTTGTCATGCAGCCGCTCGCCGCGTTCCTGCTGGTGAAGCTGCCGACGGGCAAGATCATCGCCGCGGCCATCTTCCTCTGGGGGACGAGTCTCACGTTGATGTCGGCTTGCACCAACTTCCCCAGTCTCCTTGGGCTGCGGTATTGTCTCGGCACCTTTGAGGCCATGATTGCGCCGTCCTGTGTCGCTGTCACGCAGATGTGGTGGCGGCGATCTGAGCAGACGTTCCGTAACTCTCTGTGGAACGGCATGAATGGTGTGACTGCCATTGTCGGGAGTCTTGTCACATATGGATTGGGCAGCATCCATACCACCGCCCTCTTCAAGTACCAGGTATGCATGTTCTAGTACCTATACCAGCAATCAGGTATGGTATACTATTATTATTACTTATACGCCGATGTGCCCGGAGGGCATTCGGTACCTCTACCTGTCTATTTACATAGGAAACCTTACCGAAGTTGGACTAAAACCTACGTACAACGCTCTGGCCGCAATCTGGGGCGACTGCCCGTTCTCGGCCTTGCTATACTGGGGTCTCACCACCGCCAGCTTAGTGATCCCATGGCCAACCCCCAATCACCATCCACCCCTGTACACCCGGCGCTCCTACCCCGCCGCCCCCTCCTGGGCCATCTCGTCCTCCCTCGCGATCTCTTCTGCGAGCCTGAACTCCGGGAACCTCCGGAGGCTGAGGAGCCACTTGACGACGGCCCCTGCCGTGGCCGGGCCCGCCGTTAGCGCCGCGGGTATGGTATACTGACAACGGCCAGATCATCTTCATGTTCTGCGGCCTCCTCACAGTCGTCTACAGCGTCTACGTCTTCTTCATGATGCCCGACTCGCCAATGGAGGCCAAGTTCCTCAACGAGCATGAGAAAGTCATCGCCGTCGAACGCCTGCGCGCCAACCAGATGGGCGTCATCTCCCGAGAGTGGCGGTGGGACCACGTCTGGGAGACATTCACCGACCCCAAGACGTACATGTGGTTCTTCCTGATCCTCTCCATCTCGTACGTCTCCTCTCCTTTACCACATCGTCATCTCCGCGGGTCATTAACGGCTCCCACAGGATTCCCAGCGGCGGCATCAGCACCTTCGGCAACCTAGTAGTCAAGTCCTTCGGCTACACCGCCTTCGAGGCCATCCTGTTCAACATCCCCTTCGGCGTCATCCAGATCCTCGCCATCGTCGGCGGGGGCTGGATAGCGACCAAGATCAAGAGCAAGGGCTGGACTATCGTCGGCTTCACGATCCCGCCTATTATTGGGACAATCATGATGTTGACTGTCAGCCGGGAGAAGAAAGGGGTTCTTCTGTTCGGTTACTACCTGGTATGTCCTATCAACCGGTTGTAAGAACATGAGCCTAGCAGTGCTGACATGTGTGACACCCCAGGTCTCGACGTTCGCCACTATTACTCCTCTCATCTACACCTGGCAAGCGCAAAACACGTGAGTCCTAACCGACGCTTGAACACCGCAATGTTGGTATGTGCTGACAAAGCTTGCAGTGCCGGAGATACGAAGAGGAAGTGCACCTCCGGAGTCGTCTTCGTCGGCATGTGCACCGGCAACGTCGTAGGACCACAAGTACGTCCCATCCCCATCAGCCGTCATTCTGGCAATATCTGACTCCAGCGTAGCTTTACGCGCCAAAACAAGCACCCAAGTACCACCCGGGTCTGCTCTCCAACCTCGTCTTATTCGTAGTAGTCGCCATCTTCGCAATGTATGCCAAAGTCTCTCTTCCCCATCCTACATCCCGCCCACGATGTCCTCCGCTACGCGCTTTCCCTCCCCCTCCGTCTCCCGTCGGCACACTAACTAACACCTTTCCCACAGCCTCTGCATGCTCTACCTCTTCTACCTGAACAAAGCCCACGGCCGCCAGCGAGAGAGCCTCGGCAAGTCGGCCATCCTCGTCGACGAGTCCATGATGGACAAACGCGACGTCCGCAGCGGGAAAGCCGTGGCGATGGAGCTCGAGGAGGCCGGGCAGAACAACGCGAACGGCAGGGTCCTGGCCGAGGACAAGGGGTTCGACGATACCACGGATCTGAAGAATGAGGATTTTATCTATGTTTACTGAGCTCACCTCAGGATTGGGCGGCGTTGTGGGATTGTTGATCTTGTCGTTGGCGTGGGAGTGGCCGCGCCGGGATGGTATGGCACTAGATGTAACCTACCTTATCTTAGTCGGTGACACGAGCGGATGAGATGATCTCTCAGGATTAACGAATGAACGAACGACAAGTGAGACATGCCTCAGGAATTCAGGAATTGAATGACGTGTGAGACATGCCAGTCAGTGTTACAACTTACGACCCGGAGGGCACTGACGGCCTTACTAAGGCCTGCTGCGTTGATAAAGTTGTATTACATGGCTCTGTAAGCGCTGAACGACATCGCAAATTAAGGGGGACATCGTGCAAAAGCCTTCGAGGTTCTAGTAGGCCAGATCGTATATCGACCCCAGCTGATTCGAGTCTGACTGCGCGGCAGAAATTTGACAGCCCACAATCAGGCTTAAGCGATCTCGTCACACAGACATAAGCCTTCGGGCCGGGCCGAAGAGCAGCAGTATAAAGCTCAGCTCCCGTCAGAGGAAAGAACAGCGTTAGAACACCAAGGTGAACAAAAGTTACGCGTTATCATGAGTCTCTTGCAGAAGCTCCTCGCCCTCTCGGCCTTGGCTACCGGGTCATATGCAGCATGCATATCCTCCGGCTCGGCCAGCACAATCAACACCGCTTTACACTCCGGCGGCCAGGGAGCCGTCGTGCAGCTGTGCCCCAACTCCGTGTTCACCATATCCGAGACCATCGAGTTCACGGCCGCAAACCAGGAGCTGTCGACTCAAGGATACCCAACGGACAACAGCCGGGCGAAGATCATCATTGCTCCTGTTAGCAACATCACGAGCGCTGTATGGGGACGTTGGACTCCTGGAGTCAAGGTTCTCAACTTGCAGGTAGACGGGAACAGGCCTAATGCCGGAGTGCTGGGAGGTGATGCCCTGGTTGAGATGGGCGGCGGTGTCGCCGGCCAGGTCGTCAGTAACAACGTGATCACTAACACGAGGAGCTGGAGTTGTCTGCACTACATCGGCAGTGGCCAGGACAACAACCCGTGCCGCGAGGGTACCGTCACCGGCAACACAATCGGACCCTGTGGCCAAGAAGGGACGGATGCAGCTGGCAATGGTCTTTGGGCAGACGGCATCAGCTTCGAGTGCGTGAACAGCGTGGTGTCGTCCAATAATGTTAGTCTTTCCCCGACACAGTTCGACCACAGCAACTGACATAGCCACAGATCATCGGCCCAACAGACGGCGGCATCGTCATCTTCGGCTCCCCCGGATCACACTTCACGGACAACACCATCACCTCATCCGCTACGCAGCTCGGGTTCGGCGCGATCAACATGGTCGACCCGTCCTACGGCGGGAATTACTCGAACGTCGTGGTGTCGCGGAATACCATCATCGGGCAGGGCAACGGGCTCTTCAACCTCGGTATCGCCATCGGCAGCCAGGTGTGGTCTTTCCAGAGCCCGGGGACTTTCTTCGGCCCCGCGACTGTGACGGATAACAAGTTCGTCGGGAACGTCGGGTTCTCCATCGTTATCAATGGCTGGAGGGACGGACTTACCGTGACGGGCAACGATGTCTCGCGCGTGACGAGGCCGTCGTCGGCTTTTGCTGACGCGGGGAGGTGTCAGGCGCAGGTGCAGACTTCGTTTGCTGCTAACAACGAGCTGGTTGTCTATCGGCCTAGTGTCTCGGGCCCGTCAAACATTCAGTCGGACTTCACTTCCGTGCCGCAGAACGCGACGAACTGGTTGTGCCTCAACCACCCTCTGCCGAGCACCAGGTCCTTCGATGCTAGCGCGCTTTCGGTGAACGGACACGCTAGTACTGTCGTCGACCTGGCGCACTTTCACATACAGATTCAGGGTGACGGGAACCTGGTCGGCTATGACACGACGGGAGGAGTTTGGAATGCCAAGTGGGCGAGCGGTCCGCAGTCGTCCAACTGTGGTGCTGACGGGTCATCTTGTGTGCTGTCTTTTGGAGTCAATGGAGATCTGTCTGTCCGTGATGCTGTTGGGCAGCTTTGGCACTCTGATACTGCTAACAGCGGGAAGACGGTGGTCTTCTCGAATGCTGCGCCGTATCTTCAGGTGTTGAATGCGGCTGGTGGTGCGGTTTGGAGCATTACGGACGGTGTGAAGAAATAAATTAGCTCGGATACAGGTTCGCAACAGCTATTATGGACTATATTATAATAGACTCTAAAATATGTGCATGCCACTTTTGTCGACTGTTGTCCGAACAATTAGGTTTTGGCTCTGAGGTCAGGTGTCAGCGCTCGTGGACCTGCTGTATTTTGATATCCAACAAGGAGGGATCCACTCCAGCTTTCAAGCTCGGATGACATAATCACGATAAGATAAGCCAACCCCTGCAACTCCAAAATATTGAAACCACCCAAAACATCCAGGCAGAGCTACACTCGTTCGTCATCGCTCTCAACGCGCCCATTTATCGCCGTCAAACCACACACAATGGATCGCTCCAGGAACGCGACCTCCTTCGACCCCTCCAAACTGACAAAAGCTACGGCGGCCGACTACTCCTCCTCGGACTCCGACGACGACAACGACGAGGTCGACTACCGCGTGCCCTCGACGAACCCCCACGACGACGAATTCGCCGACTTCAACCCGCGCAAGCGGCGGAGGGTCGCGGGCCGCGACGCGAAGGAGAGCGCCGCGCTGGGGATATTCGGGTCCGAGAGCGAGGATGACGACGGCGGGCCGAACGGGCGGTTCAAGCACAAGACGCTGAGGAGGAAGGGCGTGAGCTTTGTTTCGTCTGCCGCCGCGGCGAAGGAGAAGGATTCCAACGAAGAGGAGGATGATGGGAGTGATGATGAGACCAAGAAGACGATGAAGGCTCGGGTGTCGGAGGAGGAGGAGGAGGAGGAAGATGAGGATGAGGAACAAGGAGGCGCTGGTTTGGGGCTGGGGTTTGGCGGTGCGCAGCAGAAGCCGTGGATGCCGCCAGCGCAACACCAGCGGTTCCAGCCTGCGAGCACGGTTACGCCGAAGAAGACGTTTATCAAATCGGGCTTTGCGGCGAACTCGTTCAATGCGGATACGCCGCTGGGCCGGGGGTTTACACCCTCGTCTGCCAGTGCGCCGGTGTTGAAAGACCAGGATGACGACACGCCTGCACCGTCACGGGTCGCGCAGGCCAGCGCGTTCGGTGGTGGAGGTTTGAAGGGCAAGGGCAAAGGAGCGAGCAAGGGCGGTGGCCTGACGTTTGCGCAGAAGATGATGGCGAAGATGGGATATCAGGAGGGCCAGGGTCTAGGAAAGGAGGGCCAGGGACGGAATGTGGTCATCGAAGCGAATCTGCGGCCACAGCGCATCGGTCTCGGTGCTGTGAAGGAGAAGACATTGCAAGAAAGGGCAGAAGAGAAGCGTCAGGCAGCGCTGAGGGGCGAAGTGCTTGTGGACTCTGACGAGGAAGAGAAGAAGAAGAAGGCGGCGCGGAGGAAGAAGGCGCTCGGAGGGGGTCTGGGTAGCAGTACAGCTAGTGGAGCAAGCACCCCCAAGCGACAGAAGGCGAGGTACCTGACTATTGACGAAGTCAAGAAAGCTGCCCCTGGCCTGAATATCCCGGATGCCTTTACGCCCATTCTGGATCTGACGGGGCCGGGGAAGAAGATGCTCACTTCCTCGTCTGGACTGATGACCCCGACTGGTGACACTCCCGGCATGGAGTCAACGGAGGCGGCCGAGTCGCGGAAGCTTGTCAAGCGAGCGCAGAACGACCTGATGGCTATCATGGAAGAGTGGCAGAGCCTACGCGAGCGAAAGGCATACATCGATCTGCAACTACAGCAGGAGCAACAGGATCTCGACGAGTATGCGGAAAGTCTGAAGGTCAACAAGGATATCGTCTCGTCTTGTACACGCCTGTCGCTTCAAGACGATGTCGATGAGGTGGACAGGCAGACGGGGCTGAGTCGACGACTTAGCCAGATCCTCACGGAGTTACGCACAGCAACTGCAAATCTCTCCGACGCCGTCTTACCGCAAGTCAAGGACGAGCTCATGGCCGTTGCCGTCGCCGCACTCCATCCCACACTCAAGGAGTACCTCCAACTCTGGGACCCGCTGGACGAACCCAAACCTCGCTTCCTCGACGATCTCATATCGGTCAGCGACCTGTTGGGTTTCGTTGCACCACGCAAGTCACAGCGGACGATGACAGCCACGCCGTACGAAGCCATGATGTACAAGGTATGGCTTCCCAAGGTCGCCAGCGCCGTGCGGGAGTGGAACGTGCGGGACTCGGACCAGCTACTAGCCGTCTACGAAGCGTGGCAACCGCTCATGCCCGCTTTTGTGCGCGCACAGCTCCTGGGCCAGGACATCGTGCGCAAGCTGGAAGAAGCAGTCTCAAAGTGGGAGCCCAAGCGCAAGAAGAACCAACACTCTCTCCCCCACATCTGGATCTTTCCCTGGCTACAGTACCTACCCCCTCACCACCTCGACCCGCGAAGTTCCACCGGCTTGGTAGCGGACGTCAAACGCAAGTTCAGACAGCTCATCGACGTATGGGAGTTCCACCGCGGCGTCATCCCCGGCCTGGCAAAGTGGAAAGAGGTCCTCCGCCCCAGCAGAAGCCAAGACCAGTGGAAGCCCCTGGTGATGAACCACATCCTCCCCAGCATGGCGCGCTACCTCCGGTCCAAATTCAAGGTCGACCCGCAAGACCAGGAGCCCTACCTCGAGATGCTCACCGGCGTCTTCGAGTGGCTCGACGTCATCTCCGCCTCCATGGTCGGCGAGGTCGTCGTGGCCGAGGTGTTTCCCCTCTGGCACGACGTGCTGTACCAGTGGCTCGTCGCGGACGAGGCCAACTATGAGGAGATAGGGCAGTGGTTCGAGTGGTGGAAGGACGAGGTCTTTCCCGAGTCCGTCAAGTCGCTCCCTTCCATCGCGGCCGAGTTCGAGAAGGGCACCCGGCTTATCGAGCAGGCGCTCGACCTCGGCGACAGCGCCAAGACGGACCTCCCGCCGCCGCAGGCCGGGCCGGCCCTGCTACCGACGCCCAGCAAGGAGTCGCGGGAGAAGAGCAGCCACCATCGCCGCGCCCACCGGCAGCAGCAGGAGGCGCAGGCTACGCCGAAGAAAGAAGAGGCCCCACCGGAGGTTACCTTTAGGAGTGTGGTGGAGGACTGGTGCCAGGCGAACGACCTGCAGTTTATCCCCGAGCGGAAGAAGGTGCATGCCGAGGGCCCGCTGTACCGCGTCACGGCGCGCGGGGACGGGAAGGGCGGCGTGCTGGTGTACTTCAAGGGGGACAGGCTGTTTGCTGAGACGAGGAAGAGCGGGCTTGTAGAGATACGGGCGGATAGGGAGGCGGATCTTGTTGCGCTGATGGAGTATGCTCAGTGATCGTGAGGGGGATGATGAAATCAGTTTGAGAGAAAGAGATAGCGATATCGTGATGAAACGGGTTAACATGAGGTATCCTATGTGTGTATACTAGCATCAGGCTTACGGCGCCGCCCTATAACGGGCGGACGAACTTGGTTATAGTAGATGCTCGTTTCTGGTATCGGATCCATGACTTTAGCGTCGATCTCCAAACCTTGGGAGAACGGTATCCTAGCGCCGCGCCATCCAAAAACAAACCAGCACTAAAACCACGGCTAGCGGGTCGGTGACCCACGAGGCTAATTCCAACTTCAACGTCACCGACAAGAACATCACGAACTTTAGTCGGTGAACATGTTACCATCTAGGACAGTAAAGTCTTTGTCCCGAGCGAGCCTGTTCTCTGCTGCACTCTCTGCTGGTATACGTCCTGTTGTCTTAGCCGCGCATCATCATCATCAACCTGCTGCTGCCGTACACGCGTCGTCGTCGGGGATCTGCACGCGCCTGACTCATCAACTCTCCCCATTTGCAGATATCACTTCGTCTGCGCAGACCTGTCCTGCTGTTAGACGTTACACTACAACAACAGAAAACAACATGTCTTCCTTCCGGGAACACATAACTCCCGCCTTACTAAAAGAGGTCCTCGACTTCTGGTTCTCCCACTTCACCTCCCCGCGGGACTTCGTCGCCCCGCCCAAGGAGGCGGCGGCGCGGTGGTTCAGGCGGGATGAGGAGTTTGATAGGGCGTGCGTGTATGTTTTGTTACCTACCTCTCCCCACTCACCACACATCATTTCTGACAACATATACAGCGCCAAATTCGGCCCAGCCCTAGAAGCAATCCGCTCCTCCTCCTCCACAAACGGGCAAGTAACAGCCTCCTCCCTCCTCGCCCTAATCGACACATCCAACCCCCTGAATTGGGTAGCCCTCGTCCTCCTGCTAGACCAGATGCCGCGCAACACGTACCGCGGGGAAGATGCAAAAGTGGCGTACACCGTCTTCGACCCGCTGGCGCAAGCCGTCGTCACCCGCGCCATCAAGGAAAATGTGTGGGACAGCCCCGAGCTCAGGGGGAGGGTGGCGGAGCGGTGCTGGTTGTTGTTTCCTTACATGCACTCTGAGAGTAGGGAGTTGCATGGGGAATGCGTGCGGATGTGCGAGGCGCTGGTGGAGGAGGCGGGGAGGTTGGAGGATGAGGGGGAGAGGGAGGCTGCGAGGGGGTTTGCGGAGACGATGCTGCATTTCGAGAGGAGGCATCAGAAGATTGTGGAGAGGTTTGGGCGGTATCCCCATCGGAATGGGGTTGTGGGTAGAAGTTCGACGGGGGAGGAGGAGGGGTATTTGAGGGATGGGGGGGAGACGTTTAGTGGGTAGACTAGGCCAAGGTGGGTGTGTGGTTGAGGAGATGGCAGTGATGTATTTGTAATCTAGCTTTGTTTTGTTGGCTGATCGGGTAACCCAGGACGGGGGAATGCAGTATACCGCCAGATCTAAATCCAACATATGTGGTATATATCGTTTCAACAGTATAGAAGCAAAATACGTCCATCCCAAACCTTGAACTACATCCATCACGTCGCACTCCCAACGTCCCTCCGCGGCGGCCCATACGGAACCTCATACGGCCTCTGAATAGGCAGCTGATCTGTCATCTCGTACACGCCCACCTCCTCGTCACTCCGGCCCCGCGAGTCATACTGGACAGCGACCGACGTCGTCCGTACGATGGCGCCCTTCGTAGTCTTGGACGGATACAAGATGCTCTTGTCGCTGCTGTCGTCCATCTTCGTGTCGGCGTCGCCGCGGCCGCCGCCGGCCGTGACGTTGGTCGTGTTGAACTTGCTGTGCGTGTCGGACCGGAGGTACCCGCCGCTGGCCGTCCCGCGCGTGCCGCCGGAAGAGTGCCCGCCGCCGCCGCCGCCGCCGTACATGGTGCGGGAGATGTCCCTGAACAAGACGCGGAGGACGGGGATGGAGGCCGCGACGATGGTGGCGTTGGGCTCGGCTTGGCCCCAGATGAAGAGCATGGAGAGACGGTCTGTGGGTTGTGGCGAGTTAGAATAGAGGGTGGGAAAAGGGGGTTGGGGAGGAAGGAGAGTGTAAGCTTACATGGGATGTCTGCGCCGCCGGTGATGGTTGTGATTGCCACTATTTTCATGATGCCGACGATACCTGCTCTGAAGAAGATGTCAGTACGGTAGTTTCGATACGGTGGATGATGGGCAAGGGTGACTTACAGTAGCCCCAGGCTCATGGCAATCGCGACGCCAATCTTCTCGTGCATCTTCATCTGGAGACTGAGGATGATCTTCCACGGGAGCAGAGCAAGGATGAAGTCGACAACAGCGGAATATGCTACGATGAGTCAGTTGGATGAATCGCCGCATAGCCATCGGAGCAGAAAACGTACCGTTGGCCACCATAGCCATTATAACCGAGTCCAATGTCCTCCAGCATGCTCCTGGAAGTACGGCGTGGTAGTGATCGATGCCGATCCTATCACAGGCTGCCATCCACGTGGTGATGGCGTTGATGGACAGCAGCAGATTCATGGTCACGATGAGGAACCAGATCAGCCATCTCTGCCAGCCCTGAGCGACGCGGAGCAGAGTCACGGCGAAAGACGTCTTGGTCAGGCCGAGGGCGAACTTGTTCAGGACTGTCGATATCGTGTGGGATTCCGGCTTGAAGTCCAAGGTTAGTCCGAAGCCTCGCCTCATCAGCTCGGTGATGAGGGCGTTCGAGGCCAGCAGGAAGACCTGGTTCTTGTGTTAGTTACGGAACGCGCTTGCGGGCTAGATCCTGCGGTCCGTCGAAGACATACCCATCCGGCTATCAGGAGGTAATCATCCCACCACATCGCCCGAGCACGAATGGCTCTGCAGTAGACTCTGGCAATGAGGAAACAGCTCGAGATGGCAAACATGGACCATATCGACGCCGTCACCACCGGTCCCGGGTCCTTGGTGAAGACTGGCATCCCACCCGCCCCAGCGTCAATTGTCGTATTGCTTCCGGCAGCATCTTGTCTGCTCAGAATGATGCTGAGTATGTCGGCCATTTTGATATCGGACGTCGAAAGGGGCTGTGATCGTCGGTGTTTGCTCTTGGGTTACAGCAGATCTCCGTGGTGGAGAGGAATCGATCTGACTTTCCTTGTCATGCCCTTCCTTGCCTGCGTCTCCAATAAGACCAGCACTGGAGTAACTCTGGTCAACAGATCGGCGCGGATTCGACGAGTGGGACAGACGGTCTTGTTGATAAAACAACGGGGTTGAGGATAGCGACGGGAACAAGATGCAAATAAAGCATCCTGATCCTGCGAGATTGTGAGATCAAGAAACGGCGGCAGTATCCATGAACCCAAACCCGCTGCAGTGTGGTGATAACCGAAGCAACAAGGGGAAAGGAAGCGAATCACCACTACCAAGGACACAGGGGACACAGGTACACCCGTCCCGGTTTGTTCTGCTGCTGCATAATCACAGGCTCTGCTGTGCCACAGAATGATACCGAGAGACAGAATGGAAAGATGAAGAACAGGGGCACGCCACATGGAGCCGACCCCAGGTCGGGGTGCTTCCTGTCGAGAAGCGAGTCGCAAGTCGCAAGTTCGCAGCTCCTCAAGCGAGCGATACCCATAATCGGGAGTGGCCGGCCGTTTGGAGAGACGTTCCGGCGGTACCTGTGGCTGGATCAGCCGCGGATGCAGGTCCGTCAGGAACCAAGGATGCAGAATTGGTGATGGTTGCCCCTGACCCTTGTCGAGAAGCTCTCCCAGGCTGCACTGCCTAGCCGGGACGTTCTCTAGCTTTCTTGTGATTGCTGAGTGGCGCTTCGAAGTGAGACGACAACATGGATGTGAGTGAGACATAGTCTGGTTCTTCGAAGTGTTTCGCCTTTCAAAAAAGACGTATTACTTCATTGCACTCTTCAGCTTCTCAGTCTCGAGCTCGCAGTCTCGAGGTCGAACTCTCAAGTCCATCTGATCGATTCTTCCCTCACTCCTTCACGAGTGCTGTTGGAACGAGACCCATCGGAGTATATCCGCGAAACGGAACAACTGGAAGGTAACGTTCATACTCGCCTAAGCACCTCGGTACTCTGTATCCTTCGGAGAGAGCACAACCAATAAGGAGGTTATGCCTGATTTGGGCCGTGTGCATACAACCCGGTATGCCCAGCTGCTAGTGCCGTCAGTTTCGGTTTGATTAAATATCTCATCCGGAACGAGCCTTTGCGAGCAAGATAAATCCGAGTTTTCCTTTGCTTCATACCTTACCGATGGATGGCCCTCATCAGTCATCTTGCTAGAAGCAGTCTAGAGGCACTTTCATGCAAATTCACAGAAGGATTGTTCTCAGACCATATTTGCCAATACTGACATCGGTATCCAGCTTGGCATTCCAGACCTTTCCACGGTTCTATTTCAAGCCACCCTGGGATAACACCATTTCTAGTGAAAGGACGGGACGGACGGGATTCGGGAGACGTTGACTAACCTCCAAAAGTTGGCTGGATAGAAAGGCGGCTAGGCCTAGACGAACAAGCCGGCATGAAATAGACATGGCGATTCAGCCAGTTACATCGTGTTTCAACCGCATACAACCCAACGCTACAGCGCTGGCTTGTGGGGCCGGATCGCTAGCTCTGGTCTTGGCCCCAGCATCCGCTTCTGCAGGAACCGGGTTGCTTGGGATTGGGAAGTACGAAGGATTTGAGCGATTTGTTTAAGGGTTGCTGACCCCGGCGGGTTCCAGAGTGTCGGGGAGTTCGGGGCAGAAAGTCTGTCATGGGAAAAGGGATACTACAAAAGAAGAAAAAGGAAAGGAGAAGATGTCGCGCGAAGAATGCAAACTGTCTCTGTCAGTGAAGAAAGCAAAGATCGAAAGAGGAGATTCAGGTTATTCCCCGGACTTTTGGAAGGTACAGCAAACCAACAGCACTGCACCTCGGCCGTTGTGATCAAAAGGAGAAGGAGCTCCCTGCTGCAGCGTTGCATCTTGATCTCCTCCTGCATTTTGCACTCGCAATTGTCCAGTGGCTTGTTGCAAGGGCCATGTTGCATTGGCCGGTCCTTCCTGGGGCTGTTGGTCAGATTTTTATTTCTTTTCTCGACAACGCATGATGTCCAACTCCGGCCGCCAGCCCACTCGCTGGCCATCCCGTGTCTCTTCCAAGATCTCAACCCGACTCGATGTCACTCTGTCAAAGTAAGGTGTGGCCTGAGCATAAACGGCGGGGAACCGGGGAAACTGACGGGTCGCTTTGCGTCGCAAAGATGTGGCCATTTTCTACTTCTTCCCTGGTCTTCTCTCCCCTGGAATATTGCAATCTAGCAGCCATCGAAGGCCACTAACACGAGCTGCCAAGGCGCCAGCAAAAGCGTTTGAACGGCGTCGACAGAGAAGTCGAAGACCGGAATCATCATTATCCACGACGGAGATTGCCTGTCATCATCGAACGATCTTAGGGCCCTTGTTGAGCCTCAAAACTCGAAACGCCTCTTGTCAATAGAAGTTAGTCTTGCGCGCCAGAACAGTCAGGATGACAGTCAGGGAAGCGTACCCTGGCAAGGCGCGTGTCGTATCTTCACCCCAGTTTGGGATGGCCAGAATCACGAGCAGACAGGGAAAGACAGCAAGAGCCAGAGCAAGTGCTCCAGGGAGTCCAGGCGAAGCAACGGAGCCAATGTTGCCCCGACCAAGACGACACTCAGGGGCAGACCCAGGCCCCCGGGTCCGATCACTATCGCCCCTTTTGTGCTGAACAAAATGGCCTGCCTCCCCGACACGCACCTCGGATCCTTTGCTTTCTGCAGGTCTCACTCCCTCTCAGCTGGCACCCGGTAACATCCACGTGCCGCCCTAGCAGCAGCAGCCGTCCCCTGTTCAAGCCCCCTTTGCTGGCTCTGCCGCATTACGTTCCTTACTTTTCGTTTCGTTTTTCCCGCATCCGAACCATGGTGAAGGTGTTCTCTGCCGTGCTCGGCTATGTCGTGCTCTGTCTCGCTTCCAGCGTCGTAGCCAAGGACTGTCACTGCTTGCCCGGTGATAGTGATGGCTGCTGGCCCGGCGTTGACAAGTGGAATGCATTGAACGGCACCGTCGGTGGTAAACTGGTCAAGGTTGTTCCTATTGGAGCTGTCTGCCATGACCCGACCTATGACGAGGCGGCGTGTACCGCGTTGAAGGCCAACTGGGACGAGGTTGAGACGCAGTAAGTTGTATCACTTCCCTCATTGTCCCTATTATGAGCCGCGTCGGCTAACAATACACAGCTACAACTCCGTGTCGTCCTTAATGACAGCGTACATGACTGGACAGACCTGCGACCCATTCACTGCACGTGAGACACCATGCACCATCGGTAACTACACGGCCTACACCGTAGACGCCGACAATGTCGACCAAGTCAAGGCCACCCTCTCCTTCGCCAAGACGAACAACATCCGCTTCGTGGTCCACAACACCGGCCACGACTTCTGGGGTCGTTCCATCGGCGCCGGCGCGCTTGCCCTCCGGATATCCAACTTCAAAGACAACTCCGTCCTCAACTGGAACGACGCCTCCTACACCGGACCAGCATTCAAGCTCGGCGCCGGCATGATGGGCTTCGAAGCCGAGCAGGCCCTCGAACCCCACGGCTACGTCATGGTGGCCGGCTACTGCACGAGCGTCGCGCCCGCGGGAGGCTACACCCAGGCCGGCGGGCACTCGCCGCTGAGCTCCAACTTCGGCATGGCCGCCGACCAGACGCTCGAGTACGAAATCGTCACCGCCGATGGGCAGCTCATCAAGGCCTCCCGCACCGAGCACCCGGACCTCTTCTGGGCCCTTAACGGCGGCGGCGCGGGTACGTGGGGCGTCGTCGTCTCCATGACCGTCCGCGTCTACCCCCAGGCGACCATGGGCGCGGCGCAGATGTTCATCGATCCCACCTCCATGTCGCAGGACGTCTTCTGGGCCATGGTGGACAAGTTCTACTCTCTCATCCCTTCATTTACCGACCAGGGCGCGTACATCACCTACGCCTTTGGGCCGAGCCACTTCGGCCTCTTTCCCTTCTCGGCATACAACAAGACTGCCGCCCAGGTGGAGCTGATGCTCAAGCCCTTCACGGATTACCTCGCCGCCAACTCCATCATCCCTCTCTTCACAGTCTACAACGACAGCCCAACCTACCTCAAACACGTAACCACCAACTTCGCCAAGTCCCAACCCACCAAAGAATGGCCCTCCGGCGGCCGCCTCATGCCGCGCGAAGTCCTCGAGGACCCGACCCGCCGCGCCTCCCTCGTCTCCGTCATGCGCCGCATCGTGGCAACCGGTGCCCTGACCTCGTCCACGTCCCTCCACCCCGTCGACAGGACGGGCAACCCGACCTCTCTGCACCCTGCCTGGCGCGACGCCCACGCCCTCGTGATCATGACCTGGCCGTGGGAGAACAACGCCAAGGACAAGATGGAGTCCAAGGTCGAGCTGTTCGCCAACGAGCTCTCCCCGCTGCTGGTCGAGGTCGCGCCCGAATCGGGCAGCTACAGTAACGAGGCGGACATGTTCATGAAGGGGTGGCGGAAGGAGATGTACGGCCCCAACTGGGCTAGGCTCGTGGCCGTCAAGGAGAAGTACGACCCCCAGGGCGTGTTTTGGAGCTGGCACACGCCCGGGGCGGATAATTGGCATGTCGACCAGGCGAGCGGGAGGATGTGCAGGCGGACGTGCAGGCAGAGGCCGTTTAAGTTTTAGGTGAGAGGTGGAGGTCAGGTGGTAGGTTTGGATACATAATACACAGTAGTATCATTAATGCAGATGTTGTCGAGGTACTCTACGACCCCTAGCTGGTGAATGTGTGAGGTGGCCCATGCCCCGTCCGATAAGTGAGATGAAATGTGCAAGGTGGTCCGGGCGGCCGGCCACCGTCCGTTCGGTCAAGTGAAAACTCCGGGTGGACTCCGGCCCAGACCCGGCCAAGTGAAGTTCAGATGAACGCTCAGTAGCTCTATCACCCCCGATACCAGACTGTGCTTTCGCCCTTCGGGGTACGGATCGAAACAGCAACGACTTGCCAGATGGCTCAACCGACAAAAGACGGCACACCACGAAACTCGATAGATAATAATATGATTACAACACGACACACTACCGACACCAACGGTTCGACTCCCGGGACAGACAATGACGAAAAAGTTGAGCAGCACTACTATCACTCGACACAAGATAAACCGATACAAGATAACTCGACACAAGACAAGATAAAACTCGACCCAAGATAAACCGATACACGAAAAACCACGACATGATACAAACAACAACTTCTAAGGCGGTGAACAATCACAGAAACCGGGCGGAGGCGGGCTTAGAAGCGACACAGCACATCGGCACAACACAACAAAAAAAAAGAAAGGGGTAAAAAAAAAGGGACGACGCATAACACAGAACTCGATACACACACACAATACTATAACAGAAACGACAACTTCTAAGGCGGTGAACAATCATAGAAACCGGGTGGCACAGGCGGCCTTAGAAGAACGACAACCATTCGACACGTGACAAGACAGACCGAAAACACGACCTCAACAGAGAGGACAACACTTCTAAGACGGTGAACAATCATAGAAACCGGGTGGTGGCGGGCTTGAAAGAAACATAATAATTTTTTTTTACATTTTCTTTTTTATATGAGGCTCCGACATCATACCTGACACTGTTGCGGATATGTGAGGGAGTCAAGGCGGTTTAGTTTTGAAGCATGGTATCAACGGTTATAATGATCATTATGTATGTCTTGCTTTTTGCTTTGCGGAAAACGTCGAGGATTCAACTGGCAGCTGATACTATGCTGGAACATTTGGATGTCAGTGTCGTACTTGATGATGTTTACGATAACAGATGGAATCCCTTGTCAAGATGTGATCCGCATATCCAGATGCCATATCATTCAAGCTCGAGCCCAAACAGCGAATGCAAGTATCAACGCATTCCATTCGTTTGGGAGCCTATCAGCTGCCTGCTGCCTGCCTGTCCATCAAGATTCAGGTCTGCCTATCAAGCCTTTCAAGTCTGTCCTGGCTCCATGCTCTTCCGACTCGTCCATTAGAAATGCCCAAGTTCACGAACAAATCCATCTTTCCCAACACGTCTGAGCCTCAGCGCTTACTGACCCATCTCAGCAAGCTTCTCCTTAGCCCTCTCCTTCGCCTCATCCGAGACGCCGGGGTTGCTGATCGAAGCCTTCAGTCCGCGGGCGCTGTTTGTTTCTTTCTGTTAGCCAGCATGTCCCTTTTACGCCTCTCCATCTTGACCTCTTCCCCTCGCCCATCCACCGTGTCAACCTCGAGGCAAAGGATGTACTTACACATTCCCAGCATCCTTCCCATCGACAGTCGTCTCACCACCACCACCGCCTCCGGAAGACTGCTGCTGCTGCTTCTTGTCGCCACCACCACCTGAGCCGCCGGAGCCGGTGGTGTCCTTACCCTCCATGGCAGCGAGGACCTGGCGCGAGTGCTCCTTCGCCTCTTCGGAGACGTTGGGGTTGCTGATGGCCGCTTTATGGCCGCGCATGACGTTTGTTACGTCTGAGGGGTCGGACATCTTTGTGGTGATGTGGTGATGTGGTGGTTGAGGGTGGAAGTTGTGGAAGTGGTGTGGGTTTGGTTGAGGTTTGAGTTGGAGGATTGAAGAGGTTGGAAGAAGTGCTTGGAGATATTGGTCTTGGGTTGTTTTTGTGGTATGGATTTAGAAAGATTTAGGTTGAAGGGAGGGTGGAGGTCGGGGAGGTTTATATCTTGGGGATTGAGGGACCCTGAGGCTAGTTTGCAGTCCCTGGGATTGCTGGGGAAAGAGCAAACAGCAAGTCTACGTCACAAACCTGCCAAATGACTTCAAATTATCTCAGGGATCCGAGCTCTAAGGTAAATCCCCGCTTGTTGAGGGTGGTCGTAGCTTCCATCTGAAACCTCACAGTGCTCTTTACCGTGCTGTTCATGACACTTATTTGACGTCACGAAGCGTCAGCGGCAGGCGGCGAGGATGGCAAAAAGGAAACATAAAGCAAGGGATACCCATCTGCTGACGTTTGGAGGGCAGGAACAAGAAATGCGAGGCTTAAGGATTGACGACATGTACGCACCTGCCCGCGATGCTGGATGAAGCAGATGCAGGCTTCCATCCGATGAGGGGGAGGTGCTATCGGGGAGAGGACGTCACGCCCCGGTGCTGGAGATCGGGAATTTGAGATGAAACATGTTTCAACGACGCCTTGGGATCCAGCATTCAGAAGCGTTCCGAAAGACGGACAACTTCTCCAGTTTACTTGTGGTGTTGCTACGAAGTCCATCGACATTTGGGAATAGCTTCAGTTTTAATTCAGGGTTAGGGTTGCTTCGAGTTACACCACGGTCGTCCTTTTCCCTTGGCAAAAGAGGCAGCCCGCGCTGAAGACGCCAAGGCGGAACTATCGAAGCTAGCGGCGCCACGGGGACACAGGGGGGGACAAGCGGTCTGGAACATTCGCATCCAAAAAGTACCGCGCCGGTCACGCTGGCGACAACCTCTCTTTGTTCTCCAGCCACTCATTCTGACCGTACCGGCGTCTCTTCAAAAACGGTCTCGCGGCTCTTCTCATCCCAAATCTTCGATTATCTCCCAATTCAATAGACACCACGCGATACCTGCCAGAATGCCCGCGACCCAAGAGCCAGCGCGCCAAGAGCCCATGGAGGCCTCCGCGCCCGTCGCGAAGTCGGACGCCGTCGTCACGACGCAGCCGGTGAGTCCTCCTGGAGACGATAATTGGAAACAGGAACTAATGCTTCTGACAGCGCTCCGAGCCGCCTCCCGACATGGACAACGAGATCTCGTTGCGCGGCGGCCGCATGAACCTAGGCTGCACGTGCTGTGACGGGTCTTGTTCTTTCCACAAGGGCTGCTGCTGAGAGATCCCGCCCCTGGGTGAACCGGAGGCAGGTTTTGATGCTTGCAGCCTCGGGGTGACAGATGATGCGCCTGTTCGTTTTGGTGGAGGGGGCCGCTGGATGAGCGTGAGAGGGGATGCTTGGCGGGGCTCTGGAGAGGCGGGCAATTGTTCATTCGAAGATGGGAAGCGTTGATACCTTTTTAGCACGGAATGCGACTGTTACTTGAGATCATCTCTGCCCTTTCATCGAACTTGGGACCCCCTCTTGGTTGGGAGTTCGCCCGCGGTGTGCCGGGCCTCGTCTCGGTCAACAGCAGCCGTCGGGATGCCCCGTAATAATTTGCTGCCGTGTATCCTGTTGTAAGCCAGAGCATACTTGAACCCAGCATGGCGGCGGGTCAGTCGCTGTGGCAAGCTAGAAGCCGGCGATGGTCAGTCAACACTGCTACCACTGTCGATATATTTGAGGGAAGACGCGTGCTTGTCATGGTGTGTCGCCCGTCGCTTCAATGCTGAAGGCGGAAGTTCGCAATTGAAGTGAAAGGGAAGTACTCTCAACAGTGGACGCCCAATCACGGTTCGCGGAATGGTGATGCTGATGGTGGTCGTCAGTATGACGTAAACTCACGTCCCTGACGATCACACCACGACAGTATTACAGCACCTCAATGGCCACCACCTTGAACTGCCACGAAGAACAAAGCATCAATTGATCCCGACCTTTACCTACTTTACTTCAACGCCAAACCAAACTTCACCGACTCACCAAATCGACTCACCAACTCCTTCCACAACAACCACCGTCACAATGTCCCTCCTACGCACCACCACCCTGCGCACCGCCCTGCAACCCTCTTCTCGCCTCCTTCTCCCCCGCAACGCCCGCCCCTTCCTCACCACCTCTCTCCGCCAGGCCGAGACCCGCGACGACAAGTGGTACGAGCCCAACGACGGCGGCAAGTCGAAGCAGAACCCCGGCGACAAGGGCACCTCGTCCGGCGGGTACCGGCTGGACGGGACGAGCGCGGCGAGCTCGAACCGGAGTCTGATGTATGTTATGCTACCTATTTACTTTACCTTTGTCGCGACTGTTTTAAGTTTGGTAGAAGTGGTGAGATGACGAAGGGCAATACTGACACGCACGACACAGGTACATCGGCGGCATCACGGCCGTCCTGGCGGGCATCTACTTCTTCGGCCTCGCCAAGCCCGACACGGCCGTCGCCGCGGACCTGAAGCACGACACGGACGCCGTCAAGCACCGGACGGGCAGCGAGAGGCAGAGGAAGGGGGGGCCGGAGAGGTCGGAGAAGTGAGCGCGGGGGATGTCTTTACGCACTGCGAGCAAGGAAGCAAGGTTTAGTTGTACATTACGAGAAAGGGCTGGTGTTGCTTCTGATGGATTTTGGTGGTGGCGATTATTGGAATCGCGCGGGCAAAAGTTGATCGCTTGTGTATAGGGTATTCTAGCCAGCCAGTTTTAAGGCAGGTTCTGTGACTTTACATGTCGCTCTCGTTGTTGGACGAAGTATCATGAATCTCAAATGTGCTATACAACAACTGGAAACTCAAGCGGCGAGGTTCACTGGAGCTCGGTGGAAGGTGCAGCTCTTCCGCGGAGACGAAGCTCCGGCGTTGTCAGAGCTCCTGTGGGTCCCTTGCATGTGAAGCTGTCGCCAACGTGACGTCACGATGTCATCGATTGTTGCGACGAAGTTGAGGGCCCTTCAATTGTGGAAAAACAGAACGCTTTTACTTCGGACGGCTTTTCGATTCTAGATAGATCAGGCCAGCTTCAAGAATTGGTATTGCCTGTGCCGGAAGGAGCTACAGTAGCTCTTTCCCCGGAGATACAGTGATTCAGGTGTGCTTCCCCTCTGCAAGGTCCCAGGCTCGGGTTGCAGCATCACAACCATACGATCTGCACCAGGTGATGTCATGATGAGCGCTGCAACAGAAAGTTCGCCTTAAATCGCATTGAACGGCCACTTGGGGACGAACTTCATCTCACCTTAACATTCACCTTATCCTTCCTCTATCCGTCTTCTACAACCAATTATCATCCAATTGAACACCCCGGACGCCGCACCAAACATCAAACTTACCACAAACCACACTACCCATCACTCCCTCGAAAGAGCACCTCAAACCTCCCCATCCATCACCACCAACATCCACAATGTCAATGCTCAAATCCCGCCTCCTCCCCCTAGCAGGCGTAGCCGGTCTGGGCGCGCTCCTCTGGTCCCAGACCGCCGGCGGCGCCCAAGCTCCCAAGACGCACGCCTCGAAGCCCGCCGACCAACAAGCCCCCGTCTCCGAGACTTTTGCTGCCATCGGCAACCAGGGCGGGAAAAACACGACCGATTCCGGCCCCGGGGAGTACGACCCCAAGGATACGAGGCTGTACAGCCGCTCCCCCGACGCCGACAGCAAGAAAAACCCCGGCAAGGTGAGGGATCTGGACAAGGACAAGTTGGGGCCCGTCAACAACCCGGGCAATGATGGGAAGCATATCGGGGACCGGGACTCGGATTTACCTTGGAAGAGGGGGGAGGGGGGGAAGGGTGCGTAAGGGGTTGTTAACAACTTGGTGGGAGAGCTCACTCTCGGAGAGGCAGAGCGAGAAGGGGATTTGCATTTTTGGCGTCTCAGTTGGCCTCAGGGGATTCACGAAGAACGGAAACGCAGTGATATGAGGGTGGTAATTCGATTCCTCTGTCCGGCGTGACGATGTATACAATAAACCTGCGTGGAACCAAAAAATAAAGATGTTGCCATCCGTTCTGCTCCTCCCAGCCCATTGCATCGCAAACCCTTCTAGCTACCTTACCCTTCCATCTCATGTTGAGCTCTCACTGATTGGCGACTCATTATCAACTGAACCCATTGCCGACTAACCCATTATCGCCTGATCCATTACCGACTGACCCGTTACCGACTGATCCATCACCGCCTGAGCCATTCTCGACAGAGCCAGTATCTTCTGAGCCACTACCGACTGAACTTTTAAATAAGTCACTATCGATAGAGCTCACACCGATTGAGCTCTCAGCGACTGAGCCCTTCTCGCCTGAGCCCTTCCCTCCGCCATTACCGCCTGAGCCATCGCCGACTGAAGCACTCCCGAAGCGACTCCCGAGTGAACCACTGAACAAGCTATCACCGACTGAGCCCTCCCCAACTTTAACTTCCAACCCCAGCATAGCGCCTATAACAACGCACTTCTCATCCGAGGACATGCCGGCCTCGCCCCGCGAAATGTCGCCGGCGAACCCGACATACCCCAGACTTCCCTTGCCGAACCGCTCGACCGCCACGCTAGTCTTTCCAACGGCGGCGAAGTCTCCGAGGAGGCTGTCCGAAGGAGTGCCGCTCTGTACATACCACGCACACCGACTGGGGACGTTCCGGAGGAACTGCGTGTCTAGAACCACCTCCCTCGGGAGCGCCTTGAGCAGACGCTTCGGGAGCGGCCCCTCGGAGGCCTCGACGGCCGCCTCGACGGCCGCCTCGTTCCAGACGCTTTCTGCTCCGGCGGCGCGAGAGTCCCACTCCTAGGGCAGACCGGCCTGCTCGAAGAAGTCGTCGAGGCTGGTGGGGAGGGCCCAAGGAAATTCCAGGGCGTCGCGGACGACTACCGCCCTTCCTCCCCGCTGCTGCACGTACTCGATCACGGCGGCGCGGGCCTGGTTGAGACTGGGGTTGGGCAGCTCCATGGACGCAAACGTCTCGGAGACGACCACGGCCCGCGGGTTCAGGGCGAGCTTCTGCGGCATCGACTGGGGGTTCGCGACTACGGAGATGCAGATGCCGGGCAATAGGCGGCTCATGTTGTTGGCGAAGGCTTCGTGGACGAGTGGCGTGCTGCCATAGGAGAGGTAGAGGAGGAGTGTGGAGTCCAAGGGCTCGCGGGCTGGTTCGATGGACATGATTGGCACATCGGCTGGGCTGGGACCGGGTTCGATGGAGGGGATTGGTACATCCTTATCGGGTAGTCCGTTAGATATAGACATGATGATGGTGTCGATGTTATCCTGTAATGGATGAGCGATGGCGATCAAAAAGGCTGGTAACCAAGAAGATTGTGTGATGGCAAAGCGTGATGAAAGAATCGATGTGATCCCGTAATGGGTGAAGCGATGTTGATCAGAAACTGTGTTAACCAAGAAGATTGGAGTGGTACCAAAAGCTGATGAAAGATGCCGGTTGCTGTTCGAGAGGAAAAGAAACCTGTGCTGGTAGAGTGCAATAAGTACTGCTCCGGCATCGTATGGGGACCTGTCATCGCTTCCAATTCTGCGAAAAGACATGACGGACCTGCTTCAAATTCTCAGTAGAAGGCGCCATGGCTGAGATGGGTGGCTTCCCGAGGGTGTAATGTAAGCGAGCAAGACGCGCTCTCCATGGCAAAGTCTCTGCGACCATTAGAGGGAAGTGGCAATGCTGTTCTGTTCCAATGCTCGGATGTCGGGACTCTCATAGAAGTTGAGCGGCCGGGAAGTAGGACTCCGTACGCGTGAGATCATAAAGCGTGCCCAGTCATGGTGATTCCTTACCAAGTGGCAGGTATTATCAAGTGACTGGATTGGAAGGGAGCATTTGAGGTAGGGACAGCATGCGAAGACGCGTCGTGAAATGGAAGCAGTGTTGGTGGCTGTGGACGACTGCCAGGCAAACCTGGAAGTTGGGCCACAATGATTGCGAAGAGTGGGGCCGTTGTACACAAGCGGGACACGCTAACTGTTTCCAGGTCACTGGGACCAACCACCCCATAGGGTAGGCCAGCAATTCGATAAGCGGCACCCCTGTGAATGCAAGCTTCACACAATACAACAAACGTGAAGTTCTCGAGCCTTGCATTCACCGCCCATCAGATTCCGTTCGATCAGCGAAATGAGCTCGCAGAAATTACGGCTGTCTAACAATCTTCATTTTTGTTGCGTGACAACGGAACTGTTGCGGCAGAAAGCGGCTCCATCACCACCATCTCGACCATACCCGAACCCCTGAGATAGGCAGGAGAAAATAGGCCTGATGGAGGTCAGTCTTACTCAGTGACCTCCAGAGATACCAGACTGACAGATTTCAGGCTACCGAATCCAAGCACGCCGGCGGATCCCCTGCCAACCCGGGTCTCATCCAGACGTCGCTCGTCACGATGAAGATCGGAGCCAAGCACTACACCCTCGACGTCAAGCGCTTTCCCTACCTAGAAGCCTACCTCAGCTTCCTCCGCCACTCCGGACGAGACATAGTCAACCACCTCCCCACTCACCCGGACCTACCCTTCTTCGACGTCGCCCTCCACGGCCTCAACCACGGCTTCCGGCAAGTCTTCGACCTCATGCCCCCCGATATCTCGGCCTACATCTCCCTCTGCGACACCCTCGAGCTCATCGCCCCCGACCTCTTGGGCGGCTTGAAGCTGATCGACATCTTCCACTGCTTGCGGTGCGGCAAAGCTGTGCTCGACGAGGAGGGGCGGGTGGTGAGGTCCGCGAACGAGAGGGTGGCGCTGACGTTTGCCTCTCGGCTGGTCTACATGTTCGTTGTGGACGAATTCGAGTCTGAGCATGAGGATGAGTTGCGTCGGAGGTGTGATGCTAAGAGGGCTGCGGATCTCGCTTTTGAGTCGACTATGTGGGTTCTCACGCATGAGAAGGTGTTTGGCTGGAAGGTTAGGAGGGTGGTGAGGGATGCGTTTGAGGAGCGGTTTGTTGTTACGAGGAAGCAGGTGCGGCTGATGAATAGGTATTTTGCGAGGTAACCGGCTCCTGAGGTTGAAGAAGAGTAGGGTGCTGAGGAAGAGGTTGAGCTGGAGGTTCAGGAGGAGGCCGCTGGGAAACATAGCGGTGGCTGAATGACTTGATAACGGAGGGACTTTGAGGACTGAGGTACATATAATTCACTCACTGTCTATGCGGCCGCCCCCGGCACATGTTTTTAATAGCCATTGTCAGAAAAGCGACAGAGCTTTCACTCTGGAAGATGCCGGAACCCACTACATCAGGCAATTCACCACTTGAAATATGAATATAAATCGGCGTCTTCCTTGCGTCGAATGCTAACGCTTGGGCATTTCCGCATGCTCAAGGCAGCCACAACTACTCATCTCGCCGGAATTCATCACACTCAATCATAGTCGCACACGCTGTAAAGGAATATATCTTATGGAACCCAGTAAGGAGGTGAGCTTAACCACAGTGCCTGATAGAAATATTGTCCTCAACCCCGAGACGGCCCTGCTAACAGAACCGAGGCTCAGCTCTGGCGCGGCAGGAGTTTCAGCCTCTATCCGGCTGAGCTACCGGAGAGCGTCAGGATCAGAATAGGACAAACCGAACACCTCGTCTTCCTCAAGAGAATCCCCTACATCAAGGCCTTCGTAAGCTGGGAGCGCCACTGCGGCCGGTTCATCGGCACCGAAGTCCTCACACACGTCGAAGACATCCCGTTCTTCGGCGTCATCAACCACTGCGCCCGATACGGCCTCCAGAATGTCTTCCGCCGCATGCCCGCCGCCGCCGGCCTCGACGACTACCACACTCTCTGCGAGACAATGCGCTTCCTCTGCGTCGAGGTGCTCCCGCCCGGCCTGGACGACCTGGCGACGCTCGTCTGCGGCATGTCCCGGTCGCGCCGGTTCAACCCCAGCTTCCTCGATTCCCGACCCCTGATGGCCGAGTTCATCTTCGACCTGGACAGCGGCTGGCGTTGTCCGAGGTCCGAGGCACGCGAGAGGGTGTTTCGCATCCTCTACGTGCTGCTGATGGAGGATATTGAGGGATGTTCCCCCGATAACCTCTTTAAGGGCGTCGAGTCAATACTCCAGAACCCGCAGATTTTCGATACGAGCCATACGTCGATTCCTAGGATCATCCGTGAGGCATTTGAGGAGAGGGTTGTTATCACGGACGAGGAGAGGGAGAAGCTTGACAAGTACGAGTGGGCGCGCCTCGGACCTCGTGGTTCTGACGACCAGGATGACTCCGAGGACGAAACTGATGGCAGTAAGGATAGTGATGACGAGAAGGGGGAAGCTTCCCAGCGCCTCAGGCCGGTTTTCGTCTTGAATAGGTACTATACCCGCGGTATTACATACTAAGTCTACCCCTGGATGGCTTGCGCATGGGCTCCCGCATACTCGTGCTAAACTGCTCGACACGGTATACTTGAGAACCGGCAGTCCGGGATGATAAGATAGCAAGTAGGTAATAAGGCAGTCACGGCCTCATCGTGGACTTTCCTTTTCGGCGGCTGGTTGGCCGCGAAGCTGTCAACTCACACTGACCGAAGTTTTCTGCCACCGAAATGCCACATCACTTGTCAATATCGGTTCACTTCAGTCTTGATGTATCAAACAAATAATCATTCATAAACCAAACCCCGAAATATTCAACCCAGAATCGGGATCAAGCAAGCATTGCAGAAGGTCGACTGAAGCTCTCACACAGTGAGTTCTCACCAGTGTGGTCTTGTCCGCCGCAGATGTCTTACCTTGTTAGTGTTCTAACACTCGAATCTTCCAGCGTGCCGTTGATCTCGTCTAAGAAGCGTAACTTCCAGTCACTACATGATTACATGGATGGCCAGAGGTTCGACCATCGACACTGCCTGGGCCGATTCAAAGTTTGGCTGACAATTTAAAGAGTCGCATCTCTCTCAGCAGACTCTGGTTCAATATCCTGTCAGAACTCGACCCCAGCTGTTCGCATCAACCGTTTGTCTGTCTCTACAGGCGAGTATTGTATCCAATGCAGGTCAGAAAGACAAGGCGCCTATTCCGTATCATTGACGTCCAAGCTTGCTAACACGAACTCCCAGACAATCCGAGGGGCAACCAGTCGACGCCGTCGTCAACCAAACCGCGCCGACCTAGTCCCTATCCGGATCGGAGACAAGAACTACCTAGTCAACACAACGAAAATACCCTATTTCGGTGGGTTTGTCCGCTTCCACTGCCGATCCTCCGGGCGACTCCCCGTCAGCCAAGTCCTCACCCACTCCGCCATACCATATTTCGACATCATCAACCACGCCGTGAAGCATGGGCTACGCTCGATAATCGTCAAGATGCCCCCGGACGCCGGATTAGATCAGTACCACGAGCTGTGCAGCAGTATGGACTACCTCTGCATCGACGTCCTCGGACACCGTAGTCCAGCATCCATTTTTTCTGACTTGCACAGGAAAGAGCGGAATATCATCCCAGCCGCACGCCGGGGGCTGCCTGCTGCGCACCGGAGGGTGGTGCGGATCGCTCGCGACTCCGCGTTTCGGCTGCTCTACATGTTCCTCATGATGGATTTCAAAAACGACGAAGTTCGATATAGAGACGCCAACTTGGCGACCGAGCTCGCCTTATCGGCCAGTGGGCCGTTGTGCCAGACAGAGGGGGGCTTCGCGAGGGTTCTTAGGCAGGCATACGAGGAAAGGTTTGTGATCAGCGATTATCAGAGGCGTGTTGTAGACAACCTTTTACTGTTCTTTGATGATGCTGGGTACGAAGCGGGTTCTGCGTAAGTCAAATCTGGAGGGGGGGAGTGGTGCTATTGGAGAGGATGGGGATGTACCGGCTCAGGACTATGGTAGCGAACAGGGCGGCAGCTGTTGGGACTTGGATGACGATACCCACGTCATAGCGCTGAACTAAACTAGCTTCGAATCTCTTCTACTTGTCGTTGTGCTAGGCACCTTGTTACGAAGTGATTCTCTTCGCAGAACACCCTGGCACATAGATCAGGGTCAAACGCCGACTTCATTGAGCGCTAAACTTGACATATCTCTCCAGGGCAAAGCACAGTATCGACTCCAATTTTCGTGATTGTCTTTCCATCTCCCATTCTCACCGCCATCTTCTTTACCCCCTCATCCCACCTAATCTTCCTCCCACGTCTAACCCACCCAGACCTCTATACTCGACGTAAAGAGATCTAGCGGTTCGGCCGCGTACCGCTCTAACGACAAATGCAGCCGAGGTTGCAGAAGAAGGTGGGCGGGGCCTCGCAGACGACATTCTTCTCGAAGTTGCAGGTGCAAGAATACGGAGGCGTGGTGCAGGTACGCAGCGAGTTGGGGTCCTGGACCTTGTTATCGCCCTCGCCGGGACCGCAGATGAGGGTGCCCTCGGCGGAGGCGTAGGCCGCGAGGGCGAGGACGGCGACGGCGATCAAGTTCTGTAGAGGGTGGGGAGGTCAGCTTCTCGGGTATCAGGTCAAGACGGGTTGGTTGAGGGCGAGGCGTACCTTCATGGTTGGATGGGTGTTTGGGACTTTGGTCTGTGTGAAGTTGTGAATTTTGTGATATCGCGAGCGGTTGTGGTGTGATGAGGAGGAGAGGACGATATGGGAGGATACTCGGGGGTTTATATACTTGGGACTGGACTAGGGGATGGGCAGATACGGTCAGCTCTTTTCCCTGGATGACCTGGCAGTCCTGGTTTCGTCTCTTCCTCCAATAACCTTCCGGTATCCCTTCGGCCTCACGTCAAGGCTCATGATCCATCATTCATGCCACCAGTCTCACTCTCTCTTTGCAGACAAGATCGGCATGCATAGTGTGTTATGGATTGTATTCAACCGGCGGCGAGGTCATATTCTCCGAGCATACCACGGTGAGACTGTCGCCTCTGGAAGGTCGGTGAAGGACAAACATCCTTGGCAGCTCCTCTTCGTCGCAGCTCCATGAACAGCAAGGGAGTCTCACGGTGACTGCCTGCACGAGATGGCGGGCACAGGATCCCCACCCCTTGGTTGCGTGTCTCCGGACGTCATGCTCGATCCCAGATGCCAGGGTTCGTCTCATGCTAGTATGGATCTCACTTACACGCCTCGCTGCAAACCTGGAAATTCCCGCGGGGGCCCTTTACGTAAAGTGTGATGATGAGACATGTTTTTAGGCGACTAGAGATCACTGCTACCTGTACCGATAGCAAGAAGGAGCTCGGCAGTATCGGATGTCGGGGTTCATACTGTCAGACTGGTCAGTAGCGTTCCATTCGCGCTCTGTCTAAGCCCACGTGTATGTTGTGTTACAGTAAGCTATCACAATGCTGTATCACCATACCAACCGTCCTTTCAAACCAACAGGAGCCAATCGACCGGAAGTCGTAACACAATCCCCTTCTGGGAGACGCCGTTCCCCTTATTCTAGAATATGAAGGAAGCAATTCTTTGGCCACCGGTTTCAGATCGTTCATAGAGCGAGAACCATGCCCCTGACTGAGCACTAACAATTGCCATAAAGACGCAAAGGCACTTTAGCTCCGGGGACTCCTAATCGGTGGTCAAGGCAGGCTGAGAATTCAGACGAAAAGGGTATTTCTATACAATAGTGCTCTCCCTAAAATCGACCCGAAATGCCGTGCGCGTATCGGATACGCTGTGCATCCTCTCGGCGACCTTCCACACACTCTGTAACCCGGATGAATAGCAGTCCCACCTGAGTGACCAGTAGGAATCATTCCCCTGAGACCAAAAACTTTATTTCGACGGTTCAGCAGGCAGCCAAGCATGGTTGTACTTCCAAGTTGCTGAATCAAGGCTAGCAGGCCTGCTATGACGACGCCAATCAACCTCGGTCTCTTTCAAACCCAATTCGCACTGAACGACTGTGCGTCCGGTTGGATGCTCACAGCGCGCATCACTTGCTTACTTGCTTACTCCGGAGGGAAGTAGGGTCTGCGCCGCACCAGAGCACCCCGAGGGAAGTACCTTTCGTCCCTACTCATGCGCCTCGGGCATGGCATCCACGACGATAGCAGAGGTAGAAGGAAGAGGAGAGAAAGGGGAGAACAAAGGTCCGAACCTTGACGTGCCCTGGCATTGAACAAGAACTTGCTACTGACACCGATACAAAGACACCTTCAGCTTCCACACATCATTGCCTAAGGTATCTCAAGCAAGTTCCGCCTCAATGACACTCTCAACACTATATACCGGTCTCCAAATCTTGACCACCTTCAACCCAGCACTCTCGACCAGCGCCGTCCACTGGTCCTCCGTCCTCTCAGCAGCAGAAGCAAACGCCATCATGGTAATATCCGACACCGTCACCCTAGACAACGGCTTCTCCTTGCTAACCAGACTCTCGTGGATCAGAACCTTGGAGTACCCCTTCTCCATACTCGCCGCCAGCTTCCTCAGGATATCAGCAGCCGACGTATCAGGCCAGTCGTGCAGAACGTTGTGCATGAAGTACACCCTAGCCCCCTTGACCGGCTGTTCGGTGAAGAAGTCGTGCGGCTGCACCTTAATCGCCGGCGTCGCGAGCTCGTCCTCCACGCCCTTGAGAATACCGGGTAGATCTTGCAGCACTAGACAACCAGGTTCCTCACACGCGTCCGGGTGTCGAGCAAGAAACTTCATCAAATCGTGACCCTTCCCACCGCCAACATCCACCACGAGCGGCACCCCCGGCCTCGCGGCGGCGACGATACTGTCGGTGGGATACACCTCGGGCCATGGCGTGAGGTTGTACTTGGAGTGGCATTCCATCGCGTCGTTGAAGTCCGCCGTCAGTTTGGGATTTGTGGCGACGTAGGCGAACATGTTGAAGCCCTTGTCGCCGCCGTGCCAGAAGTGCACGTTGCAGTCGTTCGGGTCCGTCGGGTTCCGGTGGCCGATCGACTTGAGGTACTCCGGCAGAGTGCGGAACATGGGGCTGTTCATCTCGTGGTAGAAGCCGCCGTACATGCCGGCGAAGGATTTGTCTTCGGCCAGGGCGCGCGCCCAGGGGGTGCGGGCGTAGGTGTCCAGCCCGACCTCGCGGACGAGAAGTTGGCCTGATATGCAGCGCATCATGCGACCTGTTTGGAGAGGTCAGTCATCTGTTTGTGTGTGCGACGAGTGTTGCGAAGGGGTCGTTACGGATGAGCAGCTCGTCGGCGCCGGTGAGCTCGGCCAGCTTGGTGCAGGTGATCGGGTCGCCGCCGGCTTCGGCCCATTTGGTGAAGACGCCGATATCGATGAGGGTCTTGATTGCGGCATTGGTGGCCGGGTTGACCCAGTTGTGGTCCCAAGCAAGATCCCAAGGTAATTGGACCTTCCTCAATGCGTCAAAAAGCGCATCTCTTGCACGAATGCGCTCGGCGTTGTTGGCGAAGCTAGTAGCTTCTATGCCGTTGAGGTTCTCAATCAGTTGGTCTGCAGATGCCATTTTCGTCTCCCTCTTCTTCTAGATCTGTGCTACCTGATGTTCACGACAACGAAGACAGAAGTCCGACAGAAGCGAGGAAGAATAGACATGGGGAAGATCGTGACCGCCTTTTACTTTGGGTTTACTTTATCTACCTTGCGCTATCTTCCCCTCCTTCAACCACCATCCCGGTTTCGCACCATCCAACGTGAGATCCATAACAGATCGTGGCGCCCGCCCACATGCCGTGTTACAACGGAGGCGCGACGGCCACCACTGCGATTTTCAGGGGCAGCGGCCGGGCCTAACGATTTGGCGCAGCGCTCGAAGGAGGCGAATGCCGGGGATAAAATGGAGTCAAGTGGCTGCCAAGGCACTCCTTAGCTGGACCGCGACGGGCTGGCCCTAGTCGTCTGTTAAGGCGACCTTGGCGGAAAGGGGCAGGGATCTTCCTTTTTCTCGCTTAAACCTGGTCTGAAGGATCGTGAAGACTGCAAAGTTTTTGTCAGGGACACGACGCCGGGGAGTCGTTCTTCGAACATCACAACAGCGCAGCTCTTTGAGCGCCTCGAGTTTCGCGATGGACTTGACAGGACTCCAGGAAGTGATAAAATGCCAGACCGATTGAAGTCAACCTGGAACGGTCAGCCTGGGCGGCACTCACGGGCGCTGGAATTGCGCTTAACTCGATCAAGCACTTTTCACGAGGGATTCCAGCGGCGTCAGAACTCAAAACTTCGAGCGGTTCTGGGGGAGTCGTAAATGCGGGAGGCCGACGTGTTCTCGTTGCACTTTCTAAGAACTCTTCTATCGACGTGTTGTTCCGGCTTGTTTAACAAGGTTGTTCTACAAGGTTATCTTGCAAGGTTATTCTACAACATCTGGTTGACACACAGGATATATGCGTAATATGGTCCTCGCAATGTCCTTTCTTCAAAGCCATCTATCTATACAGAACTCTTCTACCTCTGCCTCTTCCCACCGTCGAAGCTCCCAGACGACACAGACACTTCCATAGTCTTGTGAATCCCCGAAACACCGGCGTTGGCAAACCCATCGTTGGCCTTTCCTGTCGTCACGAGCGGGATCGCGTCGAAGCTGGGGCGGAGGTCTAGCGTCGAGTGCTCTCCGTCCTCGAGCTTGTGTCCCTTGAAATTATCCCAGTTCCTGCTGCTGGGCTGGCTGTGCGCCGCGCCACCCGTCTCGAGGTGATTGTGTGATTCCTGGCCGGTGCGGTTGGAGCTGCCGACTCTTCCCTTGACTGCGCGGAAGAGTGGCCCGAGGGTGGGTAGGGACGAGCATACCATGAGGACGAAACCCTCTGCTACGCCTAGGATGTCGAGGTATGGTACTGGGTCTGAGAGCTGTTAGAGGCTGCTTGGATGTCGACTATCAGTAGGCTCAACTGGTGCGTGACATACAAGTTGGATCGACTGCCAGTATCTCGAACACCTGACCAAAGATGGCCAACTTGTAGATGGACACAAAGCAAGCCATCATGCTGAACCCAAGAGCCGTCGAGACCGCAATCCGCGACCTCAAAGGCATGTTAAGCCGCATGATAAACGGAATCGGGTAAAGCGAGAAGAAAATATCGAGAAACGCCGAGTATGCCGACGTGAAATAACCCAAGTTAGCCATCACACTGACGGGTGCGCAAGTCCCCCCCGGAATAGTGCGGTCCCAGCCGTACTCGACAGGCGAGCACTGCTTGAACCACCACACCGAAGTCGCGAGGATGCACGCCTGCGAAGACAAAGCGAGGCCCCAGAAGAGGACCGTCGTCTTGGTGCCGTAGTTGAGGATGCGCTTGAGCACCGAGATGATGGCGAACTTGGGCAGCGAGAAGGTCCAGATCAGCACGGCGCTGATGACGACGTTGTACTTGAGGGCAAGCGGGATGCTCGCCGGGTCCAGCGTCGCCATGTGCCGGCCGAGGCCGTGCTTGGAGCCCTGGGTGATGAGGATGCAGGTGAGGAGGAAGACGGCCAGACAGCCGACGGTGATGTAGTCGTCCAGCCCGAGTCCGCCGTTGGGTCTGGTCGAGCCGTAGCGCGTTCTGCAGAAGATTCGGAGTCCGACGATGACTGCGTTTCGTGCCGGTCAGTAACTAAGGGGTTGAGGTGCGTCCAATATCGCGGCTTATCTGAACACCTACCCGTCGTCAGGGCGAACATGGTCCAGCACGCCCTGTCGGCAATGATGCCGTAGTCCTCCTCCTGCCACAAAGCCATTGTCGTCGAGGTACGATTTGATATGTCGATTTGCGTCTTGGGGAGATCGAAGCCAAGTGGATGCTCGTGGTGGGCTTGGCCGAGTTTAAACCATGGTGGAAGGGAACCACGTGAGATGGTGAAGATGCAGATCGGTCGGTTGTCGAGGATCGAGATCCGGGGATGCACATTGATGAAGTGACAGGTCACTTCGCATTGTTGCTTTTTCTCTGTTGTTTTCGTCGATGATCGGCACTTCACCAGGCGTCGTCCAGGGGTTCGTCTGCTGGTTATCAGCCCAGCTCAGCCCCTGAATGGCGGACTCGTACCGCTAAGACCGGGGAGAGACCCGGCCACCGGGGTGGTATATCTGCTACCCTTGTCAACGGCACATACCACCATCCCGGATCCTGTTTCAGACAAGCTGTGCACGAAGTTGGGAATTGGTCAAGACTTCCACAGATCAATCATCACCACTTTGAAGCCAGCAGGCGCAATTTTGGCGGGAGTACGTATGGTGCGCCAGGAATCACACACGTCTTTTGTGCCAACCATGCTGACAGCCAAGCGACAACTGCCGCTGGAGAGAGGCCGGGCAAAACCGCAAAGGGCGGCCCCTGCCGCAGAACGTTGGAGATCGTCAGGGATCATCGAGTTTCGATAGTGTGGCCGGCTCTTGAAGGATTCTTCCGCGGCGAATGATGTCCCGCAAAGACGTCTTAGAGGCATTGCAAATCTCCAGCAAAAGTTTTCGCTGGAAATCGGCACAAAGACCACACCACTCCGTCAAGGGAAGACCTAGAAGAGTAGGCTACACGTGTAATGTGGCATGAGACAAGTGCGATGATATCGAGTGTTATTATTCCCGGAAGTTGGGTATGCTGTATGCCTATGACCGTACTACTGTACTGTGTAGCTGAAGTGAGAAACAGTCTGTCAATGATGCTCAAAAGCAATGGTACCCCCCAAGACGAAACCACCGCAGTCCACTTGGTCCAACCTCGTTTCCCGATGATGACGCCGGTATAATGCCTGGTCGTTACTCCAGTGAAGACAACGACAACCCGCGGAACGTCAACTACGCCAACTACCAGCCCGAAGACGATGGCTCAACACTGCGCAAATCATCGGTCCTCTCCCAGTCCTCCTCCTCGTCCGCAAGCATCCGATGCTGCGTCAGAGCATAGTCGTGGCATTGGGTGAGCTCCCACGAGTATCCGAACTTGTCCTGGTAGGCCTCCAGAACCAAGCGCTGGATACTGAGGCTCCAGATCCCGGCGTTGCTGAGTATCATGCGCACGGGCCTGAAGGCCGGGTTAGCGCGGTACTCCTCGACAAAGTCCGAGTTGTTGACGTACTTCGCCCGGATCTGCACGGTCATGATCAAGGTGAGCACGAGGAAGGCGGCGCTATCGGCGTCGGCGATGATGCGCATGCGGTCAGCGTAGCGGTACGGGAAGGGGAGTCTGTTCCAGCGCCAGACGCAGACGTCGATGCGGGCGGCGACGTCGTGAATGTCACGGCCACGCAGGACGTCAACACCCAGCTTGTCGATGGTGCGCAAGACGTCGCGGTAGGCATCAAGGCCACCCGGGATAAGGCTGAAAAGGACACCGAAGTCGTTCGAGACGGCGTGGTTGATCTCTGGGAAGAAGGGTAGGGCTGCGGAAAAAAAGAATGGGATTCGACCGGGGCCAAGCGAGTTGGATGCATCCTAGGCCTCCACGGTGCGCTTGAACTTGGGCATCTTGTCGAGAGGAACCTCGTACTCGTACTGTCCGATCTGTATCCTACGACTTACGGGCCCGGTGTCGTCTATGTACGGAGTCATAGGAGCATAGTTGGGGTCCGTGGCCATGTCACGTTCGGGGGACTGTGGAGGTTGGCGGTTAGAACGAGCTGTCATTTTGCAATGCTGGGCCCTAGAGAAGCTCTTACCAGCGTGAGGATCCATGCCTTGATCCTGTAGATGTGCTCCCAGATGGTGAAGCGTGCGTTGCCCTGGCCGGCGATGCGGGTGCCACCCTGCGTAGGCTCCTGTTAGCGAAGATGGCTCTTGTGACATTGAGTTTAGGACAGGCAATTACCTCCATGTTCAGTGTTCAGATACTTAGAATGTAAGATTCTTGTTGGCTTCAGCACTTTTATAACTGACACGCTTCCGTAATGGCGATGTCGAAAATCGTGACAGACTTATGCCCGTAACGTCTTCTTGTCTTTCCGGAACTGGGCTGGGACTGTATAACAGTCAGTCAGTATACTGCTCAACAACAAAGGATTGTACCCATCAACTCGGCCCTTCTGGTGATAGAGAAGCGAGTGCTGGGCGCCATCTGTTGGCAATACTCACCTGAGTGTTGCGGTGCCAAGGGCGAACCAGCTCCGATGAAGCTGGTGGTCGACACTCTGTCTCGAGTTGAAGAGCTCCCGGAGATGGTCTAAAGGTTCCTCTACCCTTGGAAGTCTGGGAAATAGAGATGCGCAATAGTGTCAAACAGGAACTAGTGGAAGTTGTGCGTCCTTGAGGGCCCAAGGGGACTTTACTCTTGGCTGAGAGCCGATCCTACTTGGACTTCAGATGTGGCGTGGATTCGCTTTTGAGTTCGTCGAATTTCCCGAAGATTTTGAAATGGAGCAGAAAGAAAACGAGGGGCACGTAAACCAGCCGCAGTCGTTACCAGCCGCAGTGTGATTTGAGCCGCACTTGTGACAAGCCGCACTGGTGACGAGGGGCTCGAGATTAGAAATGACCCTACTTCTGGCAAGAATAAGGGGCGGACCCGGCGAGAAGACACTGTCTCTGCGGCACGGGCAACTGAAGAACCACGCTTAGTCGTCGAGTTTCGGAATTTGGAAGAAGCGGACGGACAACTAAGTGAGATGTCCGCGGACGGTTGGGACTCTGGAGCGAAGAGCGAAGAGTTTGAACACCTTGTAGTCATGGAACTCTAGCTCAGACATCCCACTTACACGGCGACGCAGACAAATAGCCAGGCGGGGTGTCGTAGATAAAGAAGAGCAAAGGTTCCATTCTATAACCGATAGTCTTCCCAAGCCAAGTACCAGTTGCTACTTGTTGCCCTCAGTCAAGTGGCAATGGGACACTTTGACCCCAGAGGTAATGTTAGACAGTAGACGCTAAGTACGAATGACAATAATAATCGCTGTGGATTTGTCAAAACTATCGCTGAACTGAACTATATCAAGCAGTACCAACCCTTCCGTGATCCTTAAAGACACGCTCTCCAAGCACCTGCACAAAAGGAACCCCCAATCTACCACCCGTCATTAAAACTCCTCATGCGTCAGTTCATAGTCAAGTCTCATCCTCTCCGAACGTTCAACTAGATTGTTGACTTCCAGCTGTCTAGTATCAGCCTCGACTCTGTCCAGGGTAATTCGCTGCTAACGAGTGATGAAGAATCGCCTCCCGAACGCCTCCAAGACCAGCTTTTTCACCAACCAGCCGTGCTCCAGGGAACGCGCATCCATGAAATTTGGCACTTTGTAGAGGTTTACCGTTATCTGGTGCGGAGCCATCATGTACGCAAGCTCTGTCGTTCGGGCCCGGCGGAGTCCACGGAAGAGGAAGATGTACAGCAGCTTGAACGCCGACTCCCCCATCCGATCAGAGTATGGCCCGGTGAAGGCTCCATGGGTAACCATGTTCCTCACAATGCGATCTGGATCGTCTCCATCTTCCTCGAGAGGGTTGACGCCAAGAAAATTCATGGTTTCGCAGAGGATGTAGAACTCGCCGAGTTCTAGCGGCATGGTGCTGAAGGCGTGACGGAGTCCGAGTTGTACCATGTCATTGGCGACCTCGAAGTACGGCAGTTTGTCATCGCAAGTCGGTATTTCTGTCGTAAGGAGTTGTCCGCTCCGCGACTTGTACTTCAGGAGTTTCTGGAAGTATGGAATTTTGTTGACGTGGACGACGTGCTCTTTGCCCGCGACGATGAAGAGCATGTCATCTGGCGGTGGTTCGTCCCAGGGTTGGGTCAGCAGGTCGGAAGTGTCCTAGCTTCGTCTTAGAGTGGAATGCTCTGTCGCATCCCAGAGAACTCTGGGGCGAGGGAGTGCAGGGAGATACATTACCTCCATGTCCATGTTTGGACCAGGAAGCTATGCCGTGGACTATCAAATGGCTTTGAGGGACGACTTCGGAATAAAGCGGAGTGATTGTTGTCGCAGTCGGAATGTGAAAGGGCAGAAATTGAAATGATTAAAGACGTGGTGAGGAACACGAGACGCGTAGGTTGATTGATGTGCGAAGAATGCTCTGTATCAGTTCTATTGGTGTGAAAGACTTGGTTATCAATAGACGATTGATCAATGGTGTAACTGGGATGCAGCTCAAGTTGTTGTTGATGACAACAAGAAATGATTAGAACAAAAGCCATTGACGAAGAACGATCCAGAGCATCTGGTATGCTCTTACCTCCCTCTCCCTTTCGACACAGAACCCGGTACTCCTTCCACGCTACATTTTCCGGCTGGCCGACCCTGCCTGTGGCAACCACCACCTGCACTCGTACCCGATACCATGTTCATCGGATCTCAACTCCTCCTGCCCAGTTCTAGTTTGTTCAGTGGCATGTGAAGGGCAGACCGTTGAATAATGGAAGCGTCATCATCCATTCTTGTTAGTCCCTATTTACTCAGGCGGTCCAGTTCCGCCAGCATGTAAGGCGAAACATCTTCCCCAAACTGCCAAAGGAAGAACATTGAGGACTATCTGTGCCGCATTCTTTCCACAGTAACGGCTGTGCAGTTGGATGAAGCAGGTGATGTGGTAAAAAGCCCTCATAAACCCGTCACATTTACCGCGCAAAAGCGTGGTGTAAAGTAGCTGGAAAGTTACAGTGCGACAGAACCTCCTGATGTCACCATTTCGAACCATCCTCGAGAGAGACAGCCGGTGATGCTGTGGATGTCCTCCAATATATCTTGAAGCATCTTGACTTTTCGACCACATGGTGTGTGAAAGAGGAGGCTAAAGGGGCTTCCTGAAGAAGTCCTGGGATGAAGCAGAGCTCAAACAGGAACAGAGTTCACAGCGAGGAGCCAAGGTAACCCCTTGATCAAGAAATGAAGAAAGGAGTTCTGCAGCTTTGACTGAAAGGTAGGATTGCTCGTGTTATAGCGGAGACGACTCGTCCAGATCTATGGCAGTAAGAAGAGAACCCCAACTGCAGGTGTACATCCGCCCATGCCATACCTCAAGTCTCAGCTCCGGACGAAACCTGCACCAGCTTACTGACGCCCACGACCTTCTCACTAAACGTCAGGATACTGCTCGTGCCCATGATGTCAAGCATTGGAACATCAGCCTTCAACGTCTTCGCCAGCCATGTGCGGAACTCTGTTGCCACCAGCGAATCCACGCCGTTCGAACTGATCGACTTGCCCGGGTCAATATCATCGGCATTTATCGACAGAAGCTTCGAAAGTTTGAGCCGAATACCACTCGAGACGGCCGCCAGCGCCTCCTCTGTCGTCGTGGCCGCGCCAACTTGGAAGGGCACCGCAAGCAGCGGGTCATCTCCGTCTGCGCCATCCCCTACCGCACCTGTCGACTCGCTCTGCAAGTGGCGGAAGAGCGGGAACTCGAAATAGATCGGCAGTGGCATGCGACGTTGTCGGTACAGCGCAGCGTTGGTCAAGCCGGACACGGTCTGATGTGGCCGGTGTTGCTGCCGCGGATCGAGGTGGTACTCGATCATGAGATGGATCTCATCCTCGCGGATGGACTCAAGCACGGAAGAGATGGTCGAGATGGTAGTTCCAATGCGGGACTTGTTCTCGGCGACATAGCCGACTGACAGGATGCTGCCGAGGTCGATGCTGGTTGCTGGTAGCCCAAGAGAGGTCCTGTGTAAGGCCAGCGCATCCTGGTAAGTGTTCCCTGCGGCGTAGTTGGCCTGACTGCGGTTCCCCAGGATACCGGTTGCTGACGACAAGAGAAGGAAGAAGTCCATGTCAATCGGGAGGAGCTCGTGGAGGTTCCACGACCCCTGGAACTTGGGCCGCAGCGCCGCGTCGAAGTCAGCGTACGTCATGTTCTCGAACATGGCGTCCTTGAGAACCATTGAGCCCTGCACACAGCCCTTGATCGGAGGCAGGGCTGCCTTGCAGGTCTCGATGACAGTGGCTAACGCTCTTTTGTCGGTGACGTCGCAGGCGAAGATGTGCGCCGTACAGCCTGCCGTCTTCAGTTCCTGGACGATGGCCTGCGCAGAGTCGCTTGAGGCCCCTGAGCGCGACAGGAAGATCAGACTTTTTGCTCCTCGTGAGGCCATCCAGCGGGCAATGCTTCTTCCGAGACCTCCCAGACCACCGGCCAGGATGTACGAAGCATTCTCCTCGAACTGCAGCGGTGACGGCTTTTCAGGCATGATGGGGACAAGATCTGTGTCGTTGGGCGTGAAGACGATCTTACCCATGCTCTTGCCAGACTGCAGTGCCCTGAATGCCTCCTCGATCTGGGTGTAGTCCATGACTCGGGTTGGAGAAGCCACGCGGACCTTGCCTTCGGCAAACAGCCTCACAGTCTCGCCGATGAGCTGGCCCAGTTTCTTGGGCTTGTAGTTCATGATGGTTGTCAAGTCGACGCTGGCCATGACTGTCTGCCGGAGCAGCGGGTTCAAGTCGATCCTGCCGTTCGCCTGTGCATCCCGCTTGCCGATCTCGATGAACCGACCAAATGGCGCAAGGACATCCCACGAGGCACGGAGCGCATCACCCGATAACGAGTTCAGCACGACGTCCACACCGCGGTTACCCGTCATGCGCATGATACCCTTGGCAAAGGACAAGTCGCGGCTGGAGAAGATGTGGTCTTTCCTCAACCCGTATTCCCGAATCAAAAGGTCTCGCTTCTCCTCCGTCGACACCGTGGCAAAGACCTCGGCGCCCACCAAGTTCGCCAGCTGGATCGCTGCTTGCCCGACACCGCCCGCTGCAGCATGGATGAGAACCGACTCCCCTTCCGACAGATGCGCGATGTCGTATAATCCGTGGATAGCGGTGGAGTACACACACGGAAGGCCAGCAGCATCCTCGAAGCTCACCGAGTCCGGCAGTTTTACGACGGCATCGGCGACCTGTCTGCCGTACGTCTTCAGGCACCCTCCGTCTACCAGTCCGTTCATGTAGACGACACGTTCACCGACTTGGACATTCGTCACGTTTGCACCAATTCGTGAGACATACCCTGCGGCTTCGTTGCCGAGGCAAGCTGCAACGTGCTCCCCCATGGCAATCAGCACGTCGCGGAAGTTGAGCCCAACGGCCTTGATCTCGACCTCGACCTCATTTTCACCCATTGGACGGCTCCAGACCGGATCTGTGGCGAAGTGGAGAGCACTTAGTGACCCTGGCGACGAAGTATCTAGCATGATTGGCCGACCGGCAGATGCGAGCGGCGCCAACTTTGGGTCCGGGTCGGCAAAGTTGGAGTGGATAAAGGAGTTGATCTTGGTCGCATCAATGAGGCGGTTTGTCAGCACCTCGCCGTCTCGTAGGAGATATTCTTCGTTCTTGCTCTCGGCATCGAGGTCAGTGACGAACTGGTGCTTGAATACCGAGATGATAGACTCGAGCAAGCTGTCATCGCTGGGCCGTGGCTCGGCAACTGCGAGAGTCACGAGGTTTGGAGCGTCGAGATCACGTTCCCATCGGACTGTGCGCACAACACCAGTGATCATGTGTTGCTCTGGGTGCTTCTCAAAGTCGCCGGATAGCCAGAGGACTCCGTCGCTGGTGGCGAGGATGTGGTTGACACTCCGGTACTTGTCTTCGGTAAGGCCCGCGAGGATCGGGGTCTCGTCAAGGTCGAGGAGAGATATGCAAGTGTCGTCAATGAGCTGCTTGTCGGCCAGGTCAGAGAGGCTCACGATCTGGCAGTCCTCTGAAGCAAAGCCTAGTTGGTTCCTGAGTCTGGTTCTCAGCCCAGAAGCCAAATGGTCTGTTGCCGGAGAGGAGATGATGTATATCTTTCTCTTGAATTCTTGGATCTTGGAGGCGGAGACAGCGTTGTTGTCCGCCACCATGATACTCTGACCGTGGATGTCGGGGACCTCGCGATCTAGAAGAACAGTGCCAATGCCGGCGAACCCAGCACCCCGGAGCTCAGCATTCCATTCAGTCTCGGAGACAGACGGGCACCATTTCCGGTTGGGCTCGACACTAAGCCACCATCCGGATAGTTGGCCGAAGGAGAGAGGCAGCCAAAGCAGGTCTAAGAGAACAAGAAGTCAGTTTCAGATCCATTCTGCAGGACGCATATCGAAAAAGCCTACCTTGTCGAATACCCTCATGCAAGACCAGTTTTCCGCGAGGCTTCAACAACGACCTGAGATTGGACAATACCTGATGAAGGTTCGCCGTCGCGTGTATCACGTTTCCGGCGAAGATGAAGTCGTACGATCCAAGTTCCAGTCCCTGGTCGGCAGCTTCGTTCTCAATGTTGAAGGTGCGGAACTCCAAGACGTTGCGCCACTTCTTGAACTTCTCCTTGGCCCTCTCGAAGAAGGCGGACGAGACGTCCGTGTAGGTGTAAGTCGCAATCGCGGAGTCACCGGACGCCAGCCCATCTGCGTCGTCAGCCGCCTTGGGGCTCAAGGCCTCTAAGACAGGAGCGGTCAGTGAGCCTGTGCCCGCGCCGATCTCGAGGACCTTGAGGTTGACCGAGTTGTGGTGGACGATGTCGAGGTACGCCTTCAGCAGGGCAGGGAGGTTGCCCGATTCGACCATGTTTCTGTACAATTCTTGGAGGACGCTGTCTTCGCCGAACATCAGCTGGAGAGGGTCGACTTCCTTGCGCAGAACGGCAGCCAGGTTCGTGCCCATGCGGACCAGCAGTTTTCCATCCGCATTCTCCTCGTCGATCTGGCGAAATAGTGCGTTTCGTAGCTCCTCGCTTTCGGAATACCGTTTCCACTCGTCACAGTCCAGGTGAGGGAGGGCGCGGTTGTGCAGGTCCTCCTGTTGCTTAAGACACCAGTCGTAGTACTTCTTCCAATGACCTTCGAATTTGTCGACAGGGTAGTCCTTCAGCTCTTCCAAGGCACTGGTGACAAACAGAACAGACGCAAGCTGAAGCCGTCTGACATTGGCCCTGTACGACTCGTTGTCCTCGTCGGATGCAAGCACAACATCATTAAAGCGCGGCTGTTTAGTCAACTCGAGGTCCGGTTTCCACTCGACTGTATGGCACAGCTTCTTCGCACCAACGGTCGAAATCTCGGATCCGAGAGACTTGCCAGACCAGCCCCTGACGGCAATTCTCTCCTGGCCGGTTTCGCCGTCCCAAATTGTGATGTCGCTGTTGAACTTCTGGAACCCAGTCATAGCAGACTTACCCAGTCCGCGGTATCGGTGCCCGGCGGTGCTGTCAGTCTTGGCCGAGACTCTGACCTCCTTGATGAAGGTCGGAACCATTGGTGTGCCCAGTGTGCTCTTTCCGGTGATGTCCAGGACGCCAGCAATGAAGAGATGCATCATGCTGTCCAGTGTGGAGGGATGTACCATGTGCGGATGGAGGAAGTTCTTGGGCATCGCCTTCGCCACGTCGGGAACCGAGATGTCAGCGACAACCTCTCCCTTTCCTTTGTTGACGCGGATATCGGACAGATTCTGGAACAGCGGGCCAAAATGCAAGCCAATGGTGTCAAGGTTGTCGTAGTTGATGGTTGCCGGGGTAGTGCAACGCTGAAGGCCATCGTGTAGCAGCTTTTCAGAGGCAGAGACTTCCTCCGCCTGTTCGAGGCCAGCGTCGACAGGCCCTGTGTGAGCCACATATTTTGTGGAGATATATCCCGTGCAGTGTTCAACCCAGTTGTCTGCAACAGGGTTGTAGCTGGTGACACGCCACTGCCTCCATGTCCTCGACTTCTCAAGGCTCGACTCGTCCATTCTCGACATGGCGAACTTGACCTCGATTCCATCCTTGTCGTCGGGGACGATGAGTGCGCTCTTGATGGAGATATCCTTGAGGTGGAAGCCCACAAGCTCGGCTTCCGGATCTGCGACTTGTTTTGAGGCTTCGATGGCCATGATGACGTACCCGACACCCGGATACACGATGCTGCCAGTGACCACATGGTCTCTCAGCCAAGGCTGTTCCGAAATGCGGATGAAGTTGCGCCACGCCGGCTCTTCCGCGTTCCAATCCGGAACGGGAGCCCCGAACAAGTCGTGGCGCGGATACTTGCGAAGGCGGAAGTTCCGACTCAGCCTGCTCTCGTACCAGACCGTCTGACTGTGATTGAAGACGTATGGTGGGAGGTCGACGAGCATCGCCGGCTTTTTGGCGTTGAAGTCGGGCTCGGAAGCACTGTTCACTGCGCCAATATCTACCAGACTTCCACGCGACTGTAGTGCCCCGATGGAGTTCAACAGTGTTTCCACTCCTGGGCTGTTGCGGTCCAGAACGGCATGGTACCCGATTGCCTGCGGATCTGGTGCGCTGCCGGCGAGGACCTCTTTGATGGCGCTGCGGAGGGCTGAGTGCGGTCCGATCTCGACGATCTCCTGGATAACGCTGTTGCTCGTGTTCACTCTGAGAGAACCCTTGGAGCTCTCCAGGACCATCTTGGCCATGCCATCTGTGAACCGAACAGGCGAAACGAGATTGTCAACCCAGTATTGAGCTGTCAGGTTGTCGTCAATCCGAAAGCCGGTGACCGTCGAGTACATCTGTACATCTGCTTTTTCGGTTGGCTTCTCGAGCTCTCCCAGAAGGGACAGGTACTCATCCGCAACAGTCCTCATGTGCGCGGAATGATATGCCGTAGTGATTTTGAGCTTCCTCGCAAACACACCCTGGCCGTCCAGCACGTCCTTCAACGTGTCGATCTTTGCTTCGTCGCCGGAGACAGTGTGGTTCTTGGGACTGTTGTAGCAAGCTACCACAACCTCCCCTGGCACTTCGTTGTCCGCATTGATCGTCCGGAGATGTGCTGTGAGGTCAGAATCCGTCAAACCGACAGCAAGCATGGCGCCGCGGGCGTCGACTTTGCTCGAGACATAGCCACGATAGTAGGCTACCTTCCAGGCGCTCTCTCTGGTAATCTTGCCAGCGCAGTATGCCGCTGCTATCTCACCGGAGGAATGACCGATCACTCTCGTGGGCCGGAGGTTCCACGACGTCAAGAGGTCGACTATTGCGACTTGGATGGCCGCGCACGCAGGGTGAGCCAGAGATGGAATATCAATTCTGGAGCTTGACTTATCCCGCAGCAGCTCGTCTGGAAAGGCACAGAATTAGTTCCAGTTACTGAGAGAGTGAGCGCCGGAGTCTCATACCTATCAATGACCACTTGCTTCCCAGTGTCTGCATACAAGTCGAGGCTTCCTCCAGGTTTGTCCGGAATACCGGAAACGCCAGGAGTTCGCGACCCATAGCATACCACTGAGCCCCTTGCCCAGTGAAGACGAACCCGACATTCGGTGCTGCTCTCGTCCGGATCGGCTTGGCTCCGGACCCTGCTTTAGAGAGACTGGCCAGCAGATCCTCCAGCGAGCTCGCGAGTGTATATGATCGCCATGGGAAAGCGGTGCGCTTGGCTGCAAGAGTGTATGCCAGATCTTGCAGATGGCGTATTTCGTTGTCTGGGGGTGGGAGAGTCAGGGTCGAGTAGTAAGCTGCGAGAGACTCCATATTCCTTGCCACTCCGGCCTCGTCAAATGCGGAGAAGGTGAATAACAGCGGCGACTGAGATGTTCTTGTTTCTGCGGTGCCATTTGCGTCGACATCGTCAGAGGTCCCATTGGCTGTGTCGTTGCCGTGGCCATTTTGGCCGTTGAGAAGATGTACTCCATTGGCAGCACTGTTGCTGTCAGCTCCAATGTCGGCGTGGGCACCATTGCCACTGGCACGCTCGTTCTCGGTCTCGCTGGCGATTGCACCGTTACCAGTTCCGTTGACAGGATGGTGCTCGCCATTGGTGTTGCCGTTGCTGTTACCTGCGCCGTTGACATTGACTCCGTTCCCATTGGCAAGTTCGTTAGTGGCATGGCCGTTAGTCCCAGCGGTGCTGTTGACCTCTGTGCCGTTATGTCGGCCGTTGGTCTTGGCCTCGGGATGTGGCAGAGTTCTATGGAGTCCGGACAGGTTGTTGGCTCGAAGGTAGTGGTATGCATCCTGCAACACAACGTGTCCATTCGTGCCCGAGAAACCAAAGGAGTTGATGGAGACTTGCCGGGTACCGCAAGACGGCCATGGCATTGGTTGGAGAGGTAGTTTGAGCTTCCACTTGTCCAGTGGAATCTTTGGGTTCGCCTTTTCGAAGTTTGTGTTGGGCGGGATTATCCCCGACTCCAAGATCATAACGGACTTGATGATGCCCGCCAGCCCTGATGCGCCCTCGGTGTGGCCGATCGCCGACTTCACAGCTCCTACAACAAGGGGTGAATCTCGTTTCGCTGTCTCGAAGGAGTTCGCGATGGCACGAGCCTCGATTGGGTCTCCGGCGGCGGTGCCGGTGGCGTGAGCCTCGATGTAGGCCGTCTCTTCCAGCTTCAGATCTCCTCGAGCATAGACGGACCGGATCATGCTCTCCTGCGCTGTTGCGCTCGGCAAGGTGATACCCGGAGTGCGTCCATCTTGGTTCAATCCAGTGACCCGGACGACTGCGCGAATGGTGTCCCCATCTCGGAGCGCCTTTGCAAGGGGCTTCAGTACCACAGTCGCAACACCCTCGCCCCGGGAGTAGCCACTTGCACGGTGGTCAAAACTGTAGGACTTGCCATCGCCTGCGAAAAAGCCATGATGGTCCATACCGAACCAGTCGGTGGGATAAGTGAAAACATTGACGCCGCATATGATGGACATGTCTGACTCGTTATCCCGCAGACTCTGGGATCCCAGATGGAATGCTACCATACTGCTCGAGCAGGCTGTGTCGACTGTAAGGCTGGGCCCCTTGAAGTCGAAGAACCAGCTGATGCGCCCGGAGAGTATTGAGTTGCTCGTCCCCCTAGAATGACTGGTCAACAACTATCGGGCAGAGTATCGAGGTCAATCTGACTGACATGGGCTTGTACTTGAGCTTGATCTCGGGATCGGCGCCCAAAAGTTGAAGGTAGTCATGGTTGAAGCCGCTGCTGAAGACGGAAGTGTTGGATCCAACGGCTTGAGATAGCGGAATGCCAGCTGGGGGGTTGACATGTCAGTAGCTTTTCTTTACACCAATTACCAGGATTTCTCATTCACCATTCTCTAGTGCATGGTAGACGTTTTCCATCAGCAGTCTCTGCTGAGGGTCCAGAGACAGCACTTCGTTCTTTGGGATGCTGAAGAACTGATTGTCAAACTCGGCAGGGTCTCCACGCATAAAGTGGCCGCCCTTCACATGAAACTAGAGAGCTCTGTCGTCAGAATATTCGTCAAGTTACATGTTGGGACACCATGGTGTACTGACTGTCCCACCGTGTTCCACATCTGGGTGGTAATGGCCGTCCATGTTGATCCGGTCTCCCGGGAAGGGCGTCATGGCAGACTTTCCGCTCATGAGAAGTTTCCAGAAGTTCTCATTGGTATCCCCTTCCTGGGGGAACCGGCAAGCCATGCCGATGATTGCTAGTGGCTCCATGGTCTCTCCCGGGGCAAGCTCGTCTAGTGAACTTTCTCTAGGTAGTACTGGTCTTTCTTCGCGAAGAAACTTATGCAGCGTCGGGACTTGAGTAACGCTTGGGATGACTGGAATCTACGATGCATGCGTACTGCCCAAGGGTTTGGGGAACATCTCAACATAATACATATGCACAAACTGTGGTCGTGTAGACCCTTCCATCTGTGAAACCTGCTGCAAACGGCCTAGATCCCGTCTCCATTGGATGGTCATCTGCATAGTCACCCTCTGGGATCAACTCTCATGCCAACGGCAAGGGATTGTCATTGCCTTGACAACGTATGCACAACTAGTTGGTCCACGGCCCTACATGAAGAGGTGGTGTGGTGATTTAGCCGAATATTTATGCGTGCGATAAGGTTACACATGTATATACGGGTAGCTAATAGGTCAAATTGAATGATTGCGCGATATACATCGCCGAACAAGAAGACTGGGGAACAAGAAGACAACAACAAGAACTAGATACTGCCATTTGTAAGCGATCCTCCCTGAGACCGGCTGCGGGATTTGATTGTCCACCTGTAGTGAAGTGCTGGCCGCCATCGAGTTCGTCAAATGCACCTCGGGGTGTAGTTTGTTTCTCTGTAGCTACATGCCGCGAAGGAAGCTATCTCCACATGCTTGGACCCTAGCTATGAAAACTGATCCTTAGATTAGAACTCACTACTACAGTAAGCAAGTTGCAAGTTCCGAGAGTCGTATAAGCGGCGGCATGATTGGCTTGAATATCGTGGAGGAATCACTATGGTCCTCTTTTTCCACCATAATGTGCGCGGCTAAGGGTGTAAATGTGCATATAATGTAACCCTACTTGCAAAGAGAACTTGTTCGCACACTTCGCCGCATTTGGCCACGCTTACAGCACAACAAGAATAAAACAGCGAGTCGCACTGTTGGTTTCGGTCCTTCCCCGGCATCACCGCTGTACAACACGCTATGAAGCAGACTATCTGCAGGGCAACGTCGCAAGCTGCAAGTATAGGCTCGGTTAGGATTGCTGACGACGTGCGAAAACCAACCGCATATCCACTGTAGTTACCGGTGTCCGTTGGCATTAGATGCCTTACTTGCTGCATAGCCGGAATTCGGTGAACTTTAAAGCCCCATAGTCTTCTGTATATCCACGTCCAATACCGTTCCTCCTCTTCATAGCAAGCAAAATGGAGATCATGTCCCTCCTTGTCCTCGCATTGGGGCTTTTGGGTCACAGGGGTCTCACTCAGGCCCACAGCCACGACGCACCCCCATTCGGAAGGTCTTCAGCCGACTGGGACTCTGACCCATGGACCCTTTCAACAACAACCTTTACCCCCAATCATTATCAGAGTTCTGCATATGTGGCCAATGGTTACTTCGGCCAGCGCTTACCGGCCGAGGGTGTCGGCTACTGGACCTACCTGGACGAAGCCAACGGCGGCTACAAGCCAAACTCCTGGCCGCTTGACCAGCCGAGAGCTACCTTCGGCACCATCGCCGGTTTCTGGGACGTGCAGCAGAACATCACGCACACCATCCTTCCGGGGAACCTCTTACGAGGCGGCGAATCCGTCATCAGCGGTATCCCCGACTGGACGGGATTGATCGTAACAACGCATGAAGGTCACACGTACCAACCTGGGGTAGACCCGTCGACTGTGGAGAGCTTCCACCAGTCCATGTCTATACGCAACGGGATCGTCCACACGAACATCAGCTGGAGTCCCGCGGATAGCACAACGCGATACAAGTTGAACTACACCGTCATCGCACATCGTGCCCGGCTCCATGTCGGTCTTGTTCGGCTTGATATCTCGGTCGACCGATCTGCGACGTTCAAGGTCACCGACCATCTCGATGGCGCCGGGGCGGTACGAGCAAGCTTTAACGACAGGGCCTTCGAGGACGAAGACGTCATCTGGACTAGTGTCAAACCTTGGGGCATTGACTACTGCGCTGCCTACCTGGCGTCTACCATTCGGTTCGAAGGCAGCAACTCGTCCAAGGTTGAGGCTGCGTCTGGGTCTAGACATGACGGCTCGCATTATCCTTGGGTATCCACCAATTCAAGTTCCATCGCCCAGACATGGGACGTGACTTTGGATCCGGGGGAGACCCTCAGTGTCTTTAAGTTTGTGGGGATCGCCTCCACAACGGCTATTCCGGAAGAGGCCTTAACTTTCGTGAAGGATTCAGCAAAGTCAGCAAAGTCCGACGTTTCATGGGAGCAACTGGTCGCCGAACACAACAGTAAATGGGACGCCGCTTGGAAAGACGGCGATGTCCTCGTTCCAGGTGACCGAGATCTGCAGGTCCGAGTGCGGGCGTCTCTGTTCCACATCCTGTCGAGCCTTCTGCCCAACGAGACTGGCCTTGCACAGCACTCCATCACCGTCGGTGGGCTGTCCAGTGACTCGTATGCCGGCCTCATCTTCTGGGACGCCGACACTTGGATCTATCCGTCCGTCTTGGCATTACATCCCCTGTACGCTGTAGGTATCAACAACTACCGCGAAGGCATCCTCGACCAAGCTGTCAAGAATGCGCAGTATTACAACTACTCGGGCGCTCTCTATGCATGGACAAGCGGTCGGTTCGGCAACTGCACCGGTACCGGAGTGTGTAAAGGCTATCAGTATCATCTGAACACTGATATTGCACTGGCGCATTGGCAATACTTTCTGCAAACAAACAACTTGGCCTGGCTTGCAGAGAAAGGATGGCCGGTCATCAAGAGTGTGGCGGAGATGTTTGCCGCATATGTTACTTACAATACTTCTTCAGGGCAGTATGTGACAATTCAGCTTGGAGAACCAGTGAGTAGTGCACTTTTCTCTATGTTGAACAAGATACCAACCAAGAACACTAGGATGAATTTGCCTACAACATCAACAATGGCGCATTTACCAACGTGGCCATCAAACAGTTACTTGGCACCTGGGCGCCGTCAGTTGCAAAGCACTTGGGCCTCGAGGTACCCCAGAACTGGTCCACCATTGCTCAGAATATGTACATCCCGTACGACAAGGACGAAGAGATTATCATCGAATTCGACGGCATGGACGGCACATGGGAAGTCAAGCAGGCCAGTGTCGGTCTTATCAACTACCCTCTCGAGTTCCAGCTGAGCGACGCCCAAGCTCGGAACGATGTGGCTCATGTATAGCACTTCTCATTCTTGAACTCTTCGTTACACAACAGCTAACATGTTATTAGTACTCCTCAGTCAACACGGCCGACGGACCAGCAATGACCTGGTCCATTTACGCCATCTCGGAAGCTCAACTACAGGACAAAGGCTGCGCCGCATACACATATCTGCAACGCGCCTCGGAACCGTACACTCGCCTTCCCTTCTTCCAGTTCAGCGAGGTGTTGTCCGACACTGCGCTACCAGGGGTGAGCAATCCCGCCTTCATCTTCGGACTTAACCCGGCTTTTCCATTCCTCACGGGCGCCGGCGGGTTCCTTCAGGTCTTCACCCACGGCCTGACGGGGATGCGGCCAAGCCTTGATGCATTTACTCTCGATCCTATGCTGCCACCTCAGTTGGCGGATGGAGTTGTTGTCAAGGGGATGAAGTGGCAATGTGGCGTCTTTGATGTGTCGATCCGGTTGGAGAATACGACTGTCACCCGACGAGAAGACCAGAGAAACTGTGCCGGTGGCAGCAAACAAGCAAATGTTCGGGTGCGCGGTAAAGAATACCAGCTGGCTGTTGCAGAGTCATTGGTTGTTCTTACGAGGCGGCCGGACATTAGTTCTGCATTTGAAGACCTGGCGCTTTGCAAGCAAGTGACCTCGGACAAACCGTGGGCTCCCGGTAACTATCCGTTCGCAATAGTTGACGGTTCCAACTCCACCATCTGGCAGCCTGCTAGTCCGGACGAGTCTTCAGCCATCATTGACTTGGGAGCAGTGCAAAAGGCCGGAAAAGTTGTCATAGACTGGGCTGCAGTGCCTCCAATCAGCTTCACTGTCTTTGGAACGCTGGAATCAGGGGCTGATTTCGAAGAACTATCCACCACGACGACAGTAGCGATATCAGCGCCTTACGATGCGGAGGAAGCAAAACGTGTACGGATACGGGTCGGGAACACAACGGAAATCGCTCTATCAGAGCCAGTCCAAGTGCGATTTCTGAAGCTGACCATACAAGGTTCGCACGCAGCAGATGGTCTCGGCGCCACCGTGGCAGAGGTACATGTCATCGGCGCAGAAGACGGTGATGACGGCACACATCGTCATCCCGAGAAGAACGCTTCCTTCTCCACAGACGAGTTACTCAGAGTCTAAGCCCTAGTCATGCAAATATCAAGCCGACTCGGCCAACTCAGCAATCGCCCTCGCAATCTTGCGCATCTCGTCCTGTCCCCTGGGGAAATCGTGACCAAAAGGGTGATAATGCTCCCTCACCAGACCGGGCTCACACAGCCTCATCAAGTTCAGGCCGAAATCCGCATTCTCCTCGTTCGGACAGCGGACATGCAGCGTCGGCACATCGATGAGCGCCCCGTCCACCCCGCCCTCGTACCTCGTCACTCCAAACTCCCCGTCCGTCAGGAACGACCGCCCATCCGCCAGCCTGCCCGTGCTAGCCTTCTCAATCTCTCTCTTGCGCGCAGCGATAGCCGCCTCGGCCTCTTCCCGATTATCGCCCTTGCGAGCGCGCAGATTTGACGGGCGGAGGAAGGTCGTCTGCAGTTCCCTCTCGAGCTCTGCCGATGCCTCTGCCCCGGGGACTATCTCCTCTTCGTCCAAAGAAAAAGCCTTCAGGGGCGTGCCGCCGTTGATAAAAGCTGCGAAGCGAAACAGGGGCTCGCTGCCTCCGACGTCGGACTTGGCGTGGCGGATCATGGCTTGGGCGGCGAAGGCTGCTCCGCCCGAGTAGCCCAGGACGCCGTCGAAGCCGCCTTCTTCCTTGATGAGGTCGAGGAGACGGAGTTCTGCGTCGCGGATGGAGGAGGGGACCAGGGGGTTGTAGTACGTGTATTGCGGGAGTTTGGAGAATTGGCTTGTGTAGATGGACCAATTGCCTGTGACTAGTGTTACTATACTACACGAAATAAATGAGACACTGGATTTGATTGTTCATGTGCCTACCTTCTGTGTGCGGTTCTGTCCCCTGGACAAAGTCAAAAGTGAAGTCATCGAGGTTACTCCTCAGAAACGCAGTCTGAGTCTGGAATATCTACAAGCAAAATGAATATCAGGCCCTTGGATAGGGGCGAAGTGCATCGTTGGAGAAGTACCTCGTTGTTCGACCCTCGGCCATGTAAACAAAGTATCTTCATCACGGCCAATTTAGCCCGAAAGAGAGAGAGGGCTCTCTAACAGTGACAAGAAAATTGAGGGAACAAAAGACAAGTGCTGTACTACTGGTGTGGTAGTATCGCGTGTAAGTCGGGCTATATACACGTCAAAATCCGCGCCCCTAGACTCTATTGGTGACCTCGTACTTATCAGTACAAAGGTACACCGCAAGGATTACTTAGCTCAAGCTGCGGGTTCAAAGAAGGGTTACGTGCAGCCGAGTATCTCCCCGAGCTGCAGTACAAGTATGCCCACTCAATGCTTGTATTTTTGCTACCACCTTATAAGACGGTAGTATCCCGAGTTGCGGTTGGCATAAGCTTCCGGGTCGAAGCTTGTGCAAGTCGTCAAACCGGTGTGCCACACAATGGCGAATTTAGCCGTCGCAAAGTACATTTGCTTTGCATTGTACTTGTGTGTTCTCGTTTATTCTGTCTGCAGGTTCATCTCCAGCGTTACCAACAGGAGAACCAACCGCAGGAATCTCTCCCAACAACACCAGTGCCGACCGGTCCAGATCAAGTTCCCGCACAAGGATCCCATTTTTGGACTCGACTTGTTCATCAGCAATGCTCTCGCGGCGTCACAACACCGCTTTCTCGAGACGATCAACAAGCGGCACGATGAGATTGGCGAGACATACCAGCTCAACATGTTGGGTACGGTTGGTGAGTCTATCACAGTTCCCACACTCATCGCACTGAGATCGTACTCACTCTTCCATAGGCATCATGACCCGCGACCACGAAATAATCAAAGCAGTTCTCTCCACCAACTTCAAAGACTACGACCTCGACAACGAGAGAAAGAAGGCTCTGCGATCCCTCCTCGGCAACGGCATCTTCGCCACCGACGGTCCGGCGTGGTCTCACTCGCGCGCCATCCTCCGGCCGCAGTTCACCCGCGCACAACTAATGGACCTCTCCATGCTCGAGAAGCACGTCACCCGTCTGCTCAACTTGATACCGACCGATGGCGAAGAGATCGACCTCCAAGAGCTGATGCTGCGCTTCACGATGGACGTAGCCACAGAATTCCTATTCGGAGAATCGACAAACGGCCTTCTAGCCGGTCGCGACGGCGGACTCCATGGTCAGGGGGGTGTGCTCGACGGCTTCGCCGAGTCGGCGCAGTACGCCCAGCACACGATGGCGATGCACGTCGCCTTAGGGTGGTGGACGGCTCTAGTGCCCGACTTCCGGTTCCGCCATCATGTGCGGGTGGTGCATGGTTTTATCGATGGGTTTGTGGAGAAGGCGCTGCGTGAGCATCAACCCGGGGCTAAGCATGAGACTTATGTCCTTCTCCAGGCCCTGGTGGAGGATGTCAAGGACCCGGTGCAGATACGGGATGAGTTGATCAATATCCTCATTGCTGGGAGGGATACGACGGCGAGTCTGATCAGTAATGTCTTTTTTGTCCTGGCGCGGAGGCCGGATGTTTGGAGGAAGTTGAAGGAAGAGGTGCGCCGGCAGTTCGGGGGCCGGTTGCCGAGGTTTGAGGAGATTCCGCAATGTAGATATGTTCGGTGGACAATCAATGAGTGTAAGTCCCGGGCATCTTCAACATCCAGCGTGCCGAAACAGTCGGCGGTTTAAACACTAACCTTTACTGTAACATTTGCAGCACTACGCCTCTACCCTCCCGTACCAGTCAACTCCCGCGTCGCGGTCCGGGACACAGTGATCCCCACCGGCGGCGGTCCGGACGGCAACTCCCCCGTCTTGATCACCCAGGGCACCCCTATCGTGTACAACGTCTCGGGCTTGCACCGGCGGGAAGACATCTACGGCCCCGACGCCGACGAGTTCAGGCCCGAGCGGTGGGAGTCGCTGCGCGTAGGGTGGGAGTTCCTCGCTTTCAGCGGTGGACCGAGGATATGCATTGGTCGTGAGTGATACCCATTTTCCTCTTCCTTTTTCTTAGTCTCGGTTCTCGGTGCTCTTCCGCGCTCCAGATAACTGAGCATATAGGGTACAGAGCAATTTGCCATCACTGAAGCCAGCTACGTGCTGATTCGGTTTCTGCAAACTTTCGAAATCGTTGAGTGTACGGATCCAAGTCCGTGGCGGGAGAAGATATCGTTGACGGTGAGTAGCCTTGACGGGGTGAAGGTGGCGTTTAAACAAGCTTTGTGATGGTCCTCGACCTGTAAATGCATGCAAAGAAAAAGTTAAAAGTTGCGTATAAGGCACGCCAAGGACTTATGCGTGTCTCCTGACTTACTTTCTACGTATATCTCTTTTCCAGTCCTAGTCTAGTATTCGGCCGCGCTGTCACAGAAACCTGGCTGCGCATCAGCAAATGCAGAACGGGACTACCTATCAACGCTGCGCGTGTGTGGCGGGGTAAGGAGGCCGCAGGCGTGGTGGCCCTCCATTGGTGCTGCCTAGTTGTGTTTGCTGCAATAAAATCGTCGAAGTCACCTTGTTAAGAGATGGCTAGTCTTACCAATTGCGTTCCCAAAAGCATTCAGAATGGGCGACATAGAAGCCAATGGCGTCCCCATCCCTCAATCCCCCATGTCAAAAGAGGTGATAGACCTCGCTCGGCGGCACACCTTCTACACCAACCCCAATGGCGATCGCTTCAACCTCGTCGCCCTGCACCGAATGAACATGCATTACCTGCGCGGTCGGCTCCTGGACTCGGCGGCCGGCGTCTTCGCGAAAGAAGCCATGACGGACGCGGACTCGAAGGAACTCACCTCCCTGATGAGCGATTACTGTTGGTCACGGCCAGTCCATTCAAAAGGCTGGAGCTAACACACACCAGGCACAGCAGTCCGCGACCGCGAGCTCATGCGCGACCTCGCCGCCCGCTCCTGGCGGACCAACCCCTTCCACCTGAAATCCGACCCGGACCGACCCCTCGAGACCCTCCTCCTATCCTCCCTGAAAGCCAGGGGAATCCACCCGGCGCCCATCATCTCCATCAAGGAAGACGAGACCTTACCTTCCCTCCCAGGAGGACCGTGGGACATGCCGTCCGCCATCAAGGCCACGCGGGAGCGGTACGCGTGGGCCATTGTCGGCGGGGTGGTACTCATCGTGCCCATGGTCATGATGGTGCTGCTGGAGGGGAGGACGGCGAACCTCGTCATTGCCAGCGTGAGCACGGTTATGTTTGCGCTGGCGGCGGCTTATAGCGCGCCGACGAAGCTGCCGGTCGAGTTGATGGGGGTTACGGCTGCTTATGCTGCTGTGCTGGTTGTGTTTGTGGGTGGGACGACGGGGGCGGGTGGGTGATTGGGGAGGATGTTGGGGTTGCGGTGTGACACCGTGTATGTGATGGGTGAGATGTACGTAGGAGCTGTCGAATGGTTCTAATGTGTGTCTGTCTATCGACGTTTACAGCCGGATGGATGAATCCAAAGAAGTGAGGAGTGCAGCACAGGCAGACCTCATGGCAAACTTCTTCATGAACTGAACTTGGTCAAGGACGGCTTACTTAGCGATGAAGCAAGATAGCGTCGAAACTAATGGGGTTGCGAACCTGAGCAAGGTTCTTAGCCCTTACAGTCCTCGACAATCAGACGCGATCTCACTCCTTACAAGTTACTGAGTCACATTCAATTAGACTGAACCAACGGAAGCACAACCGTTCCGTCCGCTTTCCCGGTTTCCTACCAGCTACAGCCTACGTTGCAAAACAATGTCTACCTTAGCTCAGTAACTTGAAGCATGTGTGTTCACCATATTCACATGTCGAACCTTCCCGGATCAAGCTCGACTGCTCCATCAGTTCACGTCATAAAGAGGAGAATGCAATTCCTATAAGGTAAGCTATTGCTACCCTTGTGACATCATCGTAGAGCCCACGAGAGTCCGATATTCGCCCCCCAAGTCTCCTTAACCTAGTCCAACCTCCTTCAGAGCTGCTGCCGAGCGCCGAGCGCCGAGGGTAACAGGAGAGTCTTATGCTTTGGACCCCAACGTCGACTGTTACTAGCCGCAGCATGACGGCCCTAGATTGCAGTTGCGCTTGTCCTCCTCAACCTGCAGCGGATCGTCGTCCGGAGTCGGGTTGAACTTGCAGCAGCCGAAGTTGCTGCACGCATACTCGCAGGTGCAGTGGTTGTAGCACCAGATGCTGTTCGTCAGCACGTTGCCGTAGTAGTCGCACCTGCTGCTGTAGTCGTAGAGGCACTCATGGTAGTTGCTGTCGCACTCGAGGTAGAACGAGTTGGAGTGGGGAGCGTCCTCGGTGGCGTTGTGATTGTCGGTGCGAGGCTCGACAGCGGTGCCCGTCGTCGTGGAGGCGGCAGGAGCCGCGGCCGCGATAGCGGCGAAGAGGAGAATGAGCTGTGCATTACATCAACATTAGCCACGAGACACACCCGAGCAGAGGGTTGTTAGATAAGATTGCTTCCTTACATGACTGAAGATAGCCATTGTGATCTGCGGGAGGGTTGACTTGTATGTTTACCGAAGATAGCGGACTATAGCTTGTTGACGGAGATGGATATCTGTAAACAGAAAAAGCTAGTAGTAGAAGACTTTGCGTCCAAACTATCCAGGATTTTATAGGGCCTGAGAGCCGCCGAGTGACTATATCCAGACGAAACTGCCAGTGAAGGTAGAGGACCATACATTCATACCAACGGCCCGACGTTCTTTGTTGTTGGGACTAAGTGAATACCTACCTTAAGGAACCAAGACTACGGACTCAGGTTACCAACAGAAGGTGTCCACATAGTGATTCCCTTGGTTTGCTTTGACAGCATTAGTTTGAAAAACAAGGTAAACAGGATATCGCCAGCTTGTATGAAAAGACTCCAGTAAACTCAATACAAGGTAAGTGGTACAGTTTCACCATAGACTTCCGTGTTATGAAGATGTCTCCAAGTCTAAAGCGCGCTCCAAGGATATAATTATGAGACTAGAATCGCCAGATGTGACACGACCGTCAACGGCTGAAATCACAACCACACGGTATGGCTGACTAACGCTGTTGTTAGCAGGCCTCCCGCAACCATATAGCGATCCAGCAGTGAGCGGAGGTTGTACTGGAATAACTGTTTGAGCTCGCGAAGAATAGTCAAACCAACAGTCGAACCCTTCAAACTCTTAGTTCCACGTGAACTTGATTCTTATTGAAGTGCTTGTGTTTAATCATATGGCTCGCTCTCCCTGCAAAACTTCGAAGGTAGCGACGCGTGCTCGGAAACGGATCAGCATGGAGAAGAAGCGACATAAACACCGACTTCATGACTGACGGAGAATAGTTGGAGAAATGTCCACGTGTAAAATGCAAGTTCAGGAAATAGTCCAAGGTCAGAGGTCAACCTCAAGTTGGCAGTGAAGCTTTGAGAGCATGTGATTACCTAATCGTAAGTCACCTCGGCAGGCTAAGCCGTATACGGTAAGCTCCGAAGCTCAATTGATTTTGACCCCACCAAAGGAGAAGGACCCTTGGTTGACCGCTCAATTTCGCACTGGCGGGGGAATTCGAGATACCTTCGCTCTTCAGTTTCTTGTCCTGTGTTCCTCCGCGTATATCTTGTACTTGCGCCATTCCCTCCATACTAAAACTCCATTCGATATCCCCAAAACACACCTCCGCAACAATGGCTTCGGCAGACAAGAAGGTGTACCGCGCCAGCACCACGGCGCCGGTCAACATCGCCGTCGTGAAGTAAACAAGCCCCTTGTCTCCCCCCGCCCGACATTTCAGTCCCCCATATAGGCCCTATGCTGACCACACTCTCTCCGTCTTTAGATACTGGGGCAAGCGCGACCCAAAACTCAACCTCCCAACCAACAGCTCCCTCAGCGTCACCCTCTCGCAAGCCGACCTCCGCACCCTCACCACCGCCTCCTGCTCGGCCGCCTACCCCGCCTCAGAAGGCGACTCCCTCCTCCTCAACGGCGAGTCCGCCGACGTCACGGGTGCCCGCACGCAGGCGTGCTTCCGCGAGCTGCGCCGCCGCCGCGCCGCCCTCGAGGCCGCCGACCCGTCCCTGCCCAAGCTGTCGACCTACCCGCTCCGCCTCGTGTCGGAGAACAACTTCCCCACCGCCGCGGGGCTGGCCTCCTCGGCCGCGGGCTTCGCCGCTCTGGTGCGCGCCGTAGCGGACCTGTACGAGCTGCCCGACTCCCCCGCCGAGCTGTCGCTCGTCGCGAGGCAAGGGTCTGGCTCGGCGTGCAGGAGTCTGTTTGGTGGCTACGTGGCATGGAGGGCGGGGGAGGGACAGGATGGGCTGGACTCGATTGCCGACCAGGTGGCGGAGGCGCCGCACTGGCCCGAGATGAGGGCCGTGGTGCTCGTCGCCTCGGCAGAGAAGAAGGGCGTCAGCTCCACATCTGGCATGCAGCAGACCGTCGCTACGTCGGGACTCTTCCGGGAACGAGTGGCTAAGGTCGTGCCGGAGCACATGGCGCGGATGGAGAAGGCTATTGCGGACAGGAACTTTGAGGAGTTCGCCGAGGTGACAATGCGCGACTCCAACTCGTTCCACGCTACGTGCGCGGATACGTACCCGCCCATCTTCTACATGAACGACGTCTCCAGAGCGGCGGTCAGGGCGGTGGAGGCGATCAATGCCCATGCTGGACGGGCGGTGGCGGCGTATACCTTTGATGCGGGCCCGAATGCGGTCATCTACTACCTCGAAAAGGATACGGAGGCTGTTGTGGGCACGCTGTACCATGTGCTGGGTGATACTGAGGGGTGGAAGAGGGATGTGGTTAGCGGGCTGAAGGCGAGCATGTCGCTTGATTCCGGTGTGGCTGCGTTGCTTAAGGGAGGGATCAGCAGGGTTATCATGACTGCCGTTGGTGAGGGACCGCAGAAGAGCGAGCAGTTCCTCGTTGCTGAGGATGGAACGCCTGTGAGATAGATATACACACCGTAATATTGGTCGTGAGAAAGGACATACTACGCAGAAGCTGAACATACAAACATCGTCCCATCTGAAGATACAAACTAACAATTGTTCTTGTTTGATCATCGTTTGCTTTTAGTGAATTGCTGCACTTTGCCGATTGCCATGCCTGTTGCCCTGTGAGGGACGCGCGATAAGGCCTGTTATCGCCGCTTATGGCGCTACGTCAGAGCTCCCTAAACCGCTCCGTGGCGCTTTGACGCGACTTAACCGCGAATTCGATTCATCTGACTGAGACCTTCACTTCATCAAACAGAAAGAGCGACTCTGTATGGTTCCCTCCCTTTTGAACCTGTCGTCTTTTTACCCTTCTCGTCTTTCGTTTACAACGCTCATTAAAATTCCTGCTCATCAACAACACCATTCGGTAAGTCAGCTCCATCAGCGTCGACGATGGTACCACCGCAACCATGAGCAGCAGAACCATCTACGACATCGACCAGGCCGGTACGGTCATCTGCACATACACCGACTCCGAGTCGGATGCCAAAGCCTTAACAACGGTAAGCCAAGCCTTTTATTCCATTTTGATGTACCTACTATTCCGACTGTGAGCGTCCTGTTCTACTTGGCGCTCGTATAACCCCATCTCAGGAGAGCGGCGCCAATTGCACTCACTGACCTTGATCGTCTCATGATATCACCACTGACACCCATCTAGGAAGTCACACAAGTGCCTCTCCCCAAGGCAATCCTCTATGCCTTCCTCCCAGCCGGCTTTCCCCACACCGTCACAGATGACTACCTCGCCTACCAGACCTACGACTCCCTCCAGGCCTTCTCCTCCTCCATCGCCTCCCTCCTCGCCAACCGCGCCGTGCTCGAAGGGCTCGGCGTCGGCAACGCCGATGCATCAGCCACGGGCGCCCTGATCCTCAAGATCATCCAGGACACCTTCTCCCGCATGGCCACCATCCTCTTCGCCCACCGCATGGGGCAGGCCATCGAGCCCGAGTGCAAGTTCTACCGCTTCCTCGCTGACATCCTTAACGACGCTGCTCAGTTCCTCGACCTCCTCACGCCGGTACTCCCTTACTTCCCAAAACTCGGCGTCATGGTCTCGGCCAGCATCTTCCGCTCCCTCTGCGGCGTCGCCGCCAACGCGAGCAAGGCCTCCTTATCCGCCCACTTCGCGCTGAACGGCAACCTCGCCGAGCTCAACGCCAAGGAGGCCTCCCAAGAGACGGTCATCAGCCTCCTCGGCATGCTGACGGGCACCCTCGTCGTAAAAGTCGTGCACGACAAGCAGGTCGTCTGGGCCATGATGATGGTGCTGGTGGGGATCCACCTGATGATGAACTACCGCGCCGTTCGTAGCGTGAAGATGCGCACCCTCAACCGTCAGCGCGCCACAATCGTCTTCCGCGAGTGGCTCGACACCAACACCATCCTCACCCCCTTACAAGTCAGCCAGCGTGAGAGCATCCTGCGCAAGGGGAGGGGCAACCTCACGAGCAAGAGCGGCGACTACACGGGCTACTGCCAGTTCGGCAACTACGGCGACATCGCGGGCTGGAGCCCGAGGGGCTACCATCGCTACGTGTTCGACGACCCGGGGTACTTCCTCGGCATATGGCACCGGGGCGGGAACTTCGTCATGCGTCTGGCGCTGAAGGAGGGCATCGCCAATCCGCTTTCGGCTTGGTTCGACGCCGTCAACCATGCGTACCACTTCGACTCTGCGCTGAAGGATGGCCTGGAGAGTCATTATGAGAACGAGGGGCATGTCGGCTACCACTCGAAGGAGGACAAGGAGAGCATCTTTGCCGCTCTGGTGGCTGCGGGATGGGACCTTGAGACGGGAGCGTTGGAGACGACGGACCCTGTCCGTGTCAGGGTGGGCGAAGGCAAGAAGGGCATGTGAAACCGACCCCATCATCCCCCAAACTTTCCCCTCGACTCTCTTCCTTTCTCTTTTGGTCGCAAGGTTTTATGACTGTTTCGCGTTTTCCCCTTGCTTTACGACAGATTACGGCCGCGCAACAAAACCCCATCGAGAGGATCTCATGCTGATACCCCCATTTTCTATCCAGTCGCCGCGATTACAGAGAAGGACCCTGCACATTTCTCGTCCTTTCACCAGGGACCGGAGGTTAGGAAACACGATTAGGACGGGCGGTGGGCGTTCATCTCGGTCTACGGAAGGAGGGTTGCTTGCTTGCTTTAGCGTTTTGCGAATACCGGACGGTAAAATCTGACATCACTGGGTTGTGATCAGAGCGGTTTACGTTGTACATAAAGTTCGTACATTCGCGCGAGATACCCGGGATAACTAATACATTTTCCTTGCAAGAGTAGGGTTGCTACCTGCGGTGCCGTGACGATCACCTTTCGTCTTTTGTGTAACGCATGCCCCATCAACTAACTCATCCGTATCAACACACGCTTCCCTGGTTATACACCATCATCGTACACTCTCCCTTCCCAAACAAACACCTCCTCATTCCCTCCTACATCCCTACGCCAACCCAACCCCCCTCAAAACCCTCATCTTCACCCCCTCCCAACTATTAACCTTAGGCCTAACATCCAAATAAAAATTCACCTTCCCTTCTCCCCCTCCATCTTGTCTCCCAGCATAAAAATCAATCACATACTCCACCCTCTTCCCGCACCGATCAACCACCCAATCGTGCCTATCAAACGGCGCCGTATAACCCAAAAGCGTCTTCACCCTCGCCCTAGGCGTCATCCTCTCCTTAACCCCCGCAAAACTATACAATCTCGGCCCTAACCCACACTCCCCCGCATAGGGCGCTTCCCACTCTTTAATCTGCTCCCACGCCTTCTCGTTGACGGCGTTGTGGATTGGGACGACGGTCTTCATGTCCGACACTTGGGTTTGAGTAAAACCTTTCCGGCGCATGGCTTCGAAGAATTGAAGCTCGGAGGGGTAGATCCAGTTCCCTGAGGCGTGGGGGCCGGTTTCGGATTCGTTGTTTAGGGGGGCAGGGGGAGGGGCGGATGAGAGGGAAGGAGAAGTGGGAGAAGGGGAGGAATGGACGGCCGGACCACCGGGGACGGAGGATCGGGGGATGGAGGAGATTGTCCGGGTCGTGTCTAGGGTGCCGTCCGGGTTGTACTGTGGTGATGAGGAGCGGTTCTGTTGTAGGGGTGGAGGTTGAGATGTTGGTTGAGGGGCGGGGGAGGAGAACCACAACCAAGGGGACCAGGATGGTGATTGTGCCGCTGGTTGTTGTGGTGCGGGAGCTGGAGCTGGTTGTGACGGGGCCGTGTGCGGGTTTGTAGCGGCAGCAGCGGCGCCGGATGCGCGGGCTTGTTGCAGCCAGAGCTCTCGGGTCTTGTGGTCGACCGGACAGGCGTCGCCGGTGGAGGATGAGGCGTTGTCGCTCATTGTTCGTGATGTGGGTGGGGATTTGGTTTGGGATGTGTTGTTGTCTGCGCCGGGGCTGGGAGAGGCGGACTGGCCGGCCGGTTGAGGTTCGGGTTTGCGGGTGACGAGGATGGTGTCTAGAATGTCGTTTAGAGGCATGGTGAAGACATCGTTGTTGGGTGCTTCTTGGTACAAGTATGTGTTGTTGGCGTTAAAGTGTTGAAGCTGAAGTCAGGTTGTCTTGAATCTTGTAGTCGGGAGACTTTTAAGTGGAGCATGGTTGCCAGCCGGTTGATCCGACAGCTGACAGCTGCCAGATCCGATCTCACACGCTGAAGTCGTAGAGTCTAAAGCCTCCAAGACATGAATGCCCTGAGTCAGGCCAAGACATGCTCCCTTGCTTGCCGCAGAATGTCTTGCGATAAGGCCGCAATTACGTACATACCTGCAACTGATTTGTGATTGAAGCTGTCAAGACCTTTTTGACCGGGAATTTGGTGGCTCAATGGTTGGGACACACATCTTGATATTCACAATGTACAGAGTCGTCCATTGATCACATAAGCTTGCTGCCAGGCAAACAAGAGGCTGGTTGAAGGTATTTGTTGATTTTTTTTCTTTTGTACCAACTACCAAAACAGAAAACCCCCGAGAACCCGGCGTGTTGAATCGGGCAATTGCCAAACGCGGCATGCCTCTTAATCTGTCTTTGCCAGGGACGACCACGTCCCAGCCCATGCGCCGTAGGAATGCGTTGAGAAGAAGAGGTGAGAGAGACAGCTCTGAAATGCGAGCCGGTTGAATCCGCCATGACATGCAATCCTACCCCTTTTCTCTGACCGCGTGGTCTCGTGAACTGCTCTTGCCCGTTGTACATGCTTCCCGTCCGTTTTGGTATCTGTCTCGTTCCAACTCCAACCCCTCCAATTCTTGCTCCTCTTTCTCAAGGAGCGAGGCATAATCCAGGTATCCGCAGTATAAAAAAAAAGGGTATGATGCACAATGGTGTACCTCGGTATATATTAAAGGCCTCAAGGAAGTGTTGTTGCGTGTTGTTGCGTAAGTCTGTCCTCCACACTTAAGCAAAAGCAGCCGCACCGCCCGACTCAATGACCTCAATCTCGGCCATCGTCAGCGGAACGCGCCGGAACCGGGCGGGGAGCTCGTTGCGGTCGAAGGCGTAACCCTGGGGCGGCTTGATGGGGCCCAGCTCGGCGCCGGAGTTGCCGCCGATGCCGGCGTCGCCGCTCTTGATCGTCTTGCGGAGGGGGCCGAACTGCTGGGCGTGGTCGCGGTAGGAGCTGAAGGAGTTGTGCGCCGTGGACTGCGAGCCGCTGGCCCAGTCCTTGGGGAGGGATTGTGTAGGGGAGGCGGGGTGAGGGTGAGAGGTGTGGTCGACGGATGCTGAGGAGGGGGGGAAGAAGATGTTAGCGAGAGGAGCAGGGCGGTGGGACATGTTGTGAGGAGGAACTAACAAGGAACTGTCCGCTTTCCGAGGAACTTGATGGATGGGGTACGCTCAGCGTGCTGGGCGGCCTGCCGCAGAATCCTGGTGGTGAACATGGTGAGAAGTTGTGGTGGTGTTGGTGGTGTGCGGTTGTTCCGGAATATGTGAGAGTTCGGGGTCCGATATCGAAGCCGACTAGTGGTGCCTTTATAATTTCTCCTCGCGACGATGGCTGTCCTCAACAAGTCGAGATGCAGACGCAAACAATGGTTCCCAGTGTGTAAAAGTTGGACAAAAGTAACGACTTGAGGTTGGGACAGGTCGAGCGAGGAGAATTGGCAACAAGAGTGGTGGACTTGGGACGTTGGGAGAGAGCGAAGGAGGGGGGGTGCGCGCTTTCTTGAGGGAAATCTGAGCGGACTTTCCAGGTTTATGAACATACGTCGAATTTTCACAAGCTCGCGCTGACGGAAGCGACATGGAGCATGTGGAAAAGGTATCGGAGCTCAGCTGCACCAATCAGAGCGCGGCGCTAGTGTCGCATTACCCCAATCCTCGACTGATGTCTTGCTTAGAGCTCGGACCACCTGGTTCGGTGCGAAACTTAAAGCGATCGCAAGTCGCCGAACGTGGGGCTGTCCTTGTGCCCTGATGTTCGATGTCGTGTAATAAATGTTAGGCTAGAGTTAGCCTGCCGCCTGCTGCCGCTTTTACCTGCTTCTGCTTCTGCTCTGCGAACACGCCATCGGATCGCGGAATGGGGTGAAGGCCGCTTCAAGGGAAGTTTAAGCTACGTCTAAATCCGACATGGCGCTTGGCGCCAGGGCTGAGTTCCGCTTCAATGCTGTCAGCACTCATCACCGATGTCGCAGTCACCTTGGGATTTGCACCGAGCACTAGATCTACACCTTGGCTAGACGTGCGGCTGCTTGTTATCCGTGTTCCTTGCTTCCACGGACAAGGCGGTGAGCTATAATGCAGTCAAGCCCCGTCTGGGAAGCATTCATGACGGTCTCGCTTCCTCCTATTCGAGTTCGAGTGGCCCGCCCTAGTGGGCAAAAAGGAGATGCTGGCATTGGGGGTATCTCATGCATATGCGCTCCAGATTTCACATAACCACACCCGCACCTCGACATTATCCATCCCTGAACTCGGCGTTCTATATCTTCAAATGCAAGCCAATAACCTAACCCTCCAGGTATCACATCAAATCTACAAAACATGGTAAACCACAAATGACAACATCCCCACCACGGCCCAGACACCGGTAGCAGCAGCAGAAGAAGAACGACCACCAGGGGCAGCATTCTTGTCTCCAGCAGAGTCGTCGGTCGAGTTGCCGCCCCCCGCCGTGGCATCCGGGTTCTTGGGGTCGAACGCGGCCGTCTGGCCCCTCGACCCGTTGAAACACGGCAGCCACACGTCGAGGGCCCTCTGGAAGAGCTCGAGCCCCTGCTTCAGCGGCGGGTGCGTCGCGTTTTGCGAACCGCGCTGGTCGCCGGGCACCATGGCGATGTCTTCTGTGTGGACGGCGCCGGGGTACTATTTCATTTTCTGTGTCAGTTTTCTTGTTGTCCTAACGGGAAAGTGAGAGGTGGGAAGAAGGAAGGGGGGAATGGTGTTCTTCAAAACACTTACAACCATCCCAAAATGCGAATTGATACCAAGCCCATTCACTCCACAACCGGGTATCTCCCTCCTCAACCCCGAGAACTGGGGGAAATCCTCCAGCTGCTCGTCGACGCTCGACACGCCGTACGTCCGCCAGGGATCAAACTCGCCGTCGGTGAACATCGTGTTGGACACCTGCATGCGCCACCCCCCGAAGCCGAGGGTGTACTCGTTGTCCGGCTCCGCGGGGAACACGTCGGCGCTGAAGTTCCCGAACCACGTGTCGATGAGCCTCTGCCGGGCGTACTTGTGGTCGACGTACTTGGATCCCAGAGCCATGTCCGAGGTGCCGTTGACGGAGATGATGAGCCCCAGCTCCGTGAGGACCTGCCACTCCCACGCGTGCGCGTCCTGCCAGGGCGTGATGGAGTCGTACCACGAGGGTCTCTTCTCGGACAGCAGCGACGAGGGGCCACCGGATAGTGACGACAAGCCACCACCAACAGGTCGGGACGGCAGGCCGCGCACCTGCGACGACGGGACGGACCGCTTCTTCTTGTAGGAGTACCCGCTGTACTGGTTGAAGTACACATAAATAGCGTACCAGTACGCCGCCAGTGCGGCCTCGCCGCCGCGGTCGCCGTTCGAGGCGGCGATGCCCCGGTCCGACGGCCCGGCATCCCCCTTGTTCCAGAGGAACGCCACGTCCTCCTTCCACGCGTTGGCGCTGCCGCTGGTATTGGCCAGGTACGCGGGCGCGTCGAAGCCCTCCAAGATGTCGCAGAAGACCTGCTGATACTCGGTGTACCCGTACCCCTGAGCGTACCCGAGCGCGACGTTTTCGAACACCGCCGCCAGGACCTCCGTCAGCGCCTCCACGGTATACTCGTCAAAGTCCCTGTAGGAGTCGTCGGAGTCGAACCCGTACTGCGCGTGCCCGATCTGCATGCCCAGGTGCGCGAGGAGCGTCCGGTTGCCCGAGTCCATGATCTCGTCGATGCGCCGCACGGCGGCGTGCATGTCGGCCGTGCAATTGCCCGGAAGCGCGCGGTAGACGGAGTTCGGGTACGCCGAGCCGTCCGCGACCGTCTGCACGGGCGCCGAGGACGCCCAGACGGCGTAGATGATGTCCGGGTTGTGCAGCCGCATCCACGTGCCGCGCATCCCCGGGTAGGACCCGCCGACCCAGATCCAGGGGGTGTGGTAAGGCCCCAGGTGCTGAGTCGCGTTGACGCCGGACAGCACGTCGTTGCGGTTGAGGACGGTCTGGTTGAAGCGCCGGGCGAAGTAGGCCACGTCCTCGAGCGCCTGCTCGACGGTCAGGTACTTGTAGTCCGCCGCGCCGCCGAGTGGGGTGCCCCTGGTGTAAGTGTCTTCGGCGTAATAGTCCTCCTCGTCGGAGACGGGGAACGGCCGGCTGTAGCCGTAGTACCGGTGCTCGAACCCCACGACGACGCCGTTGCGCGACTTGGCCAGCTCCAGGGGGGCGCTCAGCGACCCGTTCCAGCCGCCCAGCAGGATGGCGGCATACCACTCGTCGACTCCCGCCTCGCCGAAGTCGTAGAATATGACGGGCCCGCCGGGCTTGTAGTACGTGTCGTTGACGAAGAACCTGTTGTTGAAGGTGCGGGTGTCTGACGGGTTGAAGTGGTCGACCGGCATGGTGATGTTGTAAGTCGGCACGTACACCCGGGCCGGCTCGTCGTCGTCGTCATCGTCAAATAATCCTATCCGCAGGCCGTCGGTGACTTTCCATGCCTTGGCCGCTGTGGCCTGGAGAACCAGTGCGAGGGCGAGGCCCGCGCTGGGGAGTCTCATTTCTCAATTTATCCAGCGGTTTTTCTCACGACTATCCTGAAGACGAAAGATGTGCTGCTGTAACGACAGTCGGAAAGTCGCACGATATATACAAAGCTCGTGCAACAAACGTAAATCAGTTAACGAGCGGCGGTTAAGGGTAGGATGCCTAGACTGTGACACATCACGAGTCACAAGGCTGAGTGTGGCGCAAGGGCGGATGGATGTCGGTTCGGTGACGAACAATTTTCAGCACTCGGGAACAACCCCTATTTGTTTGATCAGGGCTGTGCCTTATTTTCAAATTAGCGCCCTGGTAGCGTAGCTGTGCCCCTCGTGAGACAAGGCATTCCAGTCTTGGCGCTCCTTCAGCTGAGCTTCGGCCCGTGTGCAAACGACACGCCGGACCGGGCCTCCGGGTGTGGGCTATATGTGCTGCGGAGAGCATGAGCCTCTTCTGCAGCCCAGTACTGTCTTCGAGCCTGTCTTTAAATATTCGACTGTCTTGCATCGAATTGTAGAAGGAGAAACGCGCAATGTTTTCATGAAAGGTGAGACAGCGACCGTTTATCGCGCCGGGTTCACGGGTTCCGGCGGCCGCTAGAAGTGCCAAGACAATCACCGACGGCGATGTCTATTCCCAGCTGGGAAGCTAGATATAGAAACCTGTCGTGCTAGACTCCAGTTCGTTTGGTGAAGATGCTGTCTGTTGGCATGATTATCCGGGACATGTGGCCGTTGCGCATGTGGTCATGCCATAGTGTGCTAGCTGGACACAGAGTTAGACGACGGTCGTGTTCCTCCGCCACACGTATGGTCCTACCAAACCAAGCCATAGTCGTCAGTTTCCTTTGAAGACAGTTTAGGGATGTCGTACCTGGACTCCTAAGCTTGATGCTGATTGGCGAGGGCTGTCACCTACAAGCGGTGTCTCAACGGTCCATACCGTTACTGGCGGATATCATTCGACATAGTCTAGATGTCTCGGTAACTTGTGTCACCTATGCGTCCATGAAAACCCAACATGCAGTATTCGACGTCAACCCCAGACGGACGACTCTCCCAAGCTTTTGCATTCTCAAACCCGCGTGGCAGCCACCCTACCCGATCGCAACCTCCACCCACAAAGGGACATGATCACTAGGTCCCCTCTCCTGAGGCGTATCCATAATCCCCGTCCCTCTCACCAACCCACCCTCCCAAAGCCTCTTGGTGACAATGATCATATCGACCCTATCAGCACTGCTCCCCCACGCTTTCGTCCGGGGATGGTACGTATACCTCCTCTCCCCGCCATGCAAAGCGCGAAAAACATCCACGCCGTCGAAACACTTCTTCTTCTCCTCCCCACTACTACTCTCCTCCCCATCCACAACAACATACGCCCTCGCCCGCTCATTATCCCCCCTCCCAAAGAACTTAGCATTAAAATCCGCCCTATTCCGGCGGTGCTGCTCTGGAAACGTTCGTAAGTTAGGGTGTCCGTCCAGCACACCTCTCGCAACATTCATGTCCCCCGCAATCACAACATCAAACCCCCTCTCCTCCAGCGCAAGCGCCTCGTCGCGCAGCCGCGAGTGAAACGCGAGCTTGTGGTCGTGCCGCGTCTTCCCCCCCTCGACCTTACCCGTCCGCGGGTTCTTGTACGCCGCCGAGGTGCCGTTGACGGCGTAGACGTTTATCAGGGCCAGCGGGTGCCTCCTCCCGCTGCCTGGCGCATTAGGGCGTGTTTCAACGACGCTCACCCTCCCCTCTAGATCCCAGTCCACTTCTCGCACGCGGCTCACATGCTGCCTGGCAAAGTCCGTCCGCAAGATGGTGCCCACGCCGTAGAGCCGCCCGCCGAAGCCCCACGCGTTGAACCTGTCCCGCGGCAGGACCATGTCGACCGTGTACGAATTCTGGGGGGTGACCTCATCGTCCGGTCCGAGCGGGGTGTTGAGCGTGGCCGAGAGGGCGGCGGAGATGCGCCCTTCTGAGGTGGGGCTGATCTTGAGCTCTTGGAGGAAGAGGACCTCGGGCCAGTTGTGCCGCGAGAGGAATGCGCGGGGGGAGGAGGAGATGTGCTGTTGTCCGTGGTCTGCGGGTGTGACGCTGCTGGCTTCGTCTGGGCTGCGGATGGGCTTAAAGTAGGAGGTTATGGGCGCTGCGGAGGCGGGGATGAATGGTTGCAGGCCGTTGATGTTCCAGGAGATTATGCGAATTGTTGTCCGTTGCTGCTGCTGCTGCTGCTGGTTTGAGCTTGTTTGCAGCGGTGCCTGTGATGGTGGCGCTTGTTCGTCTTTCGCTCCGTCGGTGTGAAGCCGTCGCCGTTTGATGGGCGGCGGGCTGAGGCTGGCGTCTCGCTTCGTGGCAGTCATGGTCTGGCGTGGATCAAGGTCAGTTTCTTGAGGTGATAGTCCAGCGACATTGTCTCTCTTTGCTTTGGCCGAGTGATCACCAAAAGACGTGAAGTGGTGGTCCGTTTAAGGTTGTGCCTGGGCTCAAAGCAGTGACGTCAATCGAACCCTAACCCTACGACGACCTGCCTTTTCTGTCTTTTCTGTTGAAGAGAACCCAGTTATGATACAACTCAAATACCAATACAAACAAGCAGCAACAGAAAGTGTCACGCTGGAAGTGCCCTGAACTATACAATTCCGCTGTTACACTTACACGTCTAATGCAGAAGAGGCCGTCTCCGCAAAAAGCCAACAAGCTGCCTTGGGCAGGACAATGGCGACTTCGCACAAGCTTTCCGCCACCAGGGTTTTTGGATCCATATGCCCGTCCTTCATAAATGCCCATTAATCAACGGTCCGTTTGACACAGACAGAAACAGAATCAAAAACCCTTGGTATCTCCCGAAACAAATGCCAAAACCATCGCAGCGCCCTATAGTAAGGATGAGAAGTTGCAACCATCGCTATCGCCCTGACCATCATCCATTGCACGATCCCGCGCAATGTAGCGAGTACTAACCAAAAACGAACCCAAGTCCAACAGTAGAGCCGAGTGTCCTCCATCCACATCCTCGGCTCGGCATCCGCACCACCCTCCGGTCTCGGCCAGTAGGTGTGTCGCAGTACTGACTCGCCGACGTGTGGATAGTCTCACATCTCGGTACCCCTGCCTCACCACCCGACTCGGACTGACACTCCATGCGGGGACAACATCCAAATACCGCCTTGGCAACCCCCTTCCTATCACTGGAGCATGTTGGCAATACTAAGCCTATCCTTGTTCTTGCTCTCTGCCCCACCCGCCGTCCCCGTTGGGCTGATCGACGCACTACCACTCCCCTCCGCAGAAGGCGGTGGCGGTACGCCGAGCGGCGGGAGCATCGGTCCCTGTCCCTGTTGAGTGCTCGCGTCAGCGGGATGTAGTAGTGGTTGTGGTGGCGGCCAGTTCGAAGGCAGTACAGCTGTGGCGGGAGGTGAGGGCTTGCGACGATGCTGCTGCTGCTGCTCGGGCTCCTGAATGAGGGCTTGAAGTCGGTCCCAGCCGCCCCAGTCCATTGCTTCTTCCTCCGTTAGTCCCGTGCGGGATTCAAAGGTTGCTAATTGGCCTGTGGGAGCGGTGGGCTTGGGAGGACCGGCTGGCGGTCCAGGTTGGGACGGGTAGTACTCGCGCTCTCCACCCGTCCAGATCCATGCCGTTTCTGGCGATGCTTGGAGGTCGGCGCTCACGTAGGCTAGGACTTCTTCGTCTTGGCGCAGGGTTTCCTGGGTTGCTTGTGCCAAATGCTGGTAAGATGGTGGCGCTTGCTGATTGCGAGCGAGTTCCTGGACGTAGTAGTCCTTGATCTCGGCGCGTTTCGCTGCCACGGTTGAGGCGAAAAAGCTGAGGAAGCGGCCGCAGGGAAGGGTGACGTCGGGGCGGGAATTGACGGAGGCTAGGGATTGGATGCAGGTCGTTGCTAGATCGAGCTGGCCACCGAGGAGGAGGAAGAGGGCACATCGGAAGGTGTGCAGTAAAAGCATCGTCGTCGAGCTTGACGGAAGGTCGTGGCTCATTGTGCGGGAGAGGTAAGAGGCTGTCTCAGCTGCCGTGTGGATGCACTCGTCGATGGCGGTCTGACGAACGGGTGCCTGGCATGCCGGGGAGAGGTTGTGTCGGTGGAGGAGCAGCCGCGCGTGTAAGAGGTAGATCAGAGGGTTCAGCAGCTGGGGCGAAATGCGTGCCGGGCTTGTGGAGTCGCAAACAGATGGGAATATCCGCAGGCAAGCGCTGAAGTACTGATCGAAAGTGGAAAGTCGGGTAGGGGCGATGACCGGGCTGGATAGAGACCTGTTCAACGAACGGTACGATCTCACAACGTGAATGATGTGGATCAGCGAGTGTGTCATGGCCTCTGCTCCGTTCGGCAGCGCTATCCTGTTGTCGTGGATATAGTGGTCGTCGACGGGCGTGGGAAGAGAGACATCGCAGTCCGAGTCGTCGATGAGCGATGGTCGGCCAAGCTCGAGTGCCAGGCTCTGATCCAAGATGTAAGTAGCCCACCACGTCCGTTTCCGCATTTCGCCGTCAATGATCGGCCATTGTCCCAGTTCCAAATGCAGTCCTAGGTCTTGACCGACAGTGACGCTCTTGCCGAGCCAAGTACGGGCTGCAGATTTCATGTTCATCTCGCTGAGGAAGTAAGAGATCAGGAGATGTGTCCTTGCATGGTCGAGCACATAATCGTCCGCCCAGCTGTCAATCAGCTTTCGTGATGCGTCGATCATATCCGTGCCGAGTCCCGAACGAAGGTGGTTGTGAGAATCTGGACCGAAGAGTGAGCCCACCGCAAGGACGGCGTAGAACATGGCCATGAAGGTCGGAGGAACAGTGTCGCGTTGTCTCCCTGGTTTGTACAAATCCTCGACCTCTTGCTGGAAAGTCAGCCAATGCAAGATCGGCATCATGGTATGGGTCGAGGTATAATAGGCGAGAAGAAGGTGGTCAACCAACTTTTTCGGCGGCAGTTCGATCTTGGGCGACTCAGACGCCGCCGTCGTGGACGGTCGCCGAACATTGGCTGGAGGTTTCCAGATGCCGCGACTGTAGGCGCGAACATTCGATCTGGCCTGAGCAGCACGGGCTGGATCGTGTATCGGCTGCGGTCTACTCCTTTGCTTTGGCTGGGTCCCTATCTCGGGAAGTTGGAATGGTTGATGGTCGACACCATCAATATCCATCCCAAAACGAAGACCATCCCGGTCTTTGAGCACATTCTTCAGACTGGCGTTTTCGCGGTGCAGCTTATCCACCTGCTTCTCCAGGTCTTGCACCTGCTTGATGGAGGACATGCGACGGTTCGTTTCCTTGGTGAACTGGCATTGTACGTTCCGACTGGAGCACTCCGAGCAACTGCTGCTCTCCGTGGCATCACACTTGACCTTTCTCTCGCGGCACGCATCGCAGCTGGGGTCTTTCCTCCGCTGTCGGTAGGCCCTCTTGTGCGAATTGCTGGATGAGGGCAGGTGGGCACTTGACGGCCCTGGCGTCGCCGCGCCGGAGTCATTCGATGGTAGCGATTCTCTGCCCATCCTGGATCCTGCTGTCAATGGCGTGTAGGGCGACTGGAACGAGTTTGGATGGTGGTGGTGATGGGACGAGGCCGGAGAGGGAATCCCAATCGGCTGAGGGAGTGGGGCCGCACTCGACCTTGCAATCGAGCCCAGGAAGCGCCCGGGATACTGGGACGAGTCTCTGGGTGAGGTGGCTGAAGAGGCAGAAGAGGAGTCGTAAGACCTTGTGGAAGGGTTTGCGGATCGAGGATACGGGTTGTGCGACGGGGCTGCCATGGTGGAAGATTTAGAAGCCAAGTATATAATAGGAGCCTGATCTGGTAGCGAGTCCGCAGGCTCTCCGATAGGACGAACGCGGGAGAGTGGCCGGTCAAGGAACATGCAGACCGACGTTTTTTTGGCGAAGTCGGATCAATGTTCAGGAGATAGCGAGGGATGGATCCTGGGGGCAACTTTCGTTCCTCTTCCTGATCACCGCGGCATGTGAAAATCGCTGCTCAAGCTTAAGACCCTCTCCTTTCTTCCTAACCTTTCCCCCAACGTGGACGAAGGCTCTTGGACCCGGACTCTGGCACTCGCTTCGCTTCTCTCCCGTGTACTTTTGGCCACGGGATAAGACGAACACAATGGCTGTCGATCAGGGCCGAGTACGGCGCAATGTCTCAAAATGCCAACTGGCTCAATCTCGCCCGAGCAGCCAGTCAATGTTTCCAGCTCGAGAGTCCAAGGGGTGGGATCTCGCAGTGTTGCAGCACTGTGCTACGTCAATGCCGCTATGATCCGTGAACTTCCTGCGGGCTGCTTTTGCCTGGCCCTTCTTCCTCCTGATGGTTGCCCCGCAGGACACGACACCGGGCTAGGCGGGAATCAGAGGACTAGAGACCGGTAGCTATGCCGTTTGGCTCCGTGGCGATCACGATACAGCATCTGCTATGCAACGGCCCCGAGAGATTTCGTGTTTCCGTGTCCTAAAGATAGCCGATGGACCATGCGAGGGGTTTGTTTGATGAGGGAGTCGTTCCGTTTCAAAGCGGGAGAAAGGGGGAAAGCCGAGTCGCAAGAGCGGAGTTAATGCGCCGGACGGTGACACACTGCAGGCAAATATACACAACGCGATGATACACGTTGTGGACGACGCTCAGATGGACCGACGTCGGCGGCGGCAAAATCAAAACAGAAGAGAAAAGGGGGTGCCGGCCAGAAAACGAATTAGAATGCGGGATGCACCGCGCAATTGAAGGAAGTTCGGCCAACGAGTGTTGATTTGAAGAAAACCTGAACAAGGCAACAAGTTGCCCCAAGCCGGCAGTGCCAGGGTAGCAATGACGGCCAAGCGCAAAGCAAGCTAGAGAGCGCGACAAGGCCGGGGATCCGTTCAAGTGGCAGAAGTGGGCGGGAGGGGACCGAGGGGTGTTTTCTCCAAAAAAAAAAAAGCCGACAAGGTGTGCTGATCAGTCCAGGTCCAGGGTCTACCGAGTCCGCGCAGGGTTGTTGGGCCGGGGTAAGGTACAGGTACCCTTCCAGAGAGAGGGCCGGTGCCGATTCCTGCTGGCTGGCTCGCTGGCGGGGAGTTGAACTGCGATGGGGTGGTGTTCATGTGCGCCGCCGTGTGATGAAGATCGGTCGACCGGTGGGCAAGCAATGGGCTGAATGGGTGCACTCCGCGGTGGCAGAGCCCCATGAGCCCCAACCTTGTTGACGGCGAACCAGCAGGCGAACCTATCGGCGGTGCGCCGTCCGCAGTGGCTTCTCCGCAAATGGGGACACCCACAGCCGTCCACACCACTGCAAGCTTTCACACGTTCGGTATGTCTGCAACGAGCCGAGAAATCAGTGGAAAGAAGCCGAGTGTCTCTTGTTCAAACGACTCCGCCTTGGCTGCCCGATTTTGGTGCCGGCTGATGATGTAAAACGGGACGCGATGTCTCTGATGAGGAGAAAAGGGTGGATTGAGGGAAAGAACTGGATGGAGCCTTTTCTCTCCACGCGTCCTCGACGCTGAATCGGAAACAGGGATCTTGGTTAGTATTGAGAAATCCTCCCACCATCATCTGGCTACGGCAGACAATCCTGGACCCTGCAGCGCTTCCAAGCCGTAAATGAGCCCTGGGCGGCCTGTGATGGTTCGGCGGCCTAGCGCGTTTCGAGCAACTGCCAGCGATACGTGCTGCCTCATTTCGCTAGCGCGGTAGTTGCACCTCGGCCGCCAGCTATACCGTGTCAAACGTTCGTCGAGATTTGAACTTGGCGATGGTGATGGTTGACGAGGTTTCGACGTTTTCCCAGAATGAGAATGTTGCAATTTGCTGGACACGCGGATGAGAAAGAAACTTCACATGGACAAATATGACGACTGAGGGAAATGGCATGGAGAGCGCGACTTCGTCGTTTTCTCAAGGGTGCGAAGCTGAATCTGGAAGGAAGCAATCTGAGATCTACCAGCCCAGATGCACCTGCCACTCACTGCCATACCGCAATCATCGTGGCAAGTGCTAACATAAGACGCAGGAGCCGGGGCCAGTCATTCAGTTTCGACGTCTTGCCTTTACCACCTGTCAAGATCTACTCAAGTCGGCTCCTTCCCCGGAGTGGAGAGGCAACAAGAGCCACGCCCTGTGCATCGGGCATCGTGAAATCAGATGCTTTCAATCTCAAATCTCAACCGGCAGACCTTCCGCAAAGTTCTCGACCGAACGGCACGAACCGAGGGCGAGCGAGGGCGAGGCAAAGTACTCCCGTACCGTCACTTTCCATTTCCAGCTTCGTGCAGCAGCAAGATGAGGCGCACGGCCATTTTGCTGCATGGCATGCATCTCTACGGCACGCTGCCCTGGCTGCTTGGCGGAGGAGAAATGCTCAACAACCCCTCGTGCATGCAGAAAAGTGACAGCATTTTTTTTTTCTATTTCACCGAGACCTCTTGACCTGGTACGGCTCTGTTTTCTGTATATTGTCTTCATTTCGCTTTGATGTTTTGGATGATGTATGTCCCGTCTTCCCCAACGTCATTGAGATGCATGCACGGGATCTGTTTACGATCGAGTCAAGCCTTTCCGTCGAGACCTTGTCGTCTTGGTATTGGTCAAGACGCAGACCTCAACTGTCTACCATACCACAGTACATGAGCCCTACGCTCGGTCTTGTCCCCCAATATCGCGCTCGAGCATTTTAGGTCGCAGTCGGCATTGTCTGGTGTCTTCACTTTCCAAGATTGCTACCCTCCCGCTTCGGGAGTGACGAACCACAGATGGCACCTGATCACGGTCAATCTTGTGAGAGTTATCCCGCCATGTCGTCGCACGGCCTGTCTTACTTCGGAGCTTGAAGTAGCGGTCCAGCAGTAGTAGGTTTGTCTGCAATTGACTGGTTCTCGGTGATGGCGGTGGGTGGTGGGGAGATTAAGAGCTCTAAGGGTCGTAATTGATTTCTTCTTGGGAAGTTCATCAATTCTTGGAGCCGTGGCGCGAACAATCGAGCTCTTGCACTTGAGTTGTCGATTTCATTTGAGCCTCTGTTCCAGATGCTGTGCTCCTGTTCCGTACCTTGTAACGTGACCTCTTCGGGACTGCCATCATCCATGCACGTGGTGATGACGGATGGAAACCATCCAGACAACATGGCCAGCGTTGGACATCACCTCTTCCCATGTGACAAGGCCACCTATCACCGCCAACAAGTCTCGCGAGGTATCCGATGTGATCCGATGGTCGTGGTGCATCTCGTGGCTTGAACATCGATCCCGAGGGACGGGAGGACGGTGAGGCTGGCTGTTATTTCAGCTCGTCTTCTCCTCCTTTGGAGTGTTACTCTCCGATATCAAAACACTGTGCCACGGTAACTCGACCATGCTTGTCCAACTCGAGAGAGAGCGTTTGCCTCGAGGCTCCTAATTGCCGAACTCGAGCGGTGAATCAAGGACAGACATTCGTCACACCGGGTAGGGACGTATAGGCTCAGCTTGAACGTGAGGGATATATCGATGAGGGTGAGGTGACAAATGCGCGACACAGAAGTATACTAGCGATCTAGTCTCGAACATTGTTAGAGAGAGTAAAGAGATGAAGCACATGCGGCAGTCACTGACCGAGCAGCCATCGACACCACGGAAAAGCAAATGTTGAGTGTTCGGTGTGTCAGCGAGCTGAAGAATTATTATCCCTGCACGATTATTACGCCCAAGAAAATTGGCAATCTGGTACGGATCGACGGGGAAGGAACACTCCCCGGTTGCCGGCAGAGGGCAGCTTTGCTGTCCAATGGGCCGTTTAACCAGATCTGTGGGCTGGCCCACCATGAATTATTCGGCGAGGACGGCAAGAGCGCTGGAACTCCTTTACAGACTTACAAGCATCGACGTGGCTGCTCTTTCTTCTACCTACTGTGGTAGATGCTCAAATTTGGAATTGATGGACTGCCCGAGCATTAACCTTTAACTTCGCTCTGGCCTGTCTTTTCTGTCTTTTCCACCGCTCTCACAAATGTTGCAAGGAAACATCCATCTTTTGGTAGCCTTGGCTTCTCATCAATCAAGGTCCCAACTTCCCGCATCAGAAAGGCGGAGACTCTCGTCATCCTCAACCTTAACATCCCCAGTCTCTTCTGAAACATCCTCGGCTCACACTCCTTGTCGTTGCTTTTCGCTTGTCAACCCCCGAGCTCAGCCAAGCCGTTGGCGATGCTTCCAGCAATGCCGTGGCCGCCGTCACACAGGTGACACCTCGACCACGCATCTCTCTTTACCCTCCTCCTCCTCCTCCTCCTCCTCCTCCTCCTCCTCCTCCTCCGGGTCAACTGCACCGACCATCATGCGTTCTGGCTTCTCACCAACTCTATCTTTAAACGTGGGGACCATGGGACAGGGGCAAAGTCTGAAACCGATTGCGCCATGATCCGCCGAGGGGAGGAACCCAGTCATTAACATGGCCGTGATATTGGATTGCACGGCTATCCCCGCGTGGTCAGCCAACGCGCGCCCTTTACGGCTCCAGCTCCGAATGGAGCTGCTCCTTCGGAACCAGAGATTCAACGCTGGATCAAACACGATTGCCGAAGAACCGTGGAGAGGAGAGGGGACAGGACATGGAGATTGCCATCGCGCTCCACCGTCCAGAGATGAAAATAGCAGCGAAACACTCGAGTCTCAACTGATACCTGCCGCAGATCTGGCCCGGGCAACGCGATAAAAAAAGAAAGATGGCAATTTCGACTGACTCGAAACATTCACCATCTTGTACGATTTTGGCATCTGCCTTTCTTCTCATGTCTCTGTCTCCGCGAGCCAACAATGCATGCAGGATGTCAAATCCAAGAGACGGGGTTTACCAGCGAAAAGAAAAACGCGGCATGTCCCGCTAAATGGCTGGGTTCCGCCAGCCTCAAAGCCCAGCCCGATTGTGTTCGTATCATTTGGGCTCGGGATGGGCTTCAAGCCACACGCCAAACCTATTGCCGTTAAAGCGGCGAGTCAAAGATGCAGGCTTGTGGTCTGCGGGAAACGGGATTGTGGGGGAAAGCGCCGCTTCAGGCGCCCGGCGCCATTGCCCAAGCGCGAGCGACACTTTCGTCCATCTCCACACTTCGAGTCCAGTCGCCCTGTCGTTTGTCTTGAACATCCTGGTCGTGCGCGCCGATCAATTGATATCCTGATGAATCGGACTGCTCGGATGGCTAGCCCAGCTAGCTAGTCTCGTCGACAGCAGGCTTTCTTTGCAGCATCCTTGACATGTCAGATCCCGACTCGGTTACCGGCGGGAGGGATTGGCGACATGCCCACGCTTCGGTGCTGACTCCTCACTCCATCCACCTCGACTTCCAAGCCCTGCAAGCCTTCTCCGCGCCCGTGGACACCACCTTCGGCCTGTTCAGCCGGTCCGGGAAGCAGAAAGCAAGGACGTCATGCAAGGGTAGTTCTCCGATTCGCAAGCACTTCCTGATGGGATTCTCGGCAGAGGGCACTAATGCAAGCCCTGTCGTCTGCTAGCGGAAGCCGGCAGCCAACAAGCTCGAACAGATGCCTTCTGCCGGCGACGAACCACTGCGCAGAGCAAAATTGCCCGGGATCTAACACAGCTGCGTGTTCTGGAACTATAACTCCTGGTTTCAGTAGTCCCCAGAGAGCGCACTGCGTAACGCTCACTGGAGTGCAAGGTTTCGAGCTATCCCGCCTGTCGGTGACAAGCAACAAAGCTTGAGCGACGGAACTCGTATTTTTAGCTCGAAATTCCGGGGAGCAGAGAGTGCTTGGTTTCAATATGATCGCCGACCCGTGAGATGAGAAACAGGGACTGTTTCCATGAGATCTTCAGAGCACGACAAGCCTCGAGAAATGCTATTTTTACTGCCCCAGACGTAGATGATGATCTACCCGTCAAACATGCGACATCTGGCGTGCGAGATCTCTCTCCATAATGCTGCTCAAGCCAACAATATCTGAGCCATCCCATTGGAATATTAAGACGCTCGGACAGGCACACGGACTGTCGGATCGGGCATCCCTCATCACAGTCGCAATTTCCACAAGTCCAGCCGATCAGTATCGGATCCATGACCGAAATCAGGGCAAGATGAACAATGTGCTCTGACCTAGGGGGCCACCCTGTTCGCCGGGATATACTCCACAAGAGAAATATCCGTCGGATATCTCCAGAAGAGATTTGGCCCCGGTTGCTGACCGAACCGGCTGTCACCGGAGGAGCCCATGCTGCAATTTCGGTAACGGCAACCCTTTTTTCCGCATCTCTTCTTGGCTACCACTGCCTTGGCCGTTCGGATCCCGGCTCGGTGACCTGGTCTTTCAACGGGTGTATAAGGCACGTGGTCGTGATGTCATTGAACACCATCGCCAGTGTCGTTGTCGAGCGTTGTTGGTGTTGAAGATGATGATGGTGATGGAGTCAGACATTATGCCGGCCGAAATGGCGGGCGAATACGTTCTGCCATCTGCCGCAAGCGGCTCGCATACGCGATTATGTCACCGACGGCAACCGCCGATGTGCCATTAGCGTGTGTAATCGAAATGTTCTCGACGGGAATAATTGAGCACATCTGTTATCTTATTCGTTCTGAAAGTCCCAGACTTGCGATTGACCGTTGTTGCTCATATACTGCTTTGCTACCGTTCTGTATCGGTGACCTCTTGGAAGGACAAGCAATACCATCGTCGAACATCAACGTCAGCATCAGCGAGTCAAGAGGAAGCGACACATTGAACACGTTTCTCAAGTTCAACTCTTTTTCACAACGCTGAAGGCACAGAAGACAATAACAACTCACCGCCAAACAACGCCGACATCACAACTCCATCACCACCACCACATCACCGCATCACCGCATCACCACCAGCCATCACCAACCACTACCACCTCCTACCTCCCCCTTCCCACCCTCAAAATGTGCCTCACCCCCCTCCACCCCTTCCTCCTCTCACTCCCAAAATGCGAGCACCACATTCACGTAGAAGGCTCCCTCTCCCCCCACCTCCTCTTCGCCCTTTCGTCCAAAAACTCCGTGCCCCTCCCTTCTCCCTCTGTCGACCCGTCCTTCACCTCCCCCGACACCCTATCCGCCCGCTACAGCCTCTTTTCGTCCCTCGACGATTTTCTGGCTTACTACTACATCGGCATGCGCGTCCTCGTCACCCGGGACGACTTCTCCGATTTGGCTTATGAGTACCTCCGGGGCGCGGTGGAGAGGGGAAACGTGCGGCACGCGGAGGTGTTCTTCGACCCCCAGGCGCATCTCGACCGCGGGGTGGACATCGAGACGGTGGTGGAGGGTCTCGCGGACGGGAAGAGGAGGGCGGAAAAGGAGTTTCAGGCTAGGGGAAGGGGGAGGTTGACGAGTCTCTTCGTGCCGTGCCTACTGAGACATTTACCCGTCCAACACTCGCTCGATACATTCGAGTTGATACGCGGCAAAGGGTATTTCGATACCCACCTCGCCGGGTTGGGACTGTGCAGCACGGAGCTGGCGAAGCCCCCCGCGGACTGGGCTCACATTTTCGACCTCGCCGGCGAGCACGGGATAAGACGCACCGCGCATGCCGGCGAGGAGGGACCCGCCGGGTACGTCGTCGAGGCGCTGGACAGGTTGGGCGTGAGCAGGATCGACCATGGCGTGAGGGCGGCGGAGAGCGAGGAGGTTATGGACCGGTTGGTTAGGGAGGGGGTTATGTTGTCCGTGTGCCCGCTTTCGAATGTTAGGTTGAGGGGCGTGGAGAGGATCGAGGATGTTCCCGTTAGAAAGTTTTTGGAAAAGGGGGTGAGGTTTAGTATTAACAGTGATGACCCGGCGTATTTTGATGGGTATATACAGGAGAACTACTGCGCCGTGCACGAGGCGTTTGGGTTGAGCTTGGAGGAGTGGAGGACGGTGGCGGTGAATGCCGTCGAGGGGAGCTGGTGCGATGGGGAGAGGAAGAGGGAGATTTTGGAAGAGGTGCATGAGGTTGTTGATCGGCATTTGGGGCTGGTGGGTGCTTAGGGGTTGCAATGGGTTAGAGTAATGCAAAAGGGATGGCGGGCGTTTGTTTGGGATAAACAGCAGGCAAGGCGCGGGAGAAGGATGGATGGTTGTGACATGGCGAGGATAAACTCAGATAGGGCAACGAAAACGATTTGATGATGACTGAACATTGCTGCTGACGAGGGCTTGACATATCAGCCGGACCATTCAGCGAGATGAGCTACCCTATTCCCAATTGTTGAAGACGGACAGCCCCTATTTATCCTCCCCCAGTCCGGTCAACCCGCCCATAAGCCCCATCATCCGCCTGCTAAGCAAATCGTCCGAGCTGTTGAGCTTGACAAGTGTCTCGCCGTCTGTGGTCTTGGTCCTGACCCTCTTCTTCTTCTTGTGTAACTTGGAATCCGCCTCTTCAGCACCTTCTCCCTTCACCCCGTTCGTCAACTCGTCTCCCTTTCCAGACCGTCCCCTGGCCCTGGTCATACCCATCTCCAGAGGCCGGTCATCGTCGCCGCTCGACTCGTGCCGGAAATGGTGTCTCCCGGTCGTGCCATTAGCCACCGACGCCGCGCTGGCGATGACCCTCCGGCGTATCTTCTCTCGCCTCTCGGCACTCGCAAAACCGTCCTCGATCCAACGCGCCGAGCGGTCGATCAGTTTCCAAGCCGGCGGGTAGATAGTCGGGAACTGCAGGAAGCCGTGGCTGATGCCGGGGATAAGCGCCACCTCCGCCACGTCCCTCTCGTCGAACCCTTCTGCCAGGGGATCCGACTCCCGATACTCCAGCCGGGTGCCACCCGAGGCGTGGAAGGCTGCTTTGACTCGTCGCAGCCGGCCGGCGAAGATGACTGTGTCGTCGACGAGCGGGTCGCGCTCGCCCGTGAGGAAGTAGGTCTTGGGAAAGCGCGAGAGCAGGATGTCGGGCACGAGGATGGGGCAGAGGAGGTAGTCCTGGCTGAAGTCGGGCCGGTTGTGCGGGCCGATGTAGAGGATGATCATGGCGCGCATCATCTCGGGCGTCAGCACGCGGTCGTTGAAGTAGGAGATCATCGAGGATGTAGCGAGACGGGTGCGCAGCGGTTCCACGTGGTGGGAAGATTTGCTGTGTTGCCGCTGAGGTTTCTCCGGGCGATGTGTTGGCTTCGCCCTGGTCCAGCTGGATTGAGTGGAATGGGCGAACTCTGGGTTTGGTGAGCGCGGGTCTGTTGGTGATATATCTCCAGACCGAGGTTTGGTGGTTTCGGTCTCTGGTGAGGACTTGGGAGGCGTATCGTCTTCGTCTTCGGACTCGTGTGGAGTGCCTGCGAGGATGTTATACTGCATGCTCTTACGGCGGATGATGTTCTTGTTCGAGGCTCGCGCCCTACGGTCCTTCATCAGGGCCATCTGCTCGTCCGACATCCAGTTGCCGATGTTCATGTCCAACGCCGGATAGAACAGCACCAGCGCGTCTGGAACTGGTAATTCAACTTCTCCTTGGAATCGTCGGACCGGACCGGAACCGGTCTCGATGATCATCAGCGTCATGGATGCGGCGAGGTTTCCGCCAGCACTGTCGCCAGACACGATAATCTTCGGGACTTCCTTGCCTGACATGCCGATACACCGTCCTTTGCTTTTGATGAGTGTCGAGTAAACATCGTAGCACTCGTTTAAAGCATACGGGTATGGGTACTCAGGCGCCTTCTTGTAATCCAAGCTCAGAACCGGAAGGCCTGTCTTCGCGGCCCATGCACAAAGCTTGTCGTCGTTGCCCCTTGGATCCATGGCAACGAAGCCACCTCCTGGAATGTCCAACACGATCTTGTTGTGGTGTACCAGGTCAGATATAGGCCCATCGTAGTACAGCCATGCTAGGACCGGGTCTTTGTAGTCGCTCGTTGAGGGCCGCGGAATCCGAATCTGACGAGGTGGCCATCTCGTAAACCGAGGGCGCATCAGTCCTTGGAAGAAGCTCAGATAGGGCGACGCAGTGCCCTTGTTCCAGCTGATCCTCAAATGCTCAACGGTTAGATTGCCTCTGACCTTTCGGACCTTCTCGTCGGCTTGTTCGGCAGCTATGAGGTAGAATACTGAGAAGACCATGCTTGAAATATCACGAAGCCACTTTTGCCGAATCTTCATGGCGGTCCAGAACCCGGCGTCTAGTGCTGTGAGGATCCATGTCGCACGGAAGTAGGTCTTGTCGTACATGTTTGCGAGCGGGTCGGGACTTGCAAGACCAAGTAGTGTGCTGAAGTTTCGCGCCGCATAGAGGTATATCATGGTGATGACGACGGTCTGCCATGCGGTCAAGGACTTGGACAATATCCGAGATAAGAAGCGCACGACTGGCGGTCCATGTTTGTTGCCTCTGCACACGCATTAGTACCATCATGTGTTATGAGGGGAGGCTCAAAGGGAGACAGATGTACCTGAAGACGTAGGTTGACCAGAAGGCTAACACGGCTAGCACTTGAAGCCGTCTTGACTTGACAGACGGGCGTCCCAATACATGATCAATCATGTTGGCCTGTTTATTGTTGAGAGGCTGAGAAGACCGTGACGTCGTATAACTGTGTGAAGTATCGTGGTCTATGTGCTGGATGCTATAGTATCAATGGCGAGAGCATGGCTGTCAAGGTATGACGGCACTGCTGTTGGTTCTAAGGGAGCAACTGAAAGTACGAAGTAGCAACAAGGGTATAAACTGGAACTCGAAGTCCTCGATGCAGCAACCGTATGAGGTGCTTGGCAAAGTTCTAAACGGTATATAAACAAACAAGTGATGCAGGAAGCAGTATGTCGTCACAGACCTCGCGGCCTATAAGTCTAATGATCTAGAGAGGACTTGAGAGTATAGAGTTCAAGAAAAGGAGCGGAAAATGACATCTAGGACGAAGGAAATGAGAGAACAAAGAGAAAAGGACCGTCGAAGTGACAGATCAAACATCCGCAGTAACCACGAGACCTTGAATCCAGTCCCAATTGAGCCGGCGGAACGCGTGGAACAATCAAGACGGGAGTGACGCAGCGAATCATGTGCTTCAGCCTGTGATCAGCCGCTGACATCGTTGACATGTGAAAGGCCATTCCGCTGCCTTGGGTTCAATGAGAGAACGTGGGATTGGACGCGCTAGCACTGATTGCGGAAGGCCACCCGTGGAGGGGCACGTTTCGAAGGCCTCTACCCCACAGTCTGGCCCTGTTTGCCCCGCGTCCTCCAGGGCGGTGCAGGGGGTTCAAGCTGGCTTTTTCAGCGGGAGAGGCGCCATAACTCGGCATTCATCGACCGAACTCTGTTGGCAAGGAGCATGATTCAGCAAAGTATGGCCCTCAAGTTCGGCGATGAGATTTGCGATATTGGATGAGACTTAGTGCTTTGCAGATGCAGAAAGTGAGAGAGAGGCAGATCAGATCTTTAAATCGCTCCTCCGTCACGCGGAGGAACGAAACCCTGCAACATCTCGAAGGCGATATCGGACCACTTTTCGCTTATCGTGGCCTTATCAGACGTTATCGACAAAATAATTGTAGAGTCATTTCTATCATTGGCGATGCCGTTCAACCTTGCACAGTGACTCCGCGACATTCATTTACCGCCATTCGTCTTTTGACAACTGCTCACTTGCCTCCTCTCGTCCAACATCCGCTATATATCACTCTCGCACGACCCAATGGCTTTCCGGGCGCCCATCACGCGCATAGCGGTACGGTCCAGCAAAGGAGCAGTTGCGAAGTACGCGCCAGTCGCATCCCGGTTCTACTCGCAAGCAGCGGCTGTCCCGACCTCTAACATAGGGACTGACATCTCTCGGGAGGACATCAAGGTAGGCATTGGCATATATCTACAACACCGTTACGCTGTGTCAACTAACACCACCACAGAAACAAGCCAGTGTCCCGAACCCCGACCCCGACGCAGACTCCGCGAGCGCCGCCCTCGTCAACGAACATGCCCCCTTCATGGTCGCAACATATGCCCGCCCGCCGCCTGTCTTCGTCAAGGGAGAAGGGTCGTACATATGGGACATTGACAACCGAAAGTATCTCGACTTCACAGCTGGTATTGCCGTCAATGCGCTGGGCCACTGCGATCCTGAGTTCACCAACCTCATTGCACAGCAGGTGAGTCACAACGTCTCTATGTTTTGCAAGGCAGAGGATTGACTCAGACTTGAACAGGCCAAAACTCTAGTACATGCATCGAACTTATACTACAACCCCTGGACAGGCGCCCTGTCCAAGCTGCTCGTCGAAAAGACACTCGAGTCCGGGGGCATGCACGACGCCGCCTCCGTCTTCATCTGCAACTCCGGTTCCGAAGCCAACGAGGCCGCCATCAAGTTTGCGCGCAAGGTTGGAAAGGTCGTCGATCCGTCGGGGGAGAAGTACGAGTTCGTCTCGTTCCACAACGCCTTCCACGGGCGCACCATGGGCAGCTTGTCCGCCACACCCAACCCTAAATACCAGAAGCCATTCTCTCCCATGGTGCCCGGCTTCAACTACGGCGACTACAACGACGTGGCGGCCATTAAGGACCTCGTGACGGAGAAGACGTGTGGTGTCATTGTCGAGCCGATCCAGGGCGAGGGCGGAGTCCAGGTTGCTAATGATGAGTTCCTGATCGCCCTGGCCAAGCGGTGTCGCGAGGTGGGTGCAGTTCTTATCTACGACGAGATCCAGTGCGGTCTGTCCCGCACCGGCACATTCTGGGCGCACGGCAGGCTACCGAAGGAGGCGCACCCTGACATCCTCACCACTGCCAAGGCACTGGGCAACGGATTCCCCATCGGAGCCACGATTGTCAACAACCACGTTGCGGAGAAGATCAAGGTTGGCGACCACGGCACCACATTTGGAGGCAACCCGCTTGCGTGCCGCCTGGCGCATTACATCGTCTCCAGGCTGGCAGATCCTGCGCTGCAGCAGGAGGTTGCGGCCAAGAATGCCGTGTTTGTCCGGGGCTTCAAGCAGCTGCAGGCCAAATATCCCGACTTGGTCAAGGAAGTCCGCGGCAGGGGATTGATTCTCGGTCTCCAGCTCACCGAGGATCCCAACCCGATTGTCGCGGCGGCGCGGGAGAGGGGACTTCTGATTATCACTGCTGGCACGAACACTCTGCGATTCGTCCCTAGCCTGACTATCTCTGACACGGAGATCCAAGAGGGTCTGGGGATATTGGAGAAGGCTATCGACTCTACTCGGTCATAGGGTGGTGCATGTGGTCGCCATGTTGATTGGAGAGCGGCGGAAGCTGATTGGCGAGTAAAACTGTCGTGATATCTCTACTCGAATCTCGATGCGTTAAAATCGTACGGTACCATTTCATCAGGAGTTGAGGCGCATGGTATGTTTCTTGATGACATTCGGTAGAGATGTATTGGTCTAGATCTTTCGGGTTTCCATTACCAAAAGATGGGTCGATGCTCACCGGTAGATGAATGAAGATCGCGGAGACCGCCATGTCTGCTTAACGCGGCAAGCATCCAACAGTTCAACAACACCATCTTCGACCGGCTGCATTTATAGATAATGCAGAAGCTGTCAGAGAAGGCAAGATCGTCTTAGATATCAAGATATCTCCTATCAAGCACTCAATGAAAGCGAGGGATGAACGTCGAGATAAAGCATGAAGTCGCACCGAAAATAGCTTAGTCAGCGACAAGGGGGCCGCCGAGGGTAGAAGATCCCCCCACACGAAACACGGGCAGCCGGGACAACGGGACGGCGTTCGAGAAATTTTCCGACCTTGCGGAATTTCACGCCGCGGAGATGCCAGACTTGCGAAAACAAACAGCCAAACAAGCCCAGTATTACCAACTTTTTCCCACCATGGCCTGACGTTAGCTGTCCGGGCCGTCTTTCGAGTTATTTCGAACGTCGGAGCCCGTCGAAAAAAAACTATGTTCCGTTGGCCGTAAGCGGCCGGAGATGCTAAAACGCAAGGTTTACTACTCATCGTACGAGCTGCTCGATATTGAAAACAATGAGGCAAGGCCCCCGTACGAGAATATCAATACTTCCGGTAGGGATGGGATGATGTCTGACGACGGGAGAACGGGTTGAGGTTACAATGGCCATATTGGCAGAAGGATAAATAGTCCTCGAATGTATCTCGAGTGAGATGCTCAGAGTTTGTTCCTGTCGTTCATCATCGATTACTCAGTCAACACCAAGTGGATATCACATCAAGGCATTAATATATCTGCCTCTACCACTATTATCACATCTTCACATTCACACCGTCTCCTACCACTCACCATTCCCATTGACACCACCATCCACACACCGGTCACAATGGCGGCAACACTCACCCCCTCCCAAATCGCAATCGTCAAATCCACCGCCCCCGTCCTCAAGGTCCACGGCGAGGCCATAACAACCCTCTTCTACAACAACCTCCTGGCCTCCACCCCGTCCCTCAAGAACATCTTCAGCATCACCTCCCAAACCACGGGCCGCCAGCCGCGCGCCCTCGCCGGCGCCGTTTTGGCCTACGCCACCTACATCGACGACCTCCCAAAACTGCAGGCCGCCGTCGAGCTCATCGCGCACAAGCATGCCTCCCTGCAGGTGTCGGCGCCGCAGTACGACCTCGTGGGCAAGTACCTGATCGAGGCCATCGGCGCCGTGCTGGGCGACGCCGCCACTCCCGAAATCGTCGACGCCTGGACGGCCGCCTACGGCGTGCTCGCGGGCGTTTTCATCAAGCGCGAGGGGGAGATGTACGAGGTCCAGCGCCGGAACGGGTGGGTCGGGTGGAGGAAGTTCCGCGTCGTTCAAAAGGTGGCCGAGACGGAGCACATCGCGAGCTTCTACCTCGAGCCTGTTGATGGTGGGCTGCTGCCCGCTTACCTGCCGGGCCAGTACGTGAGCCTGCAGGTTTTCGTGCCCGAGCTCGGGTTTTTGCAGAGCCGGCAGTACAGCCTGTCGCAGGCGCCTGACCCCAAGGGGATGAGGGGGTACAGGGTCAGCGTCAAGAAGGAACCCGGCGAGGTACTCGACCACCCGGGCATGGTGAGCAACCTGCTGCACGCGAAGTACGCCGTCGGCGACGAGGTGGAGCTGTCGCACCCGCAGGGGGAGTTCTTCGTCGACCCGGAGGAGAAGGGGAAGGAGGGCGTGCCGGCCGTGCTGATCTCCGCCGGCGTGGGCGCGACGCCGATGATGGCTATCCTGCAGAGCCTGACGAAGGAAGATGCGAAGGCCAAGAGGCCCGTGAGCTGGATCCAGGGCGCACGGAACAGTCGGAGCCTGCCGTTCGCGGACGCCGTGAAGGAGATCGCGCGCAGGAGGGAGAATGTGTCGGCCAACGTGTTCCTCACGAGCGTCAATGACGAGGACAAGGCGGGCGTGGATTACCACTTTGGGCAGACGAGGATCGACCTCGACAAGCTGGACGCGGAGGGGGATTTGTTTCTTGCGGATAATAGGGCGGAGTACTTCATCTGCGGGCCGCAGCCGTTTATGGTGCAGATGCACAAGGCGCTCGTGGATAGGGGCGTGGCGGAGGAGAGGATCAAGTTGGAGGTGTTTGAGACGGGTGGTATTGGTGCGGCTTAGACCTAGACAAGAATTTGGGCTGGGAGGACAGTGATGATGGACTATACTATACTATATACGGCTGGCGTTAGATGATGGCTTTTTGTTGGTATTCGTTTACTTGACGTGGTTATAGACACATATACAGTCTAGATAATAAACTCAATATACTAGGGTCCTTCAAACCGTATAAGTCGTTGACTGGCGTCGTACGCGAGCAGCCTAAGCTCTCTCGTCTCAGAGCTGAAGTCAGACACAACTCAGGTATGTGCATACGGGTATCTCACTCTGTGTAGCGGCCGTTGTGATTGCAATCTCGCCCTCTTTTGACAGCAGCTGTGACAGGCCATGTGGCCACCATTGTCCTTCACTGGGCAGCAGCTGTGACACGCCAAGTGGCCACCATTGTCCTTTGGAGTGAGTAACACCAAGGTCATGTCGTGGAACACGCCTCAGACAGTGGAGGCGATCATGTCCGTGTATAGCTGATGTCCCGTTCTGGCGGATATCGAGTGATGGGCTGTGAGGACTAGATAAGAACGAAATCGTCTGACGCTTGCCTCTGTAACAGCGCAGAAGTTGAAGTGGTTGGCGAATTCAAAAGGGTTTGATACAATCTCCTGCGGTCCAGGACATATGATCAGTTCGCACATCTCTGATAAGCAAGGAGTCTGTCATGGACATCGTCGGCCCGATGTTGACTAATAAATTACCTAAGCAGGCCGAGACTCGGATCATGCTGTCAGGGGTCGGTCCTTGTCCGGACCGGGTCCGTGGAAGCTCTGGAAGCCCCGAGCACGGACGTCTGCGGTTCTGCGCTGGCGCTGCGGGCGATTTTCTTCATCCCAGCAGGCCCAGGTTAATAAGAGGGAGGCAGGGAGGGGGAATGGCATAAACAGGAACGGCCCGCGTCAGCCGCCACAGATACGCGAAAATGCAAACAACAATGATCTGAAGCTAGGGAACCTCGCCGTCCACCGTTATTTCGGGGCGTCCCTTTTTTTCCTTCATTGATCGAGTTATTCACCTGGAAGTCTGTGATTCCTAATCGGGCGGCCGCCGAACGGCAGAATGCAGACCTGGCGCCTCACCTGCGGTCGGTGACTGGAACTCACTGAGAGGCGGGCACAAATGACGAGCTGCCAGCACAGCAAGCCTGGAATGCGAGCCACATGCCTCGGACTGGCCGTGCAGCCTGAACAAGAGGGTAAGGTGAGCACCTAATCCCCCGGCAGCTCCACTAAGCCAAATGGAGGGCTGTGTGGCGTCTGCTAACCAGCTCTTATTCATCGTTCTCTGCCGGGTTAGCCAACGTAAACTCGACATCGACCTCGATCTTGTCCAGTGTCCAGCCACCCCCCCGCGAAGTCTATGATACCTCTTCCACGATCTGCAGATAAAACCATGGGCACTCATCAGCTGAGACGCACCCGCTTGTTCGTCATGAGCCTCACCCAATCGTCGATGATTCATGGATAGATGGTCGGCTTTTGGGCCCTCAGATTACAACCCAAGATACCACACCTCGGTGGAATTCCTACCCAATCTCCTGGATCGCTCAGCGTCGCGCATACTGCACGCCGCTGCATTTAGATACAGCCTCCGCCATGTCCAAACCAAGGCCTCGAGACTTCTCGGGACAAGGGGACAACGCAGAGAGGTGGGGTCTTTCGAGCAACTGTTCGGAGTCCACATCCACCTTCGGCGGTCAACATCGCGCAACGCGGTTTGGGTCCGGAGCCTTGCTCGGCCAGAGATGGTTACTGTACAAGACGAACGAACGAACGAGAAGGGAAACTGTCAGTCCCGTCAGCCCCTTTTTCTCGCTTCTTTTTACTTTGAGTTCGCGAATATTGACGAACTCCTCCCAATGTCTCACCTCTCGAATTTCTCCTTCTGGCTTAGTCCTGCCTATCCGTCCTGCAGAATGGGCTTGTCGTTCGGGCTCGACAAAGAGTTGGCGTTCGACCTGCCATTGGGCAAGCCCGTTCGGACCATGGGCAAAGTGTCTCACCCGGCTACGGATATTCCTTGGAAGAGGTTCTTTTCTTCCATCCCTTGCTTCCATTAGTGCCATGCACGAGAGACACATTCTCGGTTAGGAAGGGGGGGAGGGGACTATCCAGCGCCATCTACGTACCCCCCATCTCGTGATATACAGTTGTACACGGTACCTTTCTTCTTGCTATTGGATGGGATAATGATGCGGAACGGCTTGCTATATCCGGCCATCAGGACATGATGTGAGTACAGTTTTTCCGCGTCCTCTTCCACGTCGACGTTGCCAAGGGGCAGCTGGGGCCAGCAGAGACACGCCATCTTGCTGCACGTAGGTGGGCAAGGTGTCGGCGGTGTCTCTCCCCGAGTTGGCAAGGTGTGCTGAAGAAAATGTATCATCCTCGGCTTGTTCTTCAGCGGCTCTTTGTACCGAGTGACGTCGTCTTACCGATAGAGATTTTGCAACACACACCTACGCCATCAGATTTGCAATTGCGAGACATACACACACATCCATCCACCCTGCAGTGACGCGGTTACACGACATGGCTGGTGTTGCTAGCCCGACACTGGAATGAAGCTTGGTGGTCCCGACTGTCCCAACGGGCAAATCGCCATCGTTCCCAACAGATGAGACACGACAGGCAAATCCTTTGGGATGGAGCTGCTGCGAGCTTGTTGGTCCCTCCCACCAAATGGGACTGGGGAGTTTGGACTGGAAGGTGGTGTACAGGTCGTCCGGCAGGTCGCATCCGCACGACCATGTCACCGAACATAACAAATGTGGGGGGCCGGCATGCCTGGAGACTCGTCCAAGTGCCTCTTGTGGAAAGCATGGCCGCATGGCACCATCCTGTGGACAAAGCAGGGTGGATAAGGTATCCACGATTGGCTTCGCCGGTAGATGCCGCTACCGCTACTCCGGTTCCCTAGCGTCGACCTACTTCCTTTCCTCGATTGAGGGTGGCAGGGCGTGGGTTGCAGAGCGTCGAGAGACATCTGGCGTTATCGGCTCCCCAACCCCGAATGTAAGGGATAGAACCGGCTCGACGATGCGGGACTGTTACCTATCAGTAGCTTCGTTACGACACGAAACTCGCGTCCGAATCTTTGTTCGCTCGACTGTCTTTCTTCTCCACTCGGAGGTGAGGATATACTCCATCTTTTCCTTCGTCCCCCCCTCCCCCCCCTCCCCCCCTTTCGCCGTGTCGTGGACTAAGCCTTGGCTGATGTCTCAAGCCCTCAGGATCGGAAAACACTAGAAGCTGAGGACCATGTCTGGCCAATGCGGACCTCAGACCCTTGTATGTCTTAGAAAGTCCAAGGCCCGCAGGAACCTCTCTGTAGTTTACTAGTCGTACACCGACAGAACTATCGACGATTAGGTCATTAGCTGGAACTGAACGTCTCTCTCTGAACTCCGAACGGCAGGGCATCCCAGACTGTGTGGTGTGTGCGAAACCTTGTCTTTCTCTCCTTCTCGATGCCTCCGCAACTACTCTGCTGGCAACTCCGAACCGTTACACGACATCTCATCTCCTTTGCCGGGTAACAAACACACCACATATTCGTCATGGCCGAGGGACCGACACGCCGCGCATGCAACCGCTGCCACGCGCAGAAGCTCAGCTGCAAGCGTACCGGGGAGGAGGCATGTGAGAGATGCGTCAGGCTCAAGACCGAATGCAAGTCTAGCCTGTCTCTGAGGTTTCGAAGAAACAGGCTGTCGTTGGAGAAGAGCCCACAGCGGGGAGGAGAGAAGAAGCCGCAGTCGTCGAAGGGGGTTCGTCAACGGCCGTCAGACGTACGACCGGGATGCTCAACTTCGGGGTTCAGTAAGTCGCTTCCCATACCCAGCTACTGCTGTGTCAGATCAGAGGGGACCCGGGGCTGACCTTGTTTACTTTCAGCTGCTGCGGGTAGTGGTCATAGACGTGACTTCGGCCCAAGACCAGGACTAGGTGCTGCCGCCTCCCCTTCGGCCAATTCGGCCGGCACGGCCCTGGTGGCCTTTGATGGTGCCGACCTGATAGTTGATGCTGTCGGCTTCTCCCCTTATAGCGCACTGCATGGTAATCATTTCACGTCAGAGCCAAACACGGGTACCGTTCCACAACATACCATCCCGCGAGACTTTAGTGACCCAGACCTCCCTGTCCTGGACGCCGCCGCTTGGAGCCCGAGTTATCAAGCTTCCGGTTATCAAACCTCCAACCTCTGTGGTGACTGGTCCCAACACCCGTCGTCGTCAAGTAGCTACGACAGCTCACCATCACACTATCATTACACCACGACGCCTTTTCCCTGCTTGGATCCGCAACAGCTGCGCTTCGACGAACAGACTGACCAGCTCTTCGAGGCCGAGCGGATAGAGGCGCCGCAAGCACAACGCCGGCCGCCTCGTCAGATTCTGCTACGACGGTCCTCAGTGAGGAGGATGGCCACCCAGGGGAAGTGGCTCGCCCAGCTATCAGACATCAACTCGACGCTATGGAACCTCTCCTCTCAAGTACCATATCTCGTCGAGACCGGCGAAGAGACCGACGTCTACGCCTGCGAGAGTAGCAGCGACGCTTCAGACTCCCAGACTACCTCACCATCATCCGTAGCAGAAGGCTTCCCAATCCAGTCCATGTTCGAAGCATCGGGTCACCTCGTCCAAGTCCTCGGCGAAATCACCCAAACAGCAGAAGGCACGGCAGACGTCCGGCAGGCCGAGCTCGACCCTGGCACGGGCTTACTCGTCCTCTCCACTTACGTGCGGCTGCTGGACCTCTACCAAAAGGTCTTCCAGCTCGTCCACTCCGAAGTCGCCGTGTCATCATCCGCTACCGGCACAAGGCCGACTTTCAGGCTGTGCAAGCTGCCCGACGTCTCCATCGGATCTTTTCCAGTGGCGTCCGCCATCTCGCTGCAGATGGCGCTGACGATGCGGCTGGCCGAGGATTTCCTGTCTAGTCTCCGGCAGGCGACGGCTCTGTTCAGCCAGCGGCTGCCGGATTTCGCTACGAGGGGCCAGCAGGGTGGCGGGCAGGCGTCGTTGTGGAGCGTGGTGGATGTGTCGTTCACGGCGATTAGGGAAAGAGAGCAGGACGTTAGCCGATATCTGGGGGAGATTAGGGGGAAGTTGGAGATGAGTTCTGCGTCATGATTTTTTTTGTGCTTTTTATAGCCTTATGTTGGGATGGGTACATCATTGGCATTTATTGGAGTTTGCTGGCGTTTGGAAACGATTTACACGTAAATATGGTTGGTATGGTGGTGGTCCATGTGCGGGCGGAAGAGACGATGGCAGGTCGATGAAGGGTCTACATGAAGCTATAGAATGCTCGGATCCAATGAGGACATGCAGGTACATGTAACACAACTGCAACTCTATGCAATTCGATCTACAAAGACTGCTTATCATCTCATTGTTGGGACACTTCAATGAATCTTTGGACGAGAGACGGACAGACCCATCCATGGCGAGGTGCCACAGATCGCGCCTCAAAGGCCACCACAAGCATCAGCAAGCATTTCAGGAAATTCTCTCCCACGGAAAGAACCGCCTTCTCTGTGACTTCCAGAATTGTTCTAGAGTGACTAGGTAAGTGTCCATAGAGGTGTCTCTCCTTTTAGACGAATAAACTGCGTCTGTCACTTCATGTGGGTACGGAATTCCGAATATTGATGGAGAACGGGACTTGTACCTGCCATGTTCGAGGAATTCGGCTGTCGGTGACGAACCAACACCCAAGACCACATTCGATATCGCTAGTTTCTCTTTTCTTTACTCCGACACGCTCCAGACTATGAAAATATCACCAGATTTGCAATTCACTCCTTCGCTTTGCCCACTTTGCCCACCAAAAAGGGACCATTCAACCATGCCGGATATGGCCATTGCCCGTGTGAATCCTTTGCCATGTGCTCGATATCCACTTAGACGACGGCGTCACGGTGAATACTTAACGATGCAGGTCCAGGGACAACCCTTCATGCATCATCTCTTCTGCCGTCATCCTTGCCATCCATACTTCCACTGTCTCTCTAGCTGCCTTACCTTCTCAGCAGCTTCGTCAGTCGTCGCTCGCCTCATTCATCCCGAGCCCCCAACCAGCCTCTGACGCCGTCCCCCTATATCCATTCGACGTTACCTCCTTCTTCAGCTGTGCTCTTTCCTCTTTCCCCAAGACAAACTTCCACTTGGAATTGTGAATCATCATCCGGCTCTAAGCCTTCTCCCATCCACTCGTTGCACCCGCGGCACTGGTTGCTCATCCCATTCTTCCCAACAACTCTCGCCAACCTAGCTTCCATCACAATTCACCAGGAAGTCCCCAACCGACTTCTTCCTACCCTCTCCACCTAGGTATACACTCAAGCACTCCCTCCTGTTAAACTAGAGTATACTATCCCCACCTCCGTAGACGGAGCGACCTCTTAATATGCCCTATAAAGTCCCCTCCCTGGAGCCGATCGCAATCGTCGGCAGCAGTTGTCGGTTCGCCGGCGACACCAACTCCCCCTCTCAACTATGGGACCTCCTCAAGAACCCCCCAGATCTTTCCAAGGAAGTGCCAGAGAACCGCTTCAACATTAAAGCCTTCTACCATTCCGACGGCGAATACCATGGCACCACCAACTCACCCAAGGCCTACTGGCTCGAGCAGGATCACAAGATCTTCGACGCAACATTCTTCAACATCACTCCCAAGGAAGCCGAGGCCATCGACCCGCAACAGCGCCTCCTACTCGAGGTAGTGTACGAGGCTCTCGAGTCAGCTGGCTACACCCTCCAGCAGTATGCCGGCCAGAATGTCGCCGTCTTCGCCGGTGTCATGACTGCCGACTACGACACCCTCTCCCAACGCGACGACTTGACAGCAAGTCAGTACTACGCCACCGGCAATGCTCGATCGATCATCTCCAACCGCGTGTCGTACTTCTTCAACTTCAACGGCCCATCCATGACCATCGACACGGCATGTTCGTCGAGTCTGGTCGCCATGCACCAGGCCGTCCTCAGCATCCGATCCGGCGAGTCGGTGATGGCCTGTGTGACAGGTGTCAATCTGATGATTACCCCTGAGCAGTTCATCGTCGAGTCTAACCTCCACATGCTCAGCCCTAACGGACACTGCCGCATGTGGGACGCTAATGCGGACGGCTACGCACGTGGAGAAGGTGTCGCAGCCCTATTCCTCAAACCGCTGAGCCGGGCACTAGCAGACGGCGATCGCATCGAGGGGATCATCCGCGAGACAGGTGTCAACTCAGACGGGAGGACTAAAGGGATCACCATGCCCAATCCAGAAGCCCAGGCTCGGCTCATCAACGAGACGTACCGGCGGGCTGGGCTGAACCCCAGGAACGCGGAGGATAGGTGCCAGTTCTTCGAGGCCCACGGCACCGGGACCCATGCGGGCGATCCGCGGGAGGCGGCAGCCATTGAGGATGCATTCTTTGGGGCCGTTGCGGCCGCAACTACTCAGAGTCAGACCAAGGGTGGTGACCAGGTTAGTTACGTCCGAAAGAAAAGTGACGAGATATGCAAACCAAGATGCGGGACTAACAATGTTATGCGCTAGCGGGACGATCCGAAGTCATCGGCCGCCACACAATCGCCATCCGACTCCTCCCGTTTATTGGTCGGATCCGTCAAGACTGTGATTGGCCACACCGAAGGCGCCGCTGGGCTCGCTGGCGTGCTCAAGGTTGTCCAGGCCATGCGCCACAGCACGATTCCCCCTAACCTCCACTTGGAAACGCTGAACCCTAGCGTCGAGCCCTTCTACGCCAACCTGCGCATTCCAACCACTGCGACTCCTTGGCCGAGGGTGCCAACAGGTCAACCGAAGCGCGCCAGCGTCAATTCTTTTGGTTTCGGCGGCACCAATTCGCATGCGATCATTGAGGATTACAAGCCTGCTATTCACGATGCGGTTGCTCTCAACTTCAGCCCGAGACTGTTGCTGCCGCGCAGTGAAAGTCCCGCCAAGGCTGAGGATGCAGTGTCATCACCGGTCGTGCTGCCTCTGCTGTTGTCCGGAAACTCGCAGAAGGCTCTCGTCTCCGTCGCTGAGCGGTATCTGGAATACCTGACGAAGAACCCGGCTCTGCAACCGGAGCAGCTGGGATGGCACAGCTATGCGCGTCGCACGGCCTTGCCCTTCAAGGTCGCCGTGGCAGCAGCAACACGCGATGATCTGTGCAAGAGTCTTCAGGGGCTCATCGGGAAGGCAGGCCATTCGAGTGCAATTGGCACACGGGCTTCAACCAGTGATGGAGGTCCCAAGATCCTCGGTGTCTTCACCGGACAAGGTGCCCAGTGGGCCACCATGTCCAAGGGTCTTCTGGCCTCGAACGCCGTGTACCGGAAGACCATCCGGGAGCTCGACAATGTCCTGGCGACGTGCCCGAACCCTCCTCAGTGGACACTGGAACAGGAGATCAACGCGGAGGAACGCCTCTCAAGAGTTAGCATCGCTGCTATCTCGCAGCCCCTGTGCACGGCCATACAGATTGGTCTTGTCGACGTCCTGAAGAGCATCGGTGTCAGCTTCCACACCGTCGTCGGCCACTCTTCGGGTGAGATGGCCGCAGCCTATGCTGCCGGTCGCCTGTCTGCCCCAGACGCCATGCTCATCTCGTACTACCGCGGCATGTTCGCTCATCTTGCCGGCGGCGAGAATGGCAAGAAGGGTACCATGATTGCTGTCGGTCTTTCGAAGCAGGATGCTGCGGAGCTCGTCGCGCGGCCGGAGTACCGTGGACGGATCTGCATTGCTGCCAGCAATGCACCTACCAGTGTCACCTTGTCTGGAGACATCGATGCCGTCAGGGAGGTTCGCGACGACCTCGCCGAGCAGAAGGTCTTTGCCAGGATGTTGATCATCGACACTGCATACCACTCGCCTCACATGGAGGCCCCAGCCGTCAAGTACCTTGAGGCTCTCGCCGCCACCCGCGTGTCGCCTCCCAATACCGGTAATGCGACCGTTTGGGTCTCCAGTGTCTACGGCGGTCTCGATGCGCCCACAATCGGCGACCTGGAGGCGACTTACTGGAAGGACAACATGGTCAAGCCTGTCCTCTTCTACGAGGCTCTCCAAACCGCAATTGAGCAGCATGGGCCATTCAACTTCGCCATTGAGGTCGGTCCACATCCCGCACTGAAGGGGCCCGCCACACAGACGATGAAGGCTGTGAACGGCAGCACCATCCCTTACATCGGCCTCCTGGATCGCAAGAAGGACGACCGTCTCGCATTCGCCGAGTCCATCGGCTCGATCTGGACGCAGTTCGGACCCACTGCCATTCAGCTCCGCTACTACGTTGAGAACTCTTCGCGCCCGGAACTGGTACATGAGTTCCTCCAAGAGCCCCCGACCTACCCATGGGACCACTCGCAGACCTATTACCGCGAGTCCCGGGTAGCCAAGCAGTACCACTTCCGTACAGACGCTCCTCACGAGCTTCTCGGTTCCCGCACTCGCGATGACACCGAGTATGAGCTGCGCTGGCGCAACATTCTCAAGCTCGACAAGCTCCCGTGGATTGCTGGCCACGACTTCCAGGGCCAGGCTTTGTTGCCTGCTTCGGGGTACTGTGTCATGGCTCGCGACGCTGCCAAGGTAGTCCTCGCTGGACGCGCTGCGTCCTTGATCGAGCTGGAGGATCTCGAGTTCCCCAGCGGTATTACCGTCGACCCAGAGTCCCAGGGTGTCGAGACACTGTTCGCCCTCAGCATCCTCCCTTCCACCAGGGAGAACCGCTTGCACTCCACCATCGATGCCACCTTCGTCCTCACTTCTGCGCCGGCTGATGGATCCTCGACCATGAAGAAGAACTTCTCCGGCAAGCTCCGGATCGTGCTCGAGCAACCCTCGCCCTACGCATTGCCGCCCAGGGCGAAGTGGCATGCCGAGGCGTTGGAGGTCAGCACGGACGGCTTCTACAAGATGATGGCTGACACTGGGTTGAAGTATGCTGGTCCCTTCAAGGGCCTGCAGACGATGGAGAGGCGCTTCGACTTTGCGTCCACTACTCTGCAGAAGCTGCATCCCGAGGATACGACTAGCTTGAGCCTGAGCCCTGCGACGTTGGATACTTGTCTGCAGACTTGCTTTGCTACATACTCCTCTCCGGGTGACAAGTAAGTTACAATCCTCTCTGGATACAATTGCATCTGCTAACCATCCACAGGGCGCTATGGACGCCATTCCTGCCCAAAACTTTCGAGCGGGTTCGGTTCAACCTCGCAATCTGCGATCTGAAGCCCGATGACGACTCTGTGTTGACAGTGGATGCGTTCCTCACCGACGCGAAGCCGTTGACGCGGGAGTCAGCCGCCAGCTTCACCGGCGACATCTGTATCTACAACTCGCTCGGACAGATGGAAGTTCAGATCGAGGGCCTGACGGTCGGCTCCTTCGCCGCAACCCGGCCGGAGAATGACTACGAGCTTTACCTCACCACCGTCATGGATGTCGACCCGGAGGACGAGATTGTTGAAGCCCCCAACATGTACATGGACGAGCCCAGTCTTGTCTTGGTAGAGAGCTGCGAGCGCGTTGCTTCCTTCTACCTGAACAAGGCACCCCCCCGCACCCCTCTTCGGAAGAAGCGGTCCGCATTCTCCCTGGTACCCGACTACAGCTCGCTGATCGGTGATGCCATGGGCGCCCCTCAGAGCCAGTGGCCAGACGAGACCTTGGAGTCAATCACGCAGTTCATCCGCAGCTCGCCTTACCACACGGCGCTCGAGTTCATCCAGACGCTCGGCAACAACCTCCCCGACATTCTCCTCGGCATGCTTCCCACCATCATCGACGAGGCGCATCAACTCGTCGGGTTCCAGGAGCACCTCGGCAGGATCGCCCAGCAGATCAGCCACCGCTACCCACGCATGAACGTGCTCGGTCTCACGGACCCGGAGCTTGGCTTCACCGAGCCCATCCTCTCAGCGCTCAAGACCTCGTTCCTCACATACACCGTTGGCAGGGAGGAGAAGAGCATTGCACAGCTCTCCCACCCACAGTATCGCGAGAAGATCATCATGCAGGACCTAGACCTTGAGCAGGACGATGCCGACGACAAGGTTTCGGACTACGACCTCGTCATCCTCTCCACCTCGGTCGTAAAGTCACAGAGCACCCACCGCGCCCTCAAGCGCCTCAGGAGCATCATGAAGCCTGGCGCTTTCTTGGTTCTGGTTCACGTCTCTAGGAGCCCGTTGAAGAACCGGATCAAGAAGGCCGCCGGCTTCGCGGGTGAGACCGATGCCATGTTCACGCCGCCGGACTGGCCCGATGTCCTTGGCGAGTGTGGCTTTGGTATCGCGCCCAAGAACAGCAACCAGTTTTATCCTCCTGGGTTTGCCGTCACTGTTCGCCAGGCGGACTCGGACTTGAAGCTCAGGGCTCTGCAGCCGCTGTTGGAGCCTGCTCAGTCGATCGTTACCGATAACCTCCTGATCTTGGGTGGTAAGACGGAGCAGACTGCTCGCGTCGCTAGGGGAATCTTTGAGCAGCTTTCGCCTTCCACGAAGTCCATCTGCTCTGCCGACTCGTTGGAGAGCATCGACCCCTTGGCTATCTCATCGTTCACGGCTGCGATCTTCCTCAACGATCTGGATGAGCCCATCCTGTCGGCCATGACCGAACAGCGACTGGAGATTCTCAAGTCTCTGATTCGGCCAAAGATGACCATCCTCTGGGTCACTCTCAACGCGAGGACCGGCAACCCGGAGCAAGCTGCTTCCTTCGGATTCGGCCGGACAGTCCTCGCCGAGACCCCCAGTTTTGTTCTGCGGATGCTGGATCTCGACACGCTCGACAACGCGGCGCCTGTGGTTGCTGACGAGTTTGCCCGTCTCAATCTCGCTGACATGGTCACTGCCGGGAAGACCGGCGAGCTCCTATGGACTCACGAGAATGAAGTGCACATTGAGAACGGGCGTCGACTCGTGCCTCGCGTGCTTCCCTGGACCGACGCCAACAACCGCGTCAATGCGCCACGGAGAGTGGTCTCGACACCCGTCAACACCCTCGAGCAGATCGTGGAGATCATTCCTCTGCAGTCCAGAGATGGTTCTGCCTTCTATGAGACCAAGGTTGCCCCCATCGATCCCCTTGCGGTCGACCTTCCAGGACAGGTCACCATCAAGGTGGACTACAGCTCTGTCGATGTCCTGCAGCTCGGATACTTCTACTCGACTCATGTGGTTGTCGGCCGCGACTTGACGCAAGGACAACTTGTTGCAGCTCTCTCGAACTCGAACGCATCCTACGCCATGGTCTCGGCGAACTGCATCAAGGCCCTCCCCAACCACCCGGCGGTCAACTCTCCGCTGTTCACCAGCCTCCTTGTGCGGTACCTTATCAGCCTGTCCATCGCCGATAATGTCCGCGATAAGTCCGTGCTTCTCATCGAGCCAGATGCCATGCTGCTTGACTGCACGAGGGAGGTCCTGTACGCTCGGGGCATCTCGATCAGGGTCCTGACGACCGACGTCGAGAAGAGCCAGACCCAGCCTGGCCTCCAGCTTCTCCATGCGCACTCCACCAACCGGGAGATCCAGCGCATGTTCCCCTGCGAGGGTGCTTACATCTTCGACTTCCTCCCTGATACGAGCAAGCTGTCGGAGGTGATCCAGGAGTCCATGCCTGACAACTGCGAGTACCACGGACGGTACTCCCTGCTCACTTCGGCACATCTGAACACTCTGGAGGACGCCACAATCATCGAGCCCCTTTGGCATGCCGGCGTTACTCTCGCGCTTGCCAAGTCCGCCGAGCTGACCGCAGCTGGATTCCCCGGTGTGCCGCACATGTTCTCCCCCACCGAGCTGCTGCACAAGCCGGAGGTGACGGAAGCCTTCCAGGTCCTCGACTGGAAGAAGGACCGGATCGTCTCGCATGTCATTAAGCCCCTGGTCGAGGAACAGCTCCTCCGCCCATACAAGACCTACCTTCTCGTCGGCCTCACCCGCGATCTCGGCCAGAGCTTGTGCCGTCTCTTCATCAACCACGGCGCCCGCAACATCGTGCTGGTGAGCCGCAACCCGAACAAGACGCCCAAGTGGCGGGACGAGCTCAATGCCGCGGGTGCGAACATCCGCATCGAGTCCCTGGACGTCACCAACCTCGATGCAGTGCATGCCTTCAAGGAGACGCTGGAGATGACCATGCCTCCCGTCGCTGGTATTGTCAACGGTGCCATGGTCTTGGATGATCGAGTCTTCTCCCAGATGGACCTGAACACCCTTAACCGCGTCATGCGCCCCAAGGTTCTTGGTTCCAGGAACCTCGACATCGCCTTTGATTCCCCGGACATGGAGTTCTTCATCATGACCTCGTCGTTTGCCGCCATTGGTGGCCATCCTGGCCAATCTAACTACGCCGCAGCCAATATGGTAAGTCCCACATCCCCTTCCACATTGACTTCCTAGTGGTTAACATGTTTGACAGTACATGAACGGCCTCGCCGCCTCCCGCCGCAGCCGCGGCCTCCCCGGCATGGCGCTCAACATCGGCGTCATCTACGGGCTAGGCTTCCTCCACCGCGAGAAGGACGAGCTCTACGCCGGCCTCGAGCGCGAAGGCTACCCGCCCATCTCGGAGCGCGACGTGCACCACATGTTCCTCGAAGCCATCGCCGCCGGCCGGCCCTCCGCTTACAACCTTTCATCCACTCTCCTCCCCGGCGTTCAGCGTCCGGTCGTTGACATCACCACCGGCCTCAGCAGGTTCAAGTTCGACGGCCCCAACCCGCTGCACTGGCACCTCGACCCGCGCTTCTCGCACTTCACCGTCGCCTCCGGCGGCGCGGGCGACAAGGTCGGCGCTGACGACGTCAGGAAGCAGAGCGTCAAGGAGCTGCTCGATGAGAGCGAGACGGTGGAGGAGGCGAGTAGCGTGCTGTTTTCCGCGTTTGCCGCGCACCTCGAGGGTCTGCTGCAGTTACCCACCGGCAGCGTGCACGGGGAGAATAGTATCTCGGAGCTGGGCGTTGATTCCCTGGTCGCAGTCGACATTCGGTCGTGGTTCTACCGCTCAACCGAAACAGACGTGGGTGTCATGAAAATTCTTGCCTCGGCCAGTATTAACAAACGTAAGCTACTCACTTTCTCTCCTCTCCCTTTTCGTCTACCTTTACTAACACGCCCCCTGAAGTGATAACCGACATGTGCGAATCCCTCATCGCAAACCGCAAACCTGCGCCAGCGACACCAACTTTCGAAACGGCTGCGACAAACATTGGTACTGCGCAAGAGGCGGTCCCCGTACCGACGCCCCAGGCGGCCCTGCCGCCCATCGACACGGCTGTCGCACAAGCGGGTTTGGCATCTTCCCTCGCTAGTAGCTGGACGACTGCCTCTGTTGAGGCCGCGACCGCTTCCAGTGCCGCGGCGTCGGATCCTAGTAGTTCGTCGCCGAGGAGCGAGAAGGGGGTCGGCGAGGGGGGGTACTTTGCTGGTGGGAAGTAGTAGGACGGGTTGATCTAAACTGATGGGTGTGGCTGTCTGATGGGATTGCGTATCTGGTGTGGTGCCGCTGGCGGTTTTGGGGTTGCAAGGCTTTTTTTTTTTTACGCGGATTTGCTCTTTGCTTAATGCTTAATGGAACTGGGAATGGAGGGGAATACTGCCTTTTCGCGCATGGGTGGAACAACTTGCTTCTGTTTCGTTCAAAAGATTCTTGGTTTTCGCGGGAAGGAGTTTTTGGACAGGCGTACGGTCTGCGGTCTGGTCTGGTGTTTCGACTTACAATCGGCGCGAGCAACTTATTAATTGCTTTTTCCTTTACTTCTCTCTTTTTTAGCTCCTTACCTTTTTTGCTCTATTTTCAGGATGGTATAGACGGGGTTCTCGCTTTCATAAAATCCGGGCGGCTACATTTGTCTCTTTTTCTTCAGCAATTTTTGTTGTTGTTGTTGAACCGTTGTTCAAGTTTCGGAAGATATGATGGCTTTATGGGAGCGTAATGGGTAGCACACACAACCTTCGCTCATTACATTAGTTACTCTTAGTTCTGCGAGCTTCTGGCTATATGATTTGTTTGAATGTTTGTTTGTCCTGTCGTTGCTACGAATTGGTAACTGTGTTGAAGTCATGAGTTTGTATCATGCTAAATTGTGTATAGACTCATCATCGGATGTCACGGGGGTCAGAGGGCGCTGTTAAGACTGCTGTAAAGACCGTATGGCTTGGTAGAACAACATCCCGACTCGGGTGTCCGATCATATGAGTATGGTTGGGGGAGACTCCTCGTTACTCACAGGTAGTGCTCGGTCTTTACCTACCTTACTACTAGGATGTTCGGAGTGGCCAGACTCGGGCCCTGCAGACTCCCGCGTCAGAAATGGTATGTCATGAGATGCTGGCGAAGCCCCAGTCCTTGCCTCGTCAGGATGTGTTGTCTTTCCTCGACCGTAGATAGTGAGTGCTGGAACTTTGTTCTACCGGCTAATATGTCAGTGTAGCTTTTGGAACGAGACACGCGTCACACCCGAAGAACTGAGACTCACAAGCTGATCTACTAGGGCTCGTCAGTATCTTTATGGCCGAAAGTCGTAGAACTAGAGAACCACAAGCTGGCGTCGCATCCGCCCACGAGTCGCCACGTTGTAAAGTCTCCGATTTGGGACATATTTGGGAGTCGGAAGTGTCAAGACCGGACAATGGCACCCCCCCATAGCAGTCGACTTTATTACTCTCGCCCGTCCATTTTATCCATGGAAGCTGTTCCCCCGCACAAACGCTCCGCACGAGAATTAGCCATATTGTCCCAATCTTCCCAACTCCCTGGTGAGCCCCATACAGACCTCGCAATGCTGCGGTTTCCCTATATAACAGCCATGCTGCCAAGCACTGTCGGCCGAGGGGATTGCACGTTTGACCTTAGGTCCCTGATCTCTGTGACTCTTCGCCATCGACTGCTGCAGAGTGCCAAGCACGGGGGAGACGGTGGCACAGGGTCGGATCCTGCTGCTGGCCAAGACAAACTTTATGATCTCTTTGATGAAAGCCCACTCCCTCTGCTCGCCTCCCAGCTGATCAACACGTCCAACCGCTGGAACGGCTCCAGGCACAAATGCCGTCTTGGCTTTGTCGACCAGATCAGTTTCTCCATCAATGATGTGGTGTTCTTAGACAACCTCCTGATCTGCCGCACGTGCGGAGATGGAGGGAGCGGGTTGTCCGCATCTGGGATATAAAAGGGGCCCCGATGGAATATTCACCGACTTCCAGGAACCAACCAACCGCTCAGCAGCTTCTCCTTCAAGCATAACGCATCCGAGCATCCAAAAGCCATCATGCGATCCGTCACATCAGCACTTCTGCTGGCCGTTCCGGCCCTTGCCCTCCCGGCTGCCGACATTTTCGAGAGGCAGGCAACATGCAGCACGGCCGGCAGCTACGCGGCCGTCAACGAAAAGCAGCTGCCGGACCCGTGGAAGTTCGCCGACGGCAAGGCCGTCGCGACGGCCGCGGACTGGACCTGCCGGCAGGCGGAGATGAGCAAGATGCTGCAGCAGTACGAGCTCGGCGACCTGCCAGGCCCGCCAGACTCGCTCACCGCCAGCCTGTCGGGCACGACCATGACGCTCAACATCAAGGTCGGCAGCAACAGCAAGACCGTCACCGTGACCTTCTCCAAGGGCAGCTCGCAGGCCGCCATCATCGGCGTCGGCGGCATCTCCGTCCCCGTGCCGGGGACCGTCGGCAAGATCAACTTCGGCAACGACGCCTGCGCGGCCCAGCAGAACCCGAACAGCCACGGGTCCGGCTGGTTCTTCGACCTGCACGGCAAGTCGCACAGTGCCGGTGCCACGACGGCGTGGGCGTGGTGCGTCGGCCGCATCATCGACGGCCTCGAGCAGTTGGGTGCGGACAAGACGGGCATCGACCCCAAGAAGCTCGGTGTTACGGGATGCAGCCGTAACGGCAAGGGAGCTTTCATGGTCGGAGCGTTGAACCCACGTTAGTTTCCTCCCCAGTCCATACTTACCAGAAAACCTCCGCATATAACTGACCGCTGTTTTCAGGCATCGCCCTGACCATCCCCCAAGAGTCCGGCTCCGGCGGCGCGGCCTGCTGGCGCATCTCCGACTCGGAGAAGTCCAAGGGCAAAAACATCCAGACGGCGGGGCAGATCGTCGGCGAGAACGCCTGGTTTTCGCCCAAGTTCAACAGCTTCACGAGCAAGACATCGACGATCCCCGAGGACCACCACTTCCTCGCCGCCCTCGTCGCTCCCCGGGGCCTCTTCGTCATCGAGAACGACATCGACTGGCTCGGCCCCGTCAGCACGACGGCCTGCATGAAGGCCGGGCGCGCGATCTACAAGGGCCTCGGCGTGGGGCCCAACATGGGCTTTTCGCTTGTGGGAGGCCACAGCCACTGCCAGTTTCCGTCGGGCAGCACGGCGAACCTGAACTCGTACATCAATAAGTTCCTCCTCGGACAGGGCGAGACGAATGATGTCGAGACGAGCAAGGCGACTGTTAACATGGCGGAGTGGACTGGCAACTGGTCTGCTGCGCCGAGTATCAACTTGGCCTGAGTGACGGGAGAAGTCGTAAAGTTGGCGATTGGAAGATTGGAGAAAGCCGAAATGGGCGGGCGATACGAATAAGTGACTTAGAAAGCGTGATGGCCAATCAAATCCGGAACAATAATGCGATATGTCCCTGACAAATTGTCCCTTAACATAATTCTCCGTCCGTCAGCGTGTAAATCACTGGGACAGAACTGTGTCTTCGCCGAAGAACTTCTTCGCCGTAAGCGGGCTTCTTTTCTCTTCCCATTTCTCACTGCTTTGGGGCTTTGGCCTCAGCAAGTTAACCCATGTTGTCCAACATCTCAAAAAGAAGAGGGTGGCAATTGCGAAACTTCCAAACTTGCCATTATCCATATAGAGAGGCAGGTTTGTTGACGTTAAAATAACCTCGAGTAAACAGAAACATTTGTGGGGTCAGATTCATCATGGGTGAAGAGGTCTTCGCTCAGGCGCGTCGAGCACACGACCAATTTCGAGATGCATCCTCCCGCACACAATAACAAGGTAACGTGGGATGCAGGTGATCCGATCCATTGACGTTTGGTTGTTAAAAGCCGAAGGTGGTGGTGATGCAGAGATAAACGACAGTAATGCCGACAGGACGGATGAAAATGGCTGGGTCGCCAAGTATCAAATGGCCCAAGGTGCACCAGAGACTTACATCACCACAGCTGGATATCTGCATCTGGCTCAATATCACGCCGCGATATTTCCGCAAATCCAGTTTGGACGACTCCTCTTTTTCAAATTTTACTTGCTTCGCGCAAGTAAGCCTGAAACCAACGGCAATGAGGGATTTTGCCTCAATTCCGTACGTAAAAAGCGGTCTGACAGGACAGTCTCAGCAGTTTCTGAGAAAGATGCAGTGGGGTAGGACAGGTCGTTGCGAGGTGGGTGATCTATCAGTTGAAGCTCAGAAACTATCGCGACATTGTTAATGCTGATCTAGCTCAGGATCAAAAAAATATGGGCCATGAGATTGCACTGCCACCTCGGGAGCACGCTTTGGGTAATTCGCTCGACACGACAAAGGAGCGGAACAAAACATGTACTTGTTTTTTACCCCTGAGTATCGCTGTACTTGTGCGAAAGGTGTAAGTCACACATCGCACATCACGTCTTCATTCCAACTGCACCTGTGATGATGACCGGCAAGATGCATCCCGAGCAGGAGGCCGCCGACCTCCAAAGTCCATTACCATTATTTAAGGGCCATGTTCCCCCTTCATCATGCCCTGTTGAAGCTCTCACATACCAACTTTATCTGTTTGCCTCGTCTACCGCTCTCAAACGTACCAGCTACTCTCAAAACTCTCTCACTCAAAATGGACTCCGACTCAGAGCCAGACCTAGAAAAGTCAACCCCAGCGGACCGCATCCGCTGGCAAGACTCACAACATGCCCGTCGTGGTCGTACTCGCGACCGAGGACAGCCCTCGAGTTCGATGCCTCGCTCGCACTCTGCCGGCTCAATGTCCATCCACAGTGTTCGTTCGCGCCAGGTTGAGCCCAACGTCGCCTTGCCCATCCAGTATCGCACTGTCTCCTTCAATATCGAAGAGTCCAAGGGGAGGGATGCTGTCCTTGCTCAGGTCTATGACAAAACCACCCGAGGTATGTAGTTCATCTCCATCAGTTCCTATATAGACATGGTCTGAACCATTTGGCTGATCTTCGTATGAAACAGAACTGTCTGACCTCGACTGGCACACCATCTCGACTGATGAAGCTTTAAGAAGACTCAGCTCTAGCATCGAACATGGCCTGTCGGCAAACCAAGTTGAGAGGAAGAAGAAAGAACACGGCAAGAATTTGCCATCCAAGCCTCCCTCTAATACACTTTCCAAGTACTTCTTCTTCTATGCCAAGGTACATGCCCGTTGACACTCTCGATTGGAGAGACAACCTCCTGGCAACATGTGTCTGTCTCTAACACTTTGTTAGGGATTTGGACCCATCTTGCTCGTTGGTGCAATCCTCGTTTTCCTTGCATGGAAGCCACTTGGACAACCCCCGGCTCTGTCCAACTTGGTAAGCATTGAACACCAATGACTCCTGAAGACGTCAACACTTGCTAATTACCCCTCACCCAGGCGCTTGCAATCGTGCTTGTCGGTGTCTTCATCCTGCAGGGCACGTTCAACATGTTCCAGGACTGGAGCACTAGTCGTGTCATGTCAAGTATCAAGGGCATGTTGCCCGAGGACTCCCTTACCAGACGAGACGGCAACAACACATCCGTCCCCGCCCACGAGCTTGTACCCGGCGACATTGTCTTCGTCAAAGCCGGAGACAAGCTTGCTGCCGACCTTCGCTTCCTCCAAGTGTCCAGCGATGCGAGGTTCGACCGTTCTGTGCTGACTGGAGAGTCCGTCCCTCTCGCTGCAACTGTTGATTCCACGGACGACAACTACCTCGAGACTAAGTGCATTGGTCTTCAGGGCACCCACTGCACCTCTGGCAACTGTACTGGTCTCATCGTTTCTACTGGTGACAAGACCGTCTTTGGGCGCATCGCCCGGCTGACCAACGAGCCCAAGAGCAAGATGACCACCCTCGAGAGAGAGATCATGTACTTTGTTTTTGTCATATGCGGCATCATGTTCTTCATGATTTCGCTGGTCTTGATTCTCTGGTGAGTACCCCTCTACTTGGTGCATGCAGTTGTGCAATGCAATGCCAGGAAATCTGTTGACTGACAGTAGCCATAACAGGGGAGCATGGCTTCGCAGAGACCATCCGGACTGGATCAATGTCCCGACACTGATTGTCGATGCTGTGTCGGTCGCCATTGCTTTCATACCTGAAGGTCTGCCGATAGCTGTCACTGCAAGCCTGTGAGTCTCTCTTATATATCCTTTCCAGTATCGACGATGTTTGCTGACTCTTCTAAGGACAATCACGGCAAACATAATGAGAAAGCAAAAGATCCTTTGCAAGAGTCTCAAGACAGTCGAGACTCTAGGTGCTGTTTCCGTTATCTGCTCCGACAAGACTGGAACCCTGACCGAGGCAAGACAACTCCTGGCGATTGCAAAACGTCGGCTCCATTGCTAATGACCACCAGAACCGTATGACCGTGACAGAGTACTACATCGGTTCCAGTAACATGTCGGTTGATGGCCCGGTGCCAGGAAACGAGATCGAAACGTCGGCGATCTCCCAGCTCCGCGCCATGACGGCTTTGTGCAACGCTGCGGAGTTCGATGCAGCCGACATGCAGACGCCTGTCGAGAAGCGCAAGGTCCACGGAGACGCCACCGACCAGGCCATACTGCGCTTTGCCGAGAAATTTGGTTCTGTCCGTGATACCCGCCAGGGCTGGAAGAGAACCTTTGAGTTGGCCTTCAACAGCAAGAACAAGTTCATGATACGCACCTTCGAGACGGTCACGAAGGAAGCCGCTCAAGGTGTGCTTCCGGAGGGTGCGGGCAAATCTTTCGACGAGGATATGTAAGTCATCTGGGAACACAGTCTGCTAAATTTTGCCGAGCTTTATCTGACCGAATGGCAGTCTCCTGACCATCAAGGGCGCCCCAGATGTTCTGATCGACCGCTGCTCCCACTTCGTCTCCAACACTGGTGTCGAGCAGCCCTTCGACACCACCATTAGGACCGCCCTCGAGGAGATGAAGGACACTTATTCGTCCCAGGGTAAACGATGCATCCTGCTCGCTCGCAAGATAATCCACAAGGTGGACGTCAAGTCCGGACCCGGCTGGACCGCCTATGAGACAGAGATGACAGAACAAGCCAAGACCGGTCTCACTCTCGTCGGTCTCGTGGCAATCGTCGACCCTCTCCGCCCCGAAATCCGCGATGTGGTATCCACCCTCCGTGGTGCGGGTATCCGGATCTTCATGGTGACCGGCGACTTCGCCCTGACGGCGCTGGCTATCGCACAGGACGCGGGCATCGTATCCGTTCCTTCGACTGCTGTGCACAAGATAGCCGATCTGCCGCGTCAGGAGCCGGACCAGGAGAGCAACAGCTCCTCAAGCAGAGATAAGGATGCGGGAACCAATCCCAAACGCCAGTCGATCGTCATCAGCGGACCGGAAATGTTTCACCTCACCGACTACCAGTGGAAGGTTCTGACCGAGTACCAAGAGATTGTGTTTGCGCGGACGACGCCGGAGCAGAAGCTGAGGATTGTCCGCGAGTTCCAGAAGGACAATGTCGTCGGCATGACTGGCGACGGCGTCAATGATGCGCCCTCCCTCAAGGCGGCCGATATTGGTATCGCTCTCGGTTCGGGATCGGACATTGCCATCGAGGCGGCAGACATGGTTCTGCTTGAGTCCTTTGCCGGTGTGGTCGAGGCCGTCAGGTACGGAAGGGTTGTGTTCGACAACTTGAAGAAGGTCATTGCGTATCTGCTTCCAGCTGGAAGGTTGGTTATGCCTTTCATATCTCCGCTCGACCAAACCTGCAGCGATACTGACATTTCGTGTTATAGTTTCTCCGAGTTCTGGCCAGTAATGATGAACGTCCTCTTCGGCCTCCCCCAGATCCTCTCCTCCTTCCTCATGATCATCATCTGTTGCTTCACCGACTGCGCGGCCGCCACCGCCCTCGCCTACGAGAAACCCGAGGCCGACGTCCTCCTTCGCAAGCCGCGCAACGTCAAGACAGACCGCCTGGTCAACTTCAAGCTCATCGGCTACGCCTACGGCGTCATCGGTCTCATCGAAACACTCTGCTCCTTTTCCATGTCCTTCTGGTACCTCCAAAGAAAAGGCATCCCTTTTTCCGTGCTGTGGCTGTCCTACGGCGTGCTGCCGGACTCCATCGACCCGGTCTACTACGCACAGAAGGTCAACGAGTCGTCGTGCATATACTTCGTGACGCTCGTCACGATGCAGTGGTTCAACCTCATGGCGGTGCGGACGCGCCGGTGGTCGGTGGTGCAGCAGCCGCCGCTGTTCAACAGGGCCACGCAGAACCTGCTGCTGTTTCCGGCGATTCTGTTTGCGCTGTCGATGGTGTTCTTATGGTGCTATATCCCGTCGCTGCAGCGCGTCATCATCACGGCTCAGGTACCGGTTGAGCACTTCTTCATACCGATGGGGTTCGGTCTGGCTTTGCTGCTTATCGATGAGGCTAGGAAGTATGGCGTGAGGAAGTATCCTGCCGGTGTACTTGCTCGGATTGCCTGGTAGCAGTCAGGGGATCAATTAATAAACTCAAAGGTGGAATTGTCGACGGAGAGGAGGGCAATGACCGAGCTTCCGGCTGCCCGGGTAGCTTTTGCAGGGAGGCGAGAGCAATATTTTGTTCTCGGATTTGAGATTTACTGGCGCGTTCAAAAGTCTAGAATCTGATTTGTTTCAAAGTTCCTGTAAGAACTTCGATGATGTTTTGCGGGTTGTGCCACAGGGCCTCCTTAGTCCTTACCAAGAAGGCACACAGTGAAACTCCAGATAAGTAAATCTCAGTGGTAGCAACTGTAGCAGTCAATCGTCTTGACTACATTAGAACTCCTCATCAAGTCTAACCCTTTTTAGGTTGACAACAAGCATCACTGCCGCGTCGGTTCCTGCAGATTGCACATCGGTGCCTGCGGTGGGATCAATCCAAGAGGCAAGGCGGATAAGCTGACCGCGGTAATGACCTGCAATTGGACGACATGCGCCGGATCCTACAGCATCCTGCTTGACTGTCAGCACTTAATCTTTCGCATGCAGCAGGCCCAGGCAGGGCTGCGCCAGCGTACCTATAGGAGCCACTCCCGAATTAGAGCTGAACCTTCGGACTCGGGGCTATCCTCCCCAAATCTGATTCCTTATGTGAGGACGCGGTTCTATCTACGGCTGCTAATCACCACGAGGACTGGTCATGTGCATCATGTCTGTGTATCACCAATAACAACGAATCAGCAGCACAGACTGGTACTTTTGGCCTGATGGCTACAAACTGGGCTTGTGTTATTGGCCATGAACCGAACGTTAAGTGCAGCCAACTGCAAGTTGTAAGGTGTCGAGCCAAATACAGAACAGTTGTTCTGACTACAAATTTCCATTGATGCAATTTGCCAGTTTCTGAGCTCAGCAATGGCCCCCATCTCTGGTCTACGGCCCCCAAGGCCATCAATATTCTCTACAATAGACGTCGTCAGCTTACCCCTGATCCTGCGATCACAAGTCCAACCACTGACAGAACACAGCCATTCCCACTACACTAGAAAGGCTGTAACGGGCGAAGTAGTGTCATATGTCTGGCAGCAGCCTCAAGTAATGTGCCTCAGCATCCTTCTGTCAGTCAACATATAAAGAGCAAGCCGCCCAGCCATCATGGACAGCTGGTTTCCCATCATCATACCCAGCAACACACATCAACTCCAGCTCTTCACTACATCACTCATACACTACCACCAATCCTTCTCCAAGAAGCAATCATCCACTCTCACAATGGGTTTCCAGCACTACTCCGGTCCCGCCAACAAGTTCCCTGGCATGAATCAGTGGAAGTCCCTCGAGACCATTTTCAACCTCTACAAGCCCGAGATGCTCCAGACCGGCAACACGGGCGAGGACGTCGGCCGCATCTGGAACGCCGTGAAGGAGTGCGCCAAGCTCGGCGTCGACGAGCGCGTCATCTTCTGCACCATCATGCAGGAGAGCTCCGGCAACGTCGGCGTCCGCACCACCGTCAACGCGGACGACCACGGTACCGCCGGCCTCATGGAGTGCGACGGCAGCCCCGGCTTCCCTGGCAAGCATGGCTTGTCTCAGGTGAGATTCCCACACTAATCAAGGCATCGTGACAGTGAGTGTACTGACAGATGGGGCAGGAGCAAATCACGTCCATGGTCCGCGCCGGCACGAACCACTTCAAGCTCAACATGAAGGACTTCGGCAACACCAATACCGCCGAGTGCTACTACAAGGCCATGCGCGAGTATAACTCCGGCTCGATCAACGCCAACGACCTCAGCGACGGCCGTGGCGCTACTCCTGCCTATGTCAGCGACATGGCCAACCGCCTTCTTGGCCGTACCCCCTACTGAGATGGGGTCGATTTCTGTTTCGGTCCCGGTTAGCGTTTCGCATGCATTGTATATAGCGCCCCCATCATAGATGTAGTATAGCCTTTCGCTCATTGGTATATACTGGATACATACCTGCCTCAAAAGCTCGCCTTCGATTGCGATTAGCCTCCGTGACCGCAATGCAGGGTAACAAAAGCTCAGAGCTCATCTTTAACCCCTTCCCTCTCGGCCTTCAACCTCTGCTGCACCGCCGCCTGCTTCTCCCTCCTCTCGTCTCTCCGTTTACTCTGCCTGTCCAACCTCTCCAGCAACTGCTGACTTTCCTCCTCCGTCATTTCGGGCTCGCCCGGTTTCCGCCAACCAATGGGGATCTTCGTCGATATCAAGCTGCTATACCAAGGCTTCCACTTCGGACTGGCCACCAACAGCCGATCGGCAACCGCCTGCCCGGCCTTCAGCACACGGCCCTCCATGACATCGTCCCAGGCCGCCCTCTTCCCTTCCGTAGTCTTCGCCACGGGAAACCACGCCCTTGGCGTCGGTGGGTGGTTCTTCAGATACGAAACCATCCGGTCCCTCCTGGTCCTCCAATCCAGGTAACTCTCCTCCATCTCCCGCCTTTGCTCATCGGTCAACATGGCCGTCACCCCGCTATCCGCCTCGACCACAGCACCCTCGCTGGCATCCAGTCCCCTAGTCTTCAGCAGCGGCGGTAGGAACGTCGTGTCGTGCCTAGCCTCCCAAGCGTCGGGCTTCCTCGCGTCCGATTTCAGTTTGTACCAGTGGTCACTCAGCTTCTTGAAGCGGTCGGTCAGCCCGAACGGCTCGGGCGCAAAGTCGCCCCCCTCCCTCCGGTTGGTGATGGCCGATACCGTGGCGTCGATCTCGTGCTCGTTCATCGTCGTCCAGGAGATGTCGTCCCTCGTCTCCAGGCTTCGCACTAGCTTGGAGAGGAACTCGTAGTCCTCTTCCTCCGGGACGGAAGTGGGCAGGAAGGCATCCCGCAGCGTCTCTTTAATGAAATGGATCTCTTCTAACACTGTCTCTTGGTCTTGGGGAAGGTCTCGCCAGGGGTTCGTCCCCGCGAAGAGCTTCTGCGCCGCCTCGAGGGAATCGGGGTCGTCGTCGGGGATGAACATGCCGATGACGGTTAAGAAGATGAAGATGCAGACGGGGTAGCGGAGGAGGCGAGAGGTGAGGATGCGCCTGTAGATGGGATGGCGTGGGTTGAGAACATTCATCTCGAGTTTAATGCCGAGAGGTGATAGTTGACTTTATAGCACGATGTTAGGCAGCGCACGGTGCTTCAGGTGTCCGAGGTTACAGCAGGTTACAGGACTGAGATTCAGTTAAAGTTGAAAATAAGTGGAACATGCCCAAGCTCTCGACCCCTGAAGATGTCGGCTTGGCATGAGATAGGCACTAAATCCGTCGCAACCACGCTAGACGTGTCTCAAGAAAGGCGGCGGTGAAGGAATCATACGCGCTCGTCCACATATCATGCTCCAAGCTAAGGCAGGCAGTCTAGGCACGCAACACATACCAAGACCTGATGCTAACGGAAACAAACAGCCGACCCACGACCAAAGAGCCCATCAAGTCCTCGTTGAGTCGTCACTTAGGCTTCACCGTCACAGCGAAGCTACTGAACCCCGGATGATATGTCTCGGGATGAGCTCCGACAATGGTCACCTCCGTCTTCTGCCCGACCCTAGGCATGTCCAGCGACATAGCCAAGAACCCGAACTTCTTGTCCGCCTGTCCGGCCACAGGTCCGCTCGTGCACAGGAGCACGCGGCCGAGGTTGCTCCCAGCCACAAGGCACTCGCCCGCCAGCAACTCGGGATCCGCCATGGTGACGTCGAAGCTGTTACCAACCACGATCTCGCCGTTGACCTCGTCTGCCGTAGGCGTGGCGAGAGCCAGGCTGGGACGGCGCACCTGCGTTTCGACCACCACCTGATTGGCGGAGAGATATGCGTCGAGACGGGAGGCCATGAGCACGCCGGCGGCGTAGTATGCGTTGTCGACGCTGGAGGTGCCGATGAAGGATATGTCGACGAGGAGATTACCGCGCACGAAGAGGACGGAGGAGTTGGTCGTGACGTAGTAGTTGCCGACTGTTGAGTTGACCTTGCGGTTGAGGACTGCGTCTGGCTTGCTCTCGACTTTGCTGAGTTCAAAGACCAGAGCTTCTGTTGAACCGTGGAAGTTGTCGTAGACATGGATCTGTTGCATGTTAGCCCCTGGATGGCAGCGTCTACCTTCGAGTATGAGCTACAAGAGATTGGTGTTCATTGACATACCTTGACACATATCTGACCAGTCGTGTAGTCGTTGATACCAACATTCCCAAGCAAGTACGTCACGACGCTTACACCCTTGGCAACGTTGACCCAAGAACCGCCGACGGTGAATGGCGTCGTTTTAACAAGAACAGGGAAGATGTCACTGCTCTTCAGCGAAGCATCGTTGTACGCCCACAATGCTCCGGCAACCTCCCGGGCTTTGACTGCAGCAGAAATTGCATTCCGCATACTTGGAGGTATTGGCATGAGAGGTACCGGTCTCGGACCAAACTTTGGCCCGTTTGCTCCAAGAAGGTTGACGACGCCCACGCGAGTGATCGTACCCGGCTCGCCACTCTGGAGACCACCGAAGCTTTCATTGGAGACTTCCAATTGATTAGCACTGTATCATGACACAATCCCCGGTAGCGCCTGGGGCCTTTGACTTACAACATGCTGCCATCAGATCAGGAACTCCATTGTCCAACGCATTCAGGCTGCCGCCTTCAGACTTGGACAGGTGTGCTTTGAGGAACGCATCCCGTGTGAGTCGAGCAAGCTCTAGTTGGTAACTCATTTGACCCTTGCCCATGACGTTGAAGGCAGTATCAACGACAAACTGGCCGCCAATGTCGTCACTGGGACCAATCTCTAGCCAGACCCTGGCATTGAGCCCACAGTTAGGGACCTTCGAGGGGTCCGGTAAACGAATGGCATAGTTCCCTAATCCAGGTCAGTTACAGTCCTAGGAATTGTTTCCCTCCCTGCAATCATACATCTTCCACGCTAACACTTACTTGTCAACCCCAGGAAGAAGGGGTTAGTGACTCCGGCACTCATGTCGGGATGAACCGACCCATCCCATCCAAAGGGTATCGACGTCTGGAGAAACCCATCCGGAGTGTGGCAAACCCAGCGTAACGTGACGTCGTACTCGTAGAAATTCCTGGTGCTGAACAGGCTCATCGCTATCTGCAACAAAGCCGGGAGGTCAAACGAGTTGACGTACGGGTTCACCCTGGCAACCCAGTCCTTCCAGTTGAAGCTGCCACCGCAGCACCCGACGCCGTAGCCGGACCGGCCGTCGATGGCATTGTACTTGACGCCCGTGATCTTCGTCATGGCGTACTTTACCCCCACCATATGCTTGATTGGGCCACGAGGTCTGATCCGGCTTCTTTGAGTTCCGATAGCGAGGGGACGAAGAGGCGGAGCACGGATACGGGGTATTTCCCTTGCATGTCGAGGTGTGTCTCCGAGTGCCATGACTCCACCTTCAGGGGCCCGGATGAGGCGTACGCTTTCAACCTGTAGGACTCCAGCCGGCTTGTGACGGTGGTCGTGATAGGCGCAAAGGGCGTATCTGGACAGGTCAGCATCCATTTGAAGTCTCCGGCGACTTTGTAAGGGACCGGTGACTGCAATGCCAGTATGGGATCGAGAGGCTCTGCAAAGTCCATCTGGGCGACGTCAAAGGACAATGGTCCCGCAGGCGCATTCCTTGGGGGAAGTACAACCTCCCCTATCTTGGCTGACAAGAGCGGTGCTTTGGTGATATCGTCCAGATATCCTACCAGAACCGGTTCCAAGACACCTTGCCATTCTTGTGGATAGGTCACATTTCCCGTTATCCTGATATGGGCGACACCTTTGTTCTTGGGGTCGAGGAGAAACCCAAAAGGTGTGAGCGATCCGTCCCAAGCGGTGGGATCGGAAGAGTCCCCGGGTTTGGTCCAATCCCAGACTTGGGCCTCAGCGCCAGGTATCAGGGTGGTTTCATCAGGCAAATTCCTGCTGATTGGAATCTCTGGTTTCGCAAAGATCTCGCTGATCACTAAGGGATCCATATTTGGGAACTATACCTCACATCAGTTAGCACCTATCAACCATAACGAGGAGACGAAGGCGGAGGACTAGTGGACAACGTCACGGACATAGCGAGGGATCTCTTGGCTGACAAGAACAGGATGTGATAAAGTGAAGGACTGAGGGAAGTCAGGAATAGCCTCAACTGTTATAAGCTTAGAGAGGGACCTGTGTGGTCTCGAGGGAAGTATCGAGGAATTGGTGGTTAATGGCTGAGTTCAGAAACTGCCTTCGAGATCGATGAGAAGGTAAATGAACCAGGAGACTTGTGACTGGAGTACAGTGATTATGTGTCAAGCCCAGTTGTAAATATGGATAGCGATGTAGGACACGAGCATTCTTATCACCTCAGAAGATCTAGGGGGTTCGCTCTGCGACATTGTGAGCATGTAGGATCTTCGAATTGGACCAGGTTCATCTTTTTAAGCAGATGCCTCCGCCGCATGATGCTGGAGGGGTTGATCAATCCGTCATCGACACTTTCAGCTATCCTTTGCCTCGCGTCGACAAGACGACACAGAGAGTACGGGAATGTTTTGGCAATTGCATATAGAATCAGCTTCTGAGGCGTAAGGACCTTACGAATTGACGCATACGAATGGTTGTGCAATTTGCAGTGCGCCCCTCGTCCGACTCGCACGCAATTGAGGCCAAGCTATGGTGGCGTCGCTGAACTTCATGCAAGGCGACGCTGAGGGTCAGCACACGCTACCCTGGAATCCGGGGACACGCACGATGTAACATGGCGAGCGTTGTTTGGACTGGTTCTGGGCAATCTGACCGTTGTCAAGAAGGTTGAAAGGACGTACTGTCGGCAGCATCTTGGCATCGCGACTGCCGACCACACTTCTGTTTCCTGTGCGAGCTGAGCTGTTGCTGATCTCACTCCGGGAATGTTAGGTTATATACGTGTTGAGACACAAGGTTACAACACAGTCAGTGCAGGAGTCTGCTCAGCTCGTTTCCAGACCTTGGCTTCTCCCGTTGCGGAAGAGCTGACAGCTGGGCTCTTCACTTCCGCGGAGTTCTGGCCAACGTTACTGCTGTAGTTTGTCGAGATGCCCTGCCATCCCGGCAAGTGTGGCCGCCATTAAGCCTCAGAGAAGTCTTTCGGGGGCGATATTTGCGTGCTGTCGAAAGGGGTAGGGGCCACGCCGAGTCATCGGCCGCCTCTGAAGCGGTGAAGGATGCCAGTTATTTGTGGTTTTTCAATAGTTCGAATCGATGAACTGCCCTGGCAGAGAGTTGATCCCTCGAACCGTCGACGGCAAATCCGGTCAATTCATGCGTCCCTTCTTCCCTTCGACTTGATCATGGTGTATCCCCCAGCCTGTTGTTGTGAGCAGTTCAGGAGCAGTCCAGCTACCCAGCTACTCCGAGAGGACAGGCTCCCGCGGTTCAGCTCATCCTCGTTCGTTCAAACTAGTATGATAGCTTGAGCTTCGTGATACCGCCCGCAGCAACATGACAATTCTCTTAGTGGCACCCCAGGTAGGCAGGAGACCGGGTAGGAAACGATCTGCTATTCAGCTTGTCGATGGCGAGCTGAGTAGATTGAGCCACCTGATGAGTCTGCAGATCTTTTCACCGGCATCGTATACACAGTTATTGGCACAAATGCCGTGACAGGTATGCCATAGAGGATGCCGCTGGACGGCTGGCTGAACGCGGCCGATGGTGCATGGAATCCCGATATACTATGCGCATTTTTGCTTTCGCATAATTCCGTATCCAGTAACCTAATCGTTCTGCAGGTCTTCGGATGGCGTCCGTTTAAGCATGCATCCTCCCGCACAAGTCACCGAAACGTGACTGGCCTGAAAAGAGGGACGTGACTGGCCTGAAAAGAGGGCCGCGTGACTGGCCTGAAAAGAGGGACGTTCTCTAATGTTGGACCCTTTCAGCCGTGTAGGTTCGAAGAAAGAGTTGCAGCCACGATCGGATTGAGACAGGCCGGGTGCACTTTGGGTTGCAGATGCACCGCTGACGCCGAGCTCCAGTGCAAGAGTCAAGCTGAAGCTCTTTCGTCGTAGCATTTCTTCCCTAAGTCAGCCACACTGGCTTTCTCATGACAACTCATTTCTCTTGAGAGCAATCTAGACTTCAGTGGCCTCCCAGAGGGGATCTGAGACTGGCGGTGAAAGTTGAAGTTGGATAGCGTTGAGCAATGCCACGCATGGTTACATGGCGACGATCCCGGTATCTTATGTGGCTGGCTGCGAGTTCGATAGATGGGTATTGTGACGAAAATATCGGGTAACCAGACGTAGCTTAGGCTGGAGCTGCCGGAGAGTTTGTCTTCTCGCCTCCAGGAGGAGTCTCAACTGGCAGAACTCCTCGTTGTCCGCGATCAACTTCCCTGACAATATGACCCTGGAGGAGACGGTGCTTGGTCTGGGCATTCGTGAACCAGGCTCCACCACGTATATAAGAAGAGGTCGCCCAAGCTCAGGAAGAGCCATGTCCAGACAGAACAATCTTCATCCAAAGCCTCAACATCCCAACTAGTCATACTCCCAACTAAACTATGCCAGTCAACACAATCCGCCCACCATCAAGATGTCCACCTTCAGCATCACCATCAACAACAACTCCAACGTCGCCAGGCGTTTCCTCCTCTTCCAGGACATGCCGGCACCGACCAACGGGCCCTCCTCAACCGTCTTCACGAACGTCTACCAGCGCTCGCCCAAGATCCAGTCCGGCGACGACTCCCGCGTCTCCTTCCAAATGAAGCAGGAGTACTTCGCCATCTACGGCACCGCGAGCGAGAGCTCCGACGGCTCCGTCCGCATCTACACGAGCTCCAGCGTGCCCGTCAAGCTCGGTCCGGGGGGCACGACCGTCGTCGTCACCACCCAGGACGGAGAGGGGAACGACCCTTCGTGGGACAAGGCCGCTGCCGTGGGCCAGACGACGGGGGCCAAGGGGGGTTTCAGCATTGTGACTGATACTTCGTTCAAGTTTCCCAACCCGAGTATGTTACCCTCTTCGTGTGAAAATCGTGAGAATCGGAAACTGACAGGCTTGTCTTCCGACAGATACCATCTACATCGGCTGCGGTGCCCGCGACCCCAAGTCGCCCCAGAGCATCATCCCGGTGCAGACGTACATCGCCGAGCCCGGCCTGAACAGCCAGCTGTTCCCCAAGGTGAAATATTACATTTGCTTCGGTGAATATCAGCCTGGCATGGTTGTAGACCGCACCACGCTCGGCAACGTGCTCTCCGTCGACTTCACCGGATGCACTATCCCCAACGCTTCCTTCACGCTTAACAGCAACGGCGCGTACGAGGCTAATCCCGCCGTCGAGCAGGCCGGCATCAAGTGGGCTTTTGGCAAAGTCCCCACCTCTTAAGAGGTTCGGGTGTAGCTAGTACTCTTGGTTCGATCCGATGGGATGGCAGAAGTCGCTGAGGTTTTCGTTGCAAGTTGTTGGATCGTAGTAGTTAGGTTTCCTTAAACTGATTTCGTTGAGAGCATAGTCGTTAGGTGAAACTGCAATAATACGGGTGTCCGGAACTTCGTTTGTAAATCCAGTCACGAAACCCCCTTGATGAGCGTAAACGTGCCGTTCTTCTCAAAGATGACCTCCGCGGCGACTTCTCCGGCAGCAAAGGAAACTGTCTGAGTCTTGGCGCTTTGCGTAAGATCGAATATCGATCCTTTCTCCGCGGTGTCTCGAGCCACAATCCAGGTATGCAAGTTTGGGCGAATGAGGTACGCATTGCCAGGGACAGCATCCCATGTGACAAGGGGCACAATCTCCCGCGGGTTATACGGGTTAGGTGCGCCGAGACCGACGAAAGGATATCCGGGGTGCGTTGAATCGAAGGTATTGTCAGTCTCTATGCCGACGGTACCCTTAGAGTTGGCAACTGGGTCATCGTCGTCCAGATCCTTCGGCATCTTGCCCTTGAAAAATGCTGCCTCGTAGCCCTCGGGCATAGTCATAACGCATCGTTCTCCCGGTCCTACGCCGTCGCCTTCCTGAAGCGTGTGGACATCGCTCACGAATAAGGGCACTCCAGCCTCGGGCTTTTGTCGAGCACAGCCAGTGACTGCATAGACCGGGCCAGATTTAGACACGGTATCGTCCGCTCCAGGCTGGCCCCCTAGAACCGGCAGTATAAAGGTATGGCTGCCCGTCTCGGCAGCTACCAGTAGGCTGGCTTGGTAGTCACAGTGGCGCACGACATCTGGAACCGATAGAGGCGCGAATGCCGGAGGTGATGTCAAGATGATGAAGGACTGCGGGCGACCCGAGTAGTTCCGCACCGTAAGAGTCCTCTTTGACGGAATAGTGTTAGAGTCGTTATGGCTATCTGCTGCCGGTCGAGGCCCAACCACCGTGCCTGTATCCGTCAACGTTGTGATGAGAATAGTGTGGTTTGCATAGCCACTTTTTGAGTGGATGAACCGGCCAGACTATCCGACAGATTTGTGAAGGCCAGCTCCTGGGCGACCGATTCCGCAGTCATGTTCACTGGTCCTGGCCTATTTCCACATGCTCGCGCCCTTTCAAGCTTGGGGAACTCAAGTCCGGGGAGGCTCAAGTCCGGGGAGGCTCAAGTCCGGGGAGGCTCAAGTCCGGGGAGGCTCAAGTCCGGGGAGGCTCAAGTCCGGGGAGGCTCAAGTCCGCGGAGGCTCAAGTTCGGGGAGGCTGATGTGAGTGGGGTTAGGTGATGTTTCACACGTCGTCAAGGTTCATCGCGAACAAGGAGCCTCTCATAGCGGCCACGTCCAACTATGCTTCGCACACTCAGTGGCGAAAGCAGGCGTCTCGGTCTCGGCCGATAATGAGCTGTTCTCCATTCAGTTGGGCAGTGGCTGTGAAGTGTGAACGGTCGAGGCCAGAGTGGATCTGATTTTCAGCCCCTGGGCGCTTGACCAGTTCTAGGCTCGTGCATATGACACGTGACTTAGCCTCAAAATTAGAGTTTTGATGGAAGATTTCTCCAAAAGGAGCAAAGTGCCGATTTCGCTGTCACAACCTTCGTTTGACCCAATCGGCTCCATCTTCAAACATCCACTGAGTTCCGCGGCGGCCATCCCTAGCCCCGACGTATAATCAGGCACCGCCTCACCTTGCCACGGGCCACGGTCGACCGGAAACAGATACGGACAGAGTCAAGAACGGAGTGTGCAACGCCAGAAGCGGCTTTACGAGCTGACTGCTGCGACTCGTGGCCCGAAGCCACCAGTGACGTCTCCCGGCTACCTTCTGCAAGGCCGGACTTTGAGCAGTCTCTCATCCCGGATATTGCGGCAGCCTTTCAGCAGAATCCCTCGTGTTTAACTGGCCACTTATGTCATTTGCAATGGCAGACGGATGTGACAGAACACAGCGATATCTTTCGAGAACAAAGGCTGGCAGTGGTGGCTGGCGGCGATCAAGGGATCTGCACTGCCCCACAACATGCAACACAACCCCAAGATGTCAGGGAAGTCCCCAGAGTCCCCGCAGTTGCAGGTGGCAGGGTCACTCCCAGAACTCCTTACTCATGACACATAGGAGGACGCCCAAGTGGGACACGGCACCACCGAGTTAGGAGGGATCGTACACGTGTACGTAAAAGTTTGCGGGCTGTTTGCGATCGTCGGTGTGGGAAAGCGGAAGGCGATGGATCGAGGGGTACGGTGTTGAGGAATCAGAGAAGATGCATGGGAGGCCTAGGGAGGCCATTCCGCACCTCGAAAGATTCAATTTAGTGTACGACAAAAGGACAAAGACATTTGGTGGCAATTTCGTGAGGGACTGGCGTCGCTTAATCGAGACTAGACTACGCATACGTCATAGGGGTGGCCAAGGGCCCAAAGAAGCGAGGAGCCGCAAATGCACTACGGGCCGCCCTCGACGTCATTTCTGAGTTCTGACCAAACTGCCCTCGAGTCTTCAGCCCTCGCAGACAACAAACACGACAAGGCCCATCCAACACCTGGACATCTCCCTAACTCCATTATCTATCTTTGCCACAAGCTTATTCGTCAATTCGTGTGGAGGCGGCATTGTCTTCCAGAAATCAGCGCGCGTTCTTGGCAGTTGTGGCTCCTGGAGTGACAGGGATGCCGCATCGAGCGGCCGACTGACATATCCCAGTCGGGCAAGAGATCGGACGACCTCCTTGATCGTCTATGACGCTCGTCCTATCTAGTGGTGGTTTGGTTGATCCCATTGCAACACTTCCCCTCCCCGAGTCCTCGACCACCGCGGTCCAGGGAGATATTGATGCTACGTGTCGTGTCACTTCCCGCGAGTTATCAGCAGTTGACTCGCCGTTTCAATAGTCAGACGCGCAGTCTCAGGGACTTTTGCAGAGGTGCTTGGCAAGTCTGCCATGCTGCCACTGCGCGAGTGATGTCGGTCTAGATGCGGCTCCGCGATTCGGATCTGGCTTTGAAACGGTAAATTGTCTTGTAGTTCTCATTCTCGCCCTCAGCACATTGCGCACCGCTTTTTACAAGCAAAAGAAACCGGTGCCAGTAGCATACCAGTCATAGGCTATAAGCCTATCAGTAGTACTAGTTCGTACGAACTACCGGGACTAACCACTCTCCACAGCATGATAACCGTCATCGCCAAGGCAGCCTGCAGGCGCTGCCGGACTCGCCGGCCTATCGCACAAGCCGAATATGCCCTAGGAAAGGTGCGCCGGTGTTGCTTAGATGCATTGGCAACACCATCACAGTGACTTCACGTCACCAACATTCCCCGCATTTTGGTCCTTGCAAGCTTAATTCAGCGGTAGTCCGTTGGCAAATCTTGTCCTGGAGATCCTGCTTCTGCCAGGACTGTCGTTTAATGTGAGTTTGTACGTAAAGTACAGGACGGCGTGGTCGGCGGCGTTCCGACTCACCCCAGAGATCCAGCCGGCCAGCGGAGATGTGGGCCGCTCCACGCCACCGGTCAGGAAGGGATCATCCATGGCTATTCAAAGGTGGACAAAAGGTGGGTTACTAGAAGCTGGCCAGGATAGCCCTCCTGCTAACCAACATCTCGCCCGTCCCCGTCGACGCGCCTCGTGATAAATACCTTCCCGTTTCTCCTCCCCTCTTTATGGCTCCTCTGTAAAGGAGCTCGCATTCTTCTCCCATACCAAAGTATTACACAACTTTGTGTCCGGTTCAAGACACCTCAGCGAGGCGTCCCGGACATTGAACTCCTCTGTGGAGACACTTCCTTTCTTACCAGTTTCAATTTTCCATTTTGCTACTCATCAATCGCACGTTGTAGCCGGCCTTGTTTAACCTCACTTGTCCATCATGTCTGACAAAAGGCAAGACGAGGAGAAGAGCGTCTCGGGCCTCAGCCCGGCGCTGCCCACCTACAGCCAGACGACGGGCACCATCCTTCCAGTGAACGGCACCCGCGAGAGGAAACAGAGTGAGAGTTGGGAGGGCGCTAAACGAGAGGACGACTGGGCCACCCGCAATGGCCTCAGCCTTCGGTCTTTCGGCAAGCGCGACTATGGCCACGGTATTGTCGAGCTCGACCGGAGCATGAAGCCCCGGCATCTGCACATGATTGCCATCGGTGGTTCGATCGGTGCCGGTTTCTTCGTTGGTTCCGGCACTGCCCTCTCCAATGGCGGTCCGGCCTCTCTTTTGATTGACTTCACTATCATTGGAATCATGATGTTCAAGTAAGCCTTCCGCTCTTACTGAAGCTTTTTTCGGGTCTGTGGGATACTTGCTAACCACGCCGTGATTAGCGTCGTCTATGCTCTCGGAGAGCTCTCTGTCATGTACCCTGTTTCTGGTGGCTTCTATACCTTCTCTACCCGGTTTATCGATCCTTCTTGGGGTTTCGCCATGGGCTGGAACTACGTTATGCAATGGGCCGTGGTGCTTCCACTAGAACTTACGGTCTGTGGTGTGACAATTCAATATTGGAATGACCAAACCTCTGTCGGTAAGTCAAACTCACCGCACACACTGCGACCTCAAAAGGCAGCCCGCTAACGAGGACTCTCAGGCGTATGGATAACGGTATTCCTCGTCGCCATCATGATCGTCAACATTTTCGGAACACTAGGGTACGCCGAGGAAGAATTCTGGTCGGCCGTCATCAAGCTGAGCGCGACCGTCATCTTCATGATCATCGCCCTCGTGCTCGTCCTGGGCGGCGGGCCCGAATCCGGCCGCTACGGCTCCTACACCGGCGCCAGCCTCTGGTACGACCCCGGCGCCTTCCGCCACGGCTTCCGCGGCTTCTGCAGCGTCTTCGTCACGGCGGCCTTCTCCTTCTCCGGCACCGAGCTCGTCGGCCTCGCCGCCGCTGAGGCGCACAACCCCGTCAAGTCGCTGCCCGGCGCCATCAAGCAGGTCTTCTGGCGGATCACGCTCTTCTACATCCTCGGCCTCTTCTTCGTCGGCCTGCTCATCCCCTCGGACGACCCGAACCTGCTCCAGGCCGGCGCCTACAGCAGCTCGCAGGCCTCCCCCTTCGTCCTGGTCGGCAAGTACGCCGACCTGCGCGGGTTCGACGACTTCATGAACGCCGTTATTCTCGTATCTGTGCTCTCGATCGGCGTCTCGGCCGTGTACGGTGGCTCGCGCACCCTCACCGCGCTCGCGCAGCAGGGTTACGCCCCCAAGATCTTCACCTACGTCGACCGCTCCGGCCGCCCCTTGCCCAGCGTGACCATCATTATCCTCTTCGGCTTCCTGGCCTACATCAACCTCTCCTCGAAGGGCCCCATCATCTTCGACTGGCTGCTCGCCCTGTCGGGTCTCGCCGCCCTGTTCACGTGGGGCAGCATCTGCCTCGCCCACATCCGCTTCCGCAAGGCGTGGAAGTACCAGGGCCACACGCTCGACGAGATCCCCTTCAAGGCCGCGGGCGGCGTGTGGGGCAGCTACCTCGGACTGACGCTCATTGTCCTCGTGTTTATCGCTCAAGTATGTCTCATTTCCCCCCCCCCCTCTTCTCCCCACCCCAAAACACACCTTGCTAACCAGGGCTCCCCCGCAACAGTTCTACGTCGCCATCTGCCCCGTTAAGGGCGGCATCAACGACGCCGAGGGCTTCTTCAAGTCCTACCTCGCCCTGCCCGTCGTCCTCTTCCTCTGGTTCTGCGGCTGGCTGTGGAAGCGCAAGGGCTGGCTGCGCACCAAGGACATCGACGTCGACACCAACCGCCGCGAGTTGCCCTGGGACGAGATCCACGCCTACCGGGCCGAGGTCGCGGCCATGCCGTTCGTCAAGAGGATGTACTACACCTTCTTCGTTTGAGCAGCGTCGGTGGCTGTGTTTGTTGATTTTTCTTGTATTTGTTTTGGGAGGGATACCATTGTTTTTGTGCGATTTGAGGAAACCGGTGTGTTGGTGTCGGTGTCGGTCGCATGGTCCATCGGGGGCTATGTATGGCACGGCATGGTCATGAACTTGGGGGGCGGGTTTTGGCGCTAGGCTTGCCCGCAATGTGTGCGTAGATATTATATCTCTGCGTTTTTGTATGAGTAGCAAGTATCTGTTGCAAAATCATCCGCTTGATAAATAACCGCTGCTCTCACCCCCAAAGTGACATGTCGTTGAGGGAAACATCTGGCGTAAGCAGAGTAAGAACTTAGGCCCGCGTCGGGCGCACCCGTGGCGGGGGCGGGTCCCTTTTAGCTCCCCATGCGTTAGACCGAGCGCGTATATCGTATCGCCGAGGTGCGTATCTCGAACCATCATCATCTTACACGAGCTGGATGGAGGCCACGGCTCAGTGCGTATAGGCAAAGCATCAGCGTATTCGGCAGGTCGTCTTCTAGAAGATTGCCAGAATGTTCCGAACTTGGGACACTGTTCCGCTGGAAGACACCCGGTCGCCGCACCGCCGGCACGGGGTCTTTGGCATCATGGACAGGAGTTCCCACTTTTACGCCAACGTCCTTCCTGGGATACAGCATGCGAACAACTCGATCCATGTCATGTCAGCACGGCCGGATCCGTCTATTCTTTCTGGCCGAAGATGTCGGGGTCGTCTGTTATTTGGAGCCGCTACCGGATGTCCGGGAAAGGGTCGGTCCGTTATTCGTCAGCACGCATCGTGGAGCCACTCCTTCGCCATCGTCATCTGCCCGGTACGTACCCTGAATCTCCGAAGGTTGGTTGTGGCCTGCGTCAGCGACTCGTCGTTACGGACATGTGGCCGGGAGCTTGTTTTAAGCCAGGCAGTAGGTTCTTGTGTTGGAGATGGCGGACCACCACTGCGAGTTCCTCGGCGCTGCGATAGATGAGATGGCCAGAAGTTTGTTGGAATGCGTTGGAATTAGGTTAGGCGACGTGAGGGTCAGTCTTTAACCGTCTGATGATACGCGTGGTATCTGGGAATCAGTAGGGTTAGGTTCGTGCAATGTAGGCCAGCACTCAGGATCAAACTCTAACCTGTGAACCCTTTAGCACAACAACCTTGCTCGTGTTACGCGCGCATGTTGATGGCCTCGCCAGTCCGAAAGAGGGTGTCGTGTCACTGCGACCGTAGAGGACTGGGCTACATGTGTCATCGCCGCAGCTGGTGCGGGAAGGGTCTGGAAGTGTCCTGAAAGCATCAGGCCGAAATTCCGCTTTCTATCAGATGGGCGCCTTGATAGACACCTCCGGGATCCCTTACAGGCGGGTGGTTACCGTCAGGGAGCAGAAAGACAACCGAAGGGTACATCGTCCACAGATACAGCGGACGATGGACAACTTATCCGCGCCACCAAACTGAAAAAAACGTACCCAACACCCATGAGCAAAAAGAGAAAAACGTACAACACCAGGGATTCCCCGGTGGTCACCCACCCGAGTACTAGTCTGGCGATTATCTGCTTATCTATGGGAGAGCGGACGGGATCCCGAGTTCTCAGATATCTATGGCCGTACGTGGAGGATGAAGTCGTCGGAAGGCCTTAAGAGTTAAAGAGTTGATGGATGTTTACTTGCATCGCCAGCCTCTACGTACACGGGGTATGCCGAATCAGCATCAGGCCAGGCAGTTGCACGTCTTTATCTCTTCCGGACGGCCATGTCGATCCCGTCAAGTCAGACGTATGCAACTTGCGAACGGATTGGTCTGAACCGGCCAAGGTCAATACATCTGCTCGTTATTTCAAGGTTCATCGCCAGGCACGCGGAGTGGAGGACTCGACAGACTTATACCGAGTGTTGTCCAGACGAACCATGAGACGCAAAACCTTGACGTCCAGGGAGGCCCGCTGGGGAACCGGCACACTTATATAAGGCCATCAACTCTCTGTCGAGTTCTCTCGGAACGAAAAACATTAGTTCCGGAACATCGCACAAGTGCACCTCCAACCAGAGAAGAAGTCACAGGAGAATATCTCCTCGAAATGTCTCCACCAGACACCACACACGCCGACATGCAAGTCTCTAGTCGCAACCCCAACGGCAGTGCCAGTCGCCGCCATTGCCGCCAGTCATGAACGGAAGGATTCCCGGTGATGGAGCAGAGTCTCCCCGCCATAGAGGAGTGGCAAACAACCCAGCATCATCCATCAACACCTCTTCTGCAGCACAGAGTAGTCAGCCACAAATAACCCTCCGGGACCTTGCCCCAGCGGCCCTCGACACCGCCGTCTACATCCGGCTTTTCGTCTTGCTGTTGCGATTCTCGCTGGGCGAGATGGAACTTATAAAAGCGTTTGGTTCCTTCGTTGCTCTTGTTGTCGCCCGGACCATAGCCTCGTACTGCCAGGAGATCCTCGTTGTTGCACCGCTCGAATATCTGTTTGAACGGGATAAGACGACACAGCATGCTCCTCCGGACGGGAGTCAGGCACGCGAGCCTTCGGGAGAACGTACAGTACCATCATTTCTTTCCACCGAATACAAATCAGACCCTCCTCTGTCGTACTTCGAACGGCACCTACTCTTACCCGACATCGAAGATGAGGATGACGGATCCATGTCCTGGGAAGACGTATCCGAAGGACCCCTTTTGGTAAACGACCCTCCATCGCCCGAGATCAAGCACCGACGCCTCAGAAGGCGAAGAGAGTCAACCGACGCCGGTCCAGGCACCCAGCCCAGACCGCGAGCCCAAGTCCGACGACCTGCTCACCGACTTACGACTCCGACTCACCAAGAAGGTGATCTCAGCAAAGTACGACCTACGCCTCGCACGATTCTGGACCGCGGACCAGCTAAACAGCGCGCTCAAACTCGTCGCCTTCAACCGCCACGAGCTCGAGAAGCTCCGTCACGAGGACCCGGCGCTTGGCACCGTACCCACGAGAAGGCGGAACAGGCGTCGGCAGAGCTTGAATCGCTGTTGGAGACGACGCTGGCTATTTTGATCCTCGACGAGGGCCGGAGGACACGGCAGAAGGATGCCGCTGCCATGGAAGACGAGTTTGACAGGGAGACCAGGCAACGCCAGGAACGGCAGGGACGGTATGATGCGGCCATGGGCTGGTCTTCCGAGTTGTTGCGCGAGTTGTTTGATCTTGCGGGTGGGAATCAGTGAGGGCACTTGGCCTCAAGTGAATGAAGAGCGGATGAAGCGGTCGTGAAGCGGTCGGGATGCGTGGTTGTCGACTGGTATGTCACGTTGGCTTATCTGGGGCACTGCACGTGGAGGTGGAGGAGTATTTGGGGCATCAGGGGGAATGGTCTCCAAGTGTAAGGACTGCGTGCTTTGCGTACCTTATGTGTGCATTGAACACAAGATGACCATGTACGAGATAGGCATTGTAGTTGGGTGTTTGCTTTCATACCTACACGTTAGCGCGCTTCAACGGGAATGCCCTCCCACCAGCTTTCGACGCTTGGAATGACACTGCGCTGGACCGTAGGTGAACTTCAATTTGACCTCAGCCCCCTGCGCCTCTGCGGGCATCACGCCCTCATTCGGACGAGCATGTGCCAATCACGCCGCGCCAAGCCCAACTCAGCTCAATGGTCTCAGCTTTAGTGACAAGGGCATCATGAAGTTGCCGGAAGGGAGGTTGTCATTGCACACATATAGATAGGGCTGAGCTGCCCAGACGCCCGTCGGCCATCTCCCCCAGCAGTGCCTGCGTTTCCCTGGAAAGTGTGCATTGACCCATTGTCGCAACCCAAGACACCACCACCGCGCCTACAACACTCCACAGTCCCGCAATGCCGCCTCGCATCGTCGTCCTCTGCGACGGCACTTGGGCTGGCCGCGAGACGGGCACCCAGACGAACATCTACCGCCTCGCCCGGCTCTTCCATGTCCCCATCAACAACCTCAACTCCACGGACGAGTACATCCTCCCGGCCGATCCGACCGTGCCTTCCGCCAGGCAGGTCGTGGCGCGGTACCGGCACGGTGTCGGGCTCGGCGGCAGCTTCCTGGACTACCTGTTCAACGGCGCCACTGCGTCCGACCTCGCCGAGGAAGTCATCCTGGCGTATCGCTTCATCGTGGACAACTACACGGCCGACCACGAGATCTGGATGTTCGGCTTCAGCCGCGGCGCGTACACCGTCCGCTCCGTCGCCGGCTTGATCAACAACTACGGCATCGTCGACCGTCGCAGGCTGCAGCTCACCGATGCCGAGACCGACCAGATGTGCCGCCAGGCATACTACCTGTACAAGTCCGACCGTCCCGAGAACGCCCCGCACGGCACCGCCTCCGTTGCCTTCCGGCTGCGCAACTCGTGGCCGCTGATCGGTGACCCCGTGGCCCCGGGACAGGCGCCTCCCCGCCCGCCGGTCAGGTTCATGGGCCTGTTCGACACCGTCGGGTCGCTGGGGATTCCGGACTTCACGGGCGGGCTGGGACTAAACTACCCCGAGTTTTATGACGACGTGGTCTCCTCCGTGGTGCAGCATGTCTGCCACCTTGTTTCGGTTCACGACCGCCTGTGGGCCTTCCAGCCGTGTCTGGTGCAGAGGAAGGGCGGTGGTGCAGGCGGCGTCCACGAGGAGTGGCTCCCCGGTTGTCATTACGATCTGGGCCGGCAGAGGTTCCGGTTCTGGAGGAGCGGCGGGGGTCTCCTTGAGCGGGTCGCCGGCCTCCTCAGCTACATCCCGTTCGTCGGACACGGGAAGACGATCCAGCCAAACCTGGTGCTGTCGGATCTTGCTCTGCGGAAGATGCTCGAGCAGATCCAACGCAGCGATGCCGGCAACGTCTTGCTCCCGCGCCCGCCCCTGCAGGTGTTGGCCGATGACGATTCCGCGATCGGGAACCCTCCACGCCCCGCAGGGGAGTACGACCTGGGCGATGGCGATGTGTACGGCAGCATCATACACTACGGCCCGTTCGGCAGTCTCGCCGGGAGCTTGGCTACGCGTGTCTTGGGCGGGCTGGCCGTGTGGAAGGTGCTGTTTGCCTTGCGCGACAGAGCGATCCCCGCCAGGACCGCCACGGTGTATCGCTATGGTCGGGTCGACCCGACCCTGCCGCCCCCGCAGATTCTAGATCGGATTGGTAACATTACCGGAGGCACGGTGAGAAGATACCCGTCGATGACGGCGGAGTCATGGGCGCTATGGACCGGTCAGCCGTGGCCTTAAGGTAGCCGTCTAGCAGTGCTTGGGAAGAGGCGTGATTTTGTAAACGGGTTTACCTTGTACACATCGTTAGAGGAAGAGTGCTTGATGGATAGAGGTAAAACTTTAGTCTCAAATACCTTATCAGATAACGGCAATTCACGGGAAACTGGTGCACCGGGGGCCTCTCCTACAGGCGCCACCAACTGCACCACTGCACCTGTGCCAAGGGACATGCGCTCGGGCCAAATTTCTAGTAGCCACACACATCAAGCGCGGGATCACAGCATCAACTCCCCTAAGAACCTGGTTGGTCCCCCAAGCAAGCCGCTAGAAACCTTAATCGTACCTCGATACTTTTCACTTCCCACTTTGACACACCAAACCCTGACACAGTACCATGTTTAACCTGGCGCCCCTGAAGTTGCGACCCTTTTGAGATGAGGCAATGATAAAGCTACCATTTGCGGTCGTCCTTCCCAAACATCACAAGCGGGCGAGACGCGGCAGTCGCTCAACTCTGCTCAACTTCTGTCGATGCGGTGAGTGCGTGTTGTGTTATTAATGGTGCTGTTCCCCGTCCGCCGGTCATCTTCTGGATCCGCATTGGGACAATGGTAGTCTACAGAGAGATGTTGGAAGCCGAACATGGCGACTGGCGCTCGCCACCGGAGGCTGAGAAGCCCATGTTGCCGTACAAGCCCGGACTCGTGCTTCACATTCGCCGCCACACACCGGCGCCCCCCTTCGGGTCTTGCTGCTCCTCGCCTGGACCGCGCAAGGAATTTTCAGAAACAGACATTCGCGACATGAACTGCACCCAAGCACAGTTCTGTTTTCGATGCCTTCTCACGGAGCCACCACAAAAATCAGCCACTCCGGAGACGCAAACGCTCGAGATCGTGCGCCGGATTGCTTGTGAAGACGGGCGAGGCGCGCAGATCGTGCTCTGCCAGGTCGGCTCCCGAGAGCAGAGGATGGTCGCAAAGATATACGACCCGCTCTACTACCCATACGACGGCAACACAGGGGGTGGCGGCCCGGTAGATGCCACATATTACGCGGACATGCATTACAGCAGAGAAGCAGCTGCATACGAGATGCTCCGCAGCCAAGGCGTGGACGGCGTGTTTGCCCCGGGCTATCACGGGAGCTGGACCTTTGATTGGACCATGAAGCCCTCTGTTCCGGACAACAACTGCAGATACTTACGTCCTGTTCGCCTGATTCTCATGGACGAGCTGAAGGGAATCATCATAGAGTCGCTGGACAAGCAGCAAAGTCTTTATCGGCTGACTGGCAGCCAGAAGCTCGACTGTCTCGGCCAGGCGATCGAGCTCGACACGAAAGTGAGGTGTCATGGGGTGTCACACCGTGCCATCTCACCGCGTCACGTTTTACTACTTGTCAATCACGACAAAAAGATGGTGCGGCGGGGGTTGTTGGACTTCAGTGCTTCTGTCGTTTGCACCCACGCGTCGAATCCGAAACCAGTCACCAGCCTGCAACTCCTGTACCGGAACCTGCTGGAACTCGTCAGTGATGGTAACTATGAGCGTCTTGCGGCCTGGTTGCCGAAGGACTTTGCGGCGCAGCCAGAGCTCTTTCGACACTGGGCTAGGATGCGGTGGTATAATTGCGATTTGTTCTCCAAGACGCAAGAGCACAAGGAGAAGCAAGAAGACGAGGCTCACTACCGTCTTCTATTCCAACATGTTCTATCCAGTTGAGTGTGCCCAAAACCAAACTGAGGTGCGTGTATGTGCTAACCCGTAGTAAAAGGCAAGGAATCGTCATCCGTCTCTGACTCCCCCGTCACCAACCCTCCATCTCTCCCGGCACCTAACGGCGCACCCCATTTTACGACTGCTAGATTCACCTGCTCTGCTGGCCCTGATACCCCTTCGGCAGCTGCGTCTCCTGTCACATCTACATCCGTCTCTGTCACCAACTCTGCCACCTCCGCCATGGCTGCATCCGCCACCACTTCCACAGCCCCCTCCACCGTCACCGTCTCACCTGCCCCGACTCATCAACCCATCACACCGCCTGCTGCAAATCAGCAAGCCCTCCTCCCCCTAAACGCAGCCGACTTCACCACCTGCCTCGCCTGCTTCCGCGCCATGACCTCCGAAGCCCTTGCAGAAGCCGACTTCCAGCTGTCCCTCGACAACTCCAAACTCCAGCTGCGCGTCACCGCCCTGCGCCAGTCGACCGAGGACTACGACGCCGACTCCAACCCGGCCGTTACCCAGCGCGCCCTCGCAACCGTCGTGTCGTCCTTCACCACCGGCGCAGGCGAGGGGGGATTTGGTACGTACCTCGAGCAGTTCGGCAGGATGAGCAAAGAGGCGCTGCCCGAGGTGGGCGCCCGGCTCGCGCTGGAGAACGCGCTGCTGCAGATGCGCATTGCCGCGCTGAGTATGGTCCAGGCGGAGAGGGTTGTCGGTGCGCTGCCGCCGGAGAAGAGGGAGGGGCTGGCGGGGTTTCGGAGGGGGACGGGGGTGGAGGTGGAGGTTGATCCTGACGGGACGGAGGGTGAGATGGAGGTTGAGGAGTGAGAGGTGGTGGCGTTTGGAATTGGGTTAGGGCGAAGAGTTTCACATATGAAGGAAACTCAATGTCTTGTTATTCTTCTACGGAAGAAGTTGCGTGGCGTACTGGGAGCACATTGTGTTTGTTCTGCTGGATCTTGGTTGGAAGGATGGGAGCAGGCGTAGGATACATTTGGCTGGGTACAAAAAGGAGCAAGTGATATGATCAGGGAGCACTGTTTGTCAATGGATTTCACGGAGGCTTGGAAGCAAAATGCGTAGGATAATGGTTCTTGTCAAATACCCACAAGTACAAAAGTACAAAGTTCGCTACATTAATATCTGACGATCACTCCCCGTCCCTTTGAATACATTAATTGCGACTGACCGGAGTATGTGAAGAACAACTCTCGATGTCGATGAACCCAAGTCTCAATATTTACAATATGCATCAATTGAGTGAAGCTTGCCTAGACATGCCTATGTCCGTATCGCTATATCCGAACCTATCATTACATCATCACCGATAAGACTTTCTTATCGCTCGCAAAAGGTCGCACCTCATTGACCCCGCCAGAATTTCCGGCTTCGCAACGCTGCCAGCTTTGCGATTCCACAGCACTGCGACTCCCTCACCTTGACGACCTCCTTGCGATTTGTCAAGTTGATATCCGTCGCAGAAGCCTGTTGACGAAAGTTCCCTAGGATCCGATCCTGGTACAGCATCAACCTCGACCACTCGAGTCCGCTACCTAAAACTGCGGTCCGCCGCCGCCTCCAACTTCTACATTCTCCCCGCCCCGGCAAGCCTACCTCGACCACCATGGCGCCCTCCTCGATAACCCTCACCCCCCTCACCCCCTTCAAACCCCCCGTCAACGAGCGCGCCTGGGCCTCCGTCCCGCACCCGACCCTGCCGCTGATAGCGACCACCCACGCAAAGGAAGTGACGATCTACTCCCTCAGCACCCTGACGAAGCACTCCGCCCTCACGGGCGGCCACACACGCTCCGTCCGCTGCGCCGCGTGGAAACCCGGTCTTCCGTCGGGTAAACTCTGTCTCGTCACGGGTTCCTTCGACGCCACTGCGGGACTGTGGCGGTGGGAAGGGCAGGGCAAGGGAGAACTCGACCAAGATGACCTGGAAATCGACGTCACTACACAACTCTCCCAACCTAAAAAGACAATAACAGACGACGACGATATCGAGAGCGAAAAAGACGACGATGAGTGGGAGTTCACCCTCGTCCTAGAAGGCCACGAAAACGAGATAAAATCCGCCTCCTTCTCCCCCTCGGGCTCCTTGCTCGCGACCTGCTCCCGCGACAAGACGGTCTGGATCTGGGAGGACGTCGGCAGCTCCGAGTCCGACGACGAGTGGGAGACGGTCGCCGTCTTATCCGAACACGACGGCGACGTGAAAGCCGTGGCCTGGTGTCCCGACACTCCCGGTCGAAACAAGCGCGCCGGCCACGGCGGGGTCGATGTTTTGGCGTCCGCGTCGTACGATAACACGGTCAGGATCTGGCGGGAGGACGGGGACGGGGAGTGGGTTTGTGTTGCGGTGTTGGAGGGGCACGAGGGGACTGTTTGGGGATTGGCGTGGGAGGGGAGGGAGAGTAGGGGGGAGGAGTTTCCGAGGCTGATGACTTGGAGTGCTGATGCGACGGTTAGGATATGGAGTTTGGTTGAGGAGGAGAAGGTGGAGGAGGGAGGGGAGGGGAAGGAAGGGGGGGCAAACCCGTTTTATAAGAGTATGAGCGGGATTCCTAATACGATGAGGCGGGGGTTGAGGGAGGATTGGGTTTGCACGAGCGTGCTGCCCAAGGTGCATACTAGGGATATTTACTCTGCTTGCTGGAGTGCAACATCGGGGATGGTGGCGACGACGGGGAGTGACGGGTTGGTTGTTGTTTATGGTGAGGGGAAGGGTGAGGGTGAGGATGTGGCCATGGCCGAACCTGGTGCGGAAGGGAAGGCGGAGGAAGCTGAGAAGACATCGGGCAACTGGCGGGTCTTGGGCCAGATTGCAAATGGTCATGGCCCGTACGAGATCAACCATGTCACTTGGTGCAAGCGGTTTGATCCCGGCACCGACCGGAAGGGTGTCGAGGAGATGCTCGTCACGACTGGCGATGACGGCACTGTACGGCCGTGGCAGATATCATAGAGGAAGACTAGACACAGAGAAATCCGAGGCAACTGCGTGACACGTGGCTATAGACGGGCAGTTTGAGCAATAGAATCTGCACAACGCAGCGGCAATGGCAGGCAAAATGCAACTTTCGAAACAGTACTCGTATTATACACAGCTCCTCAAGCCGAGACCCCTTTCGCAACACTCCCTCACTATCCCTAATGGAAAAAGGATACGTAGCGAAATGCCTCTTTGTGCTGCATTGTACAACAAGTACAAATAATACAAGGAAACTATTCCTGGACTTTGCTCCAAGCCCCGTCTCCAAGCCCCTTTTTTATCTAAACGTGTGGCTTTTCTCTCCCTGGAGCAAGCAATGCACTAGAGCGAGCGGACCCCAACCCCCGAGTCCTCCTTACACCCCTTCGTCTCTCCCAGCTACTAATAATATCCTCTCTACTCTCCCTTCAGCTTATCCTGCTTGACAGTGAAAGCCATCTCCAACAAGTCTTGCTCCTCCTTGGTATGCGACGACTTGAGGCCAGTAGCGACCGACGCGCTGGGGTGGCGGCCGGCGTACATGACGTGCTTGCGGTTGTGGTTCTTGGTCTGGTTCAGCAGCGTCTCGATACGCGGCTGGGTGAAGGTCCAGGCGCCGGCGTTGAGGGGCTCCTCCTGGGCCCAGACGATCGTCTTGGCGTTGGCGTACTGGTCCAGGTTGTCGCGGAGCTGCTCCCACGGGAAGGGGTGCAGCTGCTCGATGCGGGTGATGGCCGTCTTGTTGAGCTTATTCTCGGCGCGGTGCTTAACCAGCGCGGCGTACACCTGACCGGAGCAGAGGATCACGCGCTCGATCTCCTCGGGCGCGGCGATCTCGCCCGACTCGTGGGCGGGGTCGGGGATGATCCACTTGAAGTGGGAGTCGCCGACGAAGTCCTCAATGTCCGAGCGGGCAATGGGGTGGCGGAGGAGGGACTTGGAGAAGAAGATGATGAGGGCTATCAAAAGGTTAGTATTGCCTGAGCCGAAACAGGGGGGGAATGAGGGGTGGGCTTACGCTTGCGGAATTGCCTGTGGATCTGGCGACGGAGGACGTGGAACAAGTTGGCGGGCGTGGTCATGTACACAATCTGCATGTTGCAATCCTGGTGTTGGCGTTCAGATTTCTCAGGAGATGGGAAGTACCGAGCGTCCTCGTTGCAGAGCTGAAGGTAACGCTCAAGACGGGCCGACGAGTGCTCGGGGCCCTGTCCGTCGTAACCGTGGGGCAGCGACATGACGAGTCCTGTGCGCTGCATCCACTTCACCTCACCCGAGGCGATGAACTGGTCAATAATGGCCTGGGCGTTGTTGGCAAAGTCACCGAACTGGGCCTCCCACATGACGAGAGCGTTGGGCGACGACAGAGAGTAGCCGTACTCGAAGCCGAGGGCGCCGAACTCACTGAGCGAAGAGTTGGAGATGACGAACTTGCCCTGGTCCTTGGTGATGTGCTGGAGAGGGGTGTAGGTGTCCTCGTTCTCCTGGTCGTGGAAGACGGAGTGCCTCTGAGAGAAGGTACCACGCTCGACGTCCTGGCCGGAGACACGGACGTGGTGGCCCTCAGTGACGAGGGAGCCGAAAGCCAGAGCCTCGGCGGTGGACCAGTCAATGTTCTTGCCCTCTACAACGGACTTCGAACGGTTGGAGAGAATACGCTTGAGATTGCGGTGCACGTTGAATCCCTCAGGCGCGGAACCGATGACAGTGCCAATATGCTCCAAAGTCTTGCGGTCCACGCTGGTGGGGTTGTGGGGGAGGATCTCGCTGGCCAGCTCCTTGGGCGACTTGAAGCCGTTCCAGGCAGAGGTGGTCCACTCCTTGGACGTCGGCTGGTAGTCCTTGGACTTGGCAAAGCTCTCGTCGAGCATGCCCCACACCCACTGCTTGTGCTCCTCGATATCCTCCTTGGTGAACGTGCCCTCCTTGAGGAGCTGGTTCACGTAGATATCAATCTGCGGCTCGTGCGACTGGATGCGCTTGTACATGAGCGGCTGGGTGAAGGACGGCTGATCCGTCTCGTTGTGACCGTGCTTCCGGTAGCAGACCATGTCGATAATGACATCCTGCTTGAACTCGGCACGCCAATCGGCTGCAAGCTGGCAGACGAAGTTAACGGCCTCAACGTCGTCAGCGTTGACGTGGAATACAGGGGCATCGATAGCCTTGGCAATATCAGTGCAGTAAGGGGTCGAGCGGGCGAAGCGAGGGTCGGTGGTGAAGCCGATCTGGTTGTTAACGACCAGATGGATGGTGCCGCCAGTGGAGAAAGCGGGAAGAGAGTGGAATCCGAGAGTCTCATATACGACACCCTGGGCAGCAAAAGCAGCATCGCCGTGAAGCAGGACACCCATCGCCGTACGGTGGGTCACCTCGTCGTTGTTGTAGTGCTGGATGGCGCGGGTCTTACCGAGGACAACGGGGTCCTCGGCCTCAAGATGCGAGGGGTTAGCAACCAGCGAAAGCTGGACGCGCTTGCCAGACGGAGTAGGGCGCTCGAAGTTCATTCCCAAGTGGTACTTGACGTCGCCAGATCCCTCGTCCTCAGCAGCCGATGTGCCAGCAAACTCGCTGAAGATGGACTCGTTGGGCTTGCGGACGACGTTGCTGAGCACGTTGAGACGTCCACGATGGGGCATACCAATGACAATGTCCTTGACACCGTAATCGACACTGCGGTCGATCAGGGCCTTCATTCCGGGAACCAGTGTCTCGCAGCCCTCGAGGCCGAAGCGCTTGTCGTTCGGGTATTTCGTAGACAGGAACGATTCGAAGCTCGAACTCCAGATCAGGCGGTCGAGGATGCGGCGCTTCTCGTCGATGTTGTACTTGAACGGTTGGGGAACCTCGACGCGCTCACGGAGCCAGTCGCACTTCTCACGATCGGGGATATGGATAAACTCGACACCGTAGGAGCCGCAGTAGATCCTCTCGCAAGCATCGACAATCTCACGCAGAGTCATCTTCTCGCGGCCCTCCTTCTTGAAGCGAGGGAGGATACCAGGGCCGAGGGTGAACTCAGTATCGAGGTCCTTATCGCTGAACTGGTAGTACTCGAGCGTCAGCTCTTTCGGCTGGATGTTACCGAAGCCCTTGCTCTCTTTCCGGATACCCAGGGGATCGATGTTCGCCTTGTGGTGTCCTCTGGCCTGGTACGCCCTGACCAGCAGCTGAACCTTCAAATGGCTCGTGACGTCGGGACCCTCGGCGAGACCAACACCGGCTCCGGCAACAAGCGCGGGAGCAATCTGCGCGCCGGGTACCAGTGAGGGTGGAGGCTGGAAGGCCTGGGAGATGGGCATCTCGCCGCTCTCCATGTTCTTGAAGTAGACCTGCCACGAGATGTGGACGCTTTTTGGGTCCTCCTTCCATTGTAGGTACATCTCGTCGACATAGTTGGCCGTGTTACCGGAGAGGAAGTTGTCACTCGAATCCGGGGCCTGGAAGAGCGAGGAGGTGGCCCATCGTTTTTGCGTCGAGACGGCCAGCGGGCGGCGGCTGGAAGCAAGCTTCCAACTTGACCTAGCCGACACGGTCTGTGTGGAAAGGCATCGTGTCGAGGCAGCGCCGGGCAGGGCGCGGCGGCCGGCTTTGCAGAGGGAGCTTCTCAGCATCCTGGAGCGTTGTTTGTTGCGACTCGCGCAGCTTTTGCTTTCGTTGAGGACAGTCACCAGCTGAGGAGTAGGAGCTGGCTGATGATATTATTGTTGAAAAACACTCCGGCTCCTAGCGCACCCAAAAGTTTAGATGCGAACAGAAAAAGGAGCGGCGGAGTAAGTCGAGAGTTGAGATGGGAGATAATCGTGGATGAAGCTGAATGGGAGATGTCAAGACAAGAGTCGAGATGAGTGGAAACAAAGTTCGCCTGGCTGGAGAAAAAGACAAGATTGCCAGTATGACGGCAAATCCGGGCCCCCTGCAACGGCAACCGACCATGACTGGACAGCGACCGGTTCTTGCCGCAAAAGCTCCTGTGGCACCTGCTGGGCCGAAACAGCCAATCACGGCTGAAGATTACTCGCATCGTGATCCACTTTCCGACACAGTGACCACCAGACTTTGTCCATGCTTCAAGTCTTCCTTCCCACGTCTCAGCTCTGCACATGGCATCTGAACTTGCAGCTATTGGACTCATTTTGTTCTGTCTTGCTTCGGCAAGAGCTACGGCTGAGAGCAGTCAAGCCAATTGATCCGGTGCTGCTCGTGATGCATTATCAATTGCTACTTCCCGTAATCCTGCCGGGAGACCGTATGAATGAGCTGAAAATTGCACCGTCGACCCGTGACGGCCCGCATCATCATTGCTTGGGAGCTTGGCTTTTTCTCCCTCCGGTCCGGGGTTGCAACCCAAACCTATTCCAGACGTGCCGAGCGATCGGATGCAGATGCGGATAAGGGGAAAAGGGGCCGACGTCACACTGACAGCTGCAAACAAACAATTTCTCACCTCCACCATAGATATTTATGGGATATCTTGAAAACGTAGTCAGATAGACAATGTGTATTCAAGACGCACTACATCTGCTCTCTATCCATCCGTAGGGTATCCTAGCATTCTCACAGACCCCCTCCTAGAACAAGAACTCCTCATCAAACCTCATCCGGGCTTTCCGCCTCCTATTTCCGGCCGTCCCCTGCACTCCACCAACAGGAATCCAGCACCGCAACCGATCCCGCAGCTTCCCAAGCAGGGCATCAACCTCCAGAAGCTCGTACCTCGTCCCCGGCCCAGACTGCGTAGACGACATACTCGACCCCCTGGCCGGTGTATTGAGCGAGATCGAGGTTGCAGTGACGACCCAGTTCTGCCGCACGTCTCTGAAGATTTCGTTCGCGAACGAGTCGACCTGAGGGTCCAGCTCCCGCCCGCTTTGGAAGACGGGCCCGTTGTCGAAGTCGGGGATGCCGCGGCAGAGGGAGGCAATGCGGATGCGACTCAAAGGAGGTTGGATTGTGACATCGCCAAGCAAGGCGGCTACGGCAGCGGCTTGCCTATCTTTCCGCCTGGTTGGTAGCTCAAAGGCCTCGTCGAGGTACTCCAGCGCTTCCTCGGCGAAGCGCGTCATGGATGCATATGACTGCTCAAGCTCGGTGGTGTCGCCCTCATGCTTGGAGCATAGGTGGGCGAGCATGCTCGGCTGGAATACGGACGCCAGATCCAGCAGCTGTGCCATGATGTGCAGCTGGATCTTCGTCAAGCCGGGTTCGTTCGTGCACCTCAACGTCCTCAACCAGGTCAGGATGCTGGACAACAGTGCTGAGATATGCACCAGATTATCCTCATCAATTTCTTTTGACAGAACAGACCTCGTAAGCAGCCTCCCCACCGCCCCCAGGTAGACGTCAAGGAGAGGCCAAGCTTCATATATCTTTGACGTAGCCCAGATCATCGCCGGAAGAGCCCGAGTCAAGACAAACGAGAAGATGTGGTCATTGCCCATAGCATTCTCCAAGATCTTGATCTCGTCGTCCAGCTTGTCGTTGATGAGGGCAATCTTAAAGTTGTTGAACAGGTAGTAGAAGAGCTGGGAGACAGCCATCGAATCTCCCTCTCCGAGCCTGACACCGTATGCGATGATACCAGCCGTGTGTAGCCGGGGATCCTCCATTGGCGGCGAGTAGTCCGCACTCGGCTGCGTGAAGAACGGGTCAATAACGCATATCCCAACGCCGTGGGACTTGATCATGGCAATGACGCGCCGGACGAAATCCATGTACGGCCTGTGCTCGACGCGGTCCGGTCGTAGCACTGAGAGGTCTTCCTTCATCCTTTGCATCGCCGACTGAAGTGTCTTTGCATATTCGTCGCGGAGCTGCCTGCGCTGGGTCGAGTCGGACTCTCGCAAGGCCTTTCTCATGTGAGACATACCACACGAGAAGAAATCGAAGTTGGAGCGATAATCCGGGGCGACGCCGGTAAGAACAGGAACTCCCTGGAGGTAGGGAAGACTTCGCTGTTTGAGGATCTCGGCCAACTGGTTCTCGTATGCCAAGCTTCGGTACGGTTTCACGATCGAAACCATCCATAGCTGGAACAGAGTCGCACCAACATCCTTGAAGTCGTAGACATGGTTCTTGATGAGAACTGCCACGAACAGGGGAAGAAATTTCCTCTGAGGAGACCTGAGTTTGAGTGGTGAGTCTCGGAATAGGCCGTACTTTCCGGATGCAAAATAGTTCGCCGTTCGCTATAAAAGTCAGTATCGCAATTGTGGCTAGAGGGCTTGAGCTCACTTACCGTCAGGCCTGAATGGATAAATCGGCAGGCCGCCCTGGCGGAAAGATTGACGGTCTTCTCGATGCACCGCACTAGCTCACTAGGAAACCCACGTTCCGCAGCGGGAAGTTCAAGCAGTGTCCGGCCGAGGGAGAAGAGCTTCTCTGCAAGATTATGATCAAGTAGCTGTCAGGCCTGTTAGTTTAGTCAACAAAGAACGGACCGTTGTACCTACCAGTGTCGCTTCTTCCAGGTCCTGCGAGTCGGACATGCCTGTCGAGTCACTCGAGTACTGTTCCTCCGCCGCCTTCTCTATTCTTGAGACATAGTGCTCAAGCATGTCAACGGCAAGATTGACGATGGTCCAGTCGAAGTCAGGAGACGCAAGATCGAACCGTGTGAAGACCTGTTGCAGTTGATCTGCGAGGCATCAGTAATCGCCCAGACATGAGAGTAGCTTAAGTTCTTAACTCACAGATATTTAAGGCATAGGTAGCCACACTCAGCGAACCGGCCAACTTGAGAACCTCAAACGACGCCTTCAAAGAGACAAACAGCATGTCCATGGCCACGGCGCGATTCTGCTTGACCATCGACGCGACAACATCCTCCCCTATCCTCGGCCCGTCCTTGGGCAATGCCAGGACTTGTTGCTGGATGTCAGAAGCGGCCGACAGATACTGCTCCAGAACTTGCTGGAAGATGTTGTTCTGCCAGGACACAAACGGTTTGAAGGCCGCACTGCCTTCGCCAGAAGACACGACATACCGCGCCAGTTGGCTCCACGCTCGCAGGTTTATAAGGCATGCCTCCTTGTGTGAGCTTCCCGGCACGACCAACTTCTCGGTCAGCTGCAGCGATGGGCGAAGGTCTGGCGGTGCGGCCCAAAACAGTGTGCACAAGAGGTCGTGATGGTTTCTAAGCGCCGCGAGATCTCTTTGATGAACAGTGTCCTCCTTAAGGTATTGTCGGTTGTGGTTGGGCAGAGTTCGTGCCACCAGGTTCCTGATGTCGTTTGTCAGGCCCAGCTTCTTCAGCCGCTGGATGACCAACGCGAGGGTCTTGAGAAATATGTGGAAGCAGCGATCCTCCGGTTCGATGGACAGAGACGGGTGGCCACTCAGTTCCTCCAGGAAGCGAGGGGACTTGTACACTTCCTCGTTCCTTAAGTGTGATAGATTCTGTGACCCGAAGAAATCGAACCAGGTGCCGATGATGCCAGCACACTTTCGCCATCCCCATTCGTGGACGAGGTAGTGACAACGAGCTGCGAGCGCGCGGCAGTACTCATTGAAGCTCGGCGGCTGCCGCGGGTTCTCCATGTAGAGCTGGAAGACGCGCTTGAGAAGAAGCTTCTGCGGGAGGTTCCATCCTTCGACCGGAGCGCTATACCTCGTCCCTGCCTTCACCACACCGTAGTCGTTGACTTCGGATAGAGGTAGGAGAGTAAACATATCCCGCCACAGATTCTCGAATACCCTGGCATCGGAGCAAGGCGCGATGTTAGGGCCAGTCATTGCTGCCTGAGTGATATCCCAAAACGAAGATCTTGGTATTCGCACAGCCTCCAGGACTCTCATGAGGACGACCCAAGAGTTGGCAGAGATGGAGTTGGATCGAATTCCACGTTCTCGGGCAGAGAGGCGCTGCAGATCACCGTACAGTGTCCGAAGATCATCCAGCCCTCCAGCAAGGAGGCTCCTGACGCATAACTTCGCGGTCCTCGCAAGAAGCGCCTCAACTTGAAACTTCAGCACCATGTCGGGGCCCGAGATGCGGTGTACAGCGTGCATGAAAAGCGTAAGACACGTCAGAACTTGGGCGAGGTCGTCGTCGTTGTGATGAGCTGTGGCGGAGGTGGACGGTCGTGCTTCGTCAATCCTATTGAGAAGCCCATCGGCCACCTCCATACTCCGAGAGACAAATGACTTGTCTGAGTCCTCGTTTGGAAAGCTGATCGAGTCCACGGCGTACTTCAGCAGAAACGCCGCGGCCTCCTGGGGCTTCGCATTCACAGCCGCCTCTGCCTCTGCTGTCAGAGGGGACAAGAGCCGCTCCGCAATCCAGTCGACAAGTATTCCCAGTTCGGAAGAAACAGTCTCATCCCACGGTCCCCATCTGAGATGCTTGCCATCTATACTGAACAAGGCCCGTGGCCTGGTGCCTCGTGTTCTTTCCGGGTAAAGGGAGTCGTTGATTTTGTTGATCCAACCAGACCCGACCAAAGACGTGCTGTGGAAATAGACGCCTCTGTCCAGAGGAAATACTTCGAAGTGGTGAGTGTACTTCGTTCCATAGGGAGCGAGCCCGTAGAGTTTGTCTTGGGGTTGGCGCTCGTCCGGCTCTTCAGCAACCAGGACATCTTCAGGTGGCAGTGGGTCGTCAGCATGGACGAAATGCGGAGCTTGTAGATCAACAGGCTTGGGAAGAACTCGTTTGCGGAACCGTGATTTGACGTAATTCCTCCGGGGAGTTTCGTGAGTCTCTGAAGGTTGTTTGGCTGGATGCCCTGATTCCTGCTCGTCCTCTCTGTGAGCTGCTCGGATTGAATCCCACTGCTGCTCCAAGAGGACCGAAGAAGTGCTTGATGACTTGCGAGCTCTTCGGAATACTGCATCCAGCGCACGCTTCCTCGCATGGAAGCCCACACGATCCTGGCGATCGTCCTCCTCGGTCTCGAGTTGCGCCGGACGAGCACTCCAGCTATGTGTCCTTGTTGCCGGCACAGCTTTTCTAGGACCGCTGGGAGATGTTTGCGGAACGCTGTCATGATCATTGTCAAGGCTGATCAGGTCCATGTCAAGGCCGGCCGACTCAGCCCTCTGCACATTCCTGTGGTCTCGCATCAGAGTTGGCGAGGTGTTTGTAGGAAGGTTTTGTAATGGTTGCCGTCCGGTTGTCTTTCTCTGTTGCTTGGACGGTTTGGGGAGTATTCGACCGGATTTCCAATCTCGCAGAACTGAAAGGGCATCGACGTTGTCCTTCCGGGTCCCCAAGTTAATGTGCTTATATGTAGGACTAGATTTCCCGCGGTCTTGCCTCCTTTCCGCTGTTCGAGCTGCGATTTTGAGAAATGGAGGCGCATGAACTCCCGCTTCCATGACGTCCAACACACTCAAGCGCGGCGGTGTTCCAGCTCTTCTGACCGGTGCCTTGAGCCGAGATGGTTTATGCGGTCTGTGACGCCTCTGCTTGGCCTCAGCAGACGTCTTGGCTCGGGCGGAGCTTTTCGTTCGCCCAAGCACATCTGTGATCCTGGGTTGGCGTGTCTTCGCATTCGGTTGACCTTCCGAGGGGTTCTTATGCGTCGTCTTGAGCCGTTTTGCCGTTGATGCGGGTTCGGCCAAAGATCGATTCCTCTTCGATCCTACAAACATCCTGTCGATAAGGTCTTCTTCAACAACCGAGCCAGCGTCATCGTGGTCAGACCAGATAACGAGAGGCTCCTCATCCGGTGAGGTCTGCCTCCTGGCCGGTCCTGGCTTAACAGTCGTGATTTCGTCATCGCCCGATTCATCCGAGAACAAGTGCATCAAAGCAGAAGTAGGCGTTGGTGGTCTCGGGCTGGTCGCCTTGCGTACGGCAATGCCGCGTCTTGGGGCAGCAGGCTCTGGCGTGGGTTCCCGTGTCCGCTGCTTCTTCTGCTTCTCCCCTTGGTTTTTCTGTTGATCGATCCTCAGCCATGAAGCCGGCAATACTCCACGTATGCGCTTCCCGTTGCGTCTGATGACTTCAGAACCGCTCTTTGAACTGCTGGCACTCGAAGATGTCTCAGAACCACTAGAGTCGTCCTCCTCGTTCTGCGCCGTAAGATCAACAACAGTTTGACGACGGATACTTGAAGGTGAATTTCTGGGAACTGCCGCTGGCGCAGGGGCCCCAGCATTATGAGTATGTAAGAAGCGAGGAGTGTTTCCCAGGTCCTGTGACGGACCTGAGAACCCTCCCACCACAGGTGATGATGGCGGCAATGTCCACACATCCCGATGGCGACCGACAGGCGGGGAGGAGGGTTCGGCAGAGGATGTGGGCAGTCGATTCAGGCGCTTGCTGTGAGGCAGGAGCTTCGACGAAAGTTGACGCTTGAGTGTCCGGGGTTTCGGTTTAGGGGGCCGTCGAACGAGCTCCTCAATCGATGGGAAGTCGTCTTCCAGGACACTTGTGTTGTCGGTGCGGTTCCCTTCACTCCTTTGGCTACTCGTCTGGAGAATATTCCGCGGAGATGTCTTTGGTGGGGATGGCGAGAATGCGAAGATATCTTGACCATCATCCATATCATCAAACATGATCGGCTGACTCTCATCATCCAGGTTTGGGTCATGTGACGGCTCTTGACTGGACTCATCCTCGAACTCACGGTCCTGCGAGTCTCCGCCCTCGGGCTTTTTGACCTGGCTAGCCTCCGCAGTGAGGACTCTGACTGGCTTGACACCATGAGACTTCATGACATGGGCATATTGCACGCTTTCGAGGAGGTATGGATGTTGCTGAATGGGCTTCCTCGGCCTGAGAGCGCGCCTTCCTCTAGAAGGTGCCTCATGCGAAACAAGGTCCAGGTTGCGCTGAGATGTCGTACCCAGTGGTATTTCCAAGTATGAGGTTGTGGTCTTCCGTGAGGCCGACGTGGTGGGCAGTGAGACTCGATTGGATTGGCCTTGAGTTGAGGTACTCCGGCCCGGCAACGGTGCCGTGATTGTGACATATGGTGTTGATATTTCATCCTCCTCAAATGTCGCTGGAGGTCTCGCCATTGACACAGCACCCTTCCTTTTCGCTGTGCTATTTCGAACCCCAGCAGCAGCTGAAGCCGAGGGCAATATCCCGATCTCGTCGATATCGTCATCTCCATCCTCGTCGTGAAGCGGAGGAGACGAGAGAGGCGAGGAGGACAGCCCTTCGGACTCGATAGGTGGCGGTGTACTCCTTTCCAACTGGTTCAAGACCGTATTCTCAACCGCGTCCTCGGGAGAGAGAGGCAGGTCCCAGATGTCCTTCGCGACTGCTTTCAAGGCGGGCGGTTGAACGGAGGCTAGCTTCTCTTTTGATCCCTCGCTCGATATTATTGTTCGGCGCTGCTGTTCTGGAGAAATAGGCAGATCCCATATGGCTCTCGGAACGCCGTGAGCCTCGGGTCCCTCCGCTGGCGGCTTCTTTTCGGTCTGCAAGTCGTCATGCCGGTTGTCGACCAGCTGCTGGGGATGGATTTCGTCTTGTTGGGAATCGGGGCTATCGAAGCTCTCGTCGTCCGAGTCTGGTACCTCTCCTAGCTCCTTCCAATTTCGCATTGCGCCAGAGTAGCATGATCGGAGGTCAGAAGGGGTCAGGACCGAGTGTGCATTATGGCAATTAAGGATGTGGTGTGGCGTTGCCCTCTAAACAGATCTTAAAGTGCTGAAAGTCGAACGCGTCCAAGGATTTGGAGACGCGACGTTGAAAATGTGGGGTAACGCTTCTGGTAAGTGGGGTCGAAACGCACGTGCCACTTCTGCCTGGTGACGCTCGAAGTCACGAGACACAGGAGTGACAATGTCTCCTATTTCTCTGCGATAGACTCAATAAGCTTAAAGGCTACATCAACATGAGCTTCAGTCGGAAATATCTGCCGCCGCTGCTGGCGATTGGGCTCGGCATAGCCAACGGTCGGTCAACCCTCCCCGAGACCTCAATAAGACGTTGAATCCTAACGGTGGGAGCAGGCGTCTATGTGTTCCGGCCCAGCATTGAGGAGCAAAAGGAAGATGCAATTCAGAGGTACGTATAACATGTTCCCGATAGCCTTAACTGTCTTGTTGACTTGCGTGTGCGTAGTACTATAAGTCCGCAGAATCCGCCTCCGTCTGCATCAACACCACCTCAGACACAAGATGCAGCGGCCTCGAGCGGCCAAAGATGAGAGCGACTGGAGAGGTCACTGTATGGTATCGGAAAGCTGTATAGAAGGAACATGGATACACGCGTCCGGTGTACATTTTTTCGTTACTATTATACCCTATTTGTCACGAGATGCGGATCGTGAAACTCACGGTTGAGGTGGTGACACTGTTTCTCCCTGGAAAGGCCTGCTCCGGCACATATTCTGCCGGTACGATGATTGGCCTCTCAGCTGCTTGCTAACTAATCCGTCAACTCGCTCCGTCTAAAAGGGCGATGGCGTGCAGACAACCCTGGAGAAAGCCTGGCGGTGGCTTGTATTCTAACCGGCCGTGGCGGGGCAGTGCGTTCGACGCCATCAAGCTCACTTGAAGCCTCGTCTTCTGAGCATATTCTCCAACTCCCAATATTCGAGCTGGGACAATATGGACTGATCCCTCCCCAACTTTACTTCAGTCCCCAGGTGATCGTCTTTCCAGCCGGCATGGATCCCCTCAGTATCACAGCCAGTGCCCTGGGCATCGCCGCAAATGTCCTGAAGACGGCACTGTTCTTGAAGGAGGTTGTCGACCAGCTCAAAGATGCGCCGTCCTTCGCCCGCGACATCGCGGATGAAATCACCACCACCCAAGCTGCCCTAAGCCAGGTTGAAGCGGCACTTGCGCATGACCCCCAAGCAATCCGGCGTTTCCGTCTTGACGACATTTTTGACCTTTCGGTGAACGGTTGTCTCGAGACGTTACAGCACATAGATGAGGAGTTTGAAGCCTTCTTCGGGCGGGAGGACTGGCGTGCCCCTTTGGGCGTATGGTGGAATGCCGGGGATATACGCCGCTACCTTGGAAGGCTGGAGGCGAAGAAAGGGAGCTTGATGCTTTTGGTGCAGGCCTTGAGTTTGTAAGTGCATGAGAAATATGTTGCTACACGGCATGCTGACAGATGAAAATCGTTAGGCGGTCTGTACAAGAGATGCAAGACCTAGTGCGACAAAATCAAGCGACCCTCGATATCGCTCGCCTGGGTCTGGAAGACATGATCCCATCATACCCTGCTTACACAGAGAAGGACCTTGATTCTTTCTTCTCTCAGATTGGGTTCGACAGCAGCGTCTTAGGCGACCGAGACTCTACTATCAGCCACACTCGCTTCCCATTCGACAACATATGTTTTAATAGCAGGGCATATCGTCGTGCTGTAACGAAGAAGAGGGCACACCAGCTGCCAAGCAAAACTTCGGTGCCAGGGCTTCAGAACCGTCTGCCAGGTGTTGCGGAGCAGAATGCAGAAACCAAGAGTCAGTCTTCGAACAGAACGGCGGCACCGAACCTACCTACGGCCATTTACCAGGCGGTTCACGAGGCCACTTGTCTGAAACTCAAGGAGGCAGAGGCTCGAATCCGGTACCTTGAAGAACAGATGGAGTTTAACATTTCAATAAGGTTCAGAGCATTACAGCAACAACAATTTCTTATGGCGTTCAGAGAGACGATGAGAACTCCACGTCATAGCAGTATACACGGAGCCCAAGTCCCAAACGAGACGTCTTCGACACCGCCAGGCTCGTTTCCCGACGAATCACTACCAAGTGCAGGTTCGAATAAAACAGTAACAAAACCTGGAAACTCGAGCAGAATGTATGCAGAGGAGACTGCTGCGGGGAGCTGGGAGAGAGAACGCGGACGGACAAGAGCTATATTGAGAGCTGCCGAAGAAATGGCTGCTCAAAAGCACACCGGCTGGCTGGCATGAAGCTGCACAAGCCGCTGGAGGCAGTGCTACCATAAGTCCTGTCGTACTTAGACCGACGGCGGGGAAGACAACTCACTCGTCTCGGAGTGTCAGTTCCTCAGCTGATTCTGACCGTGCCGCTGTCAGCCCAGCTGGAGCGTCAGGTGCCTCACTCATCGACAAGCCGTTCTTGTCCGACTTTAATGCTTTCAATCTACAGCAGGCTTCGAGACGAGAACAGCTCGGACGGAAACAGCTCGACAAGGCACCGGCCTCGACAATACAAGAGCCGGTGGGCAACGAGCTGGAGAGGAGCATAAGACATCGGAGGTATAGAGGTATGGGAAAAAGATGTTCAGGTTCTGCGCTCGGCAGCTTCGGTGATGGAGTCCCATGGTCTCGACTATGAGACTGCTCTGGGAGTCCTTGCGGCAAGCGAAGCGGGCAAGATGGAAAGCAGCAGGATCGGCTTGTCACTTGCTGAAAACCCAGCGTGGAGCTGGGTATCTGGAGCTGGGTACCGTGAAATGGTATGAATATGGTCACGCACAGTTCCCATATTGTAACATACAATCTTATGGCAGGGCAGGCTCCAATGACAACCTGGAAGGATCGAATAACACAGTTCTGGTCTCAGTGAAATCTACCATGAATTATCTCGTCGACCGATTGGGCAGAGATGTGATTAAGGGATGCCAAGAGTTTAGTCACGTGACTATCTCGATCGTTTGTGGTCAGTGCGCATTCGGTTAGCCGAGCTGGCAGGAGCTTTCGGGTGCAGCTCGCCGTCGTATGATTTTTTACCTCATCATCAACACGTCCGTCAAACAAACGACAATTCCAACTCCTCCCTAACCTCCACGATTCCTCCGGCGAGCCATCGACCGTTCTCCTCTGCTCCACGGTAGCAAGGACTCCCCGATCAATTGGACCCCGACCCATCTCCCCTCTCCTCCAGACAAAAATCACCGCAAAGATGCTCCGGACAACATCATCGAAGGTGCTCCGCGCCGCCGTCGCCCGGCCGGCTACCTCTGTCCTCTGCCGCGCCGCCTCGACGCACGCCATCTCCAAGCCCACCCTCGCCAACATTGAGAAGAGGTGGGAGGGCATGCCGCTGCAGGAGCAGGCCGAGCTCTGGATGGCTCTGCGCGACCGCATGAAGGAGAACTGGGCTGAGCTCACCCTCCACGAGAAGAAGGCCGGTGAGTCTATTTCTCTCTTCACCACGAGTGTGGACTGTCAATTGGAGCCTTGCAAGGTCAATTGAGTCGGTCGCATGACGGGCCAATTGAATCTGCAACTCTACACGGACAGCTCAACGCGATCCGATGCGTCATATCGTCTACCCAAACAGATCAGACGGAAACTAACCACCATCTCTACACATCAGCCTACTGGATCGCCTTCGGACCCCACGGTCCCCGCTCCGAGCCCCCCGCCAACGAGGGCCGCAAGGTCGCCCTCTACACCGCCGTCGCCGTCGGCGTCTCCTTCATCATCTTCGCCACCATGCGGTCGTTCGCCGGTCCTTCTCCTCACACCATGACCCGCGAGTGGCAGGAGGCTTCGAACGAGTACCTCAAGGTCCGTTTCTACCCCCGTTCTCCCCTTTGCTTCCCTCTTTCGTTCGACCCAAAAGCTAACCTATGTCGCAGAGCCAAAACGCCGACCCCTTCACCGGCATCTCCTCCGAGGGCTACAAGGGCAAGGGCCAGATCCAGTCCCCTCCCAAGAGCGGTTAATTTTCTCCTCCTCCGCAGGATATTTCCCTTTGTCGATAGAAGAAGGGGGGAGAAGTTGTATGCAGCTCCTCATGGCTGCCGGCATCGCGGCGGTCCATGTAACAAAACTACTACTACTAGATTTGGGAGGAGAGAGAGGCGTGGTTTGGGTGATGAGGGGGCTTGTCTTCGTTGGGGATTGGGTTGCAGGAGGAGGAGCAGGAAGGCCGATCAGAGAGCATGGATGGCTGGGGCTGGCTTGGTGTATATATTGTACAACGATGGCAATGCGACACCCCTTTTTCTTTGAGTCACAATTTGGTGGACTTCGCTCTGCTGTAAAGATGCTGCTGGACTACGCGCTGTTTGACTCCATGCTGCTTAACTACACGCTGCTTGACTACCTTACCTTCTGCTGGACTTCCTTCTGCTGGGCTTCCTTCTGCTGGGCTTCCTTCTGCTTGGCTTCCTTCTGCTGGATTTCCTTCTGCTGGACTAGCTTCTGCTGGACTGACCTTTGCTGACTATACTTCGCTAGATCCGCTATGCTCAACTCCATCCTGGTGGACTACATCCTGCAATATCAGGTCTTTCGATACCTACACTAACCCCGCGACCGCGGATGTTCGGGTAGTTGCCTGTCCACGCTTCTCCGCGGAGAGGCCGGCCATGTGCCTCGCCAGACACCGGCATAGAGTTAGGATAACAAAAGGCAGCTTTTGTCGCTTCTGGGGTCATTTACTCGCTCTTATCATGGCTAATAACAAACGTCAGGCCTGGGATGTTACCTCCATGCCATCGCCGCATCCAGCAAAACATCCCGTGTCTTGCCTGTCTCAGCTCCACGCTCGTGTGTATATCACCCCTCCGGTCATGTGGTGAGCATTGAGACTCAAAGGAGGTACTACTCCTTGCATCTCTTCATCTAGGTACCTGTTCCCAAGTGACTACTTCTCAGATAGCCAACAGCAAGAGCGACGGCATAACATAACAGCGCCTGCTCCTTCCCTCCACCCACTACCTCCTTCCCCCTCCCGCTCCTCCCCGTGCTCTCAAAGCCCAAACCAAGCCTCACTAGCCGTCAAGTTCGCCGGCACACTATGCCCAACCCCCGTGGCATATATCCCCTGCACCTTGTCCCCAAAATTCTGCGTCTCGTAATTCCTAGCCGGGAAATCCTTCACCGTGCTGCTGGGTGTCTGGCTGACCCCAAAGACATTAGTCCACTGCTTGATCGTCTCCTGGTAGTTGGCCGGAGCCAGCGTCCCGTCCGCGCTGCCGTGCCAGATCTGCATCTTCGGTCGGGGCCCGTCGTATCCCGGAAACATGTTCCTCACGACATTACCCCAGGCCTCGGGGGTTGCTTTGCTCTGCCCGCCGGAGCAGGAGTTGTTCCACTGGTCTACTCCGCCCGAGGAGGAGACGAAGCAGCCCGCGGGGACGCCGGAGTAGAGGGATACGGCGGAGATGAGGTTTGGGTAGGTTGCTGCTAGGACGTTGGACATCATTGCTTTTGTTTCGTTTCCGTTAGTGTCTCGTTTTTCTATATCTTTTTTGGAGATAGACTAGGTAGGGGTTGGGTGATGGAACATACCTCCCGAACTACCACCAGTAACATACACCCTCGCCGGGTCAACCTTGTACTTGTCGATGGCGTACAGGATCATGTTCGAGATGGCCTGCGTGTCGCCCCCGCCGTCGTGGCTGAGGGACCTCTTGCTCGACACGTCCCAGCAGGTCCCCGAGTGAGGCGACGAGGGCCACACGGTGATGTACCCTTTCTTGTCCGAGCCTTGTTTCCAGGGGATCTTCGAATTCTGGAAGTATGTCTGTGCTGTGGACTGGCAGGAGTGGATTACCACTACGAGGGGAGGGCTGGCTACGACCTTGTCCGGGACGTAGACGTACCTGAGGTTCAGCGTTAGTAGAGGCGGTCGCATAGGGGAGGTTAGGAAGGGTTGCCTAACTCACATGTCGACCTTGGAGGTGGCATTGTTGGGATATGTCACCTTGGTCAGGGAGGCTCCCATGGCCGCGGAGGCCATGAGGCCGGAGAGCAGTGTAGTGAACAACATGTCGAATAGCGTCCAGTACTAGCAGGAGACTGAACCATACGAACAATCGTTGGGATCTTACTGAGCCATCACCGCCTTTCTCGAGACATTCGTCATATATACGGATTGCCTTCCATGGTGAGAAGGCAAACAAGCTTTCCCCGCATGATCATGGCTTGTACCGACTGGTGGGATAATCTGTCAATATAAAATGTTGCTGATGAGCGTGAAGGTAATATAACCACAAAGAATATGGGACCTCGAGGTCAGGATCTTGTGGCCGGCTAAAGCAATATCGATGGATCGATGGTTATATACACAACTCCCGGCATATAAACCTCCGATTGGACTTGACTCGAGAGTTGCGAAGTAATTCCATTAAACAGACTGAAATGTCTGTAATGCTTTTCTAGCCAGGGGCATATTTGTGTCGCCGTTCTTGCCGAGTCCCGATGCTGTGATGGTCAGGGTACCATTTTAGTACGGTGACAACTTGATCTTCGTCTCTCGCCTGATCGTTCAATCGTGGTTCGTTCAATGCCTTCACCATGTTCACTTAGAGATATTGGGACTGATCATAAGTGGAAACGCTTGAAGGAATAACAGAGGAAACGATTTAATTTTGGTACACAGCTCACAAAAGAGAACTTGATTGAGCTAAGAACCTCCCCCTGGCACTCCGCTCGGCTTTCTATACACAGAACACCCGCTCCTTCATCCAACCCCTATTCCAGACCTCCCAATTAAGAGCTCTTCTCGAGGTCAGCCAGAATCTTCTCACCCTTTGCGCGCGCTGAAGCAAAGTCGCCAACCATGTAGAAAGCACCCTCGGGAAGGTCGTCACCCTCGCCGGAGAGAATGGCCTGGAAGGACTTGATGGTGTCCTTGAGCGAGACGAGCTTGCCCTCGATACCAGTGAAGACCTGGGCGACAGCGAAGGGCTGCGACAGGAAACGCTGGATCTTACGGGCACGCTCGACGGTAAGCTTGTCGGCCTCGGAAAGCTCGTCCATACCCAGAATGGCAATGATATCCTGCAGGGACTTGTACTCCTGGAGGATCTGCTGGACGCGAGTGGCCGTGCTGTAGTGCTCGTCACCGACGATACGGGGGTCAAGCATGCGGGACTTGGAGTCGAGGGGATCGACGGCAGGGTAGATACCCAACTCGGAGATACCACGGGACAAGACAGTGGTGGCGTCCAAATGGGCGAAGGTGGTGGCGGGGGCGGGATCAGTCAGATCGTCAGCAGGGACGTAGACGGCCTGGACGGAGGTAATGGAACCCTTGGTGGTGGTGGTAATGCGCTCCTGCATTTGACCCATGTCCACGGCGAGAGTGGGTTGGTAACCGACGGCAGAGGGAATACGACCGAGAAGAGCGGACACCTCGGAACCGGCCTGGGTGAAGCGGAAAATGTTGTCGATGAAGAGAAGAACTAACATAGCAAGTTAGCACAAGTTTCTTCTGAAAATTCAGTACAATAAGACTCACCATCTTGACCCTCCTGGTCCCTAAAATATTCGGCGACAGTTAAACTTGAATTGTTGTTAGCGATGTAGTTGGACATTGTCGAAACCCACAGTAATGATGCGGCCAAAAGAAGTCGAGACAGATAGACGCGATATAAGGTGTCGAGACAAGACTGCTGAGCTGAGGAGGATGATCCTCCATGACTGAGAATGGTGAATGGTGCTGGAAGATGCTGCTAAGCGCTGGCTAGAGCACGCTTCTTCTTGATATCCTGCCTCTTTGACTCCAGATGCTTGTCGAGATGACCCTTGATGTTGAAGGCCCTATCGCATATGTCGCAATAGTAACGCTTGTTTGCCTTGTTATCGGCCACCACGTTTCGCTCCTTTAAGGCTCGAGCTGAAGGGGGTTTCTGCTTGCCCCCAGCCGCAAGTCTCATCTGCTCCTTGTGGGGCTTAGAACCCTCATGTTTGACAAGTGCGTGGGCAGACTGGAGCGACATCTTGCAGATCTCGCAGTAATGTTTCTTCGATGCAATGTTTCGTGCACGAACACCAGCTGCGATCTCTAAGACTCGCTCGGGGTTCTTGGCCTGCCATCTCATCTTGTCCTTGAGTGTCCTAGACAGATAGCCTTGGAGATCTTGGGCGCGAACTTTGGCTCTGAAACGCTGGGATCTCTCATTCATCTTGACTTTGGCGACACGTAGCCGCTCCTCGTTGAAGGCCGCAAACTCGCCCTCTGTCATATCATGGATACCCATAGGGCGCTCCATAAAAGCAGTGTGGGAACAGAGGGATTTCCAGGCCATAGAGCTTCTGGGCCAGGGCCAGAGATCTTCCCAGATACTATCCAGGCGAGTTGCTGGACAGGCGCCGAAAATCTGCCCAAATGTAGCTTCGAGGGCAATCATTCTTGCGCGGATAGTGCCAACTCTGAAAGGGGGGGGGGATTGGACACCAGCATAACGCGCCATGATGTGTGATCTTGTACCCCTTAGCCAGAGCGAGTTGGACAAGCCTAGGTATAGCATGGCCCTTGTCATAGTCGCGGAATCGAGCTTGGATACTACCTAGAACTCGGGTCCCTGAGCCGACATAGACTCCAGCATTGTGGCCGGGCTTCTCCAAGAGCAGGAGGTACAAGCCCCACATAATGTCGACGGGTGGTGTTGGAAGTGTGCGGAAAAAGTCGAGTGAGGGTGGATTGGGGTCTTTGAGGATCTTGAGCAGGTCTGGTGCATAGGTGAGGGGTGCTTCTGCATTGAGTTTGGGGAAGATTGTCTCGTCGCTGAAGAGGTGGGGGTAGGCCGGATCAATGAACCACTCCGGAGCATCAGCTGTCACAGCACACCATGTGTAGCCATCCAGCAGTGTTTGGAGGTCGTCCAAGTCGTCTGTCTCCTCTGTCGAGGCCATTTTCGATCTTACACGCGGCTTGATATCGACAATGTTTGGCCGCACGTTGAGAGAAAATGGGGGGGGGAAGTTGAGGGGATAGTTGTGAAGTTGGAAGAATTTTTTGGAGTGGAAGAGTTTTTAAAGTTGAGAAAAGGATTTTGTGCGTGGGCATTTTGGCGACTTTCTTAAAAGGAAGGAACGGGCAAATTGAGTGTGCCAGAGGGAGAGAAATCGGAAAGGGAAGGCGCCTTGGGCAACTTAAGGAAAGAGCGCGGATGGGTATCAAGGGAAAAAGGAAAGAGGAAGGAACGAGGACGGGAAGAAACTTACCCAGTAAGAGCGACACGGGCACGGGCTCCTGGGGGCTCGTTCATCTGACCGAAGACAAGGGCGACCTTGGACTCGCCCTCGAGGTTGATGACGGAGGTCTCCTGCATCTCGTGGTACAGATCGTTACCCTCACGGGTACGCTCGCCGACACCGGTGAAGACGGAGTAACCACCGTGAGCCTTAGCGATGTTGTTGATGAGCTCCTGGATGAACACGGTCTTGCCGACACCGGCACCGCCGAAGAGACCAATCTTTCCACCACGAGCGTAGGGGGCAAGGAGATCGACGACCTTGATACCAGTCTCGAGAACCTCGGCAGTTGTCCTAGGTCAGTGTTAGCCAACGTCGCGCGACACGCTTCGCCCTTTCGAAAGTGTCGATGATACTTACGATTGCTCAGTGAAAGAGGGAGCCTCGGCGTGAATGGGGAGGTAGTGGTCGGTCTTGATGGGTCCACGCTCATCGATCGGGTCACCCTGTGTTTTTGATGTCAGTATAATTCCCCGGAAGTTTGCCGCGGTTGTGAGGCTCCAATGAAAATTTTGAACCACGCTGCACCACGCGCAACGCATCTAGGATATGGCGAGGTTGACTTACGGTGACGTTCATGATACGTCCGAGGGTGGCAGGGCCGACGGGGATGGTGATGGGAGCACCAGTATCGGTGGCCTTGGCGCCACGCGTGAGACCTTCGGTACCGTCCTATAACACATATCAGCCCATGTTCCGTGTCGCAATCCGGAGCGCTGAAGCTTTACCATGGCAATGCAACGAACGACGTTCTCGCCGAGATGTTGTGAGACCTCAAGGACGAGCTTCTGGCCGTTGTTCTCGATGTGGAGAGCATCGAGAATCTTGGGGAGGTTTGCGCCATCGAACTTGACTAGATTCGGGGTTAGAAAGCAGGTCGACAATACGAGAAGCTCTTCGAGAACGAACCATCGACGACGGCACCGATGACCTATCGAGTCGAGTTAGTATATTGAAGTCGTTGTCGCGGCGTAGGGACTGCAATGTCCAAGGGGAATGCCGATGAGGCAATTCGGGTGGCGCTCACCTGGTAGACCTTGCCATCACCAACACCAGCCGTGCTTGCAAACCTGCTCCATGCTGATTGTCTGAGGTTGAAGGCGGCAGGGCGTGCTGTGCGACGGGAGGCAGCTGTGAAGGATGGGCGCGTAGCCCTCGCGAGGGAGGCGATGCCGCTAGACCGAGGGAAAAAAGGACAACAGTTAGCTCATAGCCCTCGAGTCTCGAGCTCAATTGGTCTCAATTGGGCCTCTCGAGCTTCAAAAATCACATCCACCGGTAAGGACTCACCTCTTGAACATCTTGACAGATGATTCAGAACGAGCAGCGATGAGTGGAGTGACAAAGGTCAAAGGGAGGTTGCTTGGAGAAATCTGCGTTTGCGGGTGCGAGAGATTTCCGGGATCCAAGGCAAGCTCGGGTGTTGTCTGGGAGGAGTTGAGTTCTGTCGGACCCACACCGGAGACACGGGTTTATCCGGCCCCTTTTTCCCCATTTTTCTGCGCCTTACTGTTGGAACTTGGCAAAGAACGATCAGCGCCGCAACAACAACAACAACAACAGCTGAGAACGTCGTGCAGTTAACTTATAAACCAACCCGTCATCTCAGTTCTGGCATGCTTCAGGAGCTCGCTGGCTTCCTCTCCCTGAGTCACTGTGTGCACAATCAAAGGGAAGCATAGACCGATCCCCTTTGGACGACAGTCTGATTTTGCTTGATGGGATAACCTTATCCATGACGTATATCGGCTTGCCCCTTCTTCCTGCTCCAACGGCCTCAACTTCAGACGAGACGGTGCAAGACGCAGCTCTCGATCATGGTCGCGTCCAGCGCGCGGTCTGTAATTGCTGTGTCTGGTCTCGTCCTATCCCGAATTGCATCATGTATTCGTTGACTCTTCGCCTGATTGTCTAGTCGTCATATTGTGCGTTCAGGTTCCATATAGCATGTGTGATATTGTAAGAGTTGTATTGATGGTATTGTGTCCTCCATGTTACGGCGTTGAACCCCTTTCCAACTATGAGATGTGATTTCCCGATTAATTCCTACACTCCTTCCAGAACTGACTTTAGCCAAGTATTATACAGTATCACTCATAGCTGCTCGTAGAAATCCAACAACTTCTGAGCTCCAACTTCCCAGCCGACATCATTCTGCATATGGTGGCCTGCATCCGGGACACAACAAAACCGAACTCCATCAGCCTGTGTATCCTCACCACCGGCTCCGGCGAAAGACGCTTCGTCCTCTCTCCGCCAGTCGATCTTCTTGTCAGTGACTCTGACCAGCTGACGGTAAGCCTCACGGAACGCGCCGGTCAACTTCTCCATGACCGGCAGCGTCATCAGCCTGTCGTACTCGCCCCGAAGCACCATTACTCTCGCACCGCCGTGCTCATCCCAGCCACTGATCTGCCCGAGAATGCGCGGGAACGAGGTGAAGGGCTTCATCATCGATAATGGCCACCGAAAGCATTCGTAGGGGTTGATATGGCGTTGGAACTCTTCCATGTACGCGTCCGAGACGGCACCATGGAAGAAGACTCTCCTTGTCAGCGCCGGGTGGGAGAGAGGCGAGTTCGGGTGGCCGAGATGAAACCACATCCTGATGGTGAATAGAGGATCGACTTTCCACCAGTTCACGTAGACGCCGATGCTGTTTCTGTCTTAGTGGCAGATTCACATAACTGGTAGTAAGGGGGACATACGATCCGAACCCAGGCACAGCACCCATCAGTGTCAGTCCCTTGGCAGTCACATCTCCCTCCGAGAGGATAAACTGGCTGAGCCCACCGCCACTCGAGTGTCCCACCAGAACAACTTCGTTGCCTCCCTCACGTGCTTGGGCGAACCGTATGCCGGCGACGACATCGTCAGCCAAGTCGCGCTTGGTGGTAAGCCAAACCATCCGCAGGTAAGAAGGACACCAGCTCTCGCCGTGTCCACGCATCGAAACAGCGTAACAGGGGACCCCTCGCTCGGAGAGGTAGGTCATGTACTCAAGCCAAACCCAGGCGCTGCCCATACCACCGTGAACGAAGAAGACGGGGGACGCATTTTTGTCTGCGTGTTCGCCTTTGGGAGCGGCGTAAAGGATCTCGATCTTGCCTGGTGGTGTGTCGGCGAAGAGACGCTCGATGCCCTCTGGTAGGGGAGTTGGACGGTGTGGTGGCGGGCGGAAGAAGAGGTAGCGGTAGGAGAGTTGGAAGTTGAACATATTGGATTCTCAGCCCTCAGGCAGTTCTGCTCTGGCTTTTCGAACACTTTTACTCGATTATGAACGGTATGAGAGACACAGACCTGAAGAGGACGGATGCGTATCACGCTTCACTTGGAATGGGGTGGCGAGCATTGAGCTTTTAACTTTATGTGTCAGTAGATCTTGGCATATCCAGTAACACCTCGGAAAGGGCCACCACCACCTATGCCTGTGTTCCAGATCATTTTCGAGCAGATTGGCCGTGGTACAAGACGTTCCATGCCCACGCGGGAATTCCAGGAAAGTGGTTGCTCGTGACAGCGCAATTCAGCCCTGGAAAAGGTGCAGTTGAATGCCCCTGGAGCGCCACAATTACGCTATGCGGTTAGCGCATTTCGGTTAAAGCGAGCCTTGCCACACCTCCCTTCTCACGGGCGAGGTGCGGCTTCCATCTTCACATTGTCCGTCGTCGCTGCCACCGTGCGCCAACAGTTCGTATAAACTTGCGGAAGTTAAGAGAGAAAACGATACAGGAAGGCACGAGCATCGATCTCAGATCCAGACGGCTCCTTCCCAGCGGAAACAGCTAGGAACTTGGATGTGGGTTTTGGGTGATAAAAAGCAAATTTGTGTTCCAATTCTCTAACATTTCTCAACCAAACAACGCCGACGTGACCAGGGATACTTGCCTCCTTCAAGAGTGTAATTCTCGCTTGTGTTGTGTCATTGTCCTCAACTGTACCCTAAGGGTTTCCTCACTTGACGCATTCAACTTTGGCACTCCTGATATCGAAATAGTAACATCTTGCGTTGGACTTGAGGTCCCGTGCAAGCCGTATACCGGCACGATGGCCACCGAGGTAGTGGACAAGCTGACGGTCGTCAACGGAGTCCGTCTTGCTGTAGAAGGCTGTGTAAGTCGCAACCAGGCATTATTATTTCTGATCCTAGACACTAATGGCGATCCAGGGACATGGCACTCTCGACGCCATTTACGCCTCGGTCGAGCGATCGAGCAAGGAGCGGAAATGGGACGGAGTCGATGCCTTGATCATCGGAGGAGACTTTCAAGTGAGTTACCCCTGACCCCAAGAAAAAACAACAAACAAGTGCTAACATCACAACAGGCGACACGCAATGCATCTGATCTCACTGTCATGTCCGTCCCCGCCAAGTACCGCGAGATGGGTGACTTTCACCAGTACTACGCCGGCGCCAAGACAGCTCCCTATCTCACCATCTTCGTGGCCGGCAATCACGAGGCTTCTTCCTACCTCTGGGAGCTCTACTATGGCGGCTGGGTAGCCCCCAACATCTACTACATGGGTGCCGCAAACGTCCTCCGCCTCGGACCCATCCGCATCGCCGGCATGAGCGGCATCTGGAAGGGCCACGACTACCGCAAGACGCATAACGAGCGCCTTCCCTTCAACCAGGAAGACATCAGGTCGTTCTACCACGTTCGCGAGATTGACGTGCGGAAGCTCCTGCAGCTGCGTACACAGACGGACATTGGCATCAGCCACGACTGGCCGCGGGCCATTGAGCGTCACGGCGACGAGAAGCGGCTGTGGAAGATGAAGCCCGACTTCGAGCGGGAGTCGAACGACGGTCAACTGGGTAACCCGGCAGCCGAGTACGTCATGGATCGCCTGCGGCCGCCTTACTGGTTCTCGGCGCACATGCACTGCAAGTTCTCGGCTGTCAAGACGTACACCAAGCCTGCCGGAGCTGCCCCTGCGCAAGAGGAGGCGCCTGTTGTAGAGCCAACTGCTGCAGCAGTACCGGCTGAGAACCCGGACGAGATCGACCTGGATATGGACGATGATGACGATGACGATGCTGCGCCCACACCCGCTGCTACAAAGGAGAACGTCCAACCAGCAACCAAGACAGACACTACCAAGACTGAAACATCCAGCGAAGTCCCCGAAGACCTTCGGGCCCAACTCCCTGCCTCCTTCGCTGCTCCCAAGCCGCAACCTCGCACGAACCCAGGCCAACCGGTCCCAGCCGGCATAACCAACGCCACAGTCCGTTTCCTCGCTCTGGACAAGTGCCTCCCAGGCCGTCACTTCCTGCAACTCACCGAGGTCACTCCCCAAGACACCTCCCTCGCCACGCAATCTTCCCGACCGTACAAGCTGCAGTACGACCCGGAGTGGCTGGCCATCACCCGCGTCTTCGCGCAGTACCTGACCATCGGCGACCGCACGGCCCAGACGCCGCCCGATCTGGGAGAGGACTACTACCTCCCTCTGATCCAGGCGGAGGAGGCCTGGGTGGAGAGGAACGTCGTGGCCAAGGGCCTGCTCGAGGTCCCCGAGAATTTTACCGTCACGGCGCCGCCCCACGTCCCCGGCCAGCCCGAGAGCACCGAGCAGCAGCCGGACGAGTACACGAACCCGCAGACCGTGGCGTTCTGCAAGCTGGTGGGCGTGGATAACCTCTGGGACGCCAGCGACGCCGAGAGGCAGGAGAGGAAGCAGCGGGGTCCCGCACCGTCCTCGTTCGGCGGTGGCTTTGGAGGTGGCGGTCGCGGCCGGGGTGGGAGGGGAGGCAGGGGAGGTGGTAGGGGCGGAGGCCGCAGTGACTTCCGTGGTGGACGTGGTGGCGGAGACCGTGGACGTGGCAGGGGTGACTACCGCGGTGGACGCGGCGGTGGTGGAGGACGTGGACGGGGCAGAGGACGGGGTGATTGAATGGGGGGGCTAAAGCCTCCTTTTACAGTAGTATTTGCTGTCCATGACTACGACTACGGGACCTTTTGGGAGAATAGGGGGTTATGTATCCCCTCTAAAACAAAGCGAGAACTCTTGGGGAAGAAGAGAGCCTAGCAGATCGTGGGGGACGTTGATCTTCCATTTATTATAGACGATCCAACCCAAGGAGGAGGGAAGGTTGGACGTATATGCTAGAATGGGTCGGTGGTAATGTTTGCTGCAACATTGTTATCATCTTATTAGATGCCTACGAGCTTACCTCGGAAGATAGACTCATGAATGACAACAGATATCCGTTAAGACCGTCGAGAGTGGCGAGAAGCAGAAAGGGGTAATCATTTCACGCCGTCATGAAGGGAGAATGCTCCTGATCCCGGCCAACAAACGCCTGTGAATGGCCGTGTACCTAGCAGTAATAACGCCGAAAAACGCCATCGCCTGTGATAAAAAAGCACACTCATTCTGCAAGTGGCATTAGTGGGTGTTGTCGGCCCTGCGATGGGACAAGCCGGCGGACTCACGATCCATCCTGAGAAAGTCGGCCGCCATCAAGACCTCGAGACAGAGGTCGACGGGGATGTCCATGTCCGGCACGTCTTCCTGGTCCTTGTACTGGTACCAGTACTGCATGTACTGGGCCACGTACTCCAGAACAGCACCACTGTTTTGCGTAACGGATGTTAGTCGTCGATGCCCTGGAATGGTGCTCCGTCCAGATTGTCATGGGAGAGACAGGTAGGTTGGCTGTTCTCAGATCAAGTGTAGATCGCCGTCACCGAATCCGAAGACCCGTCCGCAGAACAGGTCCGGTTTCTCTGCAAGAACGCAGCGAATAATGTTGTAGTCTCATCATGGAACATCCCAAGCCCCCAAGAGGCAGGCAAGATGGAGATGACTGTCGACCAGAAGAGCGGGAACTTACCTGATCTCTTGAAAGACACACCGGCCGGTCTGAGCCTCGCGGAAGTTCTTGTCCGGATCCAGCATGGACCTGATGGCCGGGCTGACGAGGGTCGCCTCGCGGAGCACGACGAACTCGTACCCTTCCTTAGAGACGAGCGTGACGTACTTCCGCAGCGCGGTTCCGTTCTGGGCAGACATGCTTGCTGGGTTTTGCCTGGTTGGAAAGAGGGATAATGAACGCCGCAGGCAAAAAAAGGAAGAGACTGAGGTTCACATCTGCGACCAGCTCAGATGGGTTAGAACTGGGAGAGTGGTTGCCCTCGAGGAAAAGGAGGAAAAGTATTGAGAAATGGTGTAAAGCGTCCGACACGGTGGATTTAAATAGGAGAAAAAGGTGAAAGAAAAAATAGCTGCAGGTTTTGGATGGTGGGGTTCGAAGGGGGCAGAGCACGGACCCACCTGCAGCTGAGATCGGGCGTTGTCCGGTCGACTTGTTTACTTGTTGCTCCAGTTGGCCGATTTCAAGTTTTGGTGCCACTCCGTCCCCTCGTCGCACGCCACACAAACCACATTCCATTCCTCCCAAGCAAAAGCCTCATAGCTGTTGTCATCCAGCTAAATCGTCAGGCTTGTCGTAAATCACCTCTCGCATTTGCGCCAACAAGCCCGTTGTTCACATTGTTGCTACTTGCAAGGCGCCAGAGTGAGTTTTTGTTTGCGTGTGTCTAACTCTCAAACATGACGACCTACCAGACCCGCCATTCCTACTACAACTCGGAGAAGCACCAGACGGACGCCGTTGGAATGCAAAGCCAAAGCCAAAGTCATACCCAGCACCAGCAGCAGTACCCCGACCGAAACCGAACCTCAGACCGGAGAGACACCCGCGGCACACGGGCGAGCGATGGTACCGTGAGCACCATGATGAGCACCAGTTCGACCACGGGACGAGAGAGCGCCGCCACGGCCATGACGGAGGGCCCGGCCTACTCGAAGAAGATTGTCGTCGTCGGCGACGGCGGGTGCGGCAAGACTTGCCTGTTAATCAGCTATAGTCAGGGATATTTTCCAGAGGTAAGACCGCTTCGATACCTGGCCGTTGTCAAAGAAGTAACTGACACCTTGGACCTCCAGAAATACGTCCCGACGGTATTCGAGAACTACATCACCTACCCGACACACCCCCCAACCGGCAAGACGGTAGAGCTAGCCCTCTGGGACACGGCCGGGCAAGAAGAGTACGACCGCCTGCGACCGCTCTCTTACCCCGAAACCGACCTCATCTTCGTCTGCTTCGCGATCGACTGCCCCAACTCACTAGAGAACGTCATGGACAAGGTACTTTCTCCCCTCTGCCTCTCCCTCCCCTCCCCCTCCTCCCTCTGTCACAAACCTAACATCCCTCCAGTGGTACCCCGAAGTCCTCCACTTCTGCCCCTACACCCCTCTCATCCTCGTCGGCCTCAAGTCCGACCTGCGCTACAAGAAGACGTGCATCGACATGCTCAAGACCCAGGGGCTCACGCCCGTCACCACTGAGCAAGGGCTCGCCGTCGCGCGCAAGATGAACGCCGCCTACATGGAGTGCAGCAGCAAGGAGATGACGGGCGTGGAGGAGATCTTCGAGCGCGCCATCCTCACGGTCGTCGCCAACGATAGGAAAAACCTCGAGGCGCAGGCGGCGGCAGCTGCTGCTGCGGGGGGTAACTCTAGTGGCGGCAGGCCGGATAGTGGCGTGAGGAATGGCGGTGGGAAGGGAGGGGATAATGCGGTGGTGATACCGGGCATTGCGCCTTTGAAGAAGAGGAAGAAGCGGATGTGTCGCGCTCTTTGAGGCGACGTCTCTCTCTCTCTTTTTCTGGATGGGGACGGGGACAGTGGTGGAAACGTAATGACCTTGCGCTTTGAACGATTTGATAACGACAGTCTTCTCTTTTTCTCTTGTTTTTCTTCTGACGGTCGACAGACAGCTCGAGCCGGCTGTTTAGGGTTATGGTATATTGGTCACTTGTTGTTGGAGTATCTTCCGGTTTTGGTCAGTCCGCCATGTTCAGGTTGTGCAACCACTGACTGGAAGATAGAACGGGCATGGATAGGGAGGTATGAATGGCGTTGGCTTTGTGTTTTGGTAGCATAACCCCGACACGCTGTACCATTCCTCATCTTTTCCGGCAAACGCACACACACTGGATGCTTCTTCTCTTTTGTTGTAACATGGAATTTTAGGTCCCCGAGGAGCGGACCGGGATAGGCACATAAAATCATTGATCTGTTTGAACCATCTTTTGCTTCCTCGTGTGCTCTGAGAGTAACAGCCGGCCGCGAGCTGTCTCCCTGGGTATCATTATGTCGTAACTCCGTCCTGCCAAATGCCTCGCCCTGTCCATGTTGCGCTCTCATTGCCTCTCGCCCTCCTCGTTCTTGGTGGCCTGCTGTTCTTGCCCGGCACCCTCCGCCGCTTCTCTCTCCGGCTTCGGTGCTTGTTCCGGCTCTTTGGCCATGACGTTCTCGAAAGTCGACCACAGCGCCTCGACGGAGGAGAACTCGTTTCCGACCTGTTTCCATTTCAACCACTTTGTTAGCCCCGTGCACCCATCCATTCCTCATGGAAAAGCAACTGGTGACGTACGGTAATTACAGCCTCCAGACTCCGGTTCAGCTTGTTGATGTTGGCCAGGACGTGTTCGAAACTCTGTCATTGCGTCTCTTCCGTCAGCAATTGTTGTCCCGCAGGGGTTGGTTGAAGGGAGGGGGTAACCATACCATAGCTATCTCCCCTATCAAGGCCTCACGTTGCTGCTCGAAGTACGTCTTTTCGGGGCCTGGGTTGCCCATTGCCGAGGTTGAGCGCTGGTTTGTTGACATTGTCGCTGCTCCAGGAACTTGGGCGACCATGTTAAAGTTTCGCGGGTGGGAGACGCGTTGAGGCGGGAGGTGGGATGGCCTAAGGTGGGGGGAATGGGCCGGCGAGCCAAGGTGAAAGTTGGAAAATAACCCTAACCCTGTAGTATGCACTTCAGTTGGAGGACTGTGAAAGTCTATCACTTCGTCGTCCACAGTTTCCTACTAAAGTACACAGTACTGCAGTTTACCTATGACATCTAGACTGGCTCTTACCAGTTCTGCTTGTACCTTTGAAGCTACATACTGGCCGGCACCCTCGGACGCAGCTCTTCGGACAGGAGTAAGCTCCCACCGCCACAGCGAAGTCTGTCAGCCCAGAGGGAAGCGCGGAGCCATGGACTACCACAGTAAAACTTCATGAGCTTAGTACGCTCATAATTATCTAGGTGTGCCAACTGTCTTCTTTTAACCAGTCAGTGTCTGCATCATGATGCCGTACCTCATCCACTCTGCCACACCAGCGTTGCAGCACTAGCTGTAGCTTGGAGCAATGACTGCCGGAACTGCTGGTGATGTCATAGACTTGTCCTGAGTCAAGTATTGAACCGGAACTGTTTCGACGAACATGAACAGTGAGAGGTATGAGCGAATAAATCCCTAAAGTTGAATGTAAAACACACTTCTTTGACAGGCGAAAGAATGAGGAAGAAGGTGCCCGGTTGAAACTGCCTCAACTTCTCGTCCGGCGACGGATGCGATTGGATGCGGCCCCACTCGCCGTGCCAAGCTTTGCCGCCGATCCATGAACGCCAGAGATGCTGCACCCGGCCAACCTGGCCTTCTTATTGGGTGAGGGCTCATCTGCCCCTCGTTCTCCATTCCTGTAAGATCGTGCTTCTGGACTTTGGCATCAGTCCGGAGCTCTGCCCAGCTCGCCAAGCATCATGAACGAGATAGATCTGGGCCGATGTCCATGACTGAGCCCTTCTTACACAGTAGAGTCTTGTGAGTGTAGATAATTCGAGTCTACCGTCGGTTAACACATCCCCATTTTCATTCCCTTCAACTTTCTCTGGATGCTCCACGTGTACCTGCTGCATGCGTCACCCCACCTCAGGTTGTATCAGATTCGCAGCTTTGCCTACCAGTGAAAGTGAACTGGTTCCCCGTCCTGCCCTAGATTGGCTGGAGACCCCTCTATGAGATCAGTCCCTCCCGTCTCACTTGGTACCACGCGTACCTTACCTGTTCCTAGTTGGCACCTCGGGCGGTGAATCCTCAAGGCCAAACAAGCTCCAACTGCATAAAAGGAGCTCATCTTGCCCTAAGACCTACCTCGACTCTGTTCCACTTCTTGCGACCTCACATACCTACCGTGCCCGCTTACATCTCACCCTCCCTTCCACCTACATCTTACACACTACACACACATAACCGCTGCCCAAGATGGTGCACCTTCAGTCGATCCCCAGCGAGGATGAGATCAACAACCGCATTGTGCGCGAGGTCAGGAAGATCCACCTCGACCTGGTGCCCACCGAGGAGAGCAACTTCACCAGCAGCGTCTACGGCAGCAAGTTTGCCTGCCAGGACCTGCCCCGGCACGAGATGCCCGAGAACGAGATGCCCAAGGAGGTCGCCTACAAGCTCATCAGGGACGACCTGAGCCTGGACGGCAACCCCATGCTGAACCTCGCCTCTGTAAGTGAACATGTATTACCCAATTATCCCACAACTTCCTTGTTAACAGCACCAGTTCGTCACGACCTACATGGAAGACGAGGCCGAGAAGCTCATGACCGAGTCCTTCTCCAAGAACTTCATCGACTACGAGGAGTACCCCCAGTCCGCCGACATCCAGAACCGCTGCGTGAGCATGATCGGCCGCCTCTTCCACGCCCCCGAGGGCGCCGAGTCCGGCGAGGGTGCCGTCGGCACCTCCACCGTCGGCTCGTCCGAGGCCATCATGCTCTCCGTGCTTGCCATGAAGAAGAAGTGGAAGAAACAGCGCCAGGCCGAGGGCAAGTCCACCGACCGGCCCAACATTGTCATGGCTTCCTCCGTGCAGTAAGTTGTTGCCTCCGTCGTAATCTGTGCGTGGGTTTTATCTGACCGGTAGTGTAGAGTATGCTGGGAGAAGGCCACACGGTATTTTGAGATCGAGGAGAAGCTCGTGTACTGTACCCCCGATAGATATGTCCTCGACCCCGAAGAGGCAGTCGGGTTGGTAGACGAGAACACCATCGGCATCTGCTGCATCTTCGGCAGCACCTACACGGGCGAGTACGAGGACGTCAAGGCAGTCAACGATCTGCTCATCGAGCGCGGCATGAACACCCCTATCCACGTCGACGCGGCAAGCGGCGGCTTCGTGGCCCCCTTCGTCGTGCCCGGCCTGGAGTGGGACTTCCGCCTCGAGCGCGTCGTATCGATCAACGTTTCGGGCCACAAATACGGGCTTGTCTACCCGGGCGTCGGCTGGGTCCTCTGGCGCTCGGCCGAGTACTTGCCCAAGGAGCTCGTCTTCAACATCAACTACCTCGGCGCCGACCAGGCCTCCTTCACCCTCAACTTCAGCAAGGGCGCGAGCCAGGTCATCGGGCAGTACTACCAGCTCATCCGCCTCGGCAAGCACGGCTACCGCGCCATCATGTCCAACCTCACGCGCACGGCGGACTACCTCTCCGACTCGCTCGAGGCCCTGGGTTTCGTCATCATGTCCAAGAAGAGCGGCGAGGGTTTACCCCTTGTAGCCTTCCGCTTCAACCCCAAGGACGAGCACCACTACGACGAGTTCGAGCTCGCGCACGCGCTGCGCGTGAGGGGCTGGGTCGTGCCCGCGTACACGATGGCGCCGCACACGGAGGGGATGAAGATGTTGCGCATCGTTGTGCGGGAGGACTTCAGCCGCGCGCGGTGCGACGCGCTCATCAGCGACTTCAAGGTGACTATGACTCACCTTGACGGGATGGACAAGGAGGCGATCCGGAAGCAGACGGACCTGATCCACAACCACCACACGGCTAGCGGGCGGGGCCAGTCGCATAAGCATCCCAAGTACCAGGTTAGTTTTACCCTTTGCCGGGGTTGAGTGAGTGAGGGAATGTTTGAGTGTGAGAGATGACTGACACAGTATCACAGAATGAGAAACACAGCATCCAGGGCAAGCATGGGAAGACGCATGCTGTTTGCTAGATGGGGTTTGCGAGGGAGGGAATACAACTGGTCGGTAGGCGTTAAAATGATGAGAGCATTCGATGAGAAGCAAGCTAGGATGCGAGTATGTTGCGTTGCGTTTCCTGACTTTCTGTGTTTAGCAAGACTGGGATACTGGGTCTAGACTGAAGGATACCTTCGAGACCAGGTATTAACTGATCGCAATGTGGTTAAGGGGAACTTTGCTCTGAAAGTGAAAGACCATTACGAACCGCAACTCCCTCTCCTGCCAGACCAGCGCCTCCTGCAGTCAAAACGGCTATGGACAAGTTGGCTCAGTGGCCTACTTTATCGAGCCCTCCATCTTCCTGTTTCGTCATCCTACTCTCTCGGCTAGGCGTAAACCTTGCATTGTCTTCGTCCAGTACGACCTACCCTACAGACCTCTTTTCTCCAACGGAGGTCAGCTCCAGACACCACCACATCTGCCTCTCGCAGCTTCCCCTCTTCACACCACAGATAACACGAGAAGATGACCGGCAGTTCTTTGTAGGAAGGCATTCAAGATCGTCAATTTCATCGTATATATACCCCATAACCATCCAACGCCTAGAAACAAATCCATCTCAAGAGCAACAATGCTAGCACATCACGCCCAACGCCGTTAACCCGACAAACATAACCATCCCTCATGAACAAGCAAACTGTATATACCCCCTTTCCCGCCTTCACACCTCTACCGCTCAATCACACCCTAAGCACCACTCAACCCGGCCTCCCGGAACTGCTCAAACGTTCCCTCCCCCCTCACCCCCTCCTGCGTCCCATGCCCCTTCCCATCCAACCCCCCATCCTCCTCCGCAATCCGCCTCTCAACCTCCAACCCGCCATCCTTCCCCCAATACCCGGCCTTCTCGACGCCCCTCACGCACCCCTCCGTAATCAGTACGTGGGGGGTAGGCGAGTCAAATATCGGCTCCGCCAGCACACGCTCCATCTCCATCTTTAGCCCTCGCGCGCCCGTCTCGTTCTTCGCCGCCCGCTCCGCGATGGCGTACAGCGCGCGCCGGGTGAAGGACAGGCGGGAGGGGTACGTCTCGAACAGGGCCGTGTATTGGGCGACGAGGCTGTTGCGCGGCTCGGTGAGGATGCGGAAGAGCTCGTCTAGCGACAGGGGCGTGAGGGCGCAGATGTTGTGCACGCGGCCGATGAGCTCGGGGATGAAGCCGAAGGCTTGCAGGTCGGCGGGGGTCGTTAGGTCTAGCGGGGTAAAGCCGGATGGCTTTTTGGGCAGGGCAGAGGAGGAAGAGACAGAGAGGTCGGGGAGGAGAAGGGGTTGGTGAGGGAGGTGGGCGTACATCTCTGCCGGTAGGACGTCGGTGCTTCCTTGCAAGGAGGAGGCGGCCGCCCGGCGGAGCTCGGCGCCGAAGCCCATGCTGTGCTTTGAGACGCGCTTCAGCACGGCCTTGTCGAGACCGACGAAGGCGCCGCAGAAGACGAAGAGGATGTTGGTCGTGTCGATTGTGTACTGGTCTACTTTCCCCGAGGCAGGCGGGCCGGGCTGGCCGGACGGGTTACCGCCCGGCGGACCCATGCCGCCGACGCCGCCGCCGCCCATCATGGGGTGGGAGGAAGAGGAAGAGGGCGAGGGCCGGGACGAGCGGTTGTCTTTAACGTTGATGGTGATCTTTGTGCCCTCCACCAGCTTGAGGAGGGCCTGCTGGACGCCCTCGCCGCCGACGTCGCGGCCGTTGACCGTCTCGCGGCGGGCGATCTTGTCGAACTCGTCGAGCACGACGATGCCGTGCTCGGCGGCCTTGATGTCGTAGTTGGCCTCGATGAGGAGGCGCTCGATGCAGGTCTCGACGTCTTGGCCGATGTAGCCGGCTTGGGTGAAAGAGTTGCAGTCGCTTATTGTGAAGGGGACGTTGAGCTTTTTGCTGAGGGTTCTGTTCAGGACGAGGTTAGTGGTTGACGATGAAGAAGGGGCGAGATGGGAGGTAAGCGTACTCTAGGATGTATGTCTTGCCCACGCCAGTCGGTCCCAGGAGCAGCAGGTTGCTCTTGTCGATCTTAACGTGCTGTGGCATCGTAGCATCCTCGGGGATGTAGAACTCGTCGACAGGTTCCGGCGGACTGGCACCGAGCCCTACTCCCCTGACCGACTCATTGTGTCCGGGGAACTCGTCCTCCACGGGATGCACGTCGGCGTACCCCTGCCGCTCGTTGAAGTCGCGCTCCCGGGCGAACCTCTGGCGCTGGAGCTTCTCACGCAGGCGCAGGTCCTGGATCTCGTGGTGCTGGCGGCGGCGGAGGTTCTGGTAGTGGTTGAAGATGACGGAGCAGATCGTCTTCTTCGCGCGGTCCTGGCCGACCACGTAGTCGTCCACCCGCTTCTTCAGGTCGCGGGGGTAGAAGTGCGGCACGCCAAAGGTGGCCTTGCTGAACATGGGCCCGCGGCCCGTGTCCTGGGTCGGGTCATAGCTGCTGCTGAAGCCCGATGTGAAGTCCGAGGTGCGGCGGTAGTTGTTACGGAGGAGGGAGGTGGTGGCTACGGCGCGTGTGCGCGTCAGTGGTTGGAAACGGACGAGGGGCGGAGGGAGGCGGTGGACGAGGGTCGAGGAGAGCACGGCGAGAGAAGAAGCGGATCTCGGTCTTGTTAGGACCGTCATCTTGAAACTAATGAGGCAATCATAGCCGTTCTTTCTGCAGCGCGGAGCAGAGACGATGATTTCAAAGGAAATGCAATTAATATCTACTCGTAGGTTGGCAATGCAAGTAGGTACAAGTTAGGAGTCATACGGTTGGAGTCACTGTGTGTGAGATAGGTAGATGTTGGAGCTCGGTGTGCAGTCCGGAGCTACGACACCGGAGTCAGCCCCTCATTGCGAGCTGCGGCTTAAGGTGGCACCTGGTCCAAGCGTCGCGCCTTGACCGGCGCCGGCCTTATCCGTCGAATGCCGCACTAACTCACAGTACGTACCATTTTTTTCTTTTCATCAGCTTCATCCTCTCAATTTCATCGAAGCCCAACTGGCACATCAGACATTGGGACGATGAGAATTTGTAGAACAGATGGAAGCAAGGGGCGAAAATCAGATGCATTCTGCACGCTAATGCAGCCCCAAACAATCAGTCTGTTCAAGTTTGTTGAGACGGCGACGAGATGCAAGAATAAGGCCGCTCCCAGCTCGCTGATTGGCCTGGCTATGCCAAGAAGCAAGACAGGAGATCATGATTGGGATGCAGGGCGATAATTCTCGTTCAATTGGCGCCGGAGCAGCGAGCTATCACTGGCCGCCCCGCCATGATGTAATTTGTTAGTCGAGGAGCTCCCTCCAGTCGTCCCCTCCACTTCCTATCGTCAGATGCTAGAAAACGAAGGGAAGGGAGAACAGGATCACAACTTTCAAGCAATCCATTGCATTCTCCTTTACCCCTCAGTGTTATTCTATTTGAGAAGCAGTCGAAGAAGCCTCCTAGGAAGCCATTCTCACAATTGGACTTTGTTTCAATCCCTCATTTCCACTCAATTGCATCCAACAATTGAAGCTCATACCAACACGACAAGCTTCATTTAGCTTCTGCGCCAAGGTCGTATCTTGTCTCTCCTCCGGAAAATATCTTAAAGAAGCATCCCTCTGCCAGACCAGACCAGGGTCAGCATCTTCTTTTTTTGGTAAAGTTTTGATCACCAGTCAACATGGATCCTCTCGCCGAGAACTCGTCCAACACGCTCGCCAACGGCGGCGGCCAAGTTGCCCAAGATGACATTCCCAAGGATGGCACCGGTATGCTCCTGCTCTACAACTACAGCTCGCCGGAGGTAGTAAGGATGCTGACTGTTTGAAGGCGTCGTCAAGCTTGACCCTTGGCTGTCACCCTTCCAGGACTCGCTGAAACGCCGATTCTCAAAGACCCAGGACTGGATCAAGAAGATTAACGAGACAGAGGGCGGCCTCGACAAGTTCTCCAAGGTGAGTGCCTGGTTCAAGCCTGCCGGTTGCCAGCGGCTTCCTAACATCTTTACTTGTAGGGCGAAGAGATTATGGGCATACACATGAGGGACGACAAGAGCATCGTCTACCGCGAATGGGCACCCAATGCCGTTAAAGCTTCACTGATCGGAGACTTCAGTATGTCCAGCCTGGCTCCTAATGTCCCCTGTACATACTAACAACCTAGACAACTGGGACCGCAGCGCCCACCCCATGAAGAAGAACGAGTTCGGCGTCTTCGAAATCACAATCCCTCCCGTCAACGGACAAGCGGCGATACAACACAACTCCAAGATCAAGATAACCCTCGAACTACCAACGGGCGAATGGGTTGACAGGCTCCCAGCCTGGATCAAGTACGTTACACAGGACCTGGCCGTCTCGCCAGCCTACGACGCCCGCTTCTGGAACCCTCCGCAGTCCGAGCGATACCAGTTCAAGCACCCCCGACCCAAGAAGCCCGCGAGCCTCCGCGTTTACGAAGCCCACGTTGGCATCTCCTCCCCGGAGCTGAGAGTTGCCACCTACAAGGAGTTCACCAAGAACATGCTGCCGAGGATCAAGAGCCTGGGATACAATGTCATTCAGCTCATGGCCATCATGGAGCACGCATACTACGCCAGCTTTGGCTACCAGGTCAACAACTTCTTTGCCGCGAGCAGCCGCTACGGCCCGCCCGAGGACCTCAAGGAGCTGGTGGACACTGCCCACAGCATGGGCATCGTGGTGCTGCTGGATGTCGTGCACAGCCATGCTTCCAAGAACGTGTTGGACGGCCTCAACGAGTTTGACGGTACTGACCACCAGTACTTCCATGCTGGAGCCAAGGGAAAGCACGAACTCTGGGATAGCAGACTGTTCAACTACGGACACCACGAGGTGTTGCGCTTCCTTCTCAGCAACCTGCGGTTCTGGATGGACGAGTACAAATTTGACGGTTTCAGGTTCGACGGTGTGACCAGCATGATGTACACTCATCATGGAATCGGAACGTACGTTGACCCCATACAATGACCCGTGACCAAAAAACAGCACTAATACATTTATAGCGGTTTCTCAGGCGGATACCACGAGTACTTCGGCGCCGGCGTCGACGAAGAGGCCATGGTCTACCTCATGCTCGCCAACGAGTTGCTCCACGAGCTGTACCCCGAAGTCATTACCGTCGCCGAGGATGTGTCTGGCATGCCGGCGTTGTGTCTGCCACTTTCACTAGGAGGCGTAGGCTTTGACTACCGCCTGGCCATGGCGATCCCGGACATGTGGATCAAGATCCTAAAGGAGAAGAAGGACGAGGACTGGGACCTCGGCAACATCTGCTTCACCCTGACCAACAGGCGGCATGGAGAGAAGACAATTGCCTACTGCGAGAGCCACGACCAAGCGTAAGCTCAACCCTTGCACCCTCCCATATGATCTAGAGCTAACCCAGCTGCAGCCTCGTTGGAGACAAGTCCCTGATGATGCACCTCTGCGACGCTGAGCTCTACACCAACATGTCCAACCTGACGCCCCTGACGCCGGTTATCGACCGCGGCATGGCGCTGCACAAGATGATCCGCCTGCTCACCCACGCCCTGGGCGGCGAGGGCTACCTCAATTTCGAGGGCAACGAGTTTGGACACCCAGAGTGGCTCGACTTCCCCCGCGAGGGCAACCAGAACTCGTTCTGGTACGCGCGCCGGCAGTTCAACCTTACGGAGGACGGGCTGCTCCGGTACCAGTACCTCAACAACTTCGACCGGTCCATGAACACGACCGAGGCCAAGTTCGGCTGGCTGCACGCGCCGCAGGCGTACATCTCGCTCAAGCACGAGGGCGACAAGGTCATCGTGTTCGAGCGCAACGGGCTGGTGTTCATCTTCAACTTCCATGCTACGAACAGCTTTACCGATTACCGCGTCGGTATCGAGGAGGCTGGCACGTATCGCGTTGTGCTGAACACGGATACCAAGGAGCATGGTGGATTCAACCGGATTGATGAAGGCACGAGGTTCTTTACCCAGGTTCTGCCGTGGAATGGACGGAAGAATTGCACTCATGTGTATATTCCTTCTCGGACTGCTATTGTAAGTTGCGACGCCACCCTAGTAGACGGAGCACTGCTAACTTTAAATAGGTTCTCGCCCTGGAGTCGAAGATTTGAGCCGGCGTTGGTGAGTCGAAGGGCTGTTGTTGGTGGTTAGCGTGGGAGGATCAGGCGGTGAAGCAGGCGACCATGGGAATTGTCTATGTCATTAGATGAGATGCGCGTTGAGTTCTCGTTATTGAATAGCTGTTATCAACTGTCTGTTGACCAAGCTCACACTGCTGATGATTTTGTGATGTTTTGCGCGGATTGGTCGCCTACCCTATAGATAAGATCTCCCGATTATTGGGATTTGGGCTGTTGAAATGGATCTAATGGATCTCCCTCTCTTCACCAGCACTGAAACTGCATCACAAACATCAGATACTCGGTACCATTCTTGACTGTGCATAAAATCTAAACCCAGACCCTTGACTACTCGGTCCAGATATAATTGGAGTCTCGCTTTCACCACTCACTCGTCATGTCCTCCCGCAACCGCCTCCCTCCAAAACCAAAAGCCAACCCCATCTCGGCCGCCATAACTTCCTGGCTCGACGCTCTTCCCTCCCCAGTCCTCTCCATCACGGAACACTTCTCCAAGGAAGACCTTCTCAGGGAACTACTCGCCTCCGCGCCGAAGCGATGGGTGGTCTACCACCCCATGGTGCTCTTGCCGGCGGGGAGTTTCCGGTCCGAGGTGTGGGAGAACGTGTTGTATCTTGACGGCGAGGGGGAGAGGAGACGGCTGTGGGAGACGGTGTTGCGGGAGATTGGGAGGAGTACGGGGGTTAAGGAGGGGGTTGGGTTAAGTCGTTTGGCTGCTAATGAGGGGATTCCGGCTGTGATGAAGGGGGTAGGGGAAAAGGAGAGGAGCGGTGAGGATGAGAAAGGGGGTGGTGATGCCGTCAAGAAGGAGGGAGGTAACGACGGCCATGCCATGGAAGAAGAAGATGGGGAGGAGGAGGAGGAAGCGGTTGGGGGTGAGCAGGAAGAAGAGAACTTCATCCGCGCCCCCCAAAACCTGCGCATGCTCCACGGCGACTTCGGGCCCGAGCCGACGCGGCGGTCGAGGACGGACCCGACGCGGGAGGATTTCGAACGGGCGTTATGGGTGGTGACGAAGCAGAACGGGATATGGCAGACGTGGGCGCCGCGGTATACGATGTTCAGTAGGGGGAATGTCAAGGAGAAGGATCGGTTGCTGAAGTTTCACTCTGGCCGCACGGATAGGAAGGTGCGACGGAACGCCTTTGCGATTGATCTCTACGCTGGGATAGGGTACTTTGCTTTCAGCTACGCGAAGCTGGGGCTGAGGGTGTTGTGCTGGGAGATCAACCCCTGGAGCGTCGAGGCGCTGAGGCGCGGGGCGGCGATGAACGGCTGGTCTGTCAGAGTCGCTCGGCCAAGTACTTTCGACTATGCCGGGGAGGTGGTTTGGGAAGGAGAGGATGATGGGGTTGGTCCCAGGATCGTCGTCTTCCCCGAGAGCAACGAGATGGCGGAGGGGAGGCTGTGCGACCTGGACTGCGGCGATTTCGCGGCGGACGTGGTGCATGTGAACTGCGGGTTGCTGCCGACGAGCCAGCCGACGTGGAGGGACGCGTTGTGCATGGTTAATGAGCCGGAGGGGTGGCTGCATTTGCACGAGAATGTCGCGGAGGAGGATATCGAGAGGCGGAGGGGGGAGATACAGGCGATGTTTGATGGGTGGGAGGGAGGCATGGGGGGTGAGAGGAAGGGCGTTGTTGAGCATGTTGAGATGGTCAAGACGTATGCGCCTGGGGTTTGGCATTGTGTGTTTGATGTTCATGTGACGTTTCCGGGTGCAGATTCGGGGGTGGAGATGGAGGAGATGGACATAGAAACATAGAAGGAAGAGTAGCCGATGAGGGTTGAAGGTGGAAGAATCGAAACAAGGAGTATGTATTACAATAGTGTATACCATGGCTGTTCCGGGACGTCCTGTCCCACACCCAGCAGCTCTTATCCTCATAAATCGTACAAGCAACATCTAGCTCCTATCCCGTCGGAACTTCAAGGGTATATTCTCCTCCACCACCGCCTGCCTCAACTTCGCCTCTTGCCTCTCCTCCTCCTCCTCCATCTCCTCGTGCTTCTTGAAATGCTCAATATCCTCGGGGTGCGTCAGGTCCTCCAACTTGGTATTCTCGTCGTGGTACTTCTCCCAGTGGTGGATCTCGTACTCATACTCGTCGTCGCCGTGGTGGCCCGGGCCGGTGCCCATGTCGGGCAGCGTCTTGCCGGCGGCGATGAACTGCTTGAACTCGGCCTGGTCGACGCGGCCGTCGCCGTTGGCGTCCATCATGCCCATGACCTCGCGGGATATCTCGGCCCGCCGCTCGGGGGTGACGTGCTTGTTTGATTTGTCCATAAGGCCGTATGTGCGCTGGATCTCCTCGGGCTCCCAGTTGCCGTCCGCGTCGTAGTCGTGGAGGGTGAAGAAGGAGGCTGCGTCGAAGTCGCTTATGTGGTGCTCCTCTGCGAAGTGAGGGTTAGCATTGCCGCCTCCTGGGTCAATATATTTGGAAGGGACAGTATTGGGCACTAACCAGCCATGTGCTTCGTCATCCAGCTAGCATCCTCGTCTATCATTGGCTTCTGGCCATGCTCGCCGTGGTCGCCGTGGCCGAGGACAGCCCGGCCGGCGAGGCTGAAGGCGATAAGGCTGAGGGGGCGCATCGGGCCGTCGTAAGATGCGAGGCTGCAGTAAAGTCAGGGATGCAGTGGTTTCAGATGATGTGAACTGGCAGTTGCCGCGGAATGCCGTTGCTCGTCTGATCTGATGAGATGGAAAGCGGTTGGAATGCAAGCGGCAGGACGATAAGATGAGTGCCTGCCATTGTCGATGTCAATTCCGTCCGTTGACAGGGGGCTCAGGGGACGAAAACAGTGGAGATTGCGGCCGAAGCCTATTTTAAGCGGGTGGTTCTGGGCGCTAACTGACAGCCCACCTGACATCATCATTGAAGGGGAGCGACTCGATGGTTTCGAGGCGCGATGCACGACGATGTCGGGAAACCTAGGATTGACTCTGTTCATCGAAGGTATATCCTCTCAGGCTAACGACAGTTCTTTCCATCTTGTTGTCCGAGTCCCAACATCATCTTGTCTGTAACTCGGCCAGACTTCCGGCTGTCCGGCCCTGCAAAACACCCGAAGCATCTCACTGCATCACGACAACTAAGACTCCAACCAATGACTCGCCTCACACGCTCTGCCGAGGTACGACTACGCACGCTGAACGGCGAACAGCTGTACCAAGTAGCCGTCTTACATGTGTCACCTTAAGCAATGTCATATATATCAGGCCTATATCTATTTACCCTACGTTGCGTGCGTCTTGCAAGCATTTGACTATGCTGGGGGGAGGAGACTTACAAGCGCCAGACAACCGAAAACAGACATCTTTGCAGCACATCGCACGCTTCGTTGGGTTACACTGACATGTTCCCGACGTAGAGGCTCCAGTATTCAACCTGCAGCTATGCTATTCTTCCATATATCTTGTGCAGCAAGTTCCCAACGGCATGTCTCTTCGGCTCGTCGAACATGTTACACTCATCATCGACTTGGAACATTCCATGGCTGTTTCGATGAGCCGCAGAAGGAAGACACCGATATTATCCAAGATTGTGTCTGGTGGCACAGGACGACACGTTCCCGAAAGCCCGGCCCGGTACTGAGGATCTCCGTTACATCTGCTACGTGTAACCGCTTCCAGCCTATTGAGCCGAATCTCAAGCTTTATGCCTCTTGATGAAGGACGGCGCCGCAGACCAATCGTCACTTGCATCCCTTCAAATACTCTCCCTGCACCCGGCTATCCTCCCAGAAGTGCAGATTGGCTGCTCATGATCGCTCAGCTGAGGTGTCTGTCTCGCACATTTCTTCCACTGCATCTCACCTCAAGGTACTCAAGCGAGCAGATATAACAGAAGAACATTCAATATGTTGAAACTATAAGTACAAATACAAGCTATACGACAAAAAAAAGGAGCACTCGCCGGCCGTCCAACATCACCATCCACCGCCAACCCACCACTTCATCCAACGTTCGCGACCCTTCAGTTGTCAGTCATGAATCAACGTTCAAACATCAGGAGGAACAGTACAACAGGAAACCGCGGACAGCAGGTATGTACGTCGTCCACCAGACCTGAGAGAGCCTTCGTAATGGTACACAGGATGTTCGAGTCGTTTTCACTCGTCTCTTTCGCCCCTGTTGCTTCCGGCAGCTTTGATATTTGCCCCCTGTCCTTACGGACTCGGGTGCGCCGGTATGGGCATCCTTTCGCGTCATCCCTTTTTGTTGGCCCCTTGCTTCACACCGCCAGTCAAGCATCTTTCCCAAGCGCTGGTACTTCAGAGACTCCTCAACCTCCTCCCTCCTTTTCATCCGCATTAAAACCTTGAGGAGAACTCATCCGTACACTCTTTCCTCCCATCCCGCCACGTGGCCGTCACAATTTCACTCAATTCTCATCTCGTCTCAATCCGATCCGTCCGTCCGTTACCATGTTCTGTGTCGAGCGTCCCCAGAGAATCGTGAAGGAAAGGCGGCCGTAAAAGAATTCAGGACGTCGTCATGTCGGAAATAACACATCTCTCGCACTCATTCCATCCGCCGCACCATTTCAGTATATGTGTAACGCGCACCTTTCCATGCTCCCTCCCTCCGCCACCAAGTGTGCTCGACAACTCGTCTCGACGACGCCGGTATGTGACATGGGTCTCGAAAGGAAATCAAATCGCAAAAAAAAAGGAGGGTACTGCGCCGTTTTTCGCAAGACACCACCATTAAGAGACAGCCAAACCCGCCTCAATCGAACTTTTCTCTCACCGTCTCCTGTACTTCTTGTTGCCTGTTACCAGGAAGCAAAAACAGAAGAGAAAGCGACAGCGAAAGGAAATGACGGTCAACACAGCGCAAGAACATCGCAAGAACATCGCAACCGGGTATTTCCTCCTAAAACAGCAAGAATATCGCGACAAATCGGGAAAACACGCAAAACCCAGAAAAAAGAGCAAGGGGGATAATGATACACAGGACGAAGTTAGTCCGGGGGGTATAGTGTTATGCATGCAAAAAAACAAGACAAAAGGGACGCGGGCGATTATACGGATGTTGTGACTGCGAGGCGAGGGGGTATTGAAAACAAAAAACAAAACAGCAAAAAGGGAGGACCATTATACTAAAAGAGGGAGAGAAAAAGCAGAGCAGAGCAGGCAGGGCTCTAGCTACATCGTCTCAATGCGAGCGCTAGGCATCTGCATCGTCGGGTCCTCGTACTCGAGCTTCGGACCGCCCCAGGGGTCGTACACGCTCGACCCGTACGTCGGGATCTGGTGGATCGTCGTCACCACCTCGACGGGCGGCTGGTACGGCTGCACGGCGGCGTACCACCCTTGCTCCTCGGGCTGCTGCTGCTGCTGCACGACCTGGGGCGGCTGGTACTGGTGCGGCGACTGCACCTGGTGTTGTTGTTGCTGTACCTGTTGCTGCTGGTGGGGAGGGGATTGCACCACCACCTGCTGAGGCTGCGGAGGCGCCTGCTGCTGCTGTTGGTGCAGCTGCTGTTGCTGTTGCTGCGCGGCCATCTGGTTTTGATATGCGACCATCTGGGGCTGGTGCTGCTGCTCGACGGGCGAGGCGGTGTGGAGTGCGTAGGTGGCCGCCTGCGCCGCGGGGGCGTGGGTGTAGAAGCCGTCCTGGGTGTTGGGGCTGCGGGTGCTCGAGGCCGCGGAGAATGTGGAGGGGCTGCTCTGGATGCTCACGCCTGCCGCTGCTGCTGCGTTGTAGGGGATCTCGAGCGGGAGGGGCTGGGGCTGGCCGCCGCCCTGCCGGGGCACTGCTGCTTGGTGGTGGTACTGCGGGTGCTGATGCTGGTGCATGGGAGCCTGCTGGGAGGGGTGGGGGCTCGTGTTCATGGTCGCTACGCCCGGGTTGTTCTGCTCGGTCACGTAGTAGGGGTGTTGCGGGATGCCGGCTGGGGTACCGCGCTGCTGGAGTTGCATCTGTTGCTGTTGTTGTTGTTGGTGTTGCGCGTGGTGCTGCTGGTCGTGCGGGTGGTGCATCTGCTGGTGGTGTGAGGGCATGCCGTGGTACTCGTGTGGCGGAGGGCCGCCGGAGGACAGGCTGTGGCGGTGGGCGAACTGCTGCTGAGGGGCCATGCCGTAGGGGGTCATGGTGTGTTGGCCGAAGTCGGCGAAGGAGGCGGCGCGGTGCAAGACGTGCCCGTTTGTGCCGATCATGGGGACGTGGCTTGGTGGTGGCCACGACATGCCGTTGCTCTTGGGGGTGGTGGGCGAGTCCTCGCTTCCGGAGTCGGAGGTGCAGTCGTCCAGCTCCGAGGAGTGGATGCCGCGCTGATGAGACCGCCGCTGGTGCTTGACCATTGTGGTCTTCCGGCAGAAGCTGGAGGGAGGAGTCAGTGGGCTCTGCGTGGGAGACAGACAGATTGGGTCGAACAATACCTCTTTAAGCAGCCGTCGTGGGCGCACTTGTACGGGCGCTTGCCCGTGTGAATCCTACGATGCCTCGCGAGGGAGGACGACTGCGGCTGGGTCAGTATACCTTCTCTACCATGGTCACTGAGGCAGGCACTTACATCTGAGAACCGCTTGCCGCAGCCCATGTGCTGGCACTGGTGCGGTTTCTCGCCTGTGTGTGTCCGGATGTGGACTGTCAGGGCACTCCTCTGGATGAAGCTCTTGCCGCATCCCGACGTGTTGCACTGATACGGCCGCTCGTTGGTGTGTATGCGGTAGTGCCGTTGCAAATCCGACTTGCGGTTGAAGCTCTACGGTCCTTGTCAGTTCACTGACGTTGAGCATCACGGTTCACCAGGGCGTCTTCTCCCGCATAGTTGACGGCGAACGCACGGTGACCGGGTATTGGGGGTGGAACAGACCTTATTGCATGACTGCCAGTCGCACTGGAAGGGACGAGCCGTGGGCTCATTTTCCACCAATTCCATCAGTTCCATTTCAATGGGCTTCCGGACCCGTTAACGGCTGGTATTATGTGTTGTTTGTTCTTCTCTCTGTTCTGCTCAACGATCCGAGGGCGTCGTCCTTGGTTGCGGTGTTGGTGGCTGACGGTACTTATATCGATCCTATTAGTCCCCGGAGGCCTTGGTGGTAGTGGCGTGGTAAGCCAATGGTGGTATCACACTATGAAGGTAAGAGAGGCGAATGATCTGCTCTGTTTCCAGGAAGTTGAAATGCAGAAAGAGGATTTTGTGAGGGCCAAGCAGTTTGCGAATTGGTTCGAGGTTGAGGCGATACCCTGGTCCGGAACAGCGTGCAAGCGTGATCTTCTTAATGCAAAGCTATGCAGGGTGTTCTGCGACACCTATGACTCCAGGATGGGCAATGGTGGGGACGACAAGTCGATTCGCAACGGCAGCTGATGTTTCTCCAGGCAGATCTGAGGAGATCGGAACAGTCCGGCGACGATGAGTGCACAAAACCTGGTGCAGTGAAGAACAGCAAGGTATTCCGGACACCGGGGTGAAGAAGAGCCGGACGACGAGGAGGAAGAGACGAGAGCAGTAAAGGGTGATCCAGCGAGCAAAGAGCAGCTCTTTGCGAAGGTGAGGTGTCAGTTAGGACGACACAACATCAGGACAACGACGATGAGAGGACAGATCTGGTGCGTCGACGACAATGTTGAATACCCGTGCCTGATATCAAGCGACAAGGTGACACGACGGGGAGGAAGAGGGCGTTCTTATGAGTTCAAGAAGTAAAAGTTGACTAACCAGAGTGACAGTGGACAGGCTGAGTGTAACGCGAGACACTAGCGAAGAAGGCGGCGCAACTCGAGTTGTTAATCAACAGGCACAAGAAGTCGGTAGTGCCTGGCGCGCTAGGCCAGAACGTCCAAGTCTGGCCTCGTGGAGTGAGGGGAGGGAGGGGAGGAGGCGGCTTTGGCCTTGGTAGGGTCAGGTACCTGAGCCGGAGTACAGCTGGTACCTGGATCACCTGCAGGACTGAATCGGCCGGGGTGTCTGGGTCTTGGCTAGGATAGGTTGAGTTCCCGGGGGGTGGCTTGTACGAGTGTACGGGGCCTAGCTGTAGGGCGACACTAGCTCGATGTCGGTCTGTCGATTCTTTCCTCTGTTTCGAAGTCAAAGCTGCTGCTGCTGCGAAGTGTGATCTGGCAGGTCCGTTATGCTTCCGAAACCGTGAGCATAACGGGCGGGGTGCGTCCAGAAGGGTAGATCGTCTGGTTTGAGTGTGGAGGGAGGTAGTGGGCTGCAGAGCTGCAGACTGGACGTTTTGTGCCGAAACAAGTAACTGCGGGACTAGTTCTCCAAGCCGGCTGCCGAGATGTTGCTGCGAGATGTGTTTGCGATCTAGATTCTGGTCGAAGAGCGGAGCACGGGGTGCTGGCTTGCGCCGTACTCGTCCCGGACAGTTACTTCCACGAGGTGTTCAGTATCCGCAGTCAAGGGAACTGAGCAAACTCCTCTATCCGTGCGAGACTGGAGAGAAGAAAGAAGAGCTTTTGGAGGCCGTGACGGATGATGAGGATATCTCGTCTCTGTCACAGTTTGGTTCTCCGTTGCTCCGTACCAAAGGCGAGAAGGACGCAGCCTAGAGATGACCTGAGCCGCGGCAAGCTGACAGTATGATAGTCACCAACAGGATGGTATGCAGGAACAAAGATCTCTCGGAAAATGCCTGAAGGGTTCTGGGCCCCTCGTGGTGTTAAGTATATGTACGCACGGAGGACAAAAACTCGGGCCAGCAAGGTGACCGTGGGCGGCTGCCACGCGGGGGGGAAATGGGGAAGGGATTACCAACGATATACCGGCGAGTCCCGCACTGTTTGATGAGGCTATAATAAGGGAATCGATATAGCTGATGTTTATCAGTCCTTGGGGGTTGTTGGATGGACTGGGGGGAGAAGTGATTGCCGCGTGTTGTTCCTTGTTGCGTATGGGCAAGGGGAGCCAGATACACCACAGGGGCCAAGGTTGAGATGGTTCCGGGGAAGGTATGGCAGAGAGACGCAGCAAGTCCAGAGAAATCCTCGAAGGCAGACGACAGCAGGCGGAAGTCTTGTCAGGTGTCCTGGTTTTGGTGGTGCCCTCCTACTCTTGAAAGTCGAGGTCCAGAACCAAGTTGTGTGGTTCAGTGTGAAGAGGCGAATGCTCGAGCGCAGACACCAGTGCAGGTGTTGTCGCAACGGTCGACTAGGTACACTGCGGAAAGGGTCCAAGGTGTGCTCCTAAACAACCGTGGCGATTTCAGGGGAAGAAGTTGAGCTGCGCGTCCTCCAGACGGGCCGTTCGAAGGGGAATAGCTTCAATGTTCTGAAGAGCTAATAATAACTGCAGGAGTCGACCTCGAGCCGAAATGCACCTGTTGGCGGCCAGCAGTTGGAGAATGAAGCGCACGAACACACACGCCGGAAGCAGAGCACGTCCTCTTTGGTGTATTCTTCTCAACGGCTGAGGCCTTTACAAGAGACGGATCCGCGATTCGGTATGCAGGCCGAAGTATGCAGGTCCTTGTGATCTATATCCGCAAGTGGGAATCCAAACTGTCAGGAGGAAACGGCGTAGCAGAGTCGACTGCCGATGCCGAATATGTACAGTATAAAGCGGCCGTGGGAAGGGGAAAAGGACACTCCTGATGGGCGGCAGTAGGTAGGTTGTCGAGGAGCCGTCGGGGTATTAAGTCGACATATGCGGGAGAGGTAGTAGTATACAACGAGGGAGGTGAAGCAACAACGGCAGAGCAACGCAAGGTGAGGTCAACAAGACTGAAGCAGACGGGAAGGAGATTCGAATCGAGGCCCGGCAGCTTGCGAACTTCAAGGTACCCGAACGGAAGTGGTGTGGGTCGGCACGACGGCAGGAGCGGACAGACAGGTGTGGTGAGCGAGCTGGAGATGGTTAGCTCCAAGTAGGAGGTAGGGGACCCTTGCCAGATCCTAGCCAAAGTGTGAAGAGGCATTCGCCAGGGGAGCCGTAAGGGAGTGACCGTCCCATGTCACTGTGAGGTACAACGTCAGCAGGGGTCATCCACGTTGTGTTCTCTTGAGCTCTCTCGGCTGATTTGGAGCTTCCCCAAGCGTTGGGTTTCGAACGCCATCTTACTAGAAGGGGCAAGCGCAGGACTTAAAGTGACAAGGGAACAGGAAAGGCAAAGGTGGGAGACGGCGCGGGAAGCAAATTGAGTTGCTTCTACTGTGTAAGTGGCAGTATACCGAGATGTGTCCTAAAGAGAGGTAGGAAGGGAGAACCCGAAATCTGTACGAATTGACACGGGAAGGACAACAAGCAGCTGTGCTTGCAGGTTTCCTAAACAGGTTCCGTGTATTGCTTGACCTCGACAGACTTGTTCAAAGAAGTGTTCTCTCTGACAAGACAACGACATGGTACGAGCTCCTTACCCCCCCCTGCAAGCAACAAGACTTGACCGGTAGGGAAACCCCTGTACCTCCATCCGTCGAGATCCGGTTGTCCACTCATCTTGCACCGTCTCTCTCCACAAGCACGGAGAGAGCAGCTGTTTGGGAATTGGATAGCTTTCGCCATTTCGTTAGGAAGTGTAAAAGGTGGTGATCACAGAAATTGATATGAGACACATATCCCCCTTCTGACACAGTTCAACACGCTATAGACCGTTTTCTCGACAAGCGTGCGAGAGCCCCAATGGCTGAATCAGACCGCCCGGCCTACCAGTACTGAACGGGGAAGGGCAGAAAAGGGGTAAAGTGGATGACGAAGGGAAGTGGAAGAACTCGACAAAGCCATTTCCTGTTATGTTTCAGAACAGAGCATGGGAGGTCATGTCCATCGAGAAAGTGGGTACTAGTAATGGGAAAGTTGTCTCAAAACTGAGGACACTAGAAAAACAGAAGCATTGGCAGACAGGGCAGAGACCGCCAGAACGAGAGAGTGAGTCGGATGGGATCGCGAACAAAGAAACAGGCCGTGGCAGTCGTCCAGTCGGGTGGAGGCCAGGCCGGCTCTTACCTAGAACTAGCGGCCCTTCTCATTCGCCGTGCCTTAATGCGCACAGACATCTTACGGCACGCGAAGTGCTGAAGAGACAGGGGTGAGGGCTGAAGAAGAAGAAGTACGAAGTTACTGCAGGTCAAGCGCAGGGGTCTCACGCAGTACCTATAATAGGGCCGCAGGCGAAACCGTCTAGCTGAAAGGTAGCACAATCGGGATTATCATGACCTTGCCGGCGTCCGGACGGTTCTTGGAAGCTGCCTGCATGCACGGGGTACGGCAAGTGGACATCCACAGAACTTGGAGTTTCCCTCTCCTCTTTGCAGCACTGCTGCAGCTCTCTGCTGCATCATCACACAGCGCCAGACCTGGGCTGCAGCTGCACGCTCGAGAGTATTCCCCGCGGAGGATGGCAAGCGAAGGGGACCTTACGTACCGGCGAGCAGGGAATAACCAAGTGAGATAGATAGGAAGCTACCTGGATTCCACGCGATTATCTGCGCCTAGAACGTCGTACCGAGATAACCCTGCTTTGGGGTTCTGAGACGAACTCCCATGACAACCAGTCCACGGAAAGCGTCTCCGCTTGCCAAGCCACATCGTGTCAGGGGGTGAACAGTACGGAGGTACCTCGCACAAAGAGAGATATTGCGGGTGGCTGGCGCGGTGATGCTCAACATGGAAAAAAGACGGTGATGTCTCGCTGGCAACCACGGCGGAGATTTTATGGAACTGCCACGGGACGAGAAGTGATTGACGGCAGAAACTGTAACACGCAGATTGCGATGCGCTACTACCACAGTAGTTCAGCGAGCAATGGCTGCTCTCCGGCTCGTGCGCACCTATTTTGACACTATTAGTAACGTATATTGAGAGGCATGGACAGAGCTTGATGGTGCGCAGAGAAGCTCCGGTCGACAATCGTTTGCTTTGACGCCGCAAAATGGTGCTCTCAGCGTCACCTTGGAGCGCTTGTTGGTGCAGAGCGAAATCGAAGGCAGAGTCGTTTCCCTGGGCGGCTCTTGACGGGGAAAGTTTTGCCGGCTCATTGCAATCCCATAGATAGGCGAGGCCTTGGTTGTTTGGGTGAATCGATGGCGTCCAGGTCTTCGTCCCGCTGTGGGCATTCGAGTCATTGTCGGCTGTTCTCTTCTTTCGTCTTTATCAGAGGCGTCGGCTGTCACAATGGCTCTTGTTGTCGTGAGATAGAGTTTCGGAGATCCTGAGTAGTGACCAGTGATGAAGCCGGACTAGGAATCAGATTTACACGCAACCTGCGTGCAAATCTCAACCCTAGAACCCTGCTTTTCGACAAATGTTCCGTTGCCGTAAACAGCATTGTGGCCGGCCGCGAGGGGCTGAGGGACTGACGAGCTGCATTATCGGCACGCGGCGCAATCGATAAGAGCACGTCACAGACGAGATGGTGTGAGAAGTGAGGGGTTCACCAGCTCCAGAGCAGCAAGCCACCCCTCCCTCACTCTATTTCGTCCGTGACACACCGGTGACAGGCGGACCCCTGTTTCAAAACGAACCTCCAGCTGCGGACATCGTCAGACATCTTCCTACTAGTGAGATGGCGGCTAACCTTGCAAAGCCTAACGTCCTGGCCGTGCACCTCGTTGTTGTTCCTTCGTGTCGAGGCCCGGCAAGTCACAGCATCTTCAGCATGGGGAACACGCCACACGAGACTAAAATAGTTGCTGCCAAGTCGAGGAACAGTCGAAGAGCCCTTCGCTTCCGGGTCTCGACTGACATGCCCAGACAGAGGATCTGGTCATAGTTAGAAGTTGTGAACAGAATTGAGCACTCTTAGTCTGTTGGAGCCTGGATCCAACGGCGTCAACGGAGATCCCAAAGAGCCGGGAGTCGAGAGACTTGTTAACCAGAAACAGACGACTTTCTCCACAAGACAGAAACGAAACACCAAGCCCCTGATGCACATGCTTCCCAGCTGTGATCCCGTGTTTCGTCTTTTCGCATCTGCACTTTGCTCCCGGTCGAAGGACGTGATAAGATCCAGACCAACAACCCGTTTTCTGTCTGTAGGATCCCCGCCACGTGTGATATCGATCGCCGTCTCTTGACTCGTACTATAGCAGTCGTGATATCGATGAGTTATTGGCGGGGCAAATTCGTTTCCGTCTGTCGTTATTTCTCCAGAGCCGCTCCCAATATCGTTTTGTCAACCAAATGATATAGTAGCTCCTTCTTGGACCCTATATCCAGAGTCATGTAAGCCATAGTTATCGCAAACAGGCATTGCGGCCGGACCGCTCGGCTTCTGCTTTTGTTGCTGTGCTTCGTGCAGCGCATTTTCAGGATAAGCCGTTTCTTGGCAAAATTGCTCCTGGTGAACCGTGAATTGGCAGGAAGTTCCTGTGGAAGCCATCACAGACGGTTGCGATTAAAGCTGGAGCAACATGCCGGCGTGAACATCGCGGCATTGGATGGACTGCTGCATGAACTAGGAGATCCTGTCGCCCGCTAGCATGTTGAACAATGGCCTGTTTTTGCTGCACCAGTATGCCCTGCTAGCCTGGCTCTTGTACCTGATATGCACTGGGGTGCCAGGTGGTTCCGTGCTAGCTGTCGTAACAAAATCCATGGCAAAATCAAGCTTGAGCCATCATGGGCTCTCAATGGACAGGTATCGCGGTCCGTCGCTGTCGAGACTTGTGGCCGTCTCCAGGTTGTTGTATTTTGCGTCATCGTCCAGTGAAGGCATCGATGAGGATGTCGACGCTGCGTCTCGAATACCGGATTTTCACATTCTGATTATGCCACCATGCTTCTACAGCAAGCTATCGGATCTCGATCTTCTCGAGACTGACAGTGCCCTGCCAAGAGAGGTGTGCAGGCCTTCCGAAGGCGGTCTGAAGCTTGATTGCCCTATCTCTATGGCTAGGGATAGTTTATCAACCGATGATCTTCAAGGCAGCTTTTCCGGGGATTGTGTGTAACATGTCTTCATGTGGGGAACCCCAGATGCCTCGGAGCCGTCTGTCGCCATGCTCTCTCTCCCCTGCTTTCGATGCTTTGAGTGCTGGTTTCGAACCCATTGTTCGACCTTCGGCATCCCGCTTGTCACGCCATTTCCTCGATGTTCTAGGCCTGAGTGGATTGCTAGACACGGGACGAAATGGGTGATGATAAAGCTGGTACAATTGCAGACTCCGGGGACCCCATCGCGAATCTTGTCAGTGGTACTGCTTGGCTTTGCAATGGTGCAACCTTCAAAATGCGGGGAAGACAGCTCGACGAAGGACGCTATGATCACTGTACAGCTTCGCCGTCTTGGTTCTACCAATGTCGATTGCAGCCTCGCCTTTTCCCGGTAGTGGGCCACACCATCGTGGACGCGCATTTAAGGATTGATGCTGAAAAACCATTGCTGTCTCGAACTCTCTTGCTCTTGACAGTACAAGTCATCCAATGGCCGAGAGTCTGGGGACGGAACAGGAGGGGCAATGCCGGATGACCGAAAGGAGACGGAGCACGGGCTCTGGGGTAACTGCTACCGCGGCAGCCAGCATGATACGTATGCGAGAATCAGGGTCTTCGATGGCAAAGACTTCCCTTCCCGCAGCTCCAAGAAACGGTGAAGGAGTAGAAGCCGTAAGTCCAGCGGGACGGCGCGGCACTGCCGATAACTAAGGTAAAGGCCGACCCTTTTCCGACATGTCCTCCTCAACTGCAACGGCGGGAGGGAACAAAGACAGAGAGACAGTAGCGTATTCCTGAGCTCCTGTCGTTGGGTAAGGCTGCGTTGAAGAGACCTATCGCGCTGAAAGGAAGGATGCGAATACGACCATTGCTTCCTTTCCAGGCCGCGAGGCCACGATTTCTCGGTCAAACCACACCGCTACTGCTCCCCGCATATCAAATGGCCGCTCATTCGAAGCAGACCTTTCAATTTGGGGATAGTTAGTGAGGCCGTCGTGACATCGGTTGGCGTAAGTCTGGACCGCATGCCGAAGATGGTCGACAGGGATGAGAGGGCGGAAGAAAATCCAGGAATGTTGCTGCCCGCGGTGAACACATGACGATGGGACGGCACAGAGTGGGAATCTCTAGAAGCCGTTTCCTGCCATATCGAGCAGCCGGGCTGGCATTGAGGTCATGATAACCTGTAACCGGTTTGAACTCAATGAGTCGAGGAGGTGTGGCAATTTCGAACTGCATCGGCGCGAGTGTGGGGTACCTTAGCCGTGTTTGGTAAAGTAGGTACATCGCAGAGTTGATGCGGAGCAGGCCATAATGCACCATATACTGTGGTAGGACCATGTGAGGCCAGTGAGGGTGTACGGCCGCTGCCCATAAAGCGGTCAACTTGTGTCTTGAAGTCTGCTTTGTGTGGAGAGACACCGGAGACTGATGCAGACACGGCTCGTAGCGTGACGGAGAGGGCGAACCAGACTTCTAGCATGCTTTCGCCAAACATCATCTGGACGATGCTGCCAGGCTGCGTCCAGGCCATGTTCCGGCTCCCTGATGCTATGTCTGTCCCCAGTTCGCTTCCCCGCTTCCTGTTGGTGGGACTCATAGCAATGTACCACAGCAAAAGGGAGAAGTTCAAAGTCCACGGCAAGGGAAGTGGGCATGGAACGGGGTTGCAAACCGATCTTGTGCGACACGCGCTAGAATGTTCGACAGTGCTTCGAAACCGTTGAGAGCGAAGTCTTGTTGGAGGGCCCCAAGAATGGCAGAACAAAGGAGTTCGTTCTCAAAAGCTGGCAAGACTGTCTCGGAAGATGCAGCAATGAACTGTATCTGGACAAGGAAAACCTGTTTGGAGGTTGGACGTCGTACAAACACGTGAAGGCAGATCGACGAGAAGAAAGTTGACAGAGGTCCGAGCGCGCGTCTGTGCGTGCTTGAAATGTGGTGTCTCGCAGCTGCCGACGGTTGGCTGCGCATCTGGCAGCTCCTGGTTGGCCAATTGGAAACCGACAGAATAACATGGATGATCCCGGCAGACCAGACAGGGGAAGACCAGGATCTGAGATCGACAATGGAACCACGACCTGCCCCCGCTTTACCGGAGATTTTGCAAACGTACCGCGGGGGAGGGGGTCAACTTCTTCAAGATCCAATGTCTTCGACATCTTGTCATCTTCAACAACATCACGCTGATGGGATCAAGTGGGTGTCGTGACACAGACTGAAATGCCCCTCGTGCTCTTGCCAAAACCCAGCTCTCTGGTCTTGGCACCATATTCCCCACACACCTGCCGTATTTTGACCGCCATTCTTGACGACATCACACCCTCTTCGCTCTCTACCGAATTACGACTTTATCAGTCCAATCATACGCCGCCTTACCGGTCTGGAGTTCCATCGAGCATCTCGGATTCCTTGCTCGCACCATGATTGTCACAACCCAAGTTCGCCAGCCACCCAGGGTTCGATGATCATGTCACCTTCAGTTATCAAGTCGCTATCTCTCCGCTTTCACAATGGCTTGCCGTCTTTGGCCCTCATCACGCTTCACTAGGGAGGATTGTGTTCTACCTGAACATTGCACGACCTTGACGGCCATTTAACGAACGATCGTCACCCTTGCTCTTCCCCGCAAAGCTACCTGAAAAGGTCCTGCGTCATGCATCTCTTCTCCCGGACGGGATTTGCGATATGGCAACTTGGGGAGCCTCCCCCCAAACCGGTCATAGGTTAACACATCATCGGCTTCTCTTTAGCAGGATTGTCATATCAAATGCTCTCCATTTCACCAACAAGCTCTGTGCACGCTCTACGAGCATCACTTCCCGTTCCCCGCATTCTCGAAACCCGGGCATAGCTGCAAGTCATTATGGTCAAGCCACTTTGCAGGGGTCTCACTTTGTCCAACATCTCCCAATGTTTGGTTCCAAGATGCTTCGAACACGACCCTGTGTTTCTATTTCAACGAACCAGCAACCATCGCCGGCTGGGACATACAAAACCAGAGAATGCTTTGTCAAAGTTTGGTTCATTCTGCAGTCCTCGGAAGCAGATGACTGCACACGTCACAACTCTAATGGCCGTTCGTCGCAGTCTCCATGTCCGGTGACCGTTTCACGGGCCTTATCAATAAGGGACCAGCGGTTTCTCTGCAACAGGACTCCAGAGCCGGATTGCCATGCACAGCATTGACCTCAGTCTGTTGGTGGCCTGTTGTACACCACACGCAATTTTTCGGCCGCGCAGATCTGAGGACTTTACGACACACTGGCCCAGAGACTGTCTTTCCCGCGCTTTGCGACGCTTTGCGACAGAGTCGAAAGATATTGTGGCAGCCGGAGTGCTCTTACTCACCCGCCAATTCGGTCCCGAAATTTTCCAACCGTTGATCCCTTCTCTTGGTCATGCCTGACTCAACAACGTCGACTGTTGGTTCAGGGATCTTCCTCTTGAACGCATCACGGTAGTCTGTCTGCAAGTTTATTACCCATCCAGAACGACTACGAAGTCGCGGGGCTAAGACCCCTCAATGGCCGAAAAGGGACGATCTAGCAGGGCTAAAACGTGGCTCCACGTGGTCCACGCCCGCAATCCGTCAAAGCTGCCCGGCGATCAACGCCAGGTCACACAAGCTCTTTTCCGGATTCCGAACTTAGGTGCATTGGAGGGTTCCGGTTTCAGCGGACCTGAAACCAAGTCGAAACCAACAAGCACAACACCATTGGTGCCTCTTCAAGACTCTCGTCAGCGATGAGATAGCGGTTTTAGGGACTTCGACACCACAGCGTAAGGACTTCGGCTGGCTCGAAGACTACCTTGCTGATTGAGAGTCATCGAATCCTCCATAAACCACGGCGGCCGACTTGGCAGCTCCTCTCTGTGTCAAAAGCACGAGATATTGCTGTGCATTCTCACAAGGACATGATACCGCGAGATACAAAGGCAGAACACTTAGCGCGTTGCTCTTCCTCGATACCTGTCATCAGCATGAATGGCTCAGGAGGCGGGTCTCGAGCACGTTGCTGTCTGCAATAATACCCGTCTTATACTGCCTTAAACACCATTGCCGCATGACCTGCATTGGTCGAAGGGATCACGGACCAGGAGTTCGCATGGCTGCCCCTTCTTACGCTTTCAAAGCTGCCGGCTCCAGCAGAACCGTTCGCAATGTGAAAGCGGTCGTTTTTGCCACCAACTGTGGCATAAATCCGTTCCATCTACGGCCAGTGGCTTGGTGTCGACCCTCACGACCCTCGCTGGCCCAACCGCCAAGTGTCCTCGAACCAAAGGATTCTACACGTACCGCCAAAAGACATTAGTATAGGGTAAGGTTCCTCAGAGCTTATCAAAATGGGTTGCGCCGGCTTTTGCTCTGGAGCAAACAACCAACAAGGACCCGTTGCAGATCTACAAGATATGCCGCCTTCAGTCGCCCAGGAAACTATCGTTAAACTCAAACCGGCCCATGTATTAGTTGAGCTTCATATATCTGCCGGACTCACGATCGCATCTTTTAGCTCAAGATGAATGCCATCCGACTTTTCTTGCCCGCTTCGCCCTCAATCCAACAAGGCAGCCTACAATCCATTTCCAGACTAAATACTCATGGATCATTACCGTCGTCAATATCCATGAGCCGCGATGCTTCGCGCACGGACAAGTCGACGCCACCCGCCGGCATACACTATCATTGTCCTGCAGCATCTCTGACAAACCGATTACACGAGCATAGGACGCCAGGTGCCCCCAGCTTCGTCGAGTCGAAAGTTAATTAACAGCCCCTGAACTGGACTCGAGTATACGGGCGTACCGGCCGGCGTATACTTGCATCCGGTCAGCAATTCTGCAACTTCATCTTTCGCATCACACGGTCCAAATCCTGCTCGAAAGGTTTCGACAAGATAGCCTCCACTTAGCATCCTGTGTGGAACGAACTTCAACGCTACTTGCCTCTGTCAGCGGTAGAGTCTAACGATATGCCATCCTGCCATGCCTTTTTCGGCCATGCCCAACTTCCACAAGGAGTTCTGCCGTGCATCAGCGGTCCGGTTTCGATCAAGAGTTCCCATTTACGTGAATGCAGTTACGAAGAAGCAGAGCGCCTTTACGGTGTCTACTCCTGAATCGCATGGCAGGGTCCTGTGACAGAACTAACAGCGGGCCGGACTATCTATCAGTTCTCTAGCTTGTCTGGGCTCTAGGTCCAGATCCTTTAGATCTGATCACCAAGATATCAAGATATCAGGAGATTCTGACGCGGTGACGAAAGGGAAATACGACTCTGCCTCCGCTTCAATATCTACATACTAACCGCAATCATTCCTAACGGTTACATATCACTCCAAAAAGCACCAAGTGCCGATGCAGGTGAGCACAAAGTGTCAAGGATATCTACAGGGCATCTTGGAAGCGCTCTCGCAGCTCTTTAGCGAGCCTGGCCTGCTGCTTGTGACTCTCTCTTTACGCCGGGCTTTGGAGCAAGATAGACTATCTCCTGGCCCAAGTCCAGCGTATCGGAATTGCGCGCTTCTAATCCATTGGACCACAACAGCGACCGCAATATCATTCCCCGTTGCTTGTCATAGTGAACGTGGGACATTGGTAGCAGCCATGCGACGCAGTCGACTGGCCGGTGTGAAGCCCCCCGCAATTCCGCTGTTGACCTTGCAGAGCTTATTCGGTCATCAGAGTGCGATGCGAATGCCTTCAGGAGTTTCACGGGATGGCACCTCGCTTCAAGGTCTTTCAATATGGCCGTGCTTGGGGGTTCTGTCAAGCTCGACACTGTCAATTGGCGATTCTTATTGGACAATGGCAGCCAACTATCTTCCTCAAGACCCCTGGAACAAGCCATGTGTGACTTGGTCAACGACACTTCGCAGACAGTTCTCAGTCACAGTCACTGCATCTAACCGAGCAGTTTGCGCAACTAGAAATGCCACCGTCACCGTCTCCAGTGGGTTTAGCTTTCTGCGTCTCAAGTCCTGTGACGACCGGTGACGAGCAGTGGGCACGGCCTGAATGCAACGCAACAAGTCACGACTTCATCAACGGCGCCCAGGGCTACGTCTTCTTCCGGACAGCACTACGACACTCTCCGCCCACCGCTTCATGTTTCGGACCCGAATGTGGGGTTATCGGCTCGACAACTTCTGTTCGTTGTAACCGTGCCGGACGTTCGTTCGTCGTCGGCTGGGGCGCTATCAACAACCTTTTCCAACAACCGCGAGGCCTCGCGTTACGTACATGTTTTGGCAACCGACGAACTCGCTCCTCTCTCGACACTTGTTTACCAGTACTAGGAGTGTTATCTAGGTGCCATGAACACCAGACAATCGAGAGGAATGCACTGATGTCTGCGCCGGGCTAACCCGACCGCGCCGACCCATGCGACTACCCCTCCAAAGTGCCACACCGAACAAAGACGGTGAGCCAGGGACGATGATGCGAGATCGGATGTCCTGCCGGCATCAAGGGGGAATGGTGACAGGCGGAAATATATCATCTCGAACGGGACAGTGATCACGGCATGTATGTGCCTGCGACTCCGCGATGCGGTGTGACAGGGAGGAAGAAAGCCAACTAGCTGCCTCTCCGGATCTCTTCCGCGAACGCTGCTTCAACAAGGTTAGCTGCATAACAGACTCTCCGAAGAAGGATTTCCTAACGGACTTCGTCATCGTGCACTCTCTGTCTTTATTTGATCCTTCCATCACTCATCAGTTTGTAATCAATCTGTACAGTGTACACTGGGATCGATATCGCGCAGCACCCCTTTTTGGGCGGTGGTTTTGAGGGAGAAGAAGAGAGTGCCAAGGTAGATTCCGCAGCGACCAGGCCTATAGGGGAGTGTCGCCTGCAGCAGGTGACCTGGACTCTGCAGCAAGAACTTCAGATGAACATGCATGTTCGCAAGGATATCACTGCAGCAGTTCGCAGTAGTCACGGGCGTTGCTGCATGCCAGGATCAAAGGATAGAGGCTGTTCCTGAAAAATCGCGCGGGGAGTTCGACAATTATCCAGCGCAACTACCGGCGACTACTGTGCCCATCTACGTACATTCCAGAGATCTCCATCGCCCACAGTGTCTCAGGGGGTGAGACAGCAGCCTGCGTCAACATGACGAGTCGTCACCAGTACGGCGTTGGAGCGAAAACGTCGCGCTGGAGTTTGGCGAGCCTCGGACGCTTGTCGCGGATAAACCAAGTCTCTCGCTCTCTCTGTCGGTGACACAAGACTGGGGGCGAGGTGCGGTAGCCGGAGAACCTCATCGTCACAGTCTCAGGGCAGCCTTGTTCCGTTCGGTCATGGCCATGGAACATGTCGTAAGAACGTGTCGAGACGGCACCTGTTCATGACTCTGTTGCTTTGCTGCGTGCGTTTCGTCTCAGGGCACCATTGCTTATCCAGTTTCCTCTACCACTGTCAGCCGTTGGTCTTTGGTCCTTCAAACTCTCCTATTCTTGCCCCTTCAGCGAGACGGCCGAATACAGAGCCGTTGGATGGACCGCGTCTCGGAGTAAGCTGCCGAGATGGCAGCACTCCTCGACCTTGGCAGGAGGAAGTTGAATGTCTTTCGATGGTCTGGAACATCGTCAAGTCGGTCTCTGACGGTCAAAGCTTGAGAGAAAAACGTCGCCCCTGGGGATCGTCTACGAAGCTGCACGCTCAGACGGTGGAGCCGCTCGGAGGAGCGAAGTGTCCCCTCTTTGGCCTCTCTTGGACAAATGGATTAAATCGTCTAGGAAGACAGTTGGACGAAGACAGGCTCAGAGCGAAGTTGAAGCTGTGTCAATATGTTCTTCGGACCTGCGTGGTGGCGACACTATTTGTCAATCATGGCGAAACATGCCATGTGCTTTCCACGCAGGTACAGTACGCCACCGAGGACGTACACAAAGCTCAGGAGGGATTGCTACGGCCAAGCAAGCCTCCTCCGCAAAGAGGGAGTGGCGTTGGAGCACGGATGCTGGGAGATCTTCAGTGGACATCACAGACTGCGACGGCATCACGCCCCTTTCACTGCCCCCTCTGCGTCGGAGGCTACTGAATACGAGCAAGCGAAACAGACGGCTGGCGCACAACGCGACTATCTGCCGGCAGCAGACTCAAAAGTGTTTTGAGGCAGAAGGCGACCTGCGGACGACTCAGGGGTAAGGCCTGTTGATGTCGGCTCCGTCGCGGTTGATCGCCGTGATGGCCTCACTGAGCCGCGCCGAGTTGCGAGGTTGGATAATCACGGACAGGACAGACAGATCCTCAACTGCCAGAGGATCTACCCCTAAGTCTGAGGGCATTTCGACATGGTCACTGCTGTCTTGAGACATCGGGATGTCCGTCGAAAACCAAGTGGGCTAAAGACATACTCTTCCGCATGTCCTATGATGGTTGGCAACGGCAACACGGCATGGAGAGCTTCAAGGCTCTCTAGCAAAACCCTCTTTCGAGAGAGAGTCTCGGCCGAGACCTGGAAGTCATCATCCTTCAAGACCCATTGGGGCATTGGCACTAGGTATCAGGCTCCAGGAAAGCATTACAGCATGATCTCCACTGCCTCAAACTCCTATTTCCAGAAACCACTGCCTGCTTCCGGTTAGATGGCCATAACACATGGCATTCCCTCTGTCACCGCAATCTCCACTGACCGTGCTACCCGCAATAAGGGGCCGTTCGATTCAAGACCCGAGGGCATCATCGCTCGCTAGCTAGCTAGCAAGGTCAGATCATCAACTGCAAGGAGGCTTGCGGTAGCGCGCATGATTCGAAAATACTAGAATGCCTTCTCCAGTCCTTCACGGGATTGGTAGACCGAAATGGCGATACTATTCTTGCCTGGCTGGATGCCATCGTCAAGGACCAATGCTGGTATCTTTGACGTAAAGCTTCGCTAGCTCCACCGTCCAACGAGCCCAGCTCTTGGTGGCCAAGCATCGACATCGATTAGCATCCGAGAAAGCGCCAGCCAACTAGTTGGCCCAGGGCTGACCAGAAAGCGACCCGTCTGGTGTCCGGGGACCGCGGACCGCGCACTGCCTGCCGCTTTGCCGAGTGCATACCGGGACTGTGGTAGCGCAGGCAGTAAAGTACTGCACAGAAACTACTGCGAAGCTCGTCTAGTAGTCCTGTTTTCCGTTGGTCTCGTGGTCACAACGGTTAGCATTCCTGAACTTGCATGGAGACCATCATTTGCAAGGCAGCTCAGCTCTGAGCTGGTGACTTTTGTGGCTCCTGTCCTCCTCCCGGGACAGGGAGAATCCGTGTATCGAAACTACTGTTAGCCGAGCTGTGGCGTTCCAGTGACAGGCAGGGCCTTGACACGCGGAGATAGGGCGAAGACCAAGGTGAAGACAGGATCTCCTTGTTGGCGAAATCGATTGACTCCACCGTCAGTGCTGAAGTTGAGTTAGTGGAACGCCTCGAACTAGCCTTTAACAGCATTGTTCCGTTGGAGTGGTTCGACGGCGTGCTGGCTAGTGAGAGGGAGTGACATGTATTCTCCGACTGAGACCGAAGTATCGGCTTCATTTCAGCGGTCTCCCAGATAACATCCGAGCAAAGGGGTCGAAAACGTCCACAGATGACGATCTTGACAGACTCGGTTCACGAACTGCTCCGGCCACCATGCTTCTGTCGAGCGTGAGTGAGATCGCAGCTGGATCTGATGCTTGTTTGATGATCCACTGCACTTGCAGCCCCCACGTTCAGCATGCACACACATCGACAAGCTTGAAGCATAGCTGTGACGCTCAGACTGTTTGAGGTTCACAGCGAGAGGGTGGGCTTGTCTGCGCCTCCACAGTCAACACTCGTCAATGCTCGGACTCGTCGCTTCTTTTCGCCGAATTCCCCAATTCCCCTCGTTGCCAAGAATAGCCTATCCAGACGGACTGGCTGGGCAGTGGGCACCAAGTGCCCATGAGCTGAGGGAGACAGGAACTGTCGTCCTGTGGTGTGTCAACGGGATGGACTGGGCTTCCTTGTTCTTGAGAGCCTTGACCGAGAAGAGAACCAAGCTCCGAAACCAGGCCCGGACTGGCGTCGCTCGAAGGATTTCTGCCGCCCCGCATGATCGACACCATGCCCGGAAGCCTCCCCGGGGGTCGTGGAGTCGGGCTAGCCTCGTACCTGGATGGGGTGAATGACCAATTGGCGTCCAGATTCGGCCCGTAAGAGAGTGCGCTAAAGAAGCCGTTATCTTATCGGCGTGCTGCAAGTCTCAGCTCGAGGATGCAAGAGGACACCATCACCGCCCATCCCCTGCTCACCGGTCTGCCAACTTCGTTGGAGATGGAGCTTCGAGAAGTTCTTGCAACTCCGCAAGTCCACCTTCTAGACGACTCCGGAATCCGGGGTTCCTTGTTTTCCTCCGAAGGACAGAGATGCCAGTCCAATGTCAAGAATGCGTGCCGATCTCATGCAATAAATACGCTTCCTAGCTCATGTACATGTACAGCAGGGTCGGGCATTTTATGCTTGCCGATCGCGAAGGAGCTCACCGGTGGCAGCCGCCCATTGACGACTCAGCCTGCGGACGCCGAAGAGGATCACTCGAGGTGACTTGAGGACAGAGGGACCAATTGCGCCAAAGCTCAGAGAGAAGATCGACCGAAATTGCTTCTAGAAAACTTCTACGTGCTAGTTTAGCAGTGTCTCGCAAACAAAAAGTTCATGTCTCACTGGGAGGACAAAGACTGCCGGTAGTCTTCAAGAAGTCGCGCATCATGCTTGGCGTTGTGTGTTTGACGTCCGCCGAACCCTCCAGTCTCCCAATGTTCCTACCAACAAGCGTGCCGACCAGCGCGCGCACATGGCAACGACGAGCATTACTTTGCAATTGGGTGATGCTATCAAGGGCCATTCTTCAGCTTGAGTTGACACTCAACGGATCAGCATCATGCGCTATACTGTGGTACACAGTAGTAGTTCGCGGAGCTAGTCTTCCACAATGACACACATCTCGGTCCAAAGCTACGATCCAGGAACGAAAGCCTTGCGAGCTAACAGCTAGTCTCTGGTCAGTTGTGGGAGCCCCGTTTCTTTCTCGTCTATCTTGACTCCATCTTGATTTAGCCCGAGTTCTGGGCCACGAGTCGGACTAGACACATCCATGAAGAAAACCCACGTACTGTGGTAGAACGATGACGGGAAAGCTTGGCGATGTTTTACGGCGGGTTGGCAAATGTCTTGCGGAGGGTTGGCAGTGCCTGGAATGTTATTGACAAAGGACGTTGAAGCAGGCCTCCCTTCCATGCTAGTTATGACTGCCATGTGTGGAGAGATGGAGACGACTGTGCCATCCCACGCTAGAAGCCATCGTCGACGTTGTTTCTAGTGACTTTGGATCCGCAGACGAAGCAACAACGTCTCATGTCTCAGTTGCTAATATCACGAATGACTCTTCCGAAGGCTAAATGGCATGGCACTTCTTGACGGTAATGGTATGGCCATACGGAGTGGACTAGTAAACACCTGAACATTGCTAAGGTTCTCCAGTATAGGGCCGATGCGTCATTGAGTGTCTGTTCGATGATTCATCGCTTTCGAGATGAAGCAGACACATCCTTGAAGGCCTGAAAGGCGTCTTGAGGGACCAAAGCCAGGAGAGTGACGATAGGTAACGCGATCAAATGAAGAACGCCGACTTCACGGGTCGAGTCCTTTACCGCTGGAGTGCTCCTGGTAGAGTGCTGCAGATGGGAGTGTTGCCAACTGGTAGAGCGGTACAGTGGTCGAGCGCTCCAGTAGTCGAGTGCTCCGATGGGGAAGTGCCCCAGTGGTAGACTGCTCCAGGCAGAGTGGTTCACTGCTCCAGTGCTCAAGTCCCATAGCATTCAGGCGTGGGAACACCGTCAGTGCGGTTGCTGTCAACCTGTTTGCGACTGGATTGAGTTGATGATCGAGGTATGTTCCAACTCCCCCAGTACTTGGCACGGAGGATGGGGCAAGGCGCCGTCGTCAATACTCTCTCCGTCGTGTAGTGAACAGGTACCATACATAGTCCAGGCCATCGGCGAGGATGACATGTCAGGCGCCCGCAAATAACGAATGGTTCTGACCACAGCAAGGGAGAAGACAAGATGGGTCAAGATGACTGCGGTGATGCCACGCTGTTTGTTGAGGACATCCTTCACGTTCTCCGGCCTCTGTCTTCCTGCCGATGGCTCCCTTGGCCGAAGTGCTGAGGTTAAGTTCAGGTACTTACTACTTATGTAGTCTAAACGCCTCGTCGACCCAGGGCCTGACCACCGAACTGCGGTGTAGGAACGAGATGCAGCGAGGCTTGCTTCGCTACTTCGACGCCAACGAGATTCCTCACCAGGATTCCGTGCAGCTGGAGCCCCGGAACATTGTGGCTAGTCGACGGTCGGCTGCGTTGAGCAAGACCGGCCCCGAAGTCCATGGTGGTGGTAGGTATTCTATGACAGGACCAAGAGAGTCCAGCCAGCAATATATCCTATCATCAGGCTCAGTACAATGCCACCGCCGAGAATCGACCCTCTCCGCCATGTCCTTCCTCATGCAAACTCCATACGCAAAGAAGAAGTTGAACTGCGCCATCGCGGCCAAGGCTCACACATGACGCTCGCCCGACCCAGCTACACGTTGACTACCTGCTCGCTGATGCCTGCAAGAGGGCACCTCGGCGACAAAGTTTGACCCGAGATCGCCGCTGTCACTCATTCCCACTTGTGGATGCTCTCATATCTGCATATGCTGAATCCTGGCTCATGATGGTCGTGGCACCTCAGACCCAGTTGGACTGTCGGAGGGCAATCTGGGCTCGAAGGGCAATCTGGACTCATCAGCATGTCATCGATCCCAGGATGGGACATCCGCCGGGGTGGATTAGTCTACTAAGGGGCAGGATGCAGCTGTCAATATCTTCGCGCCGGCAGAGTTCCGCGGCCCGACCTGTCGTCAAGACGAGGCGAAGTGACCAAAATCGAAGCTGAATGCAGGTTCATGCATGCCGGGGATGTCATTTGAGTCTGAGGCCTGGTCGTCGACTGCGACGATACCTGTGCTATAGTAAAACCACTCGGTCGTTGGTACGTAGGGGTCATAGACGCTATCAGTGAGAGATCGGCCATAGTACCGACGCGTTATAGAGCAGTCATTTCCTCTGTAAGCCTCAATCGACCTGTCAACTTCTGCACGACAGTACCACACAGGTACCGGCGCGAGTGAAACTCATCAGCCAGCAGTCGGTATTCCCACGATTCGTTGAAGACTCCACCAACAACTCCAAGTCCGCGAGTTCCGAATCCCATCTCTCGGCGCCGTCCCAAAGCTGTCGGACCTGCATATGACAGATAGGGGTACCCTGCCCTATAATGCAGCGAAGTAACACCTGTAGCACCGTTGGAAAGGGAATCGTGCAGGGCGTGTCAGCTGCAAGGTACCAGTAATACCATCACCGAAAGCGGAGAGACTATCAAAAAGGAGTCGACAATGGTATGTAGAAAAAGAAAGTTCAGGATCCCACGCCGCGAAAGGGGGGCAGGATAGCCCGAATCTGGCGATGATGCGAGCAAAACTTCGTATCCAGCTACCCGGTCTTGGGAGGCTTGCCGATGAAACACTGATCCCAGCGGTCAAAGACCGTTGCAGCGCAGCGCAGGCAAGAAGTTTTCACGTCGGTCTGTGAGAATGTTGAAACGAAACTTCTCGTCGTCACCGCATACGTAGTCTACGTCGGCTTCCACCCCCGTGCGGAATCAAGGCGCCTCAATCACGCAGGGTAGCATTTGCCGAGCGCATAGGGGGCATGTAAAAACTTTGAACCCCCATTGTGGTTGCTCGTCCACCTCGGCGTCTGCCATCTTTGGAAGTTGTATGCACGTTTTTCTCCGCTCGATGGCCGCTTTTGGTGGGCTGCATGTCGAGATGTTTGCTTTTGGCAAGTGACCGTTGGTTCTATCGTCCGATGTGTTAATACACGACCCTCCTTTAGGGCATCGCACAGACAGAACAAGAGCCTCCTGGCTCCGCCATCTCGCGGCGCAGGCGGTGGAAGTCACAGGGTTTCGGCACCAACAGCAGCTATCCACACTCTATCTACCCCTTGCCCGCTATATAGGACCTCGCGTAAGGGCTAAGAGCTGCAGTGCTCACTTTTGCTTGTGCTCGGAGGACAATGTGAAACATATCTTTTCTTCGTCACTTGCATATGGGGCACGCCGAGTCCGAGGAAACGTTGCCAGCCCGCGGATCCTGCCGAGAGTGCCGCGGATTATTAGTATCTTGACAATGATATCGGACGTCTGGTGAGGCCCTGATTAGACAATGCTTACTGAGCTCAGGACAGGCCTGTTGCGTCCTTCGGTTTGCCGAACGGCCTCGGGTCAGGCTGTCTAAGCTCGGTAACGTTTATGAGCCATTGACGGACCTGTGAGGACTCAGGAGGTTGCCGTCACGGTGAGGTATTGAAGACCGGCATGATGGATCTGATGAGGCGGCTACCAACGGTCTGGCTGCGCTCTCCTTGGGGAGTCGTGTAGCTTGCACACGGGGGGGGGGGAAGGCCGTTGCTCGTTTGGTTCACTCGCATGCCCGTGGCCGATATCTTCAAGGGCTTGTATTTCTTGTAATGGACAAACGGCGTCCATCTTCTATGTCCCTAGCCACTCTCATCCTCGAAACAGGATGCTGAGGAAGTCTATCAGACAACCGATGCCAAACGCCGCGCTCGAGATCTAAGAGCCTGTATCTGTAATCAATGAGCAAATCTAAAATCCAACCTCTTACTACCCTCATCCTTCGTAGTAGATAAGTAGTGGTCTTTCTCAGCCTGGGACAAGGCATCCCATTGTGCCGCCCTCTTCTTGTTCCGCCAAATGTAGTAGGACTTGTTACAGACGATCCAGACGACGTTCCATGCTATCAGGGCCAAGAGGACCTTGTTGCCGGTGCGGTAGAATGGTTTGTCCTTCTTCTTGTAGATCTGATGGAGAGAGATTAGTCGAAAGGTGTCAAGAGAAATGGAAGGGGGCGCCATACGTTGGAAGAGACAATGTTACTGGCCTGCACGCACATGTTGTACAGAGCGCTTCCCACTGTTCTCGTCCGGACCGTTCCGGCGTTGCGAGATGTCAAGGAGACTATATCACCGCTGTCAGTACCTCGACCTTGTAAAGTCCCCTGAGAACTGGTTTTTACCTAGAATGGCGTGAATATACGGGTATCCCACCAGTAACGCGCTTGGGGCATACCAAGCCCACGGGCTGGCAGAGTCAGGGAGCACTTCGAGAGCGATGACCAGCGGCAACATGTAGAACTGGCACATGAGCACAATCAAAAAGCGGTTGTTGATCTTCTCCGAGACCCATGTCCAGAAGATGAGCTGCAAGAGGAACAGGAAGTAGCCGGGAATGGTGAGGAGGTTGGTCTCGAAGGTGTCGAAGCCAAGTTGCTTCAGGTTGAGGGTCAGATAAGAGCTGACCTGCTGCTGCGGGATAGACCATGTGAGACCGAGGAGGTAAATCGGCCAGAGATCGAAGTCCTTAAGAGCTTCCCAGAGCAGGCCCAGGGTCAGACCTTGACGGTTGTGCATGCCGCCCTGGATTGTTCACCGTTAGTTCCTGTGCCATAACTGACCAGCGTAGTAGGGTTGCCGGTCTCACCTTGCCGGGATCATCCCTAAGGATACGGTTGACCATGATGACCTCCTCGCGCTCGCTGAACCACCCATCCTTCCCTCGGAACCAACTCGCTGTCTGTGTCGGACTGGGCGGCAGGTAAAACCAAGACAGGATACCAATGATTGCCGTGAGCCCTCCCTCAAGGGCAAACATCCATTGCCAGCCTGCCCAGCCGTTGTGTCCTCGGAGGTGCAGAATGCCATAGGCGAGAAACGCGGAGATGATGAAGGTGCTGATGTAGGCGCCCCAGAAGAAGCTGAGCCTGATGGGGAGTTCCTTGCTCTTGTAGAAGTAGCTGAGGTAGAGCACGACGTCGGGGATAAATCCTCCCTCGATTAAACCTAACAGGGCTCTCGTCGCGTAGAAGGTCGACTTGCCGGTCAGCCGGCACTGGCAGATGGCGACGACGCTCCACGACACCATCTGGATGGGGATCCAGACATCGGGCCCGAGTTTCTTGGAGATCATCTGCGACGGTAGCTCGGCGCTCAGGAAGCACAGGTAGAAGATGGTCTGGCCGTAGTTGTAGTCGTCCGTGGTCAGGTTGAGGTCCTTGAGCAGGTTGTCCGACAGCGCCTGCTGAATGTTGCCGCGGTCGAGCTGCAGCGCGAAAAACATAAGGCACACCCAGGTGCAGATCTTGTAGTCGAGCTATAAATGAAGCTGGTTAGCTCATCTATCTTCTCCTGTCTCCGGCATATTAAGCCGTTCTGGGTGTGTTTCTTCGCCCGAAGCATGTCTATGCCCGTGCAGTGGCCAGTTGTGCAACACAATGGAAGCGAGAGATGAAGTCCAGTCTCTCGAACATCCGAAAGAAGAACACCTTTGCAGGTGACTCATAGCAATGAAAAGGGAGAGCGAATTTTGTAGGACCTGCCATGGTGACATCTGGCCAGGGGTCGCCAAGCACCAAAAGTAAACACACCGACAAGGGGAAACCAAGAACAAACGTATCAGCAACATACCCGTCGAATAAGCCTCTTCTCCTCAGCCTCCGTCCACTGCGCCGCAGGGTCGTACCGATGCCGTCCCTCATACTCGGCAATCGGCTCGTAATATTGATGCTGCCCACCTCTGGCGAACACCTCACCGCTGACATACTGGTGGGAGTCGTCCGAGTCGCTACCGATCGAATCCGCCACGACCTTCTTCTCGTCGTCATGCGAGGGTACGTAGGCCGTGTCACCGCCAAGAGGCAGGCCGGCCTTCTCGTTGGGCGGCGTGTTTGTCGACATGACTACTGGCTGCTGCAGAGCCAAGGCCGTGCTCGGTGTGCTGGTGGTAATGGGACTGTGGATTGGCAGGACGGAGTGACAGATTGTATATACCCGTGACGCAAACCAGTCTGCATGTCACGCAACTCTTGGGCTGCTGGTCCTGGGCGAGGTCCTTTTATACAAGCACCTGCAAACATTTTCGCTGGCTCAGTGACGCAGCTACACGTGGGCGGCAAGGTTGAGGATGGTGTAATCGGGGCTTAATATTCGCTGTGCATTATATCCGATCTGCGAAGGCAAGCCTTGTACGAATACCTGAGGAGTAGCAACGCAGGTAATGGTGTTGACAGGCAGGTGTAGGGGAGGTAAGTGGCTGGATCTAAAACCTAGGTGATACACCATCGACAGATGTCTCGGTAGGTCAGAGAGTTGTATGAATTGGCCATACTGGTTGCAAGATCTAGCCTGGCCAGTCAAGAGATGCCCAGGCGGCCTTCCCGTGAGCCACAATGCTTGCCTTCGCTTGGAAGTTCTTGTCTTCAGCCTCAGGCTTGAGTCCTCTCCTTCCGAAACGACCGAGTGATAGGTGTGCCGTTGGACGGCTAATCTCATCGTGAAAGCGTGAAATCTCTCCAGGACGGACAAGAGCTTCCTGGCCATGCCAACATCTCCGTACGAAGTTTGGACCGACATCCTCCGGCGGGTCGAATTCAAGCACCCTCAAACAGCAACAGCCGTGAGCCCACAAAGGGATGATCAGCGAGACCCGTAGCGTGCTCCCAAGTCGGCATTCCAGATAATGTTCGGCAGCCAGTGAGCTAAGCCAAGCGAAAACAATAGCCAGTGCCGCCGTCAACTGCCTTTGGACGTGAACAACTTCCTATTCACGTAGGAGGACGATGGTGCAATATCACGTCAAGACGGGCTGCATGCCATGGCGACCAATGAGGCGGGGACGATATGTGAATACGCATGGTAAGCCGTCCATCTAAGAATGCGGATGGGCGAAGCTCGAACGATAACTCTCAACGGTCGTGGAGAAAATGTCTTGCTCGTGAAAGTCGGAGTTCGAGTTGGCGTCCAGGGCGTCGAATTGGCTCGATAAGGTGCCTGATTTGGATGTGGTGGAGCTAACAGAATCACGTCAGTTCCCCAGTCGATGGCAAACACAGGAGGAATCACCAACCGGAAGTCGGCTGCCAGCCTCGAAACCATCAAAACAGGACGAACCCCGATTTTCTTCCCCTTTCGTGATCGGCAGTGTGAGGCCAGAGGGGGCGAAGACTGTGAGATACAGCGGCCGACTTATGCGCACCAGGAACCAGGACTGTTTCGAGAAGCACCAGGACGCCTCGCAAGTGCGCGGCGCCTTGTGGACAAAGAGAAAGTTGATTGCGATTAATAACGCTGTGGTATCGGGGGGTATCATGAACAGCCCAATCTAAGTGCAGTGACCGTAATGCCAACAAGATGCTGCGCCATATCCCCTTGATGAGAGCCAAAAACAAAAGAAACCTGATCCCCGAAAACTTTGACGCACACTACGGGGCGCCGACCTTAGCAACTTCTGATGCGTTCTTCCCCTGACCCGAGGAAGCAGAACCTAGACCGTCGCCCTGTGTCGACTTCATGGCAGAACTGGCAGACGAGACTTTCTTGAGGCGCCTCTGTGCATCGCGTTCCTCCCTCTGTCGACCTAGCTCCCGCTCCGCTTCGATGGCCTTAGCGCGCCGAGCCTCGACTTCCTCCCGCTTCACGTCCCGCTTCAGCCCTTCCGAAGCTTGAATAAGACCGTCGATACTGATAGCGTGATTCGTCATCTGATGGTTGATGTACGTATAAACGCTCGCAGGCGATGAGCATGCCAGCAGTTGCGACTCGTTGAGTTTCAGCAGGGCGAGGGCAACCTGGAACAGGAACGTGCTGCCGTCGTTGGTGCAGAGAACCACGTCCCACACGCGGAAGAGCGCCTCAGCTGAGAGACAATCTGTGAATACGCTCAGGAACCACTGGAAGGTCATGGTTTCCAGGTCGATGCTGAGATCCTCAAAGTGCTGGCTTAGCTTCGGGAGCACCTCGGAAACATAAGTGCGCAGGACTTGCTGATCAGCGCGCGAGGCAAGGAGACTGTGGTCGTAATAGCCCCTTGGAAGGATGTTTTCGATGATTGAGACCAGAATCCAGAACGCATCCTCCGCTGTAGGCATGATGAGAAGCAGGTTTGCCGCTACCAGATTCATGCCCTGGCAGTAACCGACCTCGACATTCCTCCGGGAGTAGGCGAGAAGAACCTCGTTCAACCTCTCAACACCTGGCCCTTTGCGGAAGAAAATGTTGTCGGTGAGGGTACGCGTGATGTCCGCTTTGATCTGGGCAACCACTTGCGGATCATCATCCTCGGCAGGGCGATTGACGAGGCCTTCGTAATAACCGGGAACACGGAGAGAGCCCGCTCCCGAAGACTCGGTCCATACCTTCGCTCGGAGCGAAACAGGGATCCCTCCCAAGACCAGATTCTTGAACTCATTCCATTTGGCCCGCCCGACCTTGCCCTTGTTTCCGAGACCAGCAACTCCGACCACCTCACCGTCCGCCAGCTTTGTCTCAGGCATGACCTTAGCAGCTCGCTGGAACCTGGCTTCGGCGGCAACAATGGCAGCAGCTTGCTCAGCTTCACGCTCCCGTTTCCTTTCGGCGCGGACCTTCCGCAGGAACTCATTCCAACGGATGGTCTTTTCGCGTTGAAGTGCATCATGAACGTCGCTCAGCTGCCGTAAAAGGAGCTTCACCGGTTCCGCATCTTCCTTAACCAGCGTTCCAGTCGGTTGCTCGGCGTCAGGCGAGGGCTGAGTGTCGTGGTCGACAGCCGTAGTGGTACTTGTCGCAGGGACGAAGCCTCTATCATCCGCGGTCAGACCTGGTGACTTTGGAACCTCACCTCCTTCCATAATCTCCAGGCCAGGGACGCTGCTCGATGGAGTATGCGACAGTAGTTCAGTCGGGAACGTGGCAATCTTCAAGTAGTCTTGCCACCTTTTCGGCCTCACCTCGTCTCGCGATTCTCCCAAGGAATCAGTATCACCTGCGCCTTCGCTATTCTTCGTGCGTATACTGGCATCATCTGTCATCACAGGAGAAATCGATGACCGTCCATTTGTCAGCATTTCGGTTCGGTTGCCTTGCTTGATGTTCCTTATCATCTGTGCAGCATCCCGTTGCCTCTTTTTCCGCCGCTGATCGTAGATGAAGCCGAACCGGTCGGTGAGATATCCGCTGGCATTGTAGTTGTTGTGAAGGTAGGACAGAGTGGGAGGTTGAACTTCGGGTGGTAGGATGGTGTCCATTTCCACCGGTCCGTAGCTCTCCTGCCGTGGAAGCGCACCAGGCGCTCCGGTCGCTGCATTTGTAGCCAAGCGATCCTGCATTTGTGTCCGGGCAACAGGGTTTGTGTGGATATTCTGCGGCCCAGTGGTCCGGCGCATAGCCATGAGCGCCTTCGGTCCGTTTTGAGTTGAGACGGCCCTTGCTGAAGTACCAGTAGCCGCACTGGACACAGACGGCGTCCTCATCGAGCCTGTCGTAGCTCCACTGTTTGTCCTTCCCCTAGAGTCGCTCTCGCGAACGGTTGAGGTGCCACCCGCAACTAGTCGAAGAGCAAGGCTAGCGAGTGATGCTTTCCTGGCCGTTGGCCCGGTCTGACCGGAGTGCACACTTGAAGCTCTGCTTGAGCTCCTGGGTGAGTCCGTATCTGGAGGGCTGAAGAAGTCATCGGATATAGTAGGACGCCGCTCTGATGCCCCAATGTTTCTGACAACAGTTTGCGTGCTGGGCTTGCGTGCTTCCTCGTTGATACTACTGGCACCGCTGCCCCTGGTTGTCCCACCCCAGAGGTAGTCCTTCCAGCCGCGAGCAGTGTTCTTCGAATTGTCGATCTCTGACGGAAGAGAGAGACTCGAGGCTCGGATGGTTGCCTCATTGAGTCCTGTCGTGCCGAAAGGAGACCTAACATCGTCCTTCATGGCGTCATTCATAAGGTCGGTGACACCCCTCTCAAGAGCTCGCCTTGCATGTCCGGTGGACTTGGACTGCTGTTCGATGGCCCGTAGCCGTGTTTCCAAGTCGAGATTGGACAGCCCGCACTCAAGTATAATTTTGCGAAGAGCACGCTCTCTCTCCTCGGCCTTACGCCGTAGCGCAGAGATCTGCGCATCCCGTTGAGCCAGGTCTTCGGCGATCTGCCGCACGAGGTTCACGGCTCCATGTCTCTTTATCAGGCGTTCGAGGTGCTCGTCGTCTGCTAGGTGCAGAGCACCCGGTATCTTCTGGGTCGATATGGGTGCATCTTCGAACAGCGAGTTTCGTGCCTCGGAGACCTGTGGCGAGGAAGCACCGAGCATATCTGCCACAGTGGGTGCCCGGGGTCGGGAGCCTGTGGAAGACTGGCTGGGCAAGTTGGGGAAGCCCTCATTGTAGCTCTGCGGGGGACCGAGGGGCGGCCCGTTACGCTGTGCTTTCGGCGAGAAGGAAGGAAACGAGGTGAGTGATTTGTCGGACGGAGCTATCGAGGAGGCAGAGCTTGAGGGTTGGGAGGTGGCCTTCTTTGACTTGGACGGACGAACGGTGCCGGACCGGTGACTTCTTATCGACGTGGTAGAGTGTTGAGAAACAGACCGTTCAAGAGGCGCCGCGGCCGCAGACTCGGAGTCCATCTCTTCGTGCCAGATAGCCTCATGATCATAGAGAAAGCGGAAAGAGTAAAGGCCACATCGAAGAGAACAGAAGACGGAGGACAGGCCAGCTGGATTTCAGGGAGGGCAAGTCACCACCGAATAGAAGCTATGACTAGTGACGAAGGTGGAGCAATCGATAGCGATGATATCGTGTTTATTATGCAAGGCGCAAGGCGTGTTATGCAAGGTTGCACTAGACTTATTTTGGATGGGGTCTGCTTCCTGCTCGAACCGGTAGCAGCAAGCGCGACTCACACCACGCTTCTCAAACGATGTCGGGTATCGGACTGGTTAGATCCAGAGATGTTGTACAAGGCAAGTTACACGTTATTTTAGTTGAGATGAGTCTGTGACGCAGCTGTGTTCGGCTGAACTTGGATTTGCTGAAACCCGTTCCATCCAATGTTGATGCAAGAGTCGAGAATTACCCCGCTAACTGCATTTTGCTGATATAAGCACGTGACTTACGAACTACCGCTCCTTCTCTCGAGGTGGGGAGCAAGGACCGCGGATCCAATCAGACAAATCCTCTAGTCTGCCCTAGGAGCACGGTCCACTATGAGCAATCCCGACGGGCCACACAATTTTCAAGCAGAAATCTTGGTCGAACTTCCATTTTCCGAATTCCAGCGACAATCGACAACCTCAACGGCAGGCCCCGACCAAAGCTCATTCAGCAACAATGAAGCTTAACATCTCCCACCCGAGCAATGGCTCGCAGAAGCTGATTGAGATTGAAGATGAGCGCAAGCTCCGTGTCTTCATGGACAAGCGCGTATGTGGTGGCTCCCGAATCAATTCCTCGAACCGACTACAGCCAAAACCCGTGATGGATTCAAATCCAGAGCGACTACCCACCTTGGCTGTGTTTTCGTGTGTGTGTGTGTGTGAGAGCTAACGGTTTATCTTCGATCGAATAGATGGGCGCTGAGGTCCCTGCCGACTCCCTCGGCGACGAGTGGAAGGGCTACATCCTCCGCATCACCGGCGGCAACGACAAGCAGGGTTTCCCGATGAAGCAGGGTGTCATGCACCCTACCCGTGTCCGCCTCCTCCTCTCCGACGGCCACTCCTGCTACCGCCCCCGCCGCAGCGGTGAGCGTAAGCGCAAGTCCGTCCGCGGCTGCATCGTCGCCGCCGATCTCTCCGTCCTCGCTCTGGCCATCGTCAAGGTTGGCGAGACCGATATCCCCGGCCTCACCGACGTTGTCCACCCCAAGCGCCTCGGACCCAAGCGCGCCACCAAGATCCGCAAGTTCTTCGGCCTCAGCAAGGATGACGATGTATGTGCAACCAAGCCCTACTATTCCGTCATCGCCTGCCCGGTGGTGTCCTGCTATGGCTGAGCCAAAGCACGGTCCCCCGGGTAGAGACTGAGATATACCGTACAAGGAGGCTAATACAAAGCTCGTCTTTTCTGGAAATATAGGTCCGGAAGTACGTCATTCGTCGCGAGATCCAGCCCAAGGGCGAGGGCAAGCGGCCTTACACCAAGGCCCCCAAGATCCAGCGTCTGGTCACCCCCCAGCGTCTCCAGCACAAGCGCCACAGGATCGCCCTCAAGCGCCGCCAGGCCGAGAAGGTCAAGGACGAGGCCGTACGTTATCCTCAAACCACACTTCTTAATGTTCCCTTACTGACCTTCCATCACAGAACGAGTATGCCCAGATTCTGGCCAAGCGTGTTGCCGAGGCCAAGTCCCTCAAGGCCGACCTCCGCAAGAGGCGTGCCTCCTCCATGCGCAAGTAAGCGTGTGGTTTCGGGACTGGTGATGGATGGATTCGCGGGTTTGCATTTCAATAATGGGCTCATGGCGTAGGTGGGGTTGCCAATTCACTTGTTGTTTTGTAGATGGCATCAAAATTCCCTAGGCAGAATATGAGACATGATGGACCGGTAACCACACGTCCGTCTCGAATGAGAAGCTGCTTCCCATGGCGGATCCACTAAGCTTGCTGTCTTTGTTGCGTACTATTGTGATGTCCTCAGATGTCATGATATCTTCGGCACTGTGCCGCTGGGTGTCTACTATGGGCATTGGAATCAAGTGTTCAGGGCGTTGCTCACTTCACTCTCGCCTGAACAGCAATGCTCCTCCAACTCTCCAGTGTAATGGCAATTTGAAATGCTTAAGATACAGACAGCATCATGACTCCTGTTCCTCTCGGTGGGTGAGGAGACGGTCAGTCTCTCCTTCTCGCGCCTATGTATCTGAGCTTATTTATGATTATTCCTTGGAACTTGAGCTCTAGGTCAGGGTGTTTCATGTTGAGCTCAATCTCTTAGACCCCCACGTCTAGCATGTCCGGCCTCTCAAGAACTACTGCTCGTTATGGAAAGACATGAACCCATTGTCCATCCAAGAGGGTAGCCGCCAGTTGATTCAACACAGCACCTGCGGCCATTGACTGACGCAATGTGCTAATGGTCGTTATGCCTCCTTCAGTGACTCGCGTGATCACAAGAAGCCATTGTGCCTTGACCTGTAAAGGTGGTCAAGGTACCTACTATGTAAGTCGCTGCCATATATTTTGAATTGTGTCTATGCCCGTGCGACTTGGACTATGAAGCCCTTGCAGATGCGCCAACGAGTGTAATCCAATTCTTTATATGTAAACTGCCCCATTGCCGCAACGGCGGTTGGTCTGCGTGTAAGTCGCTGTGCCGACTGCATGACCATGCTGCATACAACCTTCGTCGCAGCAAGCACATATACCAAGGTACTTACCAGGCACCTACAAATTCGGGCCGGTGCTCTGATTGCCAATTGACTGTAAGTCGTACTTTCCGTGATCTCGCAGACTTCGCCCATAGCCAGTTGGATGAGCCGCACCTTCCCATGTGCCCAAGTCCGCCTGCCTCGAGTCGAAACAACCCTAGTACGGACTATGGGCTCCTCCCGCATCGCTCCTTCCAACGCCGTGTAAGTTGCAGCCACCCCTTGGACTTCTAATCTGTCGTCCGCTCTCGCAGCCTTTCACCATCTTCACTTCCTCTCTCGCGAACAACTTTGTTCAGAACCTGCACTCCGACGCCGTCAAAGGTCACAGGAAGCTCAGCATGTTGCGTCCTCGCTGCCTGAGACCCGCGCGCAAGTCTGCATTGCACGTTCTATCTGTTCCAGCCAGCTTTCACACACTTGTGTGAATCGCTGCCTCGATAGCTTCTCAGGCAACCGATTCTTTGCTCGGCGAAACGTCAAACCTGCTTGGGCAAACGTTCCAGTCGAAAACTGCACAACTCAACCGCAAAACTTGCGCCGGGGAAGTCTTAATCTTGACAACAATTTCGTCTTCCTCACCCACCTTCCCTTCCTTTTTTTCCCATCTGCTTTCCCTTCCAGGTTCCCTCAGTCTTCTTTACTTCTTTCATCAAAGTAATAATTCTGATTGAGACAGTGCTATACCTGTCCTTTCCCATACTTTGTTGAGCTGAAATCGTTTCCTTCCGTTTCGCGATCATCTTGTTGCTGGTCTCGATTGCTGTTGGTTCCTCGGCTCAATTTACACCTGTTCAAGGGTTACGCATGTTAGCGCGGTACCTAAAGGTACGATTGGACGATTCCACGATTAGCCGACAACACGACGATTAGTATCTTACCGTACTAACATGCAAAATCCTGCCACAGGTGTAAAGAGACGTGGTTGAGAGCTCGTCACGTGGTCTCAATTAAAGTTTGCCAAGCCATCTGAACGCCACATCCCGGCAGTCGCAAGTCGAAACGGCTCAAGGGTAAGTCCGCATTTGCAGTCCCATCCATCACTCCCTCGAAATATCCAAGATCATCATCTTCCATCAGACTTTTTGTTCCCTTTCGTCAAGTCCTGCGATGTCATGACAGGAGCTGTCAGTTCACCATGGGTGTTTCGTGTCTTGCTAAACCCTGGGTCTCCTAGTCTCACTCAAGTATCATTTGCTGTCCATTTGGCCACACATTGTTCAAGCCACGTCCCCCCGGACCCGCCGGCTGGCAGCTTTGAACGATGACTTCCTCCACTCACACGGCCACCCGCCAGCTGCCGGCTCGCCAGGCCAAGGTCAAGGGTCAGAGCCGGCCTCCGCACCCCACAACACCCCGGCGCGGAGGTCGTGCAACACGGAGCTCATATGTTGCTCTGCCAGAGAACCCGGATACCCCGTCTGCCCCTTCCCCTGCCGGATCCGCGAAGAAACGTGCATCTTCACCGGCGCTTGGCTCTCCCACCTCAAACAAGCGCACCCGTCGACAAGCTGTCAAGACGGACCTCAACTATGCAGAGTCCTCCGACGATGATGCTGCCTTGATCCCAGACCATGATTTTGATGACGATCTGGTGCTACCGTCGGACCCTAAGAGCGACGACGAGCCACTGCTTTCGCCAACATCCACAAAGACGCGGAAGGCTAGTCCCAAGGCTGCACGGGCGACTTCTAGGAAGACCATAAGGATGGCCACTGCCCGCAAGATTCAGAAACGCAGGGCTCCCACCGGAAGGGTGCCCAAGCTCTCTTTTATCAAGACTAGCCGGAAGACGAACACCCACATGACCAACGTGAGCGTGCAGTATGTCGACAACATAACACCGCCAGTCATCCCGCCCTGGGCCACGCTGCCATACCACGTCCTCCTCCGCATCTTCGAGTTTGCCGCTGGGACGCCCATCACTGCTGGTGTCGGCAAATGGCTCATTGATGCCAGCACTGTCTGCCATACTTTCACCGAGCCAGCTTTGACGGCGCTGTATCGCCAGCCACCATTACTAACGCTCCAGATGGCCCATGGACTGGTCGATCTCATCTCCAAGTCACCACTAGAGATGACATTCAACTATCGCCAAAAGATCCGGTGCTTAGACATCGATGCGGGCGTTATCGCCTCCAAGGCCTTCAGAGGCCAGCACCTCGACTTCAAGGCGCTCTTTGGCAATGCCCCGGGTTTGACGGAAGTCTATATCTGGCATGAGAAGGACCAGGCCCCATACCGTGATATTGATAAGAACATCCGGTGGTCATACCCTGCCAACATGTTCCTCGCTCTTGGAATAGGCTTTCAGAACGGAGGTGCTCGAGAGGGCGATGTGTCTCTTGTTCCTGCCCCGGCTAGTGGCTCTATTCCTCGCTTGGAGGGCTGGATGTGGAGTAGGCGTATGCTCGGAGGCCTTCCATTGAACAAGCTTATCGATGCTCACAAGTTCGCCGCCTTTCAGGGACTCCGCAAGCTGGCATTTATGAACTTCCAATTGCCTTCTCTGAATTCGAAGAACCCCGAGGAACCGGAGACCGTCCAGGCAGATGGTGAATATATTGCCCATCTCGCGCAGTCGATTCGAGTGCTTCCCGACCTGAGGCACCTCGTGCTTGAGTGCTCTACCGCTGTCACGGGCACTTTGCTCTCGTCGTTGCCCAAGTCGATCGAACACCTGGAGCTAACCAACTGCTGGGAGATTAAGGCAGATCACATGGTTGAGTATCTCCAGTCGCATGGCAACGCGCTCCGCCATTTGACACTGAATCACAACCAGTCGCTTAGTCTGGCCTTCCTGCCGGTACTTGGAAAGGCTTGTCCCCGGCTGGAGACTCTCCGTATGAACTTGACCTACTACAAGATTCATTTCTCGTACAACGACTCGGACCCGGCATACGACGCTCTTCTCACCGCGGACCAGGTCCCGACCTGGCCTACCACCCTCCGCCACCTGGACCTGAAGAACCTGCGCAAGTGGGACAAAGCCGCGGCTGAGGTCTTCTTCCAGTCGCTGCTCGATAGCGCTTCCAACCTTCCTAAGCTGCGCCACATCGAGATCAAGGCCATGCTCGACATCCCCTTCCGCGAGCGCTCCAGCCTGCGCGACAAATGGGAGGCGCACCTGAAGCGGGTCTACCTCCGCAAATGCGTTGATCCTCTCCCCAACGCTGCTCCGCCCGCGACACCCAAAGGAGCACTGAAGAAGAACCATGATGCCGCTAAGCCGGACACACCCTCTCCTCGTCGCAGTGGTCGTATCGCCACCCACCCATCCGGTCCGTCTTCTCGCGCTAGTAGCACCGGCCGCGAGACGAGAGGCAGGTCTGGCTGGCCAAGTTACGCCGAGCCCGATACAGACGAGGATCTGGAAGTTGAAGAGTCCTTTGACGATGAGGATGAGGATGAGAAGTTGGATAACGCCCAGCACTCTAAGGACGCAGCAGAGCAGCAGGCTGAGACCTTTGTCCAAGGCTTGTGCAACGTGGTGGACATTCGCTTCGACAACCAGAAGCCTGTCGAGCATCAGTTTCGGATGGAGGACTTCCTCGACGATGAATCGAACGATCCCACCGATGAAGAGTGGGATGGGGCCCATGAATCGGATGATGGCAATTATGCCTGGTAATCTTATGCTCAAGCCGGTTACCGCAATGCTAGTCATCTTCTTGGTTCGATTGGTTGATGAACGATTGCATATGCATTCGGCGTTTGAATACAAAGGTCGGTTGTTTGATTATGTTCTGTTTGCCCGTGGACGAACACAGAGGGGATAAGGCTGGTGGAGTCATGAAACCACTCTGCTCGAGTTATGGTGATTGGCTCTTTGGCGCTTTCTTCAGGCGAGGCGGAGGGAATGAGGCTTCCATGCCGCCGTTGGTGGACCCTGTTCTGCCTGAGGTGCGATGGTCGGCTCTTTGGCAGGTTCTTCCAAAAGAGATGGAGGGGACGAGGCTATTTTCCAGCGGCAAATGATGGAACTGCTCTGCTCCAGTCCTCTTCTGCAGGATTTGGAGGGTCGCTGTTTGACTGCTATGATGGATTCGGTTTCAGCTTTTCCTTATCCTATGCTTCTTGCTTTTCCTCTTCTCTTTCCCATTCACCAGTTCTGGTTTTCGGATTGGGTAAAAAGGGTGTCGTGACATTGTACGTTAGATCAAACGACGAGGCGAGACGGGAGGGTATACGGCTTTCCTACCTAGATTTGCTTCCTTCACAGGATCAGAGGGCTGGATACGGACTTAGGCATGATGGATAAGGCAGGCTGTGGGTTTTCACGACCTCCAGATGATGCGGCTTTGTTGTGGCGGATGGAACGTTTCCCTGTACAGATCTTGCCTTGCTGACAATGACAAAAAGAGTTACGATGAAGATCTTGGGCTTCGTGATGGTATGTTTGTTCGATTTGCGATGTCCCTGGTCGAGGCTGCGAGATGGAGAGAAAAGATGATGGAAGGGATGTTACGTTTGCTGCCGGATCGTGATGGACGATGGTCAGAGGACTTGCAGCTAGAATCGGAGCTCCGTAAAGGTTGGCTTGCTCTTACCATCAGGTCCCCCGTGGACTGGTGCTGCATGCATCCGGCGTCTGTAACAGAGACGATAAAACTTGACGGAAAGGAGCCGGTTTTTGACCAGCCTCCTCCAGCTATTTTCAAGTCTCAACGCTCGGCCCTGTTGAGCATAATCGGTACGAACGTTCTAGGCACCTGAAGGCACATGCGAGCCTTGGACTCATGATACAAACATCACACATAGAACAGCCGAGTATAGCAACATCTCATCATCACAGCAGCATCCCAAGGAATGACGGATATCAAGTAGATTTATTGTCCACCTAACCATCCATCCATCCAGAACTCAGACAACAAAACCAGGTCCAGTGACCCGTTCCATCCAGGAAGTGGTGCCCTGCGCGGGTATTCTAAGGTTGCCCCAACGCCCGTTCCGTTCTTTTTTGTCATGATTCCGTTCCTCCAGATCGACTCGTTATCCCACAGCTCAAGTCACTGAACTGGAATTTAGTGACCGGCGCGGCGAGACTCGGCGATGACGCGCTGCATCTCCTCGACCTTGCCCTTGGCGCGGGAGAAAGTTCCGAGCTGCGGAAAGGGAGACAATGTTAGTTCGATGTGTCTGACCGAGGAGGTAGGGTAGGGGGGAGGGCAAGGGGGAAAGAAAGACGTACCCTCTTCTTGGCGAGCTTGCGGGCGCGCTTGTCCTTGCTGTTGCGGAGGAGTTCGATGACGCGGCGCTCGTAGGGAGCGAGGCTGTTGGAAGGACGAGAGTCAGCAATCGGCCTTGACGGGAGGAAACCTCTCTTCATTTCGGTACTGGATGGGGGGCGGAACTTACCCAGCAACCTCCTTGACGATGTCACGGACGAAAGCGGTGCGCTTGCTCAGGTGACCCTTGGTCCGGCTGACGCGGGGCTTGGAGACGCGAGCGGTGGTCTTCTGTATTGGGTGGAAAAGATTGTAATCAGCCATTTGCGTCCATCGTCTGCAAGTGTTCATGCCTCTGAAGAGAAGCAGGTTGCAAAGATCCTCCACGAGGTGAGACGGGTTTGGGGAGATTTCATCTTACGTGACCCTTGTTGATACCCTGTTGGAAGATATAGAGTTAGCAAAGGTATCTCTGGTGAGGTTCTCGACTGTTGACGACGCAAGGTTTGCGATTGAGGTTGGCGGCTCCCTGGACGGACGGATTGTCGTCGCTCGTTTTCGCCGCCGTGGTCGTTCGTCGTTCGTCGTTCGTCGAAGGGAACGTGGATTGGGAACAATCTACTTACAACTATGAGCCCGGTACGGGCACCCTCCTTGGTGGCAGCCATCTTATTTGATTTTGATGAAGTGATGCTGTCGTTAGTAGCGCTTGCAGAAGGGAAGGAAGTTCGAGATCACGTCCAAGATTTCGGATTTATTCGATTTTTGGGCTGGAGGCAGAAAAACTTGTGCGGGCTGAAGTGGGGTTCGAAGCGGAGCTGAAGTTGAGGTGCTATGATTGGCTGCTGGTTGCAGGAGTGGGTTTTGCCGTTTGTGGACTTTGGGGGGTTATGATTGGCTGTTGTTTAAATGCTTTCAAACGACACTGGACGGCGACATGATGGGACAAACAAAACAACTGGCTTTGATTCGTCTCGACTTTCCTACGTCTGTTGATTTCAGTATTATGCATACGATGCCATGACCATGTAGACATTCATTCTCTACCCCTTTCCAGTCTTATGGGCTCAGCTGGCCCAAGGTGACCAGCATCTACTAACTGCATGAGTTGCACAACCTGCCCCTGGCTTGAATAAGTCTTCGAAAATAAGAGAGTTCACAGGATGTTCTTATTTGTCCGACATGTTTCTATAATTCCTTGGATTAACCATTGGCCATGGTTCTCTTCGTTGTACTAGAGCTCTTCCCTCCCAAGGTCCAATGTTGACAATGGGACGTTTTGGATCTAACTCGTAACATATGCTATGAAGGACAGTAACAGGGAGAAAAACTCAAGTCCTCTCTATACAGAAAATAGGAGTTAATCTACAACTAACGTCCAGACAAACGGAGCACCTCAAGCTTTGTCCGCCACTTTACAACCAAACGGTCAAGCTAGTCTATGGTGACCGTTTATTTCGAATCTTCGTCTTATAATTGCCTCAGCTGACTAGGTGTATATCATGTACCGCGCGTCTCTTTTGGATCATCTTACCGGAGTAGGTAGTATATGATACTGCCAAAGTAGACAAAAGATTACTGACTCGAAGGCAGTCGCAACATTTACAACGAAGTACCAACTTCTCTTTCTGAATTCGTATCATTCTGATTGTCACTACAGGTTCTATCAATATCTGGTGGTCAGTCACGTAATCGCATCGTGGATGACCCGACGCTGAATGTTGCATGCTGCAACCTCTCCGAATAAATGCTAGATATACGCGCTCCAGAGACGCCGGTGATGGTGATATCCTCTTTGCCACGAGTCTTAGTACTGACATGATCGAGCGCTATCAGCTAGAATCCACCGGTAAAATACGCCACTGCCCTCAGGGACCCAAGCCGGAGGTCATTGAGCTCCCGCACAGAGCATAATGTGGTGACGGAGGTAACACTGAATGTCAGTGGGGACGCCTCTAGCAGGCTTTGAGGAAGAGTGAGGTAGAGGCATCCCTGTAGGTAAGTGCTGATGGATGTTACCTTTCTACAAAGGTGAATAGAGCTCGGTGAATATATGTAATTCCTATATTATTAACTCGCTGTCTTTCTAGGATGACCTACCCTATACTGCGGCTATCATGTCGTCCCAGGGAATACTTCGACATCATATCAGATCACTCGAACTCACCAGTCTTTACTCGTTGAGCAAACTTGCAAGGGAACCATACAAGCAACCTTGGTCCTTGGCGTCGTGGAGCCTGCCTTGACCTGTTATCACCTCAACACCAGGATTGGGGAGCAACAGAAAAAACGAGCATAAGATGGACCGATCTGTACTGTTCATCTAGAGAGACAATGAGCGTCGATGTTCCGGCTACGCAGCACAGCTTGCTCTATGGTGGCCCATAGTGGGCGCTTGTTGCCGACGGCTAAGGAGAGATTTCAGCTCCGGTGCTGGATTGATTGGTACTGGACATGTTATGACGTCCTTGCTACGAGCTCCTTCCCCTTTACGTTTCAGATTCCGGGACAAACACTAGAGGAATGAAGCATCGCAGGTACTGAGTCTCAAAAGCGGACCATTCAAGCTATCATGCGGCCTCTTGACCCTATATGGACTTGAAACTATTCCCGCAAGCTCCAAACCCTGCAAGGAAACTTGAGAGACATGTCCCCGAACGGATTTCTTCCCAAGAAGAGCCGATGCCTTCCCACGCATCGTGTCAGCATGCTGTGCCGGCCCACATCTAGTTCGATAGCTCTTCGGATTTTGGATGACCGGAGAAATGCAGCCAGCAGGATGTTGTGCATGGCGTAGCAGCACTTGAAACTTCCTGAAGCGTCGACATTCAGCCATCGTTGTGACTTCGACGCCATGGAGGGCCGCTGGAGTGATAACCCTAGGGACCGTATCGGAACAACATCCGTCCAGGTCTGGTTTCCGCACTCTTAAGATTGCCCTAAAGAGGTGCTCGATCCTCGTCAAGAGATCTACATTTGGTCCTGGGATTGGTTCGGAGCCTCGCGTAGGATGTTGTGGCAATGGGATGGTAAATCGTACTGTGCCGGGGGAAGTCCTATCTGTTCCGGAGTCGGTACAGGTGTGTATGGTCCAAAGGTGATGTTGAACCGAACTCCTCAAGTCCTTCGCCGCGGTTACCACTTAAACTTGGGTTCTTTGGAGGCATTGCTAATGTGCCACAGTTATCATCAGGACGATGCTTGTACTCAAGGATGCTGGATCGAACAGGTTGGTTGCTGTCTTGGCTTGTGATAACGGCTATGTTCCAGTCCCGCACCCTTGCTTGGTTGACACGAATCGAGATTGATGCGTCTTGACTACTTACCAAACAACGATCATGCGGAAGGTAGCTGTGTTTCATTGTACAGTCTCAAGCGGGATCATAGCATACTCCCCCTTAGCCCCCGTGCCTGTACGATCTGGCCTTCCGGGATGAAATCGGCGGTGTCAAGCCTCGACTACACAACCGGACCAACACATAGGTGACGTGCAAGTGCGGCATGGTGCATTGAGAGATGTCGTGACACTTTGTGGTGGTTCGATGCCTGGATACTCTTGTCCAGTAGATATTGTGCTCCCGGCATTGAAATATCCTCTTGGGAGGTTCCGCATCTAACGGGAGAGCACAGAAGACACCTGAACCGAGTGGGAAAAGCGGAGAGATACCTCTGGAACGAACAAGCAGTGGTTATCCTAAAAGGAGACAATTAGGATGCAGTACAATCTATGCTCTGCTGAATAACTTGTACAGAGAGAGGGCACAAATAAGAACCCTGACTAGTGCCTTGCTCTCCTGGCCCTTTGTGTATTTTTGACCCAGACATTCATATCCTGGCTCGGGTCGAGCACACGTGCGCCCAAGGGATAGAAATTTGGCACCATTGAAACTGAGATGGGAATGAATATATCATCAGCGTTGCTGAGCTTCATTGTCAACAACTGCGCCTTGCCATATGATGAATCAACTTGCCTCGTTGTTCGCCTGACACTGGTGGTCACTTGAATCTTTCGAAGGCACGTCTCATCCATAAGTGAAATAACCAAGAGCAGGTGAAGTGGAAGTAAGTTGAATGGCAGCTGACCGTGCACCCAACCCAATGTGAAGTCTGAAAGGTGACATATAAAGGAAAACATGGAGTCATACTATCATCTGCACACAGACTGGTGGGTTAGCTCAACTGGATCGGCTTAATCGTTCCAGAAAATAGGACACCCGTGCTCTCTTAGCCTCTCTACAAGTCCCATTTCTAGCATTCAAGAGGGCGTGGGTTCAATTCTACTAACCATGGGACTTGTAGAGATTTGGGTTAAGAGGTGAGCCTCCATCCAGGGTAGTTCAGCCTCCCAGTTTGTGTGCCACTGGCCAGAAAACGCTTAATCGGCGGGAGTTCGATTCTCCCACTGGCAACTTTTTGCACTTTTGCTTTTGAAACCCGAAACCAACCACTCTGTTCACTGCATGGCATTGGATTCTTGCATTTGTATTTCCAGCAAACGGGTTGCTTGAACGCGGTATTGCAAGTATCCTTCTTCATCACGCAAAAACCAAGACTGCCAATTGTCGATGTCCACATAGAACCAAAGAACTATTTTGGGTTCAATTCCAGAATCAGGTTGCTTTCTTTCCTCTCCCTGCTTAAGAGGTCTGCGTGCTAAATCAAATCAAGGATATGCCATTCTTGGATACCCATGGAGCCTTGACCTAATGGGTACCCGAGCCGGATGGGTACCCATAGGTGACGATTCCTACTACTACCCAGGGTACCCAAGAACATGACCCCCCCCAATTCCCCCTCCAGTATGCCGGAACTCACACACATCATTCACAGCCTGCATTTGTATCCTGCACAACCTGCTAAGTAGTGGACTACTCAGTTGGCATGCCAGTAGCCATGACGAGTGGACTTGATGCCTCGTGCTGGTTTCAACACGGCAACCAACCTCCAAAACCCATTCCAGCATATCACTACAACGCGCATCTCCCATTCGTAGCAACTCAATCTGTACGTTCTGCTCAGTTTCCAGATTTTCAAATCCGTTAAACAGCCAAGCACCCAAGTTCCTTGAGGCCGGTGTCTGACCACCACCAATTTGTTTGGGATGGAGTTCTTTTCCCACCCCGTTGACGAACCCTGACTAAAGGCACTTTCAGATCACTTAGAAGATATTTTATCAGCCGTAAGAGTCAACAGTCGTCGGGGTTGGTGTCATCAGACAATATCAGGGACCCAGGGTCATCAAAGACGTTCGTATCAACCAAAACGACACTTGTATAAGTTTGACATGCCTTCAATAGCTGTCATGGCGCGCCCCTGTACAGAGCGTCGAACCCGGGCCACGAGGTGTGGACTGGTGGTCAATTCAGGAGAGCTTATCCCCTCGAAGCATTGCTTTCAAACTTGCTATGTGTCAGCCTGGCCAGCGACGACGTAATTGGCATCCTGTTCCTACCTGGAGTGGCACTATATGTCTTCAGGTCGTACTAGTATGCCATCATATCGAATGAAATATGCGGAATGCATGAGCGGAAAATGGCAACACACTGTGCGGGATTTTCTTGGCGAGTTTGGGAATGGATCCAAAGTCGGCAGGTATTTAAGAACGAAGATCTTAGGACAGCCTGCGAGCTATCATATAGATAACTCAGCTTCTGTCCACGACGCAATCTGGACGACGTGGAGGTACTTTGGAGCGAGTCTTGCCCCGAGAAGGCGAGCCGGACTTCCGTTAAGGTCAGTAGCGAGTTGTACGACACGGCCACTCGGCTTGAGGTCAAATTGATGTTGCCTGGTCTGATACCTACTGAGAAACCACGCGCCTCCTATTGCTCTGTCTCTTGAGTGGATGCCGATATGCCTCGAAATTCCCCTGAGTGGATGCAGGGTTCGGAGGGGTCGACTCATCTGACTCCAAGATCTCGTACAAGTTTTAAAGTATATATGCGCATAACTGACAACGTGATGCACCGCAGAGAGGTACATGACGGTTGACGAACTGTAACCAAAAACAGACCTGTAAAAGCTCACTGCGAGACTGTGAACAAACCCTGGGTTTCTTATGCCCTCCAGTCGTCATTCGTGTTCTTGGCGTCGGGAATCGCATGTCAACATTGCCCCTATTTAGGATATCTTGCAGGTAAGAAATGTCACAGCCAAACAAGGAGTCCAGGACTGCTAGTGGTCTTCGAGGCTTAGGAAGCCAATCCTTGACTATGCCAGCAAACCGGTGATTCTTGTGGTGATATCTTGAAGATCTGTCATCCTGAATGTCTGAGATTCAAGTCCCTGAGCGCCCAGTCAGTGGAAGACAAGCATCAAGCCAATTGCTGCTGCGCGGTCGTTTCTTCTAAGCCAGCAGCTCGAGGTAACTTTCACGTCCTCCTCAATTTACTGATCATAGTCCTGCAGTCCAGGCATGGTCGACGTGCTCGTTCTCAGGGTCCACCAGAATCCCCAGGGGCCAGAGAGGAGAGGCTGAAGAGCCGAGAGTCCAGAACGATGAATGTCGAAATAATTGGCAACGTGAAACTGCCGATACGGGCTTTTCGATCTGTTTGAATCTTCACGTCCTTGAGTCAATGTTTGATTTCATAATGCCGGCGGTTCCTTGAATCCTCCATAGGCTGAAGAGGGCAGGGTCCAGAAGTTCAGAACCACGAGTTGCAGCCTTGTAAGTGCCCCTGAGAGCGGCCATGCACCACCACAAATCAAGACGCAAGGGACCAAACCAATTCCATGATGCTGCGTTTGAACTCCAAATTCAATCACATCCATGGATTGGGATTTTTCGCGTTGCCGACCTCGAAAAATTCAGCAAACAGCCGCAACTTTAATCATCATTGGGTCCGACCGATCACGGAAGGCTGAAGTCCCAGACCCAACGTCTGATTTTGGCAAGGCTCTTCGTCGTTTGATTTTGGCGGTGCATCCTGAATTTTGTCGTGGTGTTGAGGATCGGAAGTAACTACCCGGGGGGTCGTCAGGGTGACTGCCAAAACGTTAAGGGGTACAAGCTTGCCGTCACCCTACCCCGGAATTATCCAATGGGGAAGGCTGACCCCATCAGTTCACGAACTCAACTTCTTCCATTTTGCTCATTCCACAAACACCCATTTTTATCTCAGCCTCTGATTTCTCTCCTTCCCACATTCACCTTTTTCAACCACACCGAATCACCTCGCTCTACCTCGCTTCATCTTGGATATTTTTCACAGTTTCCAAGATATAACATTCGAGGCATCAACTGGCGACTGCGCGCTTCGAAAATCAAACAACACTCCTTGCGCTTATCGACCTTTTGACGAAACACCTACCTTTTTGGATCGCGAACGCTCGACGCACACCTATTTGCATCTTCAACCGACGCGGAGCATCCGAAAATCAGTCCTTCCCGTCTTCCGCTGCCCAACGCGTTCTCCACCTCATCTTCTGCTCCGGATCATCCAGGTCTTATCCGCCTTGCCGATCAGCCTCGTCGCGCATTCTGGATTCAACCATTTCCGCGCCTCCAGCTCTCTTTGAAATCGAATCCTGAGTGAGGAGCACGATCGACCGGCGTCTCGCTATTTCTTCCACCGCTTTGATTTAGGTGAAGGGCTGCTTTGGATACTCGGCATCGTTCTTTTTTTGACAGTTGGCTTTTCTGGATCCTACGCAGTGTTGACGAGACGTGGGCTCCGCGATCCCGTTAGCGCGATACGTCAACTCAGCTCCACGGTAAGCATTCAAATGAGGTACTCCGCTATCGCGAGCACAACGCTAATGATCTCGAGTCAGAATAAGCGCATATCATTGGTTCACAGCGCCTGGTCGGATCTCGGCGGTCCTGAATCGACAAGGCGGATATTTTGGCGATTCTGGATCGCGATATCTCAATTTCGTTAACCGGTACGCGTCTTGCCTCCCTTTTCCTTTGAATTGCACCACCATCATCAGCCCGGTCTTCTGATATTGCATCGTCTGGACGCTTCCACTCCTGCCTCTCTCTTGACGGCCATACTATCGCATTTTCAGTTGGCGTTTCCTTACAGCTTTGCATACTTTCTGTTTGTCCTGTTTCTATTTCTTCTGGAGTTTCTGACCCTTCAGCCTCACCAGCTGGCCTTTTCAAACTTTTATTTCTGTGAGTAACTTGATAGAAATCGTCTCACGATTTCGACTGCTTGGTGAGTCGTGGTCACAGCTACTGCGCTACTGACTTTATATACTCTTCCCGGACGTCACTCGGCTGTGAATGCACTAGATTGGTCTAACTTCTTATCAGCTGAATCATGCTGCACTGACGGACGCATCCTTTATCTCAACCACTTGACTTGCTATATCTAGCTCTTATCTCAAGATTGAGGCCATCCGTTACCTTACTTCACCCATATCTGGCAACTATGGCTCCCAGTGCTTCCCAAGAAAGCCCGACTTCTCAAATCCGCAAACCCCCCTATCTCCAACGAAACTGGCTCACCACCATGGGGAGTGCTGTCCACCAGATGGACCATGAAGAAAATGAGAACCGACCATCCAAACGCCGCCGCGTGTCCAAGAACTCACTTGATTTGGGCATTGGGCTCGAGGCACTCGATGCGGCAGCCCTCACCACTTCACCGGAGAAGGCGGTGCGCATCCATCTGTTGAGGGTCGTCCACAAAGTCTCGACTCGCGTGAGGGCTGGCATCGCTGGCCTTGTCCCTCTGCCAAATAGTGAGGGGCTCGAAGCGAGAGCCCGCTGCCGCATCTCTATTTCCGGCGGTGGCTTACGTGGTGCGGACCATCATCTGCTTGTCGACAGCCAAATCTGTACTATCAAGGCGTTCAAGAACCCTCATGGACCGTCTCCTATGCTGCGCATCCATCTGCCCCAGCCCTTCCACATTCCGCAGGACAAGATCCTCGTGCCGGGAGATGATGACGACGTTTTTGCTCTAGCAAAGCGTTATACGGCCAACATACAGTTAGAATCCGCAGGCGACTCTAACTGGCCACCCGAGTTTCTTAGTCCCGCCAACAATGCCGGCTGGCTCAATAACCAGGGAGGCACTCCCCGCCGTCAGTGGATCTTGCACGCGACCGTGGACGATCTCTTTAACTGCGGTCGGAAGGCTATTCCCCTGGACCTTGCGAAGCGGCCAGATGTGCTACTCTCCACTAACTACGTGCTGGATGTCGACGTGCGGTGGTCGACTGCTCTTCCGGCAAATAAAATCAAACCGGTCGACAAGGACGTTCGGGCGTCCATAACCTGCTACGCTGAAGACGACGTCATGGACGTGGATCATACCACCGAGACTAATGGTGTGAACGGTCATGCCCATGGTGTCAATGGTGCCAATGGCCATCATGCCAACGGTGACGTTGAGCTGGCCAACGGCGAGCTGCTGGATGAGATGGACGAACAGGCTGAAGGCGATCTTACCCCTGGCCGAAGACGGAGGGCAAGACCTCAGATCAACTACAATCTGAAGCTCCTCAGTGACAAGGCTCAGAAAAAGGAGCGTCGAAGGCGGGAGAAGCAGGCACCGCAGAATGGCACCGCGGAGGTTGTGGAGGACAGCGGAGTGACCTATCTCTTTCCGGATAAGCTTCACTTGGATGGCTGTTGTTGCATCTTCTGCGGGACAGATTTGCGAAGCTTTGAATTATTGCGAGCCCATTGTAAGCTCAACCACGACGATTTTGATTTCCAGTTCGCGGCAAACTCGAAAACCGTCACTGTGACCGCACACCTTCAGCGCCCTGTCACCCCACCTCTATCGCCAAAGGAGCTGCACTTGGGGCCACCAGTCGACGGGCCTTTGGATCTCCCGGCCTATTTAGAGGGGGATGATACATGGGTGAGGGCTCGCCAGGGATCCCAGGATGACCGTGAGGTTCGCCCAGCGCAAACAGCAGCCCAGAAGAAGCCAGCTGCTGCTGATCCCGTAAGAAAATCAAAACCCAAGCTGTAAATGCTCGCAGGAACCCATAACTGACATGCCTAGAACAAAATCCCCAGCCTCGTTCCCCGCGGCAAACCCAAGAAAATCATCGTCCCAAGGACGAAAACGACCCTCTATCACCCGTTCAGCAAAGCTCCCCTGGAGCCGGGCACAGTAATGGACAGGTGGCAGGTGGACGAGGACTGGCTCATCCGGAAGCACAGCGACACGCTGGCAGACTATATGGACATCGAGCCATACGAGCTCGAATTCATGCAGGAATGGGACCGCTACTTCCTACCGCTTCACCTGTCCTCCGAGATGTATCTCCCGGCCCACTACCTCGTGTTTGTGCGCGACAAAGCGGACTGGATAGTGGCCAAGCAGCACCGCTCCATTGAGTTTAGCAAAAGCATGGCTGTCTTGCATGCCCGGGCTGTGATCAAGGAGGAGCATATCACGAAGGCTCTGGCTATCCTGGACGAGGCCCGCGCGAGACGCAAGGCGAAGGAAGACGCTGGCGAGCTCGAGGCTGAGGAAGAGCCGGCGCAGCAAGCAACACTTCAGAAATCAGAGGGAGCGGGCTGTGCCAGATGTGGAGGATTCGTCCTCCCGGGACCGAACTGGTTATCTTGCCAGGGAGCTGTGAGTGCTTTCCTCGGACTCTGTTTGAAAATTGGATGCTAACGCTAGTGGCTAGAATTGCCCCAAGCCCCTGTGGCACGATCATTGTGCTGAAGAAGACGGGGAGTCGATAGATGATAAAGACAACTGGAAGTGCAACCACTGCGTCTAGGATGTCGAGGTTAGGGGCGCTTCAACCAGCAGCAGGAGAAGATCGGGAAGGACGAGGAAGCCAACCCGGCGAGAACCGTATACTTGAGGGCGTCATTATCCCGGACTTTTACATATGCATGATTTGGCTGCTTTTTTTCCCACGGTTGGAGTATCGTTCGCTGCGGAGGTTTTGGGAACGAAGGCTGAGGATTGGAGATGTCAACTGCCGAGTTTGGAGAGAAAAATGGGGTCCGGAATGGAGAAGGAAGGTGGGGACACATCCTATCACTATCGTGAAGCAGTCGGCTTGGCAACTGTCAGGGGTAAGGCACCCGACCTGCATTTGAAGCTGGCCGGACATTGGGAGGCGCAGAAGTGGACAAGCAGTCATAGGAAGGGGGACGCAGCCAGGAATAGTTAAGGAACCGGAAGTTGGGACGGAAGAGGGAGTCTAGGAGGAAGTAGCGAATCCATAATGTTGTCAAGGGTTTTAGCTGTGAATATCAAGTTGTGTCTGCTCAGAAGAAAAGGAAAGCTGTTACTGCCCGATTCAGGGGCAATCACTCGTTTTCAAAGTTGAGGACGCCACAGGTATTGCTAGTCAAACTCTTGGAAATCAGACCAGGCAGCATGAGTTACAGAAGATTTCCGTGGCTGATATCTGTCTCGACATATCGGAGGTATGCAACGCTGGCGTTTTGAAGATGCTCAGCCTTGTGCACTTTATTCAACTCTAAAATATTCAGCCTTGCAGTCAATATATCTATCGGCGCCGATATGCTAGATACTAACGAACACCTTCTTTCTCTGAGGAGGAGAGACGCAAGACACTCGGGAGTCCTTGTTATGTAGCCCCTGAACAGACGTAAGTTCTGTGCAGAGGATCATCACAGCTTGCGGAAACAGAATAATCAAACACAGCATACATTTTGGCAGCCTCGCGTGGTGACAGATGCCTAGCTAATTCAAAGGCCCCTGATTATACACTGTATCCATACACCCTCCATAGCGTTCTAAACCCAGCCTCGTAGTTGCTGAGACCGACTAACCAGCTGTCTAACCTCATCCAACCCTGAGAGACTGTCTCATTAAGAGCGACGTCCAACAGCAAACCACAAATGCTCGGCATGAGCAACTGACTCAACCCCTCCACGCAACGGAGATTAAAACCTATACTTAGGCTCCTTCTTCTTCTCCTCCCGTCTCCCATCGTCCCGCTTCTGCCTCTTCCTAGCCTCCTGCGCAATCATGTCGCTCAAACTATCATCATACCCGCCCTTACTCCACTGCGCCCCCGGCCCTTCCTCTTTGCGCCCGGCCTCGTACCGCCTCTTCAGCTCCTCCTTACTCAACCCCTCGCCGCTGACCAGCGCGTCGGGGTCGAGCGCGACGTCGATGTCGCCCGGCTTCCTCTTCCTGCTGCTTGAGCTGTCCTCCTGTCCCAGCACGGGGATGCCAGAGGGCTGCTTAGACAGGTCATACGTGCGGTCGCTGCCGAAGAAGCCCTCGACGCGGCCCTGCCGCTCGGGGACGACGGTATACGCCGATCGAGGGCCGGCAGCGGCGGACTCGTCCGTCTCGAACCCGGCGCGGCGGGTCGTCTTGCGCAGGTCGAATTCGCCCGCCATTGCCGTCTCGACGCCGGAGGGGAGGTCGGTGCGCACCGTGCTGGCGTAGCCGCCTGGTGTTTCGAGCCCGGAGGGGGTTTCGACGCCGCCCGCTGGCGGGGCGTCTTCGTCCTCCTCTTCCTCTTCTTCGTCGGAGTCTTCTTCCTCTTCCGACTCTTCGGCTGGTGGTTGGAGTTCACCCCAGAGGGTGCGCTCGACGGGCTCGCCTGTAGGGAAGGATTGTCCTTGTTGTGGTGCTGCTGCCGCGGTGGTGGGGAGGTATCCCTGCTGGCCCGGTTGGCCTGTCGGTGCGCCCAGGATGCCGAAGATGTCGCCTCCGTAGAGGGGGCGGTTGTACTCGTCCAGTGGCGGTTTGCCCCACTGACCGGCTTGGAAGCCCCAGTTCGCGCCTGGCGGCAGGGGCGCGTTGAGACCGGGGATTTTGAGGGTTGGGTATGAGGGTGGTGGGCCGAGACGCTGCTGTTGTAGGAGCCATGGTGGGGGAAAGCCGGGCTGCATGCCGAGCGCCTCTTTCAGTGCGTCGCTGAGCTCGCCTGGTTTGAAAACGCGGTAGTCTGCTTCCCACTCCTTGCCCTCGTGGTAGACGTCGCCGAACCGCGTGAGGTCCGGTTTTGTCTGGAAGCGGAAGAAGGCGTCGTAGAGCTTGGAGTAGTCGATATCTAGCTTGCCCATCTTTGGTTGGACGCGCTCCCGCTGCTTTTGCTTGAGACTTTGCTCGGCCTGCTTCTCTAGGACGGCGTCCCTCATCTCCGTGATACCGGTTTCAGCGATGAACTTGGGGAGCTTGAATGGCGGCTTCTCAATACCCCTCTTGCTGGAGAGGTACTCCCGCTTCAACGACCAGTGCCCGGGCACGGGGACGATGTTCCGCTGTGCCTTGATCTGCACTAGCAGACGGGGATCTGACGACGACACATCATTCCACTCTACGACCTCCGGGTTCTTCACCAACGCCTTGAGCTCGGCGATTGACAGCTTGTTCAGCTTCTTTCTCTTTTTCTTTGAGAGCTTGGTCTCTCCGCTGGCCTCCTCTTCCTCGTCCGGGATTTGATCGTCATCGTTGAAGAACACGTCGCCCCTGTTTCCCGCGTTGGCCTCCTTTGTAATGTCCTCATCCTCCAGGCTCATGCCGAACTTGTTCAGGATGTCCTTGTACATGGCGAATGTAGGGTCGTCATCCTCGTCGAGGGGTATGAAGTCCGGCGCTGGTCCGTCTGGCTCCTTCTTGCCTTCTGTGCCCGGTTCTTTCTTAACCTCCAGGTCATTTGAGGCACCCTCCGCTTGTGCGTCTGCTTCGGGGGCATTTCCATTCGTCTCAGCGGGCACGTCGTCTTTCTCTTCCGACTTTGTAGGCTGCTGCTCAGAGGTCAGTAGTCTGTTCTGATTCGAATAGCCTGTCACAGCTCCACCTACCTCTGTTTGTGTCTTTTTCTGCTCCTTCTTCTTCAACCGCCGCATCTGATTCTTGGTCATTTTGGTTGCCGCCATGATGTACCGCGTTTGACAGACCGAGCTGCCCTGCACGTGTGTATCGGTTTGCGAGTTCGACTTGGTAGTGGATATTCGTGTGGGAAGAGGATGAGCGGTGAATGTGATGCGGAATGCCAATGTGCGAGGCGTGTGTCGTAGGAGGGTAGTTGGGATAAAGTAAAGTCGTCGTTTGCTCTCGTCACGGAAAGCTTCATGCAGCATCAAAAAAAGATGGATCCATCTGTTCTCCAGGCTGAGGCTGAACGGTCCGTGCACGCGTGGGATGCCAGCTGCGGTTGATACTCGGCAGTACCCACCCGAGGCGCTAGCTTCACCGCTAACGCACGCCAATTGCATGCTTCCAATCGTTATCGAGATTGAAACATCGTGTTTCCACTTGGGTCGTCAACTGTCAAGCTTTCCAGCTTGTTTGAGGGAACAGGGAATTGCAAACGGATTCGTAATTTCAATCCAAGTCGAACAACACCCTCGTGGCTGCTATCGTCACGTCCCACAAGTCTCGAAACGACCAACTCGATCCCCCACCAGGACTATGTTCATCGCCTCCATTGCGCCCTGCTGAGAATTCTTTTCTTCCGATCGTCGACGACCAAGACAATGCGCAAGTGAAGACCGCCTTCGCATCACGCAATCTGCGGCCGGATACGCCATCCATTCGTTTAGCTCAACCTTCCACAACCGACTCCCCGTCTTCGATGCCTCATTCTAGCTCGACGGGCTCGCACATGCGGGCAGCGTCGCAGCACCGATCATCCAGCTCAAAGCCACACACGGAGACGACCGGCGACTCGAGCAATGGCACCGAGAAGTTCCCCGACTTCGACGCCGGCATCGTCAATGGCCGGTCTGCAAGTCCTCCAAGAGTGAACGGGTATGCCCTCCATGGCACACCGCCCGTATCGGGAGACCGGTGGCAAGCGCGCAGAGATAGTCGAGTACGGTGGGCGCCCAACGGGACGCCAGTACATGCACAAGGGCACAACCGGAGAACGAGCATTAGCCAAACCTTCAGACATATGAGGTCTGCGAGTGTGAGCCAGAACGCACACGAGATCGCAGATGCTCTTCGGGCGCCAGTGTCGTGGAAGCTGATCGTATGTCCCGTCATTCCTCAACCTCAACTATATCCATAGCAAGTATGCTGATCTCTTTGTTTTGTAGGGACTATGCGTAACATGGTCCTGGTCCTCTGCCCTGACGAACACGTCGTCGAAGTCAATCCTGACGGCCTTTGACAAACCTGCGACTCTCACTATAATACAGTTTGCATTCGTAGCCATATACTGCCTGCTGTTCTCATGGCTAGCATCCAGGTTCCCCAGACTACGGACTTCAATACCGGCACTTAAGCACCCGATACGGTATCCCTCCAAAGACGTTATCATGACCACCCTACCGCTGGCCGGCTTCCAGATAGCGGGTCATCTCCTCAGCTCAAACGCCACCTCCAAGATACCAGTGTCACTGGTACACACTATCAAAGGCCTATCACCTTTATTCACCGTCCTCGCATACCGATTCATCTTCGATATCCGCTATCCCAGAGCAACCTACTACTCACTCATACCCCTCACAATAGGGGTCATGCTCGCCTGTTCGGGAAAGAATGGCTTCAGCGGGCATTTCCTGGGCATCTTATACGCCCTTCTCGCGACCATAATCTTCGTCACTCAGAATATATTCTCGAAGCGGCTGTTCAACGAAGCCGCCATAGCAGAGGCCGAAGGCTTCAACGCCAAGTCGCGGAAACTCGACAAGCTCAACCTGCTCTGCTACTCGTCAGGCCTCGCCTTCCTCATCACAGGGCCCATATGGTTCTGGAGCGAGGGCATCAACATCATTGGGGACTTCCTCTGGGACGGCTCAGTCGATCTCACACAATCACCCAACTCTTTCGACCACGGCCGTCTGACGCTGGAGTACGTCTTCAACGGCACCTTCCACTTCGGCCAGAACATCCTGGCCTTTGTCCTCCTCTCCAAGGTCTCGCCCGTGACCTACTCAGTCGCAAGTCTCCTCAAGCGAGTCTTCGTCATCTTCATCGCCATCATCTGGTTCCGCAACCCCACCACAAACCTCCAAGCCGTCGGCATAGGTCTGACCTTCTTCGGTCTCTACCTCTACGACCGCAGCAGCGAGAAGAACAAGGCGGACCAGCGAGCCCGCACCATGACGGAGACGAGGGGCGACCAATCCCTCCTCCCGCTCAACACGAAGAACAACTTCATACCCGGCCAAGTCGCACCCGTTTTCGAGAGTCCGACACCCATGAACGGACAGGCGCAGCAATACGTCCCTCCGCCGAACGGTGCGCCGTACATGAACGGCGACGGACATAAGAAGTCCGATGACTTTGGGCGTGGACGGGCGAGGGGTAATAGCAACGCCCCTTGGCTGCCGCCGGGTACCAAGCAGGAGGATACTTGGCGGTCAGGGGATCAGAAGGTCCCGACTGCTGCTTGATTGTATTGTCGAGGTGTAGCAGTTGTTTGATTTTCGTCGCGGCGGGGATAAAGCTTGGAATGTTAGGCCATGACCATGAACATCAGGGACATTTTTTTTGGCGTTAGGGGAGCGGCAGATGCTTGCCTCGGTTTGTACTAAAAGGCGAGTGTTTTTACACCTTGTATAGTGGTTTTAGACATCATCAAACTTTGAAGCCTGATAGAGCCTGATAGACGGACAGTTGATAGATGTACGGCTGTCGAAGGCATTGATATTGTCATACATCCCTTTGAATATCGGTGTTATACGCATTCATTATCTGTTCCTACTCTGCATAAGCCACGTTGGCTAAATACAGCACACGATGTGTATACCCGGCACTCAACTTCCTGAGACTTGAAAGAGGGCATACAGACTTTACTCCCATCACTGGTTGTAGGTTCCCAAGCCCAAGATGTTCGCTGCCAGCAACAACGACCTGGAAGACTTCATGTTGGCCGAATACAACAAGAGCAGAATTCAAGAAGGATCAAGGCTTTGCGAAGCGTTTAGGAATCTGCTTGGTAGACCTAGGTTTCAGATACAGAAGAAGCCTTTATAGATGGAGCTCTGGCACCGAATATGAATCGACAGTGTTCACACTGACTGTAGCCTCCGAGCATATAGACTATAGGAGATCATTGCAGATGATCATCACCGCAGGCATGAGCGTCGAAGGGCTTTGACAGTACAACCCAAAATCAAACATCACCTCGACCCAGTCATTGCCAAAGAACGGGATGAAAGTATCACCAAGTCATGAATCAAACAGTCACTAAGCACGATACCAGCCTCGCTCTAACATTTATCCAAAAGAGTTGCCTCCAGAACCACCTACAATCGAACAAAAAGCAAAAAGCTCACCGGGCAACACACACACACTGGTGAGGTGCCAGGGCTACGAAAACTGTTATGGTTTTACTTCGGTGCTCGCTTCGAAATGCATTTGGAGAGCAGTGGCGCAGGGAGTCGAACCCCGTGTCCTCGAGAGAGAGGCAACCGGTTCCCAGGCAGGGGTGTGTAGCGGACATAGTAAAGGTCGGCCACCAGCCGAGGGATGAACCCATACCGGCTGTTGAGAAGTGAGCACGTTAATGGGGGTTATGAATGTAGGTGCATAGCATGTGGTACGGTATGTTCCTTTCACTTCCACTTGACGTGGTGTCTGTATTCTCCGGTTTCTTACCGTTGAGCTATGACTGCACGGACTCTCTGAGCAGAGGTTATCCTGACATTTTTACGCTTTGGATAAAGTAACTGCTTGATTATTTATCCTGGACATCTCCAGACATGATCACACCTTCATACCCTCACTCCTTGCCCCTGATTCACGGGTATGTCATCCAACATCTCCTACGACTCAATCAACCACTCCTCAACCTCAATCCCCATACTCCTCCCCAGCCCCCTCACAACCTCCCACCCGACATTAACCCTCCACTTCCCTCCCCGATCCATAACATCCGCCCCTCCCGCGCCGCCAACCCTGACCAACAACCTCAAACTCGCAAGCGTGGCGATCGCCATGCCCACGTCCCCATCCATCCCCGTCTCCACCTCCTCCTCCTCCTCCTCGGGGTTCCGGTCGTCCCACTCCCGCCTCACTGCAGCAAATATAGCCAGCATCCGCTCCAGCACGAAGGCGTGGGCGCCCAGCAGCTTGCGCGCTACCTTGCGGTGCTGCTTGTTCATGTTGCGCCGGGTGGGGCGGTGGACGGACAACCCCCCGCGCTTGCGACGTCGGCCGTGGTGGTGGGTTGAGAAGAGGGTTAGGTCGTGCCGGGCGGCGTTGTGGGAGGCCAGGTAGGCTGCCAGGAGGAGGAGGCGGGCCGTGATGGGCAGGAGGGCGGTGAGATCGGAGTGGGTGACTGTTTGTTTTACCGGGGTCGGTTTGGTGGGGGTGGCTGATATGCTTTGCGGGGGCGTGGGAAGGGCGGATTTGGTGATGGTTATGATACCCGGGTCGAGGAGGCGCTCGTCCTGAAAGTGCACGCGGGCCGCGACGATGAGCTTGGAGAACTCCTTTGCCGCGTGGGTGCCGGCTAGGATTGGGGCGGTGAAGCGCGGCCAGAGGGCTTCGCAGGCGTGGCGGAAGGTGGGGAGGATGCGGGCTGCGGCGCGGGTGAGGGCGTCGTGCACGGCGGAGGTGAAGCGCGCCCAGAGCTCGGCTGTTTCTTGGGCCGTGGTGTTGGGGAGGGGAGGTGGTGGGTTGAGGGAGAGGATGGAGACGAATTCGGGCTTGGAGTAGTTTGGGAAGTGGATGTAGGGGACCGAGGAGACGTGGAGGAAGTTTGAGGGTGGCGAGGTTACGATGAAGATTACTGTCAGGCAGGGGATCTGAAATAGGAGGAGATGTTAGCATAGTGACGGTATGGGAGGTTGAGCAGATGACGTACGATTTCGGATAGTCTCGCCAGGGCCGGCAGAAGAGTTGGTGGTGCCTCGCGCTGCCGGTCAATGGCATCAAAAACGAGGACAAAGCGAAAGTCCTTCGGTCGTTGTAGGTGTTGTGGTGGATATAGCAACATCTTGGACAGCTCAACGGTCAATTGCGACAGATTTTCGCATCGTGACGGCCTGCTCTCCCATTCTAGGGCGTCGACCACCTTGCTGACTGCCCTCTCAAGAAGATGCCTCCCCGTAATGCATTCTATTGAGTTGACGATGGCGTATTGTAATGGGCTTTGTTGTTCAGTGTCGTCTTCGAGACTGGCCAGGTTCTCAAGGACGGCCTCGGTGACTGCGCTTTTCCCCGTGGCCTCGGTGCCGTGGATGACAATATTTCGACATGGCGCTGCTTGAGGCTGGACGTTGTTAGCTTTTACCCTCGGGAGGTAATGCTTTCTCAATGGACTTACGTTGACCAGGGTCGTCAAGGTCCTGATCTGGGTATTGCGACAAGGAAATCGCTGGGATAATGTGCTGAATATCAGCTCATCCGGCAGTTGGAAGAAGCTCATTTCAGCAGTAGTTCCGACGGAGCACCGTCTCTAAGTTGCAAAGGCTTGAGAGCAGCTGTACAGTCGGGACAACGTCTGACGTTGAGCTCCGTCCCAAAATGGCCAATGGTTGACATCCCGAGGATGGAGTCGCGTCAAAGTCGCGCTTGGCTCTTGGCACCGGAGAGTTTCACGCAACCCTAACCCTTTAATGGCCGCCCAAGCTTGCCCCTTGCTGTTAGTCTTCTTGTTAACTCCTTTGAGCTCAGTGACAGGTTAGTGAACCCCGCGCGAAGAGCTGCGGCACAGGGCCGACGACGATCAATAGCGACAAATCAATAGGCGTCCCCCGCTAACTTTAGAGTTGTAACGCCGTAAGCAACAACCCCTCGCGACGGTCGGCCATTCGCTACCGATAGGGAGTGAATATCTTTGCCGCGTGGATCGAATAGTCATCATGCATCATCGTCTTCCTTCCTTTCATCCATATCCCAACCATATCTCATGTGCCCCATTCTCAAACCTCATTCATTCTATTTCTTGGCCCTTACCTCAGCTCAGCACAGTAAGCTTTCAACGATCGACAAGTCTTCTTGGCTACCACCTCTAATGCTACGGAGGACCAGATAGAAGCGTGAATAGTTGGGAACATCGCTGCTCGCCGAGCCTGATGCCGGTGGTTACACAGAGACAACGCGGCTTCCTCAGAATCTGACATTCCAACCTGAGGTCCACTCCGAGAGACAGTTGAGGCCCGGCAAACCTGAGGGATGCATGAACGGACCAAACACCGGATATTACAACTTTCGTTGCTTGCCTAAGAGTGTACTTTCAACCTGATTCCTCCCAGCGTTAGTCATCGTCACGATGGGCTCAGACGACGGAACAGAGCCGACTAGGCAGGACACCGAGAGACCATATCACTCCAAGCGACCTCACCGCAAGTCCCGAGCCGGTTGCCGGAACTGCAAGACGCGAAAGGTTAAATGCGACGAGGCACGTCCGTCATGTCGTGCCTGTACCCTACGGAAAGAGAAGTGCAATTATCCTGCTACTACTCCTCCTTCGGTATCTGCCTCGCCAAAGTCAAGCCGTGCCAGTCCTGCACTATCAGGACGATCATCCCGCCATGACACCCCGGTGGAGGAAATCAAAAGGTCCGACCAGAGCATGATACTCCTCACGGAACCAACATACACGCCGCCCAACACAGACGTCACGGACATGAAGCTCCTATGGTTTTACACTCTTAAGACCTACGAATCCTTTAACACCCGCGCCAAGCAGGCACCCCTCATAGACGATATCCTCCAGGTCAAGATCATCCAGATCGCATTCACGACCCCTTTCCTCATGGATACCATACTCGGCATTAGCGCCCAGCACATGCAGCACCTCAACGTCCCCGTCCCGACCTCGAAGGCCATCGCCCACCGCGCCAGCGCCTTCGAAGGTTACCGCAAGGCCATCCAGGAAGCAAACCCGGACACCTACCCGGCCTTGCTCTGCGCCTCCCTCCTCCTCTGCGCCGTATCAACCGCCCAGTTCCGCGAAGAGGATGCACGGCCCCTCTATATCCTAGACTGGATGCTCGTCTGGCGCGGCATTGGCCTCATCATCGAGCTCGTCAAGCCGGAGATCCTGCTCTCCTCCGGCCTGGAGGCCCTCTTCTTCCGCCCGCCCATAGACCTGGAAATATCGGCCCTCCACATCCCCCCCAACCTGCTCTTCATGGTGACCTCCCTCAAGGAAGGCGACGAGGACTACCCAAATGTAGGAGTATACTACAACACCCTCAAGTACCTCGGCGCCCTCTACCGCGAGCTCCAGAACGGCTTCAGCGGCATCCTCGACCTGGGCATCATAACCTTTTACACCTTCCTGCCGAAACAATTCATCGACCTCGCCCGGCGCAAACGGCCCGCCGCGCTGGTCATCGTCGCCCACCACCTCTGCTTCGTGCGTCTCACCAACGGACCCTGGTGGATGGAGGGCATAGCCGACCGGGAGATAGACAACGTCTGCAACCTCCTCGACAGCGGGGATCCGACCCGCCCGCCGACGGAGTGGACCCCCTTTCTCCGCGTGCCGCGCGCGGTGAGCAGGCTCCAGACCCGCGAGGAGATAGCCCGCGTGCTGCTGGACGACCGCACCTGGATGCCACCCATCGTGGGGGGCGACGCGGCGGACGACGAGCGCACCAAGGAGATCAGCCTCGTGGACGACAGCGGCAGGGAGGTCAGTCTCGTGGACGGCAACGGGAACGAGCTCGCGTACCGCGGCGAGTTCTTGTACAGTCTGCCTTCGAGGGAGAAGCAGCCTCCGAGATTCAACGTTTGGTTGAACGAGGAGGATGCGAATAAGACCACGTGGATGGATGAGGAGGGTGTTGGTGATGAGTATTTGCGGCTTGTTAGGGCTAGCTCGGAGGTTGGGTCCGGGTCGAGTGGATTGGGCGGGTCGAGTAGTTCGGACACGCCGTAGGGTGGAGGCGGTGGATTGGGAAGATGGGATGGGTTTAACCATTATCTTTATGTACATGTGGGAGCGATGTATTTGGAGTTGCTGTTTAGGTTGGGTGCTGGGGAATTTGGCGATGGGTATGAGGGTACATACAGGCGGTTCGGCGTTCTGGGAGCTTAAGATACCACTCCTTTCAGAATCATACGTTGGTCTTCCTTCTGATTGTGTCTCAAGAGTGATTGTGTAGCCCATGTGATCTACTGGTTTGTTAGTTGTTTTCGGTGCATAGAGAGCCAGTCGGTGTCAGCCCGTTACTGGTATCAATATGGTACGCCTGGCAGTCCCAGAGAGGGCCGTGCGGACCAGAGTGCTGTGCTGTACTTGCTAAGGAGTCCTAAGGTATTGAGCATTTAGCCCTGTGGTGTGCTCTTTATCCAGTGTTGTTATGAGATGGTGTGTCACGGCAGCCGTGCTGAGTTAATAGAAACCCCGCGAGGTTGTACTTACTTTGCTGGAGTATAGCAGGGTCATGCCGCCGATGGCAAGGGAGTTAAGACCAAGTCAGGACTCAGACGTGGAAGGGTAGTGTCTCGACGACGTGTCGACAGTCCGAACAGTGCAAGGAGATTCAGGACCACGATTGAGGCTCTGAAGCATAACTGTACTGTGCTCTCTCTCTCCGTCACTGTGTCTCTCTCCGAAGGAATGTTCAAAACGAAGGATACAACCTGGTATCTGAAACCGTGCCGCCCTGATTGCTGCTCGTAACCTCTGGGCAATGCTAGCCCGCAGGTCATTATACTTCCTCTGGTTCTATGCGGCGTCCATACCGACGGTGTCAAGTGCCCGTTAGGAAACGAGGCAGTCTGGCAGTAACCCTCCCGATCGGGACTCATTCATCTATGCAGGCCATCCCACAAGATGACCGAACACCACACCCATCCGTCCACCACGACAATCGTGATCTGTCCCACTGACATAACGAGTGGTGGAATTGAACACTTGATCCCGTGTGCTGAAGCTGTAGCGGAGCTCAAAGCGTTACTCGCTTCACTCAGCGATTTCTTGCTGTTATCCAATGATACGTCGGCACCCAATGCGGAGTAAGGATAGCCAGTCTTCCAGATGTGGTGAATAATGGACTCTCTCGTCCACTGGCTGAAGCGGTTCGAGGACTTGCCATATGCGTGCATGGTGAATGGCCCTGTAAAAATCTCCGTCGGTGGCATGTCGTCTCCTCCAGCCATGGCACAAGGGCGGGCTCCTGGGCCCAGACCAGCAACGCATCAGGGCGGGACATTGAGCCCGGTTCATGAAGGACGACTCCCCCTGCCCCTTGGTTCGCTTGTCGATATGGTTCATCCCCGCCATGGTGCGGCATATGTGCACACTACATCGGCACCCAGCACGATCTTGTCCATGAGCAGTTGCAGCTCACTGAACCTGTTCCTTGGGCTGTCGATGCTACGGAATCGTCTTTTACGCTCGCCGTCTGGCAGAAACGGGCCTGATCTCCACACAGCATTGTATCTTTAGCTGAAGACAGGTTCGAATACACTATCAGAGATGCTACCGTCGTAGCTGGTGTGACGCGGGTACATCTTGTCAGCCTCGATGAAGTCATCAACGTCATCAAGCTCAAAGTATCCAAGAACAAATAGACGAAGATCTTTGTAGTTTGGATCATCTTCGAACCACTTTCGTAAGCGAAATAGGATCGGGGCGTCTTGTGAGTCCAGATCCAAGTCCTGATACGTCATGACTTTGAGCGTCCATTCGCACACTGATAGTTCTCTGCTCCAGGTCAGTGGACACCACCGATTCACTGGAACATTGAAATGTCTTGTGCGATATGATGTTGACGAACGCTCTTAACGCGGCCTCCGTGGCGTAACCGCGGACAACTATTGGAATGTGGCGTCCCCTCCCAGCTGGTCACCCGACTGCAGGGTCGGTTCCCACGATCCGGAGCCTATTTTCGAGATCGTTGACGTCAAATATAGTCGTGTTCTTGTCAGTCGGTGCGGAACAGTAAATTTTGCCAATCTTGGGACTGAAGAGGTAACATATTCCCTTAAAAGCCAGAAGCTTGGTAGACTGGGCTCGTTAAACAAGTTGCTACAAGCCCGAGAGTAACAAGTTCCAGGTAATTGACGAAATGGTCGGAAAGAAAAAAAAGCGTTACTGCGTCGGACGTGAGCTGTGGCAGTCTGCTCAACCCGGACTTTCCTCCTGGTGATGTCAATACTTTGAGGGCCGTTTCGATACACCGCGCAAGACCAGGGACATCTAGGTCGACCTTGTTCCCAGGCTCTAGGACGACGTGGAGAACCAGCTACCCGGATGTTGGGTCAAAGTGGTGTCGTAGAAGCCTGCGGTTCTCACCAACCAAGGCCGTGACGGAAGTCTGGCACTTCCCAATATGTGACACCGCAGAGTAACGGCGGCATTGAAGTCGATGCCACTCGGAGTCTTGCCTCCTCTCCGTTTCAACTGAGAGATATGCCATCCGCCATCATGGAAACCGGAAGCAGATGTCCATGAACCAACCACCCGTCTAACCTGAATTCAACCCTCAAACTGGCCCTTGACATAGTCGACGTTGAGGACTGGGCTGCCGATAACAAGGCCTTCGCTCGGATAGCATAGCGCACCGGGATGCCAGCTCTGCCTCAACCTGTGCAAAGTGCGACGCTCGATAGTAGATAATGTACAGATCTATGAGCACAACTTCAGAAGGTGGTATTCAGTAAGAATCGGATTCGTGGGCGCCGAAAGGATTGCAAAGCGGTAATGACCTGATGGATCTTGAGCTTGCCAGAAAGACGTTAAAGTTCTACCAAGCGGGAAAAAGCCGAGTTAGAGCTAAAGAACGATGTTGATATTGCTGGGAACCTGGAAGCATGTGAAAAGACACACTTGGGGACTGCGATTGGCAGCTACACTCCATCCGTTTTCCAAGTGGACGGGGGTGGTATGTGGTTCCTCTCAGGGGCCACGAGAACCGCGATAATCGAAGTTCAAGTTGGGGGTAGAAGGGTGCTAAGGCAGACCTCTAGGCACAAGTGCAGGCGGGCTGTTCCCCACCAGAGGGATTGCACATCTACCGTGGTCTCTGAGGTGACTTACATATGGCAGGTCTGAGATACACAGGTACTGACATGGAGAAAAAGGGGTGATGTAAACAATCGAATCCACTTGCTCATGACGGTAGGAAGTCAGGGTTTGGGTTATTAACTCCTTGTTACAAGACCTTCCCCTTCCGATCTCTAAGGTGAAAGGAACCGTTCCGGCATTGCCTCTCCAGCCGTTAGGGGCACTGAGAGTGGATGCACCGTACACCTGAGAGATATGCTCAAGCCAACCAGTCATTGATACTACTGGATAGGGCACCGTACCGAAGGTACCATGGTAAAAGATCGCTCCATCTTAATTCATCATTATCATAGAAAAGCACATGAACGTACAATCTCCCACAGCTCCTTTAGCCCAACAACCCATTCGCGCCAGCTTGAATATCGTGAAGAAAACATCGCTATCATGTCATATAAATCAGTCATGCAATCATGCCCACCATCATCACCACAACCCAAAGAACCCCACCCTCAAGACCGGTACCGCATCTCCTCCTCGCTCCTCCTCCTCCGCGGCCTCCTATCATAAACGTAATCCGGCTCGCTATCATCCTCATAATACTCCCCCCTCCTCCTGTCTCCCCTGACCCCTCCCCTCCCCTCCTCCATATTAAGAGCCCGCTCCCTCTCCCTCCTCTCCCGCTCCCGATCCCTACTCCTATCCCTCCCGCTCCCATCCCTCCCCGTCCTCGCATCGCCGTCCTTCCCGTCCTTGCCCCACTTCTTCTCCCACTTCCCCTGCTCGTCCTTCGTCTTGCTCCTGCTCTTCTCGATCCGCTTCTCCAGCGCATTAGCCCCAAGACCACCGACGGCCGCACCGACAATGGTGCTCAGCAGCGCCGCCCCGTCGTTGGCATTGCTGGCGCGCCGGCTGTGCCCGCCGCCTCCTTTGCCCTTGCGGCCGGCGGCCTCGGTCGCCTCCCGCGCCGCCAGCCCGCCGATGATGGCGCCCATTACGCCCACGCCGAGACCGGAGTTCGAGTCCGAGAAGGTGTGCGACATGATGTGCTTCGCTTTTCCCAGAGGACTTTTCGGCCGGTCATCGTCGGACTCGGTGTCCCGGTCTTTATCCTTGTCCCGCCGGTCACGCCTGTCGCGATCTCCCCGGCGGTCTCTGGAGCGGTCGCGCGACCGGTCTCGATCGCGGGAGAAAGGTGGTTGCGATCGCGGGAGCGTGGGTGAGTAGGGGACTTGCAGGCTGTTGTTCGGGTTCCGCGGCGGGGGTGGGTAGAAGGGCGTCGGTCCGTCGTAGGGTGCCACCACGGGGACGATGGGTGGTGGTGGTGCTGGGATTGCGCCCGTCATGCGCGAGCCGCCGGAGTGGTAGTCTGGGCTGTAGTCCCTGCTGCGGCGGGTTGGGGAACGGTGACGCGGATGGTAGTCGTCGTCGTCGTCGTCGTAGGCTCGGGAGGACATCGTTGCCACGAGTAGAATCCGCACGGATTACTATCGCGGAGGCAGCTCTACCAGCTTCTTGTAACGTATGGTTTGAATGTTGCTGAGAGAAGCAAACCCCTCTTCCGTTGTCAAGCTGGTCCGGCAGGTCATATGAAGCTCCTATATGAGACTGTCTCAGGGCTACCACACTTGAGGGCGCCCCAACTCACAGCCACGGAGTCGGTGTAGATGACTGGATAGCAGCAGACCGGATTGGTCAAACGGGACAATCGTCAGAGCGAATGAATCCAAGGGCAATAATTCCGATATGGAGTCGGGCTATGATATGTATAATTCTGGTCCCTTTGCGGCTGAAACGCTTGCTCAAGGCACCGGGCAACTGGCGACGAGGTTGAGGTAAAAGTTGTTATTGAAGGGAAAGTAGAGAGCCTGACGAGAGCCTTGCGACGGATGATTGTAGTCTTTAACTCATCCCACCACACCACTTGGCGGCGATCACAGCAAGCTTCAACAAGCGCCGGAGAGGGCGGTCGCGCCGCTCGGACTGGTGGGGACCACGGGATGATGTCACTTGACGGTTGCAGGGGATGTGATCCTTGCTTCGGTCGCAACCCAGATAACCTGTTGTCCCAAACAAGACAATTGGATTGGAAAGCATGATATCTTGCGCAAGTTCTCCCTTGGTGATCAACTAGTTGGTCGTGGATATGCCATGTTGAGAAAGAAGCCCTTAACAATGTGGCTGTCGATGGAGCGACGGACAGCTCATGCCCGGCTGACAGAGAAAATGAGTAATCGAAACGAGGTTAAAACTTTGTTTTTTAGGGCTGTGCCTCCCGCTGTGGTTCATCGTTTTCATGCAAGCAATCACTCGATTGGCTCTGTCCGCATCGTGCTTGGACGAGGGAACCACTGCACAATGCCCAGCGCCATCGCCATCGACAGGCAGCAGCAGCTTGTCATCGGATGCTCAGCCTCTCCGGCAGTTGAAGCTTCCAAAATCGTGGAGCTCCCCAGCAATAGGCTGCGATGTACGAGATGATAGTTGTCAGCTGTGCGATGTCAGGCTGGGAGGCAGCGGCATTGCCGAGACGAGCCCCTGAGCGATTTGGGCAGCTACCCTGTAGCCCTTACGCTGATCCCTTGAAGTCCGGGAGACCCGACTACGCCGACGGCACGTCTATACGCAGAAACTCCGCCTCATTATAGCTTTATACATGTTCTTCACAGAGCCACATACTCCGCCAAGATCCTTGCAAGTTTCGATAATAAGGGATTCTTGTTGTATTCTAACTGTGACCTTAACCCTAACCCCGACTCGGAGGAAGGAAATCGAGGCCGTCGCTTAAGTCCTCGCCCAGCTTCTGCCCGCCGACCTCGACCTCTTTACAGTCCTGCAAGACGAACATCATCCTGGCCCATTCGGTCTCGGACGTGTTGACCCACTGGTGCTGGGTGGCACGCTGGACGGCAACGTCCCCCCTCTTCATGTGCTCGACGTCGCCCGAGTCGAGCACCATGTCGATGCTGCCCTCCATGACGATCCCGTAGTCGAGACTCTGCGTCCTGTGCATCCCGCACCGATAGCCGGGGGCGAAATCGACGCAGCGGATGACGGTTCCGCCCGGGTTCACCAGTCCGACGCCCTTGGCCATCAGCGTCTTGTGGGCGGTGATGTCGGCGTCGTTGTTGAGGTCGGGCGGGAAGGCGGACGTGGAGTAGACGACGCTGAAGGCCATGCGCTCCTGGTCGAGGGCTTGCCATTGGAAGGGCTCTGCCGAATGGACAACGGCCTTGCCATCGTCGTTATGCGACGTGATCAGGCGTTTGAGCTGCGGCAGATCCGCCAAGGGAGCATCTTGGAATTGCGGGCTCGTCATGTTTGGCGGACAAATGACACAGAGGGTGTCTGTCAGTGGACCAATGATGGTGGTTGTTACGAGTGTTTGTGTGTTGTTGAGAGTCTCAGGGGAATGGCTTGGGGTGAGAGCCCTTTTAGGCCATTTATGTCTACCCCATTTTACCCCATCTTCTTGTCGAGGCCCAGCCGCCCAGATTTCCACGTGGAAGGGGAAGATCCGACACTGGCCAGCTTTCCACTCAGCTTCCGGTCACGAGATCGCTTCCGATTGTGCTTCCCCTCTACATCTCCACTCTCTCCGCGGGACGAAGGATCACCGTCATTCCATAACTAGTCTGGTTGCGCCAAGGAAGTCTGGAGCGCGGGTCAGTGTCACTAGACGCGAGGATGGTCGCTCCTCTGGGCGGCCAGTCCAGGACATCGTTTGCATCGGAGCCGGATATGCACACGTGAGCGGGCCAGGCGTGTCCTAACTTAGATGCTGTTCAGGGACTGCCACTGCTGTCCGTAGGGCACCTTAAGTTCAAGGGGGGCCATGGAGGGAAGGTCGTGCCAACGCTCCCAGATGGATTTTGGTCCCTATACGACACGCCGTCCATTTCCAACCCGCTTTTTGTTCACAACATAGCTAAGAGATGTCGCCTTCAAGGACCGAGACTGAGGCGAACGGCGGCCATGCCAGCCATATGCACGATGCCAGTCCCCGAGGCACTCCTTTCACAATCGAGAACCTTCCGTATGGCGTTATATCGACTGCCACAGATCCGAAGCGTCGCGCTGCAACAGCATTGGATGACTCTGCCGTTGATTTGAATGTGCTCCAGACCCAGGGAGTGTTTGAGGACATTTCAGGTCTGCCTGTGGGAATCTTTGCTGCAGTCAGTTAATAGAACAAGAACCCTATCCTTACTCTACGATGCTCTGCTACTAACGGTCCGTCGTCTAGGATGATCTGAATGCATTTGCTGCGCTTCCGCCATCGGTTCGACTCGCTCTCAGAAGGAGGTTGATACAGGCTCTGTCAAAGCCGTCCCGGCATGATGTCGATGTCGCGGCCGCCCTCATCCCGCTGTCCGACGTCACCAACCACTACCCGATGAAGACGTCCAACTTCTCGGACTTCTACTGCTCGCTCGAGCACACAAGGAACTGTACCGATCTGTTCAACAAGAAGTCCATCGACGCCAACTGGTTCATCGCCCCGAGCGTGTACAACGGCCGCACCTCGAGCCTCGTCGTGTCCGGCACGCCAATCACACGGCCGTGCGGCGTGATCCAACCGTCCTCTGCCGACGACAACACCGAGTGCTACTTCGGCCCGACCGGGGCTCTTGATTTCGAGCTCGAGATGGGCGTCTTCCTGTCGACGCCCGTGGCCAGGGGTTGTCGCGTGGATATCGGCGAGGCCGCCCAGCACGTCTTTGGCTTCGTCCTGCTCAACGACTGGTCGTCCCGGGACATCCAGGCGTTCGAGATGGCCCCACTGGGTCCGTTCCACAGCAAGGGGTCGGGAACCTCCATCAGCCCCTGGATCGTCGTCCCGGAGGCCCTGGAGGTTGTCCTGGGCCCGCGCAAGGCTGCTCAGGAGCCGAAACCGCTACCGCACCTGGACTGGACCGACAGCGAGAGAGCGACTTTTGACATCGAGCTGTCCGTCAAGATCATACGTACGTGTTTTGTTGTTTTTCAGTGTTTCGTTTCCATTTCCAGATCAAGATGGCTAATGCCATGATTTCCACTTTGTTAGGTGATGGGCAATCTTTCCTGCTCGGCCAGAGCAACCTCAACGAGCTGCACTGGACGCCGTTCCAACAGCTGACGCACCTTGCCAGCGCGGGCGAGGGACTGGCGACGGGTGATCTGTTTGGGACCGGCACCATTTCCAGCGACGTAAGTTTGCAAATTGACCTCCCCTTTCGCTCTCTCTTTCTCTGAGCAAACCACGCACGGATGGGATGAACTGTGTTTGCTAACCGGGGGTGGTGAAAACCCATAGAGGACCGACGGGAATGGTGAAAAGGTCGGCCTCGGTTGCATCTTGGAAAGGAAGCTGGCGCGGAATTCCCTCTCGGCACTCCCGGACGTGGCGCAGACTTTCCTCAAGGATGGGGATGAGGTGGTCATGGATGCCTGGTGCCGGAGCAGGACGACTGGCAGATTCTTCGGATTTGGCCAGTGCAGCGGTGTTGTCCTTCCACCGTACGAGAGTTAGGCCTGTTTCTTCTCCGATGCATTTTCTCTTGGCCTTTGTTAAGGAATCGCACGTTAGAATCTCGGGAGTAGAATTCGGTCTCAATGAATGTCCGTTGCAGACTAGAAAACATTATAGCTAAGTCCATGCCGTCGGCGCTAGAGTTACGTGTTGGACGAGTTTCTCAATCGAGTACAGTATACTAGTAGTCTTCTCCCTTGTTCTCTCTGTACTCTTACCAAGATTTCAGTCGTAGAACGCGGACATTGCAAGAGAGTTTCCATATTTCTGTCTTTAGTTTCGTCGACGTGAGCCAAGTCACCCTTGTGGCAACACCGTGCTGCGTCTGCACCCCCTATGCTAGATACCAGTATGGAAGTCTTACAGAGAACGAGGTTTGCGACACCAGATATACCTTTATAGCCAAGGTTAAATACGGAGGTACATACTCCTTTCTCACCATAGCTTTCCATCAGACAACTTAGAAACTACTTATACCGCAACACAAGGTACACTACCGAATAATGTATCCAGTACTATAGCTAGCCCAGGAGGCAGTATTGCAGGGACCACTTGTAGCCGGCAACTGCAGCTACCACTTGTAGCCGCCGCTTGCAGCCACCGCTTGTAGGGGCAGTCTTACATAAAGAGGTCTGTCCTACAGTGGACTCATAGTACTGTAGTGGACTTGCAGTATTGCAATAGACTCGTAGTATTGTAGTAGACTTGTAATGATGTGTGAGGGGTTAGCTTGACTGGAGATGTAGGAATAAGATCCCAACCCTAGAAACTGGGGTGCAGAAAAGGGGGGGGTGCGGAAATAGCCATTTTGGGGGTGCAGACGCAGCACGGCTCAAATCCCATTTTCCGTAACCGCACCCCCGGCCCAAAGCCTTTGCCCTAATGTTTTACAAGAAGTACCTGAAAGCTGGATGGTTCGAGGACAGCTCCAGCTCCTGCTCCTTGGTCAAGCCCGCCAGGCGGTAATCCCTCTTACCCATGTCCCTCTGTTTGTTCTCCCACTTGCTGTAGAAGTACAGCGCGACGGCGCAGGCCCACGACGCACAGAGGAACGACAACATGACGGCGTGTCCCGTACGGTACTGCGGCGCGTCACCTGGTAGGTAGGTCCACGGCGCGATGATCCCACCGAGACTGCCCATCGTGAAGACGATACCCGAAGCGCTGGCGCGCACCGTCGGCGTGGCCGAGTTGTTCATGGCCTATCCAGGTATTAGCATGCGTCCGACTGTTGAGGGTGGAGGACGTGGGTTGTTTGGGAAGGCACGAACCCAGGCTAGCCAGAGAGGAAGGAAGGCGTAAAGACCGCTGGCTGCCAGATAGAGGGCACCGTATTTGGCCCAGGGTCGGCTGGCGGGGAGAAACTCGAGCATGAAGAAGCCGGCGATGCCCAGGGGGACGCTGCAGATGATGAGGACGGCGCGTTTCTTGAAACGGTCGGACAGCCAGCCGACGATGATGGAGATTATGCATGCTGCAACCTGGAGAGGAGGTTAGGATGAGAGAGCAACAATCAAGGGGCATTAGAACTTACATATGGTCCAACCGACAGAAGTTGAGCCTTCGTGTTCGTATAACCCATCGCCTTGATGATGGAGGGGGAGAAGACGGAGAAGGACTGGGCAGTAGTGCTGCATGTGTGTGAGCGACGAAACCGCCTTACGGGTAGAGCTTGGGGGGACGGAGGGGGAGGTCCTTACTTTCCGAAGAAGAAGCCGAGGCCGCAGCCAAGCGTGTGAGGGCTGCAGAGCGCTTGGAGGACATGCTTCAGGCTCGTCTTGGCGTGTTCGGTGGTTCCCGCCGAGTCAAGACGAAGTCTGTCAACAGCGACGACTTTTTCTTCGGGGCTGAGGAACTTGGCCTCGGTCGGCCCGGCTGGAATTAAGAAGAATGCGGCAATCCCGAGGAGTATGGAGATCAACCCCTGAACAGTATCCCTGAATTAGCTTTGTCCCTTCTGCTAGATTGGATTTCTCCAGCGCAAAATACCTCGAAGAAGAATATGTTCCGCCATGTGTGAATCACCCCCCAACGAGGGATCTGGCTGAAACCGATGGCTAGCAGTCCGCCAAATGCTCCGCTCGCGGATGCAGCCGAGATGTAGATGCTGGTCCTGAATCCCAACTCGCTCCGACGGTAACTGTGTCATGTTAGCGTCTCATGAGACAGAGAGACAGGAGGACACAGGAGACGACTTTGCGGAACGTACAACTGCGCCAGCATGAAGACCAGACCCGGCGAGATGCCACCCTCCAAGCACCCCAGGATAAACCTCACCGCATACAACCCATTGTGAGACTGAACGACCGAGGTAAGCATGGTGACGAGTCCGAAAGACACGACCAAGAAGGGGATCCAAATGTGTCCACCAATCTTCTTGCAGACGATATTGGCGGGTAGCTCAACGACGCAGTACGACACAAAAAGACACATGAGGGCAATGTTGTATCGCAGCCCAACACCCAGACCGAGGTCGGTGGACAGACCCAGCAGCCGGGCATTGCCAATGTTGACTCTGTCGATGAAGGAGAAAAGGTTAATGAGCAGGAAGACGGAAAGGATTCGGTAGTCGAACTTCCTCGCAATCCGTCGAGACAGAGCAGGATCGAAGGTTACGACTTCGTGGGTAGCACCCAGAACACCGCCCTTGGTTCCTGGTGGGAGCTTCTGCTCTTCTTCCATATGGACTGCTGCGATGCTTTTCTCGGGTGTTCCGTGTGTCGCCATTCCAGTCGTGAAGTCCACGGGGTCGAGACAGCTTGTTGATGATCCTTAACTCGTTAGGAAGTCCAAGGGTCGTTCCACAAGCTCTTTATAGGTAAGCATGCAGCCCGCTCCGGGGTTAACATGGGGTATGGGGTAGCCAGTTCCCGGGACCCGGGGTAGTGGTCAAAACACGCAGATCCGGGGCATATGGGGTGGAACTAAGCTATAACGGGAGCCTCGGCGTTGAGAGGGTCTCGTTCAGTCAGTCTTTAGCGTCGACCGCCAAGGCCACCAGACCACCAGAGACATCGAGACAGGCGCGTACCGATCACATGATCGGATCCGGCTGCGGTTCTGTGGACCGAGAGGCATTAAGGATGGTGCATGTGGCTCCGCGGATCCGAGGGCCATGGATTCCCTAAGAGTTCAAGAAACAATCCTAGAAATGCGACTCTCAGTGTGGGCTCATTGCACCCCTGGGCATGGTCGATACATACCTCAAAACCCCATCCCTGCGTAGCAAAGTCAAACTCGACCCAGGGTAGATAATCCTGGACCACCAAGACTTGAGCCATGTCTGCCGCCTCGTGGCGCTCGATCGTCTTGTTGACTAACGACGGGTCGCCCGTGGCAAGCCCCAGCTCCCGCAGTGTTTCTTCTTCGAACAGTTCGCGAGTCACCGGCGAGTCGGCAGTCATCGAGACAGGAGTTGGCAGTTGGTGGGATGGGGCCGAATGTCGACTTTTGATTTCCAGCTTGGCGTCGGTGAAGAGCGGGTGCAGCGTAACCAGAGAAGCCCCGGCCGTGTACGAGACCTGGCTTAGGATTTCCAAGCCAATAAACAGAGATGATGCCATGGACTCGGCAGTTTGCGATGGAAGCACCATGGCATGGAACAGATCCAATATCGAGTGTGCTGCCCGGGACAAAGCATTGCTGATATGTTCCGGATATGGGTCTTGGAGCAGGACGCTCGAAGAATTGGTGGAGTATGCGTCAGTTTGTAGGGTAAGGTTGATCAAGTTGACTATTGCCCGAGTCGACGACAGTCGAGTGCAGGCTATGTTGAAGTGGTTATTTGGGAACGGCAGCTCGCACTGCACATCTAGCGTGTCGACTAGAATCAGGACTCCCAAATGAAAATGAAAGCTTAACAAAACTGCGGGTATGGGACAAAGTCAGCACCTCTAGGACTGAAGCAAAGCGGTCGGCCATGAATGGCATGGACGTACAGTAACTGATGCGCGACTTTTCCGTCAGAAGAAGGTAGTCTCGGGCGCAATGGTCCAGCAAGGGGCCGAAAACGTCCTCGAACTGGCTCAAGGCTTGGACGACATCCCGCATCACATGGTCCAGCGACAGGTCGGTTGCGTGGTAGACAAAGTAATCCTGGACGCGTGCAATAGCTCTCCAGAAGAGGGTTTTGCAGGATGAACCGTACTGAATGATGGTCAGCACCATCTCGTCCGTCAGGACCGCCTTGGACGTGTGCATGGATCGGTAGATCATGTCGAACCCGTCGATCTGCTTCCTGATAAGATCCCACACCTTGGTCTCTCCCGCGAGACCGGGTAGTAGAACTGAGGGTTGACATCTCGTGATGCATCGCGACGTGTCGCAAACGATGCCGAACCAGTATGCAGTGTCTAACAGATGGGCGTACTCCTCCTGGGCTCTTGTTGTTGCAGCTGTCTCTGGGACACTGCCGTGGCCGTGGCCGACAGTCGGCGTCGAGTCTCGCGGGACTTGGTGAGGCGTGATGCGCGCTTTTGATCTCAACGGGACGTATTGTCGCAAAGACGTTTCCAAACAGAGGTCGCTTATCGCCCGGTCCTTGTTGTCCAGAGAAGTCGGCGTGATGCCGAAGAGATATAAGGCTAGAATTGACCGGTAACTGGGCCGTGTCAGAACAGGAAGGACGTCGTTACGGGCCCTGTGCCAGAGGCTCTCGACAAAGAGTTCCTTCCTCATGCCCGCGCCCCGACCACGCGTCTCGGTCTCGCCCGGCTCGCGAAAGTGGCAAATGGGCAGCCACCGTGCGGCGAAGACATGCACGGCGCTCATCAGAGCTTGGTTGATCAGCGCATCTTCCTCCGCGCGGTCTAGAGGAGTGCTGTACGCCACATCACGGAGTCCAAGCTTCCGTACCGTTTCCGGGGAAAGCGGCCCCTGTGAAGAGTTGTCAAGGGTCACCATCAGTCTCGAGACAAGAGTCTTGGGGGCCTAACACCAAAGTTCAGTCAAGTCCCCAAAGTAGAAGTAGGGCACCATAAAATGCGCGACTGGAACTTACTGTGGCAAGCCTCTTTAACGGGTTGCAGTCATTGCCAATCCATATGCCCAGCTGGGGCTCGAACAGAGTCGTGAAGATGTCCCATAGCACGTGATGGAGGGTCAAGGCCTTGTATCGACGGTTGATATTGACCTCGGGGCTGGTGACGGCGGTGTACAGAAGCCTAGCTCCATCTCCTTGCGAGCTCGAACTCACGGCAGCATCATCACGCGACTCCACGGCAGGTTCCGCCGGTCTCTCAGTGTCAGAGTTCACAAGGGCAATAGTACTGGCACTGGCCGTTGCATGTGCCCTCCGCGATCGAACGTGAGCAGTGCGTTGACTGCCGGCGCCAATGCCATCCCTGCCTCGAATCCACTGCATCATGGCATTAGAGCACGATCAGAAACGTCATGCAGTACTGCGTCACAGGGTCAAGGGGTTATAGGGGTTATATTCACCTCGAAGCTGCAGCTTTTGGAGCGGCGAAGGCAATTGGAACAGCTGGAACCGGACGTGACGACAGCAGCGTCGCAGCCCAGCCTCGACTTCCTACATTGGTCGCAGCTCGTGTACTGTTTTCGATATGATGCAGGCATATCGGCCAACAACCTGGAAGCTTTGCAATGGAGCAATGTCACTCTTATGCAACTGTAACTTGGAGACGAGTGTCGGTCGACATAAGGTTGGAAAGTTGCCGCCGAAGGGAGCTCCTTCTCGAGGTACCGTATGTCTCCATTGTCACGGGGCAAGAGCGGCAAAGCCGGGGCATTACGAGACCCCGATATGCAATTATCCGAACTATCATGACATGAGCACACGCAAACCATGCATTAACCCGTACCTTAGCTCCCGCAGGTGCCTCGACAATGCATCATCGAATGCAATCCTCACATCTGGACTCGGTGCATTTAAAGCCAGTTGTCTGTCAACAACGAGTGTTCGGCCGCAGGAAGGCGGGTTGGCGTCTGCCCCAAATGGTTGCCCGAGACGTTGGGACAAGGCTTCTTTTAAAGTGTTCCGCTGTCGGAACATTGACCCGGAAGGTAACGTCAGCTGTTGGTTCAAGGTGAATAAAGACGCAACCAAGGTGAAGAATATGCAAAATACCTAGCACCACGAGATCAATGAGATCGCTCGAGACATCCGGTCCGACATCTCACCAATAAGAATCAGGCTTGACTATGCCAAGTAGTCCGGACTCTTCCCGCTTCATCTCTCGTCCAAATTCCGTCTCCAACATCGACGAGTTCGGCGCAAATGGTATCTCTGACAGCACAGAACACACTGACTGGGAATGTATTGTTGCACGACATTGTCCGGGTGACTCTTCAGACTTTCCTTATGGAGATTACTGTGGTAAAGTGACGGCTCGTCGGAGTTTCCTCTTCCAGTTTTGCATTTTCTTCCCCAGAACTTTTTGCTGCACTCCGCATTTCAACTCCGACGGCGCAGCGCGCCGGCGGCAGAACTCCGGCATCACTGCCAACCACACAACGGCACCGCTATCCCACCATGTGGACCGCCCTGTCGTTGGCCAAGACAGGCGCGGGGGGCCATTAACACGATGTTTGAATTGACTTGGCTTTGAACTTTTTCATTTTTGGAGGCTGGTGTCTCTTTCGCCTCTTCCTCGCCATTTCTTCGGGCGTTGGCTTTGACCCGGTTGGTTGTGCTTCTGGGAGAGTTCATAAAATAAAAGGGTACTTTTGATTCCCTTCAGTGTTGCTTTGACCACCACCCAGTAAATTTCACGATAGTTAGGATCGGGTCCTGTTTCTGTGTCGTATATAGCCCCCATGGATCGCCAGTCTGGCTGAGTTGGATTTCTGTTCCTTGAGACAGACCCTCAAGATTGATCCCGGGCTTGCTTTTCTGTTGTCGATACCCTCACACAGACATTATGTCCGCTTCCGTCCAACATACGGCAGCCTCCGAGGTGGAGAAAACCGTGGAACAACACAATGGCCACTATCATGACGATGCCACCGCCGTACGCCATTCAGACCCAGAGAAACACCTCGACCTCGCCAACACAGCCGGCACAACAACAACAGATGACGAAGCACCGGTCCCTCTCACAGAACAGGAGCGGCACGAGGCCCAGCTCCAGCTATGGAACTATCCGAGGGTGAACCTATGGCGAGTCTTGACCACCATGTATTGCTTCATCCTAATGGGCATGAACGACGGTGCCTTAGGCGCCCTCATCCCATACGTAAGATTTCTCCCAACCTCCCCACCGTTCCCCCGACTGACAACACCCAGCTCGAAACATACTACGACATATCCTACACCGTCCTCTCCCTCGTCTTCCTCGCCCCCTTCGTGGGCTACCTCCTCGCCGCCCTCTCCAACAACCTGATCCACCACCACTTCGGCCAGCGCGGCATCGCCTTCCTCGCCCCCCTCTGCCGCCTCCTGGGTTACGTCGGCCTGTGCCTGCACCCCCCCTACCCGGCCCTCCCTGTCATCATGCTCTTTCCCGGCTTCGGCAACGGGCTGGAGGACAGCGCCTGGAACGCGTGGATAGGCAACATGAAGTCCGCCAACGAGCTCCTCGGCTTCCTGCACGGCGCCTACGGGCTGGGCGCCACCATCGGGCCGCTGGTCGCCACCGCCATGGTCACCAAGGGCGGGCTGCAGTGGTACGTTTTCTACTACCTCCTCATCGGCCTGTCGGTCGTGGAGTGGGCCGTGTGCGTCTTCACCTTCTGGGGCGCCACGGGCGCCTTCTACCGCGCGCAGCACCAGAGCCTGCGCGACGAGGCGGCGGAGGCGCCGGGGGAGGAGCCGGGCGAGAACGGGGTGCACAAGCGGACGACCACGAGGCACGTCCTCAGGGACCCGATTGTTTGGATCATCGCCCTCTTCTTGTTGGGCTATGTCGGTGCGGAGGTCAGCTTGGGAGGCTGGATTACGACGTTCATGCTCAAGGTTCGCCATGCGGAGCCGTTCGATGCCGGTCTGACTGTCACCTTCTTCTGGCTCGGTCTCACGGTCGGCCGCGTGCTACTGGGTTTCGTGACCGGCCGCGTGGGCGAGAAGCTCGCCATCTCGATCTACCTCGTCCTCACCGTCACGCTGCAGCTGCTGTACTGGCTCGTGCCGAGCTTCATCGCGTCGGCCATATTCGTCTCGTTCCTGGGCTTCTTCCTCGGACCGCTGTTTCCCGCCGCCATCGTGGCCGCCACAAAGCTGCTGCCGAGCGACTATCACGTATCAGCCATCGGATTTGCTGCCGCTTTCGGTGGTGGAGGCGCGGCTATCTTCCCGTTCGCGGTGGGTGCTATTGCGCAGCACAAGGGGGTGGAGGTGTTGCAGCCTATCTGCCTGGCCATTCTGGCGTTTATCTTGTTGCTGTGGTGGTTCCTCCCCGGTGGATTGCGGCAGGGTGGGCTCGAGAGGGCTAGGGAGAATAAGGAGGGCGTTGGGTACGAGGTTCGCAAGGCATGGGGCATAATGATGAAGAGGGGACGGAGGTCTCAGTAGAAAAGTAATTGTGTGTGTTTTTGGGGGTAGGTGTTTAGCTTTGTATCTTTTGCCGTAATTCATCCGCCAGTCTGAGGAGGTAGAACTCCCTCGCCTGAGCGGGCAGTTTTTGAAAACTGGATACCAGCTTGTTGACGTCTTGCCGACCCTTTTCGTACGCTGCCAGGTCCCTGTTTCCGTACACGTCTCGACCCGCTGAGTAGCCGTTTTCGAGGTCGCGGAAGAAGACGTTGACGGCGATGCTGGTGTCGGATGTGGGTGTTGCTGTGTGAAGCCACAGCGGCGGGATGAAGAGCACGTCGCCGGGAGATAGGATGGCCTCGTATGGATGAGTTGGGCCTAGTGACGGCGAGTCTAGCTTGGAGAATACGTCGATACTGGAGCTTGATGCCCCTGGCGCAAAGTTGAGATGCTCAACGTCTGCAGGAGGGAACAGGATAAGACGCTTCGACCCCTGAATTTGGCAGTAGACGTTTGCCATGACCTGTTTGATGTTGTCAGTAATCTTCAGAGTCCAACGCGGTGTTTTGAAAACTACATACATCGTAATGCAACCACATGTTGACGGGTCCTGAAATCCGGAGCACGGAACTAAACGTGTTCTCCTCAACGAACGATAGTTGTGGAGGAAGGACGAAATCTCCTGCAATTCCCGGGAAGTCGTTTGTCAGGTTGGCCGGCAGAGCAGAGGGCTCTTCTGTCGACAATGCCCGCAGGTAGAGCCTGTTTCCTTTCCGCACCTCGTCCGCAAAATCAGCGAACGTCTTGGTCACGTAGCCGAAGTTCTTGGTGTTGAAGTCCATGTTCGGGGTGGTCGAGTCATGTACCACAACCTAGACGGGATGTTAGTCGTTGACGCCGTTGAGTTAAAGATATCCGACTTACCGTGCGTTCTGCGCCAACCTTCTCGACTATATAGTCAAGAGCCCAGTCCGCTACGCACGAACCAAGGTTAAGATCGGTGAGTACGGCAGGCTGCCCTCTTTTCAATATCTTTGCAAACTCTTCGGCACACTGAAGAGAAACGCGTAGTATCGAGGTGATTTCAGGTGCGGAAGCCCCGTCAGAATCTGTCCTGGCTGTTGCCCCATTTGCAGTTCCTGGAGCGGTCTCTACCGTCTGGACATAGGTCAAAGGCTCAACTCTCTCATCGTGAATGTCCGCCTTGAGGGTATATGCCCCTTTGTTCCAGCAAGTACCCATCGAGAAACAGGTGGCACCGCCCCCGAGGATGACCACGTGGCCGTCATCCATCAGTGAAACGGAATGCCCGACCAGAAGGGGCCTTGGGAGTGGTAGAGTAGTTGATGCGAGCGGGGGTGGGATGCGACCCTTTAAGAACTCCGTGTTCGGGAACGCACATTGGATCACCTCGTACTCGTGGGGCAAGAGATAATCTTTCATAACGCCACCGACAATTACTTGTTGTTTCGGACTTGGCCCGGACTTGGAAGATACGCAAACGGCGCCGAATCTGTTGAAGAAGAGGTTGTAGAAGAGTGAAGTGCTGCGGTCTTTGATGCGGGAGATACGGACATATGGTTTCTGTGCATGTTAGGTCCTTGTATCTTAGGAATGACACCATGAATAGAGTGCCGTTGACTTACCTCGACCGGTGTATAGGGGACATTGACCGTCCAGTGCAGGAGTTGGTTTGCGATCAAACAGTCCGATGTCATGCCACCAAGCAGGTAGCCAGCCCGGCGGATTGCATCCGTTCGGTCTGTGTCGAAATCGTGGTCCTCAACCATGGCCGCCCCGAACACTGGGTTGTAGACGAGGCTGCTCGTCCGAATGGCTCCGACGAAGCACTTGATCTCGACATTGGCCCAGCCTTGTTCGGGATGAAAGAGGAGACATCCGTCGAAGATTGTAGATGAGTCAGCCTTGCCCCCGATAAGAAGTGCAAAGGAGCTCTCGCCCAGTCTAACAATAGAATGGCGGTATATGGGCACGGGGAGATCATGCGTCCTCGTCCACTTGTTTTCGCCCTTGTTAAAGAGCCAGCAGTCCCTCAATGCATTTCCGGGATGAGTCCGACCTCCAGCCAGGAGCTGCCCGGCGGCGCCGAGGTCGGTTATGGTGTGGCACATTCGAATTGAAGGTCCTGCGTCCATAACTGGGGCGAGACCGTGCTTATCGAACGGCACCCTCTTCCAGTGATACACGTCGGATGTCGACAGTCGTGAACTAGTCCCTAGGCCCATGACATTGGCTAGGCAGGGTTGTCCCCACCGATTTTGCGTCTCCATTACCGCGCCGAAGCGACGTTGACCTTTTGATCCCGGGTTCTCCTCATACGAGCATGGACTATCAGAAACCGCGGGAGCACCTGTTTCTGTTTTCCAAGGTACCCTTGAGGTCGTCTTGACTTGGTCAGTAGCGTGATTGCGGGCATCTATAATGCAGTAATGGCTTGCAAACAACGCAAATTCCTCCCACTCGTCGAACGGTTCGACTTCATCAAGCTTCTGCCGTTGAGCCGACGACAAGTACTTGTCATCAGCCCACGCCTGCCAGAGCGACGAAGCTTTGACAGAGGGCCAGCCCCGCGAAACGAACCGGTCCTGCTGACTCTTGAGCGTCTGATATCGACGAACCGACTTAAGTGGCGTGGACAGCTTGTCAAAGTGCGAGAGCATAGTCTTCGAAAATGGATGGTCCGGCCCGTCCGGTAGTATCTGCTCGAGAAGGCAGAACTCTGATCGTCCCAGGCCGCTTGCCCATTGTATGAGCGCGTCGGCCGCCTCGGTCTCCATGTAAGTGATCGAGACCTCTGCCACGAAGATGAAGGTGCAATTGGCGATATTGACGAGCTCGGATAGAGCGGCGCGCAGTGCATCCAGCTGTCTGAGATCACAGCCGATTTGGGCGTAGTGAACGCTCTTGAGCTGGACTGTGCCGGTTTCGGAAGTCTCGAGGTTGGTTAAAGGGTCAACCAGTCGAGGCGTCGAGAGGACAGTCGTCTTCTTCCTCAACATCAAGTCCGGGAAGTCGATGTCTATGAATTTGACGTCTTTGCAGTTCTCCGGGTATCGAGTCCATACCATGCGTGAAGTCAAAATGAACCAAAAACCTAGTATCCACATCCCAGGTTGATAACAACCTTTTGCCTTCCGTCATGATTCCTCTGCACGAAATCACGAACCGCAACATCGATAACGTGCATCCGCAGATAGTAGCCCCTGTTGATGAGGGGAGCTCTCCGCTGAAACTTCTTGACAAAGTAACGGAAGAAATGCGCCTCGTCTGGGTAATACAGCTTCTCGACACTGCGTTTCGAGACTATGCTGCTGTTATTCGTCTAATTGACAATGTCAGTAAAAGGTTCTGGTCATTTGGTAGGTTTTGCATACTCACACCCATGACTTGGTCATCTTGCGCCCGGTCTTTGGTCGACCTGCCCGGCTTTTTCAGGGCTTTTGGAGCCGGCATCTTGGTCTCTTCAGCCATACTGCCCTTTTGACTGTTCACAGAGGTAAACGCAGGTTGTTGGAGTACGTCTTGGCCCCAGTTGAAGAGTGAAGAGCTGTAGGTAGATGTGAACTTCGATCCACTCAAATTTGGCAAAGGCAAAGCACAGTTTGCAGGAGAGTTCCACACTGTCTACGTCCCAGAATTGCACCAGGACACTGTGCGAATAAGGGATCATTGGCAGCCATGTGATTTTATAAGCTGCAATATGTCACAGCATATCCGGACAAGCTGTGATAGGAAAAAAGCCGCGGCGTTTTGGTTTTCATCTTACTGGGGTACCACGACGGGGCGAAGAGACGGAAGAGACGATAAGACGACGAGATGACGAGACGGCGACACGACGATCAACTCGTTACCGTGCTTACCACCTTGTTTGATGACTTATTTCAGAAAGTGAAGAACAGATGCTATGCTTGCATGCGTCTAAATGACAATGCCACGTTGTGACCAGCCTCCCTTCCCTTTCCAAGCCCAAAGAACCATCAGGCAAGCTATCCAGACACTGACAGCCATAGCCCAAAAAGTCGGAGCATAGCATTGCGTTCCATAACAGAAGATGCCATCGGGTTCACTGGGAACACCACCAGCCGAATCCTCAACTGGTCTCCTAGCTCCTGTCTGATAGACAGCAGAGTATATCAGCCCCCACATCGTGCTCCCAAGGGCGGGGAACATGGCAACCTGTTGTTTGTTAGTACCCAACCGAGTGAGGGAGATAATAGGGGAGTTAGGGTTAAAGTTAGGGTTACATACGAAGCCCCAGTTGAAGGAGAAGGACTCGACGCCCCAGATGACCGCGATGATAATAGGTGTGAGACTGAACACGGCACCGTATCCCGCCCCAACAAGGCTCGAAACAATCCAAAACCTGTCGCCGTGGTTCTGAATGAGTCCTGAGGCGAGAGCTACTAGGCCAAGCGACATCGCAAGGGCAAAGAAGATGAGGAACGAGATGCGTGATATTGAGAACCGCTTCTGTGGCAGCTCTTGCGAAGATATCATCTGCATATGCTGCGCATGCGGACTAGGTGCCAGGATATCGCTTAGACTACCAGTCAGTAAGCGCGCAGCCGTGCTGGTGATACCCAGAATCGAGACGTGTGTTGCCGCAGACGTGGGGTTCCCGGCGTATTTGAGCGTCGGCGGGTATAAAGTTCCGATGATGGTCCCCAGGTTGTTCATGAAGGCCTCACCGGGTCCGATCATGAAGAAGAACCCCAGCGCAAAACACCACATGGTGGGATCGCCAAGAAAGCGTCTCGTCTCGGCGTTGAGAACCCACTCTTTCTTCGTCCGCGCGTCTTCGACCTCTGTATCTTTGGAAGGATCCAATATACCCGCATCGTCCTCATCGAAGGGATCCGTACGCTCGATAGCGCCGTAGCCACGGTGGAGCGCGCGGCCCGGACTGAAGAGCGCACTCCCGTCCATTATCCCGCTGCGCTCGAGCTCCTCGACCGCCTCGTCAATGAGGTCTTCCTCGTCGACGATGCGCAGTCCGGCAGTACCGATCAGACCCACCACGGCGAGTAGAATGGCCAGGAACAAGAAGAAGCGGAAGACGTCAACATCGCCCTTGCTGCCGTCCGGTAGCCTCTCGTATAACAACCGGCTCCCTACCTGGCTCTCCCACATGCCACTGAGCCCGAAGGCCGCGGTGGGTACGGCGATTGCGAGACCGCGGTGTTTGCCTTTACCAAAGTTCTTGGCACAAGTCGAGACGGAAGCGAGGTACATGGCGCACGTCGCCACGCCAATTGTCGCGAACGAGGCGATCATGGCATAGTATTCCCAAGCGGACCAACCGCTGAGTCCTTTCCGGTACAGCCCCGCAGCCAGCCCGTATCCAGCGCCGAACAGGACGGCAGCCATAAATGACAGCGGTGCCGGTCCGACACGATCGCACATGTAGCCCAGGAACGGCACCGGCAGGTACAGGGCGACGCCAAGGCTGATGGCCAGGCCATTGACCTGGAATTGGGAGTAATGCAGTCGTTCTTGAAATATGTGCCCGTAGAGACTGAAGACGGTGACTGAGCCAGCACAGCTGGCCGTCAGAATGGCGCAAAGAAACGATATTTTCCGTGACAGAGCGGCGGCTGCCACCCGGCGTGGGCTGCGGGTTTGGGATGATATGGAGGAGGCATAGGAACTGACGCTGCTAGATGGGGTTTCGGCCGTGGGGGAGATCGAGGTAAGGAGCGGCGATGGTGCTGTAGGAGTCCGACCCGCGGACGCTGTAGACTGGGGCGCCATGATTGCTGATATGTCTGTGTTCTTCGTCGTCAAGATCGTGGTTGGGGTCGGAGGGCGGCACGCGGTCGGTTCAGTCGTAGGAAAAGCTGACGGGGTAATATCCGGTACAGGTGTTTGCTTTATTATGCGAATTAAGAGGTCGGAGAAATCATGATTTGGTAAGGTAGTTGGCCGTAAGAGAGAACGGCCGGAATGATCAGAAAGAGTGCGCTTTAGCCTCCAGAAAGAACACGACGTGAAATGCCTTGCATGCAGCTCGGAGCTTAATAGCTGTACAGAAGGAGTCACAGTGAAGGCCGAAGGCCGAAGGCAGATGGATTGGGCACGAGACTCGATAACGGATCCCCCGCCTTATCGGAGAATGACGCGACCACCGGCTGGATCTCCGCATGGAGTGACAGCTGGGCTTGTTCGACTGTCAGCTGGCATCTCCGGGATTTGCTTCCGTTGCCGAATTTCTTGGCATCTGGTCTAAACTTGACGCCGCTCCAACAACAAAGTGACTGATCCTCGATCTACCCGTCGGCGCCACCGTTAACCCACGATGGCTTCATTCCTGACGGCCGTACTAACTCCATACTATTCACGTCTTTGATCGCTAGGCTCAGCTCGACAGGGAACAGGAGACGGTCAACCGTACCACTACCACTCTGCCACGGGCCTTGGCAGGAAGAAATTACAAAATTGTCAGGTCATCTCCATCCATAGACGTCCTTTCTATCCGCTGTTCCGAGGAGTCTCTCATTTCCATGAGTTATATTGAATTTCGTGAGGCTGGGTGATAGACTCCTGCTAACCCTGAGCCTCCTCAGTTGGTGTTTACTTGCTATGACCTTTCCCGTTCTTTGAACTGAACGCCTTCCACGGCCTCCTCATCCCTTCTCTTGCTTTCGTCACGGAGACCATGGATCAGCTCCTTGCCCAGCAGCTCCTTGACTTGGGCGAAGACACGCAGCTCAGGAAGCGAAACCTCCTCAACCTTGTACCACATCTCAGTCAGCAGGAAGCCCGTGATCTTGCTATTCTCCTTTCCAAGACAGATTTCAGGACCGACATCGTGTCCCGCCTACCCCCGGAGTTGCAAATCAATGTTGCCAGACACTTCGACGAGATCGATGTGTTCGTTCTCTTGAATGTGTCGAAGCAATGGCGTGCCTTGTGGCTCCAACGGGATCTCCTCCGTATCACCTCAGAGCAGTGTCAGTATCTGCATCCAGATCTGTTCGGTCAGAAAGATTCCAGCCACAGCCCGGAGGAGTGGGCCAAGCTGCAATATGAGCATATACATACGCGTCGGTGTCGCTTTCTGGGGATGTTTTCGTCCGCTATCGTCGTCCGTCACGAGCCAGGATTCGCGCATACCGGGTTGATGGGCGGCCTTGATCTGGTCGGTGTTTTCCCGCCGCCATCGAGCGGAGAATCAGATCCTGCTGCCATGTTCGGCCGTACTGAAGACGACCCCATCGACCACCGGTTCCTTCCAGGGTTCTTCTATGAGGCTGGAAAATTTGTCTGGAGCACGGATGCTTTGCCGTCGCCCGACGCCCTTATTGTGGTCGAGGACCTGCGCAGTAGAACGAAATGGATATACCGGAATCCTTCGATCGTTCAGTATGGACCGGAGTTTGGCATCATGGCTTTGGGAGACAAGCTGCTTGTGGCTGGCTCGTCCCGCGCGATGTGGGTAACCTCATGTCGTTCTCTCGGACTACCCTATTAACCCGAATTCAATGTAGGTTCATATGGCACCTTGAGTCACATCAGTGCTCACGGCTGTTCCTCCCTCAGCAATCAACATGCTGTGTCACGAGTAGCGAGTACGTCGCATTTCTACGACCTAAAGGTGCGCTTATCTGGAGATGGGGATCGGAGTTGAAACCGGTCGAGTTCGATGGTGTCCTCGATAGCAAGCAGCGCATCGCCCAGAGATGGCCCTCCATATCGCCTGCCAACACGATGGGTATATTTTTCGATCCTTTCGAGAATGGGACCCTGTACATTGCGGTTTGTTTTACGGACATTCGAGTAGTCCTCGTACACAAGTTCACCCGAGAAGGACGCTTCTCCGAGACTCGAGAAATCAACTTCCGTGACAGCGACACAGACTTACGTTTGGATACACCGTCCTCACGTACGTTTGGCGGGGAAACCCCCACAATCGCCTGTTGGGCACTACGGCCATGCAACTCGAACGGCGATTTCTCTCTCACACAATGGAGGACAACCGGGCCATACAAGCCATTGAACCCCGGCCCAATCCCTGGCAAGGCACCAGTCTTGGGCGAGACATTCGTTGAACTCCGATTCAACGTCAAAACAAGTAAACCGTCGTTCATCGAGATGTCATTACCCAGCGGAAGCGGAATCCATTGGTCGCCAGCCTGCTCCGACTATCCTATTGCACTACCCTCATGGAACGACCAGATATTATTCGCTGTACAAGCAGCACAATACGGGAGGCCCATTGCAGGGGGTGAAACTCCACTATGGGCAAATTCGTGTCTTGCGGTAGTAGCGCTGCCACTCAGCCCGCCATCCTCCAACCATGCCGATGCGAGAATCCAATGCATACAATGTCGTGGTGGTCGGCGCGGTCACTCGTCGATGTTATGTGTACCGCACAACATCACAGTCGATGAGCACCTGGTCGGACTGAACTGGTCGCCAACGAGACCAGTAACATTGCAGAGCGACCACCCCAGAAACTATTACAACTTGAAGCCGCGTTGCGACTCACCAGACAACAACACGCAACTTTTGAGGTCGCTATACTCGGAAAGCAACTTTGTCTTGGACCTGAATTCAGCCTCTCCAGCCATTGGTGACGGATCCCTAGTGCGGGGGGCATATATGATGTTCCAAGACGATGATTTTATCATTTGGTGGCACCAGTTCGGATACGTCGCTTGGGACTTCAGACCCTCCTCCACATACAAGTAGGGTGGTCGCATCCTAGCACCAAACTCGGCATCAGACAGCATGGACTTTACAACAATCTCTTTGTAGCTGACACGCATCCGATATCCCACTCGTCAACGGTCTATCATACCGCAACCGACACAACAAAATCCGCAGCCGCACCGGCATCCCGTCCGTACGTCAAGTGTGGTAGCAACACGGCACTGCCTTGCTGGCAGATGTTATCGCCAACATGACAGATGATCTTGGTTCTCTCGGCAGAAACGTCCTGGACGGCGTCTCCGTTGTCTTTTCTCCGCATGTCAGTTCTGGGAGATACCATCACACGGAAACAATAGGGCATGGCGACTCTCGACTCACCAGGATCTCCAAAGATAACGGCAGCTGTGATATTCGCCGTTACCGAAGCCGGAAGCTGTGCGGCGGCGTTGTGCACCAGCTGCCCGCCCTGCGAGTAGCCGGACATAATCACCTTGGTCCCGGGGCACTGCGTCATGGCCTGTTGTACTAGAGACGCCCTGTACCACAAATACGTCAGCATTGCTCTCATATTACATATCGGAAAGCGGCGCAAGTCTTACATTGTCTGAGACCCAGCACGATCACCACCAGCCACGAAACCCGCGACGTTAGCCGGGTATTCCACGCCCTGCACGGCGAGGTTGCCGTCGCCGACCCTCGACGCGAGAGCCCGGAAGAAGGGCGGTCCGGCTACGGACCCGACGTTGCCAGGCTCGGTCGTGCCTCGGGCGAAGATGACGGTGTACTCCTTGCAGGCACCGCTGAGGCCGTTTTGGGTGCTGCCTGCGAAGCTCTGGCGGGCTTGGATGGGTGAGGCGAGGACTTGGGAGGATAGGGCGAGGATGAGGGTGGATGGGAGGAGCATATTGAATGGCGGTAGTAGATGATGGACTGGGCGGACGAAGGGCCGGATTTGCGGATTTGCGGATTGGAGGACTGGAGGGTATCACGATGCAATCAATGATGGACGATAGTGGTACAGAAGATGGGAGTTTGACTTGGGATGAAGCTGGCCTTTATGACTGTCGAGGAAACTCAAGCCATGACACCGCTGACCAAGGCAGGAGTGTCATCGCAACTATGTCCCAGAAGAGCAGGCGTGACAGACATCTCCACTACGTCGTGCCTCCGGTGCGAGTTCGCGCCTCTGAAGACGAATTAGGAAATCACCGCGATCTCGAGGCAGAGTGAGCTCCTTCGCCTTGAAGACCTTGGGGTTTCAGGCCATACAGTCGACATGTTACCGATGCATCGGGCGCATTTCCTCACAGAGAGCGGTGTAAAGGGGGCATGAGACTCTGCTGCCTTAGTATGAGGGTATTGTAATTGTCTGAAGCTAGTACTTGAATCCTGAGATGCGATTGGTGGGCGTGTTGTTGGAGATGTGAGATGAAACGCGTAGGGGTTAACCACAGCCTTGGGGAGCTTCTTATCGGGCCAGCTGGATGGCTTGGCTTGTTCGAAACATGCTTGGTAGAAAGCGATTATAGTCGAGAAGGATCTGAGTTTTACTCGCAAGATTAGCCGTTTTTGAATGAGAGGATGCTGGCTTATACATATCGGGCTTGCACGCACTAGATACCGTGAAACAGACAAACCGACTACAGGTACAGGACTGCCAAACATGAAATGCGTTCCGATATCAGCGGATAAGTTCTGTAAGAGTAGAATGTTCAACTTGCTATCCAACATTTGCCCAAAGTGTCAAAGCTATATGCCTAAGGTACCGTAGGTTTACATGCATCTGAGGGTGATACCAAGACAAGTTCATAGCAACGTCTCAGTCTTCCTGACAGTGTCCAGATGCATACCTGTAAGCTGCAGAGTAGGCTTAGTGATGAGCAAATCTGAAGATATATTCTAAAGTGTCGCTGATATATGTAGATGGACTGATGCTATGAGCCATGCGTCCATCCGAACTCTGGCCGGATTGTTGACTTGTAGTTCCATACTGTTGTTTCTCTGCCTTTGAAAAGGAGAAAATGAGGAACTGGTGAACATACACCGTAGTCTTCGCAGCTATTGAAGCCATTAACAAGGGGACAGAGATAGAATCGCTCAAGTACTCGAGTGGCTTTTCAGATACTTTCGGCAACCTGGAATCGGCATAGACTTCGAAATGTGGAAGCAGTCTAAGTTGTTATTATGTGACATGGCCATCAGCCCGCCGCTCCAGACTCTAGACAACATGACAAGATCGGTCTAACATGGCTGTGCCGGGTATTAACACATCAGTGTACCAACTATATCCTGCGAGGTGCTCATCGTAGTCGAATGGGAAGTTTCTAAGTACAGCAGCTATTCCCCTGAACCACTCCTTACGCAGGCAGACAAGCATGTTGGTCAATGTTTCCTTGGCGTAGACGTAAAATCTCAGTTGGTAGTACCAAGCAACCAGGGCCTCTAATATGAGTCACGATGTATTCGATGACACAGACAGACCCGTGGGCTATGTCGAAGGCACGTATCGGACGCCACTCCGAGTGATACTGCCGTGCCAAGACCGGCGCCGAGAGAAGATTCGTGGCTGCACGGAGACGGACCAAGCCCGGGGTTGGTGGTCAAGACGGAGTGCTTGGCGATGTCGCCATCATGAGCTTCCGTGCCGGAGAGATGGACTCAATTCGCATCAATAGCCAGTAAGCTTATAATCGCCATCGTGGCTTTACTAGCATACCATGTCCGGCTACCGTTCGCTATGAAGTTCCTGCTCCTCAGCCTCCTAAGGCTGGGGTCAGAGGTGAGGCCAAGGTGAAGCCAAGGTCAAACAGGTGAAAATCGAGATGCTCCCAGTCTTGGCCCGCCCCCCACATGGTCATTTCCAGCGCCCTGATAGGTGGCCGGCTGAAGTGTGGACCCTACGCACGTCACTTATCGGATAAAGGGCGCTCTGATTAGCCAGTGGTTGCTATGGGAAATAGTTTCCGAACATACCCGAGAGCCCACTGCTGAAATCCGGGGGCAACCGCGAGGCCAATTGGACGCTCAGGAAAAAACCTCAAAACTTTATGAACCTCTCTCGCCTAAAATTTCTTGAACGATTCAGCTTCCTCTTAAGCCTCATCTTCAACCTCAACCTCATCAACGGACATCTAGGACCCTCACTTCGTGACGGAACCACACTCTCCCCTCAGTCTATTCGTTCCTGTTATATCGCGGTCAATCGCTTTTTCCCACACGCACACCCACACAGACATTCACAATGGCCAGCCCATCAGTCTCTACCACCGGCTCGACCAAGGTCGATGCCGCCCTCCAGCAGATCGCGCCCTCTGCCGCCCCCGCGAAGCTCAGCGGTGCCTCTCTCTACTCCAGATTCGCCCTTGCCGGCGCTGTCTGCTGTTCCGTCACCCACGGTGCTCTTACGCCCGTTGATGTGTACGTGCCATGTCCCGGATAGCTTTTGCGCGCGCGCGCCGCCAGTGTCTGTTATTCGGCCATTGAGGCAGCGCGACACGGCTATCCGCCCTTGTTCCTAACAAGTTTCAAAGCTAACATCACTCCCTCCCCAGCGTCAAGACCCGTATCCAGCTCGACCCCGCAAAGTACAACACCGGCCTGATCGGCGGCTTCCGGAAAGTCGTCGCGACCGAGGGCGCCGCTGCCCTCCTGACCGGCGTCGGCCCTACCTTCGCCGGCTACTTCCTCCAGGGCGCCCTCAAGTTCGGCGGGTACGAGTTCTTCAAGGCCCAGAGCATCAACTTCCTCGGCCTCGAGACCGCAACCAACAACCGCACCGCCATCTACCTCGGCTCGTCCGCACTCGCCGAGTTTTTCGCTGATATTGCCCTCTGCCCCCTCGAGGCCACCCGCATCCGCCTCGTGTCCGACCCCACCTACGCCAACGGCCTCGTCAGCGGATTCAGCAAGATCTTCAAGCAGGAGGGTCTCGGCGCTTTCTACGCCGGATTTGGACCCATCCTGTTCAAGCAGTAAGTTTCGACCCGCAGACAAGGACACATGACCGTCATGGCAGATGGACTAACGCGCTACTCACCCAGGGTCCCTTACACCATGGCCAAGTTCGTCGTCTTCGAGAAGGTCTCGGAGGCCGCGTTCCGCATGTTCCCCAAGAAGGACCTCTCTGACGGTGCCGTCACCGGTGTCAACCTCGGCTCCGGCCTGATTGCCGGTTTCGCCGCCGCTTTCGTCTCGCAGCCCGCCGATACCATGCTTTCCAAGATCAACAAGACCAAGGTATGTTTTTCTTCCCCCAGCCTCAGCTGCTGCTAGCTAGTACACACATGCTGACTCCTTAACTTTAGGGCGCTCCCGGTGAGGGCACTGTCTCCCGCCTGGTCAAGATCGGCAAGGAGCTCGGCATCAGGGGATCGTACGCCGGTATCGGTGCCCGTCTCTTCATGGTCGGAACCCTCACTGCCGGCCAGTTCGCCATCTACGGCGACCTTAAGCGTATTCTCGGTGCCACAGGTGGAGTCGAGATCTCCAAATAAACGACTTTGGACTTGAATCCGTGGTTTTGAGAAACCCAAACGGTGGAGCTTGGGTGATGGTGGGTGGTGAGAAGGGGTAGCGAGGCTGAGAAAGCCAGAAAGTGGAGCTGACCTAATAATGACCACGCGGCAGCACCAACGACCACACGATTTACAGCAGTGGTGGTATAGTTCTGGCCTTTTTGGATGTGGGTGTGTGAGATGTGGAGGGGACGATAGGTCGACTTCTTCTACCTAGAGTGGTGATCTGGTCGGTGTTTTTCTCCCCCTTTCTAACAAACTTTATCGCATTAGACCATAGAGTCTCCGGACAAGATACAGTGTCCGGGGGTTTGTATAATAGTTCATGAACATCGTTCGGATCATAGACTGGGGGATGTCTGGTGGGTGTAGAGAAAATTGAGGAGAGTCTGATGGTATTTGAAGAACTCATACGCTGATCTGTCTAGTGAAATCAACGGTTTTGCTAACTGGGTGCCCATCGCACGATCGAGTGATCATGTCTTTGACTTTCTGAATAGACTGCGAGATGAACGGATCGCAGGATTGAACTATGAACTGACCGCATGCTTCAACAAATCACCGCAAAACCTTATAAACTGACCGCCAACCCAGCAAGAACCGGTATCAGTTAAAGACCGACCCGAAACCAACGAGAAACTGACAGGAAATCGACTGCAAGAAATCACCGAACCAATCCGCCCGTCTCCCAGAATAACAACTCTCGTCTGGCAGAACATCGTCCCATTCTCGCAGGATGACACCGTCGTGTCGCCCTTGCTCCGCTTCCCGACACCTAAATTCATCGCCCGTCTCCTCGAAGACAGATTATCAAGCTTCCCATTTCGGAAGCCGTTCAACCACTGCTTCTTTCCTCTAGCCTCGCCCACATCGGTCATCGCCTCCAATCAGTTGCCCCTTTTCATCGGTCACCATCACATATTCTCCAAAATACCATCCCACTCCCTCCTAAGCCTGGCAGTCAGATTCTCCTGGTCCCGCGCGCCGTTAGCCAGGTTCTCCACCGTCCGCTTGATGAACCGACGGTTGCTGTTCGCGATAGCGCGCAGCTCGCTGATCTCCGTTGCCGCGTCCTCGAGCTTCTTGGTAGTGGTGGACAGCTTCTCCTTTGTCTCGACGAGCTCCCTGGTCGTGTCCGCTTGGTCGCGGGTTAGGTGGTTGAGGCGCCGGCCGAAATCGGTTAGGTAGTGTTGCCAGTTCAGGTTCAGGCCGGGGTTCTGGTTGGGCTGCGGGGCGGCGTTGACGCGGGTTGTAGTGGGACGCTTCGCCGGAGGAGGCGCGGGTGAGTCGAAGCCGGAGGCAGGGTGCTCGCGCTTGAGAGTGGCGTTGCCGGAGACTGGGCCGAGTGGGCCAGGTGCCTGCGCCTGAAGGAAAGACTCAGGATCGACGGTCTGTGGGCGGGAGGGAGGGTGACCGTGGGCGGCCTCCGGAGCTTCGGTCGCGGCACGGAGGTCGGGCAACTGCGGGGCCGGAAAGCCGGTAAACTGACCATCTTGTGCGGCATGCTCATCGTTCAGAGCGGGGAGAGGAATCGGCTCTTTCTTCTGCTGCCACTCCGCCTCCGTCATGCCCTTCGTGGGCCAGGTCTGGATGTCGACGGGCGGCGTGTGCAAATTGGCCTCGTCAACAAAGGCGTCGGGAAGGGCGTTGCTCATCACCGTATCGGGGCGTTTCTGTTTGACGCGCCAGACGAACGTGGCGGTGATCAAGCTCACCCAGTCCGGCTGGAGGCCCTTCTTGAGAGAGGCGGTCACCTTCTTCCAGGAACTATGCCCGGAGGGCTCGCCGGGCGGATACGCTGTCCGGCGCAGGCGGCGAATGATCACCGGGACGAGGTCGGCGGGGAGGGAGTCCCACTCTGGCATCTCCTGGAGGGCCTGACGCCAATACTGGATCGAAGGAAGCGGCTCCGGGGAAGGGAGGTCCGGGGCGGGGAGAGGGTCCGGAGAGTTGCCGGGGTACTCGGGAATTTTGAGGTCGATTTTCTGGTCGTCGTCCATTGTGGTGGTGGTGTAGTTAGGTTGTAGAAGCTTCGGAGGGAACGGGGGGGAGGGCTGGTGGATGGAATAGTTAAGGTGGTGGGCGAGGTTGCCAGTTGTGGGATTATTGGTGTGGCAGATGGAAGGTTTCAAATTGAGGAAGGGTGCCAGACGAATACTGTGGGTAAGAACGATCGTACGATTAGCGGATTGGTGGATGGGAAGGTTCTAAGGAAGCCAGGGACTTACTGGTAGAGGATTTGTATTGCTGTAGGGTTAAGTTGGAGATTAAGAACGCTGCGAAGTGGAAACTGATATCGCTCCTGCTGGTGGAATAGTGAGGGAAAGCTCAAAGGAGCGAGTGGCCTGAAGCAGTCCAAAAGACTTTCGAAAGGCTCCCGGAGCTGAGAACGTCGGTTTAGGGCGAGAAATGAAACTTGACGAGGTTGGTTGGCGGAAGAGAGGCTGAATAAGAGAGGTGGTGAGGAAGGCGTCCTAAGACTCAGAAGATCTGGTCTGATATACTGCTCGCTGACACGAAAAGGAAGTCGCAACGAGAGCTTTCGGAAGCAAGCCTTGGGACTCGTCGATTTGTTGGCCGAGATGTGAGATTGGAATGGAGCCTGTGGTCGCGAGTTGTGTTGCGAAGAACGAACGGAAACGCTGTTGAAAGAGCTTGAGGGTCCGCGAGACGCCGATGAGGAAAAACGTAACGTCTGAACGAAGATATCCGCTGGCCAGCTGGACAATGGAGGTGCAAGGGCAGAGGGAGGCCGAAGAAATAAGAATATTGTATCCTCGATGTTCTTTGTTGATGCGTTTGTAGTAAGAAGCTGAAAGGAAGAATGGTTGGAGTAGTCGACGATGTAGAAACGCAATGACAAGAGGTTTGGGCTCTCGCTAGGAAGTTGCGATACCCAGTTGCAAGATGAGGAAGAGAAGAAGAGTAAGGCCAAAGGAATAGGAGCGGTCAGTGAGGTGCCAGCTTGATCGTTTTTTATGTCTGTTTGTGGAAAGGAGAAGAAGGGTGGACAGGAACAGGTCTAATAAATACCTAACCTAAGGTACCTGATAGGAGGCATTCGAGGATGGGATGGAAGACACTGTCAATGTGACGCAATAACTGGGCTTCGGCTCTCGACAGTAAGGTGCGATATCCTACCGTCTTGAAGGGAAAGTGCGAAAAGAGAGAAAGTTCAAGGCCTAAGCAGGTGTGCTGCTTGATCATCTGTTATGGTGATGATGTAGGCCAGAGGCTTCAGTCGGGGAAGCCAACATGATTGCCTCAGGCCACTCGACATTGCTGAGACATGACGAGATAATTAAACACTTTTTTTGGTATTTTCGCGAAGCTATCGTACTCCATAACATATCAGACCGTTGCTAGCATCAACCGGTCCTATTAAACGCCGCGGGTATCGAGGGTATCATCAAACGACAGGAACTCCAAGTCCAACACAAGCCGTGAGGACACCTCCTGGTGCTCCTGCTAATAGACAAACCACCCTTCCGAGAAAGTAACAGGAAACGTGCCTGTGTCCATCCATACCGCTGTCATTAGAAGACGACAAGAACTCCAAGTCCAACACAGCCAGTGAGGACAAATCCTGATGCTCCTGATAGAAGGCAACCCGCACATCCGAGGAAAGAAAACAGAAACGTGCGTGTGTCCATCTGCACCATAAACCGTGATAAGTAGACAGAACTGAGAAAAGAAAAAGCATTATGAAGAAGTTGTTCCACCGGTGTTGAACAGTTGTAGTCGTGTAAACGGAGAAACCGAGATGGGACCATGAATCGAAAGAAGAACGGGGTATGTGAACAATGCTGGAGTCGGGGAATCGAAACAGGAGATATTCTTGTGATCATGTACCGGTTGGTGAAGGTGTGTCGGTGGATCGAAGGCAGTGAGAGAAGTCTGCTGGTGAACTTCACATCTCAGAGGTATAGAATGCAGCCTCGACGTAAGCCTGGTATGAGGCCGTATTGATAACTCGCTCTGTACACAACACAGAGACTTGTGAAGCACAAGACATCTCAAGGAAAAAGCAAGAACATGGCGTATCAGTCCATCATGTCAAGCAAGCCTCCATTCGGCCAGGGCGTATCAGGTGTCCAAGTCCTGTTCCGAGAGGACTTGTAAGGAGACTTGTGCGGAGTAGTCGCAGCAACCGGACTATTCTCACGGCTCTGATACCCCTGAACCGAGCGATCAGCATAGCGCGAGCCACTCTGCGGAGTACCGGCATAGCGAGAGCCGCTCTGAGGCGTCTTGGCATAACCCGAACCACTCTGCGGAGTATTAACGACAAGCCCGCTGGTATCCTCGCGGTTCTGGCGCCAGTGCCGATCGGCGTTCCGCAGCCTCGTCGAGTCAGAGTGGTGCTCGGCGGCATCGCAGTGGAACACCGTCTCCCTCGCCAGCGCATCCCGGTAGAACTGCGTGACGGAGGCGAGCGCCACGTGCTCGTCCTCGCCGGACCCGATCAGGTTGAGCAGGTTGCGCGTGTCGAGGATCTGCTTGGAGATGACCGTGTCCGGGTGGCAGTAGGTGCGGACGCGCATGGCGCGGGCGTTGACGCGCGTCATGTCGATGACGCCGTAGATGGCGGCCTCGCTGACCTGGCGGGTGTAGAAGCGGAATTCCGGGACGTGCAGGCGGACGAGGTCGAGCTGCGTCTCGACGTCGTAGCGGAAGCCGACTACCTTCGGGCGGCCTCGCTGCTGCCAGGCGTCGGAGATGCGCTTGAGCTTGTCGGTCACGAGCCGGCCGGCGTTGAACTGGCAGGTGATGTAGCTGTTGAGGGCGGAGGCGAGGATGAATTCGAGCTCGCAGTAGAGGAGGCTCTGCTCGCGCGGGTCGAGGGAGATGACGAGCTGGCGCTCGCGGACGTCTTGCTTCGATTTGTTGGGGTGGTGGGGGGCCTTGAGTTGTTCGCTTCCCATGTTGACCTGTGGATGTTAGAATTGAGCGTGGTGGAGGAGGGAACACGGAGAACTTACCAGTTCTTTGGCCTTCTTGCGCAGAGCGTCGAAGAAGCCCGTGTTCTTTGGGGGCGATGGCTTCTGAGGCGAGGTCGAGGTATCCTCCAGCCAGCCCTTGGAGCCGATCATGGTCTTCGACACCTTCCGGGTTTCCATGGTGACCTGATTCTCACACGGGAACATGACGTCGAGAGGAGAGTAATGGTCGCCGTTGTAGCCAGCTTGCTGGGCCTTGGATACCTGAGGTGCAGCTTTCTTGCGCAGGGACATGTCGATATCCTTCTTCTGAGCATGGTAGTCGGGCTCGAACACGGATTCGTCATCATCGGTGAGAGGGGCAACGCCGGAGGCCCGCTTGTTCATGACGGCTTTCCAGTCCAGGTAGGTGTCGAAGATGCTCTGACGCGCTTCGACGCGGTTGCTGGGTGGCCTACGGTTGACCTGGAGCGGATCGACGCGGGCGCTCTGGCGGGGGAAACCACCGTTTCCGTTCTCAGAGTAGTCCGAGGATGAGCAATTGCCGTCGTGGGTAGCCTTGGGTGGTGCAAGCTCGGTGCGTTGCTGGATCTCACGAGCGTCCTTCTCAGGCACATGCATAGCGACAGGAATGTGGCCCTTGCGGAGAGCCTCAGCTCGAGCCTCCTGGCGAGCGACTGAGACGTCGATAGGTTCCAGATCAGGCATGAGTCGGCGACGTGAGAGCGATGCGGCGGGACTGGCGGGAGTCATGGGAGAGACGACATAGTCCTGCTTCTTCTTGCTGGCTGCAGATGAATTGAGCATAGCGCTCAATTCCTCCTCATCGTCGCTGTCATGGAAAGTGAAGCTGACGCGTGGCTGGCCAGCTCCAGGTCGACGACGAGCAGAGCTCTTGACCGGAGATGAGGAGCGCCAGCGGCGTGACGGTGTGGCACTCTTGCCATACTTGTCGGGCGAGCGAGAGCGAGAGCGACGGCTTGAGGTAGCACCGTCGCGATTGACGTGGCGCCTCTCTGGTGTTGAATTGCCCTGATGGTAGGCTTCACGAGCTTGCTGGTACTGCATCTTACCGCGGGCGATCCTTTACGAGGTCAGTAAAATAGCCAAATGCTGCTGGAGGGGGTTCAAATGGTCAGACTCACAGTTCTTCGAACTTTTCCTCATCGGTCTCGGTGATGGTTTCGTTGATTGGACTGAGCTGTTGGCCCTTGTGAACCGAAGCAGGTGAGGGAGACGTGAAGCCGTCTGAAACTGGAATAAAGTTGCCGCGAATTGGACTGGGAGAATCAGAGAAACACTGGAAATCCATGTTGTCTGGGCCAGTGTAACCTCTACCGATCTCTACACTTTCTTCTGAGGAGCTATGCTTCGACTTGTCGTCTGGGATTTGCTCTGGAACTTGCTCTTGGTTATTGTTCTGTGGACTACTGCGGTGGGTACTCTGTGCAGGCGAATGTGAGCGGGATGGTGAAGGTGAAGGTGAAGTTGACAAAGTAGCGACTGTGGGTGCTCTAGGGCCAGCTGGCGGATAAAGACCGAAAACTGTTGGGTCGTTGTACTCTGGGCTGCCCTGATAAATGGCCACTCGATGGTAGTGCACAATCTTCGTCTTGAAATTTGTCCGACTGTGCTCTGGGATGAGTGACGCATCCTCCCAAGGACCGCCATCTATGGTAGCCAGCCACCTCCAAACGAGATGGTCTGGAGGCAGCCCCGGCAGCGGATACGGCCAGAATGGGTTGTGAACCACCGGGTTCCGTGGATGTCGAGGTCCGACCGTCCATGCCCACCCCGTGAGCCCCGCCCAGCTTCCCCAGACCTGGATTCCCGGAGTGAAAAGAGGAGGCACTGGAGGCGGCACCCAACCTCCATCCCACATGGGCATCGTCAACCCATAGGGAGGACGAGGAGGTGGTGGTGGTGGCGGCGGTGGTGGCAGCGGAGGCCCCCAACCCGCACCTGCCATCCCCAGAGGGAACCATTGCGGCGGAGGCGGTGGAGGAGGCGGTGGAGGAGGCGGAGGAGGAGGCCAGCCTCCCACGAACGGAGGATAGACTGGCGCCATTGGAGGATCTTGGTGTGGATAGAACCAAGACATCGTGGGATCGTTGATTCGGTCGATATTGCGGAAGGAAGCTCCCAAAGGCTCACCTCGTTCACACCACTCATATCACCACCACCTGTCAACCAACTGGTGTCGAGGCTATTGCCTGAACCGTGCACGCTGTCTAGCACTCTTTCAATGACCACCAGGCCAATCAGCGGGATCGATAAGATATCATCTGATTGTTCTGGTCTTCCGAATGTAATCGCGTAGCCGAGTGATCGGCTTCTCGTCATCTTGTTGTCTTCCCCCTTTATTGTCTCCTCCGTGGACCTGTTGTTCCTTTGTCTCCATATGGTCTCCCTGGTCTCCTGTCATATTGTTGGTATCTTGTTGCCGAGTCGTCCTATCGTCTCGTCTTTTATTCGTCGTCCTTATTTGACGATGTAAGCACTGGCTTTCTTCGTCGTCTTCCTTACTATATTCTGGTTCCTGACTGACGTGAAGAAGCATAAGTAGGCTCTTGACCATCAACCTCTCGGTTCACGCCTACTGTGGCCGTGAGGTCAACAACCAAGGGGTTGAGGTCGGAAGAGTCGTCTCGACTCCATGGCGACGCAAAGAGTATGGTAGGCTTGCACAGCGGTGGTCATGGATTCGAACAGATGGTGGAGGCTGACCCGGGTTACATAGCTGATTCGCGAACGGGACGCATCGGACCAGACTGCGCCCTGATCTACGTTCCTTGCAGGAAGGGCAAGTGCTTTTAGGAGGAGTTCAATAAGGGTGATCTCAGACACAGAATTCCCATGTTCCTCGCTTTTTATGGAAAAAGTAACAGACGATGAGACGAGGAGCAGGCGAGACAGGGAAAGGGGGTTACCCTCCGGGTCCCTCCCTGAATCGCTTCACAAAGCAATACCGCTCCACGACTCGATCTTCAATCGCGGACTGAGGGGACAAGAACAGCCGATTGGACGATATGAATCAAGACATCACGACAGGGAAGAACACACACAAGCAGGAGACAAGTGGCACTGGGCTCGCATTTCTTACAATGCCTAACTTGAAGCCCCCGGATTCACACCTGGTGCGTCTTAATAACCAGGCCCTGGCTCATCCCCTGGCCATTGACGTTATCATTTGACTCTGTATGATAGACGTGCCACTTCCCGCCTTAAGGAGGCACTATCTGAAGCGAAAGAACTACACGGGGATTGACAGACTAGTGCAAATAGCAGAACGGAGTTTTGATACCTAAGACGGCATAACTGGAGATAAGGCAGAGAGTGAATTCAACAACATGTCGTTTGATGAACTGGGAAAGACAGAGCAGGCAGAACCTGACGAGGTGTGTTTATTTAAGTGTTGAAGAACAGAATCTTTCAGGGGTCGATTTCGCCCCAGATCGAATCCATCACAGTATTCTTAAAGCGTCACAAAATGCCATAAGCAAAGAATGAGATGCAGAAATCAGGGAGCAGATAGTCCACTCGCAGTATGCCTTTTAAGACGGAGGCGATTCGATGACTGATCGGAAACCCAGCCGCTCCTGAGTGCTAGAATGGAAGCTGGGCTGCCCAAATGCTGTCCAAGAATAAGCACTTGCCATCTCCCTGAAGTAGTTCTGAGTCTTATCGAAAATGATTTCCTGTCCGTGATCCAGTGATAGTGCACATATATGTCTGAAACTTTCAATGTCCGATGGCGGCCCAAGTTCGAGTCATGACGCTGGGGCGGTGGACTATTCTCATTATTCGGTTGAAGGATAGTGAGACTGTATAGTTGTATGGCGGTGGCATGGTATGAATTGTGCTGAAGGATACCAGATATTAATACTACTAAAGTTGCGCATGTTGTATCATTGATGAAGCTGAAGAAGTTGGATGGACGTTGAATGGAGATGCATGCGCCGAAGTAATGCAATTTTGATTGGTGGAATCGATGCAAGTTCCACTCTTTTATGACTTCATGATTTCCTTGTGTAACTCCAACGGGCTTCCAGATTTCCTTCCCGAGAATCGAAGCCGTATCCCACTGGGCCCCCGCTACGGCTCCCATGGCTCCACCCCTCTCCTTCCCGTGTCAAAATCCCGGAAATGCTCCTCAGCAGAAAATCTGGGCCATCAGCAGACAAGCGTTGCGTACAGTGACAACTACTGGCCCTGCTGGCCCAAGTTGGTCCATTATGTTCTGGTGGTGGCCTACCCCATGTCTTGGCCGGTCAGAGGTGCCGGCTTCTTTCTGGATGTTGGCTGTACTCACACTAGCGGGCCCTCCTCTCCAACAAAGTGGACGGCCGCCACCTTTCCGTTCTCATGACGACTGACGAACCCCCTTCTGCCCCTTCACATATCCACCTGCAGAAGGCCGCAACTGAGCCCCCATCTGGAAACCTGGCCCAGCCGCCATGGTCTCGCTGCTCCAATCCGTGATTCATTCCCGAATACCGGTCCTTAGCCCCGTTCTTCCAGGAGGATCGCACACTCACTTCCCGCGAGACGTGCCCGCGTCTCCCATGCTTAGTGATCCATTTGGTGCCTATCCCCGGAACTAAGTCTGACCTTGGGAGGTCTTGGGCCCAGCCCGGCTCTGCGTCCGGAACCTGGTTACGGGGTCGTGAACTCACTTCTGGTAGCGTGCCAGTGAGGTAGTTCCCGCTCGTATATTAGTTCGGGAGAGCCTCATCAACGTCCCCTCGTTCTCTTCTTCCATAGTTCTAATACACCATTCCATACTTCTGAGATACCCCCAGTGCGGCTTGTTTGTCTACAGTTTGCCCTCTCCAACAAGATCAGCCTTGAGTACCAGTGTGCCAACATTTGTGTACCTACATCCTTCACTTTCGGCCGATCATTCCAAGTCGTTTCTCACGACGAACCAAAAAACATCACACATAATGGAGACCCGGCCCGATTTACACGCTGGCTCGACCAACTATGACATTGGTAACTATTGCCACCTATCTAACATCTCATGAAACCAAGAGGCTCACAAGCAAATAGTCATCGTTGGAGCCGGCCCAGTCGGCCTGATGCTTTCGACATGTCTGTCGAGATGGGGTTACAAGATCAAGCACATCGACAACAGAGCCGAGCCGACACCCACAGGTCGCGCCGACGGCATTCAGCCAAGGTCTCTTGATCTTCTCAGGAATATGGGTCTGAAGTCCGCCATAATGGCTCAGAAGCCCGCCCGCGTGTACGAGGTCGCTTTCTGGGACCCTCCCAAGGACGGAAAGGGTATCGTCAGGACAGGCACCTGGGCCAGTTGCCCCAGCTTCATTGACGCGAGGTACCCATTTACCACATTACTGCACCAGGGCATGATTGAGAGGGTCTTCATTGCCGATTTGGAGAAGAACGGTGTACAGGTTCAGCGGCCGTGGACCATCACTGGCTTCACGTCGGATGAGAAGGCGAACCCCGAGTACCCCGTTGAGGTTCAACTTCAGCATGTCGATGGTACCGCCAGCGAAACCGTCCGGGCCAAGTACCTCTTCGGCGGTGAGGGTGCCAGGTCATTCATCAGGGAGCAGCTCGGAATTGGCATGACGCACAAGGACCCCATCTCCAACGTCTGGGGTGTCATGGATGGAGTTGTCAATACCGACTTCCCCGATATCAAGGTACGGCACCTTCAACATGTGTGAGAAGCAAAGCTGACCGCCTGCAGATGAAATGCACAATCCACTCGGAGCACGGTTCCATCATGGTCATCCCCCGTGAGAACAACATGGTCCGTCTCTACATCCAGATCGCCACATCCACAGACCCCGACTTCAACCCCAGGAAATCCGCAACCGTCGAGGAAGTCCAGGCCTCGGCCAAGAAGATCCTAGCCCCCTACACCATCGAGTGGGAGCGCGTAGAGTGGTACTCCGTCTACCCCATCGGCCAGGGAATCGCGGACAAGTACACGCTCGACCACCGCGTCTTCCTCGGCGGCGACTCCTGCCACACCCACAGCCCCAAGGCTGGCCAGGGCATGAACACGGCCTTCCTCGACGCCCTTAACCTCGCGTTCAAGATCCACCTCGTCGAGCGCGGCTTTGCCGTGCGCGACCTCCTGACCACGTACGAACCCGAGCGCAAGGACGTGGCCGAGACGCTCCTCAACTTCGACAACAAGTACGCCAAGCTCTTCTCCCAGCGGCCCGCGAACGAGGTCCAGGCCGCGTCCGAGGACGCGTCCAAGGACCACTCCGACAACGAGTTCATCAAGACCTTCAAGGAGTCGTGCGAGTTCACCAGCGGTTACGGCGTGGCCTACAAGGCCAACGCGCTCAACTGGTCCGACTCCCACCCTGCCCAATCCCACGTCATCCACCCGCAGGGCACCAAGCTGCGCACGGGCCGGCTCTTCATGAACGCCGACGTCACGCGCGTCGTGGACGCCAACGTCGTCCACCTCGAGCAGGAGATCCCGCTCAACGGCTCCTTCCGCCTCTTCATCTTCGCCGGCAAGCCGTCGGTCACCGCGCAGGCGCTCAAGGACCTGGCCGCCAACATGGCCAAGAAGGGGTCTTTCTACTCCTCCTTCCAGCGCGCCGACGCCGACGCCGTGAGCCACCACGAGAGGCACAACCCGCACAGCTGGTTCTTCAGCGTCTGCACCGTCTTCGCCGCGGCGCGGAGCCAGATCGAGATCAGCCGCGACCTGCCCGAGCTGCTGGCGCGGTACAGGGAGCATGTGTATGCTGATGATAGGTGGGACCGCCGGGTGTTGGACGCCAAGGCAGCGGCGCACGCTAAGATGGGACTGGATGAGGAGAAGGGCGGTGTCGTGGTGGTCAGGCCGGACGGGTATGTTGGTATCGTCACTGCGCTGGTTGAGGGCAGCGGGACGGTGGATGCGCTGAACGCGTACTTCGGGGCGTTTTGCACCAAGAAGCTCGGGGAGACGATGGCGCAGCTGTAGGGTAGGCCGGTGATGGGGTCTTAATTTGTTCTTATAGCAGTTGTTGGTTTATCGGGCGTTTGTAGGGTTATATCTTGTATGTTGCTTTCGCCATATCATTTTTGATCATGCCATCATCAGCTCGTTCTTCATGCTTTACCTGCAGTCACATCTGACCTATGACAACTGTGGCCCTTGGTCGCCCAGGTATATATCATTCTCGCAACCTAAGTTTTGCCGTGCCCGACGTGTGATGGATCGGCCGTAGAATCCTTCGAACTGGCATCTGCACCTTCTGTGTCATGCACCGTAGGGCTGAGGCAGATCCACTGTAGCATCATCACAGATCAGGCCTAGCGTGCTGTGCAGAACGAGGGGTGCCAAGGCTGTCCCCTGTCTGAAATGGAACGGAATATCATATCAGCGGCGCAAATTGGTCCGAGCTTCCTGCTGTGAGCTCCAATTCTGAGCTTGGTTGGAGCTCCAACTTCAACTTGCATCTCAACATCGCGAAGTGCGGTTGTAGAGCTTCGTTTTTGCTGCTCACCAACCTCACTTTTGGTGGGAGTGGCCTACTTCACGCGTATCTTGTGACTGGTCTAGTGTCTTATCGATAGGACACCTTTTGTTTTGACTGGCAACCACACTAGTGCGCTGTTCATTTATCTTTTTCTTTGACCATTCATTCACCTTCAATTCATCTTCAACCGCTTCGAACCTCTTTTATACACGTCCTCTCACCACCCTTTCGAAAAGTAAACAACAGAACCCCACCTCTGGTGACCTTTTCGACTTTTTGTGTCTTGACCAAAACCACCACTACTCACCCGATTGCGAACTTCGATCACGACCTAGCTTTCAGCCACGTCCATCACGACAGTTCTCAACCACAACCTCTTCTATCAATCGGTAGAAACCCCCTCATCTCTTTACACCCGCGCAGCTTTACTTCTCTTTGTTTTTTGTCTACGAGAGTCAGCTTTGTTCAGTAGCCTGCTCGGCTTTCAAGTTCGCAAACATCTTTGATTTCTGTCGAAGTCGGCAACCCCCAATTGGCTACCATCGCGAAAATCAAACACTCGCCTACCCAAGTAGCACCGACTTTAGTATTCGAATACAGTATCCATAGCTCGAGAGCTTCATCACCAGCAGCTCTCCATTACTCAGACAACTCGACATTCAGACCGCATCCCCCAGTTGTCTCTTTGTCAAGCATATCATCAACCAAATACTGTCTCCCCTTTGTCGACACCCTTCGCGACATTCCTTTTTTCAAACAGTTCGCCGTTGCCTCGCCTTGTAGAGGCAACATTACCCTATCATCCTTCAACTTGGTCTTTAATTAATCTGCGACCAAACTAACCGCAACCATGCCTCAGAGACGACAGACTACGCCGACGAGACAGGCGACCCCTCGGACGACGAATAACAGCCGGGGCCTGCGTGGCACAACTCCCACCAACAACGGTCGATCTCGAGCATCTTCAGTTGCTTCCGACAACAGCAACACCTCCACAGCGAGCCAGCGCCGTTCCCGTCGAGTAGCTGGCGCTTCCGCCGTCGACCTTCCCCTCGCTCCAGACCGCAAGCCCCCGCGAAGAAACCGATCCCGCGAGTCCTCTATTGCGCCCGACGACACCGTTCGCCCTCCATCCACGCCTTACCCCCGCAACCAAGCACGATCCCCGAGCGTCGAATCCGAGACCGATGCAGCTGAAGCCTCACCTACGAATCCCATCACACCGACTGTCGCTAGCCCAGTGCAGCAGCTCCCACTTCCACCCGTTCCCGAGACTAGGGTTCTTCCACAAGTAGCTCCAGTTCCTGTGGTTCCGGAGGCTGCTACCCAGGACATACCTACTACACTACTGTCTACGGGACCATCGAACCGTTTTCATCGCTTCAGCATTGCTCCGGCTCTGACCCCAATCAGTGAAGAGAGCCCGGCCAGGACCTCCCCATCTCCGTCGTCCTTCGTCTTCCAGACCACACCCGGCTTCGAGCCGCAGCTTTCCTCCAGCCCGGTTCTTCCTAACCCTTTTACCCGCACAACTGTCGACGAGGCTTCTAGTCCTACCGAGCCTGCTGCAACCGGACTAACTGCGGAAGAGACCTTCGCGACAGAACTTCCGTCTACTCAGTCTGTTGCTATCGGGACCATTGCGGACGAGTCTATTACGATCACCCCTTCTGTTGTTGAGCCTGCTGCGATCGACACAAACACCGCAAATCCTGTTGTATCTGAGGCGTCGCTTCTCACCACTCCGGTCGCAAATCCAGAAATAGCTCGCGCTGAGGTTTTGGCTCGCGCTGAGGTTTTGACTCGCATCGAGGACATCTACCGTCGTGTCATCGAGCGCATTCGCAGTGAACGCCGAACTCCTGTTACTCCAGCAAAACCCGCCACCCCTCCAAGGACTCCCGAATCCCCCGACTGGCCTGATTTCTCATCCCGCAGTCTCCATACTGTGGGCTTCCAATTCAAGTTGCGGACTCCCGGACGGCCATTCGTGTTCGACATTGACCGCCTCCCATCATCCGAGCCAGTGCTTGAGCAATACCAGGATCAGGTCACAGAGGACGATGTGCAGGCGTACGCTGAAGCTGTCTTGAAGCCAAATGAATTGGAGATTGCAAGTTTTCAGCCCACTCCTGGTCCCGATATCAATTGGCGAAACTCGCGGAAGGAACGCGATAGGATTGATTTCAGGGACAAGCTCCGATCTCGCCTCAAGACGCTTTGTGATGTGTGGCAGGAGCCAGCATACAGTTTCGCAGATAAGGATCACCCGCTGGTACTCGGAGAGGAAGTGGGCCAAACGACATCAGACTACGTCCTGCTCAAGAAGACGGAGGGACACGCGTTCGGAGCCCGACTTCTTCGCGCTATCAAGACTGATCACGAACAACGTGGGTGTGAATGCCCTGTGCCAAACATCTACCCAAGCAAGGACACGGCGGAAAAGGGTGTGGGCACGTTCAGGTTTTTCAAACACATCGACCAGTCCGGCCACAGCAGTATTCGGGCGTTTATGAGGAAGGAGGATTGGCACTGGCATTGCTATTGTCACAAAGAGCCTTTGAGCGACTTTGCCTTTTGGGTCCGCAAGTACGACGGCACAGGGCACCTGGACGAAGAGCGGTACGTTCGAGAAGCCGAGGAGCAGCTACAGCGAGAGCTCGAGGAGCATACCCAACGCCGAGCCGAGGAGCAGCAGTACGCTCGGGAAGCTGGCGAACAGCTATTGAGAGAAGTAGCCGAGCATACCATCCGACAAACTCGAAAGCGCAAGGCTTCGGATTCGGAACTTGACTTGGCACAGCCTTCCACAGTTCGCGTCTTGGACGGTCCTTGCCTTCCAAGCGACAGTGCGAAACGTCGCAAGCTCGCACGTCTCGCAACGAAGCTTACCGCGTCTGTTTCTCTCAAACGGGCTGATAGGGCTCGTGCTCTCCGCACGCGGTCTCTGCGGTTACTTCGCTCCGCCCAGATACCCGGCTCTAGCTTGTCGACGGAGACTGGTCAGTTCATGTGCCGGAACTTCACGATAAGCGGCGCCATGACGATGGCGACCTCGGTGAAGGACTTCTTCAGCCGAGTTACAGCTCAGCTCTCGACAGTCTGGAGCCCCAAGCGCCTGCAGACTGCCTTGAACAACCGTACGGAGGATGAGTCGGACGGCCTCACGGTCAAGCGTTTCAAGAGCATCGCTTATTGTGACATCACCACGACTGAGAGGCGGGAAGCGTGGGAGGCCGGAGCCGACTCGGAGGATACAAACCCTTTTGACAACCTCGAGTTTTTCGAGTGGACGGCCGATCGCACTAAGTATATCGGCAAAGAACACCTCGAGCACTTCAAACAGATGGCAATCAAGATTGTCAACGATATCAAGGCCAGGCGTTACAGGTGGGGGATCAGAGTCGAGGGGGAAGATATCCCATTTCCCTCTGAGGAGGACCTCCGCGCGACGCATTCGCAATTACAGGAAGATATCAGGTTCCTCCGAGCATCACCGAAGGAGAGCTGGAACCTATCACTCAGTTTGGATCTCCTCGACTATGCTCTGCGCGTGAACAAATTGAACAAGTACGCAGACCTGGACCAGCATATGCGGGAACGCGCAGAGAAGAGGTTCTTGCGCATGGCAACTTGCCTTTCCGAGGTTATCTCCGAGATCTACCTCGAGAAGGGGCAGATGAAGGCTCTGAAGGAGACATATGGTCCGAAGCCACCGAAACATCTTCGCGCATTCATGAGTAAGGATGATCAGGAGCAAGCTTTTGAAGCTAGAGACTTCATGACGCTTTGGCTCGCCCAAAATCCGCAACTCAGAGATGAAATGAAGTTGGCCGCCGGAAGGTTCATTGTCGACATGGACGCGCTCAAGAAGATGGACATCCCGAACAGCCTAGTCGAATACCCCGGCAAATACGACAACGATGTCTTGCCCGGCACCTGGCCAGATGATCTGATGGAGGAAGTGCCCACGGAGGACTTGGGTATGACACTCAAGTCACACCTCCAGGCCCCTGATAGCCAGCCAGAGGGACGTGATGGTACATCACTCTTTAAGGATTCGCCAGATGGACTTGAAGTGGTGCCATCACGAAGCGTCCTCAAGTCGCCGCGCCCCTTCCCGGCCCCGCGCCGCCGGATGCCTGGCGATAAGCCGAGACAACGAACCGTTGGCTTCCACTCAGACCTAGTCACCTTCATACGATCTCCAAAGCACAAGCCGCAACGTCTCGCTGGCCCGAAGACAGTTCACGGATATCGCGTGGAGAAGGCACGCCCGTCCATCCCTGCCAAGACAAAGGAGCTGTGGAGAGTTTGGGCACAGGACTTCGAGCGCAGGGTAACCACACGGGGTGTGCAAGCAAAGCTTCCGATCGGCCCCCCGGAAGATCAGACGATGGAGGAGGCAGGAGGCTGGCGGCTGGATAGAAACCCGGCCACTGGAGTCGTCAAGCGTGTCGTGCCGCCCACTAAGTATGAGCAGTTCCTCGATGAGACCCGACAACAGCTCTTCGCGGGAGGGTTCGTCATGGCTAAAACGACCGACAAGACACCTGCGGTGTATTGGGGCGGTATGCCAGAGGATTCTGCTCCATCACACGAGGATCATGATGACAGCATGGCCGAGGAGCCTCTTCCAACAAAGGCTTACATGAGGTGGGAAGCCCATGAGAAGAGGGAGCGACCAGAGTTCAAACGGAGCCCTTCTGTCAAGAAGACACGGGAACAGATTGAGCAAGAGAGGCGACTCTTGTTCGCAGATCTGGAGCTCGTCGATGGCGAGCTCATGCGGCCAGCCATGTACGACCCCGACCTGATTCCGGAGCTGGAGAAGTTGGAAATCTCCGAGCGTATGAGCCAAGAGTTGACCGCCCGCCGCAAGTTTCTCAAGGAGCAGGCAGAGGCAAAGAAACGCCTCGAGGAGGAGCTTGCCAGGAAGGCGGAGGAAGAACGCCGTCAGAAGGAAGAGGAAGAACGCCGCCGCCGGGAAGCAGAGCGTCTCAGGCGGGAGGAGGAGGCGCGGAGGCAGGCGCGGAGGCAGGAAGAGGAACGGCGGAGGCAGGAGCAGGAGCGGGCCCGTGCGGAAGCAGCTGCAGCGGCCAGGAGGCGGGACGCAGAGGAGGAGAGACTCCGCCAGTCACTGGGGCTCCGTCGTCCGAGTGCAAGAATCATCCGCTCTATGACATCCGATTGGACGAACAAGGTTGCCGAAGCCCGTCACCGTCCATCGGGCCAGGTGTTCGCCACCATGCCTGACGGCACGCCGTTGACCAGCCGTGACCTCAACGAGAAGTTGCTGCCTCCAACCGCTTGGCTCAATGACAACGTCATCATCGCGTCGATCCAGCACATCGGAAGCTTTGTCAACCAGAAGGCCGGGGCCCCTAACGACAACCCGAAGTGCGTGCCCTTCACCTCTTACTTTTGGCCGCGCCTCGAGAGCTCGGGTCCGGGGTCGGTTGGTCGCCTGATGCGTCGCGCTGGTGTCAGGAAGGACAATTTCCTGAGCATCGAGACGATTCTCATCCCGATCTGCTCCGGTGCTCACTGGACTCTTGGGGTCGTCAAGCCTCAGCAGAAGTCTGTCCTCCACATGGACTCGCTGCGTGGGGGACGCGGCGATCCACGTGTGACGGGCAAGATCATGGACTGGGTGAAGTTCACGCTCGGGGACCTCTTCCAGGAGGACCAGTGGCATGCCGTCAACCTCGAAGGCCCGACGCAGACCAACGGATACGACTGTGGCATGTTCTCCATCCTGAACAGCCTCTGCATGGCTCTGGGCCTCGATCCCAAGGAGTCATACCTCCCCGGCCAACTCACCAGTGCCCGTGAGTGGATCGCCGGTGTGCTCGTGAACAAAGGCTTCAACGGGGAATTCAGCCTGGATAGCATCTGAGAGTCTTCCACCGCCTTGCCCACCACGATTTCGAACCTTGTACCCCTCTTTACGGCCGGTCGCACGCAACGTCACTGTACGTCTTCTTTTTCCCTTTTCCAGGGATTTGGTTTTGTCACCACCAACCACCTGAAGGGCCACTATGTGGGCAACGAGACACCACGGTAAAAACTCGTGGGAGATGGAAACTCCATATCAAACTCGGCGAAGGAAAAACCGAACGACCGGCCGTGCGGGATAACCAAGGAAGGAAAACTCCAACAACAAACCGGTTCCTTTCGTTAGAGTGACGAGGAAGGAAAACCTTACAAACCCTAAAGAATAACAGAAGGAACCGAACTTCATCTCTCTCGTCCTTCTGTCAGTCATCGCCATCATTGTCGCCCGCTTTTTTCGCTTCTGCAACTTCGACTTGGGGGAGTCGACAGCAGTTGTGCCATTCAAGGCGACTATCACCACTTCTTATCCGCAACACATCCTGCTCTCAGCGACGCCGCCACAACGTTGCTATCACTAGAGGATCAACCTTGCTCTCGACTTGTGGGGAGCCTGACAGCAAGTCGACCTCATCGTGTGTGCAAGTCTTGTACAAGTAACTGTCACTCCCAACAGGGAATTTTCTTTGGACCAGCCAGGTGGCCTGCATTTTGGACCCAGCCATGGATGGAATTGGCACACATTTTTGAGGGGATGAATTGAGACGGAGAGGATGAGATGTTGAAGTACAAATGGACAAGGGACAAAAAGGGGGGCGTTTCTGCTTTTTCAGGGTTGAGTTTGGTCCTTTTTTTCGAGAATGTCTTGACCCGGTCGGTCCTGTTATGACCCGGTCAAGCAAGAGCAGGCATGGGATGGAGTGAGTGCATCATGGCTAAAAAGGGAGTTGGTTTCTTGCTGGTTGTTTGAGATACCCCTAGTTGGTTGGCTGGCTGGCATTCGAGTTGTTTAGAGTAGGTGGGCAAAAGAGAGCGAGGCCCATTTGCATTGTCTGGGTTTGTTGTGTATATCGAGGTTCATAGATACAATTGAATCGTGGACTTGAAAGGTTTTTGGTGCTTTGTGCAAATGTGACTTGTGATGATCATGGTTCGCATCTGTCGATCGTGCTGTCGTCTATTTGTCTATCTTGCAATCCCTGCTTCGTAATGGGGTTATGGAGACAATGCCCTTCCTTGTCTCCCAGCTTGCTCACATTCATCCCGGTGTTGCATCTCGTCGTCACATCAGAGATCTAATCTTGCAAAGATGGAGATAAGCATTACCACCCAGCAGTCCCCATCCCTACCACCATGGTTGCGAAATGTTTGGTACGATCGCCGCGCAAAATCCTCTAAGCACGACCCCATCTCGTGGCTATGGATCCCTCCCCCCTGGCTTCTGGAACTTCTCGATAAAACAGGGGAGGGCCCGGAGTAAAATCCGCGGTGGCCATGGGTGAAGCCACCTGCAGGGGCAATTGATCTTCAGGCTGAAGGAGTAGGATTGGAGACAGCAGGGGAATCATCGATAGAGGACCTGAATTCTGAAGAGCGAGATCAGATGGTGTTGATAACGCGAGGATGATATTTACAGTATCATGCCGAACAATGGATGTTCATTTCCCTCTGCCCGGCGACGACGGTATCTCCCTTGCTTGACCAGGCTTTTCGGAAGATGCGGCAGGATCGTGGCGAGAGGCTACCAGATGCTGGACACCTCTGACGCCCACACTATTCACAGACAGAAATGTCGCATCCTTCACGGGACGTCAGAGTCAGACAGCGGAAAGGAACCGTTGCCCAGAGGCAGCGCCATTCCTGCCATTTGGAGGCTAACAAGGCGGGCTCGGGATGGACGTGAAGATCCGTTGAGAACTTGTGAGTCTATCCGTGTCAAGGGATGCTGCGAACTCATGTATGTCTCTCCTTTTTCGGGTAGGTTGACGTTGGAGGTGCTCGTTTAGTGCCAAAAGCAACAAAACATTCAAGGCAGCGCCCGTCGGGTATGCATGTCGTACCGCAGACCTGTTAGGTTAATCCTCTTGCTGGAGCGCCGTTGAGTCTTGGAGGAAGCAAGGGAGAGTATATGGTGTATCAAAAATCAAGTTTGACGCTGGTTAACAGTGGTGGTTCAGCGGTTAGTTGCTTTTTCGAAAGCCTCCCGCGTGCAAAATGCAGCTCTATCCCAAATGACACAGTGATCGGCAAACATGTGGTTCGGTGGTGACCTGGAATGGGAAAAGGTGACAGCTGTGGGTTGCATATCTTGGCGAATCGCTCAACCCGGTCCGGTTATCTACGCGATCAAGTTGTTTGTCCGATCTTGGCCGCTCGTAGGTGGTTGCTGACGGCATACATTTTGTTAGTGCTGATTTTGCTGCTTCGGGGGCAGAGTGATATCCCGTGATAACCGTTGTTGGTCTCGACGCTGGTGAAGAGATAGGGGATGATAAGTATATTCCCCCCGCACAGAGCTGGCCAGCTGGACAAGGGGCCTGTGTTCGGCGTAGGCGACGAGGCCCCAGGGGGCTATTAAGGTGGTGGGGGATTCTCAGGCTTGACATCTTGGCCTGCTTGGCCCGCTGGGTCGACCTTGCTTCCGGAAGAGATGGAGCAATGGCTCCGATGCTCCAGATCTTGGCTTTAAGGAGGAGGAGGCTGGCAGAGTATGGGGTCTTGATGCAAACATTCTGGTGCACGAATACGTAATGTTAGTCCCCATTGTGAAGAGACTAGTTGAGATCCCGCTTCAACCTGTGGCTACAACAATCAACGACTGTCAAGAAGACAATGCTTTGAAAGCGTGCTGGCGGGTGGCCGTGGAATGACATCTGAAACTCCACGAGCAGCTGAGAGGGTGTGCAACAACGGAGGTTGTTCATCAAATCCGGTTCCGTTATCCGAGCCAGTCAGTCCCTGCGAGAGGTCCGGGAGCTCTCTTTGCAAGGAACTCCCTTCACGCACACATCCCAGCCCGCCCAGACCCCAACCGGAAAGATGCCGAGGCGGAATCGATTGGAAGCTTGGGATAACAGGCCCCCTTGACGTGGATCATTTTGATCGGGCGCTCTTTTGAGATTGGATTGCCGGATGGGGTTGAACCCCTGGAAGGTCAAAGGACAAACTTTCACGCTATTGCGGGCACGGACGGCTCTCGCCCACCACCTACAGGTGCTGTGCAAGGTCACTCCTAGCAGAATAGAGCGCATAAAACGATGAAGAGTTTTTGGATAGCGCAGGGGAGATACCGTAGCGGCTGAGAAAATGAGGTACATAGATTCAATTGCATCACTGACTTGCCTCGGCACAAATAGTAGAACAAGGAGAGAGAAGTTTAAAGTGGATTGTGATGAGTCGTGGGTTTTGAACTTTTAAACTTCGTAAAAGAAGAACAGTGAAGCCAACGATGGGAATGCAGCGAGTCCCAAAGTGTGCCTGCGTCAAGCCCGTGACTGTCTGTGGTCCAGATAGACTCCAGAGGGCCAATGCTTCCCAAATGTGGAAGCAGCGAATGAGAAGCTCGCATACATCCCCTGGTCACAAACCTGGTCCAAGCTCTCTTACCTTATGCAAGATTGTCGATCACTGATCCTCCTTGCTGCAAATTCATCGCGATTTGGCTGGCTCTCATTGGCCGGGGTGCCATTCTCCTCGCCGACCTCGACGCTGCCCCTCACTGCGCGAACCGCTTTCAGACATCGAATGCGGCTGCTGTGTGCTGCTGCAAGCGTATTTTCCTCTTCCATTCTCGTTCTCATTTTTGGGTCTCAGACAGGTACTTCATGTGAGAGAAACACGGGGCTACTAGAGTCTACCACTTATGCAAGGTAAGCAACACAGCAAGGCAATCAAGAGCTGGCTAACTCAATCAAGTCTATGACACCTTGTCTAACACTGTGGCTTGCCATTGCTGCCCTCACATTCGTCCGGCTACTCTCCCTTGCCGAGTCCCATGGCGGTTGGTCCTACATCGTGCGCCGTCAACCCATCCTGGAGTTTCAGCCTCGGTCCACTGGACTGCACCGCTTCGTACTCTGGCGCAATACCATCGACCGCCACGAACGGCCGGTCGTCTGAAACTGGACCGTTCCGTGCCCACCCAAACCAAAGCCATGTCCCAGCTGATTGGAGGCCCAGCTCACCCGAGATCCCATCACAGTTGATTACGAAGATACATGTCTAGTGACACGATCAGCTCTCGACTGGCCTCAACCTTGTTCAGACACGTCGTAAACGAGGGACAGACAATGAGACCATAGGCAAAAGGGCCAATCTCAAGTACTCGAGAGACCCGGCTTAGGTTTCCATCACAAACATATTGTCTCGTGCCTAGTGGACTCAAGAGTGTGCCGGTTTGTTAGAGTCCCACGGACACACTTGTGTTCTGCCAAGGAATTTGAACTAGACCGGGAGGAAGAACTACTGTGGTAGGCAGCAATTCCCAAGACGAGGACGAAGCTGAGTGTGGATCCCTGCCACTGCACCTTGGGCAGGCGTGCAGTGCAGTCCCGGGTATGCTTCTCGATAAGCGCAGACAATAGCCTCGAATCGGGTTCCTGGCTTGTCCTGCATTGCATACGACGTTCTTATTGTGGTATAGGTTCCTCTCCTCCCCAATCACCCCAATCATCGTGAATGTACAGTGCCGTCACACCTAAATTGCTTTTCTCAAAGCACTCGAGCCTCTCTCTCTGTCTCTCTCTGCCTCATTCTTTCCACCCCTTGTTTCCCAACGGCCTTAACCCCCGACTTAACCCCACGCCTACGCCCTGCCACGGCACTACCACCTTGCCACTCACACTCCGATCAGATCCGTCCCCATTTCCCAGGACCATTGATGCGAGAAAGCCGGATACACTAGTACCTGCAGGCTTGATCGCTTCATCCTGGTAGATCCATCGCCTGCTTCACTTAGTCTACGGTGCCTGCAGTCACCAGTAGCCCAGCACGAGCCCACGGCTTCCACCTATTAAGTCCAGGCATTCGGACTCCGCCTCTTGGTCGAGCATGGCTTGCTAGGAAACCACTCAAGGTTATATCCCGGTCTAAGCACTTCGCGTATCTGGGCCGGTGTTGACGATCCCATTTGATAAGAGGGGCCATTCGCACTTGCAACAAACCCGCTGGCCGGACCTTGCACCGTCGTCTCTCTCCTCTAACACGCCTGAGCACCTCGACGAAGCCATCAACATGTCGACATCTGGGGACCATCCGCTGTTCGAACAATGGGACGGCCACGTCGTGCCGCGATCCTTCAACCCAGGGTTCGTGACTCTGAGTTATGTGGTCAGTTTGATCGGAGCGTTGTCGACGCTCGAATTGATCAATCGCCGGACATCGCCCAGAGGCAAGCTGAATCAGTAAGTCAGCCGCCAGGCCCAGTACATCATGTTTTGATACTGACATGCAGTAAAGTTTGCTCTTGGTTAGTTCCGCCGTGACGATGGGCGGCATCGCCATCTGGTGCATGGTCAGTCCCCTGGGAGTATTCTCAGACTTACATGTATGCTGACAAGCACAGCATTATATCGGCAACAGGGCAATCACACTCGGAAACGGAGATATAGAGCTGCAAATAGCATACTCCAGCGGCTTCACAGCCGTCTCCTTCTTCGTGCCCATCCTCGTGCTCCTGGCCGCCTTCATCGCCATCGGAACCAGCGCCAAGGTCTACTGGTGGCGTATCGCGTTGGGAGGCACCCTGGCCGGAGCGGCCATCTGCGGCATGCACTACCTTGGCAACGCCTCCATCAGCAACTACCACTGCATGTACAACTACATCAATGTCGCCTTCTCGGCCGTCATCGCCGTCGCCGCGAGTTGCGCGGCGCTGGCGCTGTTCTTCGTCTTCCGCGCCACGTGGACCAACTCGTGGTGGAAGCGCTCCGGGACGGCCGTCCTGCTCGCCGGCGCCGTGTCGGGCATGCATTGGTGTGCTGCGATGGGGACGCGGTACCGCCTGGTTTCTCTCAATGATGGCGTCAATGAGACGTCGCGGAACACGACTGTCATTATCGTCATCTGCTTGTGCGTCGGTGCCATAGCCATTATTGCCGTGTCGGTCTTTTACACTGCTCGTCTGATGGTGCGGTATGCCTCCAAGGCTCAGCAAGTCGTGTTGGCCACCGCCATCTTTGATCGGCAGGGCCGAGTGCTGGTCAGCCCCGAGGGTCTTTTGCCGTCGGAGAAGATCACCGACTCGTTCCTGGAGAAGGTATGTCGCAGAAGTCGTCGAGGACGTATAAGCTGGATAACTCACTAACCCAAAAAAACAGACGGCCAACGAGACTTTCAGCGTAGCGCATCCGCTCTTCCAGTGGATGTTCCAGGCCTCGCGCAACTGGTCCAACATCAGCAGCATCGTCAACGTGATGATCGAGCATCTCGGTCGCCTGCCCCATATGGGACGGGACGTGTCGAGGAACGGCATCAAGCTCATCGATGAGCGCGGCGAGCTGATCGAGAACTACGACATCATCTTCAAGGAGCTCTTCTGCGCGGCCGCACGCGCATTGGCCGAGAAGACAAAGTCCAACCTCCGACAGGTCGGCATTCTGTGGGATGAAATTCTGCCGACCGGTACAGGCGGTGACATCCGCCGCCAGCAGCAGCCACCATCGCGGAAGAGCAGCCATCACCCTTCGAACGGGAGCGACGAGGCCATCGCCGCTGAGAAGGGCGAGATCCAACACAGGGTGCAGGCGCTGTACCGCGGTTCGCTCATGTTTCTGGTCCGCAAGGTCGATTCTTCTCGTGAAGTAATGGACCTCGAAGCAGCTGGATACCGATTTGCCGATTTGCACCAGGTGTCTGGCATCATCAGCTCCAGCATGCAGATCAAGTCGGAGAAATTCGAGACCAAACTGGGCAACATGGCCAAGTATGCGCAGGAGGACAGCTCCCGCCTCTCTCCCGGCGTGCACCTGGGTTTCTTCGCCGTAAGAGCCAGAGTCGGCAGCCAAGGCTTCGACGTCCTGGTGCGCAAGACCGCACGCCATCTGCTCCCCTCCGTCGAGATGCCCGTAGACCACCTCGAGCCATGGCAGCTCAACTTCCTGCGTCAGCTCGACGGCTACAACCCGTCCCGCGTGATGAAATCCCTCGAGAATAGGAAGCAGCTCTCGGCGCAAGACTTCTTCGCCTCGCAGCTGCTCACCAGCCTCAGGCAGCTGCGCGACGAGGTCGAAGACGACATCTTCGAGGAGGCCACCCTCACAGCCAAGGTGGTGCAGATCCCCTGCCGCCCCAGCACGGCCTCGTCCTCCCCGACCAACACCGCGACCCTCATAACATTCAAGCTCGTCATCCCGATCCACTCGCACATCCGCTGCACCACCTTCGAATTTGTGCCCATGAGCCTCTTCAAAGTCCACCAGCTGGCGTACAAAGACTCGCCCCACAACCTCATCTTCTCCCGATCCGTCCACCGCGAGGTCTCCCCCATCCTCAACACCATCCCCATCGTCGTTCCTCCCAAATCCTCTTCAAAGCCCGGCAAATCCCACCACGCCAACCACCATTCGCGCGGCCTCTCCCTCGCCCCGACCCGCATGGAGCGCTTCCGCTCCTGGTTCTCCAGCCGCGCACTGCCCTCCCACCACCACCCGCGACATCCCGCCACAACCGTCGACGCGGACGGTAACCCCATCCCGACCGTCTACGGCCGTGGCGGGGCGTCGTCTAACCACTCCTCCTCCACCCTCAAGCTGTGGAACCCGCAGACGGCCGCCAACAACCGCGATGGCGCGCGCCCGGGGGAGAGGAGCAACAGCTGGCAGGGCGGCGGCGGGGAGGATCTCGAGCAGCACACGCCCAAGGGCAGCTCGACATTCGACATCGTCGAGCGGTACGTCTCGCCGGGCAGCACCACGTCCGACTTGCCGCGTGCTACTACAGCGCCTGGCGGTGGCGGCACGCAGGTGGTGCAGTTAGTCCCGCACGGTAGCGCGTTCGGGGGTATCATGGTGAGCCAGGAGATCACCGTCAACGTGGCCGAGGCGGATGCTGCGGGTGGTGGCGGTGCGGAGCTGGGCAAGAAGGTGTCTAAGGTGGCTGTTGGAAACAACAACAGAAGGCCGTCGGTTGGTAGTCCGAGGGCGGAGAAGGGCGGCGAGCAGACGATGACTATCGAGATGCAGCCTTTGGGGAATAAGGCTGGCGTTACGGTGCAGGCGGAGGCGGGGAGTGATGCCGTGACGTTTGTGGATGAGTTGTTTGCTGTTTGCGTTGAGTCGCGAGGGTAGGGTTCGTGATGGCGGTTGAGGATATACCAAGTGATGAGGATGATATATAATATGATATATGCATATGGACTGGATGGGACTGGGAGGGTCTGGTTACTTGTTTGGTGTATAGGTACGGGTACAGGTCGATAACCTTTGGCGTCTCATTTTGGAGAAGGAAGAGAAAGGTCCTGATATTCGGGTTTGCATGAAGGGAAAAAGACGACGGTATACCATTTTATGAGAGAGGATAATATTGCTGGAGAAGCAAGAGAGCAGAGCAGATACCGTACCTTTTAGCTACAGCTTACTTGGGAAGTTTCATTTGTATTTATCTACTGCGCGGTACACACTCTGGACCTTGCCCCTTGCTCGACTTGACTTGAGATGATATCGTACGTGTGTCGTACGGTTTTTCGACGCTAATCGAGGTTGGAGTTCACTAACACCAAAGTTGACCAGAGTTGCAAATCTGTTGAGGGTGTGCTGCATGGAAAATCGACCATAGTCAGGCGCAGGTAATTCATGCAGTCATCTACTAACTCCGAGCTGTGGCTGCTGTGGCTGGTGAGTGTGTCATGAAGTTCCATCAAGGCTGGATTAACCTCTTCTGTTTTCCAGCTTTCTGATTGGAGGAAAATGATACTGCCGCCACCAGCTGTCAGGTCTTCATTGTAACACTGCATGGCTTCGCGCCTCGCCTGTTCATTTTGCCGGATCTGGCTGCATGCAAGTCGCGGTTTGGACCCCGAAAATCTGATCTGATGAGCTCTTTCGCTCCGCGTGGGGGGAAGTTCGTCAAAACGGCTGTATAGAAACAGCTCGTCTTTCCCTGTCAGCTCGCTATAATGGATTCATTCATCCTCGTCTTTTGCACTATCGTTTCCGCCGTTCCGCGCGCAACTGATAGAAGTATAAGGAGAGCTACCGCAAGTGGAATGCTGGAAAGCTATATCTTGGCCCTCGGGGTAATGATCTGCGCTCCCTCGTCTTGAGCTATCGTCTCCACCGAGAGGGAGAGAGGAATCGGCTTCCCGTTCCTGTTCCACTTCCCGGGACTTCTTTATTGTCTCTGGGGTAATAGCAGCTCCAGAGCACAACTAACCGTTCGCGTGGCATTCACCTTGCTCTGGAATTCTTGAACTGTGAGTCCTGGGGATATCTTGTTGCAATTGGGGTCATTCGTGTTGGTCGCTCGCTGACATTCACATGCCATCCTCGCAGAATTCCAGCGCTAACGAGTCTTGGGACATTATCACCAGTTGCGTCATAGTTGGCTGTGTGGATCCCCGTCGACTTACACGACGAAGAGAAGCGCAACACGTTACCGAAGCGAGCTGAGCTCGGCATTCCATCAATTGCCATCATACGATCTCTAAACAATCGGTCCAGCCGATAGCAAGCTCGGCTACGGCGTTGACATTCACGGAAACCGCGCATACACGACGCGGACGAGCTTCGATACACCTTACCCGTAATGTCCGGATTCACGAGAGCCCGCTCCGGCCTCCGGCGCCTGGCGTTGCCCGCCGGCCTCACGATCTTCGGCGGCAGCGCCCTCTACTACGTCTACCGCCCCCGAAACATTCCCGGATACGAGGCCTCGGCCGTCCCGCCTCCCACCTTCGGCGCCGACGGCACCTTCAAGCTCCCACGCTTCCCGCGCGTCAAGTCCCGAGACGAGCAGATCGCCGAGCTGAGGAAGAGCGGCACCGCCGGCAAGGGCGAGGAATATGATATGCTTGTTATCGGCGCCGGTGCCACAGGTGCCGGTGTGGCTCTGGATGCTGCCACGCGCGGCCTGAAGGTTGCCGTTGTCGAGAGGGACGACTTCAGCAGCGGGACGAGCAGCAAGAGTACAAAGCTCGTGCACGGCGGCGTGCGGTATCTCGAGAAGGCTGTGTGGAACCTGGACTGGGCGCAGTACCAGCTCGTCCGGGAGGCGCTGAAGGAGCGGAAGTACTTCCTCCAGACGGCGCCGCACCTGAGCATGTGGCTCCCCATCATGCTGCCGCTGGACAAGTGGTGGAAGGCGCCTTACTACTGGGCCGGTACCAAGTTCTACGACTTCCTGGCTGGCAGTGAGGGCATCGAGAGCTCCTACTTCTTGACCAAGAGCAAAGCGATTGATGCGTTCCCGATGCTCAAGCAGACGGACTTGGTCGGCGCGCTGGTGTACTACGACGGAGCTCACAACGACTCGCGCATGAATGTCTCCATTGGTATGACTGCTGCGCTATATGGCGCTACTGTGGTCAACCATATGGAAGTGACTGGGCTAAAGAAGGATGCCAATGGTAGGCTATGCGGCGCCACGGTCAAGGACTGCATCAGGGAGCTCAACGGCCAATCACCAGACGAGTTCGAGATCAAGGCTAAGTGCATCGTTAACTGCACTGGACCGTTCACGGACGGCATCCGCAAGATGGACGATCCGGGTTGCAAGGAAATCGTCGCCCCAGCTTCCGGCGTGCACGTCATTCTGCCAGGATACTACAGCCCAGGCAAGATGGGCCTGATTGACCCCTCCACATCAGACGGACGAGTCATCTTCTTCCTCCCCTGGCAAGGGAACACCATCGCCGGCACAACCGACGAGCCGGCAGTCGTCACCAAAGACCCGCTTCCAGACGAGAAGTCCATCCAATGGATTCTCAACGAGATCAGCCACTACCTCTCCCCCGACATCAACGTCCGCCGCGGCGACGTGCTAGCCGCCTGGTCCGGTCTCCGTCCACTAGTCAAAGACCCCAAAGCCAAGAACACCGAGTCCCTCGTCCGCAACCACCTGGTCGACATCTCCGAGTCGGGCCTCCTCACCTGCGCGGGCGGCAAGTGGACGACCTACCGCCAGATGGCCGAGGAGTGCGTCGATGCCGCCGTAGCCGAGTTCAAGCTCCAGCCCCGGCGGGTCACCAACGCGCCCCGCGTCAGCGGCACCGAGGCGATCGACGACAACGCCATCCTCGACGGCTCGTGCCAGACGCACCAGGTCCGGCTCATCGGCGCCCACGGCTTCAGCCGGACGCTCTTCATCCACCTCATCCAGCACTTCGGCGTCGAGACCGAGGTGGCGAAGCACCTGACCGAGAGCTACGGCGACCGCGCCTGGACGGTGGCGGCGCTGTGCAAGGCGACGGACAAGCGGTTCCCCGCGAGGGGGGAGCGCATCTCGCTGCTGTACCCGTTTGTCGACGGGGAGGTGAGGTATGCCGTCCGCCACGAGTATGCGCAGACCGCCGTGGATGTGCTGGCTAGGCGGACGAGGTTGGCCTTTTTGAACGCGCAGGCTACGTTGGAGGCGTTGCCGAAGATTATTGATATTATGGCTGAGGAGTTGCATTGGGATCAGAAGAGGCAGGATCGGGAGTGGAAGAATAGTGAGTTACTGCCCTGGTCATGAAGTGTAGTTGGTGGAGATGCTAAAGATGTGACTTAGCTGTGGCGTTCCTTGAGTCGATGGGACTGCCCAAGCCGATGCTCACTGCCACAAGGAAGCAGGTGGAGCAGGGCAAGATTGACTTCTCGACGTCGCTTGAGTATAAGATGTACTCGCGACACGATAAGGTCATTGAGGAGTAGGAGGTGAGGATACTGAGCGAAGGGCTATCCACGGTTGGTCTATCAGGTGGTTTTCATTTTCTTGTTTGGGTAAGGGGCTGGGAGCATTTGCATTTCGGACTGGTGGTTTTTGCTTGCTTGAGCCTCTTGTATGTAGGTGGACTATATGTTTCTAATGTTTCCAAACCTTCTGTTCGGAGCTGGCCTTGCCAACGTCACCTGCTCCCATGAGAAGTTGAGGTTGTTCCCATCTTCCAGCTGCCTCCTTACGTACGGAGCAAAGAGTGATAGTTGCCAATGTCATCTCAAGTCTCCAGTTTCCGTCCGAACATCTAGGCGTCCCTTCCGGCCCAAGTCGAGGCATGATAAAGCAGCATGAAGTCACTCGCCACTTACTTCGGATGTTCGTCTTTCTTTCCTGCTGCTTGCGTGGAAAGCTCGGTCGTCTGACCTTCGGGTTCCCGCCACGAGGAAACCTCTGCTCTCCTCTCCAGATTCTCAACTTTTCTAAACCCAATCTTTCTTCTGTTTCACATCTCCCCGACATCATCGTTAGTCAGGCACTTCGTCGAACCTCGGGCAGCTTCGCTTCTTGGCGCCGGTCGCTGTAATTCCAAGGCATCTTCACTTAGGTACTTATTGTTTACTTATCACGCAACCCGCAACTACCGACGACATGGCCGGTCCATACTACTTCACCCCCTGGTCGCCGGCCGGCCAACGAGCAGCTCGGATCACGGACACCGAGAGTATGATCGACAAGGTGGAGGCAGAGCTCCAGCGGATTTGCGCGAGCGGCGTGAAGGGAAAGCGGCAGGTCACGGAACCCTTTGAGGGGGGGGATGGTGGTGGCGTCGTCGGTATAAGAATGCGGGAAATCGCGGATTTGTACTCCAAGCTCGATGAACTTGAGCAGGAAGGCAAGGACGTGGTAAGCTCGCCGTCGCCAAGCGCAAGACGGGGCAAAGGGCCGGACAAGTTCTTGAAGGACGGAGATGTAGAAGGACGGAAGGCTAGGTCTGGGAGTATGGAGCCCGGTAGGGGTACAGCGGTAGGAAGTTCTGGGTCGCCGGGTTCATTGTTTGGATTGTCGGATGAGGAGGCACTTTCGGACGCACCAGATTCAGAGGGATCTAAGGGGCTGTGGAGTGAGGACGATGGCGATTACGAGGGAGAGGTGGAAGACGGAGAGCCTCAAGACGGGGAACAGGATGGCGAGGAACATGAAGACGGGGAACTGGAAGAGGAGGGATCAGTGGATGAAGATCCAGAGGATAAGGCATTGTCGGGGGACCAGAGACTGGAGGGAGGATCAAAGAACGGACCACAGGAGGATGAGGAAGAGGGAGAGGACGAGGAGGAGGAGGAAACACCAGCACGGAATTCACGAACCGACAGCCTGTACCTTCGAGATCCAGGTCCCTCGAACCAGCCAATATTGCGGTCCTCGCGGTTCAACGCCATGGGGTACCATCAGATGCGAGCCATCTACGGTCTATACCCCCTGGTACCCAGTGGGCCGACAAAGCAAGCTGCGAGTTCTTCACGAACACCATTACCCAACTCTTCGCAGGCACCAAACCAGCCGGCACAGCAAGCCCCGAAAGGCTCACGAACACCACTATTCAACTCTTCTGTACCACCAAAATGGCCAACGTGGAGCCAGCCTCCAGCCGTGGAGCGTTCCCTCACTCCCGTCGAAGACTGCATCATGGTCAGCATTGAGAGTCCTCCACCCCAGCATTTTTATACACCGGCGGCTGAAGAGAAACAGGCGAGGGACGACAACGATATCAAAGAGATCATGAAGAGACGGAGGCGGACTCGGTGTAGGGCTCCCTCTCCCGAAGAATTTCCGCGCCGTGCCGGATCAGCAGGACCATCAGCAGAGAGCCGTGCCGCACGAAGAGCAACGCAAGACGAGCTTCGACAGGCTCGGCTAGATGAATGGCAAAAGCAACTTTCTCCCACGACGACGGCAAACAGGGGCTTCGAAGGGCCGGCAAGTGACAGAAGCCGAGGCACAACCCCAGACGACAAAGGCCCGGGCACATGCTTGGGTAAAAAGAGGAAGCAGGAGGATGATAGCGAGACTGTTGCACGCAAAGTGGCGCGGACGTCGTTCTACGAGGTCGACTCGCCCCCGCTCGATGAAGATGACGATGCCCGGGATGCACTCCTGGCCAGAAAACTGCAGGAGGATGAGGACGCCCGGCTCGCGCAGTTCCTGAATGATCATCCCACTCCACCACCAGAAGGACGTGAACCGTCAGAACTGTCAGAGCCCGACGCAAGACATCCAGATGAGAGACGTGCAGCTGGAGAAGCACGGCCCATCGGGGAAGGATGTGAGGAGCCAGCTGTTTGCCGGCCTGAAACTCAGGACATCACGGAGGCATCTACCAGTCCCCGTCCAGCCGACCGTCCGCTGCAACACGCGTCGGATGTTTCGTCTCATTCTAACGAGGACGAAGAGGATCGGGAAGCACGCCTAGCGAAGCAAGAACAGGAGGAGGCCGATGAGGCTTTCGCTCGCAGCCTTCAAGCTGAGTTCGACTCTGGAGTATCCCCGGCTCCACCTTGGTCACCAAGCAATGGAGGAGAGGAGCGGAACGACCGCTCGCCAACTGATCTAAACGCTCGATCACCAGTGCCTGGGGTGCCCTCTTCGCCAGATTTTGAGCCACGCGGGTCCCCGGCTCTTAATGCACCGACTGAACACGCTCGGCGACGGAAGAATGACGGTTCGTCGTCCCCTTCCCAACGCAAGCGTCGAAAGCTCAGCTCGGGAGACGACGGTGGTCAAGGCGATAGGTCGCCGGGCGGCAGCTGGTTGATGATGAAGATTCCAGCTCTGCTGTGCAATACTCAAGACTCCGTTACCTCTGAAAAGCGCCCCCCATGGTCCGGGGTTGAACCTCGGCCAGAGCAATACCCCAAGCCATCATCGACTCGTTCATCTCCGGACTCCGGGCCTATGTACAAGACTGCTGCCGCTGGCAGTCACTCGTATCATTTCGACCCCCTGATGCCCTGGAAGAGCGTGGACAACCCCTTCACGGCCCGGACTCCGTCCCCTCCTGACGAGCCGACGACGAATATCCTCATTCCTCGGGCATCAAAACGTAACTACCCGCAGTCGTCACAAGGGGGGATAAAACAAGAAGATGTCCAGCAAGGACCCGTTGCCCCGGGAGAAGTCCCAAGCCGGATTTCAGGAGTATTTCCGCCCGCCAGAGACGATTCCGACCGCCTACATGCGCGATACAGAGACTGCACTGTGGAAGAAGCCATTTCCCTGGCCAGGGAAACAGAGAAAACGAACCCAACGACATTGACGTCCACCGAGAAGAGATTCTTGGAGAGCAGCGCAATACTAGATCAGAAGGTGCGGAAATGGACTGGCTGTCTCACACCTTGGCGCCACGTCGATGAAGATGAAAAGAAGATATATCTCATGTCTCACGCTGACGACTCCCTGTTGACACCGGGCGAGAAGGCATTGAAGCATGGATACTACCCGGCCTGGTTGGCACGAAATAGTAGAGAGCGGCAGCCGGAGTGCCCAACTCCTTGGCGACATGCCGAGACATGGAACGATTTCGGGGGCATGCTGCGTCTGGCGGACGCTTCCGTCATGAGCGAACTCGAGTGGAGGTTCACGACGGCCTGGGATGAGATGCGGGGACCGAGACCAAGACGCAAGGGGAGACCATGTCTCCCATCGTCGCCTCGGCATCCTCAAGAAGACGATAAACTACCCTCTGGGCCTGCAGTTCCTCGCCTCGAGAACAGCGAGTCGCCGAGTTTTGGGCTTAATGGTGCTCATTCGACATCTCCTCGACTCGATTCCTCAGACTTCGAGGTTTTTGGACCAGATGCTTCACCGAGCCCTGAACTCGACCCACGGGAATTTCAGGATTTCGAGGCTTTTGCGCTTGACCGCAAACCGCGAGCTCCTTCACCGACCATTGAACTCGACTCACGGGAAATCCAAGGAGATTTCGAGTTTGATCGCAATACACCGGCTCCTCCGCCAACACCTCGGCCCAGCTTCCGCGAGCTCGACTTTGTTCGTCTATTCGGCGACGACGATAGACCGGCCTTTTTCACCCCTCGGCGCACTGGCCAACAGTCGTCCACGTCGGCGCAAGTAGCCGTCACGCTCCGAAAGGCACTTAAGAGAGCACGCAAGGTGCCAGGCAACAAGAGCCGTCAACAACAGATCGAGAAGGAGGCACGAGCATTCCTGCACCGGGCTCGATCGCTTCTGCATCGCACCACACCTTTGGTCGGCGATACAGCCCGACCGGCAGGCTTACGATCTGGCACCTTCCACAGAAGAAGATGGTGTTCCAGCCTGGATGAGAGAGAGAGAATGTCGATCAACATCGCGATTTCTCTTGCCGGCAATGCCACCGGAGAGCGAGCACAGCCGAACGAGAACACCGTCGGTACTGTACCTCCTGACTCAACGAGCGAGTCGGTACTCACTGAAGGGACGAACGAGACCAACCCCGACATTCCCGAGAAGCAGCCCGATGCCTCCCAGGAGCTATATGAGAAGAGACGCGGGTCCTGGCTCGCGAGGGGTCCTCCTCCAGCCGAGAAGTTCCTACAGAGGCTGTTGAAAGGATGGTGGAAGGAGAGACCCGAGGAGAAGCCCTATGGAATAACCACAAATGCCCGAGGTAAAAGGAAACCGCACAAGCACCTGCCGCTTTTCCCGCACGTCAGTGTTCTCAGACCGGCGGCGAGGAAGACCTATTACGACATCCCCGTCCTTGAGCCGCCCATGAGCGGAGACGCCAGGTTCCTGTTGACACGACCTATTTCTACAATTCTCGAGGCTTCTGAGGCGTCTTTCAGCAGTCCTGTTGCGGATGGGCAACCGAGCGCTGATAAGTCCGAGCCCCCTGTGGACCGGGCCCGACCCCGGAAACGGCGGAGATGCCATTCACCACCCGCGTTCGACGCCGACGACCCGGACCTCTGAGGCTTTCCATTGTCGATCGGTCTGAGGCCCGTGATCAAGTCATGGTCCAACGCACATATTCTTTAAAGAAGCCTAGAAGCAGTTTTGGTGACCGGGAGAGTCGGCCAGCTTAATCGGTAGCCGATGGTTGGGGGCAACAGGTCTGTCCGACAGGGAGTTACAGGGGAGTTCTGTACTTCGGCGGAGCAAACGGCCGACAAACTTTGGCAGCAGGAATGCCGTTGGGAGTTCAGGAGTTCGGGGGAAGCACTACTTTACTGTACAGAGCTCAAGAGCAGCGATTAGATAGCAATGAGTAGACTGTATCGTCTTCCACGTCTTGCTTCACCGCGGTAGACATCTCCCGTGATACTTTCTATCGCGCCACCGACTCCGAATGTCCCGGGCCATGAACATGACCTCGACTGCAAACAACCATCACAAGCCACAGCCATATCGTCTTCTTACTTATAGCGGCCGCCCTTACGAACAGAGCCTTACGAACAGAGAGAGAGTTTATTGGTCCCCATAACATATCCGTAGATACGCACGTTAACTACTAGACCCGGCTATCCAAGGAGGCAAGATCATAAGCCGAGCATGTACCTATGCGTGCTCCATCACGCCAACCACACCCACCGGGCCATTGTCAGCGCTTGCTTATTAGTGAAGTTCCCCGTGCCTCACACGATTAGTGAGCCATTCTTTCCAAACTCCGCCCCCTCCTCCCTCTGGGCAGAGAAGAAGGACTCCGATCATTCCGCGCTTGTTGTCCGGCCGGCCCGTTTTACGTTATCACGCTATTTCTGTGAATGTTGGACTCGCACGTAAGGCCTGCTGCGTAGTAGATGTTCCGGTCGTTGGCATACCCACTTCTAGGTAAAGGTAGTTAGTTGATGAGGGATCCCTGCGCCTAGAGAATAACTATCTGTAGCCGGCAGGTAAGGTATTCTCAGAACGCGACCGGAACTGGTAGGAGCTGGCCGAGGAGACGAAACAATAAGAGCCGGACTCCCCGCGCACTGCCATTTCGCAATCCACGCACTATTTCCCCCTTGCCAACTGGCAACTTTCTTGCCAGGCCAAAAGGGGCCTGCTACCAAGTGCTAGATTTTGCGCGTAAGTTCCCAACACTGTATTTTGTGTGCAAGCTACACGCTCTTAATACTGCCTGCTAACACTGCCTGTAAATACTGCTTGTAAATACTGCTCGTTAATACATACTACTCGTTAATACTGCTTGTAAGTACGGCTACAAAACGGCCTGCAAGTGCGGCTATAAGTGTGTTTCAATAGTAGCCCTTTCTCAGGGCTGCTTATAAGTGCACCTACTGCAAGTCTAGCCGCAATACTGCTTGTAATACTGCTTGTTATACTGCTTGTAATACTGCTTGTAATACTGCTTGTAATACTGCTTGCAATACTACGAGGCTATAGTTGAGACTAAGGGCCACTTGACAGAATTTGGAAGAATTGTGATGTTCCTAGACAGGTGGTTGACATGCCAGCCCCTATCAGACCTTTGCCAGCTGTCAGGGGAAAATAGTGCGCGGATAAGCAAAAAGGGAGTGCGTGGGGAGTCCGGCTCAACAATAATACCTGCGTGAAGGAGCAGAGCAACTGCAATCCTGTCTCCTCACGATACTACTGACAGGTTTTACGACAACGTACGCAAGACCATTTGTGAGGCTTGCGGGTGTGAGATGAACGAGAACGAATTGCTTTCCAAGGGGGAAGCGTGGTTTGCTTCTGGTGCGAGACTGGATCCGCCGCCTAACCTGCGGAGTAGCCACAACAGCTCCGGGCCCAACAAGTCTGCACAACCCTCGCTCCAGCGCGGGACTCGGAACTGCCTTCGAGAGTGACTTCGACACTGGTCTCGAGACGGACTGGCGTTATGTCCTTCCTCAAGGTCTCCAGTTCAAGCCCTTGAGTTTATCCACCACAACGTACGAACAGGTACTGGAATGTAGAAATCATGAGCATGTAGGGACAAGTCAGGCGTGGTACAGCGCAACCTGGGCTCCGGGTTCGCCCAACAGAAGCCTGTAAAACGGCAGAGAACTTTCTGGTAGACCCGCCGTATCATACCGGAAGTCGCTCGCCCAAGGTCAAGGCCTCGAGACTGGATTCAAGGATGGCTTTCATGTCTCCCCGCTCAAGGCCAGCTCTTTACTAAGCTCTTGAGTTCCTATGTGCGCCATCCACCATCATGCAAACAGGCACTGGACTGAAGAAATCAAGAGTACGTGGGTATGCAGAAATAGTCCAGTCACTCAGGCTTGTTCCGTAGACGGGCTGACGGGTCCGGCTCAGCCCTGAAACGCAGAGAAGTTCCATATCGCGGTTGCTAGACCCGCCGTGTCATAACCAGGATTCTTGCACATGTCAGGCGCGTACCCTCGAGACCGGCTTCAACTCAGGCTTCAGACTTCCGGCTCGAGCTCCTGGCGAGGTATCCCTCAAGTGCATACAGACACTGGAGAGTGCAGAAATCAAGAGTATACTGAAATAGGCAGACCGGATAGCGGACGAGGTAACAGAGAGCGAGCTCCATACCGCTTTGGTTGGGACCGCGCCGATGTCGCGATCTTTCACGTGCACATAGATCTCCCTCTCCCAGTCCTCCAAACAAAAGGGTGACCAGTTGAGCGACCCATACATCATTACCTTAGGCAGAGATGCCTAAGCAGTTTGCATACGGCCGTCGCACCGTCATATGATGTCCAGATGTCGTCCTTGCTTCCCTGGTTCGGGCAGTGATAAAAGGGCGTCGGGCAACATTCCCCGATGCGACTCGTCTGCCGGTGGGTTAGGGATGCTTGCTTGCTGCTTCTTCGGTACCACGGAACAATGCTTCTAGAAGGACTGGAAGACTTGCTTTGTGACACACTGTGGGTTCCGTGGCTCCATCGACGTACATGACCGAGCAGCAAGGGAGACTGACTGGCTTTCCCTTGTGGGCATCGTACGTATACTATTGGAACGAGAGTCTCACGAGGCATGCTGGAGATCAGAGCCAAGGATGGCCAAGAAGAACGTTTCACTCATTGTCAAATTTGTTGTGATGTTGCTTCCTTGCTCTGCTAATGAGGGAAGCGTTGTAGAGAACGCAACGCCCGGAACGCGGGCGAGCAGTGGCATGCAGACAGAGCGGGTCCAATCTCGGCGAGACAGGCGTCTCGTTCGTCCGCCTTGCTGACGGATGTGATCCATCACTTCGCGCCAGCGAGATCGTGTACCACACCAGATCGTTCGCTGGAACGAGGGGGGCCGCCAACCACACGACTCTGAACCCTCTGCATGACTGGCGCGTCCGGTGTTACCCAGCAACTGAGGGGCTGGAGGTAAGGGAAGAAAGGGACGCGACAGCGGGAGTAAAGAGACCTATCCAGTGTCCAGAATATTGACCACACCGGATATTACCGACAGAGAAACTGACGCACCAAAGAGGAGAAGATGAGGAAATCATGACAAATGCTAGGCGCCTTCTTTGAACTATCGGGAGTTTGACGGTTTGTGCAACGGCGGTATCCCTTGTTCGCGGCAGACTCTTTTTTTCTTTTGTGGGAATTCTTGGAACCAGTATACCGGGTTTGACGGCGCCGAACGTCAAAACATTCTGTCGGGTGCCAAGCATCTATAGTCCCTCGCCTTGCCAACGGTAGCTCGGCCAGATCATGGTCTGCTGAGCGCCGGAGCGCAAGTCCACTTGGCTGAAGCTGGAAGGTGGACGTGGGCAGGCCGCAGAGCCAAGGAGAGCGGTACAGGGTTGTGTCTGGGAGGAAAGGGGAGCTTCTCTCCAGCGGAGAGTCAACAACGCCCGGTTTATTGTTGGCTTGTGGACAGATATGGCTTCTTTCTTCCTGCAAGGGTAGAAAGGGGTTCGTTTGTCGGAGCCGAAGCTCGGAAAGATTCGCGGCACTAGAAGGTGAGCTTAATTCTTCCAAGCAATAGATCTGGATGTCTGCTCATCCTGTTGTCTAGCAGCTGAAGCCTTTCCCGTGGACATCCCCTGTTGAAAGAGGGTCAGCTGGGTTAGCTGGTGGCGTTGCGAGGCAAGCTCCGGCGAGGCCGTCCGCAAACACGCGTTCCCGGTGGCTTGCAGGGGGCTCGCCTTGCCTTGGCGTCAAATGTCGGATCGGATGAGAAAGCTGTGAATGGCTCCTCTTGGCGTGGCGCTAGAACGAGAAAGGCAGGGTTCTAGAAGGGACGTTTCTTTCCGAACCCTACCGCCTTGCTGGTTACGGATGGTGCTACGACTCCAGGGCTCCAAGGGTCTCCACGTGGGCGTGAGCCGCTCCGTTTGACTCTCGTGCTGACTGCTGATCGGCTCCGCGTCTGCCATAAGCGATAAGAGATTATTCGCTATTAATACCGGACGGGCAGAACGGGCATTGTTATTGGCAGAACCGTTAACCATCCAAGATTGCCGATTGCGACGGAAAAGCTTGGTATGGGGTGATAACATGCTCCGTGGCATGTTGAAAGAGGGGGAGTCCGTTTGGGATCCGCCCGGTTGATATTCGATACGTCCGTACGTACAGGCTTCGAGAATGTTTCTCTCGTTGCTTGGCAGGTGGGCTGATATGATTCATGGCGCTAAATAACGGCAGCGGAGCCATCAAACCGGAGCTGGAGGTCAAGGAACACATTTGCGACGGCGCAAAGCAGTGTGCTGCGATGGCTTTGTTACAGTTTTTGCTTGGACGACGAAAACTCTTTGCGTTTCCCATCGTCGGTGGCCATGTCATGACTCAGGGTCGTTTAGACTGGCCAAGGCAAACAAGACTTTCATGATCGCCGTGTCAGGCAGGGAAGGGAAGGTATATCTCCGTAGTGCTCGTGGTTGGAATGCCGTTGGCAGATCCGATTGTCTGTTAGCGCGCGCGCTCCAGCCCTTCCGTGCGTAACAACGGGAATGGGTGAACCACTTCAACGCTGCTTTCAGAAGACGCGCCGACGTATGGGCTGGGCAGGGCTGAGCTGAGGGTCCAAGATGAGGCGGATGCGGTGATGTCAATCATTCCACGCGCCAACAGACTGTTCGTACGTACGTATTCTCGGAAGGACGTCGACAACGGGGCATGAGCAGAATCCCCTCGGTATCTCTCTGTCCATGATCCCGCCAAGTCCACTTAGCGAGCCTGTCCCGCCTGTCAATATGTTCTTGAGGGATGTGTGCAACTCTTCCAGAACGGATGTAGCCTTTGTCTGGGTCGGTGGAGTGACACCTCTGCAGCAGGCCGCCAGTCCAGGATGTGTTGGGTCATACAAGAACCAACTGGAGTATAACGCCGGCACCTTGGAACAAAGCAACGAAGCGTCTGTGGAAGGTGAGCAGGCCAGAGATGACGGTGTCAACAAATGTTGTCATCCGATCTGGACACATCTGGACACCCCGCCTTATGCAAACAACTGCCGAGCTGATTGAAAGGTTGGTGGGTATACTGTGGTGTGTGTGCACAGGTAGTCTCTGGGGGTTGGAGTTTTGGAGAATGGGCATCCGAATGGTCCAATGCGATATAAGTTCCCCGTTGTCTGATAGGATACCACATCTTTGCTCGTATGATCGGCATCATGTGGAGGCGGAGGCGCTAGGTGAAGCACACGCTGGAATTCAAGCAATATGACGCAAGCTTCTCGATAGAGTAGCACTTCCTCCGAGTAGACTAGTAGACAACGGGATGATGTTTCTTTGGGTGTTTGTTTGTTGCGATAGATGAAGTGGTTGTGCTAAATGACTCGCAAAGGTTGTACGGGATAGTCGTCATATCGACAGAAGGGCAGGTTGAAGCAAAAAAGCTATAACGGAGAAGCTATCATGACTACAATAGCATGTTAGAACGGCCCTTATCGTGTTTGCATGTTGCACATTAGCTTGAAGGAGACCATGGCGGACAGCCACGTGCAGTAGAACGAGAAAGTGGTGTATCGTTTCCAAGCGAAATGCTCAATGATTGGCAGGGGATTTCATGAGCGAGACGTCCATGGGTGTCCACTAAGACAAACAAGCTTGCAGACCGCCACAACCATTGCAATTGAGACAAGAAGCGTAACTGGAATCCGATTCAATTGATGTTGTTGTTGGTGAGGAAGAGAACGGGAATTGATAGATCAAAGCGGATGCTGACGGTCAGAACTGTCAGCTAGATGATGTTGTAGTATCGCAAACTTTACAGGGTCGGCAATGAAGGAAACGACTCCACCACTGCACTCCAGTTTGATATCTCGATCGTTCCTGCCATGCCCGGTCGCCTCGTCTGCAACTTCCTCATGCTCTATGCAAATTTGAATTGAGTATTTCTGATGGAGGAAGGCAACACCTGTCTGGGCGAGTATTGTTACGTGAAAGCGAGCAAAGAAACGGCGGCGCTTCCGTCAGCCTCTCGTGCCTCAAATAGAAGGGACCCACTCACAATGTTGTCAGGCGCGTGTTTTCTCCCGGGCCTTCCAGATGCTTGAAAGAAAGCCGCAGTAGCCGTCAGGGCCATCCATCAGCGTCCAGGCTCATCGGGCCAATTTCGCCTCTGTAGGTGTGCTTTGATTTTTGTGGCTCCACCAGCAGCCGTTTTGGTCGGCTAAGCCTAATTGGGTTCATGTCGATGTCAATCTTTCCGGGATGACGCAAAATAGTCCTCGTGATTGGTCCACTTTTTGCCTGTACGCCTTTGGATGTTTGGAAGCCTTCTAGCGTGCTTCTAGCGCGGCGCCACCTCTTGCCCTGTTGCCAGGGAAGGCAGGGAGGGGATGCTGTGCTCCTGCTGTGCCAAGCTGTTCTCTTGTGCTTCTCTCATTCCTCCCCTTTCTTACGCTCTGCAGATCCGCCTGGTTTAGGCAGGCCTCAAGTCTCCATAAGTATCTCTAGCCCCAGTTGGCCCCTTGGCATGCTTCCAATCACGCACAAAAATCGCTGCTTCCGGCACTGTGGCTACATGCCAGGTACTTACGGCCGACAGAGCGCTACCCACCCCTTCCCACTGGACTTTACCGAGTCGGGAGTGTCATCAATCATGCTGTAGCGTCAAAGAGTGGCTAACTGCTCGTGGCCTGCCAATCCCGTCGTCAGGCCGCTTTTCTCCTCATTCTTCGTCCTTTCTCTGCTTCTTCGTCCCTTCTCTGCTTCTTCGTCTTGTCTCAACCGTCCTGTTTGTTCCCAATTCTCTTTCCACACCACATTCCACTCTCCTCCTCCCCCAGAACGGCAATGATTCTTTCTCGTGAGGTTCTTCCAATGCGAACACGAGAATAAAACAAACGCCTGCCCTGTCTTTCATAAGCGTCTCTACACCCACAAACACCAAACACCCCTCCCCCTCCCTTTCAACATACCATATCATACCATATCTGTCTCCGAAAAACCTCCCCCCATTCGGCCAAGCTGTACACAATCGCTCCTGGTCCTTGTTCAAACTCTCAACAGCCTGCGCTTTGCTTTATTCACAAGGTTACTTCTATTATAGAGTCCTTGCCTCCTCTCGGATCCTTTTTTTTCGGTTCAAAAGCTGCCAACTGCCGTCTGCCGTGGTCAGATCGTGCCTCGAAACGCATTCTCACATCTCAATCTCCGGCGCGTACTATCGACACCAGCACCGTACTCTGGAGAGATACGGACATTTGGGAAGACTGGAAGAAACGAGCGCATCACATCCTACTTTGAAGTCACTCCTGCAGTTGCTACGAACGAGAGTAGATGACCATCACAATCACATAAGCCATCATCACTCCAACAGCAAAAGCGACAACTCCAACCATTCGCCAGAACCTCTGCCCACAACCTGCAGCACGCTTGTTCTTGTTCAACACCAAAGCCTCACAACGCCACACCCGAGTCGTCGAACTTCACCTGTCGTACCCAAAATCCGGTGTCTTGTCACGCCTGTGCTACCTCTGGTACAACACCTTCGGGGAATCACAACAGGCATAGCATCCAATTCGAAACCATTGGGGTCCGCTACGGCAACGCACCGCACCCCACTGTCCGGATACTTAACTGTGCTGGCATCCCCTACATTGGCCATATCCTATACTTTCACCCAAGCAGCATATGTGGGCCGAAACCTTCAGCCCGCCAAAAACATCCGGCCGCAGTTGACGCTTGATTGGATCATCAGTCCACAGATTTTGGTGAAGCTGGAAACTTAACGGTTGCCTGCATCTCGTGACAACGCGGGAGAAAGCGGCTCTCCTGAGGAAACGAAGAAGTAACTGCTGCTTCATTGTCTTAGCGCGAGATCTTGAGACGGAGTCGTATGGATTGAAAGTCGACAGTTGCATCAAAAGCAGCCGGCTTGCCTCCGAAGGCAGGAAATCAAGGCGGAACCTATCACCACCATCATCTTTACCACGACAAAGAATTATGCCCAGAACCAGGAAACGAGGAAGAACTGCCCACTATCTCTCACCGAGCCCTTCACCAAGGGAGCTGTCTCCGCAGCCGATTGCTTCAGTCTTCCAGGACTCTGCTGCGCCATCAGCCATGTCATCCTCCAGGCCGACAAGCCTGGCTTACCTAACCTCCACAATCACCCACCCACCAACACTACACGAAATCCTCTCCAATGTTGCCCCGGCACCATGGACACAGGCCGCCTTTATGGCCTTTCTCTCACAAAATCACTGTCTAGAGACACTAGAGTTCACCATGGAAGCGAACCGCTACACGTCTGCTTACTCAGAGATCATGTCCGGACAGAGCAACTTCAAGGGGAATGACGGCAAAGACTACCTCTGCGACCTCTTTCAAAAGCTTATAGGTTCCTACGTTGTCCCTGATTCATTTCGCGAAGTGAACCTTCCCGCGCCGGTGCGAGATCGCTTGTTGAGCCTGTCTGCACATGGTATCCCACCACATCCTTCGGAATTGGACGACGCCATTCGCATCGTATACGAGCTGATGAACGACTCTGTGCTTGGACCTTTTCTCGAATCATTTGCTGTGCCTCAACAACAGGAGGAAGCAGTTGTGGATGAGAAAGCCACTGGTAGACAGGGTCGATCCAGAATGCGCATTCCGAAGGAGTCCAGCTCAAGCAATAACGAGGAGCCAAGCCGCTCGCCAAAGTCGAGCTTCCTGCCCCTTTTTGGAATCCATCGCAGCGAGCACCTACCGATACCGTCTGTCTCGACGCATACTGACACCCCCGAGACAAGCACGTCGGAAGACGCATGGACTCCGGCATCTCCGCGCGAGGAGCCAATGACTCCTCCCACCACGCCGCCAACCTCCGACTGGGGCTTCAGTGCCTCACCGGGAACCTTGCAACGGGCAATCAACGCGCACAACACCGGTTGGAAGAAGATGGGCCAGAAGCTTGGACTTAGTCGGAAGAGCGGGCGGGGCAAACAGTCAAATTCAAGTGTCACATCTGGTGTTGCTGACACGGAGGAGCCGCACAGCTCCTCCCGCAACAGCGGTTCATATCCCCAATAGGGGGCACAGGTCATGTCATTACCTGAAGCCCCAACGAGTTCCGCACCAGCGGTCGCTGCTGGCGGCGCGGAGCCGTCGCAGCAGCAGACTGGTGCGAGAACCCAGCGCTGGGAGGAACCTCACCCCGGCGTGCCGTTTCCACTACAAGATGGGAGCGACATGCAGGCGTTGGTCAGGACTCCCAGCGGGGGTTGGAGGGGTGACATGGCCGCAAAAGGCTACGGCTATTTCCGGACTCAATCAGGGGTCGCCAGGCGCTCTGTGCGTCCTGGCTTGCGACCTAGAATGACGAGGTCGACACGGATTATACAACAGACCGGTCTCGAGGACACAGACTCCGAGACTGACTACACTACGAGAGGGAACGAAACTGCTCAGGAGTCACAGACGCCTAGTCCTGCCGAATCGACGGCTTGCCCGACCCCAGCTATTATCACTGCCGACGGCGAAGTGAATGGAGACGCCGACATGAGCGGTCCGGAGACCCCACCGGCGTGTGACTGCCGCCCTTTATCGCTTGATATCAGCGACTTCTCGCACCACATCACCAAGGCCCTCGACGGCGTCCATTCCAACGCCAGCTCGCTGACAGTCTGCGACGTCGAGTCGTTCACCAGGGCAGCTCCGGAAGAGGACCTGTACGGATGGGATGCCGAGCTGAAGCGCAAGCTGGAGAAAGGTTGCGGGAGCACCGTCGTCTGCACTTGCCTCGTGCGCGCTCATGTCCCGCGACGACGCCATCCAAGCCAGAAGCGCAACCTTCTTCAGCGCGTCTTCAGCGGGCTGGGCGAGTCCAGACCACGGGCGACGGAATAATATCCGGGAGCTCGGCACGCATCCATTGAGGATCCATCGCGGTCCTCCAGACTCTCTCGGACAAGTCGTTGGTTCGCCTTGGTGACCTTGGCGGACACAACAAGCGCGAAGCTTATTTTCATTACACATTCCGCACGCAAGCATGACCATTTTGGGAAAGGGACAACTTTTGCTTTTAGATCTTCCTTGGCAGAGAGCACATCTCGAATTTTCTGGCGCGTCTCGGCATTGGATACCCATTGACAGAGCGAAAAGCTCTCTCGAAACTGCATTTTCTGCATTTGGAAGGACGAATCAAAGTTCACTGGGAGTGGACTCGGAGTTGAATGGCACAAGACATACATCGGCATTAGAAGGAAGTCGGCTAACTTGGTGCTCTCGGAAGGGGGAATGGATTTTTCTCATCTCATCTCGATGTCTGCTGGTTTCAGCAAGACTAATTATGCATTGGCTGGAGTCGCTTGGGAGGGAGTGATGGGCACGGTAGTCAAACTACATACACAAACACAATGAGATATGATCAAGACACACAGTTCTTCTTTACTCGTACGACGTCATTTCATCTGCACAATGCCTCAACCTTGAGCCACATAGCAGCATTCCATTCTGCACAACCCCAGCCACAGCTACCCCGACATTCCCAACTCCTCTCCGGCCAACTCCGCCACAACTCGCGTGGACCTACTCCCAGAACATTCTAGGAAACCACCGGGGAAGCGGAAGGGCCCAAGGGATAAGAGTTAAACTTCGGGTGCTAGCGTCAACACCCATAGCCGAGGAGATGTCCTCCCTTCCCACATAAAACCACGCCAAGGGGAACCGTCACCCAGGATCTCCATCCGTCTTCAGCAAAGAAAAAAGCATGTGTCACTGCTTCCCGCCTCCCAGGTAAATCACTTACTACCTTACTACCTACCTTACGTAGTCTAGCAACACCCAAACAAAGGAGGGTGAATAGGCTTCAAAAAATTCTCCCTCTCTGCCCGTCCCACCGATCGACCCTAACATACTTGGCGTGCAGGACATGCTAGGGGATCGACCGCCCTGTCGGGGATCGACAATGACGTTTAGCTCGCGGCTAGAGTTTATCTCTGCTAGCAAACACCATCGTCATCGTCATCATCGTCACTGGTGGTACTACCCCAATATGTGGCGAGGAGGAAGAGGTATGTAAATAGCTGACTAGTCTAAAGGGCAGTACGTAGTAGAGGTATGTACTGTGAGAGGTATGTGCTGTGAGGGGGTATGTACTGTGAGGAGGTATGTGCTGTGAGGAGGTATGTGCTGTGAGGAGGTATGTGATGTGAGGAGGTATGTAGGCAGAGACCCTGAAACCAGATCTGATCGGATCATCCTTACGGGAACATACATTCCTTTCTCCTCCTCTCCCCTCTCCCGTCCCCCCCGGGGAGACGGGCAGGTATGCAGTTTTCTCCATGCTTTTTTGTTGTCTCGGCTGTAACTACCCGGGGGCATACATGGAGCTTAGCGTTGGGGAGCGGAATGGGCTGGGGGACACGTGATATGGGGAAAGTTGTAACGTTCGAGTAAGGTAAGGTGGATAGATGTACGTATGTTTTCGGGGAGGCGGACTGTTCATCCGCTTGCAGTGCTTTGGACTAAAGGTAGGTAGGTTGATATGTGGCAACGGGGGGTAAATATGTCCCACTTGGCTCGGTCAGATGACGGTGGTCTACTCGCCTTTTGATGTACGGTTGATGGACTGAAGCTAGCTGTGCTGTTGACGTAGTGTTCCTCAGGGATCGTCCTGGAATGTGTTCTTCTTCTGGGGATATGCCGCTGCCGCATGGGCTGTGGAACGAGATGGAGGCGGGGGTGAGGAGTTCAGGGGTCTTTCATTCCGGGTTGTCTGATACTTGTCAAGGTTAGTTCGGTGTGTTGCTTGTTTTGACTACAGCATCTTGTACCTCAGCGGGTAAGCAGTTGAGGGAAATATCGGGGAGAGAAAAAGGGGTAGGTTTGAGAAGAACCGGCTTTTGTTAACCATTTGATCTGACTGTTGACGAGGCCAGCCGTGATTTGACTCCTGAGCTTACCTATCCACCTTGCATGGAAATGTGCAACAGTCGGGATGAAATCAGTCACAGGATGGGAGAACTTTGAGGATGCAGGCAGGCGGTTGAACTTGATCTGAAAAGAAGGAGGCCCCATGCTTTGCCACTCACCGTCCAGTATCTCAAATCTTCTTAGAGTTTGTTCTCTGATATTCAGACGACCGTTGCTCGCGTTCAATATCACGGATGTGATCAGAGTTGGTTCGATGTCAGCCGAGGATCTCTTGTGCTCTGTCGCCTAACCGTCCCATTGCCTTGAGTTTGCTCGAGTTTGCTCCGATATCCAGACGGCCATGGCGCCTTCATGGGACGACGGACCTGCAACGTCTAAACTCAACCGCCGCGATGCAAGACTGATCTTTTGAGGACATTGCAGTTTGTTAAGGTTCGCCAAAGACGACAGGTATTCCTGTTAATTGCATGTAACTTTCCTCTTTCCCTCCTCTTCTTTATGAAACTCGAGGTCTTCTTCGACTTGGTTTTCCTTCTCCCCCTTCGGAACACTGTCAAACGCAACATTCAACATCCTACTCTGAGCGTTAAGGCAATCCCATAGTCACAACTACCTACCCTCGCCTTATCAACGCTTTTGCCCTGCCGAGCATCAGACATCCTCAAAAATGCTCTCCCTCCTAGACATGCCTTGTGAGATCAAGATCATGATCCTCAAGCAGCTGGACAGCATCAACGACCTCGCCGCAGCACGTCTGACATGCCGCAACATCAACACCGCCTACGGGGAGGTCCGCGGCCTCGAGCAGGCCATCACCCTCCGGAAGATCCCGCCGGGACTCCTAGACGACGCCATCCAGACGGCAGTGGCCCGCGACAAGCTGTACGTCCACCCCACGGACGAGGTGGCAGTTAGCCGACCTCACGCGCCTGCCGCCCCGCTGACCGGCCTCCCCACGCGTGTCCTGGCGGACATGGACCGCACCTACGACACCATCTACCACATGGCCATCGAGTACTTCGAGCGCGTGCACAAGCCCGCCTGCATCACGTGGGTCACTCCCTGGCACCCGCCCACCGCTGAGGAGTGCCTCCGGATGTGGATGGACGAGGACCACCACCTCGACTTTTGCCGCCAGTTTCACGAGGCCGAGCTCAAGTACGCATCTGGCCGTCCTTGCCGGCGGCTGCTCGGGAGCGCCGGAGTGCCGCCGATGGCCGTGTCGTCTCGATAGCAATGAGACCCGATTCGTTCTACCTCCAGTCCATGCACCGTATGAGACCAGACTCGCCAGAGAAAGCGACTTGCTTCATCATGTCTTCGTCAACATTTCTGCTCGGCCCGGAACTTTCACGCCATGAGCTCTCCAGACCCCCAGACTCCCTGCGGGAGCACAATAGCCGTACTGTGTAGTTGGGGAGTGACGGCGCCAATCCCAATATGGTCCTCAGCACGCCCTTTTTGTCTCCACAACCTCTGAACAGGATTTGTTCTCCATGCATTGTGGAATCCAGCAGATGTTTGCTTGCTTGGTGACACCGAGAAGCACCAGAACACGGTGGTGTGATACAGCGCAGAGGAGGAGGGGCAATCCTCCTGTGTTCCCATCAACTGTCGCACTCATGAGACGCCTCATGCAGTTCTGAATGCATTGCGATAGCGCCACGCAGTTCTGTCGACAAACAGAACTGGTCAGGGCTGGGCTGGCTTTCCCTCAACTTACCAGATCTCCGAGTCTTGCATCTCCTCACCTTGGCATCGACCGAGGAGACAAGCGCCTTGGCTACTCATTTCCTTGTCGAACCGCGATAAGCTTCGCATATCTTACCACCAGAAATCCTCTTCGTCGCCATGATATCGATGGACTACTTGCTATGCTGCCTGTACTTTTGGGTTCCGTCCCTCAGTTCATGGATGTTTGACAGCCGAATCAAACATTTCCCGACGTCCAGTGCGGAGGGTGGAGAGAACACCACCATCAGCTACCCCCAGTTCTCCAATACCTCGCTGAATTCTGGTGCCGATGGCGGGGATTGGAGTGCGGAGAATGGGGGTTATGGTGCTCACCCGTGGACTCCCTTGCCTGAGTTTGTGGCACGGAACATAGCCTGCCGATTGATTCAATCTGTGTTATTGGCCTTCACCTCACCGCTCGCTCAGAAGCAAGATCGAATACAAAGATCTGACCGCCTAGCGGCCTCAACTGCAACAATTCATTGCCGGTATGGCGGCATGAGTACCGGTTACGCCCAGGAGCTCGCGGTTGACCCGCTCTCCTCTCTCTTCACATGCCAGGTTTCCTCGCCGCTTCAATGGCGCTCACCATCTTCATCACCGGATGTTGACCTACGATGTCAACGCAACCGAGCAACTATTCTGCAAGGACGGACTATGCTGGAAGGACTGTGTCCAGACTGGCAAGTCCAGAATCGTTCTCCAACTTACCGATTCTTCGTCATTGGGGAAGACATATGAGCCTACTGCCGCTCAATATGTCCTCGCCCACCTTCGAAATAGGCAGAATGTTACCCCACGGTCTGTGGTACTTCTGGATGGCAGAAGTATTCGCGGACCACCACCGAGGCCGACTTGTGGTGGCTCATATACTATCGAAGCGCATAGGCCGAGCTACCTCTTGACCACGGGAACTTGCTTCGGCTTGAGGACATTCTGGTCGGCCTAGTACCGTCACACCGCCGCCCTGCCAATGCTATATCTGGGCAACGCGGGGTGCAGACGGCCCTTCTTCTTGGGTGTGTGGCATGCAGATGGCAATCTATTGCGCAGGCGTGCGCTATGGCCTGCCTTGCATATGTTTGAACAGCGGTCTGGAAGGTTCAGTTACCGAGACAAGTCTACCGAATGCTGAGACCCAGCGGCTTGTGGCGCATATTCGAAATGTGCGATGTGAGCACTTGTTCTGTGCCTTGAGTGGCGCAGCGATGCTGCAATGCAGTCAAGTCTCGACGGGATTAACAAGTCCAGAATAACGGCTTCCATGTTCGGGATGGATGGATGAACCTATTCTTGAGCTGACGATACCAAGTCATGATAAGGGCCAGGAACGGCTCTCGTGTTCACAATACCATGTGATAGGACCGATCCACGGTCTTTCCCACCAGGGGATCCATGGGAAATTAACGAACTCTCCGAGTAAGATATTCAAGGGGGAACCTACGACCTTCGCGACCAGCGGAAAACCATGGTTTTGCGCAGTTATCAGCGGTGGTAAACTCACGCACCCAGCAGGGCTCTTGTTTCCAAAACGACGCATGAAGCCTTGAGAGCCTCATTCGGTTCAGTCGCCGACTTGTCCCTCAGCTGTTTAGAGGCAAAGCTTCCTGCGGGCGCATCTTTTTTTTCTCCATCCCGGCTACCCTCAGCATGTCATTACATCGACTGTTTGTAGGAGAAGACGACATGGCCAGCAGTGCCCCAATCATAGATATCGACTTGGAGACGACAACCTGACTGTTGGCACCTGGTTCACGGATTGTACCATGGGAAATCCAAGTGGCCCGGGCATTCAAGCCATTCTGTGTCTGGGACCGGATCGGCGCCCCTGCCGGGAAAGCCAACGATGCTCTTTGGGTGACGAGGTCTGGAACGGAACCTGGGATCTATCCGCCACAGCCCGGAAGACCCCTCTGTCTTCGACGGTCGACCATTCGATCTCGAGGCCGTCGAAGTTGATTGACAGAAGATGTAGTTGTCAACCGCCGCTTCGAGTGCAAGTTCTGCCGCTACGTCCTCAGACCCGCGGGTCAGATCAACCGACATTGTCAAAGTCAGCAATCAACTTCGTTCCTGCCGTACTCCCCTCCGAACGTCCGAACGTCCACAAGCAAGACAAGGCGTACAGAAGTCACGTCTTAGCTACAATGTCGGATGCGGTTTCGCAACTGATGTCGATGAAGACCGACGGGCACATCGTTCCAGCGGGTATGATGGTGCTCCTCGCGAACTCTCCCTGCAAACGGGTCTGGTGTCCCGGTGCGGCTTGGACAAACTGACTCTCATGCCTCACATGAAGAGGATCTCGCTGAATAGCCTAGGAAAGTCAATGGCACGAAGACCGAATACGCGGCCTAGAGTCAACGCCTCGTTGTCCTGCATTCGCCTAAACGCCTAGTCGCTTGGTCGTCCTCCAGTCGCCTAATCACCTAATCGACTTCCCAGGAAGCGTTGTGCGGTCCTCCTGCAAGTGTGGTCGTATCCTTTCTGCGTGAGTGAATCCACAACGTGGATGGAATTAATGGCCCAATGGGTGGCCACATGGGAATGTCGCTCATCCGGCACTATTGACCATCAAGGCTCGGAGGAGAGCAGAACTTGCAGAACTAACCCAAGAGCGACTGGAACCAAGGCGCAAGAACGGAGCCACAAGAGCAGTTTGTTCGGTCGTGAAGGTTGGTTACACCTCGGACATTTGGCGCCGGAGTGTCTTTCTGGCCGGCCGGCCGGCCTCATTCTACCAACCTGCATACTTCCAAGCCTACACCAACTGCTAGTCAAGAAGTTGAAGAGTGGGATAACATAAGGATCTTCCTTCAGTCCATCTAAAAGCCAACGCTGAGGACGGCCTGTAATTGTGGCAGCGCCAAGAACTTCGCCGTTATGTTGGCCGGCTCGCGCCGGTTCGGTGGCCTCGCACATCAATACCGGGGCCGCTGATTCTGATTAACGACAATCTGATCTCGGATGAGAGCCGACGGTTCTGTATACGTAATCGCCGGCATATAGATCGCACGTGGTTTGGTTGCCGATGAGTCGTGATCCCTTTTCCCTGAGCCACCCTGCTCCTTTTTCTTTTCCCGTAGGATTTTGACCGCCAGTCCTGCAATGTCTCGGTCGTCTCGGTGGTATCAGATGACAATGGCAGGGTGCCATTACGCCGTCGCAGAGTTGCAATGCAACTGGCTCATGACGTCCGATGTCTTTGCTAGCAGCCTTTCCACTGCCGAAGCAGTGGGGTACAATCCCTGCCATATTGCCATGAACCACCGGGGTATACAGTACATATCTCATCTGGCCGTGAACCCGCACCGAAGCCATACGACACCAGCGAATTTGGTTGAGGCTCAGGAGGCTCATCAAAGTCTTCCAACAGGACTCCGGAGGATCTTCGGTAGCGGACCTAAAAGCTACCTTACAGGGTAATATCAATGGAACACTTGACAGGCACCGACGAATCAGCGATGCTATCACGACCATTCCCGTTGGACCCTGGTCCTCACACTCACCCCTTCATCTCATCCCGTTATGCACACCTCCACAAACTGGACGCGCACCTGCTCACTTTTCGACCGCAAAAGTTGCAACCAATTCAAGGCGCGCCCTCGCGGCTGGACGCGGTCTCGAGCAAGGAAATTGCGGTCTTCTGGACGTTCACAAGATGGAAATATCACCCGGCTAGTCTTCCAACCATAAGCAACCAAGAATCCGGGGAACGATGAGCGCCTCCATTATGGCCGCTGACGAACTGTTAGCGAAGATCTACTAGCCGCCTGATCGATCGAGACTAAGATGAATTGGTCACTGCCGCCCGTCATGCGCGGGGGGCGAGGCCCATGCCTGTGGCTTGACGAGATGCACCCCATACCCATCCCCCAGGTTCTGGGGTCACAACCCCGGGGTCTTAGTCTCGGGAGAGGGAAGCAATGTGGTAAGCCTGAATCGCGCGGGGCAGGACAATTCGGCCCTTTGGCGATGGAACGGAGGAGCTCAGGAGACGACTTGGCCTAATGGTCGTTGAGGGCGTGAGAGCCATCGCTGGCATTGTTGGCCACCGCCTCCGTCGCGAGTCTCATTTCTCCCGCACGCGGGCGAGCCGCCCATGTCAACACCGGCTGTTATAAAGGCGGGATGCCGTCGCCTTCCTAATGACCTTCGAACTTTCTGTCGCTCAGCCTGTTCCTGATCTTCAAGCCCGCGGCTACCCAAGGCTACCAACATGCGTTTCTCTTCCGTTGCGCTGGCTGTTGCCAGCATCGCATCAACCGTTTCCGGGTACTGGATGCAGGATATTGCTCGTGGGTAGTCACTTATGTCTTGAGCTCTGCGGTGCTAACCAAGTTCAGATCAGGGCGTTGCTCCTTATGCTGGCCCAGGCTACAAGGTCTTCCGTAACGTGAAGGACTACGGTGCCAAAGGTGAGGTTTGCTGGATCTAGTCAAGGGTGCGTCAGTTAACACAAGACAGGTGATGGACGGACAGATGATACTGCGGCTATCAATGCCGCTATCATGGACGGTAACAGATGCCTTCGAGGTTGCGTAAGTGATCACTACTCATCTCTATCCTGACCATAGGACAGGGTCCTAACAACCACAGGCCTCGACCACGACCACTCCCGCCGTCGTCTACTTTCCCGCCGGCACCTACTCCATCTCCGGGTCCATTCTGCAAGCCTACTACACCCAGCTTATTGGTGATGCCAGCAACCCGCCGACGTTGAAGGTACGTACTGTCCGCTCCCGTGAAAGGCAGACGACGATATGCTAACGTCAAGCGATACAAGGCCACCGCCAACTTTGCTGGGTTTGGGTTGATCGATGGCAACCATTACTTTACTGAGAAACTGAACTGGGCCGCTGTGAACGTCTTCTTCCGCCAGGTCCGCAACTTCGTCATCGACACCACTGCGATCCCTCCTGGAACTCCGGCCACCGGGATGCATTGGCCAACGGCCCAAACGACCAGTCTGCAGAACATCAAGTTCGTGATGCCTACCGATCCCAGCGTCGTTCACGTCGGCCTGTTCATCGAGGAGGGCAGCGCTGGTCTTGTAAATGATCTGACCTTTATTGGCGGTGCCACTGGCATGTCCGTTGGCAACCAACAATACACCATGCGCAACCTCCGTTTCGAGAACTGCAAGACCGGTAAGCACTAGACACTCGAACGCGGACGGCCAAACTGAGCTAACTGGGCTATAGCCATCATCCAACTCTGGAATTGGGGCTGGACCTACTCTGGCCTCTCTATCAACAACTGCGGCGTGGGTATTGACATGTCAGCGGGCGGTACCGGCGCCGAGCAGGTTGGCTCAGTCACTCTTCTTGACAGCTCTATCACCAACACTCCCGTCGGTATCCTCAGCGCTTGGGCACCAAACGGAAACGTCCCGGCCACTGGCGGAAGTCTCGCGCTCGAGAATCTCGCTCTGAACAACGTCCCTGTCGCCATCAAGGGACCCAGCGGAACCGTGCTCGCCGGTTCGGGTGGTCAAACCACCATCGCTTCGTGGGGCAATGGTCACCGCTACGCCCCGAACGGTCCTCAGAACTTCCAGGGTAGCACCAACCCTTACGCCCGGCCCGCCGCCCTCCTGAGCGGAAACAAGTACTACGCCCGCTCCAAGCCGCAGTACGAGAACCTCCCCGTCTCTTCATTTGTATCCGCTCGCTCCTCGGGAGCCCGCGGTGACGGAAAGACCGACGACACTGTCGCTCTGCAGAACGCCATCAACAGCGCTGCCTCGGCCGGCAAGGTACTCTACCTCGATTACGGTGTTTACGTGGTCACCTCGACCATCACCATCCCGCCCGGCGCCAAGATCGTCGGTGAGACGTTCTCCATCATTCTCTCCTCCGGCGCTTTCTTCGCAGACATCAACAACCCCAAGCCCGTCGTGCGCGTCGGCGCCTCCTCTGGCCAGGCCGGCTACGTCGAGCTGTCCGACTTCATCGTCTCGACGCGCGGCGCTCAGGCCGGTGCCACCGCGATCGAGTACAATCTCGCCACCTCCGGGACCCCCAGCGGCATGTGGGACGTGCACGTCCGTATCGGTGGCTTCGCCGGCTCCGACCTGCTGGTTGCCCAGTGCCGCAAGACGCCTGGCAACCCCGCCGTCAACAACAACTGCATCGGCGCTTACATGTCCATGCACATCACCAAGGCCGCGACCAACCTGTACATGGAGAACAACTGGTTCTGGTAAGTTAGCTCGCCTCCCTTCATCTACTTCTCATTGTGTCTAATCGCCTCTCAGGATTGCCGATCACGACATCGAGGACCAGGCTCTGACGCAAATCACCGTCTACGCCGGACGCGGTCTCTACATCGAGTCTACCGTGGGCACCTTCTGGCTCGTGTAAGTCCTCACATGCGCCACTAATAGCTCCCTTGACTCGTGATACTAACCGTCCCTCCAGCGGCACCTCTTCGGAGCACCATGTCCTCTACCAGTACCAGCTCGCCAACACCAAGAACATCTTCATGGGCCAGATCCAGACCGAGACGCCCTACTACCAGCCCACGCCCAACGCCCTCGTGCCCTTCCCCCCGAACGCCGCCCTCAACGACCCCAACTTCAGCACCTCGTGCAACGGCGTGGCCGGCAACTGCGCCGCCGCCTGGGGCCTGCGCATCATCAACTCGAACAATATCTTCGTCTACGGCGCCGGCCTGTACAGCTTCTTCAGCGACTACAGCACGACCTGCTCGACCTTCGCGGCCGGGCAGACGTGCCAGTCGCGCATGACGTCGCTCGAGGGCAACATCAGCAAGGTGCAGATCTACAACCTCAACACCATCGGGTCGCTCAGCATGCTCGACCGCGACAACAAGCGGGTGGCGTATTACAATGACAATGTCAATGTTTATCCTAGCTGGTATGTTTTTTTTTTTGTTTCTTCCACCCCCCGTTTTGAGCCGATGGAGATTCGGACACTAACGGTCAATAGCATTGCTGTGTACCAGAGCGGTTAGAGTAGCCTCGAGCTGCTGTCTTGAGGTTTCAAGAGATGTGAGAAGAGTTAAGGTACTGTGCATATGAAGGGTTGCATTTGGAGAGGTTACTTTTTGGGTACATATGATGGGACTGTATATACGAGGGGGATGTGTAGTTGCTCAGCTGTACATACTTGGACTGAGGAGGTGATATGATTGTACATACGGGTTCTTTTGTCTTTTTGCATATACACACTGGATCTTGACAATTGTCAGGTCTTGCCTACGAACTTGCCCTCATCACATGGAGCGAGCTCAAACGAGGAAGAGCGTTCAGCACCCCTGAAGATATTGCTAGGGAGCAGGGGGTGAGGTTGCGGAATCTTTGAGCGGCAAGCTATGAAAGAAAAGGCCGCACAGTTTTGGCTTCTCTGTATCTTACCCTGGTACCACGACGAGACGACGAGACGACGATTAGCTCGTTACCGTACTACCTCATTTGCTTATCTAGTTCTTACTACAGGGATACTTCAAGCCTCACAAAGCGTTGCGCTCATTGAGGCCCCCAGATGAGGCTGGGGTTAGCTACTGGGAAGGCGTGCTACATATGATCCGCGACCAAGAACGCGACTTTTTTTCTTTCACTCGTGAGATTACCGCTGAGCGGACGCAGCCAGAAGGAGATATCCTCCGTTGCATCACAAGATCTCAGAACAAGATTAGCACCGGAGCGTGGGGGTTAGCTCGACCACGGCATCCCGGGGATCGGCTTCATGCAAAGTTGCTGTACGCACTCCATGCCGAGGTGGAGAGGAAAGAACACTAGAATTTCGAAAGGCAACGGGACCGAGACTCCGTGGCCTCGAGAAGCATCCCCGGGGTTGACGACATACACCAACCCTAACCCCTGACCTCCATCGGATTTGAAAGTACAAGTCACCTGACTTCGCGTGCGGCACGGACGCGTCGGTCGGGACAATGACGACACCGGAGTCCGAGCTGAACCCCCGTTGGAGCCTTTCCCATGCCTCATCCTGTCTCACCCATCTCAACGACCTCCTCCGAACAATCCATCACGTCCCAGCTTGAGTCACTATGGCACCCAAACGCAAAGCCCCAGAGACGCCGGAAGCGACGGCATCATCGCGCCGCTCGTCGCGCATCAGCTCGTCGGGCCAGAAGAGCCGCTACTTCGAAGATGAATCCGTAGATGATGAACCGAGCCAGGAGGAATACACGACCGCCAAAAGGAGCGCAAAGGCAAAAACAAAGGCGAAGACAACTGCCAAATCCAATGCTAAATCTGCGCCCAACAACAAGCGCAGGAAGGTGGAATCAGAAGACGAAGACGACGATGTCTACGACGATGAAGAGAAAGCGACACCAGATGTCGCAGAGGATGACGATGATGAGGACTCATTCGACGAAGATGCCCCTCCAAAAGTGACCTACATCCCCCTCCCCAAGTTGCGCGACACGGGCGGCATACCCTACGAGGACGACAGGCTGCACAAGAACACAATGCTCTTCCTCAAGGACCTAGAAGCGAACAACAAGCGGACGTGGCTCAAGTGTAAATTCAACCCCCGCCCTTTTCCCTGTTTCCCTGTTCCCATATCCCCATCCCCCCTAACTAACCTCCCATGCCTCTCATCCAGCCCACGACGCCGAATTCCGCCGCGCCCTAAAGGACTTCGACAGCTACATCCACACCCTAACCGACCGCCTCATCGCCCTCGACCCGACCATCCCCGAGCTGCCCCTCAAGGACGTCATCTTCCGCATCTACCGCGACACGCGCTTCTCCAAGGATCCGACCCCGTACAAACCGCACTTCAGCGCCGCCTGGTCGCGCACCGGTAGGAAGGGCCCCTACGCCGTGTACTACCTCCACGTCCAGCCGGGTTCGGGAAGCTTTGTCGGCGGCGGACTGTTTTACCCCCCCGCCGAGCCGTTGGGGAGGGTCAGGGCTAGTATCGATGAGAGGCCGTGGAGGTGGAGGCGGGCGCTGAATGATAGGGCCTTTAGGGAGGTTTTTCTTGAGGGTGCGGGGGAGGGGGAGGAGGGCGCGGTGAGGGAGTTTGTGAAGAGGAATCGGGAGGGGGCGTTGAAGACTAAGCCGAAGGTGAGTGGAGAGGTGGTCGATGAGGAGGAGGGAGGGAGATGGTTGGGACGGGGGGGCGAGGCTAACTGAGCAATAGGGGTTTAACGCTGATCATCGCGATATCGAGCTGTTGAAGCTGAAGAGCTTTACGGTCATGAAGAAGCTGCCGGATTCGGTGTTTACGAGTAAGAATGGCCAGGACGAGGTGGCGAGGATTATGGGCGCTATGGTGGGATTTGTGAGTAGAATCCGTTCGCTTGATTTTAATTGGGGAGTTTCGTTAACTTGAGGACATAGATAACGCATCTCAACAGCGTTGTCATGCCCGACCCTGGACAGGATGATGACTCGGAAGAGGAGGAGGAGGAGGATGGGGAGGATGGGGAGGATGGGGAGGATGAGGGTGGATCTGAATGATTTACTCTGAGACTGGTTGTGCAGGGGTTTTGGATGTTTAGCGTTGTACGAGCAAGTACTGGAGTGTGCTTGGAAGATCGATATCATTGGATGTGATACCTGAACAGGCTTCATAATACTTTGTTCACCTCTTCTGCATTCACAAACGGAGGGAAAGACATACCCTGAAGAAAGCGGGCATGTCAAAAGTAGCTCGTAACTTGTCGCTACCCTTCATCTTGATAACTCGCCATCCAAATACCGATGTCGGATCTCATGCTCCCTGCATTACAAGCCAGTTCAGAGAGGCCAGAAGAGTACAAAGGGCAAGTCCATGGTATTGACGTTCTAGATAGTCTATTCATCCTGTACTTTGGTATGGACGACCTGTCTCCTGATATAGAAGCCTTTACCACTATGGAAAGAAAACCATCAACCAATGTCGGAAGCCTGACGCTCGTTCCGAGATAGCTATTTTTGAACGCCGGATAGTAACTCCCCAAGATACACTCCGGAAAAACTGGACGACAGCCGCAAAGTCCGCCAGCTCCAACTCCACGCTCAAGATGCTCTGTTCGCTGCCTGCCTCTTAATCCTCGAACTTGATGCCACCACGAGCAAAGGTATCGATCCTGCCTCCGTGGTAGCTGCCCTTTTTCTTCTTGTTCTTCTCCTTGGTAAATCCCTTGCCGCGAGTGACGATCAGATCCTCGTGCGCCTTCTGACCCCACTCATGACCGGCGAACGCGTTGGAGGACAGCCTGGGGTCAACCACGACGTCGTCCTTGATGCGCGAGAAAGGCTTGGGGGGCTCCTTCCACTCGGTACCGTTCTTCTTGCCGCGGTTGTTGGCCTTCATGGTCGGGTCTGGGGGAAGAGGAGCGAAGGTGGACACCGGGAAGACCTCCGGCGAGGCCTTGCCGACGGTAGCGGAGGTGTCTGATCCGGAGGACGCCTCCTTCTTCTCCTTCTTGATGGCCGCCTTGGCCTCCTTCTTCACCTGTTTTGCGGCGTCGGACTCTGAATCGGAAGAATCGGAGGAGCTCGAGGAATCGCTGTCGCTCGAGGAATCGGAGTCGCTGTCTGGGAGGGGAGCTGCGATGGCTGCAGCGACCTCGGACTCGACATCAGAGTCGGAGTCGGAGTCGGAGTCGGAGTCAGAATCAGAATCGGAGGATGACTCTGACGACGATTCCTCCTCAGATGACGATTCTTCCTCTGAAGACTCCTCCTCGGAAGACGAGGATTCATCCTCAGAAGATGACTCGGAGCTCGACTCAGAGGAGGAGACTATCTTCTGCTTCTTAGCCTGGGGCTTTTCGTCTTCTGAGCTGGAATCCGAGCTTGAATCGGAATCCGACTCGGACTGAGATGAGGACGAAGACTCGCTGTCCGACTCGGCCTTCCGCTTCTGTGTAGTTGACTTGGCTTGGCTTGCGACCTGGGCAGCAGCTTGGGCAATCTCTGCCTTCACGGCAGTCTGGCGAGTCTCCTGTTCGTCATCGCTGTCGCTGTCGCTATCACTGTCGCTAGAGCTGCTGCTGGAATCGGAACTTGAGGGCTCCTTGGCAACGTCCTTCATGTCGACATCGTCGCTATCGCTGTCGCTACTGCTAACGGCAGTGACCTTGTCGACCTTCAGCTTCGAGCCTTCGGGCTTGTTGAGGGAAGTCTCCCAGTCCTGGAAGACGCTGACGAGGGAGTGGTGGACCTTCTCACCGCCGGACTTGGGCAGGCCCTTCTCGGCACGCTGCTTCTTGAAGGCCTTGTGGGCGTCGGAGAAGTTGTTTTCGGAGAGGAAGTTCTCGACAAGGTCCATTAGTTGTGGAGGAGGCACGGCTGTTGCAGAAGAGGAGCCTTTGTCGGCCTTGCTGGCCTTCTTGTCCTTTGAGCCGGCTTTGGAGCTGGCCTTCTTGTCAGCCTTGGCCATTGTCGAAGACACAGGCTGGGGATCGGAGGGAGTCGTAGAGGTGTTCGTAGCCGAGGGGAAGTTGTTGCTGAAGAGCCAAGGAGGCGCGGACATGGAGATGTTGTGTTGATGCGTTTACGTGGCCACGGAGCGCGAAGACAAAGACACCGCCAGTTAAAGATTTTGGAGGGGTGTCGGCCAGCCCAAACATTTTTTTCTGGCCCCTTTCCCGCCGTTTCTCACCGCCTACCTCTTCTGGAGGAGGTACCCGGCATGTACCTTCGTACCTGACCGACTTTGGTCGAAGCTTCTCAGCTGTGATTCGCTTTTCTCAGAAACTGCAAACCAGCGGGGTTCAGCCGGCCATGGGTTACAAGAAACCATTAAAGGGCAAGTGTCGAGGCTCTCACGTGGCTTGCGTGGCTGTCCACGTAATCTGTAGTGTTTAAGACGACGACTTCCCTTCATTCTGGAAGCTTTGAACGTCAAATCAGCCCCGCTGAACTTGGTTGTGGAGCCACAGCGCACTCCTTCGCTGTGAGTGGCCGAACTTAAACCAGCTGGGCTGTGGCAGAAGTGGAGTCTTTGTAGCTTGGAGAGAGCAGATGACGGAGTGTCTTGTCGGTCGGTGGCCGGTGGCAGGCTACAACTTCCTCTCCTCACATAACTCGTAAGAGCAACCAACAACATCGCCCCTGATCCATTCCGCGCAGAGCTCCTACCATTTCTAGCAACTACAATTACCTGGACTTATTATACTCCCATCTTGCCGTAGTCCATCTTCCTACCAGCCTCATTCCGAACACGCATCTCGGTAGCTGTCCACTGCAATCCGCACCTCTCTCACCATGTTTCGAGCCGCGGCGCCTGGGCCATATGATGAGGCCATCGGTATGTCCCCTATCCATCCTGGCCCTCTAGGCGTAGTGGTAATAGGGAAGAAGACTGACTTGCTGTTCCTTTCCAGCCAAGGCCACCGATGAGAACCTTACGTCCGAGGATTGGGGCGCCATCATGGAGGTCTGCGACCGTGTCTCCAGCGACCCCAACGGGCCCAAAGAAGCAGTCCAGAGTTTGATCAAGCGGCTTGCGCATCGCAATGCGAACGTTCAGCTCTATACTCTAGAGGTATGTGATACGCTAGGATGTTCCGGGAACGCTGGTGTTGGGTCCCTGCTGACACAAGGCCATCTCAGCTCGCAAATGCCCTGTCGCAGAACTGCGGGAAACCTATGCATCGCGAACTGTCCAGTCGGGCCTTTACCGAGGCGCTGCTCAAGCTTGCCAACGACCGCAACACCCACAGAGAGGTCAAGCCGAGGATTCTCGAGAGAATGAAGGATTGGACAGACATGTTCAAGTCAGACCCTGACCTCGGCATCATGTACGATGCCTACTTCCGCCTCAAGCAGACAAACCCGACTCTGCAACCCCCGAGCGCTCCGCAGAAGAACATTCTTACGGATGTTGATCGCCAGAAGGAGGAGGAGGAACTTCAAATGGCCCTTAAGCTGTCGTTGCAGGAGGAGGAACGGAAGAGGAAGGCATCCGAGCCAGGGCCGTCATCCGGACCAGGAGCTAGCAGTGGTGCGGGCCCTGCAGCTGCTCAAGCTGCTACCCCGTTGCAGCCAATGTCATCCGGCACGACTGCCGCCACAGTGTCCCGCGTTCGGGCACTCTACGACTTCGTCCCATCCGAACCTGGCGAGTTGGAGTTCAAGCAGGGCGATGTCATAGCGGTCCTTGAGAGCGTGTACAAGGATTGGTGGCGGGGCTCGCTGAAGGGGAAGACGGGGATCTTCCCGCTGAACTACGTTGAGAAGCTTACTGATCCTACCCCTGACGAGCTGCAACGAGAGGCACAGATGGAGGCTGAAGTATTTGCTGAGATCAAGAATGTCGAGAAGCTTTTGACGTTATTGAGCACAAGCAACACAGCTCCCAGGGAAGAGGACAACGAGGAAATTTCGGTGAGTAGCCGTGACAGCAGATTTTCTCTCGTCTCAGCGCTAATTCGACAACAGAAACTCTACCATCAGACGCTCGCTATTCGACCGAAGTTAATCAAACTGATCGAGAAGTACTCTCAGAAGAAAGGCATGTAAAGTTCTAACTTGGTGTGCGGACAAGGCACTAACAGACAGCAGATGACTTCACGCAACTGAACGAAAAGTTCATTAAGGCGAGAAGAGATTACGAAGCACTCCTTGAGTCGTCCATGTCGCACCCGCCAGGTCCAAGCTACCACCAGTATGCGATGAGGCCGCAAGTGCCCCAGGGCTACCCTGCGCCTGCCCCAACTCAGGGCTATCCAGCAGCTGCGCCGAACTACCCACCTCAAGGGCCTCCACAGCAAGACCCTCAGCGCTTCTACACGCCTGCTCCTCCTCAAGGTATGCAATGAGGCTTGCCTTTGACGATGACAGCTGGGATTGTGGCTGATGTAAATAGAACAACCTCAATATCCAACCTCGTCACCCTCTCCCAATCTCCAAAGGCCGAATCTTAATGCGCCGTTTTACATGGCCGGTGCTGAGGTTCCGCCACAAGGAGGGCCGTCTGGGCAGCCTCAGCAGCAGTATCCGCAACGTGAACAAGGCCCGCGTCGCACATCGGCTGGGACGCAGCCAGAGCCGATCCAGACCTCCGACCCGCCTCCAGCGAATAACCAGTACGGCGGGTACCAAACAGGAGCCCAACGACCGCAAAGCACGTACGGCGGTGCTCCGCAAGAGCTGTCAACATCCGTCTATGATTCCCCCATTGCACCGCACAACCCCAACTCTGCAGCAACGTACTCTTCCTCCGTCTACTCCCCTGACGATGCATACGGACATGCCAGCCCCACCATCGGGGGCCCCCCTACCGCCTCGGCACCGTCCGCCCCGTCCCCGGATCAACGGCAGACATACCAACCTTATACGGCCTACCACGCCCCGCAACAACCCTCACAGCCGTATGGCAGTCGCCCGTACGAAAGTGCGCCCCCTACTGAGGCTCCTCATCCACCCGCACCAACGGGACAGGCGCCACCGCCTCCAATCCCGCAGGCTCGTCCCGACGCCGTACTGACACCACCACCACTCCAGCCCTCTGGCTCAGCCTACGATGCCAGGCAGACACTGCCGAGCCGATTGGGCGGGTACTCTTCGCCGCCAGTCCCGGACGGGCAGCAGCAGCCTCAGTATAAGGCATATGTGCCTCCTGGAGGAGCTGGACCTGGCGCCGACGGGCCCAGCGCTCCGAGCGACTATTACCGAACCACTGCGTACTAGTCCGAGAGGGTTGACAGTGTTGTAGGGGTGGCATTGTTAGTTGCTAGAGTTCCTTATGCTTCAATGACATGATGTTTGCGCATTTCGTTTGTCTGGGTTGTTGAAGACCATCTTGTCCTAACATAGCGTTTCCCCGTTCGTAGTATTCTAGTTGAAACGGTGCTCCTCTAGTCCGCTTAGATCACGAAATGCTAAAGTCTAATGATGACAGGTGAAGGCCGTATGGACAATGGAATAGTACACCTCATGTTTTTGAGATGAAGTGCAGTTCGGATGTTGTTGCGCAGCTGCACAAGAGCAAACAGACAGTGCGGATACTCGTCGGGCCTGCCACTTCACTTATCCAAGCTTTCAACTCACTTCACTTCAGGCGACAAACTGACCTGAAATTCTGCCAGGAACGTAATTTATCCTAAACTATTGTTTCTTTACTGGACATGACGATAACCCACCAACCATGGACGCTCTACTCTCAGGTCTCGGCATGTACGCCGCGAACTGCGCAGCCCGCATGGCCATCAGAAGCGGCGTATCCCTCACTGCCAACTACACCGCAAAACAGTGCTCGCGCCTGCTGAAAACGATTGATGACAAGGGCGACCGCACAGAGCTCAAGAAGCTGAGGAAGTTGTTGAACACCAAGATCAATGTAAGCCGTTACTCCGCTGGGATGGCCCGAACACACTCCTGACCTTCACCAGATCCTTTCTCCTGCTATAGACTTGATTGAGTTCAAGTAGGTTCATGCAGACCATTTCTCCCGTTGAAGGCTTTTACTGACATGTACACAGTGCTGGCCGCGGCAATGTCTTTCTCGAACCAGCAGTTCCTATGGCCAAGTCTCTGCGTCGGGACATCGAGACCCTGGGGAAGCGTCTGGAAGCAGCAGCCGCCTCTGAGGAAGTGATATCCGGCGAACCGGGCAGTCGAACCACGGGAATGATAGAGCAACAGCACGAAGAGATGAAAGGCATCATCAGAGACATCAAGAGCCTACTGGCGCGGATCGACAGCGACGTCCACTACCTCCAGCTGGCCATTACCTCCTCCGGCGAGACCATGTCCAGCTCCATGCCCGCCGGCACCTCGCCATCCAGGTTCGCGCAGTCAAGCAATTTGCTCTTCATCGGAGACTGCCTATTCGCCAGCAACCCAACAGTGCCGGTCCAGATCGGCTCGTCGTTCACACTATCGCTCTACATGCTCTTTGTGGGTCACCACAGTTCGAGACAACCCCAGACGAACGGTGATTGGAAGGCAAGCAAACTCCCTGTGACACCCAAGACACCCCAGAGCCTGGCCAGCAAAAAGCTGCAGGACGAGGAGCCGTATGGTCTGGGTGAGGAGGGCCGCAAGCCCATCTGGCAGGAAGTCATGCACAAAGCCCGCATCCGTCTCGTCCGCACGCCCCCGGCCTGGGCATTCGACCGTAACAAGGGATACTGCCCAGACTACGCGGCCGGCTATACCTCACCACCGTCACCGGAAACAACACGAGCCGCCTTCACAGCACCGATCGAGTACTCGTACTACCTGGAGGTAATCGAGAATCTGGACGACGGACGCCTGCACGACGAGGAGGAGGAAGGAACGAAGAGACAACAGCAGCGGTTCGATAACATCCCCGTTGCTGGCATAAGGGAGTCCGTGCCGATCCACCAGATATCGAAGATCTTCTACACTAATACTGGGAGGCTGCTGAACATCGGGAGCGAGACGGAGAATAACCCCGTGCTGCTGTTGAAGAGGGATAAAACGGCAGTTTCGCCGCTGGAGCGAAGGAGGCAATGGGCTGAGGAAGAGCCTGCGGTTATCAACGGGCACGTGGAGGGGCCTAGGTCTGAGGAGAGCGACATCGATGACGATGACCAGTCGGAGATCGACCGGCAGCTGTTCGAGGACAGCGAGCGCTTTGATACCGCCAGGGAAGAGTCTGACGCTCAGGACACGCGGAAGTGGGAGTTCCCCCAGCACCTGGACCAGGAATGGCTCGCCTTGGAAGTCTACGAAGAAGACGACGACGACGCCTCGGATTCGGACTCCGATTCTGATGACGACGACAACGTCCGTGGTACCTACAACGGGGACTCGGCCAACGGCACGTCGAACAAGCTCGCTATAATGAAAGCAGGCCCTCACGGCATGCCGCCGCAAGTTGACAACCGCCTCCTCGAACAGATCCGGAACATCAGCATCTGCCCCTCCCCATCCTCGTCTTCCTTTTCCTCGCCCCAAGTCGCCAACCGCTGGCAGCATCAAGTCAACGGCGCCGACGGCACAGCGTCACTAATCGACAGCCCTGAGTCCTTCGTCGCGCGCTCGCCCTTCGGCAAAGTCGCCTCGACGCTGTCGCTGCTGGAGATGATGATCCGCCTGACCAGTCTGCAGGAGTTCCAGCAGAACTCGCACCTGGCCATCCCGGATCACATACTGAATTTCTTCCTGGAGGAGACGAGCACCACGGGCCTGAAGGGAGAGGAGAGGTGGAAGGTGCGGAAGGAGACGAAGCGGAGGGTCGGGTTCGATCCTTATACTGATCGGACGCCTATGAAGGCCGATGGGGGGCAGTGAGAGGGAATGGGGATAGATACCAGAAAGTCGAGTTCGCTAATGCATGACATGATTGACGGCTGCAAGCCGAAGTATGTGAATAGTATAGTGAAATTGCAAATCTTGACGTCTGTCTATTTCCCACTGTGCCCCCCCCCCAGTGCGTACAAGATAATTTCCAAAACGTAAAAAGAGAAACCCAGCTCGGGGTTGCACAACCACCGAATCGAATACAGGCCTTACAAGAGCTAACGTGCCAGAGAAGGTATAAACAAACCATAACTACTGATAAGTTAGGGAGGAAATTGAATTCAATGTTGAACGGTGAGATGCGATCGAGGGTTAGGGTCTAGCAGAGCTGATTCAAGCGAGCGATAAGGGTTGTTATCGAACTTTTGTCTGGCGCTCAGCGTCATCTTCTTTCTCTTTCCCCCTTCTCGCGAACACTTCTATCTACCAGCGACGCGCGCAGCGAGCCTTTCGCCTGGATTACAGACGCGTTTCTTCGACTAGGTATTTTACGTTCATGAGTCTCACTGACCCAGCATTGCCGTCGCGACGCGAATCGCGCCGAACTTCAATCTCTTCCACCACCGACTACCCTCCTCCCACCTAACAACCCCCCAACCGCCGCAATGCAAGGCTTCAACATGGGGCGATACGTCCCGCCCGACCAAGAAGGCCTCGTGTCCGGCAACTCCTTACACAAGAAGCGACCGCCCGGCATGTCCGCCAGCGGCAAGCAGACGGTGCGCTTCGAGATGCCCTTCGCGATCTGGTGCACGACCTGCCCGAAACCCTCCATCATCGGCCAGGGCGTGCGCTTCAACGCCGTCAAGAGCAAAGTCGGCAATTACTTCTCCTCCCCGATCTTCAGCTTCCGCATGCGCCACCCCGCTTGCGGGGGGGAGATCGAGATACAGACGGACCCGAAGAATACGGCGTATGTCGTCGTCAGCGGAGCACGGAAGAGGGACTTGGGGGCTGACGAGGAGAGTTTGGTGAAGGGGAATAGGGAAGGAGGGGGGACGGAGATTGTGACGGAGGGGGAGAGGAGGGATTTGAGGGAGGCGGCGTTTAAGAACCTGGAGAAGACGATTGAGGATCGGGCGGTGGCGGAGAGGGGGAAGGTGAGGATTGAGGAGCTGGAGGAGGGAGCTAAGGCTTGGGAGGACCCGTATGAGAGGAATAGGAGGTTGAGGGCGCAGTTTAGGGTGGGACGGAAGAAGAGGGAGGCGGAGGGTAGGAAGGGGGAGGAGATTAAGGGGCGGCTGGGGCTGGGGGAGGAGTTTGAGCTTGTGGATGAGGTTGAGGAGGATGGGGTGCGGGCGAAATTGGTGGATTTTGGAGGGGATGAGGAGGATGGCAAGGGTGTCGATAGGGCGCTTGCGAAGCCTCTGTTTGACGCGGGGAAGAAACCAGAGGGAGAGTCGGGCGGGAGGAAGGAGGAGGGCAAGGAGAGCAGAAGCAAGAGCAAGCCGAAGGGGCAGCTCAAATCTGAGATTATGGCTACGAAAAGACGGGAGAATCTTGTCAGCGAGATCGTCGGTAACACGAGAGCGGCGAGGGACCCCTTTTTGGAGTTCGGCACGAATATGACTAGGTCACCGACACCACTCCTGCCTGGCTTGAAGAGGAAACGAGTGGTAGAGGCAGAGGCAGGGCCTGGGGCATCTGTGGCACTGGAAGACACCGTGGAAGCGGTGCCGCCCGCCAAAGCTCCTACAATGATAGGGCTGGTTAATTACGACTCCGATGATTGATGGACGACAGGACCACGACTTCACGACCATGTTCGTTGGTTTGGAGATGCATTTGGGACGGCGTTACCGGTATTGATACCCCATGGCTTATGATACAGAGTTTCTATTACACCAATTGGTTTAAGACCAGTGGAAGACCGTGACTGTGCGCCATTTCGCTTTTACCGGTGACGTTAGTGGTGTGCTCGGTGAAGGTCACCTGGGACATGCCAAGACCGATTAGTCATTCACCGTTTGATCCGCCTAAAATACCCCACGTGCTTTCGCGATATCTTGACCAGATTCCCGAACCCCATCATCGGGTACCAGCCTCTCCTTTCCCCATTTCAGTGAACCGTACAGACAGTTGACGATGGTTCGCGATACGATTCTTTCATCTCGATCAAATGGCCGGTAAAAAACGACCTGCATCCAGTGATATTGGTGGCCGGCGCGTGAGCTCGAGATTACGCGGATCCGGCAATGACGTCGTCCCAGCCGTCTACCGCCAAATGCTGGCTGAGGCCGGCGCGAGCTCCTCAGCAACACGGCAGGCCTCAGACGAGTTGCGGGAGCGGCCGTTGAAGAGAAGACGGCCTGGTGAAAGGGCCGAGAAGGTTGCCCGTCAAAAGGTGGAGGAGGACCCCGTTGACCACGATGACGCTGAGGAGGAGGACATCGAATTTGAAGACGTTCCCCTGCCGGCGGCTAATGTCCAGACCATGTTGCGGGACTCGGAGGACGAAGAGGAGGAATACGAGGAGGAGATACAGTTCCAGGATGTCGACTTCGGCGCCTTAGACCTGGTCGGTCCCGGAACGGCCGACGAACCAACCCAAGAACTGAGCCTCAACCTCAGCACCCAGCAAGCGGCAATGGCTCCGGCAAAACGAGTGGTAGAAAGACGGAAACCTGTGACGAAAGAGGAGAAAGAGCGGCGTGTCCATGTACATAAGGTGCACGTTCTGTGCTTATTGTGCCACGCCTCCATGCGGAACCGGTGGTGCAACGACCCAGAAGTGCACGCGGCTTTGCGACCGCTCCTGACGGCTAAGGTGGTCAAGTTTTTGAATCCGCCGAGCAGCCAGTCGCAGTTCGGACGGAGTGAGTCCCTGAAGAAGGGTCTGCTGGAGCTTGCCATGACATTGAAGACGAAGTATACCATCACCGAGCGCGGGATGCGCAGAGCTCTTTGGGCTGAAGACCCGGAGCAACTACGGGACTACGAGCTACCGGATGATATCGAATCGACGCTTGAAAAGAGTGACTTCCTCGATGCAGCAAAGACGCTGAAGGGTTCAAGAGATGTTGGCGCACAACTATTTTGTGCTTTGCTTCGCTGTGCGGGCGTCAGCGCCCGGCTGGTTTCCTCTTTACAGCCGCTGGCTTGTGTTGCGACAGCTCCTACAATGCCCAGGCAAAGAAAGGTTCCCGCATCAACCAGAACACCATCAGCCGCGGAACGTATGAGAGCCGCCTACGAGCAGTACGCAACATCACCCGCGCCCGAAACCGGGACGCCTTCCCCTCGACGGCGACTAGGGCACCCCAACGCAGCGGGCTACAACATCCCCTCCATGTCCTACACTCCCTCGCCCGTAGCGGTCGCCAGCCCACCACCAGCAAAACGCATAAAGGGCGAATCACCCTTCCCGGTCTACTGGGTCGAAGTCCTCGACACAGCCTACCAAAAATGGCAGCCCGTCGACCCGCTTGTAACGTGCACGCAATGGAAACCGCGCGCCCTCGAGCCGCCCGCCTCGGACAGGGAGAACTGCCTCACATACGCCATTGGGTTCGAAGCCGACGGCAGCGCGAAAGATATCACTCGTCGATACGCCAAGGCCTACAACTCCAAGACGAGGAAGATGCGCGTCGACGGCCTGAGTCCGCCGACAGATGCCAATGTTACCGCGGCGCGCTCGCCGGGGGAGAGGTGGTGGCGGCGCACGATGAGGAGGTTCAAGAAACTCTATCCGGATGATCTGGATCAGATTGAGGATAATGAGCTTGCTGCTTTGGAGGCGCGGGAGCCGATGCCGCGAAATGTGGCGGATTTCAAGGACCATCCTGTTTATGCTCTTGAAAGGCACTTGAGGCGGCACGAGGTTCTTGTTCCCGGGGCGCAGCCGGCCGGCACGGTTGGGGCGGGAAGTAAAGGTCCGCTGGAAAGGATTTACAGACGGAAAGACGTGCGCATCGCGAGGAGTAGGGATAAATGGTACCGACTGGGGCGGGTGGTCCAGCCGGGTGAGGAGCCGGTCAAGGTACTGCCCAAGAGAAAGTTACGCAGGGGCAAGTGGGATGACGAGGAGTCCGAGCAGGAGGAAGACGCGGGCGACCTCAACCCGGACAAGGTCGGCCTCTTTGGCGAGGAGCTCGTCAAAGACGGCACGCCGATTTACATGTACGAGCAGACGGAGCTCTACGTCCCCGACCCCGTGCGTAACGGCCGGGTACCGAAGAACAAGTTCGGCAACGTCGACGTTTACGTGCCGAGCATGGTGCCGCCGGGAGGCGCGCACGTGCTGCACGAGCGGGCGGCGCATGCGGCACACGTCTTGGGAGTGGACTACGCGCCCGCGCTGACGGGGTTCAAGTTTCACGGGAAGAAGGGCACGGCGGTGCTGAGCGGCGTGGTGGTGCCGGCCGAGGCGGAGGAGGGCGTGCGGGCCGTCGTTGCGGGGATGGAGGACCTGGAGGCCGAGGCGGAGAAGGAGAGGAAGGCGAGGGTCGCGCTCCGGTGGTGGAAGGTGTTTCTCATGGGGCTGCGGATCAGGGAGAGGATTTGGGCTAACGTTGATCCTGATGAAGGGGATGCTCGTCAAAGCCTGCTTGAGCAGAGAAAGGTTAAGGATGGTGATGGCGACGAGGATGAGGATGAGGCAGGGCGCGTTACGCGTGAGGAGAAGGGCAAGGGTGTCGCCGCTGCTGATGAGGAGGAGGATATGGACTTCGACGGCGCGGTTAGCGATGTCACGGAGGAGATGGACTTCATCGAGGATGAGGACGGAGGCGGCGGTTTCTTGGTGGACGATGACGATACCGGAGGAGGATTTATGGTAGAGTAGTCCTGTAGTCCAGCAAACTTTGGTTAGCGGCGAACTAAGGTAGGCACTGCCGATCAAGAAACACTGCCCCTGGCTAGCGAGCTGACACGCTCTCCACTTGGTCATCTTCAATGACGATATCTCGAAATAGTGGACTCTGTCAATCACCGGCCACTGGGAAAGACCGACTATCGTGGGAAAATTTCCCTGTTTCTGACGCCAGGGGTAACCCTGCCGCTGGAATATAGCGCAATGGGGCACTGAAGATTCGGAAGATAAACAACGTCTTTTGTCGAAATGCCAAGAAATCCCCATTCCAAGTGTTGTCGCTGGTCTGCGTCTCGATGAAGTGAAAGGCCGTTTCTTATGCATCTGTCTGCTTGAGCATTCACTCGGTTGTTGATGCGATTTAGTTGTGATCTTCTCCTTGAGCCATTGCTTTGTCTCTTGCCCTCATCTGAATCTTTTCAGCTTGATGCCTTCCATCTCTCAACGGCGACAACCTGAAGTGCTCAGAGCCGGTGCATGTTATTGTCTTTGATACATAGCGGACACCGCTTCAGCTAGACTTCAATCTCATACAACACAGTAAGAATATTCCTCAGTATCATATACGACCGAAGTTTCCTTCCAATACTAACTGTCCCTTCTAGCAATGATCGTCCCAGAGGCGGCAAAAGAGGCGCTGCGGGAGATACACCTCTCCGTGCCACCACAACAACCGGCGCTCGTCTCGAGGATGGAACACGCCACTCTCGCCAAACGCCTCACGGCCGGCCAGACGAGCGGCATCACCATCGGTTCTGTCGCCGTGGGTATCGTTATCATCGTTGTCGGCGCGTACGTTATGCGGCGAAGGCAGCTACGGCGGCGCAAGGAGATGGCTGAGAAGGGCATTCGGTGGTGAGACGGTGAACGGGAAGCAAAGCTTGATTGCGGAATGAATATGTTATGAGGCTGGCCGAATCTAGGAGCGGCAACGGACTTTAGCGACCAGCATCGAGGCCCATACCGGCATCCATGGTTGGCGTTTCCGGGACATCCGGAGAACACAAGAACGCGGACATTGACGACGGCTGGCAGAGGGTATACCGAATCGCGACCCTAGCCAGCATGGGTACATGAGTGGTGCTGCACATACAATGGACGTTAGCTATGGCATTGAGGACTGGTTGGGACGGAGCGGCAAGCGACTAGGTTCGCTCCACGCAATTAGACGGACGCAGCATAATCGGGGCAGCGGCATAGACAGAGGAGGAATAATAATACCTGGGAATAGAGGGCAAGATACTTACTCATAAGGATAGTATGGTGCTTGCTATAGAGGCACAGAACAGCCAGGTCTGGCGCAGTCAATGTGTTTCATCCAGCGTCCCGGTTCACCCATCCGGGCGCGTTAGCTAGACTTCAGATCACCCCCAACATCAGGCTGCTCTTCCACCCTCCCCTCCACCGCAATATCCTCCTCATCCACCTCCTCCGTCTACCCTCCCTCGGCTTGCTCCTCCCGCTTCAACCTCCCATCCCAAAACCCCTTCCCATAACTAACAAGGATCTCCTCCCCCCTCTCAACCCCAACCGTCCTCGCCCTGCCCACAGCCTTCTTCCCCGCCGGCAGGACGAAGACCGCCATCCCCCTCTCCCCCAAATCCTCCCACCAGACATCCCTGAACTCGGCGTTGGCCCTCTTCTGCACCCCCGGCACACCCCTGTAATCGTTGATGAACCGCGCCTCGTTGCCCATCTCCGCGGCGTCGACGGCCACGTCCGCCTCACGGTCGAGCCAGAGGTCGTAGTCCGATTTCGGGTCCGCTTCCGCGGAGCCGGAGCCCGGATGGAGGTGGCCGAGGTAGGGGAGTACGAGCTCCCCCGGGCGTAGGTCGCGGGCGGCGAAGAGGCCGCTTTGGAGGTGCGCTGGGTGGGCAGGGTTGGTGATGGGGCGGATTAGGACTGAGCGTGAGGGACAGGGGGGAAGGGGGTAGGACGGGAGGGGGTCTGCTGGTGGTGATGGCGGGGTGCGGAGGGCTACGACGTGGGTAGGTGTCAGGGACGGGGAGTAAGAAGGTGTTTTTAGGTAGGGGAGGGATGGGGGCCAGTTGACGGGGATTGGGTAGGGGAGTGGTGGGAGGAGGTATGGTGGTGGTGGTGGTTCCGGCAAAGCTTGTGGTGTCGGCTTTGGCTTTGTGCTGGGTTTTTGTTTGGCTCTCGCCTTTTCTTGTTTGCCCATGATTTGAAGGCGTTGTATGTAGATGCCAGACTGTCTCAGTATAGATAGAGGTTATGATGGTTCAGATTGAGTCTCAAAAGGTTTTGGTCTGGGATGACCTTTGCGGACGAAGTGGATCCGTAGGGGCCACTGGAGTGTAGGGTAGCCCATCTAATGCCAGTTGAAAGCGACATACACATCGAGCTTCGTCGTTCGACAACAGTACAAAGTCCTTGCACCGTTGCTTGTTTCTAGACCCTTTGAATAGTACCGAAGATACGACCGAGGTTCCTAGCACGGAAGATTTCTATGCTTTACTTGCTTTAATTATCCGGCAGCAAATCAAGGGTTAGGGTTGTCATTGGGAAGTACTTAGACTACTGACGACAGTGGGGCAATATACATTCCTCCAAACACGTTCAACCAGCTCGCCCCAGAGGAACAAGAAACCACCACAACGGCTTCACTTGAACACCTATTGCAGCCATCTAAGATAGTTTCCACCGCCGTATAAGCTTATTACCGCTACTGCTTTCACACAAAACACTCATTGCTGGATTAAACGAACTCACCATGAGCGCAGCCGCCCCTCAACTCGAGGTCCTCGATCGGTCTGAGCCCCGTGAGTTCAAGGAACCAAAGAAATGCATACTCACGAAAGACGACATGGAGCGCTTCAAATATACCAAAGGTTACAACGATATCGGACAGTTCATCCTCCAGCTCAACCGGGCTCTATGCCCCCGGACTACTACGGCCCCAAAGCCGGCGGAAGGAGAGGCTTCATCACACGCACCCTCGACAATGAAACCCCCAGATGCTCTCAAAAATCCTGCAAAGAGTGGTCCGGCGGAGAAGTTCACCATCAACTCAAAGCGGGACGACCCTCAGTCCGTGAAGCAGCTCCAGGCACTGCTAGAGAAGCTCAAGTCAATCGTCGACGAAGTCCCGCCCAGCAAGGAGCCGCGGCGGTTCGGCAACGCCAGCTTCAGGACATGGCACAAGCTGTTGGAGGAGAGGATGGACGGCTTGCTGAAGGATTTCTTGCCGGAGCAAGTGCAGACCTTTCCCTACGCTGGTGAAGTCAGTCCGTTTGTCGAGTTGAGGGCTTATTTCTTGGGCGGGTTCGGGAGCTCCACGAGGTTGGACTACGGAACGGGGCACGAGTTGAGCTTCCTCGCTTTCCTCGGTTGTCTGTGGAAACTAGGAGGTTTCAAGGATGGAGACAATGGTCGTGAGGGCGACATCGAGCGGAGCATCGTCTTTGGCGTATTCGAACCGTAAGCAGGGAGCCCCTTACCATTTCCACTCTCCTCAAAGCTAACAAAACTCACCAGCTACCTCAACCTCATACGACGCCTGATCCTCACCTACACCCTCGAGCCGGCCGGCTCCCACGGCGTCTGGGGTCTAGACGACCACTTCTTCCTCCCCTACATCTTCGGCAGCGCGCAACTAACCCGTCCCATCTCCTCCTCCTCCCCAACGGAACCGATGCCGCAAGAGGGTTCCGTCCGCGGCGCCCCAAAACCGGCGGATGTGTGCAACGCTGGCCGCGTCGAGGACTTCAGGGGGGACAACATGTACTTCTCCGCCATCGGCTTCATCAACGACGTCAAGAAGGGCCCCTTCTGGGAGCACAGCCCCGTGCTGTACAACGTAAGCGGCATCAAGGACGGCTGGGGCAAGATCAACAAGGGCATGGTCAAGATGTTCCTGGCCGAGGTGTTGGGAAAGTTCCCCGTCGTGCAGCATTTCCCGTTCGGAAGCCTCTTTAGCTGGGAGTTCGCGGACGATGTGCCCGAGGCGGTGAGGGAGGGGGCGATGAAGGCGCAGGCCGCGGGTGGGAGTGGGAGTGCGCAGGCTGGTGGTGCTATGCCTATGGTGGGCACGCAGGCGCCTTGGGCTCAGGGGGCGCCGCCGGGGATGGGGGCATTGCCGAGAGCGGGGGGGATGGGGATGCCTGGAGCGATGCCGAGGCCGACGGGGACGCAGATGCCGGGCCCGGGGATGAGAATGCCGGTGGCGCGGATGCCGGGAGCTATACCTCGAGGTCCGGTTTCGATGCCGGAGCGCCCGGGACCGGACCCCGAGGCAAAAGGGCAGTGAGGAGGATCATGCGAAGAGAAGCAATCATGCACAGACATTCCAGGAGAAGGTCTTTGGATTCAGATTTAGAGTCAAATTCATCACATGATACCCACATTGGAGGTAGAGACCAGCTCTCGAGAACGAGGGGGCACAAATACCAGTTTCCCAGTGACCTGTATGGAGATTGGTCTGTCAATGATCCAGCGGAGCACAACATATCTTCAGCATTAGGGTATCGATCAATGTCAAAAAAAGCAAAACAGCGAGCACTCCACGTGGCCGTGAGATCAGTGCGCGGCCAGATAATGCCAGCAAATATGCCTGCTCCCAGCCGTCACCTCTCTCCCCGAGCTCAACATGGGTGCCGCCTTGGTATCCTTCGCAGAAAAGAAAACAGCCAAGTACATCACACCGTCCACATCACGCTATAACGAGAACGTTCCTGCGCACATCATCTGCCTCTATCCAGCCTACTTCTTCCGACCGAAAAGACGGGAGTACTACTTCGTCTCGGCAGCGGGGGCAGCGGGGGCAACAGCAGTAGCAGTAGCCTCCCCAGCAGGAGCATGGACACCGGCAGCCGGGGCAGCCTCGGTCGCGGTCTCGCCCTTCTTCTCCTCGGCAGCAGGAGCAGCGGCGGCCGGAGCGGTCTCGGTGGCAGCGGGGGTAGCTTCGATGGCGGGTCCGGTGGCCTCGACGGCGCCGGCCTTGGTCGTCTCAGCGGGAGCAGCGGCGGTCGGGGCCGCGGCCTTGGTGGGGTCAGCTGCGGCTTGGGCGGCGGCTTCTTCGGTCGAGGTTGTGGCTGCGGCTGGGAGGAAGGGTAATGTTAGGATGTGGTATGTTAAGGGGGTAGGGAAGGGCGGGGAGGTGACGAACAGGCTGCTGGAGCGGCCTCGGCGGGCTTGGTCTCTGCCTTGGGAGCTTCGGTTGTCGTGGGAGCGGTGGCTGGCTCGGCTATTGATGCACGTTAGTATGTCCAGAATCTGTGAAGGGGCTGATAGGTAGATCGTACCAGCCGGGGCAGCAGCGGGACCTTCGGTCTTGGTGGGCTCGGTCGCAGGAGCTGCGGTCGTGGCCGTGGGAGCGGTGGCCGCGTCAGCCTCCTTCTTGGGCTTCTTCTTCCCGAAGATGCTCTTGAACTTCCCCTTGAGGTTGTCCAGAGCGTCTAGAGCTGTTGCGATAGGACAAAGTCAGTTCTCTATCCCATGTGAACATCATCCCCGCACGATCGTCTGATGAACTTACGAACACCAGGCATCTTGACTGTGGGGGTTTAGGATGCTTTAGATGATCAGGTCTGCTGCGAGATGCGACTGCGAGCTGGAGGTTTGCCGATGTTAGCTAGGCTGTCCGCGGCGAAGTCACAGGAGAGTTGAAGTTGGGAAGGAGAAGGGATGGAATGCAAGTCGTGGTTGCTTGACGTGAGACCCTGCATCATTCATCATCCCCCAGGTCTGGACCGTTTCTCCATCGCAGACAAGCTTTGTGCTATGTCTCAAGCCTGCGGGTACGAGACGAGCGGAATGTGCTTGACTGGAGAGGCCGCATTTGAGACCCGCTTGAGGAGCCAACGACTGCTAGGCAGTAACGACTGCTCGAAGAGCGACAAACAACCATGTATGAAACTGAACACATACCTGCTTCGACCGTGGTGATATCCTGTGGAAGGATATCGACCTGGAAATGAGGGAGAATATGGAACAAGATTTGTAGGTATCCAACACACCGAGGGAAGAAATACGAAGGTGTTGAAAGTTTCCCCCCGGTTGTTCAGGGAGCTGAAGGAAGCTCATACGACCATGAGATAGCGCCAGCGCTAGCCCTATTTAAGCTACCCCTGCTTGCGCACGGTCCAACTCTACCGGCAGTCATCCTCATCTCTCCACACAACGATCACGGCGGTTTCTTCGCAGCATGAATATAAATTGAAACTGGTATCCTAAAACTATCGACTATTAGAGCTTGTTGTACATCATTTCCTCTTCTATCGTGTATTGCGCCCATTCTCTTGCATTATATCATTATGTGGTATCACGGATTCAAACTTAGAACGCCCTCGGTCCGTGGCCGTGGCCGTGTCCATGACGCGGTGTCGTAGGAGACACAAGCTCATGGTTTCCCCTCTGATTCTCATCTCTCTCCCATGTCGTGCCCAGCGTTGACACATATGTCCCATGCGGAGAATAATCATTCCCGTCTCTCGAGTCGTTAGACGGCGACGAGCCCGCCCTGGAAGAAGGCGTCCCATCCCTCGTAATATCCCTGTTCTGCTCTCCACCGGCAACTTCCGTACCCGGCAGCTCGTACACACCTGGATTCTTGGCCACTGGCCGTATCTCTGTCCCGTCGAGTTCCGTGTTCGGCCGGACAAGCGTGTCACGCCCGTCGAGCTCAACTGTCGACCCGCCCGCGGCACTCCCCTCGTTTGTGACGGTTCGAGCCGGAGTATCTGCTCCTGATCGGGAGTACTCGGCCGTCGACCTCGGTACGGCGGCCATATCGGCGGCTGAGAATGGCGAAGAGTTCGTGGCCGTTGCCGAAGATTGAGTCTCGGAGTTGAAGACGGGTCCCTTGAGGACCGACTCGTCGGGTTCGGGTGTGGCCACCGTTTTGGCGAAACCCTGGCTGAGCCACTTTCTCCGTTTGCGGAGGATGCAGAATGCCAAGCCGACGGCGAGGAGGACGGCGGCTACAGCCCCGATCACGATACCGGCGATTGCTCCCCCGCCCAGCTTTTTCTTCGAACCCGAGGATGATGGAGATGGGTCGCCGCTCGAGGCCGGGTCGGCAGTGTCGTCCTTTGATGTGATGGCCACAATGTTCTCATCAGCTCCCTCGTTCCACACGCAGGCCGAGACGTTGAAGACCTTGCGCTCATAGTCGGCGGAGAGGTAACTATGCGGAGTCAGTACCAATTCTCGTGGAAGAAAGCAACACGCCAAGGACTCACGCTTCTTGGAGGAAAACCCGTCCGAGAGTGTACTGTGCCGAGCTGTTTGCGCGCTTCAGGGGGAAATAGCTGCTGTTGGTGGTCACTAGTGGAGGCTCCGCCTGGAGGTCGAACGCCTGGTATGGGAGGGTGATAGCCACAGTATCGCCTCCCGACTTGACGTCAGATAGTCTGAACGTCACCTCCGCATTGGAGTTGAGCAGGTCATTGTGATGCGTATCGTTGATCAGGTACAAGCCACTCGCGCTGTCGAGTGTCAGTCCGAAGGCCTGTTCAAAGGCGTCAACGGCCTTATCTGGCAGCCAGAGGTTCGGATCCGTTGAATCGATGTATATGTCGATAGGAGTTTTGAGGATTGCGGCAGAGGTCGAGCCACTGTAGCTGATGGACTGAAGGCTGACAACCAAGTCGCGAGTGACATCTTCAGCCATGGTGAAGGACACGGAGTTCTCCCTGAACCGCGATGTATCATAGCCCGAGAAGATGAGCTTGCCATAGACCGTCTTCAGGCGGTATTTCGCACCGGCTGTGTAACTCCAGCTGACGCTGGGGATCTTCTTTTGGTCCTTGAGAGTCTGGATGAGGGTCGGCGCCGAGGAGTTGCCCAGGGTAGTCAAGTTCACCGGCTGATTGTTCAGTCCCAGTACGCCGAGGTAGAACGGTGCGGGATTGGCAAAGGCCGCGACGACTTGGTTCTCTAAACTTGGCCCATTCAGGCCCAGTCCCAGCTTGTCCAGACCAAATTCGACCGTCTGGCTATATCCCAGATTCGCTTCGAGACCGACTCCGTCGCCATTGATCCCGTATATTCCCAGATCCTTCCATGTCGAAGACTGGTTGAAGTTGAAGAGCTTTCCCCTCGACACTGGGCAATCCTGAGGGGCCGAAGGGAACACAGATGTCTGACAGCCGCCTTCTGAATAGACAACCATAGTCTGGGGAGATGCTGTCGACACAAGCACTCTCACGTCCTGCCCCGGGGTGCCAACTCGAAGATCGAATGTGCTCCATGGTCCGTCATTACCCTCGAAGTACTGACTTGCGGGTATTGAGAGCGGCTTGGGTGTATTATCAGACAGTGAGCTCTCGACGAAGGTTGCCAAGGCCCATATTATCGCAGCGGAACGCATCTTGGGTGAGGTATGTGTAAGTGTAAGTACGCAAAGGTACCACAGGAGTCTAGAAGCACATTTGCTTCACAAGGAATTATTGTATAATAAAAATCAAGGATCTTAGTGTATGCCACAGGACTTCCACTGACCGGATCTTTTTTAAAAATTCTCCCATCTCCATCCTCACCGGCGCGGTGGCGGCCATGGTTGTGCTCATATCCGGTTCACAATAGCCAAGATGAGGACCAGCGGAATCATGACGTCGAAATCTGCCTATCAACTTCTCGATGCGACCACGGCTGATGAGATGGCCGGCGGAGTCGAGAGCGGAGCACCTGCTCCCAACCAATGCGGGCGCCAGCGTGTTCCTGCAGTTGCACTGCCAGGGAGATTGACATGACTGCAGGAGACTTGCCATGTGTGCTGTCACTGCTGTGGTTCACTGGTTGCCCAGAAGAAGTGCAATGTCCAAGTTTATGTGCCAGAGGCGTTGACAGACGTCACCTCGCAGTTGCAACCGTTCTCTACCCTGGTCTGCTCACTCACATCAGCCAATCAGATCGATTGAGGAGGAAGTTCCTGTCCCCTTTAAGGACCCTTGTCGAGCGCTAGTGCTGGTTTGGCAGCTCTCCCCGGTCTGGGGTGGTGGAGAATGGCTGGACATGACAGCATCCAAACAAGGTACGGACAATATGCAGAACCAGGAATTGGGAACAGTCGGTACGTGTAGGTTGTCCTGGCAGTGTGTTGGTGTGTTGCCGTCACTGGTTGCCATCCATGCATCCATGGCCACGCCTGCAGCAATATCAACCGGGCACTACCCATATCTCTAGTCTCTCTTGAGTGTAGGGTGTCTCTGCATGTCAAGAGCTTCTTTTCGCTTAAGTTGCGCTTCATCAATAACACTCGTTGTTAAACCTACTCTCGTTGCTCTACACTCGTTCGATTCCAACTTGGCTGTTGGAAATAGACAAGAGCCCACTAGCCACGATGTCGCCGTTAAGCATATGGAAGTCCCTGGGGTTGATGGCCCTATGTCTGAAAGGGTCGCTAGCCGATGGTATGTTCGTGCCTGGTGTCAACATTCCATCTGGAGTGAGACATTCTGAAGCAACTTGGCTCATGAAGCTAACAACATTTACAGGCGAACTCGTAAACAGACATGCCAAGGCTACAACTGTCGTGGATCCAGCATGTACGGCGAATGTCACAGTCTACAACAAAACAACAGTGATAGTAGAGAAGACTGTTCCGGTGACACATGTTCTCGATATTACCGTCGACAGCACCACCACCAGCACGGTGGTCGCATATGTGACGGAATACACAACAAACACACTCCGCTTCACCGAATTCACGACCACAACACTACATTTCACTGTCAATGTAACTGAGACGGCAACAGAATCAACGACATTGACAAACTCTACAACTGTCACCACGACCGGGACTGCCTCAACAACAGTAACAACAACCGGAACCACAGACACTACTGTGACGACTACCGGGACCACGGCGGTAACAGTAACAACTACTGGCACCACCGACACTACAGTGACAACAACGGGAACGACGGACACCACCGTTACCACAACTGGAACGACTGGTGTGACCGTGACGACGACCGGCACGGATTCTGTAAGTTCTCCCATTGAGATGGTATTCAGAGGGGAGGATACACAGCTAACGATAAGCGCAGACCACCATCACAACATCTACAACCACGACCACAACTCTCTTCTCAACCACCTACGAGCCATGCCCGAAGTCCTGCAGCATGTGAGTTTTGGAATTACGCGTGATGTTGCCAAAGACCGCGTGCTAACATGTCAACAGTTCGGCCGAGACGGTCAACCTCTACTACTGGCCAACAAACAGGCCGTACTCATACCCTACCACTTATGTTGACGAGACCCTGGGCTACACCTTGTATGTCACTTACGCCTCGAATCTGATTTCTTCTAGCCACCGTGTGTCTACTAACAAAATCCCAGCACCTCCCCATCGGTCTACATGTACATCCCCTCTGCCCGCGGAATCAACACCCTAGGCCAGCCCGCCGGCCCCTCAACCTCGCACTGGATCCTCCCCCTTGACCTGTACGAAGTCTCCACCATCGCCAACGGCACCGGCTCGACCAGCCAGCTGAACCTCGGCGACCTGGGCACCAACTGCCCTCGCACCGCCGACCCGACCGCCATCGTGACCATGGTCGACGCGGCCTGCGACCCCGTCCTCGCCGCGCCCAAGCAGGTCAGCAGCTGGGCCTACCCCTGCAACGCCTGCAACGCCTGCGGCCGCTTCGGTCTCTTCGACCCGCCATATGCCGTGCCTACCGTCACGGGTCCTCTCGTGCAGCCCACGACTGTCATCCCGCCACCCGTCACCATCACTGCTGCACCCACGCCTCCACCTACCTCTGCTCCTGAAGTTGGCGTCCTGCTGGTAGTCTACTACTCCGACGGCACGCCCGTGGCGACGGCAACCATCACCCAGGTCGGAATCACCGGCACGCAGACGAGCAGCGTCAACGTGCCCGCCGCCCCGACACCCACGACCGCCGCCGCGAACCCGCCCCCACCACCACCACCCGTGTCCTCCGAGAGCTCCGCCATCTCCTCCGCCGTCTCATCCGCTTCCTCGGCCCTCTCCTCCGCCATATCCTCCATCCAATCCTCCGTCCAGTCGTCGCCATCCACCACGTCTCCAGCGGTCGTCGGGAACACCACCACCACTGGCACCTCGCCGTCGGTGATACAAACCGCCGCGGCGGCCAAGAAGGCCACGTACGGCCTCGAGTGGCTGATCTCGAGTTTGGTTATGGCCGTGTTCCTGTTGTAGAGAGATGTGGAGAGGATGGAACATATATAAAGAATGGATGCATAAGTGGAACGACGACACTGAACTTAATGTAATTACAACTTTCACGAAGAAAAATCAGAAACAAGTAACGACTGAGTATTCGCTTCTTGGGCGGATATTGATGGAGCTGGGTATATATAGGGGCGTAGTTTTTGGGTTTGAAAACAATACCCTTTTTTTTCGAGTTACTAGTTATTAGCTGGGTTTCGATCCGCCAAGTGTGACGTGATTGTACTTGAGGAAGTGACACTGGACGTCTCAGTGAGTAGGACTTCCAATCCTGTGTCCTCCGTGTACCCCGTACACTTCCTACTCAAGCCTCTGCATACCTAGGCTCAGGTAATGTTACACAGCACCGTCGACCTCAACAGTTGTTACACTTTACCTCAAGACACATACAAGCTACAACACGAGCAGTGTTTCTCTCCAGTGTCATTTCATTCCCTGTTTCTAGGTCATCGATCCTGATCATCTATCCTCAAAGACGGTCACCTCTAAACGGCATTCTGCAGATGAACCCAACAGCTCAGTCATCCGGGAGATCCCAACATTGCTCCTCCAGAGCAAAATGCTTATCATGCAGGAACCAAATCGTCCCATCACCCCTCTTAAACCATCGAGAACTCCGGATTCAGGAGAGCCCAATGCACCGTGACAGGCGCCTCCTTGCCGGTATAGTTCCCATCTGCCCTGCACATCAGCCTCCCCTCCGCCGCGACCAGACCGTGGAAGGCGAACCGCTGCACCGCGACGTCGATGGCGTGCTTGATGTCCTGGGCCCCCATGTAGAGGGTCGACAAGCCGAGCTTGGAGGAATCGGAATCCACGTTGACGCTGAACGAGCACGTGTACTGTGTCACGACTATGTGATACTCGGTCAAGTTCATCTTCGGGTCCCCTTGCATGTCTATGCTCCAGAAGAAGTCGGGCTGCAGCGAGGAGGCGAGGTCGAGGCAGTCTTGCGCCAAGGGCGAGTGCGGGCTCGTCTCGCCCTGGAATGTCGGGGTGAAGTCCGGGTAGTCGCATTGCCTGCCCGAGTCGACTACCGCGGCTGCCTTTGCAGGAAGGATCGAGCTGACGAGGGACTTGGGTGCGAGAGACTTGCGGGCGAGAGACCCACCGGCAAGAGTCTCGTTGACGAAGAAGGGCAGAGTATCGTTGGCGGTGCTGTTGCTGCTCAGCGTGTCGGAGTTGTAGATAGCCCATTGCACATGAGTGCGGTGGTCGTTGCCGGCGTAGCTAACGCATTCCATCTCCCCCTGCGCCGCAACTTTGCCGCGGGAGCCGAACATCTGCACAGACGAGTTGACGAGGTCGATGATGTCCTGGTTCCCGACGAAGAAGAACTCGTCAAGCCCACGATCGATGACCTTGGCGGTGACACTGAAGACGCAGGTGCCCGAGTTTGCGACGTGGACAAAGCGTCCCGTTGACATCACCTCCCAGTACCCGGCGTTCGCCATGTCGGCTGTCATGCGGAGGCAGTCGTCAATCGACGGCGACGCATTGTCGCGTTGATTCTGGAAGGATGAAGGTCCGCATTCGTTCGACGAGCTGCTCGCCGCGAATGTAAGCTCTTGTCGTATCTCCTCTTCGTTGGTTGTGGTCGACAAGCCGAGAATGGGGGATGGGTCGCTGATAGGAGGTGGTAGGGACGGAGCGTCTCGGGACTTAAGAGTCTTGGTATGGTAGATACTCCATGTCACTAAAGGCCAAGTCGTCTCATGTCCCCTTCCTTCGCATATCATGCTGCCCTTCGCACTGACCTTCTGCGTGGTTCCGAACTTGTTGATGGACTTGTAGATGGCAAGGGCAATATCTTCGTTACCAATGTCCAACTGGTAACCGGATCCGCAGCAAGCCTCGACGCCAAAGGCACACTCTCCATAGCTGACCAGGTGCGTGTATGGATGAAACCAGGCGGTCCAGTGGCCTTCGCTGCCCATGGCGAGCACCTGATTTGCAAGGGCGAAGCAGTCCATGGTCGAGGGCGACTCGGCAGTGGTGTGGTCTTCGAAGCTTGAGGGGAAGCAGAGGTTCCAGATGCCGCTATGACTGGCCTCAGCCTCGAAATCGAGGACAGGCGTGGCGTCCACTGCAGTGGTTGGCGAGAGAGCTGGCAGTTGGGAGGCTGCATCCAGAGAATCAGATGCAGTGCTTCCCTTGGGAGAATCGAGAGGGTCGCTATCCTTCGCAGCGCTTGAGGATATGTCTCGAGAAGAGAGGTGGGCTACCGGTGAGCCCAGTGAGGTGGTGAAGATCACCGCCGTGAGGACAGCGATGATATTAAGTAGATACATCTTCGATTCTAGACAAAAGGTGAGGAAGGTGGCGCTCAAGTGATGCGCTGAGACTTACCTACCGATGGCTTGGAAGTAGGTGGTGGATGTAGTTATGATGGACGTTAACAAATGGTAAACGCCTTGTAGTGGTTTGGAGAAGTTGAACCTGTCAAGTTGAAGAAGCTCCAGGTCTTTTAAGATACTTGACGGCTCTGAAGGTGAAAAACCTTTGCGAGGAGCGGGTGAAATAACACGGCAGGAACAAAGGCGGGAAGGAGAAGGTGGTGAAGTAAAAGAGAAGGCGCGAGAAGCACAACCACCGCTCAGTTTGCCCACATCATCACCTCTAAACGATTGTAAGTCTGGACACTTGGCTGTTTCGTTCCCGTGGCATCAGATCCCATTTCAAGCTATCCTCCTCCAACCTGAGATCTTCTTATGCCAATACCGTACAAGAGGCGAGACTGCTCCCCTTCATTCGTCAAGGAGCCATCTACAGATCCTTGCATCGTACAGTTGGAGGTAAGCCAGCCCGCGACCTCGATCTCCGTAGCGGTGATTAATTTGCCCACCCGACCTTGTGTCTCCAGACAGACATCCTAAAGGTTCATTAGCTGACAACCAGGTGCAAAGGGACTGGAGCAGAAGTACGCAAGAGGGAGGCAGGGGGGCGGAGTGGACGTTATCTAGCTTTATATCAACCTGTTCTCCTGGACTCCCATCAACATTAACCACGCGAGACGCATTGTTGGCTTCTCTCCAGAGCCAAAGGTACCAGCATGATGATCTAACAAGGAGGTGAACATGAATACAGTCTTTCGCACCTCTACACCTCCGGGAGTACCAGCTTTGCCGCCCGGGGCCACTCACTCCCACACACACTTCGTTGCGAGTATCCGGCCGTGTCCCTTCTGATCCCACATAACACACTATTAAGACGGGGAGATAGCTTCGAGCTAACCTCCCAGCCCAGAGACAAAAAGAAGCCAGCCCTCTAATAGAGCCCCCAAAACAACCGCCGCGTCCCACCAAACTTGTAGTGACAGTCCATATACCCCTTAGCCCCGACCTTTCCCGAGTGCCCAAACAGCTCAACAGACCCGTATATAATCTCGATGACGTCCTCATACCCTACGTACGCCGTGGTGTCGATGTAGATATTGTTGTGCCCCTGAATCCCGACGGCGCAGCCGCCGTACTGTACGATCTGCCGGTGGCGGTGGAAGAACAGGTCGATTTCCCACTGGCCGTCGTGGCGGATGTTGTGCGCGATGCGCAGGCAGTCCATGACGTCCGGGGACGCGTCGCTCGTCTGGTCGTAGAATCTTATCCCCGAGCAGAGGCCCTGAGGGTAGTGGTCGAATATCGGCCTGTCGAGGTCTGTTAGCTGGGGGTGCGGGTTGCGGTGGGACTTTTCGGGGTCCTCCTCACTTTCATCCGGCTCCGGCTCGACGAAGGGGGGTTCCGGCGTCGCGAGAGGGGGGGTTTCCACAACGCCCTCGGTGGCCGTGACAACGGCTACGTCGGTATGAGTGACGGTAAACCCGGCGGGTGATTCTCCCTCGACAACGGGGGGGCCTCCCTGTGGGACCGCCGAGACCTTGGGGATGGAGCTGATGGGCATCAAGGTCAGGGTCTTGCCGTCGACCACCGACTCGAAGGCATCTGGTAGCTCCAGGTCGCCCATCCGGAGAGGTGTACCCCGCGCCTGAACATATCTGACCTTGGACAACTGGGTCTGCAGCGTAGTCGGCGGCATTCTCTGCAGGTTTGCAGGATGTTCGGTTTGCGAAGGTGCGGACAACTTGGGTTGCGAAGCGGCGAATGGCTCGGCTACAGGTGTTGCAGGTGGCTCTGCAGATTGATATGTCTCGTACGTGGGCTCCACCATTGTTTTGCGTGAAGCGAGAGCTTCAGTCCACCGCGAAGCGACACTAAACATGTCCCAGCTTGGATGTTGCGTCAACTGCGGATCGGCAACATCTGATGTAGCAGCAGCCCGCCCGTGCAGAGAGTAGCCGGACTTCAGTGTGTAACCGGCAGGGAGACGGTGAGGACCCTCGGTGACCCAGGTGACATCGAGTGAGACAATCGACTTGCTAGCGGGTGCGACTTTTGCGAATTTTTGTCGGCCTTGAGCTCCGAGCCCAAAGTCTTTGGGATCAAGTCCATGAGCATCAAGCCACTTGACCGCTTCCGCATCATCCTCGAAGTATATCTCCTGAGTATTCGGCTTCATGCCGGGCAGGACGGCGACGTGAGGGCCCTCAGTCACCCACGTGATGTCGAGGGGGACCGTCTTGGTCGGGGCTGCCGCTTGAAGGTTATTCCTGTGGTCTTGTGCCCCTAGTCCATGGTTTTTAGGATCGAGCCCATGAGCTTGAAGCCACTTGATGGCCTCGGCATCATCCTCGTAGACTATCTCGATAGTGTTCGGCTTCTTGCCGGGCAGGACGGCGACATGTGGGCCTTCGGTCACCCACGTGACATCGAGGACCGTCTTCGTCGGTTCATGGACGGGCACCCTGTTACCGAGGTCCTGTGCCTCAACCCACGCGGCTTGCTGAGGAACAATGACGGTCGTCAGGACAGCCACCGATACGGTCGACTTCGGCTGCGAGACAGAGACGGTCACCGTCTCTTGGGCCGGAGCCTCCACGGTTGGCTGCGAGGCGGTGACGATCACCGTCTCGGCAGTGAAGGTCACCGTCTCCTGGGCCGGAGCCTCCTGGGGTTGCTGCTGTGTGAACTTGGGAGCCGAGCTCGCGGGCATGAGAGTGAGCGTCCTGCCGTCGACGACGGACTCGAAGGCATCCGGTAGGTCCCACGTGCCAATGCGCAGCATCGAGGATGACTTGGCCGACATGGTCTGCACGAGGGATGCCGTCAAGTCTGGAGACTGGGGGGAGAGGACCATCGTGGTCAGGGGGGTAGGCGACGTATTTCCCTCCTTCGTTCCAGGGGCTTCGACGACAATGGTGGTCAGTGGGTTGTGTGAAATACTGCGGTTTGGGTCATTGGAGGCGACGACGACTGTGGTGGTAAGTGGGGTGGGGGAAGATGCAGTGGTCCGCTTGGTCTCGGGGGTAGGCTCGGGGTCGGGAGTTGGGATGGAAATGAGGGGGCGGTCGAAGTTCCGGGAGATCTTCGAGACCGAGTCGGGCGGCATCATAGTGAGCGTCTTGCCGTCGACGATGGTCTCGAAGGCATCCGGGAAATCGTATGCTCCGCCGTGTAGGGTCGTGCCGGGCGCGGCTTGCTGCTGGGTGACCTTGGTGGTGGTCACTTTCTGCTGCGTGACCTTGGTTGTAGTGATCACTGTGGGCTTCGGCAGCGTCTCGGTGATGGTGATCGACTTTGTGGATATGGGTTAGAGTCTGCATACTAGTCTGCCATGGTGTAAGTGGTTGTAACTCACATTCTTGGGCTGCTGCGGCATTGCCAGACCGCTGCTAACGAGCAGTGCCAGGAAGGTGATGAGCTTAGCCATGGCGGATGTCGAGCTGTAAACAACAGTTAGACATATCGTTCACACCGGATACAGGTCATCCTTACTTCAGACCGGTGACTGCTGTGGGAAAGCTAGATAGTGGATGATGAGACTATTGAGTGAGATCTCCAGGAGACAGGACAGAGGAAGGTTGAAAGACCGGGATGTGATGGCAATCTGATGGGGAATATATGTATTGCAGTCGGGCTCGTATCTTCAAGACCGTCCGCGCATCCCGACAGATTCTTCGCACCGCTTTCTCTTTCCCCAACGGACACAGTCCCAACAATATTAAAAAAACATAAAATAGCTTCCCAAGTGCGCCGTGGTACTTGCAGTTGATAACGCCTTTCCTCGCCGTCCCAGCTTCATGCAGGCCAATGCCGAAAAGTATGCTTGCCAGAATCAGACGCCTGTTCGAAACCTTCTGCTGAGGAGCAGAACCAGTAATTCCAAAAGGCCGCAAGCCAGCCAAAGTGCCGGACACCGCATCGTATCATTCCGTTTGCAACAAGTCAGTCGTAGTGATCGTGATATCAGAGACGACGGACACCCGTACGCCCGCGACTCGAAAACCTTCGTGCCATCCCATCATTATAAGACGGACAGTTCCGCTGGGCCGGAATTCAAACCGCCAAACGTGCGCTCCATCCACTCATTGTGAGTGTGGTCTCTGTCACTCACTGCGGCGCCTCTCCGCCCTCCCTCCGTTGTCCAAACCATCCGCCCTTCTCCCAATGCCCCGGGACGTAAAGCTCTTTATCTTTGACCTCGTCATCCACAACCCCCGCCAACAACGTCTTGAGCCGCTCGAACTCGATAGGCTTGAGTATCCACCCATCAAATCCAGCATTGACATAGACATCCTTATTCCGCTCCACCAGAGACGCAGAAACAGCAATGATCGGTATCCTTCCGTGCTTGGCGGCGATAGGCGACAGCTGCAGGTTCGGCGTAGTCTTCTCCTTCTCGCGGACCATCTTCGTGCTCGTCAGGCCGTCAACGATAGGCATCTTCAGGTTGTTGAGACGGAAATTAGCCCATGCAAGAAGCAACATGACGAAAGTGGCACCCGGGAGGAAACTTACCTGCATATCCATCAGAACAACATCAAACGCACCCGGCTTCTCCCCGTACAGCGCCGCGCACTCCTCCCCGTTGACGGCGTGGAAGACCTTGTGATCCGCCTTCTCTAGCCGTTTCCGCAGTATCTTCATGTTGATCGGATCGTCCTCGGCGATAAGCAAGTTCAGCTCAACCCTCTCGTGCGTGATGGGGTCCACAGGAGCCTGCTCAAGCGACTTCCGCGGTTCCGCCGCCTGCAGGTCCCCGGCCGCACTGCCACTTGCTGAGCCTGAATTCTCCAATGCTGCACGCTCTTGCCCAATGTACGTCGTTGTGATATCACTGTACTCCTCCGTATCGGCCATTTTTATCGGCCGGATGGGAGTACGCTCGTCATTGACGCGCGCCACTCCCACGCCCTGCACTGCAGAACCGTCGGTAACGGCGGGGTGATGGTCTCGGGGTGCATCGAGGGCGGAATTCAGCTTATCAAGGGGGTCGTTCGGCTCATGCACGAAGGGTGACACGGGGCCTCCGTCGCCAAGACGCCCCATGCCGGTGCTTCTGCCTGACATGGTCCGCTTCAGCGCCCTGCGTTGGGGACTCTCGCCTGCGTCTGGTTTGCCTATGGGCATAGGTGACTGCAAAGCATCGATCAGCCTATCGGCGCTGCTGGCTGCGCTTACTCGGCTCGTGGCGCTCTGCTGGCTATCGATACTGCCTGCGTCAAAACTCCTGCGTTCCGCTAGTGCCCCACCACCGCCACTGTCTCTTGCACTTCCGCTGCCTTGCGCCGAGGAGGAACTGCCTCTATCCACGAGCATTACTTCACCGTCCGTCGATTGGGGGATCGAGGTCGATATCGACGCCTGGCTGGATGCCGCGATGGACTTTTGGGGGGTTCCGCCCTCGCCTAGTTCGGGCGATGACTCGTCTGGTCGGAGGTCGAAGGGCAGCTGGATGACGAAGCGGGACCCTCTGCCTTCTTCGGATTTCACTCGGAGCTGCCCGTCCATGTTGCGGACTATCCTTGCCACCACGGCCAAGCCTAGGCCCAGCGTCTTTGCGTTCTGCGGCCTGTCGTGTGCGTGCTCGCCGGGGTCGAGCTCGGTGGTGACCTGCTCCAGGTCCCGGAAGAGTGCCTCCACCTTGCTGTCGCTCATGCCCTTGCCAGTGTCTTGCACAGCAATCTCGACCCGTACGCGGTCATTCTGCACCTCTGATACATACAACTCGATTCGCACGGAGCCTTCTGTCGTGTGTTGCACAGCGTTGGCCGTGATGTTGGTAACGGCCTGCCGGACTCGTCTTTGATCTCCGTACACATGCTGCGGCAGGCCAGGGTACTCCACCACGTCGTACTGGATATTCTTCCGCTTCGCCTCGCCCTCAAACGGCTCGGTTGCTTCGCGAATGCACGCCGGTAAGTCAAACACCTCGTCCTTGATCAATTCATTCCCCTCCTCCGTTGCCGTCAGATCCAACAAGTCATTGATCACATAAATAAGCGACTTGCTCGCAGAATGCGATCTGGCAAGGTTATCCCTCGTCTCCTGGTCCAGGCTGCCCTCGAGCGCAATCTCGAGGTAGTTAATAATCGCATTCAGCGGCGTGCGCACCTCGTGCGCCGAGTTGGCCAGCAGCAAGCGCGTAAGCCGGCTGTTCTGCAGCGCCGCCTCCTTCTGCCGCCACACCTCGATGAACTTGCCGTACACCAGGCACAGGACGGCCGACGTCTCGATCTGCTCCTCCGTCCACTCGCGGCACTTCCCCACGACCGTCTCGTGCCAGACGGCGAAGCTCTTGCGCGGTTCCAGATACTCGGCCGTGCCCTGCTGGATGATCTTCTGGTACGGGTTGCCCGCCCACTTGACTTCGCGGATCTGGCCGCGCCGGAAAAACACGATAAAATCGCTGCCGCCTACGCTGAGGGGCACGTAGAGGAGGCCGGCGATGACGGAGAAGCCCGGCGGGTAGCGGAGGTCGGGGAAATCGAGGCGCACGTCTTGGGTCGTCACGACGGAGGTGAAGCGGCGGAGGCGGAGGTACTCGAGCATGGCCAGCGCCTCCTGGGTCTGCTCGATATTGCCCAGGATCTTGGTCTCGCCGCGGATGGAGAGCATGCCGAAGTCGGCGTCGAACAGCTTCAGCAGGTCGTCCGACGATGCGATAATGTAGCCCGAGGGATTCTTATCGGTAGGCGCGGTGTTGATGAGCTTCCGCGCCTGCAGCCGCGAAGCGTAGGACAGTCTCTCGATGTTCCGCGACGCGGTGTCGCCAACTAGCCGGCACATCTTGCGGATGGGGAAGGACACGCGCATTCCCTGGTTTCCGTAGGAGTGGCACGCGATCAGACCCCATAGCTCGCCGAAGGCATTGATTGATATCGACATGGAAGACCGCACGGCCATGTGGGCGAGGTATTTAAGGTGGATGGGCGACATGGCACGCAGGTACGAGTGCGTCATGTCGAGAGGCACCTCGAGGTCCTCGATGGAGCGACAGACCATCCTGGCCGTCTCCAGATCGCGGTCGTAGAGCAGGCGGACCTTGTTGACCTTATACAGGTCCCTCGCCTGCTTTGGGATGTCCGCAGCGGGGAAATGCAAGCCCTTGTAAAGATCGCGCGTCTGCACCGGGTCTACCAGTTCGGTGACCACCTTGCCGTTGAAGGAGGAGTCGAACTGGTAGATCATGACGCGATGGAAGCCGGTTAGTTCCTTGACAATGCCGACTAGTATCTTGAGGAATTTCTCCAGGTTGGGCGCAGAGGCCAGCTGCTCCTGCACCTGGCCCATAATGTCGAAGACCTGCATGGCTCCCGCTTCGCCGCGGCGCTTGCGAGCGCTCCGCAAGACCCTGAGGGGTTTGCTTAGGATTTCCGTGCTCTCTGTCAGCTCTTCCAGGGTCGGGTTTGACCGTAGGGTGTCCTCGGGTACGTCAGGGGTAAGTTCACCAGCGGGGCGCAAGGGGTAGTCGGTATCGTCGTCCAGCTCGAACTCGCAGATGATCAGATCACTATGTGCCGGGTTGATGTGGATGGCGCACCACAGCTTGATAGACTTCTTCTTGGGTGGCCGGATAGAAAGGCTGAAGACCTCGGGTCCGTTTATCGAGGGGTCGGCATCCTCGTCCCTGATAAAGTCGATATGGTCGAGGAGGTTCTCGGCTTGCTCATCCGTCAAAAGCTCCAGGAAGTTCCCAACCCGGAAGAGCTCTTGGGGGGTATACCCGATGAGCCTTTTGGAGTTCTCGCTGACGTAGCGCACCTGGTGCGACCCATCGGCTTCCTCTCTCAGGGCGAGCAGTAGGCCAAAGCCCTGGATGGCACCGGGCGTGTGTATTGGCTCGTCTTCGCATCTTTGCATCGTCCCATCCCTCCCTGTGATGACAGCATGGCCCTCATCCGTAATGACGTGCTTGAAGCGCAAGGTGTAGTGCTCCTCCGGGAGTTGCTCATTCACCGAGGGCGTTTGCCGTCCCGTAGGGTTGCTTCCTCTCTGGTCGCTCTTACTCGACTCCTGGTCTTCGTCGTCTGAGTTATTGTCGTGGTCGGGAAGATTGTCTAGGAAGGACGGGATATGGGTGGCGGTTCCGCGTCGATCTGCATCTGCCTGTACGCTGGACTTGGAGCCCGAGGTGGTATGTAATCGCTGCAGCCGCCCCTTTCCCCCTTGTGGTGTACTGTAGGTCGGAGACGTCACAGTGTCGCTTGTTCCACTTCTTGACCGTCCTATCGGTACTGCCGTATTCAATCTCGCCGTCGTCGGACGTCCAGCCGTGTTCGCCGTGCTGGCGCTCCCGGCGCCTTCAAAGTATGGGTTGCGATCGTGTTCGCCCGAGGTTCTGCCCGGGTCGACGCTCACGACGGAGCGCACGGGGAAGACGCGGTCTGTGAGGTCCTGCTGGCTGCTGCCGCGGCCGAGCTGGCGGTCTGAGGATGTGCTCCATGACGACAGCGTACCGCTCGGGGCGGCGGAGGAGTATGATGAGCTGTCGTCGTTACTCGCAGACGTCGCAGGGTTGGTTTGTGCGGCCGTGGCAGTCGGACCGAGGATTAGAGACTCGCTGGGCGGCGCATCCGTCGCAGCATTGGCTGTTGTTGCGCCGGGGGTGGTATCGGCATCGGAATCGGCATCGTGAGGCTGTTCACGCGGGGGTTGCGGATTTGGTTGGTCGTCTTGCCGTTCAGCAAAGTGTGGCTGAACTTCCGGCTGGTCTTGCGCCATGTCCCTGTTCATGGCCGCCACCAGCCAGCCTTGCTCTTCTGTTTTTACCTTGTAACCAGGGCCCCAGGATCAACAGGTCGATATGACGCGCCGAGCCCTCGTGGGGGTAGTTTCGCAGTTCGTGTTGGAGGAGAGTGGTTTTGGGGGAGAGGCAATCGCTGGGGTCGATGTGTGGTGGACTGTTGTGGCGCTTGGCTTCTGATGGTGCGCTGGAATCCCGATGCGGGGAAAAGATGTTTGCGATGGTTGTGTTTCCCTGAGCGCCGCTGGAAATACTGGTAAACAAGGTATTTAACAGTGGAAACGACAGGAATATTCCGAGTCAAGATCGATCTACACTTAATCTCTGGTCTCTACCGAAGTAATTGTCCCAAAAACTCTCCGGAGCTCTACTGTGATTTAGACTTTGGATAAGGTAGGGCGAAAAAAGATGGAAATGGGAGTCGGAATGAGAACCGGGCATGATGGTCCTTGCACTTCACTCGACCAACATACGGGTGGGAACAGTAGACTATTTCCGCATGCCTCTTTCCCAGGGACTTACACGGCGAACCAAGGTACTCAGACAGGCCGAAGTCTGGGCGACCGGCAGAAGGCATGATTAGAACCACAATTGCTTGGCTTTCACTGTGGGTACCTTCCTAGTTTCTCCTCCTCACTGTTGAGATGGCTATCTGCTTGAAGATCAATTGCTGTGAAAGGAGAATTGTCAGTCGATGAGCCAATGACCCCCAACTCTCCTCCAATGACAACGATATGTTTGACATCCATGGGATTGCTGGTATCGATATCGAACAAGGGGTCGGCATGTTCTGTCTGTGAGAAACAAGGAAACTGCACGCAGGGTCATCCTTTTCGCATGCCGGCCAAGGAGAACAACGCCAGTAAAGGCAGGACATTGTCGCCACAAAGGGTTCAGTTCCCCTCCAATGGCTGGCAACCCCCCAAGAAAGATGTCGAATTGCAGGGACACGGCACCAGAGACATTGCTGGCTGACTGCTCTCGGCCCCTTTGGCGTCCATGTGTCCCTGGATCTCATCTTTCCGTTTCTCTTTTTGATCGGGATAGATGCACTGTAACGAAACGATGACATAGGTGGTTTCTCCAATGGATGCTCGGGTTACGCAGGGCCTCTCGGTTAGCGCCAAGCTGACAGGGTTCTGCCAAGGAAAATAAACGTCATGTTTCAATGCCATGCATTCCATCCGATATCCGCATCAAACACGAGGAAACAAAATGTCGGTTTTACCTTACTCGCAAAATGCAGCAGCCCGGGATGGCATTTTCGGCATGGAAAACTGGTCGACAAACAGGCGAATTACCAAGATTCCCATCCCCCGACGGTGTCTTTCTTCCAATTGGTTCATTTGGCCCCGTAGTTCAAAAGGATCGTCGTCTTGTGGTGGTCGTCGTGGCTTGTCTCCTCGTCCAGTCTGGCTATGATCGGCGCCTTACTAATATCCAGCATCAAACATAAAACCAGTTTTCTTCCTTGTGCCAGTGCCACAAAAAGGTCCCCCAGGGTCTGACCCTGAACCCTGAATTTCACCATATGGCTCGCCATGCATAAATGGCCTCACAACTTGTGCACGGCATTAGGCCGTGACACTCCTGGCTCAAGCATCTATCATCCTCACGGTCAGGCCGCTTTTAGCACGACGTCTTACCGCGTCACCTCGTTGATAACGAGGCATCTGAGTGCAATGTCGGATTTTGGTGCTGTAGCTTACGACGACACTGCTTCTGTCCGTCTGCCTCACCAATGGGGACCAATGACGCAACGACGGGATAGTAAGTGTTTCATTCTACGGCGGCGCGGCGGTACTACCACGGGCGAGGAACAAGTGCCGTGCTCATGTCTCAGCTTGGAGTCTCGTTGAATGACATGCCGTGCGCAAGATCCGCTGCGAGATGATCTGACGGAGAGGTCCCGAAGAGTCATCCAAGGTCTAGGCCTTGGTGTTATCTTCGAAGCACGACGCGACCACATGTGGGCGGACGAAAAGTATCATCCACATCAGGGAAGCGGCACGGGCACCACGTGGGAGAGCGAGGATGGCCCCGGAGGTTGCCGTATGAGATCGCGGATCGGATGTCTCTGTAGGAACAACAAGTAAAAGAAGCATAGTGCTAAAGATGGGCTACACTGGAGACCAAATTGAGGAATTGTTCACAACGCTTAGGGCAGATCTCCCAACCGGTGACTGACCTCTCGCAAGAAGCAGAAAAAACAAAGCAAAAAAAGCAGAACATGTCCATGGGGATTCGAACAACAGCTCACCAACAACCCTCCGTTCGGAGGTGCCGGCTACGAGAACTTATTTTGGGGGGGGGGGGGGGGGGGGGTTGTTTCCTTTGGAAGGCGGAAATCATCCAACTCGACCGCTCTGCTCCAGTCTGGCAACCTGGGTCATGGCCGTCTAAGCTCTTCCCACCGTGGCTGTTGGGAAACTGTCAGAGTTGCCGGGGTCCATGTACTATTGAGAGGACTGACACTGTGCAGGGGACAGCTCAACTTGCTTTCGCGGGGATGGGCCTTGACCGTCTGCGAACCAGGAAGTGATAGGCTTCCGTTTCTCATCATGTCTGCCTCATCTGAACACATCACCTTGTTTCGGAGCATGGCCAGCACCGGGAACCTGGTAAAGAACACCCAGCCATGTCTTGTCTTGTGCTACGCGTCCGTACCGGCTCAGAAACCGTCACCCGTACAAAGCAACACCAGAAACGGTGGCGTCCCGTGGTCCTAGAGGCCCGAGCATCCACCCTGCTCCGACCTGTACTGCTGGGCGACATCGACCTCTAGGCAACGCTTCCCTTGACGAAAGGCAACAAACAACCGCGTGGAGATATGGATGCCATGCGTGTGAAGAGTACCTCGAAGCCACTGGAAATTGTTCGACTGGTTCGACTGTCGGGACTATGAAGGATGTGCCGGGTTGACTTAGCAGCGAGCGCATGTAGTCACGGGGATCGGGGAGCTTCACCACCGCAGCGCTCAACCTGGAACGGTTCTCTCAACAGCCTTACGTCCGCTGATTCTCCATGAAATGGACTCATTCTTGTATCGAATGCCCGGCTACAACTGCTCTCCACTCAGCTACCTCCCCAGCCGACCGGCCACCATCATCTGGGCAGTCTCTCTTCCAACTTGCCAACACGACAGCCCGATCCTCATCTACAACTTCCCCTTCACCCCCTCCCCCATCCCCTCCCGAACCCTCTGCATACTCCTCAAAAGCGCATAAAGACTCTGCATCCTCGGCAGCTCCACCCCCCTAGCCCTCGCGATCCTAACCGGGTTCCCCAGTATAACCTCCACCTCCAACGGCCTCCCCGCCTCCCAGTCGAGCAACATGCTCGGCTTGCTCCCGACATTCCGTTCCGTGCTCTTCAGAATCTTCTCCGCGTCCGCCAGTCCCTCGAACGGTTCCTCCCTCCCCAAGATCTTGGGCGCGGCGTCCCAGATCTCCCGCATCACGCCCGCCAGGTGCGTCCTGAGTTCCGGCTCGAGCACCATCTCGGCGTTGCCCACCCCTCCCGAAAGGACGGAGGACGGGTTGAACGCCGCGTTGATGCAGAGCTTGTGCCACCGGATGGTCTGGAGGCCGATCTCGTCCGTGGCGAGGGCGTCCCTGACGCCGCCCAGCGCGAGGATGGAGGCGAGGTGGTGCGTCTTGGCCGTGCCTTGCCCGTGCAGTTTGCTGTTAGCAGGAGCAGATGAGTTCTTCTTCTCGGACGAGAAACTAGCCGAGTCCGTGTAGGGGCCGAGGTGGATGCGCGTCCACCTGTTCTGCCGCACCACGCCGGGGGAGGTCTGCTCGGCCGAGATGACGGTGACTGCGCTGACGATGGGGGTGGAGGGGAAGCGCGAGCGGTACTGCTCCTCCACGCCCACGCCGTTTTGGACGAGGACGATGGCGGTGCCGGGGCCGACTAGCGGGGCGATGAGCTCCGAGTCGTCCGTCCGGTCGGGCAGGGCCTTGGTGGTGACGACTACGAAGTCCCATTCCGTCCTTGCTGCGTTGGGCTGCCGGTCGAGGACTTCTGAGGACCCCGGGATGGTGGATGCTACGGCCGCTGCTACGGAGGGGAAGACGGAGGCGGGTTGGAAGACGTAGTCCCCGAAGGAGTGGGTTTGGAGCTTTACCCCGTGTGCGGCGATGGCAGAGTAGTTGGAGCGGGCGATTAGGGAGGTGTGGATATTTTTGGAGGGCTGGGGTAGTTGTTAGCGAGCGTCTGTTAGAGGTGAGGCGACATAGCATGTGGGATGGGGGTTCGGTGTGCAGTGAGCCTCAGACGCGCAGTTGGATGTCTCCACGCTGCGCAGCTTTCCACTTGGACGACATGACATGTCAACACCTCGGCCCCAGTGACGGACACACACATGCATGGCGCTCTCCCTCCCCCTTGGTCCGAGCGCCCTCGGTCAAGAGAATGTCAGGAGAGGAAGGCAGCTGTGGGTTTCATTTCCACGTACATGGTGCATCCGCGACGCGTAGAAGCATCCCACGGCGCCGGCGCCTACGAAGACGACGTTGACTGGTCTGTAGGCACGTGTTAGCCTGATATTCTTGACCGAGGAAGCAAAGGGGGTTATGCACGTCACGGCAGGGGGGATGTGTGTTGTCCCCCGTCAAAGCGAGGATAGCCGGTGTACGACTCCAGCTGAAGGGGGCCGCGCGGTGCAGTTCTTGGTCTACTCTTACCTCGATGCCTCCCCCGAAGCGGACGTTGATGTCTTGCTCATGGTCGGTGAGCAACGTATTCAGTTGTTGATGCTTGGCATATGGTGGTTTTGGATGAATGAGCTGAGGTGGTGTGTCAGGATGTCGGAGCCGGCCAGTAGAATAAGGACGACGGACACGGAGGAGCTGATGTGCAGCGGATCGTACGGGACGTTTAATTAACCTAGACTCCTAGAGTGATTGGAATTTCGGGGTTACGGCTGTGACAGCACAATGAAGTCGCGATTACCGCTTCTGAGTCTTGGTTACCCTATGATAGCTTCGGTGAGGCACGGTGATTGGCAGAGGGGAGCCGGAACAGCTCAGGAGAGTGTGAGAGGTCGGGCCAACGGCCGAGGTCAGTGGTCGCGGGTAGCCGTCGCTGGTTGCCCGTGACTAAGGTATTCCCCCCCCCCGCAGCGCGCATGTAGCCGAAAGTGGGGTTCCCGTGCCGAGACCACACCTCACTTCGACGGCAGACGTTAGTGACGTCGATGTTGATGGTTGCCTGCTCCTCAATTCCGGAGCTTCCTTTCCACCTAGTCGATGACCTTGAGACCAGGAACTCCGCTGACATCTCAATTACAGATAGATAAGGGAGCTGGGACTTGTGACGAACGGGGCAGTATATCTGGACATTAGAGATCTCGATGCGGGATGGACTAATGCTCGACCTCCTCTACAGAATGGTTGGGGTGCCTTGGACCATGGATTGGAAGCCACCCTATTCACAGATTCGGACTGGACTAGGCAGGCATAAGGACATCGACAACTCCCAGGATTTAGCCTCCCGCAAGAGTTCGCCCAGGTCTGGAACCAGACGTTGAAGACTGCCGCTAAGGAGCTGATTGCACCGAGAAGCACAAGGATTGGCAAACTAGCAGCTTGGATGACGGACAACAAGATAGGTCGTTTGCTGTTTTTAGTCGGCATATCTCGCCAGATCACAGAGCCAGGTGAGCTCATGTTCTGGGTTTGCGATACCAGCAACATGTCCACTTCTGCAATTCTTGACAGTGGTGATATCACAGAGCGGCAGGCAGTGCATAAGCGTACCTTAAAACAATTGTTATCTCTCCTAAATATATTGATGTTGCAGATCTAGCCCAAGTGGTTTCTGAGCCTTGTTCATGTTCAGAGGGCAGGGACGGAAACAGTATGCCACCTCTTATACCGGGCCAGCGGCTCCGGTCCACTGTGCTGGCATGGTAACACGGCACTGAAACCACCTCCTCAACATGATAAGCTCGACAGCGTATCTTCAGCGCCCAAAGGGCATTGTATTAGCAAACATTAACCTAGACAGATAAGCGACTGCTGCCGTGATACTGCTGGATAGACAGATCTCTGGTTACACCTCCCACTTCTTTGCCGCACATCCGTCGTCAACGTTCTGCACGACATGTGCCATGATGTAACCTCTACTGATTCCCAAGCTCTCGTTGAGTATCAAGACGAACTCTCAAACCGGGCGCCCAGCAACGGGTCAATATTTCGATCTCTGCCAGTGCGAAAACATCCACGCTAACGGAGAGCTTATGTGTGAAAGTCGATATACACGTACGAATACGTGTAAACTGGCGTGATTTTGCCGGATATCAGATTGATACCCAGTCCGTAAGGGAGCATGCCCTACCTTGGGACGGGCTGTCTCGGGGCAACACCCCACGCGGATGAACCAACGTCCAACCCACGAAAGGTTCGACGTGCATGTCGACAAGCGATATGGTACCCCCATTGTAGCCTGCCCATCTGGCATTGAAGGCCAGGGGAGCTCCGTGAAATTTCGTTCATGTCAGGAGGACCAGCCACCTCGCCTCGGAACCCAGCTCAACCATCAGCTCTCTCGATAGTGCGTCAGAGAGAATTTGCCTTGCATTGCCCTGCAGTAATTCCAGCAGCTGAGGGAAGCAGCGTAGGCAGTCGAGTTAAACCAAAACCCTCACTTGAGAGTCTGATGGAGGACGGCGAAGCCGGTGGCTCGTGCCAACGTCTCACAGACCGGATAACGCCACAAGCTCGCCAGATCTGCCTCGCGATGCTTCCAGCGTCAACTTGCAGACAAGGTGAATGTGCGAGATATGGGTGAGCTGCTGGTTTCGTGGAGAAATTGGCGGCTGTCAGCGTGGGGGTTCGAGGCAAGTGGCTGCACCTAGATGAAAGGGCAGGGAGGGGGCGCGGTGCGATGGCAACAGCTTTGCCCAATCAACTGGCGGTAATGCTCAAGCCTAGTTCAGTTGACGAACTTTTTTGGAGCTTCGTGCATGGAGCTGTCGAGCTTCTCCTTGGACACAACTTGCATCTGTTGTGTTGCTTGTGCATGTATGGCGGAGAAGCTCGCCATATCTGCAGGACAGTCAGACCACGTCATTGGAGTGACCTCCCACCCAACTCCCTTCCGTCGGGTTTTGGGGCAAAAAGAGACACTCCATCAAGGATGGTGCAAGTGCTTCAGATAACCGAGACCACCTTGTGCGGGTGTGACGGCGTTTGAAACCACAGCGGAGGTTCTCTCCTCCCAGCCGCCAATGCATACGGGATCCTTTGCCGCCGGTTGACCTGACATTTGCTGTCAGCATCGCATTGTTTGTCTGGCAAACTCGGGCAAGTACGTGGAGAATGAGCTGAGGTCTCTGAATCCGAGCTTCTCAAAGGACCCGGTGGGGGGGAACAAGAAGGGGAATGGAGTGGGGAACAGGGAGTCTTGAGTGTATAAAGGGAGGGTAGGGCCGGCTTCTAGAAGATCGAGAAGCGTTACGCAACCTTCTGACTTTGTCGCTCTTCGAGGATTCCGACTTCAGCCGCAAAGGTGCCAAATAACGTGCTGAACATTGTCGTAACCGCCATTACCCGGCAATAAGACGCCTGACGAGATCATATTGGCCTGCTGGCTGCCTTTACCCCGAGATGCTTGTCTGATGGAGTCTGATGATTTTCACCGCTGGAATGGTTGGGGCAAAACAAAGACCGCTGGGAGAACTACGCCCCCAGGACTGCTTCTCCGCATTGCGGTTGGAGATGCGGTAAACGAGAGGGTGATGATATTGGGGGTAACAACGATGGAAGTATATTGGTGTGGCGTCTCATTAGTGGTTGTTTGGAGGTTTTCCTTTGAGGTGGAAGAATTTTCGCGGCAACTTTCAGCACGGAAAATTTAGGGCAACCATTACAAGTGATCCACTAAAATTAGCGCACCCCGAACGCTGCCAGCTGCATTTGACTTCCACCCCTCCTTCCTGGCACTGGCAGTTACACAAAGCCGCCGCAACCGTGAACCTCGCCGGGATCCGGCCCAGAATGTCTTTAACCTGCCGCCGGTTACAAGTGGAGGGCAGGCTTGGAAAAGTCGGGCATATTTTAGCCTGCCCTGGAGCCAAGAGCTACAGGAGGCGCGGCCTCATCGGACGTGCATTGCAGAGTGCAGGTCAGAGGCATGTGCAGGAGTTACACAGCCGTCCCTGTCATCACAGCCAACGTTCAACAGGGCCGTATGAGATGGTGGTGGCAGAGAAAAGTCTTCAGTGCATCTGGTGCACACAGATATCACGGGAGAGGCTCACCAGTGGACAGTTCGGAGTGAGCGTTGAAGAAGGGTTTGTGTGGGTGGCTGCCACCGACAACCGACAACCGCTACACCAGAGAACTTTGTCGTCTTGTTGGTGGGATGGAAGTATTGCGCGATTCTTTGGCGTCTGCACATCTCTCCGCAATCGCCCATCTCTCCAAGGTCTTCTGCAGTAAAGGGGCCAAGTCTGTATGCGCTAGGCTGAGCGGTTGTGCTCTCCAAAGTACGGCATATCGGTATCGACATATGATTTAACCGCATATTCCTCGAGAAGCGCGGCTCAACTGGCAATGCCGAATTAGTTGTACATGGCTGCAACGCATCGCAGATTGCAGGACTATACTCCATCTCCACACAATAGAGAATACATTCCTTGAAAATATAAAGGATTTCCCGCGTTTCCTATTGCACTTGACTCGGGAGAGCATACGTGGTGAAACTGGACTTGTCCGCATTCATAAGAAGTCCATGTACCGGTATCAAGGAGATGGAAATGTGAAAATGGGGAAAGCCGACCGGCACCGCCGGGTACGGAGTCGTGCAACAAACCTCGAGCGGCGTGAATCGGAGTCGCGGAGATCGGCAACCAGGAGACCATCTCTGGCTGGAAAAGGTTGAATGTTGAGAATCAGTCTCAAGTAATTTGTTGGATGGATGAGAGCCGAGGACATCATCGACTTGCATTGGCATCCCACCCTCCTCCCACTCTGCATCAAGTCTGCATCAGGTCTGCATCAGTCTGCAGTTATTTAACTCCAGTGCAGAGTCCAAGATGGCTCCGACCCTGGAATGGCCTGGGACCTTACCTCATTCAGCGGCCAACCACACCCTCTCCAGGTCTGCCCGGTCCTGCAGGACTTGGCTGGTCCCCCATGCCACACCTCTCAATCGTAGTCGTCCCTTCGATGATTCCCGTCGCCCGTGTTTCTGCTGTGGGTGCTTAAAATCTCTTCCGTCATCTGGCGATGATGCAGATTTCCGGGGGGGGGGGGATGTTTTTGGAAGGAGGAGGTGGCTGTCTGGCTGCTGGAGACTGGCCGTGCCTGCCACTTTTACCACCAGTGAAGTGACCTGCCAATAAATGTGGAGGAAGGTGCCTTCTGGGCCTGTGGGATGTCGAGAGGAAGGAGCGATGGAACCTGGAGGTATGTACGAACAGGTAACCCTCGGCCCGTAACGATATTGGAGCTCTGACCAGGAGAGGCTGACAGAGAGACCAGTGACGATGAGTGACGGGTACTTTCGTAGCTGCCTCATGAAGTAATCTCCATTCGTGTGCGGAATTGATCGCGACGATACTTCCTCGTAAATCTCCAATTACCAGCCCAGCCCAAGCTGGGCCTAGCAGCACCGTACCATCCATCCCATCCATCCTCATTAGCGCGCCTGCATCGGTCGTCTCTTCTTTTTGACACTATTCTCAAACCCACTTTTCCGTCACTGGTTTTCCTCAGACTGGGCTACTCGCTTGTTGTGCCTCAAACACCCCCAAGTCACCCACGTTCCTCACATTTCCAGTTTAAATAAGAGAGCCCCCCTCCCTCCGTCATGGCTCCCATCGCGCCGTACTACTAGCTGTTGATGCTTTTCGAACTTGCTGCACCTTTGATTCCTCGATACTCACTGCTAGGTTCTATCTAGCTCCTTGACTTACACCATCTGTCTTACAGCTATGCTGGCATAAAGCTCCCCCATCTTCAAGTTGGAGAAGCTAGCGGCTGAAAGTCAATTGGAACCGCACAGCGCAATTCGCAGCCCATCTCTCGCCCACAGCTTTGCGACTTACACGACCAAGCTCAGCCCTTTTCGGTCGCACAACAACCGTTCTTTGGTTGAATTTGCCGGTTCACCAACACAAAAGGACTCGCAACTCGCGTCCAGCTGAATGCGCTGTGACTGAACTTCGGGTTTCAGCAAGGCAAGGCGGACCTGGCTTGCTATTCTGCCGTCGTCTCCCTCCCGGGTTTCCTGACCGTCACCCCCGCGGGCGTGCAACACCCAAACCCACATCCACATCTCGTCCACACACACCACTGCCGTCATTCCCAACGCTGGACCTGACTTGGACGAACGGGGCCGTCTAGGCTAGCGAACCCAAACCTCCAAGAAGTTACAAGACATATCTCCACTCAATCCACACTTTCGACTTATTAGCTATTCTCGTCTTGTGTTTCGAAGACTTTCACAATTGGCCTTCTCTTTTAATCGCGGAGTCTCCGGCATTTTCTGGTCCAAAAAAGTTTTGCACGATACCCATGGACATGTCTCGATAAACGTTCCATTCCCTTTTCCGTTAGGTTACACTTGCAAGCCGGCGTCGAGCGTCAACCACTAGTCACCATCTGTGACAACTGCAACACCACCACCCACGATCCAGGAACCAGTTTCAGCATCCCCTCCCGGAACAGGAACTCGTTGCCGTCATCTGCACCCTGTACCCTTGCCCCGAGCTCCACCAAACCGGCCCTGAAGCTGCCGGACGCGACTCGACCGCCCGCCACCCCTGGATAACTTCCACTGACGTCCACTCGATAATTCTGGCTTCATCCGGTTTCTTTCGACATTTCACACATTGTCCCCGAACGCATCGCGTCGGAGCCGGAGCTACGAGAGCTTCGAGGAACCATGCCTCTCATCAACGGCGAGAAGTGGGCGTGCGAGGCATGCGTGAGAGGACATCGTGTCAGCACATGTCAACACCATGGTGAGTGACAAATGCCGGATCTGTTCTGCGGACGAAGCTTGGCTGCGATTCTGTGCATTGAGTTATGCTGGATGCAGCAACCAAACCATCAACCATACTAACTTTGCTGCTTTGTCTCTCCAGACCGGGAACTGCAACACATCAAAAAGAAGGGCAGGCCAGTGTCGCAATGTCAGCACTGCCGCTCTCTGCGTAAATCGCGCTCTGCTCACACTAGGTGTGACTGTGGTGAGAAGATGTTCAAGTGCGCCCACTTGAAGACCACACACGAAGGCCATACGGGTGAGCAGCGCTGCCTACATTCCCGTTGAGGTCGCACAGTCTGACTAAAAGTTTGTCTTCTCTACTTATAGACAGCTGCTGTTGCAACCATGGAGGTCGATGCACGTGTTGCCACAAGAAGGAGTACTCCCAGCTTGAAACCGTGCTGGAGTCAGCTTCGCCAGGGAGCGGACCGGTGCGCATCAAGAAGCCAGTTCCGAGTAGGAGGCGAGCAACCGTTCACGCCGAGAGCATGCTCAGCTTCGACGAGCACGGCAACCGCAAGACGACTTCGAAGTGCGCCAGGGCATCACAAAAGTTCGAGCCGTATCAGCTAAATCGCCAGAACTCCACATACAGCTTGCACAGCGCGAGCCCCGCCGACTCACCTGGGTGTGACTCACCGTCGAGCAGCAGCATATCGTTCCCCGAGCGCCGCCAGTCCAAGTCCGAGGCAGCATCGCCATTGATGATCGGATCCTCTCGGAGCCTCTCGGAACTTAACGCACAGCTACCACAACTGGACCTTGGCAGCACGAACTCTCTCTGGAGCGGCGGCAAGTTTGACCTGTATTCGGGGCTGTCGGAAATCGAGCAGCCCATGTTCAGCGCCGGACTCAGTGCGCCTTCCATCGATTGGAACCAATACGATGGCCTAGAGTTCGCCACCAAGGCCGCCCCCGATTTTGCTCCTTCAAACTACAGCCAACCACAGAGTTACGGCGGATTTGACCTTGGCAGTTCGGAGCAGCCACCAACGCTGACGACGACCACATCAACATCAGGAGAACCATCCGAAATCGATGACTGGATCTCGAACAGCTTCGAGAACCTGGACGGCAGCCGCTACCGCACGAGCACGATCGGGACCGGTTTCGATGTTAGTCAGATCACGCAAAACCTGCTCAACAGCAGCGGAGATCTGTCCAAGCTCGATTACGACCAGTTCAAGATGATGAAGGCCGGCACCCAGTTCTTGCCTACACCTGCGTCGCTGGCTGGTGACGATCCAGTTCTGGCACCCACCTCTGCGTCTATGGGCGGCTTCCCGCAGACACTGGTCGACGAAGATCCGAATCTCTGGATGGGCAGCGCCGACTACTGCCATGGCCTTCCTTCGAGCGATTACCAGCTGCCATTGGCGGACTCCCCTGACGAGTATCTCATGACAACTTTCTGGGGACCCCAGTAATGGCGATTCTCGAAGATCAAGAAGCAAGCGGTTCACACTCTTGCTCATATACATCTTACGCGTATATAGTTCGACCAGTCTAAATTTCCTTTTTTCTCTTTTTCTCTCACTTATCTGCCGGGCGAAACGGACGAGGCGGGCTTTTACACGGCGAAAGGCACGGCACATTATGGGCGCTTATTGTTTGTTTGGGAGACGGGGCATTTGGACACGAAAACTCATGACATGATATGTCTGCATCCTACGGGTTTGCACTTGCTCTTGTTCACACGGCGCGGTATTATTACAGGCGGCATCATAAAAAAGCTGGTTTGAAGACGGGGCTGGTGTTGGCGAAACTACTGGTTGGTGTTCTATTTTCACTACTTTGGATATACCTTAGCATATCTGAGCGCACAGGCGACAAGCACAACATCTTCCTATTTTCACACCTACCACAGTAACTTTCCCGGATACTTCGCGCGCCCAGAGGCCCGAGGCCAGAGGCCACGTTCTCGCTTTCCCGAAATGGATCGGCATGGCCAAGGGACGATCCAAGAAGAGCCCAAGGAAGCAGTGGAACTGTCCACAACTCGCTGGAGTTGCTGGATCACCGATCGCAAGGAAAGGGAGAATCTCCATCAGCCAACGACTCTCCGAGGAACGAGATGAATAAACAAACACACGACTGCCATCTCCGTGCGGCCAGACCAATGCACACCTTATTATGCCGGTCTGTTGTTGCTGTTGCTGTGCAGTTACACCAACAAAGCCCCGACAGCAACAGTACTCGACACATTCGCGACGAGGTGCCACCGAGAATCGGGCCAGTAGAAGGGCCGGTGACGAACAATCGGCGGTATGACCAAATCGTTGGAATCACCAATCTTTCCCCTCGAGCTTCCCCACTCCAGAAGGGAGGCTCCGCTAACGCGCATGGAACCGTTCCTGCATAAGTTGATCGGCTCGCATTCCTCATAATTTTCGTCGCCATTTCGCGAACTGCGACCTGGCGGGGGCGGACACGGCGCTTATTATCCGCTGGCTATGCTTCTGCCTCATTTCATTCTGTTGTAGACTCATCCGTCGTATTTACCGGCCCGATAGAAGCGGTACTTTTCCTGCGCTCTCACGGTCAGCACGGAGTGACATCAAGACAGCGCAGAGCCGCAAAAGTGATCAGTGGTACAACAAGGACACGATCGGTAATCGACACTATAAACCCCTGTCATGCCCTGGAGCCCCAACCTACCCTTAGCCCTGTCGCAAGTTCGTGACCTCCTCCTTGGCGCGAAACCGGACCAGGGGGTCAGGGGAGGTCTAGTGATTCTGACGAAAAAGCTTGGCCGTCACTGATGTGTCAGCTGTGTGTCCACGATTCATCAAACGATCTTGCTTGCAGCTCGTGTGGAGAGGACGAGAGTCCGGAGATGGGTTGGATCGATGTGGATTCCTGGAGTTTGCCGCGGAACCGGCGGTGTCGGGTCTTGCGTCGCTTTCGTCAGCGGAGTTGCTTTCCCTTGTTTTTGAGTGTCGTATGCATGTCCTTGTGTGCTGGACCGATGTTCGCGCAAGGGAAAGTTATCGTTCAAGGGACCCCCCCCATCTGAATGCGGCGCCCTGCATCTGCCAACGACAACGTGAGGAGTAGTCGAGAAAACCCCTTTCTCTGTTATGCAGGTAGGGTGCAGGTGCGTGCAGCTGCAGCGTCAGGAGATGTCCGTCATCGCTCTCCATCCCTTCACTCATCTGCGAGTTGCATCTCCAGAGACGAGTGCGTTCACCCGCAGCCAGCCAGCCTCCCACAACACCTGTGGGGGTTATCCGCGGGGGGGACAAGAGTCGGGGACACAATGGCTGGTATAATACAGCCGATTTTCTCTTGTCTTTCCTGAGATCCCACTCTCCGATCGCGCCTCTTTTACGGCTGCAGGGTCCGGTTCGAGACCGAGTAGAAGTTGTCCTGGTCTTGTGAGCTTCTGCACGCGTTCTGTTTCCTGATTTGCCGGTGAAAGTAGGGGCTCGAGGACGCCTTGGACGTGATGTCGCCCGGGCTCTCTTGGGGCTTGCGTCGGTCAGGAGGTTGGGGGGAGTAAATGTCCTTCACAGTCCTCCTCACGGTCGTGCATCGGTCTCGGTCGGTCCCTGGCGCACTCCGGGTCAGGACACAGTCCCAGCTGAAAGAGTCCTTGCTGGTTGAGGCGCAATAAAGACGAGCTGAACCGGGCGGGGGATGTGTCGCAACTGAAGCAGCTCAGCAAGTGCCTCCTTCGGTGAAAGAACTTGTTGCGTCTTGCGGCCACATTTCGACAGTTTCAAGCGAGAAGCAGTTCGAATCTACGAACAGACCGGGCAAAAGCAGCTTTAATACCTCACAACGCTCGCGAGATTTTCCGTCAATTTCTCTTTCCCGATGACATTGAGCCATTTTCCATTCTCGATGTGGTCATACCATCATGCCAGAATTCCGCCACCATCGTCCGTCATGGTAACAGAATCCCTCTCCTTCATCTTTCTGATCTACTTCATCTCGAAGTTTCAACAATAACAACAACATCCGGGGTTCAAGCTGCTCGAAGCGGTGAGGGGAGACTGGCTTGGCTTGTTGGCGTTATGGACGACAACGAAACCGTTTTACGTGACAGCATCGGCAGCTACCTACCCCTTCCTTGCGATGAAAGGGCCTGGATCCAGCTCCAGTTCCTGTTCCCGGTCTTCTCGTATCCTTTGTCTAGTCTGTCTGGCGACGGGCTGTCTACTCCTCGGCTTCCCCATAGTAACCCATGCCTAAGCTCTGCCAGTCGCGCTATGGAATGGTATCCCCAACCAGCGAGGTCGGTGCACTCGCCCTCGCGACTTTGCTCGCTGAGTTATTACTAGTGTGTCCCAACCTCCGCGGGTCCAGTGTGGTTCATGAGTTACACGGTAGGCTCTAATAATAAAGCCTCACGTACCTAGAAGTTCACAAGCGCGGTTATAATTTAAATATTGCATCAACGCAGTGTCGGGCTTGACATTCCAGTCGGATCTTCCCAGTGACAACTAACTCTAAGCTAAGGAAAGCCCCGGGCTCCGGTGGGCTTTTGTACAAACCTTCGCGCCGAGATATCCGACAATAACACCCCCGGGGCGGCACTTATTGTACAGCGTTTCACACTGTTGATTACAACTCCCTTATTCCAATGGTCCTTCGGTTACGTAGTACGCCGGCGTCGGCGTCGGGGGGTTCAGTTAACATGTCCTATCGGAGGGTTGTGGTTGCTTACTCTTCTTGGGCTGTGGCACAAAAGCAGACACGAGAAGTTACGCTGCGGATTGTCCGAATGTATGTACGAAGTATGGCGATTACAAAAAAGTCAAAGCCATTTGGATCCTTTCCGCCACCTACTAAGTCTGGTCAGGTTCATGATACGTACTGCAGAGCTCAATAGGATCGTAAGGGTGCTCTCAGCCTGGTCCTGGGGTGCATACCGTACTGTAGACGATTCGATATATGACAGAAGCGAGGAAGGGCGGGAAGAGGCTAGGTAGTTGCTAATCAGACCCCACGTGTTAAGATGCCAATACCTCAATGGTTGAAGACGTGGGTTTGCTTCTTGATCGCTATCGTCCTGGAAGTCAGGACACTCTTTTCCAGGGAAACTCCATGCCTGGATACACACGCCCGATTTTCCGCGCTCGGAAGCCATCGCCGGCTCCTATCTCCTCTCAACCCATACTCAAGACAATGTACCACACCACAAACAAGTACAACCAGTGCCACGGAGAGTAATCCCGCCACATATTGCCACTCTCCTGGCTCACGTACGAATGGCAGCCATCGATGGTATCACGTACTCAATGCACGCTGGCGCAAACAGCACGAGACCCATACGCCTGCAACAAGTAAGAATGATATAAGAGCAAGGCCAATCAACAAAGACCAACTGATTCGCAAGCCTCGACCAAAGCAGCCCCAAAACCATCGTCCAAGGCAACGGACCCAGCCGCAGACTCGACCGCTACAGACGGCCGCGACCCGCTGAGAATAGCCGGCGGGATCCCTACTCCGCGGCCAGGCCTCCCCCTTCCGCGACCGGGAAGTAATTCAGGTACCCGGCCTGCAGCATCGGTCTGGGGTCGAAGCCGAGGTCCTCATACTCGGACATGGTCCTGTACTTGATGGGCGGTTCTCCTCCTAGCTCCTCGACGGCGGCAGCAGGCGGTGCCGGGTTATCACCACCACCATCACCCGCCACGCCCTCGACCGCGGCGTGAACGGCCGCCGCTGCGGCAGCAGCTATCTCCGTCGTGGCCGTGGCCAGATCGGCGAGGTGCTGCAGGTTGTGGCTGTTCATGCCCCCCGAGCTCGTGCCGGGCCGCGTGATCTTCTCGGCGATGGCGAAGGAGACGGCGCCGTCCCACCCGGACGGGGCGAAGGGCTTCTCGTAGAGCTCGCGGAGCAGCTTGAGGGCCTCGTCTCGCGTCCTGGAGACGTCGGAGAGCTCGATCAGGGCGGCCGTGACGAGGGTGCTGAAGTGGTGGTTCAGCGGGCTGCGGAGCTGGGGGTAGCGGAGGAGGAGCTTGACGGTCTCGCCCGCTGCCCAGAAGACGTCGGTCGAGAGGGCCGAGGGCATGAGGAGGTAGGCGAGGAGTCGGCAGTGCCAGTAGGCTAGGTGGACTACCGGGTGACTTCCCGGCGTGACGTGGTGGGGCAGGTTGAGGCGGAACGACTCTACCGCGAGGTTGACCCATGAGGATACTATGGGCCCTTGACCGGCTCCGAGTTGCTTTGGTGGTGTTAGTGCCATTGGGACGAAGTGGCCGAGCAGCTGTGACAGGTCTGTGTTGCACACACACGTTAATTATTGAAGACCTAACAAAGGAGTAGAGATACACTTACGCATTAGAGCATAGGGCTCATCGCCCATGAGGAGCTTAAGGCCTGGGGTAATCACAACGCTGTCGATGGGGATCTGAGCAGGGAGGGCAGCACCGATCGCATTCCATCGATCCAGCATGACAAGCGACCACCAAGCCCGCATTGCGACCTTGTCCTCCAGATCCTCGTCGAACTCTGTGCCAGGGTTCGGGTCGAGCTTTGAGGTATGTAGTCCCATAGAGTAGGCCAGTGCGAGTGCACGACCGATGAAAGATCCCTTCGGCAAGCCTCCATGGTGCCCCTTGATTGACGCAGGACCGTGAGAATCAGTCTCTATCGCCATAAGCAACAGCGTCTGCAGGTGGACTAGATCGGTGCGGTAGCTTCTCGTGTTGTTGTCCGTCTCCCACTCCGTCAGCAACTTGTTCGCAGTCCGGGTATCACCCGAAGTCCCTGGCGGCAGTTCCTGGGTGTGCTTGAGGGCTGCATAGAATGCTTCAAGGAAGGCCTCCCGAAGGTGGACCGGACAGGGCGCAATGAGCGCCTGCGCCCTGTAGGAACTGCTCGCTAGAATCGGGAAGGTCTGATGGATAGCAGATTTATAGATGCGCCAAGTTGCATCGTTGAGCTCGCCCATCACGGTGTCGAGCTGCATTGAGTCGGCTACCTGCGGCTCGAGTCGTGGAGGATCGGGCTTGGGACCTATGGGTTGCGGTGCAAGTCCGTTCACCGAATAGGGAGAGCCCCGGTTCGGATTTGGCGGCGGAGGCGGTTGGTATGGTTGTATCGGCCGGTGTTCCGGGAGCAAGCTCGTGTACCTAGCAGGGCTTGGTGTTGGAAAAGGGTCGTTCGATATGCTTGAGAACGGCCTCTTGCGACTATCGTCCATAGGCAACGGCGAGGCGAATGCTTCCGTCGACTCGCGTCGTGACACGCTCTCTAAGAGATCAGCACCACTACCCCCTCCACCCAGCTTGCCCTCGATACTATTGATTCTGTCTGCTAATTCCTTGATGTAGCTGTATGGGTGATTAGCAGAGCGATCTTCATTCGTGGAACTTCAGTGGTCAGTATCTTACCCCTTGCTGGGACCGCGCTTCTGTGGGACGCGGCTGAAGAGACACTGAGAAGACGAACGACGACAGTTCGAACAGGGTTCATCGCCTCCTTCCGCTACCGCGTCGCACTTGATCTTCTTTCGCCGGCACTCATCGCACGCGCGGGAGATTTTGGACCGCTTCCTGGGAGGGACCATGGTGTTCTGCTGCTGCATACCCCTATCCTGCAGCTGATATGGCTGTCCGAGGTGACCCATTGGGTTATGTTGTGGAATTTGAGGAGCGATGTTGACGGAACCATAGTGATGCTCGACGGGCGACTGAGTCTGGGCTTGGGCCTGAGCCTGTTCGCGTAGAATGATGTTCCGCAACTCACGCTCATGGTTTGCCAGCTGACTCTGCAGATGGCGCTGGAGGCTGGTCGCGTCGTGTTGAAGGTCTGTTGGGTCGTCTTGCACCTGCACGTGGTCCTGGTATTCAGAGTCGCCCTGGATGTGCTCATCATACTCGGGCTGGGGCTCCTGGACCTGGCCATGCAACTCCTGCGGTGCATGCTCACCCTGATAGTCAACATCCTGCGGGTGTGTTTCATAGCTCGGCTCCCGAACTTGCATATCCGCCTCTTGGACTTGCTGGAGCTGGTGTTCCTGTGCCTGACTATGGGCTGCCATCATGGGCGCAAGACCCTGCGTCAACTGGGCGGCAAGCTGGAGCTCGTCTACCCTGTCGGAGGAGGCTCCGGCGGGTTGGGGCTCTGGACTTGTCGGTTCATGTCGTTGCTGTATATCCTGTGGTTCCTGTATTGGCGGTCCCATGGTTGATTCCTCTTGCACCTCACGCGGCTCGGTACTATAGAAAGCGGCGTTGTTGCCGGTCTCGCCACCCGGGGAGGGGAAGTCTTGTTGCATGATGGCGTCCTCTGGGACAGAGGGATCCTGTTTAGCATCCATTGTTGAGAGGGGCCGTGAGGGCAGCCTCACATGAAACCACGGGAGGGGATGGGCTCTTCGTGGCTGTAGCTGTTGTATACAGAGATAATGGCTGATCTCCTATGCTGAGTAAAGGGTCACCCAGGTGGACGGCCGCCAGTGTCCGAGTGATGGTAGGCGAACAGGCACCACTTATTAGCACGCGTTGTCGTGAAGATAGCTGTGTGAATATACAGCCGTGGGGTTGGGGAAGGCTACGACCACATCACACAATATGTTTGTTTGCCCGTGCCGTGGTTCGGCAGCCACACATGGATCGGGGACGCACAGACGACAAGGTGACGGTGACGACGATGATATCAAACGACGACCAAAAGAGATGTGTGTGGTGATGATATCTGTGCCTCCTTCCAAACACAGAACGGGGATGGTTATGAGTCTAGTACGACATGTCATTAGTTGAGGATCGAAGACGCGACGACCACTATCTAACACAGCAACGGTGGCTACATGGTGATATCGATGCACTCTCTCTGCCGGAAAATTCTGCCCACTGAGTTGACAAAGCACACCATGCTTCAGACGATGCAAGTGTTGCTCGTATTATCACGTTGCAATGAGCAATTGTTGAAACGAGAGAGAGACCTTCGAGACGTACCAAGGATTATTATTTTGTAGACTGACCAAGAGACAAGTCGATGTTGTTCCGGGCGGCAAGCTTTGCGGAAAAGGAGAAACCAACTGCTCCGAGATGGGCGGGAACGGCTGGAGTTTTGACCGTGGAACTGCTTTTTGTTTGCCGGAAGATCCAGTTTCTCGAAAGGTGGAGCAAACTGCGCGCTGTGGCTCCACAGTAGCTTGAGCTCGGGCCAGGCGGCGTGTATCCGCGCCGCCGCGGACCGCGGTGACGGACATGGCTTCACTTACCTCAGTTGACTTCACATCAACAAGTCGTGGACAGAAGAGCGCTGTCCATACGGTCTGATTGTGTCGAACTCTGCTGTGACCGCCGCATGGATGGCGAATACGGATTCATCTTTCTCCGGACCTCTCGACTCTTCCGGCCTTCCCTGATGTGTGTCCGCGTGTTTTACTTGATTCTCAAACAGTTGATATGTGGGCAAAACACCAGGACACTGTGCTACAACAAAGGTTAAAAGTACGGTCTGTCTAGACTGGACGCACACGGGGCCGAAGTACAAGGCATCTGGGAGCTTTCGTATTCGTCTGAGGTCCGTCTTGAGTTTGCTTGTATGTCGTTACCTTATCTCATATTCCGCGGCCTCATAAGCGGACACGTTCCAAGATCGGAAGCAATATGACCCAGAAGCCGGCCGAGACCATCGTCCGTCCGTCAACCCTCATGGAGTCAGTCGTCCCGGGGACTACAGCTGCACGGGTGCTCTACTTACGCATGTATGCACGCAGGTAGTATACGGTTCTGCCGTCCCGCCTACCGAACTGGAATGGGCCCCTGCCGAAGACAAATGAAGCTTCAGCCGATACGGATATGTACACCAGAGTTGTGATGAAGTGCACTGCAAAGCTCAGATGCCGCTGAAGCAGTTCGAGGGGGGAAAGGGTATCGTCTGAAGTTGCACTCTGAACTAGCCGGCTGCCTAACCAAGTGTACATATAGAGACAGGTCGAAGCTAAGAGACGCACGTACGGCAAAAAAAACAAGCGCCGTGTGCTCAAATGGGTATAAAGTTGAGAGGAGGTATGTGAACGTGGCCAAACGAAACAGGCACCGGGGGGATTATTCAAAGGGATCTCTCGTGTCCCGTTTCCTCCACCACACCGAATCCCGTATATAACCTTCACAACCAAAGCTATGTCCGAACGGGAAAAAACCACCCTGCGAAGACTCATTCCTCCCACAGATTAAACACCTGAACCACTAAACACCTGAACCATCAAACTTCCATTTCTCTCATGGTTAAGAAACCCAGCGAACTATATGAGATGTTGGACAAATCGCAAGGGCGAAAGTTCGAAGGGATGAACGGAGCACAGGTCGAAGGGTCGAAAGGTCGAAAGGTCGAAAGGTCGAAAGGTCGAAAATGTCCTCCCCGAAATATGCTCCCTTTAAGCACCAGCGGGGGCGTCAACGTGCTCCATCTGAGTATCCCGGAACGTCGGGGGTGTGTCCGTCACGTCGCGTGACAGGTCCGTGATCGAGCTCAGCATACGATAGTTCTGGTCCCGCCACTCCTCATCCATGGCCAGCAGCTGTTGGGTCTCCTTGCCCATTTTAGCTAACTGTTTCATGAGCACAACGGTTAGCAAAGTTGACTCGTCTCTGGGCGGCACGATGTATGGATCAAGCAAGGGTGATCGCACCGAGGCCAACGCCTTTGAAGAATGATCCGGCTCTCGCTCACCTTCGGCCGCAGGCTCGTCTTTTTCGGCCGTCCCGGTGTCGTCGTCACGCGTCCCGTTGGCGTGCCGGCTGGCGGCGAGGCCCCTGGGGGCAGAAACGGCTGCATTGGCCTGATGCGATCGTCTTGTCAGCGCGCCGTCGCAAAGGTGCGATAAGACCTGTTCATACCTTCGCTTCCGCAATTTCGGCGTCCTTAACCTTCAACTGCGCTTCCAGCTCGTCGATTTTCTTCTCCAAATCGTCGCATCGGGCCTTGGCCTCATCTATCTTCCCCTCGAGATCGTTGCTTCGGGCGTTCGCCTCATCCGCCGCCTTGGCCAAATTGTTGCTTCGTGCCTTCGCCTGCTCGACTTCCTTAGCAATCCGCTCTTCCGCCTCCTGGGTCTTAGCCTGCGCCTCCTCAATAAGCTGAGACATGCTGTCGTGGAGTTCCTTGTAGTCGGCTTCGTGCGTCTTCTGCTTGGCAACAGCGTCGAGCTTGTGAGACTCAAAGTCGGCCTGGACAATGGCTAGGTCTTCCTTCGTCGACTTCAGCTGCTCCTTCAGGGCATCCATCTCAGAGGTATCAGGCTTTGCGTTCTGGGCGGCATCGAGAGCGGTCTGTGCCTCGATCTTCGCCATTTTCTCGTGTGCGAGCTGTTGGCTAAGCTCGTCGATCTCGTCCTGCGCCTTCTGCAGCTCGCCTTTGACGGAAGCGAGCGCGGCCTCGAGCTCGGCATTTGAAGTCTCGAGCTTGGAAAGGGTCTCGGAGATGGACAGCGCGTTCGCCTCATGCTCTGCCTTTAAGCTCTCTACCGCTCTCGTGTGTTCGTCCCTTAGGCTTTCCAGGTGTTTATGGGCGTTGGCGGAGCTGTCCTTCTTCAGCGAGTCGAGAGCCTCGGCGTGTAGTGTGATCAGCTTTTCAACTTCCACGGAGTGCGATGCCTCGATGTCCTTTTTGACCGATTGCAAAGCAGTGCTGTGGCTCTCCTCTGCCTCAGCCAATTTAGCCTGCGCGGCTGCAAGGCTGGCTTCTAGCCCCTTGGCGCTTTCAAGCTCGGCCTTGAGCTTCGAGAGCTCTTCTGCGTGCCTGCCGCTTAGGTCTTTCAGCTGTTGAGCATGGCCCTCGTCACCGGCTGACCTGAGGGCGTCGAGTTCCTCCGCGTGCTTAGCAGCCAGCTCTTGCTTGAGCGCCTCCACCTTTTCGGCTAAAGCATTATCGGCAGAAGCCCTGACGGCAGCAAGATCCTCATTGTGCTGAGCAGTCAACTCCTTCTTCAGAGCTTCCAACGCCGCGGCGTGGTCCTCGTCGCCTGCGGCACGTGCAGCAGCTAGTTCAGCGGCATGCGAAGCCAACAGGCTCTCCTTCTTGGTGGCGCTTTCCTTCGTCAGGGCTGCGACGATCTCCGCATGACTGGCCTTGAGCAATTCTAGCTCCTGGGCGTAGCTGGACTCGCCTTCGCTCTTGAGTATACCGATTTCCTTGGCATGCTTCTCCTTGAGAGCCTCCAGCTCTTCAAGGGCAGAGTCCTTATCCTGCCGTGCGCTGCTCTTGGCAGCCTCGAGCTCCTCCGCATGGCTGGCGCGGAGGGCATCGAGAGCTTTCTGGTACTCGGCTTCCTTTGCCTTCAAAGCCTTGATAGCAGTTTCATGCTCGGCCTTGGCGCTCTCGAGGGCCTTGCTATGGCTTTCAACAGCCTCGGTGTGAGACCTCGTCAGGTCGTTATGCTCGGCTTCCAGCTTTTCGAACTTGCGCTTGAAGAAAGCATCGCCGCGGAGGCTCTCAATCTCCTCCTCGTAGTCTTTGCTAATCTGCTTCAAGTGCTCGTCGTGCTTGGTCGCAACAGCCGCGGCCTCCTGCTCCAGCCTCGTGATGGTCGCATCCTTGGTTATGCCCTCCTCGGCGGCAAGGTCGATAGCCTTTTGCAACTCAGCAATGGCGCCAGCGACCTTGGCTGATTCCTCCTTGGCTGTCGCGAGCTCAGCGGTAATGTCGGCAACCTTAGCCTCGAGAGTTTCAATTGCCGAGTTTTTCTCATCGAGAGCAGCTTGTAGCGAAGTGGCCGTCTCCTCGGCAGATGCTAGCTTAGTCTTGAGCTCACTGATTTCCGTCTCCAGAGTCGAAAGTTTGGAGGTGCTTTCATCACCAGCACTGGCTAGCTTAGCCGCATGCGCTGCTTCGAGCTCTTCTTGGCTTGCAGTCAGCTCATCAATCGTCTTCTGCAATTCCTCGAGGGCAGCTTCATGAGCTGCCTTGTGCTCCTGGAGCGCTTTGTTGTGTTCGGCAACAGCTTCAGAGTTGCCGCTTTGGAGCTCCTCGGCGTGTTTGGCCTCCAACGCCTCGATGGCAGCTTTGTGTTGCTCGGCCAGGCTGTTCTGCAGCTCCTCGATCTTGAAGGTATGTTCCTCTGTCGCTTTGGCAAGACTTGCTTCGCTTTCCTCCAGCTTGGACGCGTGCTCGGCCTGCAGCGCCTCAAGTTTCTCCTTCAGCGCGGAGATCTCAGACTCAGTAGCCTCCTTCGAGCCCGAGGCGTCTTCCAACGAAGCTTTCTGCTCGGCAAGTTCCTTCTCTGCCTGCGCGAGCTTCTCCTCCGTCTCGGTCACCCGGGTGGCGAGCTTCTCCAGCTCAGATGCGTGTTGCGCCTTGATGTCTTCCACCTCGGCCTCGCTGGATGCTAGCTTGCTCTTCAGTTCCTCGACCTCTTTTGCCGACGCGGCAGCAGCAGCAGCAGCGGAAGCAGTGTTGGAGCTCGATGCGATAGAGGCACGGGGAGCCCTCGTTGTCGTCGTGCCCGTCGTGGTAGCGGTTGACAGACGCTTCTTAGCATCGGCGACAGCCCCCGTGGCAGCGGGCCTAGTCACGGTGCGCGTTGTTAGCCCGGTAGCGCTTGAGCCGGTGCTCAGGGAGCCGGTAGTCTTGGTAACTGTTGGCTTCGGTGACACGGTACTAGAAGTAACACCCGCTGGTTTGCGCGCTGCCGCAGTGGTCGAAGCGGTTCCGCTTGTGGCCCGGGTCGCCGTGATCTTACTACTGGGCGACGATGTGGTACTGCTCGGGAGAGTCGAAGTCCGTCGCGACACTGTAGAGGACGTCGCTCGCTTCTTCTCGTCCTCGGAGACGGAAGGTTGGCTGCGGTGGGAAGTAGTCGAGGCAGAGGTAGGTGGCCGCTTGGCGGCTGTCGAAACGGAGCCACCAGGAGGGCGCGTGGGCGGCTTGCTCAACCCGCCAGCCGTGGTTGTTGTGCGCGAGGCCGAGCTAGCCGTTGGCTTGGTGGCAGCACTGCCGGTGGCAGGCACGCCACGGCGAGGGGGGGCCGAGGTCGTTGCAGGAGCCTTCTTCACAGTCGCAGAGGACGTCGTGGTAGGCTTGGCCGTCGTCGAGGCAGGAGCTGGCTCCGGAGCAGGAGCATCGTTGTGCTGCACAACCTCAAAGCCCTCGGCGTCCGACATACTTTCGGGTTTGCGCTGCGCGAGGGAATAACCGGGGTTTCGTAGGACTCGGTAGATGTGGAAGCTCTGGTTAAACGAGCCCAATGTCAGCAAATTGAATTGGGCTTCAAGGACAAGTAGAACGGCGGATGCTTGCAGCTACGGCGAAGAAGCTCAACGCTTGGGGGCAAGAGTTATGACAGGTCGTGTCTCCCTTACGCAGTACTGCAAAACCGAGGTTGGACAAGTGACAGACAGAAAAGCTCTGACAGGAACAGAGCGGTGATGTTGGAGCTCAGGGTAGCTGGGATGCACGGACATTCAACTCACCGTTGACGAGAACCTCCTATTTTCTTTTGACGGGAAATTAGTCCGAGCGCGCCAACCGCCAACCGTGTAAGTCAACCTGACAGAGTCAAAGTGCCAGATGCAATCACAAGACTGCGCTTAGGAAACTCTGAAGCTTAAGCACTACCTAGGTGGTCGTACCAGTAGACGCAAGCAAAGAAATTAGGTTTAGGATTAATTCAAGAGAAGTACGTTGTAGTTGGCAAGGTTCGAGGCAGGAAAGGAAACACCGGCTTCCAATGCATGCGTTGTGACTTCCAATTGTGACTTGTCTGGGCTGGCCTGTGCTTCGAGTCGACAGCACATGTCAGGTGGGGCTTCACTAGTGATTCGACGGCACCGGCCCGCGAGGCCCCGCAAGTGTGCCAGCTCTGCCAACGAAGAAACAGGGCAGGCAATGTTCATCCGTTTCGACCTCATAATGCGGATCTCACAATGCGGATCTCACAATGCGAAACGTTTCGAGCCCACTGGACGGATGGCATTGATGGCTTACCAGAAGTGTGTCAGATTGAATGTCTTACCTCCGAATTACATTGGCCTCGTGAGACTTTCCCGATAGACAGATGCTTGGGCAAGTTCCTGAGCGCCGATTGGACAGTTTGGACAAATTCAGGGTCCATCTGCCTAACCACTTAAGGAATAGCGGGACTCTGACGCGGTTCGCGTCTTCTCGCGACGGAGTCAGGATGAGGACAACGGGCGGTCATGACTCAGGGTGACTGGGAGATCCAATCCGTTGAGAGAAGGGCGTGACGGAGAGGGAGGTCGATATTCGATAAATTTGCCTGCCTCAAAAATTGCAGCAGGTTTCAACATCTAAAGAAAGGGGGTATCAATACCTGCGCATTACGCTCAGAAGCCATATCTTTGTGCTCGTTCCTCATTCATAATAATCCGTACCACATCCATTAACCATCATGAAGCGAGAAACCTGGCGTTGGGCCACCAAGCATTTCAGCAGACAACAATAAAAGCAACATCACCCAACTCAGGCCAGCGCCCAAGCCGGTGCACTCTTCCCCTTCTTCCGCGCGAGAGACCTCATCAACTGTCTTTGCCGGTCCGCCTCGGCCTTGACGTCTTCCACTTTGCACCGAAGCTCCTTCGCCCAGCTCTCATAGTCCGGCACGCCGCCCTCCTCAAGTCTGTCGCCCAGCCAGTCAATCTCGTACTCGGTCCACATCCTGCCCCTGTAGCCATCATCATAGAGGACGAAGGCTGGTTGCTTGCCTCGACGTCGTTCGTCCCGCGCCTGTCGAACGGGAGACTCGTCACCAAAGACGCCAGAGTCAAGCTGAGGCGAACCCATCCTCTCCCGCTCGGCCTGTTCGCGCTGCCTCTCAGCCTCCCGCTTCCGATCTTCTTCCTGTCTCTTGATCCACAACAGGCTGAGGGGGTCGATGCCGGCATAAGGTTCCTCGCGAGCTCTCTGGGCATCGGCGCGCATAATCTCGTAGTGGCGCTGCCTCTTCTCCTCGGCCTCGCGTGCTTCCTGCTCCCTCTCGGTCTGTACCTGCCGGAAGCGCTCCTCTTTCTCCTGGAGGCGACCAGCTGCCTCGGCGGCCTCCTCGTCTAATACGGCAAGGGCGTCGTTAACGGCAATTCGAAACTGCTTCGCGAGGTCATAGAGTTTCATGCGTTCTTCGGCTCGCTTTACGAGTCGGTTATAGGGCAGCTTGTCAGCGGCTGTACTGGACTCGTCGTCGCCTTGGTCAGGACCCTTTGGCCAGCTCAGTTGGGCCTCATCTCGGATGCTCTCTGCGAGAAGGTATATCCAGCCGGTGATGCGCCTTAAGACGGTCAGAGTTGTAGCAGTAAACTCGCCCCCTTCGGACGGCAGCGCCCAATAACCGTCCTTGTCCTCTGCGCCGCTGCAACCAAGAAAGAAGAATTCGCGTAAAAGTATGACGAGCAAGGGGATGATCCAATTGATGAGGTCGTCCCTCAGCCGAATGAGTTCCAGTTTCTTCTTATCGCCTTGGAGCAAGCGTTCGTGCTTTCCGCGTATACCTTGGACCTCGGCTCTGATTTTGGCGATGGCTCGTCTGGTCTCGTCGTGCTTTTGCCTCAAGAAGTTGTTCTGCCTGGAGAGTCTACGTACACTTGGCGCAGATCCGTACAGCCGTTTGAGGAATATGACATGTTTCTGAATGACCTTTCCTGAAGAAGTGCGAGGCTCAGGTGCACGCTCGCCTTCAGCAGCTTGAGGATGCAAGACATCTCTCGCCCAGTGCATCCCATTGTTCGTCCAGCTTGGCTTCCTCATCAGACTGTACATGGCAATGACGGCCTTGCTATCAACGTGGAATGCGGACTGTCCCTCTGTACTTGATGGGGCCGGATGCAAGAGGGAATCCCGAGCGGCGTCATGACCGTCATCTACTTCTTCATCGCCTTCATCCTCTTCACCTTCGTCCTCTTCACCTTCGTCCTCTTCACCCTCCTTATTTCCCTCAACGCTTGTATTTTCAACCGGCATGCCCTTCTCCTGGGAGCGATTCTGCCTGGGAGATGACTGATCAAGCGGAACGCCGAGCCTTCTCAGTTGGTCTTTTGACAACGACGGGCCGTCCTGAGTAGCCTTCCTCTTCCGAAGTCCGGGCGCAGAGCTAGCAGGCTTTGCAGCGCGTCTACTAACATGCTCTTCTGGAACGCGATCGCTCAACGCCGTTTTCGGCTTCCGAGTCGGGCCCTTCCTTACCCTCTGGGGAGTCGATGGTGCCATTTCTCGCTGTGTCGCTACCTCGGGGAAGTCTCCCTGGCCGCTCCGCGGAGGGACGCTGCCGGACCGATCAGGTAGCTGCTCAACGTCTGCTTCGAGTGCCTCAGCCTCCTCCTCCGCTCCATCCTCGGCGGCATCTTCGTCGTCTAGCTGATCCGAGCGCTGTAACATCTCTTGTTGGAACTGCTCGTCCACCTGCTCCTGCATTTGCCCGTCCTCACTCGCGGGATGTGAAGCCTCGACCTCGATTGCCTGTTCCCTCACTTGTTCTGGCGGCGCCACCGCCTCTGCCGTCAACATCAGATCGCTTTTCCGGTGTATTGGCACAATAAGGCGCTTCCCCGCCGACTGTGGCGCTGGGTTTCTACGCTGGCCGCTGTTTATGACATCCAACGTGCCGGGGCGCACCTCATTGATCTTCGCACGCTTGTTCGAGCTGGACTGGGCGACTGGGTCATCGGCGCGGCGTTTCCCGGCACCGCGGGTTGTAGGCTTGGGGGCCACTTTCTTCGGCTCGATGGGATCTTGAATATCCTGTCTTGAGTGAGTCTTGTTGGACGCGCTTGGTTTGCTGCGCTGCTTCGTGGTGGCAGGATCGGGGGCGGCAGCTACACGCCCTCTTGACCTGGTCTCGACCATGGTTGCTGTTGTTCGACGGGTGAGCTTCGGAGCATGAATCTCGGGGAAGGCGAGCGTGCAGCCAATGGAAGAAGTAGGGACCAGCGCAATCAGAGAACGGGCAGATACAATGTTGGTTTGGGTGGTTGTGGAGGATGGAAGTGTCAACAGTTGAATGTGCGAGACGCGTCGCGAGGAACAAAACGTAGTTGAGGGGTAGGGTTAGGGTAAGGGTTAGGAGCAAGGTTGTTGACAACTTGCTTTAGCCAGGGACGGGCGTCTTAACACTTCTGTGAGGGAGCTACCTTCACAATTGAGGTGTGAAGTATATTATCAAGTAGTAATCATAGGTAGTTGTCTACCGACCTAAAGTTGACATGACATTACGAACAGGGAGAGTTGACAGCGCCTGTGTTTACTACCGGTGACTGACAGCCTCGTGTCGCAAAGACTGCCATATCATGTCGCTCATATATCTCAACAAGTTTTGCTTGTCCGACAGATCGCCGCCTAGAAACGAGAGCTCCGGCGTGTTGCCATTTGTGCTGATAATAGGTTGATCGGGGCATCAATCGAGGCAAGCCCAAGTCAAGGGTCAAAGTGCGGGAAGGGCAGGGACGAACTTAGAAATCTTACTCAACTCGTTCATCTCATTCTACCAATCAGCCCAACTGAGCGTCTCGCTTTCCGTCTGTTGTTCACCAACCGGGAAGGTCCGAGGCACCTTAAAAGGGGCGTTGATTTGTTGGTGCAGGAGAAGGTACTGCAGCTCACTGTGAGGAGGGCACGCCCCGGACATCGTGATGCATCATAACCTGATACGTGGTGTCCTACTGTGAAGGCTCGGTAAGTTTGCAAATAGTGATGTTGCCGAAGAGATGACATGTGAGAAAGTTGAAGAGTCGAAACTGAGGTCCTTCGTCTTTGTCTCCAGTTGCGAACATCAGGAAGGCGCGTATTGGTCCGTGCACAACCCGGGAAGAGGCCTGTCTACCTGTCCGATTGGCGACCAACAAGCCACAAAAGCTCACTAGCTCTGGACCCCTGCGTGGGATCGTTGGAAAGGGGGGGGAACGGGAATGGAAGCTACCTTCTCCATCCGAGAAAATCAGAAAATAAAAAGGCACGACAGTTTTACCACTACACAAGCGTGGAGCGACTAGAGCTTCCACCTCCCGCAGTTCTTTATCTGAGGGTAGGGGCAGGTGGCTGTTCATCACTCTGCAGCTTCCATTTTCCTCCATGTCAGTTCTCAATTCACCTTCTCTTCCTCTAGGTTGTCCTCCAACTTCCGACAAGAAGCAAGCCAGTTATTCGAATGGCTTGATATAAGAAAGGGCCAGCTACCCAAACAACCGGTTCTTCTCTCTCTGTGTCCATGCCATACGCAGCAACTATTCCCTAGGGAGTATTCATTGACCCCTTATCTTCCATCTCCCCATCTTCTTATTATTCCAGAGCCTGCCCGGATTCGCGATTGTACAACTCGAGAACTCCAAAGCAGTCGGTCGCCGGCCCACGGAGCAATGTCCGAAACCCCAAGCAAGGGCGACGCCGAGTCAACAGGCACGCCACACACCGCAAAGGATAGGAAATGCCCTTTCTGCAACAAGGACTTCACCTCGTCTTCCCTCGGCCGGCATCTTGACCTCTGGATCAAGGAAAGGAATCCGAAACCGGCCGACGGCGTGCACGACGTCGACGCAATCAAGAAACTACGAGGCCACGTAACACGTCGACAATACAAGAGAGGACTCGGTTCCAGGAGGGACTCGTCCGGTTCCGCCCAAACAACAGCAACGAACCAAACGCCTACTGCAGCGTCCAGGAGAAGCCCTGCGGCTTCCGATCGCCATGTCAACTCCACGACCTCTCCCGTGGTCCGAAAGGATAGTGCCGCCGCCATTCCAGGATTCAACGTCCACAACTTTGCGGTAACTGGAGTCATAAACGACATTGACAAGGGCCAGGGACATGCCGGCCAGGGTTCGTCAAATGAAGCCTTGACGCAATGGACCAAGGGTTCCCAGATCAACATGGACATGGTCAAGAAGGTCCAGGATGCGGAGGATAGGGCAAAGGCGGCAGAGCTGGCCCTGAGGGAGATGGTCAGTTCATGGAGAGCTGCAAAGTACGTATCGTGTCATATTTCTCTCTGTGCCTCGCTAACTCGTCACTGCATCAGACTTCACATCGACATGAGCTCGAACCCCTTCGACTTCGATCCTTTGATCCTCGACTTCCCCGCCCTGACACTCCAATGTCTCCAGCCGCCCCCAACACTTTCCTCGCTCAATCCATACTCGACAGACACATCATGGTCCATACAACCGCCCGGCGAGCAACAATACAGAGCACTGGGCCAATACTTCTCCGCCGAGTTACGACAGTGGCGGATCAGGTGTGCCGCTGCCACCACGGCATTACAGGAGGACATACAGTATCCTCCCTCCGAATCCGCGTTCAAGGATGATCCACAAGAAGCCATCCGAAGAGCAGAGAAACTAGCAGATGATTTAGAGGAGAAGGTTCAGGAGCACATCGAGACGGCATACAGCAAATGGTCAGCGTTGACGCCACAGCGAAGACAGGACACGTGGACACTGGAGCTTGCTCGAGGCGTGGGCAAGAAACATCAGCAGATCGAAAGTATGCAGGACGAACAGCGCAGACTCCGACAGGAAACCTCAAACCTGAGAAGCCAGATTGATCAGCTCAACAAGCTGCAACAGCCGCGTGAGTTCAAGATGATGGTTCCAGCTACGTTGCCTGTCGACCAGAAATTCCTCGACTTGTGGCAGGAACAAGCTGTAGTCCATGGCCGCCGCAACCTCGGCATGAATCTGGACGACCGCCGTCTGGATATTGGCACCGCGGTGCGCACGTCCATCGACCGGTGGATGCGGGTGGTGGTGTCCAACAGGCCATCCGCCAGCGGCAGCGGCAGCGTGTTGAAACGCGGAGCAGACCAAGCTGGGCTGGACGGAGAAGATGATGCGGACAGTCCTGTTTCTTCAGCCCTCGTTCCGAACCAGTCAACAAGACAGCACAAGGCCCGAGCGCTGTCTGGCGAGGATGGCCGCCCTTTACCGAGGATTCAGTCGGCTGGCACATCTGCTGGGCATCTGCAGCTCGCTGTCACGAATTCAATAGCGTCAACGCCCCATCAAAGGCCTTCTCCACGCCCCAACGGAGTGCCTACATCTGCATTAGTGTCGCCAGCACTTCCCAAGACAACACCGGCCGGCCACTCGCACAGCAAGCACCCCGCGCCTGTCACGGTTTGTCGAATCGACGGAGATGCAAGTATTAGTGAGGAGGATGCCCTTGCTGAACAAGACGATGGCCTAAGCGACCGGGATGCCGAGGCCGATAAGGACGACGAAATGACCGACCAGGACGCAGACGCAGAGATGGAGGATGATGACATATACTCCAACGCACACCAGCAGGGCCATCAAGTTGCCCCCACAACACCCCACGCTCAACCAGCGGCACCGTCCCATCAGTTGAATGGAGCCTCATCGCAAGCCAGCACTCAATTCCCGGCTCCGGTGCCGCACACTAGATTCGCGGTTGCTTCTTCACTCAACGGCAACGGGGCCACTGGCGCAGCGGGCCCTGCCCAGCAGCACGGAATAAGCGGGATCAGGTATTCTGTTCCGTCCGGGACAGTCAGAACCCCGTCCCAAGCCTATCTGCACAGCAATTAGAGAAAGCGGCTTCGCCTGGGCGAGTTTCTTGCTTCTTCCCGTTGCACTTTTGGCTGTGACGGCCAGGACGACGACGGGGATGGAGGCGCTGGATCAGCCGATACCCCGGGAACGCGGTTGGACAGTGGCCACTCGATGAGACGACGAGAGAGCGATGACCCAGAGCAGCCTGCTCGACCGCTATCATTACGAGATCGTCTCAAATATGCCTAAGATATTGATGCTGAAGGCGAACCCGATCCGGACTATGCCGGGCCTCTCTTCGAAGAAGCCCTCGAAGAACCTTCACCTCCGGTTGATCAGCTTTACCCTGGATACTCAGAAGATATCGATGCTGGGAAACATCTCGAGGATGTTATGGAGTTTTCACAACAAGACACCGGTGTATCTCGGTCGTCGGCTGCAGAGACTGACCTGGCATCGGAGTCCGAGTCGGAGCCGGAAGCGCAACCAAAGACGGCCATCAAGCGCAAAGCCTCGGATACGCCGCTTGCGGAGCTCCTCGAGGGAAACAATCAAACGACGGCTCCAGCAACCCAGGCTACAGCGGCTACAGCAGCTCATCATATCCAGGTGCAGGACATGCTACGGATCAGACTGCAACAGAGGCAGCGGGTGAGACCGGCAAGAAGCGGACAAGGGTCACAACCAGTGAGTGCCCTTATTGCAGCAAAACATGGGTTAGGCCTTCCCAACTGAACAGACACATTCTCACACATACGACAGAGAGACCATTTGCGTGCACGTATCTCGGCTGCGATCACGCCGCTTCGCAAACTGGCCATTTGAGAAAACACATGGAAAGAATACATGGTGCGCTTCTTTGCCCTCACCATGGTTGCACTTTCGTCTCCTTCGATTCGGCTAAGTTGAGGACACACATGGGTACACATGCTGAAGAGAAAGAGAAAGAGAAATCATTTGCGTGCAAGTATCCCGGCTGCGGTTACACCACTTCGCAATCTTTCCATTTGAGAACTCATATGGTAACGCGGCATAAAGCGCATTCTTGCCAAAACCGTCGTTGCACTTTCGTCTCCCTCGATTCGGCTGAGTTTGAGATACACGTGGGTACACATGATGAAGAGAAAGAGAGAGCATTTGCGTGTACGTAACTCGGTTGCGACTTCGCCACCAAGGAGGATAGATTTTTGAGAGGCCACATAAAAAGAATGCATGGTGTGCTTGCTTGCCCTCACTATCGTTGCATTTCCATGTTCAATGATAAGGCTGAGTTGGAGACACATGGTTACCCACAAGCAACAAAAACCAACCTAGGGGCATTGGGAGGATTGGGCGGAAGGAACCTGGAGGTTATGGATCATGGCGTTAAGTGTAGCGTTCAGATAAATATCGATAGGAAACCAAGGACAGAATGGTCAGGTAACGAGATGACGAGACACTAAAGTGGTGAGAGCGAAGACCTTGGGTGACAAAGACGGAAATGAGGTTCTCACCGCACAGATGTTAGTCGTCAGCATAGGCGAATAGCAAGGTAGGTAACCTAAGCACTTCGTGTACCACAGTAGACCTACGGACACTCGACAGACAGTAAGTATCATACTCATAAGGATTTTCTTCCATCTCGCTAGACTACTTGCCTAGCTAGTTAGAAAGCCCAAGTTCATCACCATCCCATAACCTCTATAAACCTAACAACCCCCTAACCACAATCACCACCACCACCACCAACCCACCCCTCCTCCACCCCCGCCGCCCGCAGCGCCTCCTTCAACTCCCTCCTCTGCACCCTCATAAACGGCCGCAGCACGCCCTGATCGCCGGCCCGGCACCAAGCCTCCATCAGCTCCACCTGTCTCTCGCACGCCCTCAGCAGCGGGACGGGGACCCGTACCAGCCCGCCCTCCGTCTCGGGGGCGGGGGCGTAGTTGCTGGCCAGCAGCGCCAACCTGTCCGCCCTCTCGTTGCCGCCGAGATTCGCGTGGCCGGGCACCCAGCGGAGGTGGACTTCTACCCCGCGCTGCTTGAGTTGGGCGGCGTAGGTCTCGACGGGTGCGTTGCGGGGGATCTGGAGACAGAGGAGTGCGGCTTGGGAGTCGGTGAAGACGGTTACCTTCCGGATGCTGGGTTCGGCGGAGGAAGGAGGAGGTGGTGGTTTCTTGTCGACTACCTCCCGCAGCGCTAGGGAGACGGCCAGCTCCACGGCCAGGGTTTCAAGGACGTCGATGAGGCTGGAGCTAGACTCGCGCTCGATGTCTGCCGCGTAGGCGAAGTCGCGCCAGCCGCTACTGTTGGTGTTTTCGTCGGAGGCGGATTGGATGTCCGAGAAGGAGGAGAGCGGCGGCGGCGGAGAGGACGACGGTTGGCGGTACGTCACGGCCATGGCCTGGAGGCGCTTGTTGAGGCTCTCGTCGGGGAACGTGGCGTCCGTCCACATCACGAGGTGGTGGGGGCCGAATTCCCCCGTCAGAGAGCCGCCGGGGGAGGAGTAGGCCACGGAGGCGTAGGACCAGGCTTCGATGTGAGGCGCAATGGTGGCCTTGTAGGGGAGTGATTGTGCTACCAAGGAGGCGGCCTCTTTAACCTTCCTCCGCTGCGTACTAGCTTTCCTTCGCCGTCGTTTGGAAAGGTGTGAGAGTGGTTGTATTGCGGGCGCCGTGGAGCCGGTGTTGTCGAGTTCTTTTTCGGGTGGTTGCTGTGATTTCCTGGGGGTCTTCGGCAACTTGGGCAACTTCTTCGACTTCTTCGACGTCGGATGTGGTCGCAGTGGTTCGGACTTATGCAGTGGACCATTCTGCGTCCCGAGTGGCAGAATCTTGGGCGAGGTCAGAACCCCTTTCGTTGCTGGTTCGGCAATAGTAAGAGTTGGAGCCCGAACTATGTCAACCATCTCATTAACAGGCTTGGTCGCTCGATCTTTTTTGCCTGTCACAGCTGTAAGTGGCCGGTCTTTTGGCCTCAGAGCTACTGGGTGACGCGCCTCGCTAACCTGACGGGCGGATGTGGGTTCCAGTAGCACCACCGCGGGCGGCCGAGGCTCAACCCCCTCTCCGCGAGCATTCCCATCCGCTACCTCTCTCCTTGATCCAACCCAAGGCACATGGTTTGCGATGACTTTAAGGATACCTGTCTTAGGAACTGGACTGATAAGCGTGTCGCCCGTATCCCAGTATATGTCGGCGTCTTCCTGCTCTGTATCCCGCGGCTCAGGCTGGTTGACGTCCGTCATCAGAATTTCAGGGCCTAGAACAGTAAAGCGGTGCGTGCCACCTTGCTTCTCGGTCAAAGTTGACGGCAGAAGGCTGCCCTGCAGGTTTCCCGGGAATACTTTCGACATGTCCCGTCCTGTCTCCAAGGGTTCTTCGATCTTCCGCTGCTCAGCTACCGGTTCACTAGCAGATCTAGTCTCATCCAGAGCATCCTTCCCCCAGTAACCGTCGGTGAGATACGAAGGGCCAAAGAGACCAGACAAGTTATGCGCGCTCCCGTTGGATACCAAGGTTGACGGCCCGAAGACATGCTGCAAGCTGTCCGAAGCTTTGTCAGCTTCCGAGTCGTCGTTCGCCATGAGCTCCGGGTGGCCCAAGAGGGCAAACGAGGTTGCCGGATGAACGCGGTCCTCTCCTGTGCGAACGAGAATCCTTGATATACCCGCCACCAGGTTGATAACTGACCAGCCAGTGTTGTTCGAATGCGTCTGAGGAGGAAGAACAGCTAATGCCGGCGGGGTGGCGTTGTCCTCCAGCATCTGGGCTAATGATAGGGGGACAGGCTGCTCTGCCGGCGTCTGCTCATCTTGGAGTTTCTTACGTCTCGGACAGGTTCTCTTCAAATGACCCTGCTCATGACATTTCGAGCAACGCGGCGCTCTCTTTTTCTTGTCATGACTCTTAGTCTCTGTTGAGAGTGGCGGGCCGATCTTGTTTGAGACGTTCTCCTGAACTGTCTTCTGAGGCGGAGTCTGAAAGAGAGGTGCTAGTGTTTCTTCGGCGGCAACTATATCTATAATAGGAGCAGTATTATGCCAGATACCACCGTGAATATCGTCGAAGGAGATGGCCTCTAGTTCCTCGCCTGACGTCTCCCGTACTATGTCCTTCAGGGATTTGACGGTGTTGATAATGTATTTCTTGGGGGTTACAGCACGGCCCAGTACAGCTATAGTTGGAGCCTCAGTCTGAAGTAGAGGAGTAAGCCCTCGTGTGACCGGTGAATCGGTGATGTCGATGACCGTGGCAATCTCGTCTTTTGCTGGATGCTTCGGAGGCGTGATAAGCATGTGACCGTGTACGTGTCCAAGATTGCTGCTCCCTTCCGTGGAAATAATATCGTATTCAGGCGGAGTAACGGAGCTTTCGGGCGTCTCAGATGTGGTGGCGGTGTCGTCCGGGGTGATGATATTCTCCTGCTCTCTACAGATGTCGGTCAACTGACGGTCCGGACTCTCACCGTCTTTGGGAAGCTTGAGACAGAGGATAGCCTGCTCTTCCTCGGGCAACGGGACGGAACCCTGGGGCAGATATCCTGGGACGTTCGTCGGTAGCTGACTGGTTAGTGGCGGGGCTATCTCTGGAGCTGTCTCTGCTTCGGCATCGTGTTCTGAAGTCGGGAAGGGGAAGCTGCCGGTGCTAGAATGCTCCAGTCGTTGGATGAGTTCCTCCGCCGAGGCGAGATCAAAGAAGCCGTCGTCGTCCTCGCCACCGAGGACGGCCTCGACGGCATTGGAGAGGAAGCTGAACATGGTGGCTTCCAGAGCAGCCGATTGTACGTTGGTTGCGGCTATTAGAGGTGCTGTGTTCTGCCGACGGAAGACATCGACTGTAAAGCCAGCTTCGTAGACATACAAAGCATAGGTATCAGGAGCCGTCAGGTGGATGTTAAACCAACGGTGACAACGACACCATTGAATAGCTCGTGATGTCCAGCATCCGGATTCGACAATTGGTCACTGTTTGACGGACGATTCTTCACGGTGTCGCCCACATTTTCGGCGGTTTCAACCAGCCGTCCGGGCAGCAGCTGATGAATCTGACAAAATCGTCCATCGCCTGATGAATAAGGAAAGCGCTGTCGGTGGTGGTCAAAGAAGGAGCGAGCCGTTTATTGGTCGGAGCTTGAATTGAGAGCCCCGCTTCGGCATGCTCACCTACCCTATAGGTCCTCGGGCAACAAAGCAACATCTCGCTTCCCCTCCGCAATTCGTTCAGTTTACTTCGTAATGACAACCTATCTATCTTCCTACCTACCTACACCTCAAATCTTATCAGCTCGCTGCCTGCTAATACTTAAGAGGGAGAAAAGAACGGCAGTACGAATGTGGATCAAACAACCGATACCATTCGGCTGGGTCGCTCAGCGGTGAGGACTTTTTGTCCCGTCGACACATGCCGGGGGCCGGGGGGTGTGCTGCTGCGCCGGCCATGCCGCTCAGCTATCCAACCAATCTGACATGGTGTGAAGCCAAAGATCCCTGTGATAATAACCCCTGGGCTATTTTTACTCAATCATCACTGGGTAGCCGAATTCTTGGCTTCTTTTCAAAGAAGAGCGATGGACATCTCGGCTTCACTCACGGTGGGCCAAAGCTGATCCTTCCATGGAGGGCTGAAAATGATATACGACGATCATCTCGGATGACGACGAGCTTCTTGACCTCTACGCTCTACCCTTCCTTACCTTTACCATCATCAAGTGTGACCATGTAGATGTTTCATGGCCGTGGCCTTGTGTTGACGAACTACGCAGACAAGCGATTATCAGATTGCCGACGTCAGTAGCGGTGAACGTCGAACCACGGAAAAATGGCGACAGCCGGGTCGAAGAGAAAATGGGCCACGCCACAGGACTGGGAGAAGCATAGGCAGACCATCATCAGTCTCTACCGGGATCTTGAGCTGGAGGAGGTGTTGGAGACGATGCAGCGAGACCACAACTTCTACTCCACGTGAGTGACCCGACCGGCCATTCTCGCCGACACGTCATGGCTAATCTTCCATGCAGGAAGAAGATCTACAAAACAAAGATCAAAGAATGGGACATTGGCAAGCGGCTAAACGACGACGACATCCTCGCCATCCTGCACCTGCGCTCCCAGCGCGAGGCGGCGTCGAAGCAGTCCGAGTTTTGGATCATGGGCAAGCGCGTCAACGAGTCCAACATCCAGCGTTATCTGAAGCGAAAGCCGGAGTTGCTTGTCCGGTACCGTCGGGTTCACCGCCCGGCCAACACGCACGAGTCCTCCCGGCTGGTGTGTGTGACGCCCCCTCCCGCTCCGGGGATGGTGTGGAGGTTCCCCGTGGGGACCACTCTGGCCGAGGCCGAGTCGATCCTGGTGGACTGCAGGGACTACTTCCGGTCGTCGTGGGACGCGGGGGAGTGGAAGGTCGATGACGACGGGCTGGTGATGAGCGTGAGGGCCGGACGCAAGGGCGCTGATGTCACGGACGATGTGCTGTCCAAGTTCTACACGGCGGCTGATCTGCTGTACCGGTCGAACTTCCCTGGCGCCTTCAAGGTGCTGGATTTGGCGTTCCGGGAGACGGGGGAGATAGTCTCCCAGAATGTCCCGAGATTGCTATCCCTGCTGTTGATTGTGTTTGAGCGGCTCGCGCACAGAGGACAGAAAGATACGCTGAACATACTGCGGAAGTACATACAGAGCCAAGCCGACGGCATCAGCAGCGGCAACAAAAAACTGCCTACGGTCCTCAAACGAGTCAGCGCGCTCGAGATAGACAAGTACGACGAAGTTTTCCCCCGCGTTTACAACTTGATGATCGAACAGGCCGACGAAATATTCGGCCCAGGGAGCAACCTCAGTCTCGAGATCTATTGGCACATGTTCGGCTCCTACATCATGCAACAAGACACTGCAGGCCAGATCCGCAGCCTCAAGCGGGAGCTGGACAAGATCAGCCCCGATGCCGGCCCCCACCCTTGGGTTCTCCGTCACCAGCGCCTCTACGCGTGGAAGATCAGCCAGAAGACGCGCGGCGAGGGCCTGTTCGACGAGGCGCAGGAGGAGCTCAGGATGGTGGAGCACACGTACGCCATCGATGAGAACCAGTCGGTGGACGCGTCGCGGCACTGGGGCTTCGCGGCCATGATCGAGATTGGGAGGGGCGACCTTGAGGCCGCCGAGAGGTTCTTTAGGTTGTCGGTGAAGCACGCCATGAACACCACGGACGAAGATGCCGTGCAGTACAGCATGTTTAAGCTGACGGAGGTGCTGGACAAGATGGGCAGGACGGAGGAGGCGGAGAGGATCAGGGAGTACGGGCGGAACAGGATCGCGGAGATGACGGCTGTGGTGCAGTGGGATTGGGATGCGTTCCAGAAGAGAACGGCGGTTGAGCCGGTTACTATTCCTTCTCCTGAGGATGAGACTGGGAGTTTGACTTGAGAGAAGAACAACCTAATCTGATTTGTTCTCGTTGCGTGTTAGTGTTGTATCTGTTAGTGGAAGTTGTAGGGCAATCTCGTTGAAAGCACAGAAGTGAAGAATGAGGCAGAAGTGAGAGTGGAAGCTTTTTATGGAGGTCGTGACGTCGAGACCCTCCGAAATGACGTGCCAACCCACCATCGTGAGCTTTTTGTCTGGCAGGAGCTGAAAGCGGGAGACGGGATAGGCTGGTGCGGGAACTAGTAGGGCGTCAAGGCTGCGAGAACATCGTGAAGATTGCTGCAGGTTGTCCGAGAAGATCGGGCTACTAGCGGCAGGGCCGTGCCGCAATCTGTGGCGGGTTGGCGGCCCAGATTCTGGGAGTGGCGACTTTTTGAGGTTATCGTGAGATTCCGGGGTGCATCGAGAATTGTTAGCGCGGCCTGGGCATCTGGCTCGTCTTGGGACCCACTGCGATCTGGACTGGACAGGACGAGGATTCCAAGTTGCTGCTGAATGGTGCTCGCGAGACGAAGGACAGGGCGGCCTCGTTGGTAAGTGAAGTATTTGTCTCGAGTCAAGGTGTCCACTCGACACCGTGTATGTATTTGTGTGTGTCTGAGACGCGCAGGACTCTTCTGAAGAACATGTCTTGTTCCAGAATAGGAACCTTCACGATGGCATCAAAACCCGAACCCCCACGGGGTTGTGGGGCGGGAAGACGTTCTGGAAACTTTATTCTTAGATCCCTGTCGAGGTTTCAGCGTCCTCCAACGTCAACGCTCAACTCCTTAAAGGTCATCTGGATGCTCGACTTGTTGCTTGCGTACATCGACTTGGAAAAGCTTGCTTTGAGGATGCATCTCCAGTCCCACAGCTCGGAGAGAAAGCTCCTGAGGCCTGAAGAGAAAGTGGAAGAGAAAGTGGAAGTCACTGGAGGAAAAGGAGAACTCCTCGATGGCGCCTTCCTCTATCGACGGAATCACTTGCCTCAACGGTCGCGCATTTGGGGTATCGGCACGACAGCGGCCCAGTTCTCGGACGCGTACGAGCCCCAAACAATGGAGACGGGCTGTCGAGCTAGCCCAGGAAGACAGAAGCGATCGACACTACAGAGTTTTCCTCTTCCTCTTCTCTTCGTGTTCCTGCGCCATGTCCCGGATGCTCCCCGGTGTTTACGCCGGCGGCTGCCGGACCCGCCGACTATGCTGCGCCAACCCTTCAAGATGTAACCGAGAACGTCAGATTTACGCATCATCTGACGTCTACTCGGTCTCCCATACCGGTGAAGACTGGGGACAGAACGACATGGAACTGACAAGGAGGCATGTCGAGAGCATCACCACCGATCTCAACTGGGCCGTCATGGGCCGTCGCTTCCGGTATTGGCGGTTTGTGGAGGAGAGCACAGAGGAGATCTCTCGCCTCTTCCACGTTACTGCAGAGCGTGCAGCTCAATTCCTCCTAGCTTCACAGCTTCAAACACCCGGCGTTAGCCTGACTGGGCCAGGATGCTCACCGCATCTTTCTCCCGTCTCCAAAACAGGACAAAACAAGGGGGAGCCTAAGCTGGAGCTCATCTCCTTCCAGACACATGGAATGGCCCCGTGACGGGATAGGTATCTGAAAAATCACGGCATCCGCATAAAAATAGCCCCCACCACCACGATTTCAGCGCTAACAAAGCCAGCGCGAGACAGAGCGTTCCAGTGTTCCGCACACTAGCAGAACCCAAGTTACCCCACTGTGGGCGCCGTTGCCCGGCGCTGCATGAAGGCCGGGAGCGGCAGCCGGGTACAATCTGAAGAGCTGCGAGTTGGAAAGAAAGCTACCTTACCCCTGCTTGACTCGACGCGTTCATGTCGATAACTTCCTGGTTGATGAAGGCAACAACAGATTGTAAATCTGATTCAACAGCTGTCCGATACGGAGGCTCAGTTCATGATACGTATCGAGTATGGAGCCACTAGGTATTAATTTCGTCATGCATGTGTGATGACCAGGGCATGAGGGTATACCAGCACCTGGCGACTTTAACCTCCGTCAAAGATGGACACTTGCCATTACATCAATCTGTCGATAATGCTACCTGATCAGAGAGGTACCTATTGTGCACTTGTTCGTCGATTCTCTCGGAGAAACCATCGACCTGGCTTCGATATTGACATCCAATTGAGTCGATGTGACAGCGCATATTCTCAACATTGTTGAGCCTCCAGCCTTGTCCCCCCACACCTGAGCGAGGGAAGTGCAGCATGGCTGCTCCAAAACACCACGGCCCAAGAAATTACTACTGGTCTGGTGACCAAATCCTCATCAGCGACACCATGCCATGCCCACTCTCACAACAAGGTATTCTTATCTGGACGGACAGGGGAATAGGGCAAGCTGATATTCTCACAGTCAGACATCGATAGATGCAGGACTCTATCAAAATTGGAAACACAAGGTCTGTCATTGCAAAAAGGGCGTGCACAAGCCTTGAACGGTGATTGCAGAGCTTGACAAGCACAGAAAATTCATTATGATGCGGCCGTACACCCTCGCTCTTTCCCAGCTGTTGTTGCCGCTCAGACATGGAGTCCCAGGTTGATGAGGGGCAGCGGGACGCCAGTGGTGAGGGGGCATCGTCCACGCCGGAAGCTGCTCTTCTTGGAAGTGTTCTGGACCAAAAGCTTATTCGTGTGTGTGTTGCATTTCCATCATGCTCCATCTAATCGGGACTTGCGGACCTGCCTGAACACGAAAGATCGACATACCAGTATGTAAAAGGGCCCATCTCGACTCGCCACTTATGCCACTCTTGCTGCAACTCCCTCCACATCTCACTGTTCCCTCCACTGCATCCCCAGTGTTTCCGGCCTGTCCAGCCAGATAGACAAGGGCTTGAAGGACAGCTTCGCCTCGGTCTGCGTGCCGTAGTGTGGTCATTCTGCGGTCGAGAGCTCTCAACACATCTCATCCTACGCGTCGAGTCGCCGTTCCCGGTCGACTAGTGTGGTATTTTCTTTTTTTCTCCAACTTTGCCTCACCACCACCCGCTCTTTTGTACCCTCATATATACCTGACACCTTCTTGCCCAGCCCTTGTCAGGTCCCCTCTCTCTCTTCTCAACAGGCAGTTTTGCATTCGCTATTGAGGAGCCCGGGTACTTTTGACGTGCCCTGATTTTCCCCTTTCTGATTCACTTGTTGCATCATCAATCACATTCGTCTTTCACTTACACGCCCAAAGTAACCTCTCCCTGGCCCACACCTCAACAGCAGCACTGCTTCATCACCAGCTGTTTCTTAGCAATTGCTTTCCAAATCAGCCTTGCACACTTCTGCACCTTTGTTGAGAAAACAGAAAACAGCAAAAAGGCAACCAACTCAGCCTTAAAAAGCTACCCCGCGAATATCCATCCAAATCATACATCCAGACCCGGAGTCACTTTCAGGCGTCTTACCTGCAGCCGATCCTTTCCTCGGTGCCACCCTCCCACCTATTCACTCTTGCCGTGGAAAGTCAATTGTGAGATCCTCTATACGAATCTCGCAACCAACTTCCCCTAAAAGAATCCAGTTCTTTTCCGGCAGACTCAATAAGACAGCTTGGTCCACCCTCTCCGACCAACGTCCTTTCTCCCTTCGCATCTTTCCCCTTCCCCTCCCCCTCACATCACACCACACAACAAATCAAGCAGTCAAAATGGCCACTGCGCGCACAGCCCTCCGCCTGAGCAGCCGCATGGCTGCCATGCCACGGCCCGCTACCGCCACCCGCACACTGCCGGCATTCGTCCAGCGCTCTTTCCTCTCTGGCTCGACCGCCCCGCGCAAGTCCGAGGTGATCAAGGAGACCGAGATCCCCGTGTCTGTCTATACCCCCGACGCTAAGGGCGTCCACCAGCCCGGCTCGGACCACACCAGCCTCCCCGTTCGCCGGAACCCACAAGGTCCCCCTCCGCCCGTCGAGGAGGAGGAGGTCATGAAGACCGTCGAGCCCCTCAGCGACGAGGTCTACAGCAAGATGCCCGTCACCATGCAGAAGATGTCCGTCAAGGACAAGGTCATCATAATCACTGGGTAAGTCTGACAAGCAGCTCCAAACGAGCAGCCCAGCAGCCCAATCGCACACCTCCGCCAAGGCAACGATCAACATAAAGCTAACACCCATCTTCCAGTGGCGCCCGCGGTCTAGGCAACTACATGGCTCGCGCCTGTGCGGAAGCCGGAGCCAAGGCCATTATCATCTTCGACGCCAACAAGGACCTCGGAGACGAGGCGGCAGCCGAGCTCAGCAACGCCTCCAAGCTGCCCGTCACCTTCTACAAGGTCGATGTCCGCGACGGCAGCGCCATCAACACCGCTGTTGAGGACGTGGTGGCCAAGTTCGGCGCCCCCGACGTCCTCGTCAACTCGGCCGGTATCGCCGACTCCAACATCCCCGCCGAGAAGTACGACCCGGCCATGTTCCGCCGCCTGATCGACATCAACCTGACGGGCTCCTTCCTCATGGCCCAGTCCGTCGGGCGCGCCATGATCGCCGCCGGCAAGCCGGGTAGCATCATCCTCGTCGCCTCCATGAGCGGCAGCATCGTCAACTACCCGCAGGAGCAGTCGTGCTACAACGCCTCCAAGGCCGGAGTCATCCAGTTCGGCAAGTCGCTGGCGGCCGAGTGGGCCAAGTACGGCATCCGCGTCAACTGCATCTCGCCCGGCTACATGGACACGGCGCTCAACAAGGTGCCCGCCCTCGACGCGCAGAAGAAGATCTGGAAGAGCCTCACGCCGCAGAACAGGTTGGGCGCTGTTGATGATCTCAACGGCCTCTGCGTGTTCCTTGCTTCTGATGCTTCCGGCTTCATGACTGGTTCGAACGTCGCCATCGACGGCGGCTACACCCTTTACTGAGCGCCCCATACCTCGCATAGCTTCTGGTTGCGGATTTGATACCCACGAGAAGATCTTCTTTCTCATGGCATGACGTCGCGTGGATGGTGGTTTTAGGTTTTTCTTTCGGTCAACAGCTTGCGGTTGCTTTTGCGCGTGGTTTTTACAGGGGGTTAGGAGTTTGAGGATGGCTTTTCCCTTTCGGTAGCACGGCCTTTATCATGACGGGATCAAGGATGGGATGGAGATGGATAGAGAAATAGTGGCTGGTAGTTGACTGGATTGTCGCACCGCCTTTAATAGCATGGGGGGATCAACCCCCTTACAACGAATTGTTACTCCTATACTTCTTCATCCTCTTCTGCGATACTTCCCTGTGTTGAGAATCATGCTGTTTCCCTTCAGGGGTACACCGTCCATCAAGTCGATGCCATCTATCTTGGTCCCCAATAGTCCTCAGTTAGAAAACACCACGGGTGCTGCTTGCCCAGCAAGATCAGCCCAACAAGATATACCCCGATGTCACCTCTACCCGACATCGTCTCTTTACTTTGCCAGGGCAGTACTGATCCCTCGCTCACGGTTCCAGCGGCACCGTGGAGAGTCCGTAGACAGTCCGGCTTACCGTGATTGACTTTCCTCACCACCCTGAGTGAATATCATCGCGGAAACCGGGATCTACAAACCACAACCCATCTCGTGCCGGCATCCCTAGCCGAGAAAGCCAGATTAGGTAGGCTCTCATGCAAGTCGATTACAAGCTCCGTGATGATCATCATCAGGCTTGTTAGGTTCCCTTGACATACTATACGGGGTCTAGAGCGTCGTCCCGGTGCACACAGTCAGATCTGACTTGGTAGAGATCGTCCCCCTCCCTTCCAACTTCAGCCCCTATTAGACTCTCACGAAGGTCGATTACAAACTCCGTGATAATCACCAGGCTTGGGTTTCCGTTCCCGTTGACATACTGTACGGGTTTACATCGCTTCCAGTGCACACAGTCAGATGACTTGGAGATCGTCGCCCACCTTCCAACTTCAGCCCCTATATTAGATACCTTAGTCAAGTACACTACCGCGCACCGATGTGCCGGTGGCTGCGCATGTGGGTGATGGAGGGTGCTAGGTTGATACCAAAGACATCGTCATTTCGCTTTCAACTGCCAGCGCATAAAAGAACCGCTACGCTTTTGAACCAACCGAGGACAGGCAGGCCATGAAGAACGCCTCATATCTCCCTCGAACGTCAGCGTTATATGCTCCCCCTACCTTGCCCCGGAGAGAAGGGGGTCCGGAATATACCGAAACCGCTAAAAAACGAGCAGAAGTCCGGGCCCAGCACCCCCCCCCCCTTCCCCCCAAGGGCGGTACTTAAACCCTGGCAGCAGCACCAAACTTACTTGGGTATCCCGTTAAAGCAAGGCAGTCAAGAGAGCTTGAAGGGTAACGCAAGGACCGATTGATATCCCTAGGCTACTACTACCCCGGCACACTGCCAAATAATCAATGCGTCGCCTGCTTTCCATCCAGTCGCTGACATGAGACCGCTGCTCGTCCAAGTGCCAGCCAGCAGGGAGGTAATCATTTACGCAAATATCCGGCGTGAAACAAAGGCGAGCCAGAAGGTACAATGCAGGCTGGTTTGAAGATACCGCAGCAAAAGGGTGAAAAAGGGGGTATATAGCGGAATAACAGAATATAAACTTCAGCTGCGTTTTGTATGTTCAAGTACAAATTTTTCCTTTTCCTTTTTGCTTGCCGCTCCGAAAACATCGGCTTGCTAAGGTAGTGCTGGTGCAAACTTTGTCGGGGATGAAGAGGGTATAAAGCGCCTTGGAGAAGCAGAAAACAACACGGGAAGACAAGCCCCAGGCGCTGAGAAGGGTGGCGGGGAACACAGGGATACAAAAAGCAAAGTTTGCCCCATGCATCATTTCATGCTTTCATAGATAGGATGGAAAAAACCACAACAATCATCATTGTCCCTTGCGGGCCTTCTCCGCCGCCCGGGCTTCCCTCGCCGCCCTCACCAGGGGAGATAGCTGGGACAGGTCGACACATTGCTTCATAAACTCATGCTGTACGGTAGGTAGTCATGTCAGCACTTCTAGTTCGGGAAAATTGGGGGGACGATAAGAAAAATCTCGAAAACTGCGGAGAAGTGAACTGACTCGTAATAGATCATGTGCGCTCGCCCTCTTCTCCGGGTCGACCTTGAGCGCAAAGTAGAGGAAGTCCCGGAATACGGCGCTGAGGTTCTGCTCGTCCTTGATCTGCGGCGTGCCGTTCGTAGCGATCAGCCACAGCGCGCGGAGCGGCGACTCGGTCAGGTACGGGGGCTCGCCCTCGATCATCTCGATGGCCATGATGCCCAGCGACCAGATGTCCACCTTGCGCCCGTACTCTTTCCGGGTTACCACCTCGGGCGCCATCCAGTAGGGGGTGCCGACCATCGTGGTCCGCTTGTTCTGGGCTTCGTTGATGGTGGCGCAGAAACCAAAGTCGGCTGGACGCGTCTGTCAGATGCTGTCGACTTCTTGCGCCAGGGGAAAAAAGAGAACTTACTGAGTTTGATGTTGCCTTCCATGCTTAGGAGGATGTTGTCCGACTTGATATCCCGATGGATGACACCCTTCGAATGCAGATGCTGCAGACCCTTAAGCGTTTCCCTGCAGACTGACGCTATTTGGCCCTCGGTCATTATATTGAAGGTAACCACGTCTGTAAGACTGCCGCCCTCCATGAACTCCATAACCACCCAGAGTTCACCACCGGTAAGGAAGCTGTCGATGAAATTGACGATATTAGGGTGCGAGCTCTCCTTCATGACCAGGATCTCGTTGATAATAAGGTCCTTCTTCGGCTGCTGCTCCAAGTTCATCTGCTTGATTGCCACGAGTCTGTTGGTCCCTCTTTCGTGGCCTGTATAGACACCTCCGGAAGCTCCTTGACCGATCTTCGTAAACCCACGGTAGATGTCCCGTGGATCGCCGTCGGAACATATCCTCTTTAGCTGGGCAACCACATCTATGCCGTTGCTCTGGCGCGCACGATGCCGTGGCCGGGCCCCCGCGGCAGCTGGCGGCGCATTTGCTTGAGGGGGCTGCGCAGGTCGGCTAGCTCCATTGGAGCCAGCCGAAAACTGGTGCTGCGAACTGGGTGGTGTCGGTTGCTGGCGTTTGCTCTGTTGCCGGCCAAGCTGACCCGTCATGGCGGCCTGCGCCTGGGCCATGGCCTGCTCCTGCTGTTGCTGCAGCATCTGCTGCTGATATGCTGCTCCTTGCGCCGTTTGCGACGGAAAGGCCGGAGAAGGCTGTGAGGGGGTATAGGGAGACCCTGCGGCACGCGAATTCGACCTCGATCGGAGCTCCTCCGGCAGCAGAGGAGCGTTGTCCTTGGGCGGAAGGTATGGGCTCGTGGCATCGTCACCTGCGTTTTGCATGCCAATACCCGAGTCTTTGTATGGGGGTTGCGGAGCGGCTCTTGTAGGAAGCGAGATCGGTGCTTTTGGCGCCGGACGACTGGGCATGAGGTTGTCTTTCGCCGGTAGGGGGCCAGGGCCCTTCTGCGGTACTGGCGGCGGTGCTCTTGGGTTTTCGAAGCTGCCCTCATGGTTCACCTGCGGGAATCGCGGGCTTGCTGGCGGGCTCACAAGTGGTGACAAAGGGTAATTCCCTTGGAGCATCTGCGGCGAGGTTATGGATGACGGCGAGTTTGCGCCTAGAGGGCCCAGGTCAGCGGCTCGCGCATGGTCGAACTTTTCCAGCTGCTGGTCTTCTTGGGGCTTCTCTGTCGTCTCCTTGTAGAACGTCAAGACATCCACCAAGATTTGCGGGTGCTCCCTCCGGTCTTTCTCTGTGATGCCGCTCTCGTTGATGAGTCGCTGCCATTCTTTGGGTAGACCCTGGATCGCGCACATGTTAGTCTATGCGAATGCGAGTATGAGAACAACCAAAGAGATGAGAGACTGACAGTAAACTGGCCGGTATTACTATCATAGCCGACGTGCGTTACATGGACGGGGTTCTCCGGCGCGGATATTGTTGGCTTTTTCGGCGAGCTGACCAGGCTGGTCATGAACGTCGAGAAGCCCGACTTCTTCCTTAACACACCGGCGATCCTGGGCTCCTTGCCACTCTCATCGGAGAAGCGCTTGCCGGCGATATTGGCACCGGATGACGACGTGTCTACCCTCGGGGGATAAGACTTCTCGTTCACCAAGGTATCTGAATTGGACGAGGAGTCGCCGCCGGAGTAGCTCGTCGACTGGCGCAATGTTGGCGGGGCCATGCCGACCCTGGCGTCGGGACTCGTGTAGGAGGGAGCGGGAGGGGCGCGACGATAGGGTGCGAAGGCGTTTGCGTTGGGTTTCTGGCCCGTCGGCGACGTGGGAGACTTGGTGGCCTCGATGCGGTTCAGTATGGCGCCGCCGTCAAAGGGTGCGCCGATGAGCTCTTCTGACGTCTTGGAACTGAGGGGTCGCGAATGAGAGGCCGAGTCCGAGTGACGGTCCGTCATGCGAGCGGCAGGGTGAGGAGCAGGCTGGGGTTGGAAATGGTGTTGCTGGTGTTGCGAAAAGGTCTGTGATGACGTGGATGCGCTCGTCGATCCGACAGAGTCGCTGGCGGGCAGACCGGGCGACGGGTTGGGCAAACGGGTGGCGGACGGAGGATACCGCGGAGAGGAATTGGTGGACGCGTTAGAGGTGGGAGTCCTGGCCGTGGGAGCGCTTGGAGCCCGCCTCAGACTGGTGGAGCTCCGTTTGCTCTGGATGGATTCGGCGTCAATACGACCATCGATGCTGAATGCGCCGCTGGTGTGGTGATGGCTTCCGGCCGGAGGAGGTTTCTTTGTGAGTTTGCGACGAGTGGACGCGTGGTTCAGGCTGTTGAAGGATGGAAGTGGCTGATGTGCCGCGGGTTGATGTGGTTGTGGTGGTGGTTGCGAACTGGAACTAGCAGATGTTGTTGTTGGAGACAGAGGAGATAGTTGAGACAGCTGCTGCGAGTGGTGCTCGTTGTTGCCGCCGGCGTCCATGGTAATAGTACCAAACATTCAAATTACTTTTCCTGCCACTGCCAGCTTCTTCTCTGCCAGTCCCACGCACACACACACATACAAAGAAGAGGGACCGTCAACTAGGTATGTTTGAGAAAGTGTCAAACAGACCAGGAACTTGCCAGGGCGCTAGCTGGGAAGGAAAGCAATGACTTGCAATGCAACGAGTAACAGAGGGTGGATGCGCGCGTGGAGCACACTGCCTAAGGTATCTGTCTGGCTCTACTATCTTTTTTATCCAGCCATGAAATGGATGTACCGATGTTAGGTAGGAGATTTGCCTGTTTCTGGATGAAGGGGGCACCGTCTATCGCTGGGTAGGGCCGAAGGGGCCAAGAAAGAGAGGCGGCAGGACACAGGCCTAACAGGACAGGAACAGGGCAGCGCAGCCACCAACTTTGTTTGGAAACCTTGGGTTGCTGTGTGAAGAGGCCTGCTGGAGAAATCCCTGGAAAAGACCGAAAGACCGGGTTGGTGTGGTGCTGTGGATGGAGAAACGAGCGTGGCAGCGGGTGGTTGTGATTTGTTGCTTTCAAACTAAGGTGTTGATGAACAATGAGGGGACTCGGGCAAGAGGGACTGGTGGTGGTGGGTTTGGGGCTCACTGGGCTCATCGATCCGTCTGGTGTGGCAGTGGAGAGGTGGGATGGTGGGGCATTTTAGTCCCTTCTTCTCCGTTTCTCTTTAGGCGAGCCACTGCCATGTCATTCTCTCTTGAAATCTCTCGTCGTCGAACGTGTGCTTTTCAGCCACAGTGGGACAATGATAAGTGGCACGACGTCTTCTCACTTCGACCCAACTCCTTCCTACTGACTCCTTTTTCGGCTGCTGCTGCTGGGTCGCCGCAAGACCGGTGGTAGAGTCCGCAGAAAACCGACATGGTTGACATGCTTTTTCTGCAAGATCATTGATAGTGATCGATGACTTACCTATTGTGCAGTATTCGATTGAACCGATTTTCGTCTCTGTTTTCCCGTCTGTGCTTTTCCCAAGCATTTGAAGATCTTTCGACGCCGGGTGGGACCCACCTCATCGCACGAAGTGGGGCCTTCTTCCTGCCAGCTGGGACATGGTCTGTGGCAGTTGCCCGGAATGCTCAGGGTTCCTTTCAACTTTCCAGGGTCCTTTCGCAGTTCAGCCGTCCTGGTTGACGATGCCATCTACAGTTAATCAATGTTCCTTATCAGCTTATGAACAGGTTGCTAAGTCACACCAGCGAATCTCGAAGTCGAGACTCAAGGACCACCAGTGAAGTCCAACCAGGCCGTTCGGTTGGTGCGACTGTCCGAATATCGATGACCTCCCAGGCTGTTTGCTGTCATGGATGAGGATACGAAGTTTGTACTCGTGTGGAGGCTCCGTCGACATGTGTTTGTGCCTTCCATTTATATCTTCAAGAAGGCGAGGACGTATCAAGTCTATTCCTTCGTCGAAGCCCTTTACTTTCGGCACCACCGGCCACGAACTTCTGCAACATGACCTCGAGGATTCGAAATTCAAGGCAACGAGGAAGATCCCCCTCCAAGTGCGGCTCAACTGCTTTGAAGTCCAGGTCCCAAGCTTCGATACAGGCAAGGCCAGCAGCGCCAAGCACATCTCCCAGTCCGATGTTCCTCTGGTCTCGGGTCCTTCCGCATTGCAGACATCAAATCATCGATTACTGCCCCTGTGGCGCTTCGCATGGCATTCTCGATGGCGTAACTCTAAACGCTCTGTCTCAGGTCGGACGACAACGGGATAAGGCAGCGGCTCGTCAAACTTGAGCTCGAAACGCTCTTGGTCACGACCCTTCCGGTCACCTTCCCGCTGCAGCTCGTTTCATCACTTCTCAGCTGCATTCGGTCTTAGCCTACCCTGCCCACATACGGCACGTCTACTGCGCCTGCTGCATCCAAACGTCGGCGATCCTGCATGTGTTTACGCTCCTTAGCAGCGGATAGTCACTCCCGTCGACAGATAGGCAAGCTATCGAGACTCTACACAACCTGGAAGTCTCAGGTCATTGCCCTGGTATCGTCCCGACACCATGATTCTTTCATTACTCCACGGTACCTATCTGACATGCGAGCCGACGGGAACAGCTAGATCCGACAGCGCAGAAAGGTACTACGTTGTACCAACCGACAAAAAATCTCGGGCTCGAGCTGCCTTTCTGCTGGACCCGTTGAGCCTCCACGCGTTCACTCTCGGCGCCGACATGTCTGCTGGCGTTACACTTGATCGATGCAGCCACTCGCTAACCTCATAACCTCCCGTCAAATCAGCCCACAGTGGCAGGTTCTCCTTCTGGAATTGCTTCCGGATTCTGGAAACTGCAAGACATCATGCTGCGGTACCTCAAGGCACAGTTGTTCCTGCAGGAGGATTCACTTCATACCGGACGACGAGGCGCTGTCCTATGTAGGGTACCTAACTTGACAGCACCGCTTCTCGATACAACATGGTAGGACTCGAGCGTGTGCTTCTGACAGTTTACCTGGTAGTTTCGCCTTACTGCCATACGGCGTCGGACCAGGCCCGCTGGAACCTTGCTCCTCTCCATTACTGAATATCTTCTTCGCGCGCAACCTGGCAAGCGGTGGGTGCGCAAGCACAAACAAATCCCAAGGTGCCAAAGTGTTGACACGAGGGAGTCAATGTCTTTGACTGGATCTCGGACTTCCTTCCAGACCGGAATCAACACCCGCCGCAATCTTTAGATTGCAGGATGGAAACGTGGCAGGCAACGCATGTGAGAGCCTCCACCGTTTCGAGAATATCAGGACACTTGCACAACAGGCGCCTCTTCGTCTAATTCCTGCTGTCAACGGTCGCCACGACACAGAGTCGCGCGATAATCGTGAGTTAACAGCAATCAATCTCAGGCCTGGACTCTTCCTCGGCAGCTTGGCCTTCCGGAATCACTTCCGACCTCAATCATCACCAGCCACGGGTCCATGCCAATTCAATGCGCCCCAACTCCCGTTCACGCCCTTACACGGCACACATGCCATAGCCGCATCCTCCCGCACACAAGGCGTGTTCAGCTGGCGATACTCCCAATTCCCCCCCCAGCACGCCCTCCCCATCACCAGATCGGGGTATACCATCTCCCTGGGCCTAATCATCAAGCACCACCAGTACCAGTTCTTGTCCCCATCGCCCCGTGGCCGAGGTTGACACTGTCCCTGGCACGCCACCATGAGCCCATTGTCACACAACTAATCGGGCGGACCACCAGCACAAGTCTCCTCCTCGCCGCAAGGGACGTCGTCTGTCGATTTGCTGCCGGCGGGTAGGTCGGTGGCTTGAGGGCGGTGGATCACCCATGTGTCGTGGACGCTGATGCCGGTGTAGGTCGTGAAGGACGTCGTGGTGAGGTCTGTCTCAAGGTAGGTTACACGCTGCTCGTAGGTGAGCTGCTTGATGATTGTTTCTGTTATTGTCGTTGGGAGGGAAGCTGTTGCCCATGGGGGTTCGAGGGTCGTGATGGTCATGGTGGTTAGGAGTTCCTCACGGCGTGGAGAGATGAAAAGGAAGGCGGTTGTGGTGGCGAGAGTTGTTGTGTTGATGGTTGTTTTCCAGGTCGAGTCGAGTTGAGCACTAGGGGATGCTGTGAAGATGGTTGCTATTTCCTGTCTCGCTGCTGGGTCGCTGCCGACATGTCCTCCGATGGCATTTGTGCCGACGGTGAAAACCACCAGCAGCGGCAGGGCTTGTGGGAATCTCATGGTGAGAGTTGCTTACTTATTACAGGTAGATGGGGACAGGAAGCATGTATATATGCTTTTTGACCGAGGTACCATTCTGACGGGCACAAGGGTAGCCTTCACTCACTCCCATGCCGGCCTCCTGTCTGAATATATATCGGAGGATTTAACCGGTCATCCAAGTGTCTGTTATGACCTCGCATACCGAACGAAGGCAACGTAGTGCTTTCCAATGTCCCTAGCTTACCTAGGTAGTATGACTGGCTTGCTATCATCTGAGGTAGGTCTCCTCACCGCTATCGATGTGGTGTTAGAAAAATGGAAGACTTCACCCTTCACCGAAAATGCTGGCGTCCAGACGTAGGGTTGGGGTCGTGTACTGCGTGTACCGCGCCAACTGTTCGGCAACTGCCAGATCAGGTGATCAGGTAAGGGCCAGTAGCTTCACGGTCGGCACAGGGACCTGTCAGGCCAGACCCTGCCCCACGCGCTAGGAAAATCTGAGTGGAGTCGTCAATCGCTGGAACATTCTGAGATTTGTTGTTGAATCGAAGCTTAAACGGGACGGGATTGTTAGACTTCCACATCACCCCTTTCTACACAGCTGTCACAGTCGAGAACAAGCTCTCCAACTTGCCAACTCAACCCTCAAGTTATCACTCCCACCTCTCTTGTCCGCTTTTGCTCCCTTTCCCCCCATCTGGTGGTTTATAGCATCTCTCGTTGCTCAGGATATCAGTTCAGCAGGCATCCAATTCGATACTCGGACTGATTTCCACCACCAGTTTCCCTCTCCCTGCGGCTTCCCCTGCTCCCCCACATTAAAGAAGCCAGTTCGCAGCACTCATCCGTACCGCTTGGCATACATCTCGACATCCTTTTTCGTCTTCCTCGACAACTTCGACTCCATTGAGCGATTCCCGGCTCAACGTCAAGTTATTTCGACAAAGGTGCGTACTCTTCCACTCTTTTCCCTACACAAATCCAGGCGGAGATTTGCGATTGTGGGAACTAACCGATACCGGTGTCGTCTTAGACACTTCGTCGGATTCCTCTACAGCTTCCCTTCCCCGTCTCTCCAACCCATCATTCACCATGGCCGAGTCATCCAGCGCTTCGAACTTCGCTGCCCAATTGAAGGCCAAGCATGCCGAGGCCGCCGGACATCATGTCGAGGTCGAGGAGGTGCCAGATGAGGACATTATGTCGCATCACGCCAACACAGCGGCCTCCGGTACTGAAGCCAACCCCAGCTGGGCGGAGCCATCCACAAAGCCAGCACCGAAGCAAGAAACAAAGCCTTTGGATACCCAGTCCCACGACCTCTTCCCCGAGCTCGGTGGACAATCCAAGGGCAAATCGCCCGCGGGCGTGGTGCCTGTCTGGAGTGCAAAGAGTGCCACGAATGGCAAGGCTAACGGTGCTTCTGCCACAAATGGCACGCCTCGCACATCGGCACCGGCCTCCGGTGTAAGCACACCGACCGGAACCGGTCAGCACGCAGCTCCATCTCTGTCCATCCCCGGCCGCAATGTCGAGACTCTTTTCCTTGAGCCGCAGCATATGCAGCCAAAGACACAGTTGAGGAAACCATTGGGGGATATCCTCAAGGACCTGAATCGGAAATCTCGCGCTCAAATTAGCATGTCCACACTAGGGAACGGAAGGCTCAAGTTCGAGGCAGCCGGACCCCAGGACATTGCCGCACAAGCGCTCAAAGAACTGGTTCAGCAGATTGGTACCAAGGTACGCATCATTCGACATGGTCAAGTTCCTTGCCTCGTATGCTAACAACGGTTTGCAGCAAACAGTCAAGGTCCCAATTCCCCAGTCCGCAAGAGCCCACATCATCGGCAAAGGTGGTTCCACCATCAAGTCGCTCCAGGAGAAGTCCGGTGCTCGGATCCAGCTTCCGAAGGCAGACGAGGGCCAGCCGGTCGACGATGACGACGACGCCACCATTGATGTCATGGTTGAGGGCAATGCCCACTCGGCAGCTATTGCTCGGGATCTCATCTTGAAAATCGCTGGAGAGCGTGCTGCCAATGTCAGCACAAAGGTCAGGGGCGTCCCTGCTGAGTTCTATCCCTTCATTGCAGGGCCCAAGAACAGCTTCGTGCACAATCTGGAGGAGAACAATGGTGTTCAGGTCCGCATCCCACCGCACCAGGCTTGGGGAGCGCAACCTGCGCCCCGTGTCGTCGGACAGCGACCCGTCTTCGCCCCGGCCGCCAATGACAACCACATCCAACTCGCCGGTGAGCGGGCTGCTGTTCAGGCTGCCCGTGCTGAAATCGAGCGACGCGCCGCAGAACTACAGCGCCAGCTCCAGCTCGAGCAACTCAATATTCAGCGAGGACGCCACCAGTTTATTATTGGAAACAGGGGTGTTGACGAGACTGAGTTCTTCGAGGAGACCGGGTGCGTGATTATACTGCCGACCGATGAGGAGGACGACACTGTCACGGTCATCGGACCGCCCGAGAATATCCAAGGTGGGCTGGAGAAGGCAATGGACCTCGCAACCTCGATGCAGTGCTCCAACATTGATATCTCTCGATTCCACCGTCAAGCACCTGGTGGTGGTGCTGCGCATGCTCGCAACGTCACTCGCTATCTTCGCGAGCGCAATGAGATTGAGCGACTGGAGAAGGAGTATAACGTGCACTTCAACACGCCGTTCACTTCCGAAGGCGCACAGCCTTGGGAGCTCTACTCGCGCGACGGCAAGGCCGCCATCCGGGCTCAGTCGGAGATCAAGGGCATTGTGGATAGCCACCCTCCTGCCCGCATAAGTACTGTCCCTGTTGATTCTTTCTTCTATCAGTACCTCCGCAGCGAGATCAACCCGCGCGTCCACGATCAATATGGTGTCCATCTCGTCGTCCCCAATTCCAACGACAGCGACGTCCCTGTTCTTCTTGTGTACGAAGGTCCTTCGCCTCAAGACACGCCCTACCAGATCCCGAGATCACAGCCGAGCCAAGCCGATATCCGGAACTTTGAAAAGGGACTCCGTGAGGCTAGACAGCACATCGAGGACCTCATAAAGCAGCAAGAGTCTTTGACGTCAGTGTCGATTGACGTGCCGCACAAGTACCACGAAAAGCTGAAGAAGTTTATCAAGAACGAGCAGGATGAGAGACGCGCCGCCGATCAGATTCCGGTTCGTGTCTCCAGCCTGAGGGAAACTGTTAACTTCCGTGGTCCGACTTCTGCCGTCGAATCTTTGGCCGAGAAGTGTCGCGCATTTGTTGAACAGGAGAAGGAAGATGAGAAGGAACGCGGATTTACCCTTGACTTTGACTTTCCCCAAAAGTTCGCCAACCACCTCATTGGTAAAGGCGGCAGCCACATTAAGGAGATGAAGGAAAAGTTCGACGTCGAGATCCAGGTTCAGGATGGAAAGGTGCAGCTGAAGGGTCCCCAGAAGAAGACCGAAGCGGCGAAGGCCCATATCGTTTCTCTGGGCAAGCAGTTGGCTGACGAGACCACGCATGTTCTCAAGATTGACCCCAAGTTTCACAGGGAGCTCATCGGAGCCGGTGGTGGCCAGATCAACCGTCTACAGACCCGCTACAAGGTCCAGATCTTCTTCCCTCGCTCTGGCAAGAATGCCAAGGACGACGAATCGGTTGTTGACGGTGCCAGTGAGGCTGGCAAGCCTAAGCGCCAGCAGGCTCCGGACGAGGTCATCGTTCGCGGACCCAAGAAGGGCGCGGATGAGGCTCGCGACGAGATTCTGTCGCTGCTCCAGTACCTGAAGGACAACTCCTTCACAGCCACGGTCTCAGTGCAGCAGAAGCAACTGCCGTCGCTCATTGGCCAGGGCGGCTCCGGCATGGAGCAACTGCGCCAGGCTACAGGCGCCAGGATTGATATTCCCAATGGGCGGGACATTCCCGAGGGCACCCTCGTGGAAATCACCATCAAGGGAACCAAGGAGCAGGTTGCTGCTGCCAAGAAACTTCTGGAGGAGAAGCGGGCCGTATTCGACGATACTGTTGTGAAGACCCTTGAGGTGGATAAGACGTACCACAAGGCTCTCATTGGTGCAGGTGGTAAGTTCAGGAGCCTACAATGGATCGACGTGTTCGACAGTACTGACATGATCTAGGTGCCAACCTCCGTGACATTGTCCTCAAGGCCGGAGGCTCCGATGACCGCCGCGAACTTGCACGTACAATCCAGTTTCCCAAGCAAGATTCCGAGGGCAACACCATCAAGGTCGAGGGCCGCACAGACATCGTGGACAAGATTGTTGCCCACATTCAGGACTTTGTCTCCCAGCGAGAGAACCAGGTGACCGAGGTCGTCGATGTCCCTACCGAGAAGCACAGGTCGCTCATCGGACGTGGGGGCGACGTCAAACGCGGCCTCGAGTCCCAGTTTAAGGTCTCTCTTGACATCCCCCGGCAAGGCAGCGGCCAAACCGGCGTCAAGATCGTCGGCCAGGCTCCCGACGTTGAGAAGGCAAAGGAGCACCTCCTCGGCCTCATCAAGGAGCAGGCTGGCGAGACGGTCCAGGTGCCCCGCAAGCTGCACCACGCCGTCTCCAACAACGGTCAGTTCTTCCGCCGCCTGCGTAGCGACCACCACGTCACTGTCGACCACGCCGGCCACTCCATCCCCGAGAAGCCGGCCGCACCTGCCCCTAGCGCCCGCACCGGCGCCCTGCCCCTGATCACCGACGACGAGGAGAGCACCAGCGACGTCCACTCATGGACCATCGTCGAGGCCGTCTCTACCGAGGAGGGCGACATCCCGTGGGTCCTCCGCGGCTCCCCCGACAACGTCGAGAAGGCCAAGAAGGCGATCGAGAACGCCCTTAAGCAGGCGGCCGGCCAGAACGCCACTGGCTACCTCGTCCTGCCCGACCCGCGCACGTACCGCCACGTCATTGGCCAGGGCGGCAGCAAGGTCAACGCCATCCGCAAGCAGAGCGGGTGCAAGATCACCGTCCCCCGCGACCAGGCCGGCGACGCGATCGAGATCGTAGGCTCCCGCGAGGGCGTCGAGAAGGCGAAGGAGCTCATCCTCGCTGCTGTGAAGGAGGGCGTCAACGGTCGTCAGGCGATGGAGTAGGGATCTCCCGTCTTCGATGAACCGTTGGTGAACCAGTGGGAGTAATTCTCGACGCGCAAGGTTGTAATGTGGAACGGGAGCGAGCGGTAAGCGGGGGAACGATATTTCGATTCTCTAATAGGTACGGCTGTGGAACGAGGAAGATATGGAGATTGGAAGACGAGGACGCGATGAGATTGGAAGATGAAGATGGTGCCCAAAAAGAATCCGAAAGGCGACAGAAGACAAAAAGGGGTGATTGCTTTTGCTGGCTTACTGGCTTGGTGGATTGATTTGGAAGACGGAAGCTAAAGCTCTTTTCACTGTGGCATATATGTATCTTTGCGCAAATTATTTCCTCTTCTCTTCCCTTCTTTGCTCTTGCTGCCTAGGCGTCTTTATGGGAACAAGACACCCATGACACAGAGGATATGGCAGGCCGATGGGTGGCCGACATTCACACCTCATCAACAAAATTGGGTTTCTCGGTTTTTTTTGGGACGATTCCTGACCAGAGTAAATAGATCGAGACCAGCTTGTAGATAGCATAGGAAAAGTAGCCAGAAAACAAAAAGCGAATCAGAATACTCAGTCCTGACAATACACATTTTCCTCTTGTATGCTAGTGTCTATGCTCAACATAACTCCTGTTCTATCTATCCTTCCACTGAAAAACATATAAAAAAACACCTGTCCCAAGGTCAAAACCAAGAGTGAGTCCGGTACCCAAGCCTTCGCTCTCTTCTCACATCACCCATCCATACACTTTATCTTCCTCCTCTCTTTTCATGACTTTTGATCCATCTCGGTATCCCATCTCAACATCCATTTACATGAAATCCTCCTCCTCCGTCTCATCACCATCCTCATATCTCTCATCCGCATCCTCATACCTCAACCCCCCAGCGGTAACACCACCACCACCACCACCACCTCCCTCTCCTCCCTGCCCTGCCTGTCCACCCCAATGCCCATGCGCGTGATGGCCCAGGGCCAGTCTAGCCGCCTCGTCCGCGAGCGCCACGATGTCCCGCAGCAACTCCTCGCTCCGACTTCGCGCGGCGGCGGGGTTGTTATTGTTGTTTCCCCCTTGCCCTCCCGCTCCACCAGCAGCAGCACCACTGCCGTTACCGGAGGAGCCGTTCATGAGCGGCGCGCCGGCGGCCATCAGGTGCTGCTGCAGGTTGGCGAGCTGCTCGCGCTGCTGCTGCTGGCTGGCGGGGTCCGTGGAGATTAAGCCAGCGGCGGCGAGGCGGGCTATCCCCGCGCCCAGGACGGAGCCGTTGATACCCGCGCCCAGGCCGGCTGCTAGGAGGCCGGAGAGATTGAGGGAGGGTCCTTGGGCTTGTTGCCCAGAGGCCGTTGGGAGAGCGGCGGTAGTGGTGGTGGAGGAAGCGGAAAATTGGGGTTGAGAGGAGGACGAGGAGGACGACGGGGGCTCTCGGCGGATCTCGATGCTTACCTCGCCTATACCGTCTACCATGGATCGGACGGGGCGGCCTGCGGCGAGGTTCGAGAGGGCACGGCTTATGTGCGTGGTTGGGGGTTCGGGGGACGGGAGGGTCGTGGGGAGGTCGGGTCGGCGGGGCAGTTGGGGAGGGTTAGGAGGAGGTTGTTGTTGCTGGGACGAGGGTCGAACGCTTACGGCGGCGGCGGGTTCGATTTGCCCTTGCGGCCCTTGCGGCCCCTGCTGCCCCTGGCTCTGAACCTGAGGTGGAGGAGGCGGGCCGTAGGGTTGCGACTGGGGAGGACCCGAGACGGCCACCATGTCGCGCACGAACTTGTTCGCTGCTTCAGAGCCGTCCATCAGCCACTTGAGGCAGATCTGCACGCGCTCGCGGGCGTACGGGTTGTGGTCGTCGTAGACGCAGCAGTTAAGCATTGCTAGGACGCCGTCGTGCTCTACAATTTGCTGCTGGACGTCCGGGTTGCCGGGTCCAGAGCGGCCGGGTGGAGGTTGTAGCAGCCCGGCGAGGATGGTGAGGATCTGGATCTTGATTTGTGGCCAGGGAAAGAGGTGCGCCGGTTCTTGCATTGGCGGAGGCGGCGGCGGGATGGGAGGTTCGCCTGGGTAGGCGACGTGGCTTATGTCCCAATGCCGGTGGTCGATGTTTGATCCCGTGGGCGAGTCGGGGTTGGGGCGGTTGGCGGAGCGGTTGGGGAGGGCGACGAGGGGCTTCTTCTCCACGCCGGCTTCGAGGGCTTTGAGGAGGGACACCAGCTCGTAGGCAACTTCCCACTGGACGAGGTACTTCCGGATGTGCTCCATCTCGACCACGGTCATCAGGAAGTCGAGGAACTGGGCGAGGCCATCCTTGGCACGCTCCATGTCCCAGTTGTCGACCGGGAAGTCGGCGGGGTCGCAGAGGTCCTGGCGGATCTGGGCCTGGAGGTGCATGAGAGCAACGCACTCGGGCACAACCCGGCTGCGGAAGCTGGCAAACAGGAAGTAAACCAGCTTGACGTCCCGCAGTTGCTCCTTCGACTCGGAAGCCGGCACCTTGCTCTTCCTCGCCTGGAACATGTGGTTGATCAGACGCAGGAGCACCGTCTGCGCGGGAGATATAATATCCTTCGGAATCCGCAGAGAGTCCCACGTGTACGGCAGCAAAGCGCTATGATGGATCGCCTCGATGATTTGTGTCGTGATCTGGAAGATGAGCGAAGTCTCCGGCTGCTCCCAGACGGCGATGAAGACGAGCATCTCCCGGAGGAGGCTCTTGCCGCAGTCCGCGGCCAAGAACATTCTGCACCTCGTCTTCTGGAGGTTCTCGCCGGCCTTGGTCAGGCCGACTCCGGCTGAGTCGAGAATGCACGACTTGACAATCAGGTGCAATGCCTCGATTTGCTTAGGGTCCAGGATGTTGGGCACCTCCGTAAGAAGACCAGTCATGGGACCCTCGCCGTACGAGTCGTCGTCATCCTCCTCCTCCTCAATGATCGGATCATCGTATTCCTCCCCTTCATGTTCCGCGTACTGGCTTTCCTCCGCTTCATCACCGACGGATCCCTCCGCTTGACCTGCGGTGGAGTGATGATCGTCGTGGTCGTCGTGGTCGTCGTGGTCGTCCCCCCGATAGGAGTGGTTATATCTCCGAATGAGGTTGGCCTTGCAGTGATCGGTCCGTGTCTTGGCGAATTCGACGGACGGCATGGGGACCACCCAGTCTTCGTAGTTGGGATCTCTCGCGCTCAGCCACCAGGTATCGATCTCTCGAGACACACGACCATACGCGGCATCCTGCTTGAACTTGTCCACTTCGTTCTCGTCCCACGTCGGGGTGACCTTGAAATCATCCGCAAGGTCATCAGCACGCGATTCTCCGTCAGCCTTCGGCAGCCAGTTCCAGGCCAAAGGTGAGATCGGTGCCAATGGACCAGGTGGTTTATCTGAGCGGTTCTTGTGGTAATCCCTCAGCAGTGCCACGGCCTTGTCACACATCCGTGAGTTGCGCTCGAGCCAGTGTTGCACCTCGAGCTTTGCTACGCCAGGACGGAACTCTAGCATGACCGGGTATGCTGACGGGTCGTCGAGCCCTGACTCTTCATCAAAAAGCACGTCGAGCCAGAAGGACATCTTGTTGCGGTCGTTCTTGGCCGTCCAGTTATGAGCGTGCTGGAGCGACGTAACAAGCACCTTTTTATCTGCGAGAAGTCAGCATCTTTGGATCCCCAAAAGCAAACGTTCAACGAAGGGATACGTACACCCATCCGTAATCTCATTCAACTTCGTCCTCGAGGCATTATCCAATATCTCACCATCATACCCCTTAGATGTGACGTTAACACACAGGATAATGACCTGGTAGACCATCTGGTCGAAATGGACAGCGGCACACAGGTCCTGCGGGACCTCGGGCTCCGGCGTGACGAGCAGGTTGCGCGCTATGTGCAGCAGCTTGCTCAGGATCCCCAGGTCCTCCTTTAGGGTAGCCCAGTTCTTGATGATGAGATTGGTGCTCTCCGTCGGCGTCACGCCCTTGTCCGGGTCGTTGAGGCTAGACAGGGGGCCGACAGAGCGGGCTGTGAGGCTCGGTACTGCTGCTGCGACTATGCGCGTCATCCAGATCCAGATTCCTACGTTTCTTGATAGTTTTTCCCTGCGACGGGCGGTCAGCTGCACTCCTTCTGGTGTCCGAGACTGAGTGAGGTGCCTTACCGCACTTCTTTGGAAGTGTGTGTCTTTTCGAGGGTCCGCGAGATCATATTCGTCACTTTGGCGTTCGTCAGAGGCCCCATGGCGGGTGAGTCGGTATAATGGCCCTCCAGGCATATTAGAGCTGCCGAGAAGCACCGCTCTTCGATGGATTCATTGTAGGTGAGCATATCCTGGGCGTCGGCAGCGTCATCCTGAGGCGATGCTGCAGGAGCCATGTTTTGTGGCAGCTGGCGTGGCCTCGACTGCAGCAGATAAGGGTTACCCGGCCTGAAAAGCAAGAGAGCGAGTTCCGGAATAAGATAAGCTTAACAACGTTCTGTACGCAATATGCAAGGGTGAGGTTGAGGCCGATATCAAACGGTGCAGCTCGGATGGGTGTTTTTGCTGTGAGGAGACTGGATTCCTCAGCTTGGTGGGGCGAGCCATTCAAAGTTTGAGTGGGTCTCGTTTGTTGCTCAACGGTCTGGTCTCGAGTCTCAAGTTTTCGTGCTTCCGCCTCGCCCCTTTTATCATGACACTGCCTTGACCGTCATTCATGAGTCGACATACTTCATTGCGTGTCGCCACAGCCAATGTCAGGATACACAGGATTATTAACGTTCGGCCGTCACGTATGCTTGATTGCCAACCACTAGCTAAATTACTCAAAAGAAGCTATATTTATGTCTGTCCTCTCCGTCCACACACTATGATCCACCACCAGTCTCATGATGCCGCTTCCCACGCCATGACTGAATTCCAGGAATTAAAAGGGACCTATTGTAAAGCGGAAAAACAAAGAAGAATGAGGAAGTCGTGGCTGACAGTAGGTATGTCGTGCCTGCGTCCCAGCCTGTGGGAACCATCGCCGTGGCTCCTCCTCGCTTCCAGATGAGCCTCGCTATGCCGACACTTCTGACGCGATGCTATGCTCGCCCCCAAACGCAGCACATGTACCGTACTTTCCCTTCACGATAACAAGACAGGACAAACAACGAAATAGTGTGGAAAGCGCAGAGTAAACGATGGGATGAAAACAACGAACGAAGGACTAAAAGCAAACACCCGCGCCATGCAATTGTTTGTAAACCATGAGAAGCAACAACCTCAACCTTTCCACCTATCCTATCCAACTCTCGCCCCATCCAACGTCATTAAGCCCGTACTCGGCACGCCGTCCCGCTCGTCTCCTGCGACGGCACTATAGCCTCAGCTCCCTCAGGATCTGGTCCGCCATATTCTTATACTGCCACGTATTTCCGCCCAACCTCTTGAACTGTATGCCGTGCAGGCTGATGACCGGCACCTTGACCACCAAGATCTCAAAGTTCAGCACCATGTTGCCGTCAACGTCGTCTCGCACGTTTGTCCGCGTCTCGCCCTGCTGTACGCGTTTCGAGGACGCGCCGTGCGTGTCGCCCCTGGTAAGACTATCCTCCGATAGATCAGAGTTGGAATAATCGTCCTGGTCCCTGTCTCTGGTTCTGCCGGTACCAGGTGTCTTGGGTGTAGTCGGCATCCTGTCGTTCTCTTTGCCGGAGCCACCATCGTCTTGGTTCCCGCGCCGGCCCGCAAAACTGAACCGCCTCCTATGGGTTGGAGTCTGAGGAGCTAGGCCCTGCTGGGAAGGACTGCCGGGCCGGCCATCCTTCTTCAGGTCAATGCTAGGTGCATGACGACAGCTGAATCCACCCTTGATCTCAGTATAGTCAACATTAAGTTGCTTGAGCACGCGCTTAATATCCGCTCGGATCTCGGTGACTGGCCTGGTGCTGGTCGTCGACACACTGAAGATGCCCTTGAGGAAGACGGGCTTCGCCAGGTCGGGATCTTCAAGCTTGTCGTTCGAGGTTCCGCTGTGCTCACCAATCTCGGCATCTGTCTCCTCAGGGACGGGGTTCTGCTCGCCGCGAGACTCGGCCTCGCGCCTAGCTCTCCTGGCCTGAATGCTCTCCCTGCGCGCATGGCCAAGTGACTTGGCACGCATCGAGACGGACTTGGCGCTCTGTACGCCGGGTTGAAGCGTATTAGATTTCTCGATGGCCGGGCCGGACTGGTCTGACCCGGAAGTCGCTGGTGGTTCCTTACCGAAATCACCACGTCGGCGGTGGAACTCGGTGGAGTTAACACTCGCCGACCGTCCTAGTTGCTTCCTAAACGAGGATGAATTGGCACCAGCGGAAAGAGGCGGGGCGAGAAGATCGCTGTGTTGTGGCTGACTCGAGCCTGACCTAAGCCTCGGGTTGGAGCTATTATCCCGGCGCGTCCGTCGCATGCTGAAGCTCTTTCTAAGGCTCGGTGCCTCGGTCGGCGTGGCGGGGACATGCACAACAGGCGGGTGCGAACGGTCCCTATCCAGCCGCTCTGGTTCCTTCCTACGTCGCGTGCTAAGCCGGCGCAGGAACCCGGCTGCAGTGCCCTCCTTCTTCGGAAGCTGGTCGGCGTGGCCGTCCTGTGGGTGGGCGGCTGAGCTTGGAGACAGGAGCGTGTTGTTCTTAACTTGCTCAGGAACATCATCTTCGCCGTGTGTCCGAGCCCGTGGCCTAGACCGGCCACCCGACTTCTCTCCGGGCATTTCGTACGTCGAAGCATTTGTGTACGCCGTGGGTGGGGGCGCGATCTCAGCCGGATTCTCTTCCTTCTTGGACGGTGCCGGCGGGACAGATGCTCTTTGAAGCTCCTGCCTGCCACGCTCTTGTTTCTCGCGCACGAGATAGTAAATAGAGATAAGTGGACTGAAGGCGTTGAGAGGGTCGACGCCCATCTGTAGCCCTTCCGAACTGGAAGCAGTCAAAGTGTCTCTGCTGTTGCCCGAGTTTCGTCTTTTGTAGAAGTCGAATCCAAAACCACGCCTCTTCTCAGCATCCTTAGGAGGCTGTGGGAGCTCTTTCTCCTTCTGCAACAGTCGCACAGCCCGCTGGTACTCTTCCGACTCGATAGTGCGTGTAAGTTGGGAACGGATTGTTTCGGGGGATCCGAAGTTGAAACCAGTCATGGCGGCGATGACTTCCGGATCCAACGGCAGCTGGAGGGGTTCACGGGGCGGGAGAAAGTTTTCTGGTGGCCCGCTATAGCCCTTGATCATCCACGGATGGTTCATAACCTCTGCCATGGTGGCTCGCTGTTTCGGGTCGGTCACAAGCATTCGCGACAGGAGATGCTTGCATTCTAGAAACATGTTAGGTTTCCTGGCCAGAAGCAACGGAGCGGATTGAGACTTACCACCTGTCAGCCAGCTTGGGTAGTCGACGACGCCTTTCTTGATTTTTGCGTGCAGGGCAGGCATGCTTTGGTCGTCGAAAGGTACCTTGCCACAAACGAGCACATACAGGACGATGCCGAAACTCCAGATGTCCACCTCCGGGCCGGTGTACGCTCGAGCCTGGAGCAGCTCTGGCGCAGCAAAGTAGAGACTACCACAGAAGGTCTTGAGATGGCCCTTGGGAGCGAACAGATTGCTCAAGCCAAAGTCAATGATCTTGATGTCGCCCGTCTTACTGATGAGAATGTTCTCGATCTTCAAGTCTCGGTGGACGATGCTGTTGCGATGGCAGTAGTCAAGAGCGCTGGCAATCTGTCGGCTGAACTTCCTCGCCTGCTTCTCCTTGAGCTTTCCATGTGAGATGATGTAGTCGAGCATTTGTCCACCGTTGACGTATTCGAAAAGCATGTACCAGTGGTAATTAGTCCGGACCACATCTTTCAAACCGCAAATATGCGGATGGTTGAGGAGAGTAACGATCGCAGCCTCGCGGGCAGTCCTAATCTCCTTGGATTGATCGGCTCGTTCGCGTTCGGCTCGACTGTGTGATCCATCGTCGGGAGATAGTCGTGGGATGATCTTGCAGGCGACCTGGAGAATAAGATTATTAGCACAATAGCCGAGTGGTAACAATTATGTTCAAGGCACCGACCTGCTCATTGCTATCCTCCTTCTTTGCCAGCTTGACTTTGCCCATACTGCCTGCGCCGATCGTCTTGCCCAGTATCCACTTCCCAGATTGGGTCGGAATCGTAGTACGTGTCCTACCGTGCTTTTGAGTTCCAGCGGCGGCAGATCTCGCATCGGGCCCGGTATGTGGCGCCGGCGCCGGGCCGGCATTGTTTGCGGATGTGGCCATGTCGGGGTTGCGAGAGTTGGTTGAGCGCTGGCTGTTTCGGCGCTGGGGTAGCGATGCTTGATCGGTGCGAGAGGCAGATGGCGGTCGATCTTTGCTGGAGCTGCGCTTGGAGTGGTGGCGAGCAGCAGCTACATTCGATGTTTCGTTGGCATATTCTTCGTGGGGGAGGATATCGTGAGCAGGACGGCCTGAGGAGGAACCTTGTCGGCTGCCCTGTTGATGATGTGACGCGGCACGGTGTGGTGGAGGCCCCGTCGCTGGTGCCGCAGATGCTGGCGGACGCGACCGCGTTGACTGTGACCTCGACGGCAGGCCGTAGGATGGAGTTCGCGATGTTGATGGATGGGTAGCCTCAGGTGGCGAGGATATTGCGGTTGACATGGCTAATGTCGAGAGGGTCGCAATCACAAACGCCTCGGTGATGAGACGGAAAGGGGATTGCGAGAGACGAGACGGAGAGGGATGGCGCTTGGGGCTGGGGTTGGCTTGGGCTTGGCTTTGGGGGAGTCAGGTTGCGCAGGGGTGGCACGGTTGCTGTTGGCGCGTTCCGTCTCGATTTTGGCACCCACTGACGACAGTCGACAGGGCAGCCAGCCAAGAAACCTGGAAGAAATGGTGATGTCGGCTGCAACTCTAGCCGGAAACCCTTTTGCTTTTTGTGAATCGATTGCTGGCTGGTGGTCTCGTTTCCGCAAAAGGACTCAGCACAGCCCAAAGGAGAGGAATGTGGTAACGGGCTAAAATGAGTTGTAATTGGTACCGCTGTATGCAGGCCAGCGGGAGGAGGTGAGTGGGTAAGGTTGGCAAGATGAAGCAGTGCGCCCCGTTGGCAATAATAAGTCGAGACCTTCTGGACCTTGGAACCTGAAGGCTGGACTCTGCAATGGAGTGACAATGACTGGAGACGGCGAGTCTGCCAGTTACCGGTAGCCGGAATGTTCGATACGTCTTGCAAAGAGAAAGGTCAATAGCCCCTTTTAAAGGTGCAGAAGCAAGATGGGCCCCTATTTTGGTGACTTTTTTCTTCTCCCTGACGTCGGGGCTCGTGTCGCGACCTTAGCAAGTTGTAGCTCGTCCGTGATAAAGCGGGTTCACCGTTCCGGATCTTCAGGGCCAGTCTTCAGTGCTTGTAACGGATGCTAACGGTGAAGAGTCCATATGTGACGAAAGTACGGGATGGAACCGATAGAGGTAGGTATGTAAGTTTGCTGTGAAGTCTAGGGAGAGTTATTTTTGGTTGTTGACGCGAAGTGATTGACCTGAGAAAGCGTGAATACTGAGAATGTGTGAATGTGTGATTGTTGAAAATGGAAAGACTCCAGATAAACCAGGGTCCTTCAATCGTCAGTCCGGGAAGGGGGAGGGGAGGGAGGTGTGTTGGGCCGCTGGAGAAAACTGGAATGGAGATCCAGAGATCCAGCTAAAAACTGACGCAGCGGCAGGGCGGGGCAGGCAGGACGGGAACGATTCAATCGACTTTGATGTCACTCTGCCGATGCCGATTCCTCTTGTTGATGCAATGCGTGTTTTGTGTGATGAGCAAACTTTGGAAGAGCATGAAACAAAACGAAAGAAAGGCCTAGGTCGGAGCGAATGCAGCAAGCAGTCACTCTAGTTCGATGCAGCAGATAATGCAGTATTTCGGCCGATGAGGGGGTTGGCAGCCTCAGGGGCGGATCTGGTCGTTCTTTTGAATTAGACAAAGAGACGTGCACCACTTGATGCGGTGTACAGTTATAGGACATATCCTCCCGCCGTCTTGCGGTCGCCTGCAGCTGCTCATGCTCGCCGCCCCCTTCACTCGCCATCACCGGCCAGGCCAACGAGGTGGTCGCGTAGGACCAGAAGGAAACCAACAGCTCACACACTCTCACATGGCCGGTCTGGCTCGTCTAAGTTCGGATTCAACTCTGAAGGGAGAACTGCACATGCTTGCTGACCAGCAGGGGGCGGGGGGGAGCAGCACTTTGTTTCTCGGATAGCTGCCAGACCGTTTGACTTGAGTCTAAAGGATCGACCATCACTGAGGCGAAGGAGTATGTGCCTCTCACATGACACATACTGGGGCAGCACCAAGTTGTATCCAAACACCAACAAGCCTCTCACGTTCTTGCAGCGAAGGATCCGTGCCTGACGGTCTTGAATCCTGCCGATCCGGGCCGCCGGTCACTCACGAGTCGACCTAGACTAATAGGGGAAGGATAGTTGGCTGCAGAAGAAGAGGATGCTCGATTCAACTGCATGTTCCGGGTTGACTGGCCCGGCAAAGCGGCTTCTCGATGCTGGCCAACCAAGACAAGCCGATACCATCAATGAATGCAGCGATGCTCCAGGGTTTCTGTCCTTGGAAAACCAGGTACCGGCAACCCCTCTCTAAACGGTTTGGATCGGCAAACCGGCCCTCCTTACTAACCGGCACCCCATATCCATACAGCGCGTCTTGTATAAGCGTTAAGTTCTATACCTTAGGACTCTATTAATTCTATACTTTTTTTTTATCAATTCTTCAATATATAGTCAGTCTCCTGATTTCGGACCGATACTTTGAGCTTTGAGCTAGCGAGCTATGCTTTGCCGACTGCCAAATATCCGCTCGCCACTCGTTAACATGTGACACACAACCTTGCAGCAACCTGATATCTTGTCACACTCGATCTCGTCCGAACAGATATAGATCTGGCCTCCTGCCACCTCATTTTACACCTGGACTGAAGGCAGACGCAATGTTGATTTTGCACTTCTGCCTTACCCGGCCGTCGTATATCGCAATGCCTGTATGGAAGTTAATGATTGTTCCAATTTGGCGTTTGGCACACGTCCGTGGTCCGACCCACGATGATAGACTCACATTGTAAATCGCGATCTACGACTTTGATCACCGTAGTAAAGGTGACCCGGTAGTGCCGCCTCCCGACCCGTCTCCCTTCCTCGTTCACCCCTCCGTCAACGGGCTGTATCAAGCCCTCGTCTCGGAGGAAGGTGAAATCGACGATGATTTCCCCGGCCTTTTCGGCCCCTGAGGTAGTCGGGGGTTAGCGTGGCTAATGGTGGCATACGGAAGAGGAATCACCCGATACCTTTTGTTTTTGGGATGTCTGAGCTGATAATGTGACTCGGTAGATCTATCTGATACATAGAGGACCTCCTTGCATATCAGCGGGCGAACTGGCCAGCAGTCGAATGTGTGGCAGCAAAGAAATGGCTGGCATCTCCAAACAGGTTCGATTTCCGCGCCCTTCAATATTATCTGTTAGCCCCGTCTCCAAGATATACGTCGTCCGGGGAGGCGAGTAGGGGTCCCATTACCAGCTTGAGAACCCAGTCCACTGTGTTAACCACGTAAGGCATCCCATCATGAGGGTCGTTGTATTTGCGAACGCCCGTATGTTCCGGAAACTCCATGTGTGGTTCTCTCCGGAGGATTCCGTAGCTCGACCGTGCGTGCCTCTTAGGGCCTTGCTCCTTGTTGACTGCCCGTAGGACAGCACCACATGCAACCGCGGTAATAGCACTGGAATCGGTCAACACTCTTCAAGTTGGCGGGTGGAGATGGCTAATCGACGAACGCATCTTCCTGTCTCAGGAGCGAGATGTGGCAGTCTCTTTCGTCACAAACCGTTTTGAGACGTTGTTCAAGATATTTCTTGAGCGAGATTGATGCGGCGAACCCGCCGATTAGAACAACTTTCTGTCACCCGGTGTTAGGCAGCTGGAAGGTGTTGGTTGATGGATTACTCACCTCGACTCTGGTACCCTTCGCAAAGGCAGCATTGATCTGGTCTTCCATGATGGATCCGATGCCTTCCAGATGCGTAAGGAAGATGTTCATGATTTCGCCCCTAGCCTGGCATCAGCAACGAACGAGCTTCTCAGAAGCGTTTCACCAAGAAAGCATACACATGGACACGGAGGCGGCCCTTCTTGAACCCATCTTTCTCGGGATTTTCACGTAATCCTGGCACGTCAAAATCTTTGTAGCCCCTCGCGGTGTAGCAGTCAAAGGTGCGCTTGAGTCGGTATTCGAAATCGTTGATCATGATTCTCTCGACGCAGCCGGCGATGGTGTTTTCTTCGTCCTCCAGATAAGTCTCGTCTTTGAGAGCATCCGTCAGCAGCTTGCGGAATCCCTCATTCAGATAGCTGGATCCATGAAGGCCACCTGTGTTTCTCAGTCAGCAATCCAACACGGCGATGTGACAGATACTTACCACCCGGTGGGACTACTTCGCGAGTTAGTCGTAATGGAGTTGTCTTGCTCACTGTGTAGGTGTTTGCGTCAACAGTGCCGCCACCTGCATCGAGTAGAATGAACGTATCTCCAGGCTGAGATCATCGGTCATTAGCGGTATCCATTAGGTGTGCACGCTGAATGTAAAGGGGAGATTACCGATACACCTCGCTCCGTCGCCAGCACGTACGCAGCAGCAGCTTCGGGCTCAGACACGATAAAGAGATTCTCGATGCTGTTATTCTGCGCGTCAACACCTTCGAATCTGGCTTGTCCCATTGCTCGCGCCATCGCAGTCTGCATGTCCCTGCATGCTTTCTGGCTCCAGATGGCTGGGACACAAAGAACAATCTCCTTGCTGTAACTGTCATCGAAACCGGCCATCTCGAGCTCCGATTGAGTGTGCCGAAGAAGGCAAGTTAGAAAGTCCACGATGACATGGAGGGGTTCCTTGATAATCTTCCTGCGTTTGAGCTCGTCGAGTGTGAGCTTCAGGTCGTCACGGATTACGTCCGTCATTGGACTGTTATCGAGAAGCAGCTTGAACCGTGACAGAGCCTTGTTCTTAGGGTTGGAGTGAGTCGTGGGGAATCTCCAAGCTTCATGGGCACCGTAGCCCCAACGGAATGAAGTAGACTCGTCTATCGACATATGATCCACATCGAAGGATCCGACCTGCCCAAAGACTGCTAGGCGCTCGAAGTCACGAAACTGTATGCTGTTGGCGATGCGATTGGGGTCAGTCGTGAATGTGTCCTGCCCTTCTCCCTCATCCGTATCGTCCAAGTTTTCCTTCTCGCGGAATTTTCGGTCGAGCGGATATATCACTTCTGTGGGAACCTCGCACTTCATGCCATCTTCTCCCCAGTTCCAGGCGTCGGGGAAGCCCTGTATTGAGTGAATACGGTCGAGATCCAGATAACGGACCGGGTCTGCCCCTTCCAGAACCGTGTACGAAACCGCGGAGTAGGTGGTCCCAAAGTCGACAGCAATGATGAGTCGTCTTGCGTGGGGATTGATGTCGAGGTCGTCAAGCAACTCATCTGGGACTTCTTCGGGAGCTGGCACGGTAAGCCCTTGAAAGGGAACATCGTCGTCGTAGCCCAAAGTGGCTGTAGATTCTCTTGTGACACCCATGGTCGAATGTCCCGTCCGGTTAAGATGAAGAAGCGTGGCCCAACCCATCGATAGGGCTGCGAGCACTCATCTTTTATCTCTGAGAGAGCCTGGCGCATTCTCTGCATACCTCTCATCACCGAGCCACAAGTGACAGACATGCTGAACATATCCTACACGCTAACCAGGGGTCCCGTACCACCCCCCTTCACCAAACGATCCAATCGCGGAGCGTCCCGGATTGCTGTTGGTTCGCGACGAAACAATTCAAATGGCCCCCCTTATGCGATCGTTGAGGTGGTTGCTGTGCTCCCCATGCTCCTCGTCACCGCCATGGCATGGCGGCCTTTGCCAGACCTTCCTTTTTCTAATATTCGGCAAGTTTGTTCTGCGCTGGCTTCTAGAGGGACAGACGACGACCGTCCGTCGCCCAACAAACCTAGAGTCTATCATGCCCAAGAAGAAGCGTGCTGCGCGCCCACGCGTTTGGGTGCACCAGGACCAGATTGAGCTTCTCGCTTACCTGGACTTCACCTTGGAACACAAACTAGACTTCAGGAGCACGGTTAGCAGCCACCTAGCCACAGTGACAGGCAAACAATTCAACGAGAGGCAGGTTTTTGGCAAATTGAACAGAATATGGTCCAAATGCTGGCGGTTTGGAGGAGAGGTCGGATCCTATCAGGACCTGCTCTCTGAAGGTTCATCAGTTCTGGAAGGGTGGACTGAAAGATATCACGAGGAGGTCCTTCAAGCATTGAGGCGTTTACAACCTCCTGCCCGTCGGTATCGTTTACGAAGCACTCCCCGGGCCACGATCGCAACCTCCCGGATGCTGTCCCGGTCCGCCACGCGACAAAACTCTGACACGTCGTCGCCCCTATCTGAGCACGCCACGCCGGAGTTCGACGACTTTGAATACATCCAAGGGGCTGAAGGAGGAACAAAAGCAGCCACATACGAGGTGCGTGGTGTTTTTGGGACCCGGATCGGTTCAATCACGGCCTTTGCTAAGGCTAAATGGGCTAACATTGTGCAGGTGGGCGTGGCATCGTCTCCTCTCAGCTCTGCCCCATCTGAAAGCGTAACAACATCAGACAATGACGGAAACACAATCCCACCGGTCGCGGTCAAGACAGAAGGCTCTCTGCCGTCGCAGATCTTGCCGTCTGCCCAATATGCCGATGTCGCATCGCAGACCATGCCCTCGCCCAATGCTCGTCTTGACGTCCCGAAGCGACTGTCGGTAGACAAGACCGCGGAACTTGAGATGGCCCGGGAGAAGATCACGGAACATCAAGATTACATCTTCACCCTAGAAAACCGGCTTTCTACGGCTGAGAAAGATCGCGAAGAGATCCGACACAGCGCTCGTGCCGCAATTCATCACAGAGACGACCTGACTATGCAACGAATCATCCGAGTTGAGAACTCTGATTTGAAGGATCAGTTTGAGCAGATGCGCCGCCAACGTCAGTCTGTTGCGTTGTTCGAGACAGATGCCCTGGGTCCAGCGGACAAGACCATCCGGAAGGAGTTCGAGCTGATCAATAGTGATCTGAAAGACGCGTGCTCATCCGTCGATGCCGGTATCCCCAACGCGGCCGACATCGTGGCCAGGGAGGGGGCCGGCGGCGCAGTAGAACTGTGGGCCCGACGCCTGGTGCGTTGCAATTTCGGTCATTTTGTTGTCTCGGTCTTAGACGGCGGGATTCGAGACTTTGATATCGTCAGGTCGCTTGCCACCGTCGGGCTCTGCAGCCTTGTCTTCGACTCTCGTTTTCCTGACTTTACATCGAGGGAGTCGCCACTTCTAGACCAGTATCGGAAACATATCCTGATCAGAGGTACCATGAGAGAGCCCACGGATGTGTTTGAGAGGAGCGGCTAACACGTCTGTTAGTTGGACCCAAAATTCTGTCGCAACTCGACTTCCTTGCGTGCGAGTCGCTCATGTCAGAGAGCTACTTCCTCTCCCACGTTGTGTTGGAAAAGGCCAAGTCTTTGGCGGGCCAGCTCGCAGATGCCCTGGCTTGCTTCATTCCGCCGAAAGATCGGACGCCTCTGAGTCTCGAATATGATCCTCCCGGTCATGAAACGACTGGGAGGAACCCGGCAGCCGACGACTTCATTCCTGGGCTTGTTCGCGCACTAGAGCTCAAAGCAAAGCTCATTCTATCACGGAAAAGATACAAGGTGGTGTTTTTTGTCTCGGGCGACAAGTTTGATCCGGAAGCAATGGTGCGAGACACCGACACTCGCAGCAATTCTATCCCCAGGCGAAAGCGGAATAGGATGGGGTTATTTAAACGGCATGAAACGGACAACGAACCCCCCGTCCGGCTCTGTTTGTTTCCGGCATTGTACTCTAAGGAAGAAGAGGAACATGACACAGGCGAAGGCATAGGAGTTGGCATTTCGGATTGTCTCGTGAACTGTGCTAACTTTACTGTTAGCGACGCTGATGCGATGGACGGGTCTTACAAAGTAGTGGTAAAGGCTGTGGTATCAATCTGATTTGCAGAGGCTGCAGAGCAGCTAGAGGTTTCATTCAATAACCAGGTTCAACGGGTGAGCGTCATACTCTACAACTAAAGGTAGTCGATATCCGGCAATTTAAGGGTTCATGAGAGTAAGAGACGAACCAGCCGAGCCACAAGTTCAGCTTACTACAGAGCTATATACTCGTTTGAGAAATAGGGAAACCACAACACGCTCAGAGAACGCTACCTTGCTCATGTGTAGATCAAAGAAGAGGAAAAAGTTGTAAGGCTTGTGTCACAAAAACAGCCGCCCCGATCGTCGAAATCTCAACCCGTGTCATCGCCTTCTCACACTGTTGGTAACACAGGGCTATCCATACAGGCTGGAAGCAAGTAAGCAAATAGACCCTGTAGTCTGTGCTTCATGGTGGTTCGATGGGTCGACGGGTGTGTATTGTATTGAGTTGTGTGGAAAGGTTGGGAGGTAGATAAGTCGGTGTAAACAAGAAGGTTTGAAAATCACGAGACTGTAAGGCGTGCTCCAACTACTGCGCCTGATCTTGACCACCTTTCAACATCGCCTTTCCCAGCCTGTATTCTGACGTATATTCCAACTAACAGTTTCTACGGATACCGGCAGAAGCTGAATCAAGACGGACCGCTTATGACCATTTCGCTGGAACAACTGCAACGCCACTATATACCTTCACTTGGGCGTAGTGCGAGTTAACTCTAAACAGCTGCTACCTTTCACAAATGCTCCACCCAGAGAGATATGAAACCACCAGCATAGTGTCTGTGGAAGTGACCGTCTCCCCCCGCCAAATCGACGATCCGTATTAACTCCAAGGCATCATCCCGGTAGAGGAGATAAGAAGCTCGACAAGCCGGCGATCGAGGAAAAGGCTCTCTCGAGAGACTTTGGAGTACGCCGTTGAAAACCAGCACTCAATCGCTTACCTGAGTTCTGTTGAATTGGTAGGGATTCGAGCCAGCATTCCAATAAGGAGGGATGTTCTAGCCGCCTGGTGCGGCTGAAGACTCGTTCATGCCGCGGCTCTCACGTGTATGTCGTCGTCCAATAGGATGATGACCTTCCTGCGGCTGCCACATAAGCGTGGCAGCAATGCTTCATCAATGGCTGTTCTATATGCACCAGAGAGGAAGCTCCGGTCCGGGAAGTTCATCTTCCACAAGAGAAGGCGGACACAATCTCTCTATGAACAAGCGAGTATTACAGATCACGAGGATCGCAGGATTTGTATTATTAGAGGAGAGTGTGCGACTCATGGCAACGACCATCGCGACACTGTCTGCGCCATGAGCAACGTTGCAAGTACGGTCGGAGACCCAGGAAAGCCTCAGTTAGCCCTGACATGATCACGAACGGGGGTGGGTGTTCGGGCCGCATTTCTCCCGATTTGCTTACTGTAGCCGAAGGTTGGGTGTGGTCTACAGAGTTGCGGCTCAATCGAACTTGAGCTTCATAGGTACTCCGCCCCTCCCATGAAGTTGATGAACGAGGCATTGCCAGTCATGGAACATCAAGGGTCCCCAATGCTGAAAATATCAGAGGACCAGACCGGTCCAAGCTTTTCCCACACCGTGACCCCACCATCCCCACATTCCCTAACCGCCGCTAATCCCCTTTCGGAGGACAACCACCCTGAAGGTCTCCAACTAAATTTAGCTTCGGCGATGGTGTCGCTCACCTCAGAAGGCACCACCACCACCACCTCGTACTTTAACGGTATCTCGAGAACGTGACATGCCAGCCTCATTCACCCCAGCCTCCCCATAGGCACCATGTCCTACAAGAGGTCACGCGCCAACTTCGAGGCCGACCTCACGGCCCAGCAGTCGCCTTTCGTGCTGTTCGGCACGCCCCTACCCCCGCTCGACCCGGACGTCAGGGACGACGGCTCCTATGTGCCCGTCTGGAAGCAGGAGGTTAGAGATGAGAGGGGCCGGAAGAGGCTGCACGGCGCCTTCACTGGAGGATGGAGTGCAGGGTAAGCCAATCCCGGGCGCAAGCTGGAATTACTTGGAGGTCAAGAGATGTTGTGACTGACATACCCGGTGCAATACAGATACTTCAACACCGTCGGCTCGAAAGAGGGGTGGACGCCCTCGACCTTCGTATCCTCCCGCGCGAACCGGGCAAGAAAAGATGACGTCCAGCAGCGGCCGGAGGATTACATGGACGAGGAGGACCTGAAAGACGCCGAAGAAGCGAGAACGATTGAGACCAATGCTGCCTTTGCCGGGCTTGGCTCGACGGAGGATCATGTCTCGAGGCAAGACGGGCTGATGGGCCTGTTCCGGGTGCAAGGGGAGACGATTGGCACCAAGCTGCTGAGGAAGATGGGCTGGAAGGACGGCCAGGGCGTCGGGCCCAAGGTCAGGAGGAGAGCTCGGCTGGACATCAAGTCTGCCGGGACTGGCGACAAGGGCGACACGTTTCTGTTTGCGCCGGAGAATGTCGGCATGATCCGCTTTACAAGGAAGACAGATCGGAAAGGCCTGGGCTATGAGGGGGAGTCCAGGATCGGGAGGAAGATTTCGGCCGCACCCTCCGAGGATGGAGACGATGAAGACGGCATAGGAAGCCTAGGCCGGCCGGGGCAGAAACCCCTGCTAGGAAAATCCAAGAAATCGGATACAAAGAGGAAAGGCGGCATCGGGATAGGTGTCCTGAACGACACCGGCTCAGACGACGAAGACCCCTACGAGATCGGGCCACGAATATCGTACAACCGTGTAATAGGCGGCGACAAGAAAAAGAAAAAGGCTGCCACAACAGCCATCAACCCGGCAGTCAAAGCGAAGCCGACTTTCCTGCCCAACCGAGCGGCCCTGAAACGAGTCGCTCTGGGCGTCCGGCGGTGCCACGACGGCAGGTTGCCGCTGGACGGATTCGTCTCTGGCCGGGAGCCAGACTCGCTGACGAGCGAAATCAATGCGGAGGGAAAATACCCGCCTCCTGAAATACCACCTGGATGGAAGTCATCCAAGCTGCCCACCACCGCAGACGGGAAAGAAAACACCTACATCTCGCCCGCCGACGCAGCAAAGGCATCTTCCCTTGACCCAAAAGCTCGCGCAGCCCTACTAGGCGAGAACCAACTCCCGGGCAAGTCCGTCTTTGACTTCCTCTCCGCTTCGGCCCGCGACCGCCTCGTCGCCGTAACAGGCAAACAAAATCTACCACAAGCGAAAGGCGAAGTGCCCGAGGGGTACAACCTAACAGGCGCCCAAAAAACACAAGAAGTCCTCAACCAGGTCCCCCAACTTGAGAAAGAGACAGCCATCGCGGCCATCTCCCGCGGCGCATCCGGCCCCTACTCTGAAGATGACGCAAAGCGCAGCCGGTACCGCGCCTATCTCGAGTTCCAGGCCGGGTACGGCAAGGGGCTTCCCTCTCGGCCGCCAGGCATGAGCCTCGACGACTGGCTGAAGGAGTTCTACGAGTTCCACAACTGTGCGCGGATCTTCAAGCCCATGACGGGGTTTATGGCAAGTCGGTTCACTACGTCTACCTCGGGGTCAAAGATATCTTCCGGATCACAAAAGCTAGAAGATAAGGACCTCTTGGCCAAACCCCCGGAAAAGCCCAAAGACCCGGCCGAGGAGGCTGCCAGGCTGGGTATGTTCGGCCACATGACGCGATCGGTGGCGGATTTCTACCCCGGCAGACTGCTCTGCAAGAGGTTTGGGGTGCGGCCGCCGGCACATGTGCAGCCTGACGAGGGGGAGAGCGGACGGTCGACGCCCACTGCTCCACCGGGGTTCGAGGCCTACGGGACTGAGAGCAGGCCGGCGTCGAGACCGCTGGCTATTGAGAATGCTCCTGCTGAAGAAGCTGCTGTTGCGGAAAGGAAGGTGTCTGCTGTGGCTGCTCCGGTTATAGATGCCAGCCGGAACGATGCCTTGGAAGGGAAGAGGGCTGGAGAGGAGGTGTTTAAGGCTATCTTTGGGGATAGTGATGATGACGAGGAATAGATGATGATGAAAATGTAAGTACTCAGGTACATGATTCACAGGTCAGTACAGTAATTGAAGTCACAGCCCTACGCTTCCTGATCAGATATGCGTCTTTGCTTCTCCACGCATACCAGGCTTCTTTGGGCGTCAAGGCATGCAGCCAGTCCAGACCACGGAAGTCTTAAAATACATCGACAACCAGCTGTTGAGAAAAGGTGAAACCTAACTGACTTCAAACAATGAACCACTCGATTGGGTGGAGGAAGGCGGCTACAGAATCTGTGGGTCTCCTCCAACCAGGGGGTCCCCTAGTGCTAAAGTGGTCTTAGCTTTAGCTTTAGGGGGCCAGGGGTGGCCCGAGTTGTGAGTTGGTGCTGCGGGAACATCTTGGATCTGGACTCGCGACAAAGGGAAGGAAGGAGGAACGACGACCGCTCATGACAGAAAGCAGATCAATTCATCGAAACATTGCACGTCGAGTTCTGCTCAGAATTAGGCCTCTCAAGTTACACCGCGATCAGATGCAGTAACGTACAATTGGAACCACTTTTACACTTCGTAAACTTGGAAGCAGCTGTCCGGTTGATCTGATGTGCTAGCAGTAGCAGCGGGTAACCCAATCTAACAGAGGCAATCAATCAATTGCCGCGGTCAATCACAACGTCCAGTACCGCCGTCACCACTGTCACGTCGTTAGCTAAGCCTGGAGACATCGAACATCCGAACTTCATTTCTTCTCTTTTTGGCCTTGGATATCATCTCTCCCCTTTACAGCAGCAAACCACTCCGCCTTGTTCGTCGCAAAGGGTTGGTGACCGTTCACCACGTATCGCCAAATTGTTTCCGCCACGAGGAACCAGCAGCAGCAACGGACCATCCGCGTCCTCACCATCCTCCTCACCATCCTCCTCACCATCCTCCTCCTCCTCCTCTCGACCTCCCCTTCCAAAGCGTCGCAGCATCGAAGACGAAGCAGGAATACCCGCAGACCTGACCGACAAAGAGCTAGTCCGCTTCACAGACGAGGTCAACCAACAACGAGCCTCGACATTGCGCCCCGGTGCCGAGAACCAATCACCCAGCGAAGCACAGCGACGACAACAACAATCTCCCCCACCGCAATACCCAGCATCCGAGCCCTCAGCGAGTAGCCAGCCTTTCCGACCCCCGCCTCCCTTTTCGTCGCTCTTTACCGACGCATCACCGTCTATCGACCCCTCAGCAGCGGCACTAGCAGTCCTCGAACCCTGCGAGCCGTACAAGGCCTCCGTTTCCGACGCCGAGACCCTCGCCGCATTCGGAGAACAATCGTCCAGCGCCGCCCCAGCGTATGCGCCAGCGGATAGCCAGCAGCAGCAGCAACTAGCAGTACCGGGCTCATCGACCGCCGCAGCTCGCCTCCTCCAGGACGAGACCAAGCGCGCCCTACCCCAGGACACAAAAGCAGGGCCCTCGCGCAAAGAAGACGACGCAGAACCACCACCCGCGTACTCGGAGGGATCTAGTCCTCTCCAGTCCTTCACATACGTCATGGCTGCCGCCGGTGGAGCTGCGAGTATTATTACTCAGGTGCAACAAGGTGGACCGCCGGGCGGTATCAACACGATTGGAGGTGAGATTTCCCCATGGGCAATGGCATGGAGGAATGACCGGTGACTGACAGAGTTTGAGCAGATGTTGGCGCCGATGAGACGATTACTATGGACTTGCGGTAGGACTTCGCCAGTAACCTGCTACATACCATCCAGAAGAGCGTCCAGCTAACTTGACCGTACAAAAGGGGCACAAGCTTCACCCTCTCCCGCGACGAGCTCCTAACCCTCCCAGAATTCGTCCTCCTCTCCCTCTTCCCCAACGGCCTCTTCCCCGAGGGCCACATGGGCGGATTCGCAGACGGCGACGCAGTACAAGTCGATGTTAGTAGCACGGTTCTCCATCAAGTTCCCCTTCTCCCCTCCTCCTCCTCCGTTCCGGAACCGTCGAGCAATAGCAGAAGCAGCAGCGCCTTGACACTCGCCCTGCCAACTCTCGCCGGAGCCGCGACGCAGATCCGCAACATCCTGAGCAATCTAGACATTCATATAGCTGACACATACCCCCACCAAACGCAGTACGACCCGGCATCGCTGCAGTACATGCTGGACTTCTTCCGCAACGTGGCGCAGACGATACCCACGACCACGTCCGACAGCGCGTCGGCCTCGCAAGACGGGCAACCCGAACAGCCGGGAGCCGGCGTCCACCCGCTCGACCCCGTGGCGAACCGCAGCGCCGACGACTCGAGCAAGCGCGCCGGCATCATCGTGCTGCGGGAGGACCTGGACTTCTACGTCATCCCGCCCAAGGGCGACATCGAGGCCGCCGAAATGATGGACGTCAAGCGCGCGGCCGCGCGGACGCTGCTTAGCCAGGACGGCATCTTCAGCGGTCTCAAGAAGAGCGACGAGGCCGGCACGACGGAGGCGCACTTGATTGAGATGCTGACCGCTGGGTAACTATTTCCCTTCTTCCTTCCTCCTACCCTCTCCCTCCCTTTTCTGTATCAGCATTGCTAACTATGCCTCCAGCGGGTTCAACCACGACGACAAGTGGGGCCACCGCGCAGGCGAGCCCAACAAGGCCGTCATCTGCAGCCTCGCCCTCGCGCGGCTGAGATCCGACATCCGCGGCAACGAGATGGGCAGCAATGCCGTGGGCATGGCGCAGAAGCTGCTGCTCTTCTGGCGCAAGCCGGCGAGGCGGTGCTGGTGGGAAGGGGTCGAGCTCGAGGGCGTGGAGGGTCTGCCCGAGGGGTCGAAGCTCAAGGTCTGGATCAGGCGGGTGTGGACGCTCGAGATGAGCGTCATCGGGTTGCGTTAGTGGCCGCTCTGGGAGCGGTGGTGGACGGGAGAGTTGAGAGCCCTGGCCGGGGCTTTGGGCTTGCTGCTGTTGGACGACTGAAGAAGTCTAAGCGGTGAGGTGAGGAGGTGGGTCGGTGTTTGTTTCGGTGGTTGGATACCATGCAGTTGGCTGTTATTGGTGGTGGTGGTGCAGCGGCTGATTGGGGCTTTCTAGGTGACAGGATTCTTTCTCTGCCTGTTCTTTCTTGCGGAAGAAGCGCTTGGGTGTTATGGGCATGAAAATATTGGCCTGTTTTTGCTGTTTCTACCATTTTTAGGTCCGCCCGCATCATTTTTCTCTTTTCTTTTGTTATTGGGCCTCGACACGGTTACCCCGGGGAAGGAACACAACGTTATAGTTTCTTTGGCTTTTCCATAGTATATCCGCGCCGCCTTTTCTCGTCTTGATAAAACTGCGGCCTTGCAGCTCTTTTCCATGCCTGCTTACCTACTTCTAGTTGCCTGGTGACTCCATTCCTTGGCAGAGATCAGGAGCATAGCGAGCAAGAGCAAACAAACTGAGAGCCGTGAATTCTGCATGACATCTAGGTAGCTCTAGCCAGTGTTCGTTAAAAGATGCGTCTTTTCCCTGTCAAACTGCTCTCCGTATCATACATGCTCAAAGGTTCCTCCCGTCTCTCTATCATACACCATCAATCGTCCCGCCCCGTTCACCACCACCACGACAAATCCTCGCCATCTCCCTAGCAAACCATCTATCTCTACTCCTCTTTCGACCCCTTGCCCTCCTCCCAACCAAACACCTTAGGCGCGTACTTATAATACGCCGCCCCCTCCGCGAACCCGACGGCCAGGAGACCGACGTAGATCACCGCCCTGGCCCGGGGCGTGGCGCCGAGTTGGCGGAGGCCGCTGAACTTGGGCAGCTCTCCTGGGTTTGGGCCGCTGCCGTGGCTGTTGCTGACTGGATTTGCGAGGCGGACGGCCGTCGATGAGAGGGAGCGGGTTTGGAATGTCGAAAAGGGGTTGTTGGGTTTGGGGATGCTAGTTGGTTGGGACATTTCTTGTTGTATAGGGTAGCCGTAGCTCGGCGGGTTGAGTTTCTGTAGGTTTGGTACTGTTGTTGAGGGACAGCTGATAAAGGCATATTTGTGATTTGGACAACTTGAAGTCTATATGAAGGTACCTCGACCAGATGAGTGAGTGTACATTGCCTTATATATCTATTCCATCCCGTGGCGCGGCAGGTTCGCAGGCGTAAGAGGGCAGTCGTTGTCTTGCGTAGGCCTTACCGTTTTGGGGCAATGGAAGTACCAATGTCACTCCTACCGAGTTATTTCGGGTTGGGAAGCAGAACAAAACACCCGTTCCAGTCCGTCGTATTTCGCACTGGACAATATCTCGCATCTTGGGACAGGTAAGAGTTGCATCAGAGTCGGGGTAATCACAGCAACATAACAAGCCGATTGAGTCATACACCGGAAGTTGTTCCGGTCTATTGTCGAGCCATCTAGTTTCCCTATTATCACGAGATCCACCTTTCCTCCCAAACATACAGCCCAGTTCAACCCAAAAGGCCTTGCCGAACCATACCTAACGCCGGTTCATAGTAAGCGGCTTAAAAGGCTTCCTCAACCGATCCATAGGCGCAATCCCCTCCCTCGTCAAGCCCGCGGGCCTCCTGAACCCCCTGCCGCCACCTAAACCTGCAGGCATGGCACACGTCGTAGTGTGGAAACTGCCCGCCGGCCGAGTCGGTTCGGGAGGCGGCTCGTTCTCATCTGCCGCATCGTCGTCCGGTGGTGGTGGCTTGGTGGGGGAGCTGGAGAAGCAGGTGTAGGCTTTGCTCTTGAAGGTGGAGTCTGCTTCTTCTTCTTCTTCGCGCTTGGGGAGGGATGGTCGGGATAGCAGCTTGGCGGTGGGGAGTTTGTGGGAGCTGAGCGAGGGGGAGATGGCTGGTTTGGGGACGTAGTATTGTGGTTGGGCGGCTAGTTTTGGGAGGAGATGTTGCCTTGAGGCGGAAGGCTGTGCAGCAGCTACGGGAGCGGCGCGTGCTTTTGACGCGGCTGGTGGCTGTGGCGCCGTGGACTTGACAAAGCCCATGATGCTGCGTTGGTCGGCCGGGCGTTTGTTCGTCATTGCCCGGACTCCGGATCGAGCCGGCTGCTCTGGCTTGGTGGGCACGGCGGCCGCGGCAAGAGCTGCTTGAGCGGTGCTGGCTGTGACGAAGCCCGGTAGGGATGCAACCGTGAAGCTCGAGGTCTGCTCCATGGTCGTGGCGTAGTCTTTCCTCCATGGCTCGTCTTCGCCCGGCTGTGTCTCACCCGCTGGTCCGTACAGCCGTGGACGCTTGTAACGGTAGCTCTCGCCGTAGCCTCCTTCCACCGTGCCGCCCGCTTTCCGAACCTCCTTGATAGCCTGCTCTGGGTCTTCCGGGAACAGGTCGTCCTCGATCACTGACATCGGCGGCATGGCTTTGTAAATTGTGTCCTCGGAGGGAAGTGTACGCTGCAAGATATGTGCCACCTCGTTCATCACTGGCCGGTCGAAGCAAGGCCCCTTCTTGGCAAAGTACCGCTCGATGGGCGAGAGGAAGGACGACAGTTCCTGCTTCTCCCCACCCCCATGCGATCCATACAAGGGGCAGCTGAGATACAACAAGGCCTTAGCCCGCGTCATGGCTACGTACAGCAGTCTCCGTTCCTCATCATTGTCCTCGGCTCTAGCGTGCGGTATTGATCCGTTGTACGCGGCGGGGACAAACACAATCGGCCACTCGAGCCCCTTGGCAGCGTGGATGGTCGAGATGGTAACCATTGGCTTGTTCTCTTGCGTCTCGTCATCCTTCAGGGTATCCGATGCCAGTGCGATCTGGGACAGAAACTTCGGCAGCACGTCAATCTCCTTCGACTGCTGCAGACCCTCGATTTCCGGCAGCCCGTCATCACCGATACGGTCCAAGTCCCGGATGAAGTCGGACGCGAGACCAACAAACTCTTGAACGTTTGCCCATCTCTGTTCGTGGTCGTCTGCGTACGTGTCCTGCAGGAACTTCTGGAACTGCAGCTTTGTGACAAGCTGTTGGATCATCTCAATTAAGCCAAAGGGCGTCCCCCGAGAGATCTCGTCGATGCTCTTCCGGATGCCCTTGAGCAGACGGAGCAGGTCACCGCTGATCTTCTGCTCCGCTTGCTTGGTGATCCTGGTCTTCGCCTGCCGACCGCCAGAGCAGTGCTTGTCGAGCAGACTGAACAGACTGGTCGACGACTTCTCTGCTTCCTCGATGAGAGCCTTGATCGTCACGTCTCCGATTCCTCGCTTGGGGACGTTTATTATCCTGGCGAGCGCATCGTTGTTCTCCGGTTGATGTATGACCCTTAGGTAGTCGAGCAAGACCTTGATTTCCATCCGTTCGTAGAACTTGAAGCCGCCGACCATCTTGTAGCTGATTCCCGCCTTCCCAAGTGCATGCTCGATGTGTCGTGACAGTGAAGCAGACCTGAGCAATATCGCGATGTCGTTATGCGTCATCATCTCCCCAGACATCATGACAGCCCGCCTGATCTCAGAAACCACCCACTCCGCCTCATTGGCTGACGTCTTCAGCCTGCGAAGCACAGGCCGCGTGCCCTTGTTGTGGATTGGCCGCAGCGCCTTCTGGTAGCGCTTCGTATCTTGCTTGATAACCGTCAACGAGAGGTCGAGGATGGACTGTGACGACCGGTAATTCTCCTCGAGCGACACCTCCTCGGTCCCGGGGTAGTCTCGTAGCAGCCGCCAAAGGTTCCTAATCTCGGCCGAGCGCCAGCCGTAGATACTCTGATCCGGGTCTCCGACAATAGTAATCCTCTGCCGTGCTTGGGCAAACAGCTTCATCAGCTCGTATTGCACACCGTTGGTGTCTTGGTACTCGTCGATCAGCACCGCCTGCACGTTGGAGACGCAGGAAGGGTGCCTCTTCAGTAGCTCCACGCATCGGACTAGCAGCTCGTCGTAGTCCAGCAAGCTCGACCGCTCAAGATGGTCCTGATACTCCTTGTACAGTGTCTCCAGTTCTTGTACTTGAGTGCCCTTCGGAGGCCCCTGTTTCTTCGCGTTCGGCTCCGGCTCCGTTCCTTTGGCCTTCTTCTTGCTGATCCAAGCTCGTGCTACGGGCGGGTCGACAGTCAAGTGCAGTCGCTTGCATATCCTCGAGATGATGCCGCGGGAGTCGCCATCGTCAGCAATCCCGAACTTCTGGTTGAGTCCGATGCGTTGACCATACGCAGCCAGGTACCGCCGCGCAACGCTGTGGAAAGTGCCCAAGATGATCTTCTTCTCCCTGCCGCCGCCCAGCGCCTTGCCAATGCGCTCCGTCATCTCCCTGGCCGCCTTGACGGTAAAGGTCGCAACGATAACATCCTGCGGTTGATAGCCGAGGGCGTCGACGAGGTAGACCACGCGCGAGGTCAGGGTGTGCGTCTTGCCGCTGCCTGGACCGGCCAGGATGGCGACTGTGTCGGCATTGCTCCTCACTGCCCTCAATTGGGCTTCATTGAGGGAGCGGAATATGTCATTTGTTGTTGGTGGTGCCGGCGGCGACATAGTGTTGTTGCCGGGCTTTTGGTTGTGGATGGAAGACGCGACGACGCGACTGGTGGAAGCGGGCGGTTTCACGCTGTCACGCATGCTCCACTTTCTGGATGGTGGCCAGCTGTTAGCGTCAACCTGACTCGTGGCACCAAGCTGACGCAGGCGTTGAGACTCAATAACAGCACACTGCTTCAACCATTCAACCCCCTTGTGGTGTAGTTGGCTATCACGTTCGGCTGTAAATGTTATATGTTACCGAAAGGTCACCGGCTCGATTCCGGTCGAGGGGAATATCCTTTTTTTTTCTTTTTTCTTTGGGTCACTTATGTACATTCTCTTACCCTATTCACATGTGCCTGGTTGGCATCTACATTGGCTTTTTCATCCAAAGCTCCCGTCTTCAACGTTGAAGGCACTTTGCAGAAGTAAAGTCCTTCCGATATCCAGCGTTCAAAGAGAAACAGGCGAGAAAGTCTCACTGTTGCACCGCCTTCAGACCGCTTCCCATCAAAAAGGCAATCCTTTCCCTTCTCCATCCAACATCAAAACGCGATGAGCAAAGGAGAAATTCCCCTCGACCGGAATCGAGCCGGTGACCTTTCGATAACAATTTTCAATTACAGTCGAATGTGATATCCAACTACACCACAAGGGGGTTTGCGATGCGGATTTGTGCCCTAACTCCACACACATTGACGGGGCAGGACGGGGCCGGACGGGGCGAAAGCTGCTCGAGTCATCCATCGCTGAGGCGAGTCAGCTTGATCTTCGGACGGTCGCTGAAAGCTCATGAGATACTCAGCAGCAAAGGGCAGAGAGACTGGTTGAAGCTCGTGCTTCCACTTCAAACACCCACGAGTGAGATCTGAGCAGAGAAACATAGTTGATCTCTCGCAGCGAGATGTGATTGACGATCTGTGATGAGATGAGAAATGTTTCTCTTAAGCCGAATTGCCCGTGTCTGTGCGGTAAAGCCGGTCTTGTTTGCATTGACGCGACCCCAGGAAGAGCTCATGACCGCCGTTGATCTTCTCCTGGCACCGGCGCCTAGGAAAATAAGCATCGCCGGTGCCGTTCAGTTGTTCCGGCTCTTCAGCAGAAACTTGTCCTTACCACACCGATCGACTCCTGGACTGGCCCCAATCGCGAACATCAATCTGGGGCTCAAGTGGTCAAGCCACTTGGGAAGTTGATTTCTCCACCGCAAGTACGGTGACGAACAGATTGCTTGCCTTGGAGATTCGACGCAGTCAGCACCAAGCGATGAAGAAGAGGGGAAGTCACTGGTTGGGGGCCCTGCAGGGGAGAGATGGATGGCGGGGGATGTGCCGGGGTGTGCAATCGAGCATCTCACGGATTCACACGCGGCCGACCAATCACACGCCCGCTTTTGCCGCCTCGACTTCCAGCTATCATGTTGGCTCGTCCAACCACGGATCGTAACCGCTGCCTCAACTCCCGCTCTCGCTGCACGCTACGGCGTTGTGTCGCTCGGTAGGCTCGCCAGATGGCCTCCCTCCTGGGTGACCGTCATGCGAGGAGCCCACTTGTGCCTGATATCACACGGCCTATCCCACGTCTTTGGTGCTTTGGAAAGTCTCGACACGACTGCTCTAGCACGGATCCATCAACATCACGTATCACCAGCCGCTATATACCTGGTGAGCACCTCCTGGATTGCAGCCCTTCCGGCGATCTCCATGTTACTTCTCCGTCGGCTTGTGTTTCGAGGCTCCGCTTGAGGAATGCCGCCTCATTAAAACCCTGATACCACTGCCCTGGTTCATCATGCGAACGGGAACTTATAACTATCTTGCTGACGACTTACTTTCTCTGCTTGGCCTTGTCGCCCTCCTTCCATTCTGTGTCGCGATACCATATGCCGATTCTGTCCAGAGGAGAAGTCCTAGCAATCCACTAAACATCGACTGGGATCCCGCACCCGCTCCCGAAGACGGTCCTCCTGCCTCTGCCGGAGCCATCAGAGACCCGGCCTATCTCCCCATCCAGATCGGTGGCATCGTCGGCTCGTACGCCGTCTCGCTGGTGCTGGTCGCCATTGGCCTGCTTGCGCTTGCAAAGACACGCCGAGCGCATCTGAGAGCGGGTGAAGCTGTCGAGAGCGGCGAACTCGAGCTACCTACCTTCCAATTCGAGGCAGCCGGGTTCAAGTCCGAGGAGGAATACTTCGCGGCAATTCAGCAATACCAGGAGCAACAGGAATTTGCTCAGCATCAGGAGCAGCTTTTTGGCGAGGAACACGCTGCGCAGCAGGCATACCCGCAGAGGACACTCCATCCCAGCGTTCCCTATCCTTTACAGACACCGAAGAGCCCGTATAAGAACTTCTCCCGACCTGATCTGTCGCCAAACAGTCCGGTCAAGGCTGAATACAACAAAGACAACCCATTCATCGTCCCCTCACCTGCTTCAACTCTCATCGCACCAGGATACGACCTGTCAGTCGACCAGTCAGTGATCTCAGCAGACAGAGAAATGGCGCAACAACAGCTCGAAGATATGTACAAGCATGTGATGGAGCAGGAAGAGGCCAAGCTCCAGGGGCGAGCCTACCAAGGACCCATCCTGCCCTCGCCACAGATCTCGAAGCCAGGCACACCCGCGAGTTCGTCCGGTACCCTTAAGAAGGAGAAGAACAGACCGCAGGGCCTCAACCTGGATCGAGACGAGAAGTCCCAGTCCCGCGGATCGTCCATCCTGTCGTCCATCCTCAAGTCGCCGCGCAAGAAGAGCGTGAAGGCCGTCACCATCTCCTCGCCCATCATGACGCCCATGTCGGGCACTTTCCCGCGATACGGCGAGGGAGAAGAGATGAACGCCATCCCTCCCCGTCAGTACGCTCCTGTACCTCCTCCGCCAGTCCCAACAGACCGGAACCCCTACTTCCAGTATCGCAACACAGGCAATAGCAACATGCCACTCACCCCGGAAATGTCACCCACCAGCATGACGAGCATCGACGGCCGGCTCGACGCCGTCATCGCCCGCCACCCCAACCAGCCATCCCACAGACGCGACGACTCGGCCATGACAGAAGGCGACCCCGTTTCCGCGTCCTCCGACAAGTCCACCACCCAGCTCATCGGCCTCCCGACCTCCCCCAAGCCGGGCGTCAACCGCTTCCCCTCCCTCCCGGCCAGCCCGCGCCCGGGCCAGCAATCCTTCCCCCGCGACTCGACCCTGCCCGCCTCCCCCAAACCAGGGCAGACCTTCCAGCGCGAGCCGGGCCAGTCGTCCTTCCAGCGCGCCAACCCGCCCGCCGCAATCCGCATGGGCGGCGCCCTGCCGCTCCGCGCGTACGAGCCCAGTCTCGCCAGCCCGAGACTGGGACAGCAGACCGTTTTTACCCGGGCCGGACCTCTGTCGCCCGGATTGGGGACGCCGTATACCGGCGCCGCGGTGCCGTATAGTCCTTACCAACCCTTCTCGCCCGTTATCCCCATGACGCCGAGCTTGGTCACCAAGGAGGACAGGAAGAGGATGAGGAGGCTTGAGCCCAAGACGCCTACTGTGGAGATGGTTATGAGTTCGGATGATATCTGGTGAGATGCTGAGAGCATTGTTCAATTGACGCGGCGATGCATAGATATACCTGTTTGCTTGTTTTTTTGTTTGGCGCAAAGCCTAATCTTGCTGCTTCTTACCTGCCTGCTTTCCCCATCTTGTTGGAGTCCGACACCACCTGAGACCGGAAGCAGGCGGTGGTGTGTTAGTGGCTACGGCTCACTACACTATTCACCTTTTTATACCTATGACATGGGATGAGGATATCAGACGAAGTCCTGCAAAGGACTTGCTGGAATGTGGCGATGAAGACCTTTTCTTTAGTTCGGTGACTTGGGTTAGTTCGTATTTATAGGGATACTCGCCAGAGCTCCTGGTATTCTTTACGGCATTAAATAACAGATTCTGGTATCTTCATTACTTTGACATTTGCCTCCTGAGTGCTGCAGTGACTTGGGTGAGGAGCGAACCAGCTGCTGTGATCGGCTGACTGGATGCGTTTCAGACATGCCCTGTGAAACGTTTCCTGGTGCTCGACGATGTGTCTCTGTCTGCTTCGGCGAGACGGACAGTCTTCCGGTCCTCTGGGTAGTAGATAATTCGAATTCACATGCCTTGATCTCATCGAAGTCGTAGTAGATATCATATTGCGTCGGGACAGTAGTAGACTTGGGTTGGGTCGCAGCGGGCATATTCGGTCAATTGTGTCGTGCAACCAAAGGGTGCAGACTTGCAGAGGCGGAAGAGGCGAGCGCAGAGCGCAGTGTTGCAGTGTAAAGAGGTGCAAACGCCACCACCGCGGAAGAGCTGAAACAAAGGGAGACTCGAGACGATAAGGGCATTGTTTGGACTCTTATGACAGCGACATGGCACTCACGTCCCGCAATTAGAACTGATATACGCTAACCTGCCAGTCAAGGAAACCTAGCATATGTCAATACCTCAAGAAATCAGAACATGGAACTCAATTGTCCCTGGAGGCTCCTTCCACGTCAATTCAACGACAGCTCGGGACAGCTTCGCTCAAGCTAAAGTGGTGGATCCCTAGCCGAGCTGCACGTGAGTTTGGCGTAAAAGTCCAAGCCAATTAATTGCAGACTGTGGATCCTCCGACCAGTAGTGGATGGCGGAAGTCAATCGTACGATTCCCTCGAACCACTCACTCCCTTCCGCTCCTCGAACCCCGTCCGTCCGTCCCTCGCCGCCTGCAAAGTGCGAACGAAGAATTAGCTTTGAGGAGTCTTCCGACAGCAGCAATTGCATCTTTTTACCAAGTACACGAAGTGGTATGACGAGTTAATTCTCGATCCAACAATTGCGCCCTGGACCCTGGTTGGTCCATCCATCTTACTCAATCGCTTCCTTGTCATTCTGTCAAGGGCAGAGAGGAGATTCGCCCGTCGCCTCAGCCTTGCATTCCCGCTCACTGCCGCTCAATCACACCCCTCTCCGACTCATGTCCATCAGGCCATAATTGCATGTTCTCTGTCGAATAATAGGAAGATATTCGCCTGGAGGGCCACCCGCTCAGCATAATGGCCGACAACAACGTCAATGATCCAGACTCGGCCCAGCTATTCCCTGGTCTCGAGCCGTACGATACCGTCGACGGCCTAGTCACCCCGGCCTACCTGGAAGGTCCCGGAGGTTCCCCTGAGAGCCTTCACTCATCTTCCTCCAGCGACTTCCAATCCAACGGCGTCGCTTTACTGAACGGATCCAGCACTTCTCCGTCTGTCGGAGGACACCACGGACTACCCAAGGCCACCGACAACAACCAACCCAACCAGCCATACTTCGACCCGAACGCGCCACCAAATTGGAACTTCGGAGAGGTGCCGCAGTTTGACGGTTTCAACCCAAACGGCTACGACGCCGGGCCTATGTTCCAGCAGCAACAGCAGTGGGGATTCGAAGGACAACAGCCGGTACCAGACCAGCTACAGACCGATCTGAAGACCGAGCAGTACAGCCGCACGGATATCAGTCCGGCGTCGCTATACACGTCTTCCGGTCCGTCGGCCAACAACCTATCACCGAGCCCTTACGTCGAGGGAGTCATCCGACCCAATCCATCCAAGGAAATCCTCAGCTCCCTGACGCCGGCGCAGCAGGAGAAGCTGAAGAGCATTGCTATGCCGGCGCATCTCCAATATCACTCACCCAAGAGCGAGCCCAGTCCGCGATCGAGCGCAGGTGGGACAGATAAGAACGCAATGCCGTCGCCAGAGGCGACCGAGGGGTCTGGCAAGGCCAGCCGGAAGCGGAAGTCCTCTGCTGACTTCGACGATGACGAGGATGAGGAAGACGACCATGGCCAACCGGTCAAGAAGACCGCGCACAATATGATTGAGAAGCGGTATCGGACCAACCTCAACGACAAGATCGCCGCCTTGCGCGACAGTGTCCCTGCGCTGAGGATCATGTCCAAGAGCGCACGGGGAGAGGACACGACAGAGGACAGAGAGGAGCTGCATGGCCTCACACCGGCGCACAAGCTAAATAAGGCTACGGTATGTCTCTTACTTACTCATGCCGTCATCGAATGACTCGTACTGACTAGGATGCTAGGTTCTAAGCAAAGCCACCGAGTACATCAGGCACTTGGAGAAGAGGAATAACCGCCTTCTTGAGGAGAACAGCTCTATGCAAGCCAGGATCAGCGCTTTTGAAAAGCTGTTCATGGCCGGTGCCCTGGGCACAACACTACCTAACCCCCTCCAGCAGCAGCCCCCGCTACAGTATCCCCAAGACACCCAGGCATTCATGGCGTCACCCATTGCGACACCGAGAGGCAATGATCCACCCGGCTTGATCCCCGTACCCGAGGACATGCGCAAGATTCTGGCCAGCCAGCAGGTCGCTGCTGGACGGTCCTATGCCGTCCCACAGCAGTTCCAGGCCAATCCGGCCATCATGCGCCAACAGCAGATTCAACAACAGCAGCAGATGCAGAACCAGCGCTGGGGCAACGCTCCTTACTTCGGCAAGCTGATGGTTGGCTCCTTGGCCGGACTCATGATTGTCGAAGCCGTCCGCGAGACGGAGCAGAGCAACGAGAGCCCCGAAGGACGTGGACTGTTCGCCATGCCGGTGCAGCTCCTGATGTCGTTCATCAACTCGACACATTTCACCATTGCTGGATATCACGTGTCGACAGCCCAGTTCTTCTCTTGGCTAAAGGTCTTGGTACTCTTCGGTGCCTTGCTATGGGTATTCGTGCCGTCCATCTTTGCGCCTAAGCCTCCGAAGAACCAGAAGGCGTCGTTTAACCAGTCCCTTGCGGCAGTGCCCTCTCTGGCATCGCCTATCCACGTCAGGAGACAAGCCTGGCTTACAGCCATCCAAACTGTCTGGGTGCCAAGACACAATTTCATACTTGAAGCGGCTGCTCTGATCATGAAGACGCTCAAGCTGTCCGTCCGCAACACCATCGGCGTCCATGGATACCAGATGCTCACCGGTCTCACCGAAGAGCAGGAGACCGCCCGCGTGAAGGCGTGGACAATCGCTCTTGACGCACAGTTGGCGGGTGGCGATGTTGAGATCAACAAGAGCCGTCTCACACTCACACTCCTCGCATCAGGCACCCTCCCGGATACGCCGCTGCGCCTCATGCTCAAAGCCCTGCACATCCGCGTCCTGCTTTGGCAAGTCGATGCCCTCCCGGGCGTCTTCAACATCATCGCGGCTAATCTCGCCCGCTCCAACTGGAACGAAGCCAAACACCTCTACCGCCTCATGCTCCAGCTTCGCAAGTCCAACAACAACGCTAACGATGAGGAGCTCCTCCCTGAGCACCTCACAATCCTCCTTGATGAAGACTGCGACGACGTCCTCAACGACGACATCGTCCATCGCGCCCACAACCTTGCCTGGAATCAACCCACCTGCTTTAACGTAGTCGACTGTATAGACGGCATGAACGCCGTAGTCGACGACCCAGCCGTTCGCTCGCCTATGGACGCCGTGGCGGCATGGTATTCCAACGTTACGCTCCAGCGCGTCTTGACCGCTAGCCTTGGAGACTGCAAGGCGGCGAGTCCCAACAACACGGACCTCGACCTCGCCATCAAAGTGGCGCCCATCGGCTCCAACGCTCAGATTCGCGCGCTCGTCGCTCGCACCTTCGTGACGGACGTGAAGCGCGGCGCTAGCATCGCCGCCGCTATGCAAGCCATGGCTCCTACCGAGAACCCGGATAAACACCCGCAGTACAGCGGCGTCGTCCCGCCACTTATCGACTCCCCCACGACGGCGCCCATTTTCCCCGATCCGGATATCCATACCGCTCTCCGTTGCTCCCAGGCGCTGGCACACCTGCAGAAGTTCTCTAATCCGCCTGCGTGGGCATTACAGGTTATCAACAGTATTGCCCTACCTCTGCAGGGGAGCATGAGCTTGCTCGGGTTCACGGCCGCATTCCGTCTCATGGATGCGTTGAACGAGCATGCTGTCGGCAGAGAGGCCTGTGCTGCTACTCTCGAGAGACTCGCTGCCAGTCTGAGAATCTGGGTTGGCGGCGCTGAGGGTGACACCTGTGGTCTTAGCCAGGAGGTGCGGTGCAAGACGGTCGACAGGTGTCTTGCCGTCACCAAGGCTGTGGTCGGCATGGAAGCTGATCCGGGCTATGGGAGCATGAGCGATTGCGACGGGGTTGAGGGCGGATGCTGATTGCGTATAATCTTGGCTATAGCCCTACCTTTTCCCATCATTTCTTAACTCCTCTTTTTGTTTCTTTTTTCTCATTTGTCATTTTCAAACACACCCGCGGTGGGAAAGGGGAGCTTATAGGCCCCCGGCGTTATGTAGGGGTTGGAAGCCGGAAGGGTGAAGGTCTACACGGTTGGTTGGTATGGATACCGGTGTTTCATGCATGGGACGGACGGTGTTGGAAGCTTCTGGGGGTTATTCCTTTTAGGGCGTTCGAATAAGCTGTTTGCCTGTCATGGCAAGTGTTGCAAAGCGTTGCAAAAGCGAAGCGAGCGCGAAAAAGGAAGGGGAAAACTCGATGAGCATTCAGCGTTTCTGTTAGAAAAGGTTGGAAGAGTTTTGCAGTTGGTATCAAGCCAAGAAGATATGAGGAGATGAAGATGACATGGATATTGGACGGGTTTTGTTGGCTTGGACATTCTTTATCTCGGGATGTCCTATCATCGCTACTTATCAATATATAGTACCTATCTTGATCATGGTGACGGTCTGTTATACCCGCCTGGTGATAGCTTGTGATTTTGCTGTGGATGCCGGTCGGGGTGCAAGTGAAGGTTCGTCTCACGCACGCCTGTCAGAGGAACTCTAGAACATGTCAAGTTCTCATCATGCCCGCGCTGGTGAGTCGGCTAGGTGAAGCCAGTGAGTGAACAGTGACCCGACCTACCTAGTCATATAAACCAAAACATCGACCACGACTATCAGCCAACAGGGCTACATGGTGAAGCGGTACGGGTGTTGCCCAGGACACCCCTACCCCGTCTCATTACCCTCCGCCTTAGGGCATGGGTTTGAGTCACCGAGTCTACGACAATCAACCAGGATTTTCGGCCGTCCAAGATACCATCGGAGTAAACCTAAGCCGGGCACCCCGAGGGTTGGTTGCCCGGTGAGCTTTTGCTACTTTTGTTTGCTTGGTGTGTTGGAGGCTGTTTACTCTTTGCTCTTTCTAGACTGATTGGAAGAGCCCCAGGTGAGGTGAAACTATCCAAACCTCACGGAGGTCAAGGTGAACAAAGTATATCACTCAGGTGAGAACGAGCTGAACGCAGGCATATTAACTTGCAAAACGACTAACCGATTACTTGGTCCCTTCATCACCATCACCACTCCTAGCTCAGCACGAAACTATTGCTAACCCCCTCAAAAGCCGTCACCCTCCCCAACAATTTCTTCGCGTCACCGTAATACCGGATCCTATACGTCCCGGGCGCATCAGCACTCCCACTACCCGTCTCCCAAGAGATAACAACGGAGCTGTACCCGAGCACGAAATTCGTCCTCGTCCAGGTGTACACCAGATGCCAATCCTCGTCGCTCCTCACTCTCGTCCACGTCTTGCCGTCGCCACCCAACTTCTCCACCGCGGCGTACGTCCCCTCCAGCCGCAGGTTGTTGCGCGGGTTCGCGCCGACGAAGGTGGCGTTCACGACCTGCCCTACCTTGTAGCTAGCCGCGGGCTGAGAGGTGCACTGCCCGAACGACTGCCCTATGGGAGCGGAGTCCTGCACCACGCCCGTGATGAAGGAGAGCGAGTTCTTCCTGTTATCGGGCGGGCTTGGGCCAGGCGGCAGGGAGGACGTGGAGGAAGGAGAGAGGTAGGGCAGCGCCGAGAGCGTGAGGTTGATGTACGCCGGCAGCTCCCAGGGGCCGTAGAGTGTGCTCGCCCCCTCGTACCGCTGCACGGCGTACTCCTCCGGCGTGGCGACGTAGTGCGCGTACGTGTTCGCCGGCCCGCCCAGCACGACCACCGGTTCCGCCCCGCTGCCGCCAGTCAGAGAAAGCTGCTTCGCCGCGGAATGCACCGCATTCCGCCACCGCCGGCCGGCCATGGTCGTCGCCTCGCTCGGGGAGACGACGATGAGCAGCTGACCCACGCGCAGCGTCTGGACGTCGACGATGTTGGGCGACCAGGCGTAGGGCGTGTCCATCTCGCCCACGTCGAGGAGGATGGGTTTGGGGGCCTGGCAGGCCGTCTGTTCCGGAGAGGGAGCGCGGAGGAGGCCGCCTACCACCGACCAGAGGGGGTTGTTGGGCGCTCCCGAGTCGCCCTGGGTGAAGTCGAAGGCGCCCGGCCCGTCGGAGGTGCCGGCCGCGAAGGAGTGCCCGAGGGCGGCGGGACAGGTTTGCACGAGGGTGCCGTTGTCGAGGGGGAATTTGAAGTAGCGCATGTCTTGATAGTAGTGAAAGGACTTGACGGAGGTCCCGACGAGGGGGGTTGAGGATGTGTCGAGGTTGTCCTGGGATGGTCAGCTTGGGGTAATGGGGAGAGGTGAGCGGGACATGGGGGACGTACATAAATGGACTTTGCACCGGCGAACTGCCTCCTCCCGATCTCAAAACAACTGCTCACCCCGAGGTCCAACTTCTGGAACTCCGGTCCCCGGCCATGGCAGCTCTGGCTCTTCCCATCGGCACACGTGCTCTGCTCAAGACTGCACATCTGCCCGCTCCCATCATCACAATACGCACCGAGAACATTGGGCGTGGTATCGCCCACATTCGCCTGCGAAAACCCAGCCACGAACCCATCCGCCACCGTCCCACTCCCCCTAACACTCTGCTCGAACAGATACGCCGCCAACCCCTTATTGTCCCCGCTCACATGCGTATTGTTCTCCAACATACTCGTCCCATGCACGGGGAACCACGTCAACACGCCGACATCCTTCAAATCGCTCGCCCGCCTGAATCGCAATAGCGTAAGCTCCTTATCCACGCTATCCGCGTACCGCGCCCTCTCCTCCGCCGGGTTGGCGAGGTACGCGTACAGACTCCGGCTCAGGTTCGCGTCCGTCACGTTCACGGTGCCGACGTCGAGGTACCCCGTCGTCAAGCTCTCGTGCGCGCGCTTCACGCTCAGCACGGCCCCGTCGACGATGGCCTGGTAACTCTGCCTGTCGAACCCGAGACTCGTGACCTGCGGCAGGAGGTAGTCGAACCACGCGCCCGGGCCGGAGTGGGAGTGCGTCCCCTTGACGGCGACGTTGCCGGCGCCGTAGACGGCGGCGTACTCCGGGCCCAGGGCCTTGATGCCCTCCAGGATCCCGTAGCGCACGGCCGTGTCGCCGCTCTGCGTGTCGAGGACGAGGTAGACGAACCGGTCGCGGGGGTTGTTGACGTCCCCCACGATGAAGGCGCGCGAGTACAGCCGCTGGCGCAGGCCCGTGCCCGTCTGCGCGGGCGCGGCGTAGCCGGCGAAGTTGATCTCCACCACGGGGCCGGTGATGTCACCTTTGCCCGCGCCGATGAGGTACTTGTCGCCCGATGGAGTGGCGCGGGGTTTGGTCTGGGATTGGGAGTGTTGCTGGCTGGAGCGTGGGGTTGCGTAGCGGATGTGGGAGGGGTGGGCTGCGGGTTGGGGGGTGCTGAAGTGCGAGACGGCGAAGAGGGTGAGGAGGAGGAAACTGAAGGTTGCTAGGCCGAGGGCCGTGTATCGCCTTGCCGGGGAGGCGGCTTGGCCGTGATGCCGGGAAGGCATGGCGGCAGCGGCGGTGCTGGGTGGTGGTGGTGGGAGCTCGTCTGGTGTTGTTATCCTTGGGCCTGTAAGTCGTCGACGGCTGCCCGATGGTTGAAGGGGAGACGACATCGGCCAGACCAAGGACAGATAGCTTGTGTTATAACAACTACATATGTCTCGAGATTTAGGTTCGGCTCCCTCCAATCTTCCCCGCGCGATCAGATATCGCCAATGTGGTGTCGTCCTGTTCAGGTTGTCAACTGGTTTCTCCCTGCCCCTCGCATGGATGTAACACCACCCGGAGCGACCTTTCGACTTCAGCAATGGTTCGTGATACTGGCGCGGTTCGCATCTGCAGTTCTTCCCATCATGTCATTGGACATGGTCAATGTCACCAGCCCTGGCAGGCAAGGAGCGCATGTAGTTGCAGGTTACAACAACTTGATATAAAGGAGGGTACATCATACCGTCCTCCAGTGCTACCTTGCTCGGCAAATCAGGATAATAGACGACCAATTACCTGATCGAGATGAGCGGCGGTGGTGGTAGGTAGTGTCAGTCCTTGCAGAGTAGGTCGTCACATGCCCCGTGTAAATCAAGTTCAGGGTTACCGTCGGCTTCGTCATTGGGCGCCAAGCTCGATGGCAGATTCGCGGCCGTCAGAGGATGATAGGTGATCCATGCAATCTCGGCCGAGACGAGTGACGTCTAGTTGCTGAAGATGAGGGATTGTTGTCTTTTAGATGGCGACTTAGCTGGACATACCGGTCGTAGTTGATTATTGTCTTCCACGGCAGAGACATGCTTGGCTGTTGAAGGTTGGGGTCAGGACTCAATCTTGAGGTTAAAGACGAGAAAGACAGTCTCCCATCACTCCTCCGCTTGTGGCAGCACAGGGCGGAAGGCCGGCTTGGTCCTAGACCTCGGGGTATCGACATCCATGTTTACTACCTAGCACTTGGCTTTTGCGCCTATCCGTACAACGGCCCTCCCTGACAACCCGCCCCTAGACAAACCAAATGAGAGTCTAACGCTGGTATAAAAAGCCATGAAATCCCGTGCTATGCTTGTGAAGCCATGCCGCCCTTTGAACCGACAACAGATCGCCCCTCCCAACACGCGCTCCCTGGTACCGTACAAGTTCCCTCTTGTTGCTGATATCATCTCGCAACCCCTAAATGAACGCCTTGTAAACGCCGGCCCCAATGATTTCGTAACTTTTGGTCCTTTCCGCCCTCCCTGGTGAAATAGCAAGAATTATTCAAGAAATTTCCTTTCCTCTCCTACAAGCACGCAAGCACGCAAGCTCGCCGTAAACCAACCAATTTCCCAAGCGAGGAAATGGTAGAAAGGGAGGAATCGACAACACGAGCAGTTGGCGACCAGTGTCTTTCGATATGCCGACAGAAAGAAAGTGCGCCTTAAACGACTTGATAACGCCAAAAGGCATTGGCCAGTTTCTAATTGCCAATCCAGTCCTTGCCAGCCTGTGATCGAAGTTAGCCCTACTTCTCTTTATACAAACGACGCCGTCCGTCACGTCGCGGAATGGTCGCTGGCCGGGGCCGGGGCTCGGACATTATCGGATAGGTTCATCAGCAGCTGCGCGAGGCAACGCTTGGTAGCCGCGTCGTCACGGAGGACAGAGGAGAACGTCGCGTCTCTCAGCGGTTCGGGGAGGCACTGTCTCAGGGCTTCGCGGGCCCTAGCGTTATCACTGAGCCTGTGCATATGACGTCAGCAGGCGAACGGCGGAAGCTTGACGACATGGAGATATAATCGAACATACCTCAGGAAACAGCGAACCACATGCTTCAGGAGCCTAGCCGTCTGCTGCTCGACCAGCTGTCCTACCATGTTGCTCAGTACGGTACCGACCGCATAGAACCTCTCGTACGTGGCACAGATATAGTTCAGGCCGTTGTCATCGAGCAAGATCTTCTGGACGATGAAGATGGCAACCGTCTTGCTGAGCTCTGATCCGGTCTCCATGATCCGAAGGCAGAGAGGGATAATCTCGGTCGTCAGCAAGAAGTTGATCACCTCAGTCGAGTCGTTCTTGACAAGGGCACCGATAACGCCGAGCGAGGTCAGGCGGAGGTATTCGAAGGGGCGGGACTTGGAGGTCGTGTTGAGGAAGGGGTAGAGGAAGAGGGGGATGTGCGCTGCGCAAAGTCAATCGTCAGTTTCCGCGTATAGCTCAGAAGGATGATGGCCAGGGACGTACCGTTAAGGAAGAGAGTTCTAGTCTCATTATGGGACGCGACACACTGAAGCAGGGCGAGGGCGTTGCACACTCTGTTAGAGGCCGCGGCGGTGAGCTGCGAAGGGTTGAGAAGGTTGTAGACCGAGATGATCTCCTGGAGCAGCGAAGTCATGACACCTGGGGACCGGGAGTCAGCACACGTCACGATGTAGGAGATACACGAAGCTCCATCAACGTACCGAAAGAGTGCCACAATATCAAGGCCAGCTCCGGCACCTGCTCCCTCTTCTTGCTAAGCTCCAGCAGCGCTGCTTCCCGCGTGTTCTCGTTCAGTAGGTCGGCGACATAGTTGAGGGTGCGCCTGTTGTCCTCGGACACCGTCATGTCCTCCTGACCGTGCGCTACATTGAGGGCATTGGCCGTGTTGTGGGCGGCAGCGATGTGGTTGTAGTGCTGCTGCTGGGCGGCATTTGCTGCGGCGGCGGCGGCGGCGGCCTGTTGGGCGCGCTGCTGGTGGGCATTCTGCTGTTGCACCCAGGCCGGATCTACCTGGGCATTGTACTGCTGGTGGTGTCCGTAGACGTGTTGAGCGTTCATCATCTTGAAATGTGCTCAGGCGGCGGTCGGTGGATGAGGATAGATATCGAAATGATTGGGTAATGGTGGTTGTGAGGTATTGACAGCCCGTAGCGGTCAATCTCTGGCAAGGGCGGAGGTGCACTGCTCTGGCGCTCGCGGGTTCATGAGCAAAGTGCACCTGTCGCTAAAGGTCAGTGTTGATGCTCGAGGTAGTCGGTGCTTGAATCACGGACAGGGGAGGTAGGTTGTGTGGAGGTGGAGAGAGAGATGGTGAGGGCCGGTCGTCGGGAAAACGATGGAAGCTGGAGGTCTGGGCGAATCTCTTGGGTCGGAAGGCTGCCACTTCAGGTGATTGATTGATGACTTTGCCAGTTGCCGATTGAGTTGAGACCCGCGCTTGCAGATGGCCCGGGCTCCACACAATCTGTCGGGGTAAGCGAAGACAAGCACGAGAAGCCTTGACGCACGGACCAGATTCCATGCAACCTGTCAGCTGCCGGGTGGTGGGGAATCGGGTTTGGGGGTCCACTTCAACGTTCCTCAGCCGTTGCTTCACTGCTTCCAGCGAGCCACGACAGCTTCGAAATGCCTCGAGCTGATTTGACTGCCGAGTCTGCCAGTTCATATAGCTGAGACACTTTGTGAAGGTTTAGACATACAGGCTTGGACATAACGCACCTCCGCACGCAAGCAACTATCCGAATCTAAGAAAGGAATTGTGACCATACCCGGGCGAGTTTCAAACCAACGCCAGTGCTTCGAACAGTCCTACAATATATCAGAGCCAACCAACGCCAAATGTGCATTTCACAGCCATCAAAGAAGCCCTGCGTCACAAGAACACAACGTAATGGCCGTGCAAGTGATGAGTTCATGCCCGCCCAACATGGAACGGGATCCCTTCTCACTACCTTACGTTTCCTTCTCATCGACCGACACTCTCTCAATCTAGCCTTACTGCCACTCAGCATTTACTGAACATCTGCACCATCAACCGGACGGGATAAGACCTCCGACCATGTCTGCTGCCCCCGCGAAGCTCAACGCGGTTGTCGGGCGGCGGTGTCACTTCCCAGGGGAGATACGGACGAGAATCATCGACGAACAATACGCCCAAGATCGACCGAACCCGTGAATTACCTTGCGTCCCGTCTCGTGATACCTCGCATCGCTCGTGGAGAGCTTTCAATTGCAGTACCACATCAAACGCAAGCGACTCTTCGTCCCATCTCTCAACATCCGCTGCAACTCGCCTCTATGGCACTTCCAGTTCAACAGGCTGTCAGAAGATGGCGAGCGAGTCATCATGTCGCAGACGTACTCTTCGCTTCCGGCGCCTACCGGCTGGGTCACCGCCCGAGACGTCAAGGATGCTATTGAGGCCCTAGCCTCCGTTCACAGGACAGGAAAACCACACGGAGGGCACCACTTAAGTGAACACGACGACAGCACAGTTGGCACCCCGGGCCACAACGGGTCCAGCTCCAAGTGGTTGCTCTAGCCCAAGCGTGGCATGGCCATGCGAGACGGGCTGGCTGTCCAGTTCCGTGGGGTTGAACACGATTGCGAACTTCCCGGCTTTTACTTCGACGCGGAAAGGCTCAAGCTGTCGTTTGACTGTAGGCGGTTGCTTGACGCGTATGCTTCGGTGAGAGCGTGTAGGTGGCGGCCCGGGATTGTCTGCCGAACCCTCGCGCCATTGGGATAGGGCGTGGATGGACGTGGATGGCAGGCGGTCGCTTGAAATGACTGCATAGCTCCTTCTGACAATGCACTGAAAGTGATAGATGTGATCGTGTGATCGTGTGATCATGTCACTAGGTTATTCTGGGCTCTGGATATAGGGATGATGAGTTTATGTTTACCGATTCTAAACATACCGGTGGACATGGACTCACAACACCATCCGTGTGGGCTAGGAGCTAATGATAACAATGGCAATAGACCATTCTCAGAGGCGTTTCTACCAGCGATGCTTCGGAAAGCGGTCGGGCATAAAGAGTCGACATACATACGCCTTCCTATCGCCGAGTACGGTCAGCAATCGGGGTGAGACGGCGGCCGTTGAAAGGATCCCCCGTCGTGAGACCGGTAAGGTGGAGATGTCAGCTGAGTTCAAAGATCATAGTAATAAAGACTAAAAACCTCCTGGGAGTTAGAGATTCGGGTTCAGATGGAAAGTCTTGGCAGTTCGGTGTTTGGCGGTGGTCATTTCAGCTCCGAGGTACAGGCGAGCGCTGTTACGAGAAAAGAAGCACATGGTGCCTATAGAGCTTACATTACTCACTCCCCGACGGCAAGAAGCTGTCAGTAAAAGGGATCAGCCACCAAAAAGCCACACGAATTAACTTCAGTCGACACTACGCTATGAAGTAGTCAAGCCTGGTTTTATCTACCTCCTCTCCTCTTTTTCACCTACCTCGACTTTCTCCAACTGGCACCGCAAAGCTTAGAAGATGTGTAAGCCCACAAGCAAACCCACGACCGGGCTGGGACATCTCCCGCCAGAGGTCCTGGTCCAGATAATCGCCAGTCTACCAGCCAAGGACCTACCAGTCACCTGGTTCACCTGCCGCCGCGTCTCGAGGATGTTCAAATCCGCAACCGAAGGCGCCTTCAGACAGCACTACATCCCATCCCTGAAACTTCACTTCTTCCCCAACGAGTACGGCTCGAACGCAGACTTCCCCATGACCACCGACATCCACCTCGTCTTCAGGGGCTTCTCGTCCGACGGCAGGCGCGTGGTCATGTCGGAAGCCTCAACACACGGCCGACGCAGTCCCGACCCTCAGGCCGTCCGTCGAGCTCGAGCAGATTTCCAAGACTTAGTCAACAGCTGGCAGCCCGACCAACCGAGCATGATGGAGTTCCCCTTCCACATGATCGAGCTGGGCGGGATCAAACGGGACAGCGAGCTTGACGACCTTCGCTTCAACGTCGACAACCTCCAGCTATCGCTTCCCTGGGAGTTGATGATGAACCTGTTCCTAGGCGAGGAGGAGTACGCCAAGCAGGAGTTCTACAGGGCGGCTCACGTCCCCGGCCAGACGGGGAAGACGACTGCCTTGCTCCAGAACATTAGGGAAGGGATCGAGAGGCGGCTGCGGCCGGTGAGGATTAGCAAGTGGCACCGACGACATGCGGATGTGAAGCTCGGGGATGAGGCGAGGATAGGGGTTAACTGCGCGTTTGCTTATGACAACTTTTTGGCTAATAAAGGGGATGTGTGGACGAGGGATTTGTGGGACATGGATGTTGAGAAGGAGAGGGGGATACAGGAGGACAATGGTTTGGGTGGCCTGCTAGTTGAGGATGGAATCGAAGCGTCTGAGGTTGGGAGCTCGAATGGCGCAAAACGGAGGAGGAGGACTGGCGCCGGTCGCTTTGAGCTTGGTCCTGAACACCTTGCTGGAAGGATATAAGACGGATATATCAATAGGGAAACTCCATACGTTCGTACTCCTATGATATTGGCAGAAATAGCGCGGTATCTGACCGTCACCCTGAGACGTACTTTGATCTCAGGGTTGGGGTTAAGGCTGATGCTCGTCGGCCACGTGCTTGCTGATCGGCAAGAGTGTCTTTGTCGTCATTGGAAGGGTCGGATACGCTCCTGCCCCAGTGGTCCGTCCAGACTCGGAGTCAGATGCACTTTCCCACTGCATCTCGAATGCACACGGAAACTGGGCCTTCCAGAAAGACTGTAACACATTCTCATTCAAAGCTTCCATTGGTTTTCTTCCACCAACTTAAGTTTGCCCATACTTGTCGGTTATTTAACGGTTGTCCAACGAATGCTAACCACGAAACTGGAAACTGGCAAAAGAGCGGTGGGCGGGCTCCTTCGCCCGACGCACCAACGACAAAGAGGCCGGTCTCGACTCCAGCAGGGGTTCATGATGGAGGCTCTCCGGGGGGCGCAGGCGCTGAGATGCATGTCAGCAGAGCCAGTTAACTCCACTGAAGAAGCTCTCCACGGCGGGGCAAGGACGCCTCTTCCACTTGGCGCCCAGGCCATCACCCGACTGCGTGGACAGACGTGATACACCTCCATCTCGTCTTTTGATGGAATGACATGTCTCATCATTTGTTCATCGCATCGCCTTTGTTGTGTATCAAGTGTACCACAAGACCCTCGCCGCATGTCGACTTGGTATCAAAGACACGCTGGGATACCAACGACGAGTGTCATGTGAAAGACATCAGCATCCCTACCACTCTTGCATCACCCAAGGAACATTCTTATCCATCCATCCTCCTCTTTGACGGTCAGATCAACTGATAAGTTCCGAGTCCAGGGTGATCCCAACCACCCCATAGGCTGCATTAGCCTTGATAAATATCTTTCTTCAACTCTAGATCTTTGTTGCATCCTCCTCTTTCCTCCAGATCTGATTCTCAGCTGAACGTTACTACGCTCTGGTGTCAGAAGGCGATCCGGTTGATCCAGCACGGCCTTGCGCCGACCTTCCCTTCTCTCTCATCGACACCGCCGGAAGGCGACGCACCTCTCCCCATGGCAGGCCCTTCACCTCAGGCCGGCATCATCGAAGGCGCCAACCCGGTGGCCTACAATCCCTCGAGTCCTATAACGTTATTCATCATCCAGGTCAGTTTATCCTCCGAGAAGTGTCACCTCGACGCGTGCAATGGCACACACACAATCTTTCTCCCTGCGAGGCTAATTCGCCATCATAGGCCAGCATCGTCATCATCTTCTGCCAGCTGCTACATTGTGAGACCACCCACGAGAGAATTCTCCGAGGTTAAACAACTGAGGCTAACTTGTGTCTAGACCCCCTTCGGCTGATAGGCCAACCGCGTGTCATTGCAGAGGTTATCGGCGGCATCATCCTCGGTCCCTCTGTGATGATGCGTATTCCCAACTTCCAAGAGTACTTCCTTCCAGTATCTAGCCTACTCTCACGGGACTAACACAAGACTAGATCCATCTTTCCCACTGAATCTATCCCCGTCTTCAGCAATGTCGCAAATCTGGGACTCATCATCTTCCTGTTCTTGGTGGCTTTGGAGGTAAGACTCGCGTTACACCTGCCCATGCGGCGTTTGTCCTATATCACACCGCAGCTCTGAAGCTGATTCGTCCCACCTTCCCTTACAGGTCGATATCCGCCTCTTCACAGCCAATTGGAGAGTCGCCCTGAGCGTTGGTCTGGCTGGAATGATCCTGCCCTTTGGGCTCGGTGTCGCCATTGCATGGGGCTTGTACCACCAGTTCCGCAATGATGATGGCATCGTCGCGATCAATTTCGGTGTCTACGCTTTGTTCGTCGGCACCGCCCTGGCCATCACCGCCTTCCCGGTCCTGTGTCGTATCCTCACCGAGCTCAAGCTCCTGCGGTCCAACGTCGGTGTCACCGTGCTTGCCGCCGGCATCGGCAACGATGTCACCGGTTGGGTTCTGCTGGCTCTTTGCGTTGCCCTGGTGAATAACGATTCTGGACTGGCAGCCTTGTGGGCTCTGCTCACCGCTGTTGCTTGGACACTGTTCCTCGTCTTTGCCGTGAGGCCGGTTTTCATGTGGATCCTGCGACGGACGGGAAGTATCCAGAACGGGCCTACCCAGGCTATGGTTGCTCTAACTATGCTGCTGACGCTGATCTCATCCTGGTTTACCGGCATCATTGGCATCCATCCCATTTTCGGTGCATTCCTTGTTGGCCTAATATGCCCCCACGACGGCGGCTTCGCCATCAAGCTGACAGAGAAGATCGAAGATCTCATAACGGTCCTCTTCCTACCTCTCTACTTTGCGCTGTCTGGCCTGAGCACCAATCTGGGGCTCTTGAATGACGGTATTACCTGGGGATATACCATCGCAGTTATCGTCATCGCATTTGCCGGCAAGATTATCGGAGGCACAATAGCGGCCAAGTCCAATGGACTCCTCTGGCGCGAGAGTACCACGATCGGTGTCCTGATGAGTTGCAAGGGTCTGGTGGAACTTATCGTGTTGGTATGTACAGCTCTGGACCGTGTAGTAACATAGTCACTGACAACACCAGAATATCGGTCTCCAAGCCAAGATCCTGTCTGCCAGGACCTTCACCATGTTCGTCGTCATGGCCCTGGTGACAACCGTCACCACCACTCCGCTGACGAAGCTTCTCTATCCACCTTGGTATCAGCAGAAGGTTGACCGATGGAGGCGAGGCGAGATCGACTGGGACGGCAACCCAATCGGGTCATCCTCCGACAGCGCCTCGGGATCCGTCGAGAAGCTCAACGCCACGCAAGTCCGCCGCCTCCTCGTCTACCTCCGCCTGGACAGCCTCCCCAGCCTCTTCACCTTCATCACCCTCCTCGGAGCAGAGACCAGCCACGCCGCCCAAGAAGCAGCTGCGGCCTCGGCAGCCGAGGACACCACAGTCCACATCCGCAAGCGGCCTCTCGAAGTCCATGGCCTGCGCATCATCGAGCTCACCGCACGTACTTCATCCGTGATGCAAGTCACCGAGGGTGAAGAGTACTACTCCGCCCACGATCCCGTTGTGAACGCCTTCCGCACCTTCTCCCAGCTCAACGACGTCGCCGCCGCGGGGCGCGTGTCCGTCGTACCTGTCGACTCCTACCCGGAAACTCTGATATCCCATGCCGCAGACGTGTCCTCCGACTTCGCCCTCATCCCCTGGAGCGAGTACGGCAGCGTCACCGAGGACCAGTCTGTACCATATGCTACTAACGACAATGAGCGGTTCAAGAACGGCACCCACCTCGAGTTCATCCAGAAGACCCTGGTCAAGGCATCCGTCACGTGCAATGCGGGGATATTCATCAACAACGGCTTTGGTGGTGTTGTCATGACGAACGAGCTGAGACGGACGAGGTCGGCGATGTCTATTCGGAGCAGCAGGCTTGAGCCGACGGTGTTACCCGTTACGGATAAGAGTCACCATGTCTTCTTCCCATTCTTCGGGGGCGTAGACGACAGGGTTGCTCTGCGATTTGTGCTGCAGCTTGCAAAGAACCCGGTTGTCACTTTGACAGTCGCGTACTTTAGCTTTGCTGGCGCTGGCGAGGACGCTGGTATCGATGTTTCCGGCGAGGGACCCTCTACCAACGCGAATCCCAGGGTCGCTACGGCCTCCAAGGCCTTGGCTGCTGAAGATGAAGTCTCGGCTCAGGACCTGACCCTTTTACATACCCTCGAGTCGTCGCTGCCGGAGGACCTTATTGGACGGGTGACCTTCCAGGAGAGTCTCGTCTCGCCTGCTTCGGCGCTGAAGACGACGGTCGATGTCGCCACTAGTGTCGTGGGCCAGAACCCCAAGAATGCGGGTGACATTGTCGTTGTTGGGCGCCGGCATAAGAGGCTGGGGGATGACATCGGCGAAGGCTCTGGAGGGGACTTCAAGAGGACCGTTGGTGTTGTTGCGGATCAGATTGTTTCCAAGGGCGTCAAGGCTAGTCTGCTTGTCATACAGGCTGGTGGACGGGGTTTGGAGTCGTGAGGGGGTTCTCGGTTATGTTTCACTCGGGGTTGCGCGGCGTCTTGCTTCTCTTGTCACGATGATCATGATCTCTTTTGGATTTAAGCTGTCGGATACCACACAAACATCGTTTTGGATTTATTTTGCCGGAAGCATTTGGTATCTCCACCACATCTACATCTGGGATATAAACACATATTCAGATCCGTCAAATTGATACCTCCCCCGCCATCCCCTCGCCATCGCTCTCTCAAGGTCCTGTTCTACCTCTTTGTCCCCTTGACGCCCACCTACTCAACAAACAACCCCCCGCTAGCAACTAAATGCAACCCATTAATCCAGCTCGCCCTCGGCTCACACAAGAACCCCACCGCGAACGCAATCTCGTCCGGCTTCGCCATCCGATCCCCAACAGGCGTCTGCTCCATCACGGGCCTCATCTCCCTCATGAACGCCTCCCCGGCATCAGCAAACCCATCCGTCATGGTCGGCCCCGGGCTGACGGCGTTAACCGTGCACCCGTACTTCCTCGGCAACTCCTTCGCCCACACACGGGTAAAGCTATCGACCATCCCCTTCGTGCCCGCATAAATCGTCTGCAAAGGCGGCGCCGCCCTCGCCGAAACCGAGACAATGTTGACCACCCTCCCTCCCCCCTCCTTCGGCAGGTGCGGCAGCACCGCCTGCGTGAGCAAGAACACGCCCCTGGCGTTGAGGTTGACGAGCTTGTCCCAGTCCTCCAAGCTCTGCTCCTCGAAGGGCTTGTTCACCGCCAGCCCGGCGTTGTTAACCAGGATGTCTATGCTCTTACCGCCGCCGTAGTGGGCCACCGCTGCGGAGATGAGGGACGCCGGGCCGTCTGTGGTGGAGAGGTCCGCTTCTATCGCCACGGAAGAGGATGCCGTCGGTAGGGAGGCGAGGACGAGGTCGGCTTGTTGGGAGAGGGAGGGGTAGGGGTAGTTGAGGATCACGCTCGCGCCGCGGGAGGAGAGCTCGTGGGCGATGGAGGCGCCTATGCCCGTGTTGGAGCCGGTTATCAGGGCTATTTTGCCTGTGAGGGTTTGGTCTGGCATTGTGTTGCTGAGGGTATGCTTGACGGGGTCAAAACTGGTTGACTGGAGAACGTAGGGCAACCCTAGTATAATGGTGAGCAGTTCCGCTGGTATTTACATGGGCATCCCGTAGGGGTCTGATGTTAGTGCGCTCAGTTCGGCTTCGCGATGGCTTCCTCCACCTACCCGCCTCGCCGGATCCGATGTGGGGGCGGGGTTGTTCAGAGGCGCACACATTCCCGTGCCCCGGATTCTCCTCCCCCCGCACACGGACCAGACATCGGAATGCCGTTTTTCGGTTCAAGATCCGAGTCATGATTTGAAAGGGTTGGCAGCCTTGATAGCCCATCTTCGGGACAGGTACGAGATCGATCCTTAAAATTCGGAAATCCCGAAAGATGGCTCGGTGATAACATAAGATTGGGGGTGACCAAACTTCGGGGATCGAATTAGGCGCTTATGGCACGTGACGCTTGAGCAACCAGCTTCATACCTTCTAGAAAGCGAGGAATGTCCGAGGCCACAGTCGCAAGCACCTCAGGTCTTGTCTTTTTAGGTCGTACGAAGCAATCGCAATTCTTCCTTTTGGGTTGTTCCATCTTGTATTTTTTTGGTACGGAAGTTGCAGACCGGTCTAGCCCCTGAGGTACCTGAAGACTTGGCGCACGGGCCACATTCGGACCCCCGTGCGCTTTTCTCCGCGGCAAACGTCCCCCAAACATCAGCGATCTCTGATTGGCCGCCGTATCGTTATCAAACATGCCGCCTTATCTCAAGATCGTCTCTGAAAGCATCACTCAACATCTACGGAGATACAATTACTTTCAGCATCTCACCACAGAACGGCCAGCGATATGGACGATTGGCGTTTCTCCGGGACGACAATGGTGCATGAGATATGCGGAAGAAGTGCTTCTTGCTGGCACCGGAGATGCAAATCTCCCCTCCCTGATAGACGAGGCGAGATAGAGAGGTATCAAGGTATTAGTATACCGTGGACGTCATTGGCGAGATAGGGAGATAGGTGAGATCTAGATCCAGAGCTTCTGCGACGCGTATGAAGAGCTGGCGATAGTCTCGTTGGGAGTTCTTTATGCGTCTTTTTCTTCTCTCCTTCTGTTACTCTGGTGTGTCCTCGTAACAGGTGATTGTGGCACAGTTACACCCTCTCACGCTCTTCTGCTGTTTTTACCCATCTTCCTCTATGGTATCAGCTGCTCCTTGACTGCTTCAACACCTATCTGGTACTAAGGCGTGCAAAATGGCTGTCGGAAGCCGAAAAAGAGTCGTGGTCGTTGGCCTGGGGATGGTCGGCATCAGCTTCATGTAAGCTTTCCACTTACAAGGCCTCTGACGGTACAGAACACTGATACCATCTCCCAGAGAGAAACTCCTGAAACTAGATGCCAGAAGCCGCGAATACGATATCGTTGTCGTTGGTGAAGAGCCACACGTGGCATACAACAGAGTCGGGCTCACGAGCTACTTCGACCACAGGAAGGTTGAGAACCTCTACCTCAATCCTCTAACATGGGTATGCTCTTCCGTTTCACTATGTATGGCTTGGGGACTAACCAGTCACAGTACGAAAGCGTCCTCGACGGGGCCCTTGGCTACCACCTGAACACCAGAGTCACGGCCATAAACTCCGCTTCCAAGACGATATCGTGCGCCAACGGCCAGGAAGTGTACTATGACATCCTCGTCCTAGCGACTGGTTCCGACGCCTTACTACCCAGACACACACCAGGCCACGATGCGAAAGGCGTCTTTGTATACCGCAACATCGAGGATCTCGAAAAGCTGATATCCTTCTCCGCCACTCGAAAGGGCACCGTCGGCGCTGTCGTCGGAGGTGGTCTCCTTGGTCTCGAAGCGGCAAAGGCCATGATGGATCTGGCGTGCTTTGATAAGGTCAGCGTCATTGAGCGGAATAGATGGGTGCTCAGTCGACAGCTGGACGGAGATGCCGGCGGCATGGTTGTCGAGCAAGTGCGTCAGCTTGGCGTTGAGGTACTGCTTAGCAAACGGGTCGGCAAGATTGATGTCGATGAGGACAACCACATCAAGGGAGTTCACTTCGAAGATGGCGAGTCAATGCCATGCTCAACCATCTGCTTCGCCATCGGTGTGCGCCCGAGAGACGAGTTAGCTCGGAAAGCTGGCATCAAGTGTGCGGACCGTGGCGGCGGCATTGTTATCAACGATGACCTGTCGACGACCGAGCCAGATATCTACGCCATCGGCGAGTGTGCTAGCTGGCAGGGTCAGACCTTCGGCCTCATTGCCCCTGGCATCGAGATGGCCGACGTCCTTGCGTTCAACCTCACACAAGCTAAGCTACACCAACCGCGGTTGTACAAGCGACCTGACCTCAGCACCAAGCTAAAGCTCCTCGGCGTCGAAGTCGCTAGCTTTGGTGACTTCTTCGCCGACCGTGACGGGCCAAAGTACCTACCCGCACGCGCAGCGAAGAAAGCAGAAAAGCGGCCGAACAGCGTCAAGATCATGACCAACGGCCTCCCTCCGGCGCCAGTGAAGGCGCTAACCTACAAAGACCCCTTCCAAAACGTCTACAAGAAATACCTCTTCACCACAGACGGCAAATACCTCCTCGGCGGCATGATGATAGGCGACACAAAAGACTACGTCAAGCTCGTGCCCCTCGTCAAGGCGCAAAAAGAGCTCGACATCCCACCCGCCCAGCTGATCCTCGGCGCCAGCAACTCCGAAGGCGACGATGGCGACGATCTGCCCTCTGACACGCAGATCTGCAGCTGCCACAACGTCAGCAAGGGGGACGTCGTCACCGCCACCAAAGACGGCACCTGCACCTCCATCGGCGACGTCAAGTCCTGCACCAAAGCCGGCACCGGCTGCGGCGGGTGCATGCCCCTCGTCACCTCCATCTTCAACAAGACCATGAAGGAGATGGGCAACGAGGTCAAGAACCACATATGCCCTCACTTCGCGCACGGGCGCGCAGAGCTGTACCACATCGTCATGGTGAAGCGACTGACAACCTTTGCCGACGTGATGCGCGAAGCCGGGACGGACAAAGACAGCATCGGCTGCGAGGCGTGCAAGCCCACCGTGGCGAGTATCTTCGCCAGTCTCTGGAACAAGCACGTCATGGACCGCGGCAGCCACGGACTGCAGGACACAAACGACAGGTACCTAGGTAACATCCAGCGCAACGGCACCTTCAGCGTCGTTCCACGCGTGGCGGCGGGGGAGATCACGCCGGACAAGCTGATTATTATGGGCCAGGTGGCGAAGGAATACAACCTGTACACTAAGATCACTGGCGGGCAGAGGATCGATATGTTCGGCGCCAAGAAGGGCGATCTGTTAGATATCTGGAAGAAGCTTGTTGATGCGGGCATGGAGAGCGGCCATGCCTATGCCAAGAGTCTAAGAACGGTGAAGAGTTGTGTGGGCACTACGTGGTGTAGATTTGGCATCGGGGATAGTGTGGGCATGGCTGTGCGATTGGAGGAGAGATATAAGAGTATACGGGCGCCACATAAGATCAAGGGAGGTGTAAGTGGATGCGTGAGGGAGTGTGCTGAGGCACAGAATAAGGAGTACGTAACCCCTCCCTCCTCTTGCTTGAACAGGTTACTAACATCTCTTCTTGCAGCTTCGGCCTCATCGCCTCAGAAAAGGGCTTCAACATCTTCGTAGCCGGCAACGGCGGCGCCAAACCCCGCCACTCCGAGCTCCTAGCCAAAGACGTGCCCCCCGCAGAAGTCATACCCATCCTCGACCGCTACCTAATGTTCTACATCCGCACGGCCGACAAGCTCCAACGCACGGCGCGCTGGCTCGAGGGCCTTCCCGGCGGCATCAAGTACCTCCGCGAGGTCATCCTCGAGGACAAGCTGGGCATCAACGCCTCCCTCGAGGCGCAGATGCAGGAGCTCGTGGACAGCTACTTCGACGAGTGGGTCGAGGCCATCAACAACCCTTCCATCGCCGCCAAGTTCCGCCAATTCGCCAACGAGGACGCCAAGCCGCAGGACTGGCTCGAGACCGAGTCCGACCGAAACCAGACGCGGCCGGTGTACTGGGCCAAGGAGCCCGCGCGGGAAGACTTCAAGGGCCTGAAGGACCGGTGGTCCTCCACGAGCTGGCAGCCCGTCATCGAGGCCGGCCACTTCAACGGCGCGGACGAGCTGCCCAACGGCATCAGCGCCGCCATCCGCCGCGGCGACACGCAGCTCGCGCTGTGGAGGGTCAGGGGACGCTGGTTCGCCACGCAGGAGATGTGCCCCCACAAGCGGGCCTTCGTCCTCTCCGACGGACTAGTTGGCCAGGACGCGCCGGACTCGTCCTGCGACAAGAACCCCGAGGGGCAATCCGCTCCCTGGGTGTCCTGCCCGCACCACAAGCGCAACTACGACCTCTCGAGCGGCGCGTGCAAGAACGACGACGAACTGTCGATCGCGACCTTCCCCGTCGAGGCGCGGGACGACGGGCTCGTGTACCTCAAGCTGCCGCCCGTCGAAGAGCTCGACGCCGCGCTGGGGACGGGGAAGTGGATGGTGCGGAAGGGCGAGTCGGGGCCGCACCCGTTCGAGGAGCTGGACAGGAAGATCCAGTTCAAGGGGATGCGGGCCAAGAAGCCTGGTGTCAAGCCCGTTGCGGCTAACGAGAGGAGGATGATGCGGAAGCCGGTTGAGTTGATGGCTGGTGGGGGGTGTGGGAGTGCGCCTGAGTGGTGAGGTGGGAGGTGAGATTGGATATATGGATCATGGATGATAATTTTGGGGAGTAAAGGAGGTTGGGTGATACTAACAAGAGGAGCATACAGCGATTGTCGACCTAGGTTTACACGAGATCTTTCCATTCCAAATGATGTTATGTCCATTACTGTATCCTATATCGTCGTTGCGTCGGCAAAATGAATGTGGCTGTCAGTGTGCGTGCCTATCCCTTCCTCAGCATCGCTCTCCTGGGACACCAACCAATAATGGCGTACCACACTAGTTATCACTCAGGATAGCCACGGATCAGAAACAATTGTGCTAGGGTCACGCATGCTAGCGTAGCATCAGAGCTGATGATTTTATGATGAGAGGATTAGGCGAAGAGACGGTGAGGCGCTCATCAACGCGTTATCAGAAGAATCCCCGCTGTAGGTAAATCACCAAGGGATCATGAGACTCGCAGTTGCACAAGCACAGGCGAGTAGGTCTACCGCAAACTGAGGTGATGAGTGGCCTTGGGAGTCATAGGTTCGCCGCTGGGGGGGCAGTCGTGTGGTGACTCAATATCAGCATCGGAGTGGATATACCGAAGAGAGGTAACGAGAATGAGAATGATGGGCAGTTATACGAGGGGAAAATAGAAGGGAGAGATCTCTCTCGTGGTTCCGGGCCAAGTGCTGGAAGGATGAGCGAGAATGTGGAACTGCTCAAGAAAGCCTCAGGGGTTATTCGCTTGCAGTTGGATGAGCGTGGGTTGCCAGTAAGACTGGTCAGTAGCCGTGGTAGCAATTAGCAGTGAGTTAGATGGACGAGACTGACGGATAGGACGCGACAGACAGGCCGTCTAGGTTGTGTAGGCAAAAGACCAAAACGATGAAGACGCAAAAAAGAAAAACAGAAACGTTCTTGCTAGCACCGGGATTTGCACCCGGGTTTCTCCCTTGCCTTCTATTTAAGAATGGGAGGGGAGTGTCTTAACTACTATACCATGCCAGCTGTTGTTTGTTTGTTGACATGATGTCTGCTCGAAAGGGCCTATGAGGAAGGTACGGGACGGGTGGACGCAGAGTGACCGCTCTGTCGCGAGGGTGTATGGTTGTGGGGAGCCGCCTAAGCCTTATTTATAGTTGAGTTCTCATTACCGTCCTCGGTCTTCTGTATTATGCCCGAAAGCCCGAAATGGGGAGCTTGAAATACTTTGGCGTCTTGAAAGGTGGTGTGGACACGGGAGGCTTCTCCAGGAGAGTAAGTTCGTTGGATTACCGTGTTGGTGAGAGGCCAGGACGGCCAGACGATCTCAGTGTTTAGTAGCTAGACTACGTCTTATACTCTGGGCTCTGTGTATCTTAAAGCATGCTGGCTGATATATATGTCGCTGAGGAGCTCGCCAAAGCCGTACTCGTTCCAGTTTCCGAAGTACGTGGCTCCCGCGCCCGTTCGGAGGCGGAGGCTTCTGGTCTGGGCGTCTAATTCCCTAGTCCACAGGAGAACACTGGCCAGTCTGTCCTGAAGAATCGGGGGCACTACCGCAGCTGCCACGATAAAGATATGCTAGAGGTTCCAGAGAGTGTCGTATCTGGGCTCGGTTTGAAGGTTGACCGTCTTGATGACAAACGGACAGAACTGCAAGACAAATCTTTAGCAAAACCACCATTGTCGAACTGCTCCAGCATCCGTCCAACGAGAAATGTCAGCGACACGACTCAGCCACACCTTCCACAGCCCATCCCTCATTCCTCGTTCCTGCCCAGGCAGCTTCACAACACTCCACCCGCCATGGTAAAAGTGCCTCACCAGCGCCCTCTTTCCACTCCGCCAGTCCAACCACGTCCCCCAGACTCCCAGTCGTCGTTCCAATCCGCGCGGGAGCTCTCGAGCGACCGCACCACAATATCCCCGAAGTACCTGAGTACCCCTAACCGGGCAAGACTGAGCCAGCCGGCGACAGTTGAGTCCCATTCCTCCATCACCTCGAGCACGTTCTCACTCCACGTCATGGGGCACATGAAGTTGAACACGTCCTGGTCTGTGAACACGTCACGGGTGAGGTCTGTGTTCTGTAGATTGGCGAGGACGTGGAGGTTGGATAGGGTGTGCGGTCGACCATGCGGTTCCCAGTGCTCGTTTGACAGACTTAGTCACACCTCAGCCCCGATCGACCAATATGACCAACATCTGTCAGAGGTCATTCTTCTCCCTTCTCCCAGATGTGTGGCGCGGTGGTTTGACGTTGCCGTCATACCTACATCTTGATGGTGCGATTTCTAATGTCAAACCTGCTCTGGAGTCGCACGACATTGATGCTTCGGAACAAACGCCAGACTGGCGAGCTGCTGTACCACACCAAGCTTATAGTCAGCTAACGTTCGGGACGCTGGATGCGATAACACGTATACGTCGACGTGACGCAGAGAGCGCCTATACCCTGCATGGAAATACCTTGGTATTTGGCTGGGCGTCCGTACGATGCGGCTACTGGCGACCGGTATGAGCCGGGTATCGGTCACTCGTCATGATGGAGGCTCAAGTTCAGCACCGATACCCGGTGTCGTGATGGAGTCCCGGCAACTTGGAGACATGTTGTTATGTAAAAGTGCCGGGAGCGGCCAGGGAAACGGGTTGTTCCGCCACCTAAAGGACTGGCGCTCAACCCCTGAGCGTCGCGGACGTTCGGGTATGGGACATACGCCAGCCATGTCATAGTCGCCTGAGAATGACGCTTCGAAGAGGCTGAAGATATCGAGGTAAGGAAGGGGAAGGGTGCGCCGCGAGGTGCGTCCATGTGAGAAACGAGCTGATGAACCGAGAGGCGACACCCAACGTCTATATAAAGGGGACCATCTGCCATCGATGCTGACACTCGAGACGTCCAGCATCCAAGATCATCTACAAGCAAGCAACTCCAGACCATAGCCACAACTCTTGAAGACTACCCCTGTCCACACACTTCAAATCATTCAACCACCATGAAGGCCACCACAGCTTTCGCGTCCGTTCTCTCCATGGCCCTAGTTGCCACCGCGGCCCCGGCACCTCTGGAAGAGCGCACCGGCGGTTCCTGCAAGTCCAACACGAAGCAAGTCTGCTGCGATGGCCTGCTGAACTGCGTCGTTCAAGTTCTCGGTGACACTTGCTCTAGTGGCGCCTATTGCTGCAAGACCGATGCTCCAAAGGTATGTGTGGCAACTTCTTCCGTCTTCATCTCCGATTCAGGGGTTTCGTTGTCGACTGACCCTGTTCAGGGAGCCTTGGTCAATATTGCGCTCCTCAACTGCGTCACTCTCCTCTAGTCCTTGCGCTCGCGTCATTTATGGGGACTGGCCGCTAGCTGAGGATCGCTATCTGTGGTTCGGCGCGTTGCAGTAACGGTTGTGGCTTGGTGGCGGATATGTGTGATTTGAACACGAGGAAGAGACGAGCTTGGCAAAGTCGCTCGTCGAGGTATCTATCTCATGTGAATGTATTGTCATAACAGACTGTATCCATTCCTTTGCTGGTAGCGCTGCTAGCTTTTTCACAACTCACAATACAATCACGTCTTTTCTTCAAATCACGAAGGCGTCTTATGTGTGCGTATCAACTTATTTACGGGCTGTTGATCCCAGAAGGAAGTATATCAAATGGATCTCCCACGTCAGTACTCAAGCCCTCTCTCTATGCCGCCCATGTAACACACCTAGTGCCGCGTTCCGAAGGTCCCGCATCATCTGGCTCAGGTTTTCCACCAGGGGCAGGGGACTCTCGGTGTCGCTAACATGGTTCCTCCTTAGTATGTCAATGCACACGGTCAGGATTGCGTGAGGGTCACCGAGAGAAACCGGCGATGCCCGACTCGTGCTCGTCTCGCCTGGACTGCCGACCACAGGGCTGCCCCTATTGAGGACGATGAAACGCCTTACGGCAGAGCAGTCCTGGCCGTCGAGCCAGACGTGGTCCGAATCAGAGTTGTTATTGGGACACGGGACCTCGGGCTGACCGTCTTGGCTCTCCGAGTTACATGCTGCGACCACCGCGTACGCCCAGAAAGTGAGGGCGGCATGATAGAGGCATATGGCCTGGAAGTCCTGGATCTTACCGTGAGGACACTGCCCCGCGGCTTTTAGGACCTGTCCCGCGTGCCAGGCAGAACACTCTGCTCGTCGCAAGTTGCAATCGCAACCATACTCTCAGGCGGCAATCTTCGAGAATGAGTCCCTGATTGCATCCAAAGCCACAATCCTCGTGGATCGTGCCATATCAGGCGCAGAAACGTCTGCCTCGGGTAGGACGGTAGACCTGTATATGCTCTGCGGGCTTTTCAGCCTCGAGGTCATCCTCCAATGTGCTTTTAACCACGATTCTGGCGAACGGGCAAACGGCGATTCGCTGGAGTCCTTACACATGATGGACGCCTCCGCCAAGTTACTGCCCATCAATGCAGCTATGCCCTGGATCCTCAAACTGGGAATCGGCGAGCACCTGCCCGGCGGCCTGGGCCAACTGTACCGAGGTCATGCTAGATGGGCGCAGATGACGGACACGTTTCTAGCGGAATTCCAGGCGAATGATAGGGCATACGATAAATCTCAGCGTTTCCTGTCCACACCCCTTCTGGTCAACCACGATGAGTTTCTCGGCCGCCGTTTGAGTCGCAGCGAGGCAGTAGAGGAAGCTATGGGCATCGCCTTCGCCGGCAGCGGCACTACGTCCACCACCCTATTCTATCTCATCTACGCAATGTCGCGGCCCGAGGCCGAAATCAAGCAAGACCTATTACGACAGGAGATCAACGCTGCAGCAAAAAAATGGGAAGCTAGGCCTCAGAGACCTTCAAGGCCTCCCTTATCTCAACGCCGTCATCAAGGAGACGATGAGACTATATCCGACCATTATCTCGACTCTCCCTCGGACTCTGGAAACGAGCATCACAATATCTCCATCCTCTTCCCACTCCGGCCTCAAGACAGCAGTCTGCCTTCCCGCTGGGACCAACGTCGGTATGCAAAACTACGTCCATCATCGTGACCCCAACGTATTCCCGAACCCGGATATTTTTCAACCCTGAACGGTGGCTCAGCAACCACGAAGCCGAGCTCAAGGACAAGGAAGGTGCACTCACACCATTCAGCCTCGGTCCGCGCATGTGTATCGGACAGAACCTGGCCAAGGCGGAATTATACTTGGCCGTCACGGAGATCTTTCGCAGGCTGAAGGTTAGATTGAACGAACCTGTCATGAAGCCGGAGGACATGATAATGGAGGATAGATTCAACATTGCGCCGCGCGGTAGGAAGCTTGTCGTTGACATTGAGATCATTGGCAGCAAACTTGGATGATCCAAGGGTAAGACGAAATGGGAGATGTGCCGGAAGATTACTTCTGAAGTCAAAAAGTGTGAAGTTACGTTGACTTTCTAAACTGCCTACTTGAACGCGATCAATCTCCTAAATAATGGCATTATTAGCTGAAGCCATTTTTATATCTTCTCCAAACATCTTATAGTCTGAGATGGTATCCTACCAACCCTGATCAAGACATCTCTCTCAATGTTGACTTCCCCCCTGAGAGGTTGGGTCTTGGCAGATACTTTTATCGCCGGGGGATGCGATGTTGCGCGTTGCCAGCAAGCTATAATTGCAAACCTTTAAGTACTTTCGAATCTTCAATCCACGTAAATAACATTGAATTGCTCAATATCTCGATCTCTCCGATATCCTAGATCTCACCAACGAAAAGCTCCGTAGTGACAATGTCTCCAGAAACCAAAGGAAGCCGACTAGGTAGTTCTAACACGTGAGCTTCATGGAGTTGTACGCCATGGTCGTGATGCACCTGGCACGAGCAATATCATTGTCAGTCACCGTATACCGACTCCCACTACAGCCGGGGTTCCTGTAGAAGTACACTACATAAAACAAGCAATATTCTTTAGCCATCATGAAACCATTTCGTTCAAAAGGACAAGTCGGATCTCAGCTGACCCTCAACCTAACAAAACGAAGTGCAAGGGGAAGAGGCTAATATATGAGATGATAACTTACGGGTACAGCCCGATGGGACCCTGGCAGCTACCGTGCTCGAACCAGGCAGCGGAGCACATTCCCCTTGATTGACGTAGTTTTAGTACACATGCTCCGTGCTCGGGCAGTTGTCGCTGACCAGGAGTAGGTCAAGGCGGACTTCGTGGCTCGAGCATCGATGTCGGCATCGACTGGTTCGGTGGTCGGTGCTGCGAGACCGCTGCCCAGGGGGGCGAGGAGGGAGAGAGGCGAGATTGGGCTTCATGTTGTTTCGGGAGTTGAAAAAGTATGGCAGAAAGGTATGTATGTATGTTATAATCTGTTGCAAATAATGAGCTATGCCTGGTCCGATCTGGCAAGGAGATATGAGGGGTGTGTATACTTTCAAATCGTTTGCAGGATACACAGGACCTCGGCATGACGAAGTGTCTGCAGAAGAGTTCGGATATGCGTGATTATGGTATCGAAAGTGCTTGGTCCGTAATTGTGAGCACCCTTGGTGTTGGAATATCTACGCCGGGCGCAGTAGAATATGGGGGGAAGGATGGATGCGGTGACGGTTAGCGAACCCTATCCCTGAGCCGTCTCTACGAGGCTGCATCACGTGACCTGCGGCGCAGGCCCGCCGCAGCCCGCAGCCCGTATCTCGTGAGGGCCTCATCTCCCTCCTTACCACTTAGACCAGTCAAGAATATACAGCCGTTTTGACCACCACTTTGCGATGCCCTCTACAGAGGGCACCCACACCTACACGTATACGTGTATCACAACCCTGGTGATACCAACACTGATCAGTGGTTAATAACACCACTGCGAGTACGCACAGTTATCTACAGATCAGCAAGGTCATCGACAGACGAGACGATCCCGCCTCACCCGCCAGATCGTGCTTACGGAGTCCCCCGCGCCGCAGACCGAAGAAGCCCGTGGATACAACTCCAAGACGGTAATCACCCTTCTACGGCGCAAGAACTCCAATCCGCAGTCCGAAGAAGCCGTAGTTGACTACTACGGAAGTTCACCCAACTGCGGCGCGTCCATCACGCCCGACGCCCGCCAAGACAGCTCGCGAGCCGCCATCAAGTCAACCAACCTTCTTTCCATCACTTTTGGCCCTGCGCCGACCTTCCTTATCAATTCTCCTTATACCAATCAATTCTCCTGCTCTCGACGAGCATTTTCATTCTACTTACATCGAATTCCATCAAGTTTTCCATCCGGAAGCCATCACCATCGCTCTGACCGAGCCGCACGGCGTGTCTCCAACCCGCAGTCAACCCTGCGGCGTAGGAGCTCACCGGTTGAGAAACGCCTGGGCTACAGACCACCTAACGATCCTACACGCCCCCGACAGCTGCGGCCTAGGGGAAACGCAGGAGGCGAGACGTAGCTGAGCCCTGGCACGAGACAGCGAGGTCAGCGCGATGACTGGAGCATCAACCACCCCCCTGGAGGGCGTCGAGACCCCGTCCGAGCAGCTACAGCAAGAAGGACGAGCCCAGACGACCCCCGGACCTGTATCGACGTTCGAAGCAGCCCTGGCAGCACCCACAGCCGCGATGCGGGCAGTCCCCATCCCGGGGCTGCTGCTAGCGGAAGACCAAGTCGACCCGACCTTCTGGGGCAGGCGCATCGACCCCGAGGACCCGGACGACTATACTGGCCCCCAGCTAGGCGCCCACATCGCCTTCATGGCCGAGCACTGGCTCAGACACGGCCTCGGCGGCGTCAAACTCTGGAACGCGCTACGCGACGAGTTTGAGGACTGGGACGACCCTACCTGGGACAGGGCACCTAAGAACGCCGTGAGGCACCTCCGCGACCTCCTGTTCGCCCACGGCGTCTACGTCAAGAAGCAAGCCCGCACGAGCATCGCCCGCGCCGTCAGGGACACCGCGAGGCTCGAGGACTTCCACCTGTGGACGGACGACGAGCTCAGTAACGCCGTGAAGAGGAACCACGACCTCGAGGTATATATATCTGACCCTGACCGCCGCCGCCGTATACAGGAAGAACCAGTACTGCAGCCGCTCCCACCACGGGACGGCAGCACACTCCGAAGACACCTCGCAAGCCGCCCCATCGGGGGCGTGGCCAAGCAGTCCGACACCGGCACCACCGCCGGCGCTACCCCAAGCGAAGGCATCACCACCGCCAAAGACAGGCGCGTGCCGGAAGAAGAACCTAACGGAAGCGCTGTGCCTTCCAGGGGCAGCTCCCGCCCCCGAGGCAACCCCGGGAGGGACCCCAGCCACGGACGACCTCACCCCGGTGATGAGCACCCCAACCCGGTCACCCCCACTACCCCGTTCCCGGTACACCCGACGATCAACACTACATTGTCTAAGGCATTGAACGACGTTGCCCGCGCCTTCACGGACGAGATGAGGTACTCCGGCGCACGCTACGACCTCTTGGACCTCACCCTCCTTACCCTGGAAGACACCTGCCGCCGCATGGACCTACCGAACGTTGTCTACATCCGTAGTCTCCCGACGGTGCTGAAAGGCGACGCCAAGCAGTACTACGACGGCACCGTTACCCGTGAGGCTGCTAGGAACCACCTTTCCTGGGACGACCAGGTGGTGATGATCAAGCAACGCTACGAGACCCAGTCGATCCGAGACAGCTACCGGGTCGAATGGCAGACTATCTCCCTAGCCCGGACCATCGAGAAGAACCCCGGCAAGTCCAAGACCGATTGCTTCAACCTACTTCTCGATACCCTTACGAAGCTCCAGAAGTGCGTTCCGAGTGTCCAACAAACTGATGAGGCCCTACGGGATCAGCTACTCGGAGCTTGCCTGACCGCTAAGGAGTGTCGACCTATCCTCCTTAACCCGCCACCCACGCTCACCGAGCTCCGGGACAAGCTTAGCCACGCGCTCGGTATCGACGCCGCACTGCGGGGGCAGCTCCTGACGACCCCCGCCACCCCGGAGAGCTCCCAGGGGTTCCTCACAGACCGCACCTACCGAGGCACCGGAAAACAGACTCGCTTCGGCGGCCGCAGCAGCAACGCCGCCGCACCCAGGCCGCGAGACCGCGGAGGAGGCTACAACGCCAAGAAGTGCTTCGTCTGCGCCAAGGCTGGCTGTTGGTCGACGGAACACCCTAAGGAAGAGAGGGACGCCGCCTACACCCGGTACAGGAACAGCAAGAACGCTAAGGACAAGACTAAGGACGGCTACTCCCAGTTCCTCGCCCACTACGAGGGCGTCAATCCCGACCCCGGAGGCACACTGGAAGACGAGATCGCGGCCTTCTTCCAGGACTTCTCGAGCTCCGAGGACTCTGACGACTACCAGGACGCCCAGGACGGCACCACCTTCTTCACGATACCGGCCGACGACTACAAGATCACCACCCTCCTGGCCGACGCCGCAGTGCGGCACACCCATACGAAGGAAGACCCATTCGCGGGCCAGGAGAACTTCGAGCCGACCGCCACCTTCACCCTGGAGGGCAGGTACAATACACACACCTTCCAGGGCATCATGCCGGACACCGGAGCGGCCCAAGTCTCTTCCGCAGGCCTCGCCCAGTTCAGGGCACTGCAGAAGGAGGACCCCGACGTTCAACTTGACACCTCCACGGCCGGAGAAACCTCCATCCGGTTCGGCAAGGGCAGCCCGGTCACCTCCGTGGGCACCACTACAGTTGCCACCGCCCTCGGCGATATGCGGTTCCACGTGATGCCAACGGAGACCCCTTTCCTACTCTGTTTACAGGACATGGACCGCATGGGCATCAAGTACGACAACCTCCTGAACCTCCTTATTCAGGGCAATACTGCCATCCCCGTCGTGAGGAAATGGGGACACCCGTGGCTCCTCCGGACCGCCGAGGAGACCATTGCTCAGGCCTACAGCTACCTGACCGAGCCAGAACTGCGGCGCCTACACCGCAGGTTCGGCCACCCCTCAGTCGCGAGGCTACACAAGATCCTCAAGACGACCGGCCACCCGGTGGAATACCAAGCACTCGAGGCCCTCACCGAGGTCTGCCACCACTGTCAACTTAACCAGAAACGGCCCGCCAGGTTCAAGTTCACCCTGCGGGACGACTGCGAGTTCAACTACGAGGTTATCGTCGATATATTCTATCTCGACGGACGGCCTGTCCTCCACGTCGTCGACAGTGCTACCGCATTTAACGCCGCCCGTTTCCTACCGGACCACAGCACCGCCAAGGTGTGGGAAGCACTGCGGCTCTGCTGGATCGACGTCTATCAAGGGCCGCCGGATATAATCGTTGCAGACCAAGGAAAGCAGTTCATCGCCTCCGAACTCAAGACCAACGCGAAGGCGATGGGGACGACAGTCAAGCTCGTACCCGTGGAAACTCACCACGGCATCGGCAAGGTGGAAAGATATCACTCGATCCTGCGGCGCGCCTACGAGATCATCAGAGCCGAGGACCCCTCCACCTCCGCAGTGGCCGCACTACAGATGGCTTGCAAGGCCGTCAACGATACGGTAGGCCCGGGAGCCATGGTACCAACCCTGCTCGTCTTCGGCACCTACCCCCGGATGACAGAGGACTCGGCACCCTCGCCGACGATTCGGCGCCGCGCCGAGGCCATCAAGAAAGCCACCACGGACCTCCGGCGCCTGCAGGCACAACGCCAGGTCTCCGACGCCCTGGCTCAGCGCAACGGGCCCGACATCTCGCACACGCTGCACCTGCCGATCGGCGCGAAGGTCCGCGTCTGGCGCGAGACCAAGCGCTGGGAAGGCCCGTACAACCTCATCGACGCCACCGGCCACGACTGCTTCGTCGAGATCAACGGCCGGCGAGTCCAGTTCCGCTGCACGCAAGTACGCCAGTACTACGACGACCCCACCGCCGCCGACGAACCTCCTCGAGACGGCGACACGCCCCCAGTGGAAGAAGACGCCGTCGCCACGCAACAGGACGACGCCCCGGCGCAGCCTCCGCCTGCGCCACCAGCTGAGCCCCCTGCTCAGCCGCAGGCCCCCGAACAAGGCGCTGAAGCTGCAGCTCCCGCAGCAGCTCCCCCAGCACCTCCCCCGAGACCAGACAGTCCTCCCCCGGAAGATACCATCGTCGTCGCCCCCCCGACAGCCCCCCGACGGCGCGGCCGCCCCCGCAAGGCACCACCCCCGGTAGAAATCTTCCTCCAGGAAGTGGACGACGGGGACGCCTTCCTGTCCGTGAAGGAGAAGAGCGACGCTGCCCTCGCCCTACAACTACGGGCTGAGGGTAAGATTACGGCGCCGGGGAAGCCGTTCGAGGAGTCTGATAAGAAGGAGATCAACGCCCTGATCGGGCGCGACGTCTTCGAGTTCGTCAAATACAGCCCCAACCTCCACCGCAGCCGCATCTTCAAGTCCCGCATGGTCAACGAGATCAAGGGCAAGACTACTGCGGCGCCCTACGAGAAATCCCGACTGGTGATACAGGGTTTTGGCGATGAGGGCAAGAAGCTCATCCTCACGCAGTCGCCTACCATACAACGGGCCAGCCAGCGGCTGATCCTCAGCATCACGCCGGCGCTCCTGAAAACTGGCCATATTCTGTGGCTGCGCGACATTACGCAGGCCTACGTGCAGTCCCATAGCGCCCTCAACCGCGAGATCCTCGCCGACCTGCCTCGTCAACTAGAGGACAAGCACCCCCCCGGCACCCTGATGAAGGTGAAGAAGCCGCTATACGGCCTCGCCGAGGCCGGCACCCACTGGTGGGAGACGTATCAAAACCACCATTTAAGGAACCTCCAGATGAGGACTTCGACGTACGACCCCTGCCTCCTCATCTCGACCCCGGAGAACAAGGAATTCGCAGTCGTCGGCATGCAGACTGACGACACTCTCGGCCTCTCAACCCCCGCGTTCTCGGAGATGGAGGACTCTCAGCTACAGCTCGCGGCCTTCAGCGCTAAGGAGAAGCAAGCCCTGACCCCGGACGAGACGCTGATCTTCAACGGCGGCGTCCTCTCCCTACGGGGAGATGACCTCGCACTGCGGCAGAAGGGGCAAGGCCAACGCCTTGAACTGATCGACGCCAACTCGCCTACTGCGCGACAGCAGTATGTCGAGCAGCGCGCCCGCGGCGCCTACATCGCGTCCATCTGTCAACCTGAGGCCTGTTTTGACCTCTCCAGCGCCGCACAACACCAGGAACCTGCCGAGGACGACTTCAAGGCCCTGAACCGCCGAATCCAGTGGCAGATCAACAACCAGGACCGCGGCATCAACTTCGTCCCCCTCGACCTGCGCACCGCGAGACTGTTCGTCTTCGTCGACGGCTCCTTCGCCAACAACAAGGATTTTACCTCACAACTCGGGTTCGCGGTTATCCTAGGTAACGAGACCGAGATCGCCGACGGCGAGTTCACCCTGCGAGGCAACCTCCTACACTACAGCAGTACCAAGAGCAAGAGGGTCACCCGCAGTGTACTGGCATCGGAGGTCTACGGCATGGTCGCCGGCGTGGACATCGCTTACGCCCTGGGGACTACCCTGCGCAGGATTAACGCGCACCTCGGTCTACCCCCGGTACAGACTGTCGTCTGTACAGACTCGTACTCGCTGTACGAGTGCCTCGTCAAGTTGGGGACTACGAAGGAAAAGAGGCTTATGATCGATATTATGGCCCTGCGCGAGTCGTATGAACGGAGGGAGCTTCACGAGGTACGATGGATCGATGGAAGAGACAACTTGGCAGACGCCTTCACCAAAAGCAGCCCCAACGGCGCTCTCAAGCAATTCATTGATAACAACGCCGTCACTATCCGCGTGGAAGGCTGGGTCGCCCGGTGAAGGCAACCTGCGAGGGGAGGTAGATATTGGGAGGACTTATATGCAGATAGTCTATATGACTGCGGACTCGGCGTATTCCCGGCCTCAAAAGAGAGACTGCCAGTGTTGGAATATCTACGCCGGGCGCAGTAGAATATGGGGGGAAGGATGGATGCGGTGACGGTTAGCGAACCCTATCCCTGAGCCGTCTCTACGAGGCTGCATCACGTGACCTGCGGCGCAGGCCCGCCGCAGCCCGCAGCCCGTATCTCGTGAGGGCCTCATCTCCCTCCTTACCACTTAGACCAGTCAAGAATATACAGCCGTTTTGACCACCACTTTGCGATGCCCTCTACAGAGGGCACCCACACCTACACGTATACGTGTATCACAACCCTGGTGATACCAACACTTGGGCCTTAGGCTGGGTCCATATTGTTGTTTTACTGTGAGCTTTGATACCCTTAAAAAATATACTTTTAAAGCCAGGACAACGCTACTGCCGCCGCCATCACCACAACAAGCGCGGGGCGACTCGCTTATTGGAGAGTCAAGCGAGCTGAAAGTAAGTATTACGTCCCCAGTCGCCACCTGAAATACAGTGAAGGGTACCACAACCTCGATGTCGGGACCTTATTATGACCACACGCTCAAAGGAGGCGAGCCAAGTTGCCTAGTGCTGGGTCAGAGTCTCGGTGTATACGGTCTTGGGAGTGCACCTGATTCCAACCTTGGTGAACGTTCCTACACATTTGCCCGAGACAGGTGAGTCAACCTTCACATCTCGATCTTCGCAAGGGAATACCAAGCAACCACGGCCCGAATGTGTTTGCACGAAATCTCGCGGAGGCTTGGGACAGGCGTCGGAAGTGAATCTTCCTGTAGTCTAGTCGGTGGTCGGCACCATCACCGGTGAAGTGAGCTACAGAAAGGCAACCGCATAAGCCGCCCATCACTTTGTATCGAGAAGCTCCCATCTGCGAGGCGTTCTGTAGCTTATACTAACAGTCCTCAAATGAGCACTCTGCACTATCTGATTTGTTCGATCACTGGGTAAATCATCACGCCGTTTAATGTCTGTACTTGTGGTAGCCGTGTCTAGATCTCGTGAGCTTCGGTCCGCTGGCACTCTTCGACGCCACAGTCGTCTAACACAACGCAGACAAATCGGCGTTGGATATGGTGCATGGCTTCGGTACCCTGGCAGCAGTCGGCCTTCTGCACCATTGTAAGGGGGTAGTAAACAACATCAGCCATTGCTCTTAATTCGATTGACCGCAGGGGTCCCGCACCCTGGATGGCAAACCCACTCCACCCCGCCTCTCACTGCACCGTCAGTGTAGAATTCAACCTCAGATCCCGACTCGAACTGCCCACAAACACCGTAAAGTTGCCCGGCTCAACCACATAATTGAGTCTAATATCCCAAAGCCCCAAATCAGCCACATCAAGCGGGATCTTGACCGTCGTCGTCTCGCCCGCCTTAATGAGCGTCTTACTGAACCCCTTAAGCTGGATATTCGGCACCACCACGCTCGCAATCTCGTCCCTCACGTACAGCTGCACCACCTCGGCCCCGTCGCGGGTGGAGTTATTCGTCACGTCCACGGTGACGGTCAACTTGTCCTTCGCGCCGGCCTTGGACTTGGAGAGCTTCAGGTTCTTGTAGTCGAAGGTGGCGTAGGACTTGCCGTACCCGAACTCGTAGAGCGGGTAGGGCGTGTCAAGGACGTAGTTCGTGCCGAAGACGAGGGTGCCGTTCGGGTAAGCCTTGCCGGGATTAGGCCACGACCGGCCCGAGTTGAGGTAGTCGTAGTACACCGGCAGCGTGCCCACGTCCGTCGGGAACCCGACGCTCAGCTTGCCCGAGGGGTTGACGTTGCCGTACAGCACGTCGGCGAGGGCGTTCCCGCCCTGCTCGGAGGGGTAGAACTGCTGCACCAGCGCGGTGGCGTTCTCGCTTATCCACGGCTCGGTGATGGGCTTGCCGGAGGAGAAGACGACGACGGTGGGCTTGCCTGTGCTGATGATGGCTTGGACCAGACGGGGCATGGCGCCGATGAGGTTGAGGGAGGAGATGTCGATGTGCTCGCCCGTCGTGGCGTTGATGTTCTGCCAGAGCTCGCCTTGGTCGCGGGACCAGGTGCCTACTATTACGACGGCGACGTCGGCTGCTTCTGCTGCGGCGATTGCGTCCGGGAAGCCAGACTCGTCGTGGGACCAGCGCTCGCAGCCTTGGGTGAAGGTTACGGTGCTGTTGGAGGCGGCTTTAATACCGTCGTAGGGGGTTGCGCCGCGGTATTGGGAGAGGTAGGGGACGTAGTCGCCGTACTATGTACCCATCATTAGTCTACATAGAAGGCGGGTGAGCAGATGAGGTGGACTGACGTTCATGTAACCGTGACCCATGGGGCCAATGACTGCGATCTTGGCGGACTTCTTCAGGGGAAGAACATTGTTGTGGTTCTCGAGTAGGACAATGGACTCGGCATCCAAGTCACGGGCGAGCTTGATAGCATCAGGCGTGTTGATGTAGTCCTTAGCCTTGTCGTCGGCGACACCTTGGTACGGCTTCTCGAACAGACCAAGCGCAAATTTGGTGCGCAGCACACGAGACACGGCAGTGTCCACCACGCTCAGGCTGAGCTTGCCGGCCTTGACCATGTCAGGTATTTTCTGGTAATTGTACGAGCCGCCACCCATCTCCGTGTCCGTACCGGCAGTGAGCGCCATGGACACGACGGCCTCGGAGTCAATCGGCTTGGCACGGCAAAGATTAAACGCGCTGCAGAGGCGGTCGGTGCCACCGGCGTCAGACATGACGAAGTACTTGAACCCCCACGACTTGCGGAGGATGTCGGTGAGCATGTATGCATTGGCAACGGCGGGGACGCCGTCGTAGCAGTGGTAGGCCGACATGACGCTGTATGCTCCCGCGTCAATGATGGCGCGCTTGTAAGAGGGCATGTAGGTCGTTAGAAGCTCGCGCTGGCCGCCGTGCACAGGCCCGGTGTTGATGCCTTGCTCTGGGGTGGCGACGCCGGCGAAGTGCTTGACTGTAGCGGCGACTTGGCCGGACTGCAGGCCCTTGACGTAGGAGTAGGCCATTTCGCCCGTGAGGTAGGGATCCTCGCTGAAGCTCTCCTCGACGCGGCCGTAGCGGAGTTCCTGTCCGTGTTAGTTCAATCAACCATGGGGAGAAGGGTCGGACAAACCCTGGCAAGATCACCCAAAGGCGCAAATAGCTGATTGACGCCTAGCGCAAGCGACTCCCGAGCAATAACCTGAGCCATCTTCTCGACTAACGCCGGGTTCCATGAGCAAGCATAGCCGATGGGCGAGTTGAAGATGGTAGCATTCGGTATCAGAAAGCCATGGATACCCTCACTCTGCACAAGCGCGGGTATACCCAGAGTGGTGTTATTCACCAAATAATCCTGGGCGATCTTGATGCCATGGCTGATAGTAGTCCAGTTGGTAGGATATCCAACATAGAACTGGCTGGAGCGGTACTTCATGTTCCACTCCAGTCCGGTCTTGTTAAAGGTACCGTCGGTTGTGTTGATCCAGTTGGAGAAGTCGCCCTAGAGGAGTTGGGAGGCCTTGTCCTCGATTGTCATGCGCTTTAGCAGATCGGTCACTCGGTCGTCGACTGAGGCTTTGGGGTTCTTGTATAGGGGTGTGCTCGCCGCGGCGGCGATGCCACTGAGGGCTAGTAGGGAGAGGGACTTCATCATGGCTGGTCCTCACTTCCCACAGATTGGAAGGCAGTTGAGGACTGAGGGACGAGAAGCCGAATAAACTCGTATTGAGCTGTGATACCAGCCTTATATCTTACTCTAACAACCCCAGCTTCTCGCTCGCTTCATTGTATCCATCGATCTCCAGGTTCTTCTCCACGATGGAAGAGCTGCCGTCTATTCCGACACCAAGTGCCCAATAGGAGACTTCCCCATTGCAGCCATGCAAGACAACGAGCACACAATCTGAGCCGATGTAAGGGCAACCGGGGTAGACAATCACCTCCCAAGACTTCGGGAACGGTGATCTATGCCTTTATCGTCATCATCTCTCACTCGAGAGACGAGACATGGGAACAAGGATGGGGACATTGTAACGGCCTTAACGGCCACTAACGGATGTGGAATGAGGAATCCCGCCATCTATAGCGATGTACATGCAGCTTAAGGTGCATTCATCCTGCTCAACCGAGATGAGGAGTACAGACAAGATCATGGAATTGAAGGCGGAGACAAGAATCTTGGAGTCGTGAGAATCTGGGGATACCCTATTTGATGACGTGAATTGAGGAAGTGATAGTGGAGAACCGCTCTGTGACTCGTGGAAAAGCCGCTGAGTTCAGCAGGCGGTGTGCTTTATCCCGACTGCCGTAGGGGTAACAGGGGCTCCACCGTTACCCGCTCTAGGTACCCGCACCACTAGCGTTGACCGCGTCCATGCCAGTCCATGTTGTTCGACTCCCGACGGATGATTCCCCTCACCCTGCATCCCACGTCGTTTGATCGCAACGGGAGTCTTAAGTGCGAGGGTCTGCTTGAGGAATCGCCAGATCACGAAAGAGATGGGCGACAAGATGTCCCGACGGCGCGAGAGCCCACCATGTGGACTCTGCGATCCTCTGAACTGGTGCATCCGAAGGTCAGCCAGCTCTGGAGCAACTGCTGCTCGATGGCGGCCCGGAACGCCGTGAGACATTGTCGCAAGCTGACTGAGGCCGATACCGTCGAGGTTCATATGTTCTCTCAACCCCTCTTCGAGTGATGAGCTGCGTTGCTGAAGACATCTCTTTCTGCTCTGATACCTCCATCTCCTCTTCTGTCCCAAACATACCCCTTTACCCCTGACATAGACAGATCTGCCCAATCATGAAGTTCCGCGACGGCACGTGGTTGGTGGCGGAGGGCATGAGAGTCGAATACGCGGAGGAAGTGCACGAAATCACGGAAACCGAGCAAGGCCTCAGTCTCCTATGTCCCACCACACGCATCAGATCCAGGGGAGATACGCTCAACCGCAGCTGTATCACTCTTGTAAGGCCCGCCTAACCCTCATCGTCCCATAGACCACCACTAAGACACCTACCCAGGATGTCCAAGCTGAAATCGACGGCGTCATCTCAGTCGAAGCAACCCACTGGGCCGGCGCCCGCCGTCTAGGCCCTAACTTCGACCTCTACCCAGCCGGCAAGCCCCCCGTCTCACCGGAACTCACCAAGGGTCCACAAGGCACGACCCTCACCTCCGGCTCCCTATCCGCCACAATACACCCAGACGAGCACACCTTCAACATCTCCTTCGACGCAGCCGACGGATCCAAACACCTCACTTCCCTCGGCTCCCGCTCCGTGGCGCTGGCCTACACCCCCGCCTTCAACAACGAGCTCGTCACGGAAGACATGTCCAAGATCAAGCACTACATGCTCACCCAGACCACGCTGTCGGTGGGCGAGTCCGTCCACGGCCTGGGCGAGCGCTTCGGCGCCTTCAACAAGGTGGGGCAGTCCATCCAACTCTGGAACGCGGACGGCGGCACCTCCTCCGACCAGGCGTACAAGAACGTCTCGTTCTGGATGAGCAGCAGGGGGTACGGGGTGTTTATCGACCACCCGGGGAAAGTCGACCTGGAAGTCGGGTCCGAGCGGTCTTGTCGCGTGCAGACGAGCGTCGAGGGACAGCGGCTGAAGTGGTTTGTCATCCACGGTCCGACGCCGAAGGAGGTGCTGCACAAGTACGGTGTCTTGACGGGCAAGCCTGGTACCGTGCCGAGCTGGAGTTTCGGGCTGTGGTTGAGTACTAGTTTTACGACCAACTATGACGAGCAGACTGTCAGTTCATTTTTGGAAGGTATGAAGGAGCGGGACATCAGTGTGGATGTGTTTCACTACGACTGCTTCTGGATGAAGGCCTTCAAGTGGACGGACTTTGTATTTGACTCCGACAAGTTTCCGGATCCGAAGGCGCAAATTGCGAGGTTGAAGGCCTCCGGTTTGTGCAAGAAGGTCTGCGTCTGGATTAACCCCTACATCGCCCAGGCGGGCGAGGCGTTTGCCTACGCCGCGGAGAAGGGGTACCTAGTAAAGCGGAAGAACGGCGACATCTGGCAGTGGGACGTATGGCAAGCAGGCATGGGGCTGGTGGACTTCACCAATCCTGAGGCCTGTACTTGGTACGTGAGTTGTCTGGAGAAGTTGTTTGATGTGGGCGTCGACGCAATCAAGACGGATTTCGGCGAGCGGATCCCGACGAAAAATGTCGTCTGGTTCGATGCCCAGGCTGATCCGGAGAGAATGCATAACTACTACGCGTTTATCTACAACAAGGTCGTGTACGAAGCGCTGCAGAAGAGGTACGGCGAGAACGAAGCCGTGCTGTACGCAAGAAGCGCGTGTGCCGGCACGCAGAGGTTCCCGCTTACCTGGGGCGGAGATTGCGAGAGTACCCCCGAGGCAATGGCGGAGAGCGTGAGGGGTGGCTTGAGCCTGGGATTATCAGGCTTTGCCTTCTGGAGCGTCGACATCGGCGGGTTCGAGGGGTCTCCGCCCCCTTGGATCTACAAGCGGTGGGTGGCCATGGGACTCCTGTGTTCGCACAGCAGGCTGCACGGCAGCGGGAGCTACCGCGTGCCGTGGACGATCGACGGGGACGACAAGTCCGAGGAAGGCTGCAGCCGCACGCTGAGCAAGTGGACGAACCTCAAGACGAGGCTCATGCCGTACCTGTACCAGCAGGCGCTCGAGAGCGTCGAGACGGGCCTGCCGGTCAGTCTGAGGGCCGTGTGTCTCGAGTTCCCTGACGACCCGACGAGCTGGTACCTGGACAGGCAGTTCATGGTGGGCGACCGTCTGATGGTCGCCCCCGTGTACGAGGAGAGCGGCGAAGTCGAGTTCTACCTGCCCCGGGGCAGGTGGACGAGCTTCTTCACCAACGAGGTGAGGAGCGGTCCCGGCTGGTTCAGGGAGAGGCACGGGTTTGGGACCTTACCGCTTTATGTGCGGGAGGGGACCGTGCTCGTGCTTGGCAATAGGGAGGCTAGGGGCGCGGTGTATGACTATGCGGAGGGCGTGGAGGTTTGTCTATACCAGGTGGCAGGAGGGGAGAAGGCGGTTTTGGTTGACTGCCAAAGCAAGAAAGTCGGGACACTGGAGGTTGGGGCTGACGGGGATGTTAAGGGGACGGAGGTGCTGAAGGGCACTTGGAAGATCAGTGTCGAGGGTAGAGATATTGGGGGTGAGGCACCTCGGAGCATCGAGTATTTATAGGGCCTTTTGTCGAATCTAGAGTTCAAGATATATAGATCATAAGGCTACCTTGGGACTAGGTAATAGTGATGGAGTGGCGCATCCGACTCCAGGCTTTCATATCATATTCCATTCGTCGGCTACTAATATTCGCAGACCTCGACCTACTAGACATAGCCGTAGCCACCATTGCATGTTAGTACGTGAAGCGATGTATAATCGCTGACGTTGGGCAACAATTACATACCACATGTGTTAATCCCTTGCCCTCCGATAGTAATCCATACAGGCCTCGTTCTTACAGTAATCAGTCCGTCCCCGCCACTGGCATTGTCATAACAATCCAGGTCTACGAAATGCAGCCAGTCGGGCGGCGGGTTGATGGTTCGCGGTCGGTCTTCCTGCGTATGGTGATGTTGCGGTCGTCCTCTGTGACAAAACATACCGAACGGGAAGTCATGTCTTTAGGCCAATGCGTACTGATATACACACGATCCGAATTTTCCACTCCTTGAAATCTGCAGACGCCGTGGAAGACCTGCGGGCAATGGCTAAGGATACCACCGCGGAGGTTGTTGTAGACCTTCGGTGATTGTGCTTCTACAAAAGCTCCATCGCCGTCTTGCCTGGTCTCGTAGTGAAGGCACTTGCATTTGGACTTGAAACATGCAGTGTTGGAAGATCGGATCCGAGAACATTGCGGGCATTTATACATCAGTAGACTAGACGATAAGTACATGGGACGATCGGTAATGTAGACAAAGGGCACATTTCATTACGTGAACAACACTGACGGATAGCGGCGTACTGAACAAAGTACCGGTAGCGACCGAGGCAAGTAAAGCCCCAAGGGGCTATATATTATTCGACGACATAGGAGAACATCAAACATTAAACTTCATCCCCAAACCAAAACAAACAACACCACATATCCCGTAACCATCGTTAGGAAAACAGGCTCCTCCCCATATCATCACCAGCGCCGCCAATAACACCAACAAACCCATCTTCGTAAGTGTGTCTATTCACCCTTCCCCAACAGCGCCAAATTCGCCACATTCATGCAAGTAATAACAAGCCACACCACCACAGCAAACCCAGCCACAAGCCAGCTATTAGCCATCCTCACGGGGCCGCCCTCAACCTGCTCATTCCCGTCGCCCCTGAACAAGATCCTCGCCCAGAGACTCCTCTTCCTCCCGACCTCGTCGCCCGTCAGCCTCCTCCCCAGGGCGTTCTCGCTGTCCGTCCCCTGCCGCGCGAAACGCGCCATCCCCGGTTGAACGGTCATGTACTTGTTCATGCAGGTAAACCAGATCAAGGGGGCCGTGACGAAGGGCAGGGCCACGGAGAGGGCGACCTGGCTCCCGTTCAGCGCGGCGTTGAGGCCGGGCCGGCCCACGGCGCCGGCGATGATGATGCTCGGGGTGATGCTGATGGACCGCGTGACGAGGCGTCGCAGCCAGGGCTTGAGCGTCCAGTTCAGCGCGCCCTCGGAGACCATCTGCCCGGCGATGGTGCAGACGATGCCCGCGCTGATGCCGGACAGGAGCAGGGCCAGGGCGAATACGGTGCCCGCGGCGGGCGAGAGGGAGGCGGACAGCAGGTCGTGGATGCCGAAGATGTCGGCCTCGATGGCGTCCGGGTTCTCGTACAGCGAGGCGCCGGCGACGATGAGGATGGCGCTGTTGACGAAGAGGGCGAAGGTGAAGAGGCTGATGGCCATCTCGGCGGTGGAGTATTTGAGGCTGAACTTAATGGCCTTGAGGGAGGGGACGTAGGTCGCCTTATAGGCCGTGCCCTCGCGCATGCTGGAGGCGGCGGACTGGGGTTCGGGGGGGAGGAGGCCGGCCTTGCTGTCGTAGTCGCGGAGGCGGGCTTGGACGATGCCCGAGCCGAGGTAGAGGCTGTGAGGCATCACTGTGGCGCCGAGGATGCCGCAGGCTTGGTAGAGGCCCTTCTGCTCGGTGATGGCGCTGGAGGGGAGGTAGCCCTTGAAGACATCGCCTACGGGCGTGTCTTTGATGAGGCTGAGCTGGACGCAGAAGCAGACTACTACCGCGAGAACAAGGGCCATGACGAAGAGCTCGAAGACGCGCAGCCCGCGCATCGAGCCGGAGGGTTGGTAGAAGAAGAGGATCACCATGACGTCGAGGATGGAGAGGGCGCAGCCTGCCACTAGGGGGATCTTGGGGATGAGCAGGTTGATGGCGATGGCTGTGCCGATGACCTCGGCGATGTCGGTGGCTATGATGGCGCACTCGGCCATGAAATAGAGAAAGTAGTTGAGCCATCGGGGCAGGTAGGCACGGCAGGCCTCGGCGAGGTTGAGGCCGGAGACAGTGCCGAGCTTGATGGCGAGGGATTGCAGGAAGATGGCGAAGATGTTGCTGAGAAGGACGATGAAGAGCAGCCGGAAGCGGTACGAGGCGCCGGCTGCGACGTCTGTTGCGTAGTTGCCGGGATCGACTGGAGATGGTGTTAGTGCGAGTCACAAGAGTGGCTGGAAAAGGGGGTTGAAGGCATACTGTATGCGACGGCAACCATGAAACCCGGGCCGATGAACTTTCCAAACGTGATGAAGCCATCCCACATGCGACGGAACAGGGACCTGGGACCGGAGGCACCGCCGGGTCCGCCGTTACCGTCACTGAGGCCGTTGTCCGAGGGAGACATGGACTGTTGAGTCACGAAGGTCTCCAGGAGGTTCATCGGCCCCTTTTCTGGCGACTGCTGGTCTTTACCGCTTGACCCCGCAGCCGCCTCACCACCACCACCACTCTTGGAGGGCGAGATGGTTCTGTGCGGGTCGTCGGTGAGTGCTATGTCTGGGCCTTCTGTGCTTTGGCCGCCATTCTGTATGGACAATGCGTCGTCGCTCCTCTGGCGGGAGTTGGATATGCCGTTGAGGTCGGCATTGGTGGTCAGATCATTGGAGAACTGGTTGGGGCTCTGGTTGTAGCCGTCCGAGACTGGAGGCTCGTCTGTCCTGGAGGGACAGTTCATGGCGAAGAAGTGATGCGGTGATGATGCCCCGCCAATGACGATGGTGATAATTTGTGGTCTCTGGCTTTTCCCTTCTGCAAATTGACCAGACTCACAATTCTTGCATGTGTTTCTTTCCCGTAAACTAAGCAATTGAACACTCAGGCCGGTATATTGCAGATAATAGAGTCGAACAGGCCAGTTCGAGAAAGGGGGAACAATAGAACCTCCATCTCAACGAATCTAGAACCAGGGATGTCATTTCTTCTTATGCATCATCGTCACTTGAGAAGAAAAGATACGTACCACGATCAAACTTCTCCCAGACAAGAACAGGCCAGCCAATCAGACGAGTCACACGCCACGATTGGGGGCAGGGATTTGCTCCGACCCCGCGGTTTCTCCCGGAATCGACCAACGGACGCCACGCCCGGAACCGAAGTGACGAACAAGCCCTGAACGCCAAAGCCAAGTGCCGAGGCCATTGAAGGCTCATGGGGTCATCGCATTTCCCAGTCAATGCTGTCGTCCATCCATGAAGCCAGTCATCGGATTCCGACGAACTTGGTACGACTCCCGCAGTTGTTGACACCCTCACCGCTACACAACAGCGACTCTTGCCCATGCGCGCTTTGTCTCTGCCTGTGCTTAACTTGGCAGAGCTGCTAGGATGGCGCATTGCATGCCGGAACACACTCCGGCCGGCTGCAAGGTTGCTGTAAAAACCAATGACATTTATTCTAGGACGACTATATACCCGCTTGCTGACCAGTTGATGGTTACGCCGTAATCAAGTTGAATGCTGAACGCCAGTTCTTTCCCCGCCCTGCGTGCCTCAACTCTTCTTCTTCCCTGTATCCAGATCGGTGACCTAGCCCGATCACCTCATGCATCCCCGTCTCTCTTCCACTCACGTGTCTCTATTCAGTTCCCGCTCCCAAGAGTCAACCCTGCAAGATACCGCCTTTGGTCAGATCTCACCTACACCCGTCACCGTCGACACAGCCACATAAATAAGAAACATGCTCGCCAAGATCACCATGACCTGGCACGCAGTGTCCTCCGTCGTGGTTCCGTCGTAACTCGGAGACTTCCGCCATCCTCCACCCTCCCCAACCTCGCTGCTCTTCCCCTCCAGACATGGAGCTGCTCTTCTGCCCTCCCCTTACAGCTCCTTCTTGCCCCCCACCCGTCCACTCGCCCTCTCCTTCTCCCGCTTGGCATAGATCCCCGCCGTAAACGGGTTCTCAAACGCTAGCGCAACCTTGTACACCAGGAACACCCAAACGGTAAGCAGCACACCCGCGGGCTTGCCGTACACCAGCGCGGCCCCCAAAAAGCTCATGGTGCTACCGTTGTACATGGGCGCGTCCGTCAGGTTGAACGGGAAGCCCGTGACCATGTGGTCCATCAGAATGCCGAAGTAGTCGCCCAGGAAGGTGCCCGTGATGCCCAGCGCCCAGGTGGACGATATGACGAGGACGTTGCCCGCGGCGATGAGGGCATAGCCGATGTACGTCGTCGCGTCGGTGGAGAGAAGCGGGTGCGAGGGTTGCTGGCGGAGGGCGCGCTCGTAGAGGAAGTCGCGGAGGAGGCCGAGGGAGAAGATGGTCGCCGCCAGGGCGTAGCAGCCTAGCTGCTTGTTGCCGCCGAAGATGCGGGTGAGGAAGTGGGTGCGGTATTCGCGGCGGGCGACGATGCTGGGGGCGAGGGTGCGTGTTAGTATTGACTGTAGCTGTACCGAGAGAAGGAAAGGTAGGGGTTGTATTTACTTCCAGAAGGTTGGGTTGAAGGCAATGCTTGCGGCGGATACTGTTTGCGTGGATTATTAGGATAGCTGTCCTCACCACAAACCGGAGCGTCTGGGCAGAACTCACTTAATAGCGACTTTTGGTCAAAGTTGACCAGGTCGGTGAGCTTTAGAGAGGACGACATCTTGATGTGGGTGTAATTATCGCGAACTGCAACAGTAAAAAGGCCAATGCTTGGTGGTGAGCAAAAAAGAAGGAAGAGATGTTGAAGCATCAGGAAATGACGCTATGGCCCAATGCTGTCTGGCGTCATTGATGCCCTGAGCTTTCCCCAGCGTTGGTGGGGTTCTGAGCCCATTGGACCTGTCAGTACGAATACTTCGTAGATTCCTTGCAACCCCTGGTTTTGCCGGAGCTGTGTCTCAAACACTGGACCAATGAGACCACATTTCACACTCTTTCATCCGTGAAGACACATGTAAGAGCCTCAACAGCTGGCTGTGATTCTCGCCTTGTTTATCTACTCTGTGTATACCTTATTCTTGTCTTTGCATACTGCCACACAAAGGAGAGTCTGGGACTCTCATCCGTCAAGATGGCGCCAAAGTCCAGCAGGTCTCAGAAGTCATCCAAGACTCAGGCGTCATCCACTTCAGAGCCACCACCACCATTCTCCAAGGACAGCTTCGAAAAGGAACTCAAAGACCTCGCCGCCAAAGCCAAAGATGAGACCTGGCTCAAGACTGCCGGAGAGCAGTCAACCCTCTACCTCAAATCCACCGTCCTGCTCCTCCTCCTGGCGCTCTACTCCAATATCTCCCGGCTCACCCTCTCCCCCGTCTACGGCTCCATCCCCTCGAGCATACACCATGCCAAGCTCACAAACGCCGCCTGCTTCATCGGCTGGTCCATGAACAGGAGTCTTCCACGGAAAGCCCACAGCTGGCTCCCCCTCATCGCAGCATACATCCCGGCTGTGCAATTCTTCCTCTTCAAAGCCAGCTCACCTCTTGGAGCAACATGGGGACCCGTCGTCACTGAGCTCTTCACCCTCTTTCCCCTGACCGTCGTGTCAGTGGCCTGTATCGCGAACTACCTGGAAGAAGCACATGGAGGTGTGCACGGAGGCAAGATGCCTAGTTGGCCTGGGCTATTCTGCTATGCCCTCTTTAAGCTGACGGAGCACTACTCCTCCTCGCTCATCAACCAGCACATCGGCTCCTCGCCGATCTTCACCCGTCTCGGTCTGCAAGGGGTTCTCTTCGCATCTTACACCATCCTCTCCCCTTCCAAACTCCTTCTGTACGCCATCCCAGCAATCTTACACTTTGCCGTGCTCAATTCGCACGTCCCATCCCCACTTGCCTTTGCAGCCCTCAACTCTACTCTCTCCTCCTCCTCCTACCGCATCCTCGACAGAGCAGAGTCCTTGACGGGCTACATCTCCGTATTGGAGAATACCGCTGCCGGCTACCGCGTGCTGCGATGCGATCATTCACTGCTAGGAGGCGAATGGGTGCACCTCAAGTCCCTGCCGCAGTTCGTCAACAACCTCGTCGCCGAACCCATCTACGGCGTGTTTGCGATGCTCGAGGCCGTGAGGCTGGTCATGGTGCCTTCTCGTGTCCCGGACGCCGAGGCTGCGGCGCTAGTGATAGGCATGGGCATCGGGACCACCCCCGCCGCGCTGGTGGCGCATGGTGTGCGCACGACGGTGGTGGAGATTGATCCCGTGGTCGTGGACTTTGCACACAAATACTTCGCCCTGCCGGAAGAGGGGAAGGGGCTAGATACCGTCGTCGAAGACGCCGTCTCCTTTGCAGAGCGAGGAGCGAAAGAAGCTGGGCAGGGAAAGTACGACTACATCGTCCACGACGTCTTCACCGGCGGCGCCGAACCCGTACCCCTTTTCACCCTGGAGTTTCTGCAGAATCTAGCTGCACTCCTCAAGCCCAACGGCGTGATAGCCATCAATTATGCGGGCGACTTTGCCCTGCCGCCGCCGGCGGTGGTGACCAAGACCGTGAGGGAGGTGTTTCCCAGCTGCAGGGTGTTCAGGGAACACCCGCGGGACGAGGACACACTGAAGAAGACGGGGGCAGATTTTACGAATATGGTGTTCTTTTGCACCAAGCTGAGTGGAGGCGTGAGATTCCGGGAAGTTAAAGAGGGAGACCTGTTGAATAGCCCGAGTAGGGAGCAGTTCCTCATGCCCAAGCACGAGGTGCTCGAGAAGGACTACCTGGTGGGGCTGGAGGAAGGGGTTATTAGACAGAATGACACCGGGAAGCTGGAGAGGTGGCACGTCCAGAGTGCCGTGGGACATTGGGGGGTGATGAGGAGTGTGCTGCCGAAGGAAGTCTGGGAGAATTGGTGACGTCCCTATCTCAAAAGCGAAGACTGCATCTCGCAGTGAGGGGGAGAAAGACTGCAAGCGACGATGCCGGGGTACCTACCGGTGAGGGCGTCGCGGGCGCACGGCCCGGTCGCACGCGTAACGGCCGTTGTGCCCCTGTGCGAGGCGAGATGCGCCCGTCTGCGGGACGCGATGAGACTGTGCGACGGGGGACGGGTTGCGTGGGGTGCGCGGGCGTACCTCGAGGCGGTATGGGCGATGATGTAGGTGGTGTATATAAGGACATATATGATGTGCCATATGGTGTGAATATTGGTCTCGTTCTTCCTCCACTCGCCGCAACTCAATCTCAACAATGATCAAGCGCATCCTAGCCATCCTGATACTAGGCCTCATCGTCTCCAAACTCCGCCGGAGGCGATATACCTACCCTTAGACCAATCCAACCATACGTTTTCCACCCATCCTCTCACTCCTCCTCCCCAAACACCTTCTTCGGCGCCGCCGTCTTCCCCGCCGCCTCCACCGCCTCCCTCTCCCCCTCCTCATTCCCCTCCCTTACAAAATCCCTGATATACCCCGGCACCTCTTCGACTCTATTATACCCACTCCCCACCGGCTCGCCATACCTCCTACTAACCGGCACGACGCCCGTCCACACCCTGTCCCTGACCTCCTCATCGCCCATGTCCCCCTTGTCATCACTCGGCCCGCCCGCCCTCACCTTGGCGCTGCCGGCGACGAGCTTGACGCGCAACACGGACGTGGAGGCCATCTCCCCCGCGGTGGGCGGGGTGCGGGTGTTGTCCCACCTGCCCGGCAGCACGCCGTCGGTCACGAGGCGCATGGCGTACAGCTTCTCGTCCGGGTCCGAGACGGGGACGGCGTGGCCGAAGAGGGTGGCGGAGCGGTAGTTGTAGGAGTGGGAGTTTGGGGTGAGGGAGAGGACGAGCCCGTCCAGGTGGGTGGCGGAGATGCAGACTGGCAGTCCGGGGGGGGTGTCTGGGGCAGAAGAGGAGGAGGTGGTGGTGCTGGCGCGGGAGAGGTTGACGATGCGGCTCGAGACGTAGCCGTGGAGGTAGAGGTCCTGCGGGTCCGACAAGGAGGCGGAGGGGCGGGTGTAGGAGCCTAGGGCGCCTATCATGGGGAGGATGGTGGGGAAGGGGGTGTCGGGGGTGTTGAAGGAGATGTTGAGGATGGGGGAGGTGGAGATGAGGGTGTGGATTGTTTTTAGGGCGTAGGTTGCTGGGAAGGTTGTTAGTGTCCTCGTAGTATAGGAGGGAAGGAGGGCTCAAGAGTATGGGGGCGTTTTATATGTGTGGATGAGGATGAGGATTGAGTGAGGGTGAGGGTGACGATGATGGGATGGGTGATGGTGACAAGGAGAGGGTGAGATATGCCCAGCTCTTACCGCGCGAGTCGTACCGCTTCACCGTGCTGTACGGCTGCTTGGGGTACTCGAGGTCATAGTGAACCATTTTGAAGTCTGTTCTTGATTCTTGGATTTTTTCCTGTTGAGCTCGGATGAGTGTCTTTTTTTTTAGGTTGATGAAGCTGTCAGCTATTTATTTCTGGGCTGAAAATCTCAAGCTGGCTGGCCTTTTTTATGGTTTATCAACAACGAGAAGAAGTATCGGACTGAAGGTGAGTCACCAGAGGGATATAATCCGAGGCATCAAAATGATAGTGTAACTGTAGAATATCGGCACTGGGCTTGAGATGTTGTCATCGGCTTCCGGCGGCCCGAAATGATTGGTCGCCGGGGCGGCCTTGCACTTGGGAAGGGCGTGGCCGTTGCCGACATGCTCCCCCGCTTTTCCCAACCAAGCAAGTCCTGCCGGCACCATGTTCCTGTTCCGTAGATGCGATATATGAGTCTTCTTGCAATACCATATCTTATATCCCGTGACTCAAGGCTTCAAAGACAAGCATCGCGGCTGAATTACATGTGTGAAGGTGAAGATCGAACCATGCCTCGCGGCTGAGTAGGTCTGTAACTTCTCGGAAGGCGGAAGGCTGCATGCTACCCATTGAGGGCGGGAGGTAATCTCACGATCTGCCCACCACAGTTTCGGATCCTCCACAGCTTGATTTCCAGGGGTTGAAGTTAGGTACCTGCTAGGTGAAGATGGATCAACGTCTCAAAAGAAGAGCGAAGGAAGCATCGTGGACAGGAGACACCCCATCGAGGGTTAGGGTTGCCATACGGTCGTGTTCCGAGATTGCTACTACGGCGCCGGTGCCACGTCCCGTCGCGGAGTCCGCCTTACGGACACCGAGAACACACGCGAATCAGGCACAAGATCTTCTGTCTTATTCCAAGAGCACACAGAGACTCGCATTGTTCCCAACTATCTGCCACGGTCTTCTGCCTCGTAGTAGAGGGACGGTGGGGCAGAGATGCCACTCTGAGCAAGAACACCCTCACGACACTTGTTCAAGGGCACCTGCACGACTTCGGGCGGCTCTCTAAATCGCCATCCCTACGCACAGTTAGTCTCGGGCCACTCTGTGAACTGTGGGGGTAATGGTCATACATATTATTGGGTAGCGAGGGCTCATGGTGTTCATGGTGTTTCCCGTCGATCGCACGGGGTGGCTGTCCGAGCAGGTGGAACCACCAAAGGAAGAAGCCTGCAAAGATTGTGCCTCCTACCACGTTCCCCAGTGTAGCTGGGATCAGACCTATATGAATGGTCAGCGAACATGAATGGACGGGGAGTAAATACAGGCAATCACACTCACCCTTCCATATATAAAGCCCAATTGTAAGGCCCGGTGTCTTGTGCCAAATGGCAAGAGGCATGTTGAACATGTTGGCCACGGCGTGGTCGAAGCCGAGGAAAGCGAAAATGGCGATGGGTCCCCAGAGTCCGAGAATCTTACCCGAGAGACTCTTGGACTGGATCGCGATAAAACAGGCCAGGCAGACCAGCATGTTACACGGGATACCCTTGAGGAAGATCTGGCGGAAATTAGGAAGCACCTGTCGGTTGGTACCAAAGGTGACAACGGTGTCGCGTAACACTGGGGTGTCAAAGATGCCGGTGTCTATGGTAATGTCCGGTTAGTATCTGCCGCTGAGGATGGTGTCCGAACGAAGCAATACTCACAACCAAAGAAGATGGCCATCGAGAAGAGACACCCTGCGAAATTTCCCAGCCAACAGAGAACCCAGTGCATAAACATCCTCCAGAACGGCAGGCGACGGTGCAAAAATGCCACGCCAGTGAACTGTTACGCCATATCAGTACACATCCAGGCCTGAGATGAAGGATATATGCGGCATAACATACCATATTCGAGGCCGTGAACAGCTCCGCGCCGGTGAGGAGCACCATCACCAGCGCGACCGGGAAGATGAGCGCGCCCAAGAACTTCGGAACACCCGGCGCGTGCTCTACATACCACGGCTCCGCGATAGCTATCATGCATGCGGCGGCGCCGAAGCTGACGAGAATACCCCCGTAGAAAGCGCCTATGAAGATCTTCTCGGGTCGCTGCCTCCCCTTCAAAGCGCCGATTCGCGAGACCACCTCGACGGTCTCGGTTGGGGTGTAGGACAGGCCTATGACATTAAAGCCGGGGATATCGTCCATGGTGTTGGGAGTCTATCTTTGCGCAAAACAGCGATTCCGTCTTATTGACACTGTTGAAAGGTTGAACCAGGGGAAGTGAACATTGGCAAGGATTCTCAAGCTGCCGACTGGTAAAAGCTTGAATCAACACCATGGAAGGCGAACTGGAACCCAGACATGCTGCTCCACATGAATATGGACTGACGCGGTCAAAGTTCGGGAAAGGGGATCGCGAAGTTCCTCGGCCCATGCGTCATGTCCGGGGCAGTGGAGGATATGTCGACTCAGTGCCCGAGTCTCCCGTGCCTCAACATGGTAAGGCGGACCAAACCTAAACTCGACCTCTCCTCGATGGTCTATAGACCACAAGCTACACACATATGTTAGCTTGCGTCTAAAGACAGATGGGATGTCTATAGCCCTTACTGTTGTCGATTGCAATCATTCCAGGGTCAAGGTCGTCTGGACGTCTGGTTGCCCGTTTGCCGCCAAGAGTAGGCCTGTCTCTCGTGACTCGTGCGCTTTCGGGAACTTTGGGCCACTGCCAATATGAAGCCAACAGACACGCGATTGTAGGCATTATCTACGAGACAGGAACAGCTTCTGAGCCTAGATAAAAGGGAATAGAGACCACGTGACCACAGCGTTGAGAAGAGCACCGTTGTCGTTGTGCTAGGTTATATCGTGCTCACCAAAACTGGGAGGTGGGGATCCGATCGAGGCTTAGGCAGCGAGCACCGGGATAAAAATAGATTGCTGCGGGTTAGGGTTGGCTGCGACAGGTGCATTGACTCTCCGCGCTCGCTTAAGGTGTCGGTCGGTGGAGTCGAAACTCGATGCAACGTCCCTGAATCGAGACTCATCTTCCAACTTGGACAACTCTTTTCTTTCGTGAATGCAAACCCCCGCCATCTACACCACCGCCCCGGAACGGTGGAATCACTCCTACCAAAGAGTCTATCTTTTTCAATCATGTGAACGACCCTCCGAATATCAGTAATTGATTGTCGTGGCTGCAGAGTGCGAAACCGATTTCAAGCTCTTGTTGGTCTCACGGCGGCACCGCAGCTACAGGACACCAGTTACCTCAGCATCGTGCGGTTAACAGCACATGATCGCTTCATGAGCAGCACCAACTGTTTCGATCTGCCACAGGTAGATGCTCGTTTGATGTCGCATCTTCTTATGGCCGGCGGGTAGCCGGATGGATGCTCTTGTTGCTCGAGATTCTCCCGCGAGGACAAACAATCATCGTCCAACGATGAGCTGCAATGCAGCAGCATCATCAACCGTTCAATGCGGCTCTTGTCATGGTCGATCATTTTCCCTCCATGGTACATGTCCAGAGTCCAGACTTTGGCTCCCAGAATAGCGTCCGTTGGAGTGGGGAGAATGTACACCTGTGGTCGAGGCGTAACGTCTCAGGTTCCAAGTGAAACAGACTACGGCTGGGGTCCTCGTCACACACAACGCTTGTCGCCTCGTCAGCCTTGCATCTCGCCCAATCAACCACCATGGCACCGGATACCCTCCCTCGGCTTGAAGGACAGATCGAGAGATCTCGAACACAACCCTTGCCCGCCATTGTTTGAGCTCTTTGTCCGGTGAAGAGACGACATCATCGATTGGATGGTCCAAGTGGACCTCTCTTCTCTCAAGCGGGTGGATGGACTCCCGTTTCGTTACCAGCTTTCGGCCCCTTGCCCTGCTTGAGCCTTGCAGGACCCAGGCCGGGAAGGAAATAGAGTACCGTCGCCGCACGTCAGTCCCGCCGCACACTGGCCTCCTTGAGATTTAGGGTTTCCTTGGGGTGCTTGGCGACTGTCTCAGGTCTGGTCAGCCTAGCAGGAGGCATCAGGTTCATTCCCTCAGCTCATCTTCCGTTTCTTCTTCCTTCCCTTCTCTGTTTGGTGATGCTTTGTAGCGAAGGCATGCCATCGATGTCATTGATGCTACCCGGAGAGTTGTGTTGATATTGCTGTCTTTCATTATGGTTCGTTACTAATTAGACCATTCTTTTCTCTCCTTTCCCATTGACTGGGTTTCGATTCTCTCCTTACGCTGCGCGCTCCCTTCGACGTCGTCACCATGGCGGTCCAAGGCGCCTCTCAGGCCCTTATCGCGGCCTTCACATTGTCAGTCAACACTCAATGGCACATCCACGACGGTACAGTGACATGCTAACATACGAGCAGTGGTATCGTGGTCAACGCGGCATCGGCAGCTTTATTTCTCTTCACTAGAGGCCATGGTTCTTCCATATTCCGGGACGGCCTGAGGCTGGTCCTCATTACATTCCTTCTCACATCCGCCCTGTGGGCACAAATCGATTTCATTACGACGGTCGTTGATACGACGGGGGGCACCATGTCCTGCCAGATAGGACTCATCTTCTCGACGCTATTCGACCAGGTGGGAAGGTTCGCGATGGAACAGTACTTGCTATGGGCGATGGTCACGCCAGGGAAGACGTCGGCCGGCGGTATGGTTACGCAGGTGTTCATCGCGGCTCGCTTCATTGTCGGAGCAGTCTTTATTGGGTTCACGAGGCCGCAGGTCGATACCTTTTGCGTGGCGAGGTCGTCACTCATGCCTGTGGCTTTCACAGTTATTGCGCTTGATGGTGTGATTATTGTTTCCCTTGCTGCCAGGGCCCTGATGACTGGGCTGGTTGCCGATGTGCGGGAAGGCAAATCAAGTTCCCCGAGGAGCAAGTCCATCTTGATTGTCATGGTTGGCTTCGTAATTTGGACAGCGGTAAGCAGGACGCATTGTTGGAACACGAACTCCCACTAACCCGACTCTAGATGAGCATACCAATGATGCTGGGAATGACGACGGTAGACCTGATCTTCCGGACTGCTATTCCGGCCATTGGCCTCGTTGTCTTGATCAGTAAGTTATCGATAGTTTTGAAGTTACTTGTTATGCTAACAATATCCAGTCATTGTCACCGCTTGCAGTGGCGAACTCGCCTCACCAAGAGGCAATCAGTCAAGCCCACCTGAGGCTCCATCGCCGCGGCGCATCAACATCAGCCGGGACATATCGACCGCCGATTCCAGCGATTATCCACCGAGCCGATTCGAGGACCTGAAGGACGAAGCGATCAGGTCATCCACTGCGTTTTTGCAACCAAGAGAGGCACCCACAGCTTTCGGGGACACCGGGCGGCTGCCAAGCATTGCGAGGCCCGTTACTGGTATTGCTGGCATTGGAGGACTTCCGATCCAGGGCGCACTGTTCCCGCCAACTCGCGTAGAGACGATGCCCGCTCCGGACCTTACCAGGAAAACCAGCACTGCGACACTGAAGCAGAAGAGAGGCCTGTTCGGCTTCGGGAACGGGGCTTCCCACGGAACAGGGAAGATGACGATTGGTAACCCTATCCTCATGGATAACGACGCTCAAAATCCGCTCAACAAGATTGCGACCATCGACCTCATGGAGGCGGCAAGGGCTGAGCATGACAGACGGGAAATGGCGCTGAAGCAAGAGTCGGACTTTGTTGGGAGACGGCCCGCTCCACAGCCGCCAAACATGACGCCCCAGGAAGCTGTGAAGCGATCGATTAGTGTCAAGCGCAAGGAGGTCGCTTCCGTTACGTCGCCACCTGCCGTACCTTCGTCTACTCTGCAGCCAGTCAACATGTCGTCAACAACGTCGGCACAGTTGTCTCCTGGTGTTGAGGAGATCCGGCGGCGGTCACCTCGCTTACTTCCTGCAGATCGCGAGGAACCTCCAGCTTCGCAACGATCTGTCGCACCTCCCAGGACTGAAGAGCCGCGAGCAGCGTCCGTTTCCGCCGACCAAATTCTTGAACCGGAGCAGCCCTTTGTCGCGAGTCCTGTGCAGATGCGAGCTGTTACGCCACCTCAGGTGGTCGAAAAACCCCTTGAGCAGAGCCCACTGCGACCAGTGACTGTCCGAGCTGGCATTCGGCCGTCGCGGAAGCTCTCGTCTCCGAAGAAGGAACCCATTCCCGAGCCCACGAAGACACCGCTGCAGAGACGGCCTACAACCGGTCTCCCTCCTGGACCGAGGGCGCGTAAGCTGAATCTGGCCAAGGAAGCGGACGCACAGGCTCAACAGACCGTGATGTTCGTCAACAACATCGTCTACGACGACCCCAACGAGGTCCAGCGGATTATCGACGGTGCCAACGATAGGGCATCGAAGGTGGCTCCAAGACAACCGCAGACGCCCGATGATTCAGCTTCCGTTGTTCACAGGCCGCGACCCATTCCAAGGAAGCCGGAGCACAGGCGCAGTCGGTCTGGTGGTTCATTGGTCAGCCGGAAGTCAATACTCGATGCGACTGCCGGCAGCCCTACGCAGCTGCCTCCTCTACCACCTCCTCCAAAGAGTGCTGGTATGCCCTCGCGGCCTCATCCGAACGATACCAAGAGCATGACTGTAGACGAGAAGATGGGTGCGTTCTTTGCCTCACCACCAAGGGACAACACGCGGAATCGATTTGTCCCCGATATCCCTCCGATGCCGAGATCGTTCATGGATTCAGCTGCGTCCCCTACAGAAGACGCCAGCCAGCGCCGCTCGAACAGGACAACGAAGACGTCAGTTCAAACCGACAACCTCTTTGAAGTTGATGAACTCCCATCGAAGCCTGTCAACAGGAGCCGCTTCAGCCCGGAAACAAACGTCGCCGATGAGGTTGGCCGGTTTTGGCTGCCCGGTATTGCCGATGTGAACAGACAGACCCAAAGCACCCAGGCCTCGTCTCGCAGCGGTGCTGGCAAGCGTGGATCTTCACCGGTCCTCCCGCTTCGCGAATCAGGCTGGACGGACACAACGGACTCCAGGACGCGCGACACCCGGGACGACAGCACAAACTGGGATTCACAATACTCGCCCGAAGTTGCTTTCGGCGTCCAAGTTGCCCGAGCGACCAGCATCAAGCGCGTCAACAGTCGCAACGTTCAGAGCCAGAGGCCGCCATCCGAGCGAAGCAGTGGCGAGGTAATCAACTTCATGCTGGACGCAACGGTCTTTGACGGTGGGCTCCGGGCGGACGAACCGTGGGTGTCTGGCGAAGACAGCATGACCCGACCCGAGCGAGCATCACAGTGGCACAGGCGTGTTGGTGACAACTGTCCATCATTCTCCGAGCGCAAAGAGAAGACCCGGTCCCGCAAGATGCCTCCGCCCACTCCCTTGTTGCTCAATGTTGGTTCCAACATGAACGCCATGGTCGTGCACACGGCCGAACCGTCCCCGATTGAGTCGCCAGAACATGCCATACAGCAGATTCAGGAGCAACTGAAAAAGTTCGAGCAGCCTAATCGGGACTCTGTCGAGAGTACCGGCAAGAGGCTCGCGCTTCTAGAGAACCTCGAGAAGGAGATGGGCATGCAGGAGAACCACTGGCACGAGATGCAGCATGATCTCGGCCGCAACTCGATGTCCAGTGTTGGGACAACGAACTCCAACAGGAACTCCCGCCGCGAGTCTATCGTTGCAGTGCCTGTCCGTGTCCAACGTGAGGCGCCGCCTCCACCGAAAGCCAACCTCGTGCAGGAGCGGAGAGCTCTGCGCAGGTCTCGCATTCGCTCCGGTAGCATCACAAAGCCCGATGAGCCCTCTCAGCTCCAAGTCCCAGCCAACTCCCGCGCCGGCGCTTGGCAGCAGAAGCTGGCCCTAGCTGAGGCCGAGATGGAGTACATGGACAACGCCAGCGACGCCTCCAAACTCCGCGGTTTCAATTTCCTGACCGTATCCAAGGCTCAGCTCGGCAGTCCTACCCCTCCTGACTCTGAACAATCCGAGTCCGACGAGGAATTTCCCGCGCCGCCCGTTCAGCCGGTGCAACTCGACGCAGTGGTAGCGCAAGCTAGTCGCGGACAACCCCAACGGAACGCCTTGTGGGTACCGGACAACACAACCCCGACACACCGCTCATCCAGCTTACTCTGGTCGCCCCCTCACACCCGTGCACTCCAAAATTCGTCGCCTCAGCTGCCAGGACTTACAGTCCGGCCAGCGCAGAGAAAAGAAACCGCGTCGCTCAACATCGCCTCCTCCCAGCTATGGCGTAAACCTCACCCCAAAACCCGGTCGACAACCGGTCTCTGGCGTCCCAGCTGGGCAAGTGCACCGCAACCCGCCCCTGCTCCCGCTGTTGAACGCACAACCTCCCGCCCCGTCTCATCTCAATCCCAATCCCAACCCCAAAATCAGAAGCCCCCTCGGCCCCTAACCCAGCGCCCACCCCGCCGCAACAGGCGCGTCACCCTCCTGCCCGACATAGTCGAAGACCCCCAGCCCCTTCCCGACAAGCGCGGCACCCTAGGCATCTTCCAGTTCCCCTGGGGCGAGCGGTCCGACACGGCCTCCGTCTCCGCCTACCCCATCATCCCGCGGTCGAGCAACATGATGATGGCCATGCCGGGGACCATGACATCGGGCGGCGGGCAGCAGAGCGCCATCAGCGCCGCTTTGCAAGCGCGCGCCCGCGAGCTCGAGTCGGCGGAGTACTCGTCTAGTTTCTTCGACGAGTACGACGAGGAGACGGACGGGATGGACGTCTCCGCCGAGGAAGAGGATGATGAGGTTGAGTACGAGGAGGATAGTGGTGATGACTTCGACGAGACGACGCTGTGGGAGATTGCGAGCCTGCTGAAGAGCGATAGTATACCCAGCAAGAACAGCTTGTTCCCCCCGCCGCTGATGAATGTGGGGGATGTTGTGGAGGATTATATGAATGACATTCCTTCCGACTATGAGGGCGAGGAGGAGGATGATGAGATTGTTATTGGCTTGATGGAGGAGGAGGAGGAGGAGAAGCCGAGGGTCGAAGCGTCGGTGCTTTGGACTGGTGGCCCGAAGACGTCTGGACGGGGTGAGCATGAGGTTGGCTTGCCGCATCCTGATGTGGGGACGTGGATGAAGTACGGTGCTGCTGCTGTTGACGAGGTGAAGAGGGTTAAGAAGAGGACGGTTGAGGTGTCGGTTATTGAGAGTGATGGCCTGTGGACTCCGGAGGCCAAGGACGATAACTCGGCTGTGGACTGGACTAAGGCGAGCAAGATCCCTCGCCCGTCCGATGGCAAGCACGCCAGGAAGCATCGCAAGGGCCTGTGGAACAAAGCTGAACCGACCCGTCCGTCCACATCCCACGGTCTATACAAGCTCGACCCCAAGCGCTCAGACTACCGCACCACATCCGCCGAGCCGGCGGCCAAAAACATGTCTCGCAAGCCACGCCCAGCCGAGCATAAGCCGCTCGACAGACTGGTCTCAACGAGCATGTGGACCAAGACCGGCAACAGCAAGGCGCGCTTCCAGCAGATGAGCCACGGGATGTGGTCGCCTCCACGCGTCCACCAGCACATCGAGTCCAACGGTCTTTTCACCGTTAACCACGCAAGGACAGACTACAGCACCACCTCCGCGCCACCAGCTGCGAAGGACATGCCCCGCAAGCCTCGTGTTGCGGAGTACAAGCCGCTTGAGAAACTCACCTCGACCAGCCTGTGGTCAGCCAAGCACCGCGTGTCCAAGCAACTGAACTGGCTCTCGACCACCTCCAAGTTCACCAGACCTTCAACCTCCAAGGCAGACTGGTCAGCAGCCCTGAACTCCGCCGTGAAAGCAAGCTACCCATCGTCCCGCGCCTATCCCCACCGCGGCGCCACAGCCGAAGACTGGTCATCCGCCCTCGACAAGGCCCTGTCTCTCAGCTACCCACTGCCCACCGATACCTTCTTCTCCGCACCTTCGGCCTCCCCGCCCACGACTCTCGACCCGTTGTTGGCCGAGCAGATCCGCCAGCTGGAAGAGGAGAAGATGTTCGTCGCCCGCATGGCGGGGCAGATGTACCAGCAGCGGGTGCTGCCGGAAGAAGAGGAGGAGGTGGTTATCGAGGCGAGCGGCGAGGTGGAGGTTGTTCTTGTTCAGGAGAGTAGCCGCAAGGCTGGCCCGGTTGACACAAGAGCGGAGGAAGCCAGGCGAGAGGAAGAGCGCGAAAAGGAACTGAGAGAGGCTGAGGAAAGGGTGCAGCAAGCGAGGAGGGAGGAAGAGGAGAAAACGGCGAGGAGGCGCGAGAAAGAGGAGAGGAGGGTGCAGATCCTGGCGCAGATCAAGGCTATTGAGGAGGGGGCCGAGTTGGATGGGTTTGGCGGACGGGTGAAGAGGGAGGAGGAGGAGAAGGAGGTCGGCAATAGGAAGTCGACTGGGGTTGTGCTGAGGTATTGAGTTGATACAATGCTGGTTGGGGCTTGAGGGAGATGTATAAAGTTCGTTTGCCGTGGTGTATCTACACATTCTCTGAAATATTTAGTTTCGTTTATCTAGTTTTATAGTCAGTGGAAGTTGTGAGGAGTAGTTATCCCTGTCATTAAGGACTCCATTGAAATAAGTACTGCGATATCTTCTCAAACGGTACAACAGCCAAAAAGGTACAAGAACCACGTAATAACGCAAACTAGTTCTAGGATACTAAATACTGGGTATATTAAAACTAATAATGGTATCTTCGGCTACTACTCAAAGCCAAGCTATACCAAGAAACATAGTCTTCTCTCTATCACTGGCCTAAAAACATCATGCGAAGGTCTGTCTTGTGGCAATCTGGTGTGTACCTCCGTATCTCATCCCAAATCCCAAATATTTAAACGCCTCAAGTAAACCAGAACCATCCATTTCGTCATCGTTTCATCCCCCCCCCCCCCCCCCCCCCCCCTCTCTTCCTCCTTACGCACCAACAGCCCCAACCCGGCTCTGCGCCTCAGGCGTAGGCGTGAGCCTCCTGTTCAGCGCCGGCTCGGGGATGCGGCTCGCCATCCTGTCCGGGATGAGGTCGCCGTCGGGCGAGCGCGATCTCGAGCGGATGGGGTACTCCCTCGCCGGAGAGGAGGCGCGGAGCAGGCGCGACGTCGTGGGCTGCGGGGAGAGGACGGTGGGCGAGTCGTCCTCCCCGTTGACCCCGTTGACCCCGTTGACCAGACCATTGACACCGTTTGTGATACCTGCAGCAGCTTCGCGGGGTGACTGGACTACCGTCTCGGGCGCGGGGCCGGTGCGGATCTTGGAGGGGAGGATTTGCTCGAAGCCTTGGGCTAGGGCGACTTGCTCGATTGATTTGAAGTACTGGCGTTGTGTTAGTGGTAAATTTAGGGGAAGGATCGAAGGGGGCGACATGTGGAGGAACGTACCCTGACTGTCTTGACCTGCAACTCGAGCGTGGCGTCCTCGTCGCAGACGATCATGGGATGCGGGTGTAGTTGCAAACTCGACAGAGTCCACATGTGGTTGACGCCCTGCTCGATACACCTCTGCAGCGCCAGCGCCTTCCTTGCGCCTATGATAATGACCACCACCTCCCTCGCCTCCAGCACGGTCTGCACGCCCACCGTCAGCGCCATCTTGGGCACCTTCTCCAAGTCGTTGTCGAAGAAGCGCGAGTTGGCGAGGATGGTGTCGTATGCGAGCGTCTTGACGCGGGTCCGCGAGGCTAGGGAGGAGCCGGGCTCGTTGAAGGCGATGTGGCCGTCCTCGCCGATGCCCGCGAGGAAGAGGTCGATGCCGCCAGCGCGCTTGATCTTGGCCTCATACTCGACGCACTCGGCCTCGAGGTTCGGAGCGTTGCCGTTGAGGATGTTGACGTTGTTCGGGTTGATGTTCACGTGGGAGAAGAAGTTCTTCCACATGAAGGAGTGGTAGCTCTCCGGGTGGTCCCGGGGGATGCCGATGTACTCGTCCTGATGGGGATATCAGACACGGCTGGGATAGTTTACGTGGTATGGATGGACGCGGGAACGCGGCAGGCTAAAATCTTACCATGTTGAAGGTGATGACATTTTCGAAGGATATCTGAGGGCCATCTTCGTTAGACACATGGGACGACTACACTGTAAGGAGGAGGAGCCTACCTCGCCGGCCTTGTACTTCTCTACGAGGATTCTATACACGCCGAGAGGGCTTGCGCCCGTGGGCAGGCCGAGCACGAACGGGTGTGCCGGAGTAGGAGCAAAGTGCTTTATCCGGTCGATGATGTAGTTGGCAACATACGCACACGCGGCATCGGGCGCGTCCCTGATGATGAGCCTCATGGTGAACTAGTCTGAAAGGAGTGTGATGTGCGATGTAGGGTGGCAGTGACGGATAAGGTTAAGAGTAGCTTGTCCGAAGATGATAGTGAGCAGGGTCAGTGGAATGAAGGGTTTGGAGTTTGCTCTTCAGGTAGGCTTGAAGAGGAGGAATAATGGGAAAAGGGCGAGAAGAAGGGGTCCTGAGACGTGATTAAGAGACGACATTCTAGAAGACTAGAAGCTCCCACAGCGGCGACTAGCCGCTGGACCACCTGGACTAGCATAACGGATGGCCAAGCTGGTGGTAACAATGACGACAGGTTCGGCGTCCCGGGGCAGCATCTCGCTGACCGGAAGGGCGGATAGCGCCGGGGATAACAAGACAGTACACCGTTGTGGTGGTGGGCGCTGTTTCTGATAGGAGTGTGGACTTCCACAGTCGGTGGAAGGCGGGCGATGGAACGTTGAAGTCGTCTCACCGGCGCCCGGGGGGCTGCGGAGCGTTTGGTTGGACCCCATTGCTCCTCTCGACAAGCTCTCGGGGAGTGGCGTGCGGCGTGGATCAGTAGCCATCCAAGACAAAAGGATCGACGGTTTGGCGCTACGTAGCACGTTGTGTCGGTACGGTTGAGAACTTGAGCTCGATCTGGACTGGCTGGACTCGCTGCGAAACGGATCCAGTCTCTTAACGGAGGCTACGGAGATTTGTCAGTGGTCTTATCGCTGATTATCGGATGGCCACTTACATGAGAATCACGCTGACTGTGGTGGCACTGCCACACACTCTTGCAGAACCATTATACCTCTTACGCACTGGTAACCCGAGAGATATAAGATCATGGGAGCAGCCGTTGCAAAGCGTTGTTGTAGGTGACATGGTAACACAAAAGAACACATGATGTGTGGAGGATTTGACGAACCACAAGCTTGGGACCCAGACCCCGGCCAAGGTGGCTAAGGTGAGCAGTTACAGTGAGGCTGAAGGTGGAAAGTTGAGGCTCGAACGGCAGGTTAGCGGCGCATACCTACCTTAGTCTGTGCAACCTTCCCTATCCACACTTGCATTGGCATCTGTGCAGAATTGAATGCCAAAGTTTCGGGATTCATTCGTCCAATCGTCACTTCGCCCAAAAGTCGCCTAATTTCTTGCGAAATGCTCCTGCTTTTGTTTGATGAGGTGCATTGAACTGTTGGAGGAAGGGACGATCCAAAGACAGATAGATCTCCAATTCTCCACTCAATCCGACGGGAGGCAAGATCCAGATGCCTGGTCCGTGCGTTGTGCAAGTGGTGAGAATTGGCCTGTCAAATGCGCGCCAATAACGCGCTAGGGTACCTTAGATCTGGGCTCCGCCGATTTGAAGGTCAGGGCATGGAACGTTACGTCCCTTGGAGACCGATACAACAACGCCAAGCTTCTTCACCAAAGAAGCTTCCAACGTCGCTTGCTCAACAGCTCAACCCTTACATTCGCCGCTCGTCCTGTGGTTCGCTGGTCACTGGTGGTGTTTCCAGTGGAACACTTTCTCCCGAGGTCAGGCATCCTTTCATTCTACTGGAGCACGAATCCGCGTACTATACTCCATTTGCCAGTCATTCCCCCGTTATTGGCGTCGATATTCCCGTTCGTCCATCAAGGGCACTTCGTTGTTAGCCTTCTCTTCCCGTTGTGACACGGGTGAAGGTGCCCTGTCATTGGTTCATGATCACTGATCTCTCATTCTTTCGCAATATACTACCACATTGCCCGCTATCTCTTCCCCTGTGAGGAATCCCCCCCGTCCTATGGTAGCAATCCGCTCCAGCCTTTCAGCAGCCCTCCAGCCTAGGGAATCGCGCAACCAAACATACCATGCCTCACACGCCATAGCATGCTGGCATTACATTAGACGCAACCCAGAACGTCGTGCTTCGTGTCCTAACGGTGCTCGTCGTCGGGCTCCCTCCTCTCCACTATTACGCCGGGCTTGCAACCTTTCAAATCCATTGGCCGGCAGGACACCTTCCCAATCCCCTTTCAGGCTTATACGGGAGGAACCTTGAGAGATCTCCTCATAGTCCACAGGGCAGGTTTCATTCATTGCCGTCTCCCGTTCCAGTCTCGGTTCCTTACGGTGACCTTTGGACCAGCGAGAGACACGGTGGCTGGTGTGCCTGTGGCCTTGTCTCTCTCGCCGTTCCTACTACCAACAACCTAATTCGTGTCTTACCTGCCGGGAGGAACAATGGTCTAAACCCTCGCTGACAGGTTATCTGTTACACTCCTCTGTTGTCTTCGCCTCCACCATCGTCGAGACATGCTCATACTTCTAAGCCGTCTCCCTCCTCCATCTCGATGACCCTGACTTGAGACTCTTCTCTCCTGTCATGCAGCCGCTCATTTCTGCAATGACCACACTACGCCAGGCCTTCGCGGCCGCCCTCAAGTCATTGTTGCGCGGCAAATCATTCATCCAAGCCTTTCTCGCATTGTGGGTCGGCCCCGCCGTCGTCAAGGGCCAAAAGGTCGACACAAGAGATCCGCCCACGAGGACGGTCGAGGATTTCCTGAAGGAGGCTCAGGCGCTGCTCGTTGGGCCATCAGAGAGTGATGGCTTGAAGGACCTTGCGTCTAAACTCAAGCTGCAGTTTCGGGAGAACCTACTGTCGAATCCGGACTGCATGCTGCCGTCCTACAACTACCAATTACCTAATGGCTACGAACGGGGACAGTATCTGGCACTCGACGTGGGAGGTTCGACGTTGCGGGTGGCGCTTGTCGAGCTGCGAAGCAGGGGTGCGCGGGGCAGCGAGAGCGGGATTATCCGCATGAAGTCGTTCCCCATCGATAGGACCATCAAGGATCTCGAGGGTATGGAATTCTTCGACTGGATGGCCGAACTGATCCTCGAGACCGTTGCCGAAGATGTGAAGCAGAACAGCTCAGAGAAGCCGCTTCCCATGGGCTTGGCGTGGAGTTTTCCCATTGAGTATGTCCTCCTTTTCCCCCTTGTCTGTCGGCCGAGTTTATCCCGCCCCGGCCGGCAGTTCTCTGCGCTGCAGATCCCGAAAACAAGGACCAATCTTGTTCTAACACGCGCGGCAGGCAAACGTCTCTCAAGGGTGGTGTACTGCGGAACATGGGCAAGGGGTTCCTTGCCGCTAACGGACTACTTGGTCAGGAGCTCGGGGACGTTATTCAACTAGCTTGTAAAGGAAAGGGGTTGGAGGTCGAGCTGGCTGCGATCGTCAACGACTCGACGGCAGCATTGCTTTCAGAAGCCTACATCAACGAGGCGACTCGCTTCGGTCTAATCCTCGGCACCGGTGTCAACATCGCTGCCCACCTACCTATACCCACCATCAGCCCAAAGAAGTACGGTACTCGGCCTGAAGGCTGGTTCGATGAGGCCAGCCATGTTGTCGTCAACACCGAGCTGGGAATGTTTGGCGGGGGTATCCTGCCCATGACTCGATGGGACCGCATACTAGCTGCCGAGCACCCACGGCCGGACTTCCAGCCTCTGGAGTATCTCGTTAGCGGATTTTACCTCGGGGAGATGACGAGGATCGCCTTCGTCGAGGCCATCGCGACCACCGGTATCTACGGAGGAGTTGCCCCACCAGCGTTGCTGAAGCAATACTCCCTAGACACCAGGGTAATGTCTATAGTCGAAGGGTGAGTTCCCCTTCACCCTTCCTTCACACCCACCACATATACTAACCTCATCACAGAGACGACTCCCCATCCCTTTCACGCGCCATAGCAGCCTTCAAGCAATGCTACCCAACCCTCCCCGAACCCACCACAACCGAGATGAAGGCTCTCCAAGCGATAGCATCCTACGTCTCGCGACGATCCAGCTCCATCGTTGCGGCATCCCTCTTCGCACTCTGGCAACTAAAGAGTGAGACGGAGATGGAATACCTGCGCGAGTTGATCACCGCATCCTCCCCCTTCGTGGCGGAGACAGAGGCGGAGCTCAAGCGACCGCGCACCGTCGTCTCCTTCAACGGCTCCGTCATCGAGAACTACCCGAACTACCTCACCAACACGCAGAAGTACATCGACGCCCTTATCACGGCCGATGGAGGCGTGCCGGGGAGCATAGATCTCGTCGCTGCGAAGGAGAGCTCGCTGATTGGCGCAGCGGTGGCGTTGGCTTGCGCTGTTGAGGGGAAGGCGAACTGAGATATCCCATCCCTGAAACGTTGAGGTCACCAACCCAACCCACTTGGGTCCGGAAGTAACTTCCCACGAAGTACTTCCACCGTCCGATGTTTAGAGTTGCCATCTGGGCATCAGGCGTGGGGCCTAATTAATATCATTTTTTCGAGAGAGCTGTCGATGTGGAGGAAATATAAGGACGCATTGCGTCGCGTTGCGTTGGCTGCCTGCTGGACCGGTTCGCACGAACCATTCCACGGAACGAAAGGCACCTAGAGGCGTTTTGTACATAAACAGCGGTGCCCTTTTTACACTGTTGACATTTGTCTCTTCTCATTTGGCTCTTTATATATTAGCGCTGTTTATTCTGCGAGCCTGTGCTGTCCTCCAAGGGAGCCACTGAACATACCATTTTCAACACATTTACAACCTAACTCAGCCGTTGTTGTCTGATGATCCGATCTAGAGTCTAGACTTCTACAGTTGCCTGAAGTGATCGCCTTGAAGAATACCAGCCGTTATCAGGATTCATCACCCCACGTTCGAGCATCCTCTTCCAGGGGGAGGACTGTTACACAGCTATCAACATCACAGCACGGCTTATGCGAAATGGAAGAGACCAGGTTGCCAAGTCAGTCAGCATCACTTCCATCAAATTATTGACCAAAAGAGGAAGTTACGTTGTCTAATTTCCATGGTTTTGGTGTGATGGTGGTCGAGCATTATCAGAAAGGTTCACTAGAACTATCTGATCCTACCAGCCCTCCCTTGATGGTCTGTTGTCCGTTCAATCCTTCCCCATCCTCTTGTCCGACCAGACTCCTTAGTTCGCTCAATACCACCCATCCACCCCTCCCCCCTTATGTTGCATACTTGCATCTGCCCAAGGCGTGCGCTAGAACTCAACCCCTATTCGAATGTCTTCTTTCCGTCCCTACCAAGATCGCACGCACCGCTAATGTACATACATGGCAACAGGTGATATCGCAAAGAGCAGAATAGACGCCTAAAGGAAAAGGGGTGGTAAGTAAGAGAAACAGAATGCCCAATAGATCGCTCGTCGGTATCATCATCACGCCCAAGAAGCCAGTGTATAGCATTGCATGCCGCAATCCAGTAACACGCCTCACGGCACTCGCACTTCAATCAGTGAAATACCGCTTCGTCTTGGTCCTCGTCTGCTGCGCCTTGACCTCGGGCGGGACGACGGTGTGGTGCACCACGTGAGGTCTGTAGATCGCGTCGACGGGGGGCATCCTGTGGTGTTTTCTCGTTAGCATCCATATATTCCAACCCATTTTCTTCAAGTTGTGGAAAGGGTTAAAGAAAAAAACATACCAGTCATCCAAACTAAGCGGAAAGTACTCATAAAGCATATCCGCCGTCTCCAACGGGCTCCCGCTCGGGTTATGCTGTTGCCCCGTCGCATTCTGGGCCATGCCTCCTCCGTTACCGGCGGCGGCCATTGCCTTGTTGAACCGCGGACTCGACAGCGGGTCGGAGCCGGCGGAGCGGTTGTTCGGGCTGCGCTCGTCTTCGGAGAGGGAGAGATTGATGGGGAGGGTCTGCATGGTCTTGCCCATTGACGGTGTTGAGGGGGCCCGGTGTTGCGGGATGGAGGGGTCGCTTGACCAGCTGGGGACGGGAGGACGGTTTGTGCTGGGGGATAGGGCTAGTTTCTTGGAGGGGTGTTGTTGTTGGGACGGGGTGGGCGGTGGTTGGGGGAAGGGGACTTGGGAGGTGAGCCAGTCCGATTGCTGTGTGGTTGTTAGTATAGGTGAAAGGGGGAATGGGGGAAGGGGGGAAGTAAATACCTGGATGTTCCCCAAAGAATGATACCGCTGCATGTTCTGCGCCAGGTCACCCCGCTCCGTCTTCCCTACGGGGCCAGGCCCGGGGGTAGAGCCGATGCTCGTGTCCGTAGACCTCCGCTCGAGCTTCTTGTCCCCCGTGAGCGGCACGTCCTTCCTGCTGTCGAAGTTCCTCGGGCTCCTCCCCCGCACGATGACGGGGCCGCTCTGGATCTCGGCGATCTTGACGAAGTCGCCGCTCTTGGTCTTGCCGAGCAGGTTGATCTGCACGACGTAGTGCTGCTGCAGCCCTTTGCGTCGGCCGTTGTTGGCCGTGGCGTGCTTGAACTGTAGTCGCTTCCAGGATACGGGGACTGACACCAAGTGGCCATCTAGCTCCTGTCCGGACCCTAGGTCGAGGGGCGCTTGGGGAGGGGCGGAGGCTACTTTTGAGTTGTCCTCTGTGCCGTTGCCGGCCGGGTTGGTCGTGCTGGATTTCCAGGGGATGGAGATTATTTCCGTCGCTTTGCCTTCGATGGACTCGATGGCTGTTATGCTCGCCGCCAGGTCGAAGACGGGTACGTGACGCCCTTGCTCCGTGACTACAGCCGATATGCCGTGTTTAGGTATTGTGATCTGCCCCGAGCACTGCCACAGATTCCGGCGATAGCACGTCAACTCCAGCGGCCGCGCCGGGTTATTGTCCCCGCCAAACACATCCTCGGCGACGAAGAACATGCCGTACAGCTCGGCGCTCATGCCCACCTCGCACCCCGACGACGGGTCGGAGTACTGGCTGCCCCCTGCGGCCGCCGAGGCGGACTCGTCCGGCACGATGGCGGCTTTTATGATGGGCGCCGAGAAGCCGAGGAGCTTGTTGTCGAGCTCCTGCGGCGAAGACTCCTCGCCGTGGTAGGCTTCTGCGTCGCCTTGGGGGAGGGCATCGTAGTGGCGGGTGGTGGGATAGGAGGAGAAGGGGTCTTCGAAAGTTGTGGAAAAGGCCTCGAAGTCGTAGGAGGGGGTGAAGGGAAGGGGAGGGAGGTTTCCGTTTACGCCGTCGCTGGTTTGTTGGTGACTTTGTTAGTTATGATGTCGCATGTTACTTTCGAGCTCGTGTTCAATGTTCTTTTGTCTTGTCCTCTTTGCTCGGTCCAGTTCCCACTTCGGGGTTTCCCCAGATCTCTCCTTGCCCCGTCCTGACGTTCCGGACATGACTTACAGTAGCGATTCGTCAAAGTTTAGATCTTGGTCGAAATCCATGTGCAGCGGTTGGCCGTTGTGGCTCAGCCCTAAGCCATCTGGTCCTGAGGCGCCGGTCGAGAGCGCCGGCATCGAGTTGTATGCGGACATCATCTCATCTCGTCTCGTGTGGTCGATCGCTTATCGGCATTTGAGGAAGGTTAATGTGTCAGACGGACGGCTGAATCCGGTCCAATGTGGTTGGTTATCTGTCAGCTTGTTGTGTGTCTCGAGTTATGGCTTTCTAAGGTGCCCAGCTTCTTCAAAGAGATTGCTTCCGGGTGTCGAGGTTGAACGTGTTAAATGTCAGTCCGGAGATGTAAAGTGCGGTTCACGATACGGCGGCCGTTCGACTTTCCCAATTGCGATGCGGGAGACAAGACGGGTGGTGGGAATGCTGTAAGTCCCAGGGTGGAGAACGCAACACAAGCTTCCTCCCCAGTTCCACAGGGCTTCCACTCAGTTCCTATCAGCCGGACAAAGACTGGAGCGACGGAAGCCAATTGGATGGACCGCATTGGCACCCTGATGGTGGGGTGAGGGGAAGACCGTCCCAAGGCCGTCCAAGGTTACCCTGACAAGCGTGAACACTTCCACTCCTGCTTTCTGCCCTGAAAGTCTGGAGACTCGTCACGCTAACGAGTGCTAAACTTCGGCCATCGGCCTGAGACATTGGGGAAATGAGACCGAGGGCTGCAGTATTCAGGGTCTTTTCACGCTGCGGATCAACCACTGCGCGGCGGCACGAGACACCCCCCCACTCGGCAACGGGAGGGTTTGGTGGAAGTGTGTTTTGTTTGACGGGATCTTGCTACCTGACATAACACCTGTTTAGTGGACATGCGTGTAGCAGATCTGCGGAACATGAGATTGATCAAGGGGCTTGATACGACATCGGAGGGATTGGATGGCCGATAAGATGGATATCATAAGACATCTTGAGAGCAGCAAGGCTTCAAGAAACTGGAAGTAATCGAGATCTGAGTAAAGCAAAGGATATCGCTCAGATAAATAGCAGGCATAAATAACATCCAAGACATCCATGGCTAAAAGGTCGTAAAGCATCCGCAGTCCAAATAGTCGCTCAAACAACATCGACAAACTGTATTCGTTAGCATCCATGTCCAGGGAAAACGGTGAGGGGTTGAGCGTACATTCTCAGGCGCATTCGTGATCTCCTCAAAGCTCTGCAGCACATTGAACCCCATGGACAAAAGCGGCTCATATGTCTCATCCTGCACCCAGCTCAGCACACTCCTCGACGATTGATGCGCCTTATTCTGCCTAACGCCCATGAGCGCCAGCCCCTGCAGAACAAGATTCGCCTGGGCCGTCGACGGCACAACAGGCGCCAGTATACCCCCGATCAACTCATCCCGCCGAGTGGGACACAGCGCCGGGACATAGATCGCCAAGTGACTGCCCGGCGAACAGATAATGACCGTTCCGAGCAGGCTGTCGACAGGACTCTTAGCCCGGACGACACCGCACGTCTTGGTTTCTTGTAAAGCGTGCTTGTAGAGCTCGTAGACCTCCGGCGTGGCGTGCGTGGCGACGTGATTCAGCACGCTCTCGGCGTTATCCAGACCGTGGATGAGGTCGAAGCTTATGCTTGCACGCTGGATCGATTGCAGCAGACCATCGGGTGCTTGCCACGTTGTGAGGTCGTTGATGATCATGTTGGTCAGGCGTTTGGGGAACTGCGTGTCCCACCCGCTGCTGGCGAACCACGTCTTGAGGGTTGTGCTGTCGTCGACTGGAATGCCTAGGTAGACGCCTGGGAAGGACATGCCGAGCTGAACTTTCTTTATGCCTTGTCGCTGGGTGAGGCTGCGAAGGGCTCGGCGGTGGAGAGATCTGCCGATCGAGACGTTGCGTTTTGAGGGATCGACGAAGATGGCACCTATGACTCCGATGCCTTTTGTGAAGTATGTGGCGCAAAATCCATACAAGGCGTGAGTACTGCTGTTCCGGACCACAAAATGTGATTCGATAATGCTCGGGTTGAAGAGCTCGAAGGCTGCAGCCGTTGTTGTTTGCAGATATTGATGGCTTGGTGCGCTGGCTCTTGCAAGGCCTTGTAGAAGCTCGTCGAGACCTCGGCCATCTCTGTCGCGGTTGTAGTTCTCTACGAGCCACTGTTGCCTCGATTTGACGACCTTCCTGCTCTTCCTTAGGGTGCCCGGTAGAGTACCATGCGGCTGGAACTCTCCGAACAGAATTCGGACAAGAGCAAGCATGGCCGTTTCTGTAAAGTCAAACGTACAGATATACGTCCCGACTGATTTGTCCATGGCAAAGTCGTAGGGAGAGCTCACCGCCACGACAATAAGTGACTTCTTCTGACCGCTGGCTCGCAGCAAGGAGCACATCATCGCGACATGTTTGGTGAAGCCAGCCTGATACAAGTTCCGGTTGGCATCTGCGGTGACAATGATAATGGATGAAGCGCGGTTGATTAGATTCTCGTGAACCGGTCGGACGCCGTTGGCTGTGTATGACGTGTGTAAAAGCTTCCCATGTCTAGCACGAGCCAGTGACCTTCCCAATTCTCTGAACACACCTTCGCCACTCATGATCGCGCCCCTATCACGGTGAGCCCATTTGTCGTGGTTGGACGGAGCATCTTTTGCGTTCTTTGCCTCGAGGATGGACTTCGTCATTGAAGACGCCGGCAATGGCTTGACAAGAGGTGTCAGCAGTAGAAGCTCCTCGGTCATGTGCATCGTCTCGTTTAGCGGCAGCAGCTTCTCGTTGTCTCGCATGACCGTGATAGATCCATCGTAGGCTTTCCGTGACAGTGCGAGATGCTCTGGATGAATCTTGGAGAGGAGCGATATGCCAGGAGGGTTCAAGGCCTTGGCCCAAGAGGTGCATGAGTTCTTCAGTCGCAGGATCCGCTTCAGCGAGGTGTATATCCTTTCCTTAGTCAGGAGCTCGTTCTCGACACCAAGCTTCAATCCCGAGATGGCTTCGAGCTGGACATCGTATGCCCTGCAGAGGAGGACTAGGTCACAGCCTGCTTCGACAGCCATGACAGTACCAGCCTTGACACCTATCTCGTTGCGGAGAGACTCCATCTCCAGACATTCCGAGATTGCGACACCGGTGAACCCTAGCTCGTTCCTCAGAAGGTCGTCGACGACTTGATCTGATAGACATGCATGATTGACATTCATGGAAGGGTTGGCAATACCACAACCGCCGACGAACATTGCATCGAGGCAACCCGTAGAGACGGCATTTCGGAAGGGGACAAGGGCACTGAGGGAGAGTTCCTCGAGTGTCTGGGTGATGATGGGCATTTCTAGGCTCGAGCCCAGGAAGTCGAGATTGCCATAGGAAGGAAAGTGCTTGCCGCAAGTAGCAACTCCGGCGGCCCTGTAACCGTTCATGGCGGCAATGCCATATTGGGAGACTTCCTGCGGGTCATCGCCGGTAGCACGAACACCGAGCGGCTGGTAGCGTGCATTAGTTAGGACATCAAGTACCGGGCCGAGAATAAGGTTGACGCCGCATGCCGAGATTTCGGTAGCCGTGGCTTTGGCTATATTGTATGCCAGTTCCGGGCTGCCGGCAGCTGCCTGGCCCATGGAGCTCGGGAACTGGCATATATAGGCCTCGTCGAAGAGACTGTTGACGCCGCCATTCTCCTGGTCGAGAGCTATTAAGAGAGGCTGAGGATGGCCGGCTTGATGAGCGATGCTCTGTAGTTCTTGCACCAGCTTCGCAGTCTGGTGAGCCGCTGTGGAATGGTCAACATATGACGCCGCGTGGGCCCCGCCAAAGGCGGTCGAGTTAAAGTTTGATGGTGACCTTACATTTGAGGTTCTTCGCTGTCAGGAGGATGGATCCAATGTGGTGATCCACGATGAGATGGCGCAACTGAGGTGTCACTTCTGTACCATCCCAACCCATGAACAGCATCTGGCCAATGGCCCTGAAGCACAGGCATAGTCAGCACAAAGAGCCGCACACGTACATGAGAAAACCCGGTCCACCGGTCCCAAAGTCGATCAATGAGTGCCTGGCTTGCCACGGGAGAGCCCGAGAGAGAAAGGCAGCACGTACCAGTCTAGGTCCTGCCATAGTGGGTCTAAGTCGGGGTCGAACTTCGCCATGGTGACTGGGTAGGAGGTAGCAGAGCCTCAGCCTGCTCTCACAGGGGTGCCACGATGTTCGTATGAGTGCTGGATGGAGATGAGCTCGTGTTGCTGGCTGTCACGTTATGGATGGCATATCTTGCCCTGGTTGGGGTCCGGAGCGAGTTGTTACACTTGGCAGCTGGAGATGCCAGGTGGCCAGTGTCAGGTGATATGGCTCTCGTGTAAGGAGTCTGTGGACCGATATTGCGGTGTTGAAGGCATAAACGGAGATCCAACAAGCACAACCCTAAATTGTGTGTTGGTGCGGAATCACACGATAGAACGTTGAAGGAAGCATAAGCAGTTGGGATGAGGCGGCTGTTGATTGGCCGGTTGACCCATTTGAGTATGATTGGAGATGAGATCCATCGGGACAAGAGGGGAAACTGCGCTAGTCCCACTCAGGAACAGCGCTAGAAGTCGGGTGCCTCCAACTTCCATTCCAGGTCTCCACCTCGGTCTCCACCTTGGTTTCCAAGACGGCCAAGGCCTGGGCTTGTCGCACCGTTGAGATTTGGCAGACGGGGTAGGAAGCGGATTCGGCATCCGGCAACGTTACATTTCGTTTCTGGCAGGAGCCAGGAGGAGCGACCGTTGCGGGCAACTGGACGGTTGACAACCGACAACCATCGTTCGGTCTCTTCTCCGCCATCCAATGCTGCTGGGAACTTTGCCTCCGACCGGTCCGCATAGAAGGCTCCCAATGTTCCGTTTGAGCTCATTATCGACCCAGAAGTACTGTGTAAGGTGATGTTATGACGTTTTGTCGCCAGTTTTCCTCGCAGAGACCCAGCACCCAGTGGAGTGGTAGGCCAAGTGGCTATCGCCGGGCCGATCTCGTGCTTTTCTCGTCATGGGCATGTCCCAGCAAGTCTGTTACCTCATCGTGAACTCTTGTATTCCCATTGACACTCGCCCAAGACTGTGGATTACTGGCCGCCACCGGTCCGCTGCCCGTCACAAGTCAGACCTGATAATGATAAGTGTCTACTAGTCTCTCGTCACGTCTTCTTGGCTTCTTCTATTCCTGTTCCTCTTGTTCTGTTCTTGATACATGGAGCCTCTCAACAACAAATCAAGGACATCAGTCCTTACCTTTCATTCTGCCATAACCTGACACTAGCATCGCCTCAGCTATAGTCAATCTCCCTCTACACCATGCCTTCTGCAATTCAGGAGGCCCTGACGCCGCAGGCCACCGTTACCGTCAATCCCAACGGCAACGGCAACGGCATCACAAAGCTCACGAACTGCCAGCTAGTCGCCGGCGATAACCTGGTTGACGGGGACCTGTGGGTGAGCTCCATTACAGGCAAGATCCTCGAGAGCCAGGCCACCTTCTACGACTCCCGCCTGCTGCCGGACGAGACCATCGACCTCGGCGGTCGCATTCTGTCGCCCGGCATGATAGAATGCCAGCTCAATGGCGCCTTCGGCTTCAACTTCTCTACCCTCCTGGAGGACATGTCCCAGTACGGCAAGAAGCTCAAGGAAGTCAACCGCCAGATCGTCGCCACGGGCGTCACATCCTACATACCCACCGTCACCAGCCAGACCAGCGAGCTGTACCACAATGTCCTCCCATTCCTAGGACCGTCGGGGCACCAACGGCAATCCTCCGACGGCGCAGAGTCACTCGGCGCTCATGTCGAAGGGCCTTTTCTCAACCCGACCAAGAACGGCGTGCACAACCGCAACGTGCTTGTCGAGGCGCACTCCTTCCAAGACCTGGAGGACATGTACGGGCACTCCAACATCACGCCCTCCTCCCCGACATCCCCCATCCCCATTAAAATGCTCACCGCCGCCCCAGAGCGCGGCAACATGACCTCCCTTATTCCCCACCTCATCAGCAGGGACATAATCTATTCCATCGGCCACTCCGAGGCGACCTACGAAGAGGCCTCCGCCGCCGTCGCCGAGGGCGCCACGATGATCACCCACCTCTTCAACGCGATGCGGCCCCTGCACCACCGCAACCCAGGTATCTTCGGTGTGTTGGGCATCGCAGAGAGTTTACCGCGGCCGTACTTCGGGGTTATCTCTGACGGGATACATCTGCACCCCACGACGGTCAAGATTGCGTATAACTCGCACCCGGACGGGTTCATTCTGGTGACGGATGCTATGCACCTTGTGGGCTTGCCGGATGGGGCGTACCAGTGGACGAATGGGGATGAGGAGAATTTTATTGTCAAGAAGGGGAGTGTGCTGTTGTTGGAGGGGTCGAAGACTATTGCTGGCAGGTGAGTGTTGTTTACCTAAATGTTCCGTGGATGACCAAAATACTGACATGCTGCACAGCTCAATCACCCTAATCGAGTGCGTCAACAATTTTCTCCAGTGGTCGGGGGCTTCAATCCCGCAGGCCTTGAAGGCCGTCACCGCGACACCGGCCGCAATGCTTCGCGTCCAGGGTGTGAAGGGCACGTTGGCAGCTGGAGGCGATGCTGATCTCTGTGTCTTTTCGGAGGAGAAGAACCAGGATGGCACGCCGAAACTGGTTCTCGACGAGGTCTGGAAGTTCGGTGCGAGGGTCTTTACGCGTCAGGTAGAGGGGTCCTAGTTGGTTACAGAACGGTAATGGGGAGTTCGGGGTACGGAAACCAGACTGATAACGCTTGTTTTTAATGACTATACTTAGAGTTAGACGCAGAAAGAGGTGAACCTTCCCAACGCTGTTTCGGAACGCAAGAGCCTCCCTCGTCTCATGCCCGTAACATGTGACTGGTGACAACCTCCCAGGAGAGTGTAAGGCTTGGATCTCCATGACTTAGACTAAGTACCTGGGCTTCTTGGGTCTCGCTTCGCCCGTCTCCTCCTGCGATTCCTCATCATCGGCCTTACGCTTTTTTGCATTCTCTTGCTCCGTTCCCTGTTGTGCCCGTTCTTCCACCCGGTTAGACCTCTCAGCCGGACCAGGCTCCTGAGTTACCTGTCTGTCCCCCAGGCGACTCTCTTGTCGTGTCTCCTCCTGACTCTCCCTCATGATGGTATTCGCAACTGTTCCCTTCCATCCCTGACCAACTCCCTCGCCATAGCCTAAGTCGCGTTGTCCCGTCCCCTGCCGTCCCCCACCATTCTCCTGGGCCAACCCCGGGCTCGTGACGATAATATCAGGTATCTGTCCATCATATCTAGCTCCCTTTTCTCCCTTCTCTCCCCTCTCCTCGTCCACCACAACAGGATCGGCAGCCGTCCCCCCACCACTACCCCCCTCCTCCTTCCCCGTTTTCGTCTCCTTCTCCCTCCGCTCCTCACCCCCCTCAACCACCTCACCGAACTGAACCCGCCCAGAGGCAGAGGGAAGGGTCCTCAACACAGGCGGCTCCGTATCGGGATTTCCCCAACTGCGCAAGTCGGGCTGCGTCTTGGCTCTTTCCCGCCGCCTCCGCTCGTCCTCCGCCGTCGCCTCCGGGTTCCAGTCTTTGGCTCTGAGATGCTCGCAGTCGTAGCATTTCCCCTCGCTGAATCTGTCTACAACGCGGGACTCGGGCGTGCCCTTGGGGCCGAGGCAGGTCGTGCCGAAGGACGGGCAGCACTCCAAGGACTAGAGGGCTGTGTGGCTGCAGGTCCATTGGCGGAAGTGTTCGATGCACATCTTTCTGGATGTTACCAGTTTAGGACTGGGCGGCTTGAGGGGGAGTGCTTGATGGGGGAAAGGGGGTTATCGATGGGCTTTGCTGGGTGTCGGATATCTGGGTTGAACTGAGCAGCGGTGGAAATCGATGTTTGTGTGTGATAAGGGAACTGAGCTGAGAATAGATGTTAACAATGACTGGCTGAGGACAACACGATCTGATGTGGAGAGGAATCGATCATGTTGGAAGAAACAAACCCCGTGACAGTAAAACGAAGACCCAATGGTTGGAAGCCATCAACTGTCAAGAACAGGAAGGAGGAGTCCGCTTGACGGAACCCTATGGCGAGAACGAATGACAAGGTCTCAAGCGAGCGTATACTGGCTGCCATCGTGTCATTGCCAGATAGATGGATTTGGTGTTAAGGAGTGTCCTGGGCACTAACTATACGAGCAGGCCTCGTTAAAGTCTGAAGGAAGGGAACATTATGTCCTCATCTAGAAAACCGAGGCCAGCTCGTCTTGGTAATGACCGTAATAGAATGAAAGCAAACATGTTACTCCATATGCCCGTCTTCGTTTGGTGACTCTGGAACCGAAAGCCAATAACCTCCTTCTCTCCTCGTCCAGTCACTCTTGATTCCCTCCCCGAGGTTACTCCGACAGCTCGATAATATCCGTAAAGCTCCTTTCAGGCTGCCTGAGCTTCTGGATACCATCGCTGCCATTCGTTACCGCAGCCATGCCTAGGCTCGGCCGAACCTCTTGTTGAGCTCTTCCTCTTACTTCTTCTTCTGCCGCTCGGCTTGCTGGTCTCTCATGCCCGGGTTGGGGTCTTTATCTCGGGCCTGGCAGTCATAACACTTCCCCGGCGTCACCATTTTAACCTTCAACTTGCGGTGAACACATTCGGGCTTCGGATTTCCGCAGGATTCAAGATTTCCCGGTGGAGGCAGCGGCTTCTCATTGCACCCGCACTCCGCTTTTTCTGTGAGGATAAAGCACATGGTATTTGATGTACTGGTTGTCTATGGCCGTAGACCTTTAGTATGCGTCTTCCTGTGGTCCCTCGAGGCTCGTACGTACCTGTCGAGGTGGGGTCTTGATAATGTTTTCTCAAGAAGGGAATAGCTTGGATGCTCCAAATCTTGAGGCGTACGGAGTGAATGCTTCCTGTATGCTAGAATATGATGCTTGTCAAAGCTCTCAGCCACCTCAAGGCATGGCGGTTCCATGGCTTTTATAGGTGCGGTCCTCGCCGGGTGGCAGGACTCCTCGTGAAAAAGACTATGGCGGACGGGAATCATCGTGAAAGGAAGGCAGGAATCACCGGGAGAGGAGTATGCCTACGTGAACCAGACACCTTCAAAGACGGCCATCACCGGTCTCAGTGTTGGGAGTCCTCTGTGAGCGACAGCATAAAAGGAAATGCTTTCGAGATGGAACCCCATGATGATGATTCGAGTTGTCGCCAAAGGCATAGGGGGTAGTTGGCACTGAGTGGAGTAGTCTGGGTTAAATAAGGATGCGGCCGTGACGTTGGAGAAGCAGTCCTTATGACCAAGGGGAGACAATTGGAAGATGATCCTGTGAGGGTAATCAGCGACGTGCAGCACTGAACGTGTTGGTGTTGGGCAGATGTCGATAGTGAGCATGCATACCTAAGCCAGTCGATAAAGGGATACGGATTACGGTGGCTGGGGATTGGTGATCTGGAGCTGGAGCAGGATGACCATATTTACACCCAACAGTACCCACCTTCAGTAACGTGGTGTACTCCTCAATGGACAATTCCAAGAGTGGCGTCAAGCTGAGAGAATGTGTTAATGTTGACTAAGGACACTATATCCTAGACGCTATTCATATTAACAACAACAGCCTGTTGGTAACCCATGGTCATTCCTCGCTCGAGTTCCCATAGCCACGCCGTCCAGTACAAACCACACCGAGGTAAAACAAAGCCGCTTTCCATCACAAGTCCAGAGCAACACCGAATCCCCAAGCTCGCTAAGAAGCACCATCACCGTCGGTACCTCCCCGCAGTCTCTGTCCCTCCGGTCCACTGACCCCGCGGCCTCGTCATGGCGTACCAGTCCACCACGAAAGACTCCGAACTGGACTATCCTGTGCGCTCTTCAGTCGTGAGATCTTCGCCCTCCTTTCCCACTCTCGCTAACAAGCCCCGTCAACTCCCAGCTCGGCGCTCTCGCCAAGCTCCCCGTCCCGGGCGCTGTCGGGTTATTTGGAGGAGGTTGCGGCCTCCATGAGCGCTCGTTCCCCCGCCTCCTTCTTCTCTTTCGCTTTCTGCTGCCGTTCGCGCTCACGTTTTGCTTGGTGGCGTTTCTTGTCCATTTCTTTGCTTCTTTCTGGGTATTTCCGGCGCCACGATCTCTTATGCTCCCTCTGTTTGTACTTTCTCCAGCATTCGGCTGTCATCTCTTCCCTCTTCGGCTTCTCTTCCAATCGTGGACGCTCCGCGAGCTGCCCGGCCTCCAATGATCGTCTCTTTTCCTCGTCCTGATGTTGTCGCTTAGCCTGTTCCTGTTGCGCCTGTTCCTGTTGCGCCTGTTCCCGATCCTCCTGTTGGCGTTTCAGCTCCTCTTGTTGTTCCTTCTGCCACGCCCCGTTTCAGCTCCTCCTGGTGATTTTCATATGCTGCCTAAGCCCGAGTTCTATCCGTCTCCTCCCGCTCTCGCCTAGCCAGTTCAAGCTGCTTCCGTACCATTTCATCGTGTTGGCGTTTCACCTCCTGTTGTCTTCTCTCTTCTGCCGCGGCCCGTGTCTGCTCAGCCACGACGCGCCTTACCAGTTCCCGGGCTGCCTGTTGTTCCTGTTGTCGCGCTAGCCCTCGCTCTTGTTCATCCCACATCCGTTCCGCCTCGAGCCACTCATGGGGTGGTAGTCGTTCCCATAGACTTCGAGTTCTGAGCCGCCTTAACCGTGCTTCTTCCAGTAATGAGTCCCTTGTAACCACCTCGAGTTCAGGGTAAATGGAGAAGGCAACGTGACGACATTCCAAGCACAAGCCCGGGAACTCCAAGCTGACCTGCCTTTGCCAGGGCGCCAAGAGGAAGAGGATACCCGCCGGGTTTGCGCTCCATTCAAGGAACGCAGCACAGTCGCCGGACATGCAACAGACAGCAGTGAAGAATACCTCGTGCCCGTAGTCGGTGTATCTCTCCATGTGATTGAAGCACATTGTGCTGACCGGCAGGGCGACTCAGGTTTGGCTGAAAACTGGTGGGAGATATCCTTGGTGAGACTTCGACAGTCCGGTTCGGTACGAGTCTGTTGCTTCGCGCGTATGGATCTCGGTCCGTGGTTGTCAAGTGAAGGACGAGATGAGGTTGCTGTGTAACGTCTGATAATGATTGACGAGACGACGTAGTCCAAGAAATATAGCCGTAACTGATATATGGCAAAGACGAATAGTAGCTGATCTGGTCCTGGTTGTGTGATGTGATGTTGAGCCAGGCAAAACAGAAAACCTGGAGTAGGGTCATATGCACCCGGTGAAAAGACGTTGGAGTAAGGTAGTGGGCGCTACTTCTGTCTCCTGTACGGGTCGTGGCTTCGAGCATTAGGATTGGGGTCCTTCTCCCTGGCGAGGCAGTCGGAGCAGTTTCCTTCCTTCCACTTGTCGGTCGTCCTCCACTCCGGGGTGCCCTTGGGGCCGAAGCAGCCCTTCCCGAAGTTGGGGCAGGGCTGTATCCAGTAGACGGACTCGTGCCCGCATTTCTTGTACTGGCACATTCGCTCCCAGCACATTGTGTCGGTTGTTCTTGTTGTTCGTGGCTTCTGACTGGTGTTGGTATGTCAGTACCTATTGGCATGCGCTTTACCCAGCTGTTGATGAGGCGCTGTTGCTGGATTCTGCTCCTGTCGTGGTCAGAACTTACAGTTGAAGAGTGTTTGTGGTTGAACTTGTATATAGCTCCTGCGCGCAGGGTGGACGCGACAGTTTCGAGAGGCAAAGTGCGTGTCTCAATGATATCGAGACCTTGTGTCACTAAAGTCTCGTCGAGTCCAGTCAGGTTCGGGACTTCCGAGGACCTGGACCAGCTCAGCGGGAAAGGGAAATGGCGAAGCAGGACAGGTGACGACAGCCGCGATAGACAGACGACGAACTATGCAGTTGCAGACGTGCTTCGGTTTCGCTTCACTGCAGTAAGAGCAAGAATGGTGTGTATATGGCAATGACGACTCGAGAACGGGCTGTCTAATAACAGCAAGTGGTTCGTCGGTGTCAGTTTCCTACACGGGTCAGGGAGGTCGGTAGACCATGGTCCAGAGAACCTAGTCAGTTCTTGAATTGGGGTAGGAGAGACGCGAGCTCTGCAATATGAAGCAAACTTTTGAGTTGGTGATGTGAGGCAGGACAGGCGCGATTTAAGAGGAGACAAGCCTTTCAGGGTCCATCCCGTCGTTGGCCAACATTCTTCGCAGTTTGGCAACCCACACCGGGCTTGTCATGACCAGGCCCCACTGGTGGACTGGTGGCCGCTCTCAACCCCCGAGGCCAAGCATTTCGTGTTGCCACTTCTTTTCTTCCTCTCAGACAGTGTCGACACTCGTCGTTGTACGGGCTCTGTTGCCGATGTCGTACGTAACTGCAGGGCTTACCGCACCGCATATTTTGTGACATATCACATACGCGACAAGCTTTGAAGCTCATCAATGTCCGACTTGTCTCAACAACCCGCAGGTGTCAGGGCTTCAGCTACCCTGGACGGTGATCTGTCCTGCCACCCAACTCTATTCTGTCGCCGGTTTGCGCGAATGGGAAGCTGTCCCGGCCGGACCTCGACCCCCCGCGGACTGGACAAACTCGACAGGTGCAGGAAAGATGCACATTGACAGCTGCAGGTTTGACGTCGTTCACCGTCAATCTTCGCTCGGGAAGAACCACCCCCAACCACCCCCCCCCCCCCGTTGCTCGACGGGGAAGAGATGGTACGTATGTGCCGATTCCGTCCTGACAGACTCGAACTTCCATGTTGGACAAAGGCCCATTGTTTGTGTCACGGCGGAATCGTTTCCTGTCAAGTCCTATTCTCGCGAGGCTGCATTAGCTGCCGTGTTGTCGGACAAGAACGAATAAACGCGGAGCTGGCGGTGTTTTAGCGTTGGTGGCGGCCACAAGCAGCATGAAGAGGCGGTTGGAGCGAAAGACACCGGGCTGGTTGTGTCGTACGTCCTGTCGTGCCCGTTGACCTTGTTGATCACAATGCTGGCATGCTCGAATGTCTGACACATTCGGCAGGCTGCCGAAAACCTTCGGGCAACGGCATTATCTGTTGGCTCGACTTGGGTAGGTGAGGTGTGACGTTCGACAGCCCTCACGTGATAACCGCGTCTTCGTTACACTGGTCGTAGGATACGACCTGTCGGGACACCGAGAGAAATGAGGAGAGGGGAGCACCAAAAGACCAACTGCCGCATCAGAACCGTAGTTCTGTGCAGTCCTTATCTGATGAGTTTGTTTGGTTGTGTGGTTGTTGGGTTGGGAGTTCGGAGTTGGAGTTGGCAAATGTTAGGTTGTACGAATACAGAAGTGGAAACCAACTGTGGAGAATTAATATAGATTATGTAAGTTCCCTCCACCCTCTCAGTCAGGACATTCGACGTTCACCGGCTTCTCCTTCTCAAAGTCAAACTTGATGCTTTTCGTCAACGGGTACCTACCGACGACTCGTGACACCGGACCTCTACGTACTATTCTTGCGAAAATGTATGCGTACTACCCCGGAAATAGGACGTTGCTCGTTACCTCATGGCACGCACTCAGCTCCCCCTTTCTTACATGAGGGTGAGACAGTTCACAGGCCATCTTGATACCACAGACACGCCCTGCGGAATGCAATGATAAGAGTAATAAGACGACGCGAATGATGGCCTTTGATGGTATCTTTGACACCCGGATCACAACTCAGAGTTCTGAGAGCTCACTACGTGCGTTATGCACCGCCCATCATCCTCGACGGCGTACGTCGACCGTCGATGCGGCCACATCACCATGTCCCAAGGCCAAACGTGTCTTCAGTCCAATGTCAGCACCTCGGCACTCAGCTGCCGTACAACATGGCAATATCGGATGCCTACCGCCCGGTTTGAACACGAGAAACCGTGTCTCAACCTCAAGCAGCCGCAATCTAAACCTGAGGGAACCGAATAAGCAGCGAGACCAGGTCTCGAATACATGAGATCTCACGAGACGTACATACAGTCACACAAAACATGTGGTTCTCGGACCGGACCTTGTCTCCGACGAAATTCCAGTGCAACACAGCATGCGGTTGGCGGCGTCCTAGCTCGCTCTAATCATCCCGGTAGAGCCTCATGCAGCTCGCCCATTCCCGGTTAGCAGGCAAACGTCTGAGGCCAAGATAATGGGAGCCTAGCAAGTGGCGGTAAGGACGAAGCATCAGAGCTTCCAAACGGCCCGTGACCAGAGTTGCTAGTTCCGCCGACATGTTCTGAGAACATGGTGAGTCCACGCCCATCTGGGCATCGGCTTGTTCTTTACCCGGGCGACCCAACGCCACTCTGCAGCACAAGAGGTGGCCTCGAAATGTCATCTCCGTCGGCCTAGTCCACGTGCGGGACCGTCATCATTCTCGCCTCAAGCTGCTCTTCCCTGTTCTCATCACTGCCCTCTGCGTCTGCAACTGTTCTCACAGCTGCTCTCGAAGATTCTCCCCGCTCAACGTCCCCCCTCACCGCCGCCCCAGAACTATTCCCTCCCTCAACGACCGACATGTCACCACTATCCCCACTCCCAACCCTCTTATGCACCACCTCCCCTCCCCCACCCCCCTCAACCTCCCCCAACTCCTCCCCATCATCGCCCGTCAACCTCGTCCCCAGAGTCGGGAAATGCGCCTTCAAAAACGGCCTCAGCGTCGGCAGACAAGCGCACGTAATCCCCGAGCACAGCTCCGCCATACTCCAGGCCGAGGTCTCGACATTCTGCCACGTAAAATCCCAACTCAACGTCAGATACTTCAACCTCAACACCGAGATCGCCACCGTGAAAAAGCCCAGCCCAAAGATGCCGAACAGCAACACCTTCTGCTGCCTCGGCAGCCTCAGCCTCTTGAGCAGCGGGAACGGCATGACCAGCACCGCCACGTCGGTCGCGATGTTCCCCGCCGCGTTGGCGTAGAACTGGGGGTAGTTGGGGATGCACCTCGCTTTGACTCTCAAGTCCCAGAACCCGGCCACGGGAAAACAGATGAAGATGCCGACGGCGACCTGTGTCAGGCCCCACGCCCCGACGACGAGGATGGCGGCTATGAAGACGCGGCGCAGCGCGAAGACGCCGAAGACGCGGTAGTACTGGAAGAGAAAGGTCATCTTCACGGCAGAGAGGGCGGCGCAGTAGAGGATTATGGAGACGTAGAAGGAGCGGAGGTAGAGGGGGATGGAGTAAGTCAGGTCGGGGAGGTGGTGGATGTGGTGGCCTAGGCCGAATTGTGTCACTGGTGCGTGTTAGTCGGGTTGGGTACGGGGGGTAAAAAGGTGACGAACTGGAGAGAATGGCGATGCCGGCGCCGTAGGTTAGGAGCAAGGAAGCGATGGCGAAGTAATCGTCTGTTCCCATCTTGTTGAGGATCCAGCCGCGGGTGTAAGTTCGGAGGACGACAACAGCGGATGCTATGCTGAGGCACAGGATTGTGACGCCTATTGCGATGGGGGCTTGGCTGGGGTATGGTCCCGGCGGCAGCGGAGTAGTGGTGTTCGCCATCGTGTACGAGCGTTTCGTCGCAAGAGTCTCGAAGCTGGGATGGATCAGTGAGCTCGGTCATTAAGTGGTCTGCCGCATTTTGCCAGACGGTGAGCAGGCAGTGCCCATGTTGATAGGAGCCTAGACGTCACATTTGAGCCACGCAGCTTTCATTAAGAGCCCCGGTGAGTAACAGGCGAAGGGAGGGCGAGTCGCACAATCCCCCGCATCGTTGCGACGATCGGCCTTAGCTTTAAGTACTCAATATGTGCCAAAGGATTGATCCTCGGGGACGGGTCGACGATATATATGAAGTGCATATCATGTCATGTATATGACGGCTACCCCAATCCCCAATTCGCTTTAGTGTGGCTCGTAATATCAATCTTTCGCCGGAGCATACTCTCTTGGAAAGGAGGTTGTGAGCCTGCGAGGCCTGGAGACAATGGTTCGGCCCCAGGTTGAGGGTTTTGCCATTGGCACTTTGTCTTTGGGGACCATCGAGAGGAGAACTACACTTGTAGCGGCTTTCTTTGGCCTTTGGAGCCTGTGGTTCAATTGAACAGCCTTTCTGTCCTTGCAGAGAAGTCATACATAAAATCCGGCACGATGCGCAAAGCCGGGCACCATATCACCGGCTAATCACTTGCCAGCCAGGCGCGCAACATATTGCTGTTCTCAAGAATCCGATCCGGAGCGGTGTTCGAACAGCTTGTCGCGACTCCCGAACGCCGGGAACCTTTCTGAGCTTGGTTTCTAACGTAGGGCATAACAACGCTATTCGTGCCGAATCAAGATTAGAATATGACAGGATCGCCATCGTTGTGGCGGCGGAATCTGGAGAAGCCCTGCGAGCCTCCATAAACAAACAGTAAATATCGTCGGATCGAGTAAGATCGAGATTGCCGAAGATCCCTTACCAACGGGAAGGATGATCGACTCTTGGCTGGTAAGCCACCCCTATTCCAGAATTCAACGACGACATGTCGAAATATCCTAACTTTTGAGATGGTAGAGAAATACATCGGCTCCTGGAAGTCTTGGTGTTGTCGTTGATTGTTGTCGTTATCCGGTGTAAGACGAGACAGTGAATCGCGGTCCCTTGGCCTCGTCATCTTAGTGGTGGAAACACGTGGTGTAAGTGGCTGTGTTCTTTCCTATCTTCCCACATCGACAAGACGGCATGGAGCATCAAACATGCCGCGTACGAACTGGATACGCGATTCGGCATCATGTCCGTGCAATCCCCGCTATGTTCGGCTCCGGCTCCAGAACCAATGCTTGGGCAGTGGAGAAACTTTGTCTGGATTCGATCAGTCAGCCATTGGCGATGTCCAACTGCATTCACGTTCGGATTCTATCGACTTGGCCACCGGCTTGGCCTAATCCCCGCGACACTACCAATGCCCCGGTCGAAACTCTTGGTGTTATTCTGCTCATCATTGTTTTATCGCTCAGTAACGAGGCGCAGTTCGATCCCCCCAGATCGAACATGATGGAGACCAATGCGTGATGCTCCGAAACGACAACAATCCGATATAACTACGGAGACGAAACAGACGACGAAAGAACGAGCGGTAGATCCGCTGCCGGCACCTACGCGATGCGCTTCTTTCGCCAAACATGGACACTGACGTCCAAGACGTTCCTCATCATCCTCCGACGGCACTGGTTCGCGACCTTCATCCGCGCATTCATCCTCCCCATCGCCTTGACGGCTTTCCTGAGCTTCGCGAAGAACCTATTCGTCCCTCCCGCAATCTACGGTTTCGGCGAGTCCCGCCCCATCTTCGGTCTACACGATGCGCTCCTCGAGGCTTCCGGTTCTGGTCGCCAGACCGTGGCCTTCGTCAATAATGGATTCGTCGGAGGAGACATCGAGCGGGTCATCAACACCCTAATACCCGTCATCGAGGGCGCTGGCGCCAAAGCGCCCATCTTGAACTCGAACAGCGATCTCCTGACGGTCTGCCGAGCTTCTCTGCGCGGAGTAACGCCGTGTTATGGAGCTGTGGTGTTCAATGGTTCGCCAAACGAGGGCGAGGGAGGGCTGTGGAACTATACGATCCGCTCGGACGGGTCACTCGGTGTTGGGAAGCTCAATGTGGACAAGGACACCAACGACGCCCAGGTGTATATGCTGCCCTTCCAGCACGCCATTGATGCCGCCATCGCGAATGCCAACAGCTCTACCACGGACGCCATCCCGGACACGGTCCAGCAGCTCCCCTTCACGGCTCTGACGCAGGAAGAGCGCGCCGATCGGGTCCGAGTGTTGTACCAGAAAGCCATCATGAATTTCCTCGGTGTCACCTTCATTGCCGGCATGATTGGTGTTGTCTACCACATGACTGGATTCATCGCCTCCGAGAGAGAAACCGGCATGTCGACTCTGATCGAGGCCATGATGCCCACCAGCAAGCCCTGGCACGCCCAAGCCGCTCGCCTGCTCTCCTACCACGTCTCCTTCTCCCTGACATACGCCCCTGCTTGGATCATTGGGTCAATCATCCTTGGACGCGGAGTCTTCGCTCATACCAGCCTCGGTGTGGTGATTATCTACCACATCCTGGCCGGGCTAGCGCTGTCTTCCATGTCCATCTTCGGCGCATCCTTTTTCAAGAAGTCGCAACTCAGTGGTGTGTTGGTGACGATTGTCTGCATCCTCCTCGCCGTCATCGCGCAGGTCCTTACCCGGCCCAAGAGTGGACCTGTTATAGTGCTCAGCTTGCTGTTTGCACCTTGCAACTACACCTATTTCATCCAGTTCCTAGCCCGCTACGAACAGGAAGAAATGGGCGCCAACTTGGTCAAAGTCGCACCCAACAGCCCGTCGAAAGTGTCAGGGATAGTCCTTTGGATCTTCCTCATTATCCAGATCATTGTTTATCCCATCCTTGGAGCACTGCTTGAGAGGTATTTCCATGGAACTTCGACCAACACCAGGAATATCGTCTTCGGCGCCCAGAGTCAAGAGGGCGCTGGTGCCGAAAGCGCTGTTCGACTCGATGGGTTCACCAAGGTCTACAGCCCTGGGGTTTTCCGCCGCATGTTCTCCTTCATTAGCAAGCCGAAGCCTCCAGTGGTCGCCGTGAATGGTCTCACTCTCTCGGCAGGCCGTGGCCAGATTCTAGCGTTGCTCGGCGCCAACGGTAGTGGAAAGAGTACAACGCTGGACTCCATTGCAGGCACCACAAAACTCACGAGCGGAAGCATCACCATTGATGGCACAGGTGGCCTAGGGATTGCGCCGCAGAAGAATGTGCTCTGGGATGAGCTGTCGGTCGAGGAGCACCTCCGGATCTTCAACAAGCTCAAGTCTCCCGGAAACCACTCATCCAAACAGGAAATCCGGGAGCTCATCCACGCCATCGACCTGGACCTGAAGGTCAAGGCGCACTCGAAGACCCTCTCCGGAGGACAGAAGCGCAAGCTCCAGCTGGGCATGATGTTAACTGGCGGAAGCGCTGTATGCTGCGTGGACGAAGTCTCGAGTGGACTAGATCCCCTCAGTCGTAGAAAGATCTGGGATATCCTGCTAGCCGAGCGAGGACGACGCACTATCATCATGACAACGCATTTCCTGGACGAAGCCGACCTCCTTGCCGACCGCATCGCCATCCTCTCCAAGGGAACACTCCGCGCCGAAGGCTCGTCCGTCGAACTCAAGGACACACTTGGTGGTGGTTATCGCATACATGTGCACAACATCAAGGATCCGTCAATCACTCCTGATGTTGAGGGTGTCAAGAAGACGGTTGCTTTCGACCTGATCACCTACATTGCTCCGTCGTCCAGCCTTGCGGCGCAGGTAATCAAGTCACTTGAAGCGAGCGGTATCCCTGAGTACGGATTCTCTGGACCTACAATCGAAGACGTGTTTCTGTCTTTGGCCGAGGAGGTGCGCAGCGAGAGTAACGATAGCCTCGACAACTCGCTTACCGCAACGCACCAGTCGAACGAAAAACACGCATCTTCAAACAACGCGGTTGCTATTGACGAGCCTGGCAAGGAGGGCCTCGAGCTGCTGTCCGGCCAGAAGATTGGCTATTTCCGTCAGGCCTGTGTCCTCTTTCTCAAGCGGTGCACCATCTTCAAGACCAACTGGTTCCCGTATGTCGCGGCGTTCGTCATCCCTGTTGCTGCTGCTGGACTTGTCACCTTGTTCGTCAGCGGCCGCGAGCTTCCGGGATGCACGCCAGCGCAACGGTATTCCGCCGAGACTGCGGAGGTCAACGTCTTCAGCAATGACTTCGAGTTGTTTACAGTCGGTGGCCCTTCTTCAAAGTTCAACGACGACGTGCTGCTCCGGTTGCTCGCGCCTATCTACCTAAACAGTCAGCAAGGCGGTGGCGGTAGTTCCAATAGCTCTGGCGCAGGGTCGGATCCTACATCCCTGTTCAAGAACATCATCCTAGTCGACAGCTTGGACGATTTCAACAAGCAGATGGTCAACTACCGAAAGAACGTCACCCCAGCAGGATTGTGGCTCGGTGACTCTAACTCGCCGCCTACAATCGCCTACCGGGGACAGGGTGTCGAGATGATCAATGCGTGGTTCGGAGGTTGGATCATGGATATGCTCCTCGCCAACACCCCGATAGCATCGGAGTACGTCAATTTCGACATCCCTTGGGCACCAGACACAGGTAGCTCGCTCCAACTGCTCGTCTACATCAGTCTCGCCCTGGCCGCATACCCTGGTTTCTTCGCCCTTTACCCCAATATTGAGCGCAGGCGCTTCGTCCGCGGCCTGCAGTACTCCAACGGCGTCCGAACCCTACCCCTCTGGCTGGCCTACGTTGCCTTTGACTTCTCCATCGTCATCGTCTCCTCAGCCTTGGCCGTCATCCTCTTCGCGGCCCTCTCCCAAGTATGGTGGAACGTGGCCTACCTCTTCCTCATCTTCATGCTCTACGGCTTAACCTCCATCCTGCTCGCCTACGTCATCTCCCTCTTCGCTTCCAACCAGCTCTCCGCCTACGCCTTCACCGCAGCCGGTCAAGCAGTCCTTTTCCTGGTCTACATCATCGCCTACCTCTGCACCATCACCTACGCGCCCGTCAACAAGGTCGACTCGCAGCTGATCCTAGTGCACTTCGTCGTCTCGGCCTTCGCCCCCATCGGCTCGGTGGTGCGCTCCCTCTTCCTGGCCCTCAACCTCTTCTCGACAACCTGCGTCGACGACCAGGTCGCCACCAACCCCGGCGGCATCCTGCAGTACGGCGGACCGATCCTCTACCTCATCATCCAGTCCATCGGCCTCTTCCTCCTCCTCCTCTGGCTGGACTCCGACGACGTAGGCTCTTCCATCTCCCGCCTCTTCAGCCGCTCCAAACCCACCGACACCCCCGTCGACCCGGAGCACTCAGACGAAGAAATCTCCGCCGAGTTAGCCCGTGTGACTTCCAACGCCGGAACCCCCGACGGCCTGAGCGTAGTCCACCTGACCAAGACCTTTGGCAAGAAAATGACGGCAGTCGACAACGTAACCTTCGGCGTCCCGCATGGCGAGGTGTTCGCCCTCCTCGGCCCCAACGGCGCGGGCAAGTCGACGACCATCTCCATGATCCGCGGCGATCTCAAGCCCGACCGGCGCACAGGCGGCGACGTCTTCGTCGAGTCCGTCTCGGTCACGAAACACCTCGCCGCCGCCCGTTCCAACCTCGGCGTCTGCCCGCAGTTCGACGCGGTCGACCAGATGACGGTGCAGGAACACCTCCGCTTCTACGCCCGCGTGCGCGGCATCCCCGACGTGGAGCACAACGTCGAGGCCATCATCCGCGCCGTCGGCCTGCAGGCCTTCCGCACGCGCCAGGCTTTTGCTTTATCGGGCGGTAACAAGCGCAAGCTCTCACTCGGCATAGCGCTGATGGGCAACCCCACCGTCGTCCTCCTCGACGAGCCCTCCTCCGGCCTCGACGCGGCCGCCAAGCGCGTCATGTGGCGCACCCTCGCGGCCGCCGTGCCGGGGAGGTCCATCCTCCTCACAACGCACAGCATGGAGGAAGCCGACGCGCTGGCCGGTCGGGCGGGCATCCTCGCCAAGCGCATGCTGGCCATGGGCACCGCCCAGGGTCTCCGCGAGCGCTTCGGGGATGCGCTGCACGTCCACATCGTCTGCAAGGGCGCGCCGAGGACGACCGAGGCCGACGTCGAGGTCGTGCGGGCGTGGATCGGAAGGGAGCTCCCCGGGGCGGACGTCGAGGAGAAGACGTACCACGGGCAGATGCGGTTCAGTATCCCCGCCAGCGCGGTGAGCAGGGGTACGACGAGCGTCGGAGAGAAGGATGTTATCCAAACAGTGGACGAGGTTGGTGGTGGAGGGAGTAAAGCATCGGAGAGCAGCGCGATTGGAAGACTTGTTGTGTTGCTCGAGGAGAACAGGGAGGGGTTGGGGATCGAACATTTCAGTGTCTCTCCCACGACTCTGGATCAAGTTTTCTTAGCTGTTGTTGGAAAGCACGGTGTACAGGAGGAGGGGTATGAGGTCAAGGCTGAGGAGAAGAAGAAGAAGTGGTGGAAGTTCGGGAGGTAGGAATGGCTTGCCTGGCAGCCGGCAAGAGGCCTTATACGTCTGGTTCAGAGAAGGAAACGGAGCATGCATGATACCCTGTGGTCTGCGGCTTATAAGAGCCTCAGGCAACCGAACGGGGTTGGATACTGAGTGCATTTGCATATTGTGGCATGCGTGGCGTTGAAACAAGACACAGTGGAATTATTTCTTTGAGTATATACTTTCTTGCATATTTGGTAGAGTAGAATGTATAACCAACATCTTCTCTTTGTATATTGCTGTTGGGTTTTGTGTTTGTGACTATAGGATGCAGTGCGGTTAAGGTTCGTATTCCGCTGTCGTCTTCTCATCGTCGCCATTCCCAACAAGCACCACAACTCTATCACAACTTCAACCAAGCCATTGGCCAACGACCATTGAGTGTGCAACATTGCCTTCAGTTCACATTGATCCCTCCTCCAGGTACCTTATCTTCACCAAGTTCCGGTTCCCAGGCCCAACAGCGCTTCAGCAACTATGGTAGATTGGACATCGTACGATGTGGAACATTGAAGGACTCCGTCGCGCCAGGGTGGGCACGGCACCAACACCTCGCTCCCGACGTCCTACAACCCGATGAATCTAGATACTACTCTGGACAACTCCTTCCTCGCGAACCTGTTTGCGACGCTGGTGGTTGTACCCCGTCATCGGATCGCCTGTTGAGCGGATAACATTCCAGCGATGCAGATTTACCGTCGCCAGCTACATTCACGAACGGGGGATCCGAATATCAGTAGGAAGGTTGTTTAACCTCCCGCCGACGTGTGAGGTGGGATAATCCCGGCTTAGTAAAAGGGGAGAAGATGACCGGTGTCTTGAAGGTGGGCAACTGAGGGACTTGGGGACGGTGAGCGATGACCAACGACCGAAGGGGAGTTGTGATTGCTAGAAGGGGTTTTGTGGTGAGTGCCACGGCCGCTGGAAGGGTACGCGCCCCTTGGGACGGTGGTAATGATGCAGAAACAAGTTCTTACAAGAGGCGCTATTAGGTATTAAGCCCGTCCTAAGCCCCAAGTAGTTCCTCCTCCCGCAATACTTACGCTACCTACAGCCGCGCCCGCTCCCGCCACTCTGGCCCCTCGGCGCCTATGAGGAAGCGCTATGCATTATCCTACTACGCGTCCCCCTCGTCTGGTCTCTTCCTCGACGTCGGTCGCGCCTAGGTAGGTAACAATAGGTCCTCCGGGTGGTTAAAGTGTACCTGCCGGCAGATTCCAAAGGCACTCGCCGTCTGTCTCGCACTATTCGCCCTCGATAGTCCGCACTATCTACCCTCTGTCGATGGTTGATCAGGGGGTTGGTGGAGTTACAGGGGGATGCGAGTGCTAGGTATAAAGAGGGAAATAATTGATGTCCGGATGGTGTGTCGGTGTCACCTTTACACACTGTAGACTCGTGTTCTTCGGTGACTGAGATTACGGTACAAGACCAGGAGATACCGAGCCGCATCTCGTTTCAAGGCAAGGATGGGCACCGGAAAGACATCGTTTGGTTTCGAGCTGCACTGATGACACGTTTCTATGATGAGAGTATGCGGTGCTAATGCTCTCCTTTCTATTCGCTATTGATGGCCATGTCTTTCATAAGAAGGAATTGCACCCTGTCAGCACGGCAACGAAATACATCGTTTATCCCCAGTCGTTTCCCTTCTATCTAGGCCTATCAGGATGCCACTCCGAGTACTCCTGCAGCCGAGCAACGGTGGTCTCGTGGCTCCTCCGCAGCACGGCGAGCTCTCGCGCGTGGCCGTCCAGTTTCCGTTCGAGCTCCTTCACAAGGGTATGTAGCACGCCGATCTGGTCGGAAAGTTGGTGAATGATGGACGCCAGCAGACGGCGTTTGACCGGGTCGTCGATCGCGTTGTAGAACTCCCCGAAGGTGGAGTTGATGTCTAGGGGGTCGCTGGGGTGGGACATGTTGGAGGTGATGAGGGGAAGCAAAGGTTGTGGACGTTAAGGTGTGGTAGTGGTGGATGTGATGAGGAGTGTGTGTGATCTTCAGGAAGAGAGGAGGACTGAGGTTATTGGAGGGAAAGCAACCGGAGAGGAGATCTGGATGGTGGATGGTTATATAGATCATTGCCGACGATGTAGCATCCATGTTGTCTTGCGTAGTGTTTATTGGTCGGTGATTTCGGTTTTGTATGGACAGCAACACCTCAAGGAGCCGGGGCGTGACGGAGTAGCAAACAAGCGACCAACAAAGCAAAAGGCATGGACAACGGGTCGGGCGTAATGTTTTTGTGATTTTCCTGCTTGTCCTATCCCATTGATGCTTGATACCCTAGACAAGAGTTGCGTGGTCCTCAACCAAAGCTCCCGTCCTCAAACCTGCTTGTTTCCAGGCCGAAGGTTTTCTCCAGAGTTCTATTCCAAAGAATTGCCCAGAAAGCTGCCGATTCCATCCCAAAGCGGCAGCAACAGTCAGCCGAAAGATGGCCCAACGGAAGCCCAACGTAAAGCCCAAGCAAAAATCACCACCAGCAGCCGATGCGAGCGACCTTAGCGTCCAACGCCGTCGAAGATCTTGCCGGCCTCGGCCTCGAGATCATCGGAGTTCTGGTCGGCCGCGTCCATGGACTCCTGGTCGTCATGGCGAGCAGGAACCAAGGCGCCAGAGTCGTTGGTATCACCGCCTTTGTTGGCAGCACCGCGGACGACGGGCTTGTTGTTGTTGGTGGCCCGGCCGTTGGGGACAGGAGTCCAGAGGTTGGGGTTCCGAGCGCCCTCACGGTGGATGGTCAAGCCAAGGGCAGCCGGGAGCACTTCAAAAACGAAGCCACCAGACGGGAGGGAGATCGCGGCGTACACGAAACGAGGATCTCGCTGCGGGTCACCAACCTAGGGATTGACTACGGGCTTGTTAGCTCAGGCTTTGTCAGGCAGGGGAGTTAGTGTTGGAATCAAAGCGAAATGGTTGACGCAAACTTACGGGTGCCAGCATCGGATCCAGCGTTGTCATTGCCGGCAGTAGAAGGGCCGGTGGTCAAACCGGTGGTAGGAGGCACGAGGCCGTCGTCGGCAGCTTGGGAGATGGGAATCTCGGCTCCAGTCTGGACATCGACGAGTGCGTTGTTCTGGATGGTAATTTCTTCAGCGCGGATGCGGCGCATCAGCTCCAGGAACGTCGAATTCTTGAACTTGTCTGACTGGTTGTCAGAGACAGCGGTCAGAATGTCGGTGGCGGCTTTGACAAGCTCCTGCTGAGCCTGCAGGTTGTTCTGATCGGAGTTGGCCTGGGCGTCCTCCTGAGCTTGAACAGATCCGGCCTCGCGAGCGGCGTCGGCGGCATCGGCCATCTGCTGCATGTTGGCATCGATCTCCTCCCACTCGTCTGTGGTGGGTTGACCGGCACGCTGGGCGAGCTCAGCAGCGGGACCATGTTCGTCCATCCATTTGCCAACCTCCTCCTCGAACTCGCCATCGTCAAACTCAGCGAACGCGGCGTCGTAGGCAGCGGACGGGAAAGCCAGGGCAGGATCAGCCTGGGTAGCCTGAGGGTTGAACTGCGAAGTGGTTGTGGCAGCCGGGCCAAAGGAATGGGCCATAGCGAACGAGCCAGTCTGTTGCGTCAGGGGACCGCTCATGGGATGGGTGAAGCCCTGAGCCATGAAGTTGCCGCCCCCAACCATGTGAGTAGTGGGAGTCGCGTGGCGAGCAACGGGAGCTCCCATGACAGTCTGGGGATTGACCATGACGCCACCAGTCTGCTGGAATGGATTGGCAATGCTGGACTGAGCCACACCAGGCTGTCCGTTCATGCCCTGGAGAAAGCGCTGATACTGCTCAACGCTCATTCCAGCATTAGCAGCGCGAGCCTGGGCAACACCCATAGTGTTAACAGTCTGGTTACCAAGTCCCATGCCGGGTCCGACCTGGCGACCCAGGTTCATCTGGCTGAACTCATCAGTCATGCCAGGGATAGGACCAGCATGCAGACCGCCGACCTGGGCAGACAGGAAGGACTCGTAGTTGGCGTCTCCATTGCCAGTGGGACGCTGATTGCGGAAGGACTTGTGGCGGATTAGTACGCGAGCAAGACGAGTGAGTGAGATGCGACTTACCTGGCTGGCGCCGCTGGGACCTCCGGTAATGCGATCCTGATGCAGGCTACGGTCCCGGTTGACGTGAGACAGCAAGTTCTTCGCGCCGTTAGACGGGCCGCACATGTCGTCAGCCATGGTGACTGTTGGTGTTGGGTGAGATAAGATTGGTAGCTGCGAGATGTGTTGAAGCCGGGGATGCTGAAGGAGGATATCCCTCACTCGTATGATTATGAGTAAGGTCTACGGAAGGGAAGACCTGAAATCGAAGCTCCAGATTCGAAAAGCTTGAATGAGGAAGAGGGGTGGTTGAGGTTTGAGAACAGAAGGAGAGAGAGAAGCCGAGGTAGGCTTTTTGGTTCTCAGTTCAGGCCAACGGCTTCCTAGCGCTTCGTGGTCAAAGCTTTAGCTGAACAGCAGGTGAAATGAATTTGAAATTAGATGCCTTGCTTGCGAGGTATCGACGGCATAGGGAAATCTGCAGGCCATCGTGTTGCGCGGATTTCGCGATATCAAAACATGAGGCCGTCAGGGGCGTTGGCGATGTGTAAGTCTGGAGGCGAAGACATTCAAGCTCGTGACGCCGGCTATTTGTCTAATAAGCCGAGGACGGAACTGCAGCCAATGAGCGTGCGATGTTCAACGTCACACGCACGGTCCCTCGGTTGAACCGTGTGTAAACTTTCGGTGAAGACGCCTTGTCACCTTGAGCAAGCTGCGCTAGCTTACATAATTGAGATTGTCCCGCGACCTGGCTTCCACTTGAAGCTCCAGAACATCTGGCCTCCCCAACACAAAACAAGCAGTGCAATTCCACGATACCCTTTCACCGCCTCACATTGCACCCTTTCTCCCCAGCACAACTCTCAGAATCAGACAAGATGGTGAGCTTTGATCCTATCCATCTCAGCTGGCTGCGATCAAAGCCGAGCTGCATCTTGAAACTTGACGCCCAGAGCTGTTGCTAACTGACCCATTTAGGCGTCGAGTACGCAAGTAATCACCAACTCCGGGCACGATGACATGATTGTATGTTCTCTACCTCAGCTCAGCATTTATCTCACCCCTGCAGCCAGCTAACACAACCTCTTCTCCAGCACGACGCAGTCCTAGACTACTACGGCCGCCGCCTAGCGACCTGCTCCTCGGACCGCACAATCAAGATCTTCGAGCTAGAAGGCGACCAGCAGCGCCTCCTCGAGACCCTAAAAGGCCACGAGGGCGCCGTCTGGTGCGTCTCCTGGGCCCACCCCAAGTACGGCAACATCCTCGCCTCGGCAGGCTACGACGGCAAGGTCATCATCTGGCGCGAAGGCGCGCCCGCCTCCCAACAATCCCAACAAGCAGCCCACCAACAACAACAAACCTCCTCTTCGGGCGCCTGGTCGCGCATTTACGACTTCGCCCTGCACAAGGCCTCCGTCAACACCGTCTCCTGGTCCCCGCACGAGGCCGGCTGCCTGCTCGCCTGCGCCAGCAGCGACGGCTGCGTCTCCGTCCTCGAGTTCAAGGAGAACTCCACCTCGGCCTCGCCCTTCGAGCACACCATCTTCCCCGCCCACGGCCTGGGCGTCAACGCCGTCTCCTGGGCCCCTGCCGCTGCCCCCGGTAGCATCGTCTCCTCCTCCCCCGGCCCCCAGGCGGCCGGCAACCGCCGCTTCGTGACGGGCGGGTGCGACAACACGCTCAAGATCTGGGTGTACGACCCCTCTACCAATGGGTACAAGCTCGAGAGGGACCCGCTCACGGGCCACACGGACTGGGTGAGGGATGTCGCTTGGAGCCCGACGGTGTTGCAGAAGAGTTACATCGCTAGTGCGGGCCAGGACAAGACGGTGCGGATCTGGACGAGCGAGAGCGCGACGAGTTTCGATTGGGCTTGCAAGACGCTTAACTTTGAGGCTGTGGTGTGGAGGGTGTCCTGGAGCTTGAGCGGGAATGTCCTGGCGGTGAGCTCGCAGGATAATAAGGTTACGCTGTGGAAGGAGAATCTGAGGGGGGAGTGGGAGTGTGTTAAGACTATGGAGGAGTAGAGAAGGATAGAGGAAGAGGGAGAGGGTTGAGCAACATGCGATGTTTGGCGTTAGGGGTTAGATCGGCTTATTAGGGTGCAAAAGCTGCCTGCTATCAATGTAGATATTCTCATGCTGAGATACAGAGGCTGTTGTTCAATCTTGCGGTGTGTAGCTAGCCTGGCTTCAGGCCTCTGCGCTTCGCCTTCCATGTATATCGCCTTGGCTTATTGGATTATTACCGTTTGGCTGCCTTACGAACAATAGCGCGGTCCATAGCGTCGACACGAAGTTCAGGCAAGTTCAAGCCGAGGCTAGCTAGCACCCGAAGAGGCGAGCGGGAATGTTCATCTCTGCAAGCATAGCAATAGAAATGGCATCGGAACGTGAGAACACAGAGTCCATTGCTTAAACGTGCGGTAATAAGCTTTTCTCCTGCAATAATCCCATACTCTCCGCTGCCAGCCTGCGGTTAACTCGCCGAGGCCCTACGGCCCCTCCAGAACAAGTTGTACAGTAACCCGTACCCCATCGCGCGCCCTTCTTTTAAATCGCTGAAATCACATCCTTCTTTCTCCTCCATACCTCCTATCATACACTAGTCCTCCTCCCACTGCCAAGCTGCTCGAACAGGACAGGGAGCTCGTCGACCTAAGACTTGCCCCCTCTCCTCTTCTTCCGCCTGTTATTATTCTTTTTCCTTGCCGGTGCCTTGGGTCCGCCCGTTGTGGTGGATTCCCCTGCCTCGCCGTTGTTTGCAGTGGACGAACCGCCTCCGTTCTCCGCTGCGCCGTCTCCGTCCTTCCTATCTTCGTCGTCGTCCTCATCTTCGTCCTCCTCGGCTATATCGGTCTTGCTGCTGCCGAACATACCCAGGCCGGAGGATCGACTAGCAGCCCTAAGTTTAGGCGATCCGCCGCCCGGGCTACGGACGATGATGGTGTCTTCGTCCTCGTTGGAGGAGGTGGTTTCCAAGACGACCTTGCGCACGCCACGGGTTTCGACTACATTCTCCGTGATGCTACCGCTCCGGACATTGCGCTTGGGCAAGGTTGTGCCGAAGTCCGGGGGCAGACTGTGGACGCTCTCGTTGCTCACCGTGGGACTAACGGGGTTAAGCCCGAGTACGTCTGTTGAAGCGAAGGGCTTGGTCTGCGTGGCCTTGTCGGCCAGGTCTTCATCCACCGGGGCGGTCTGCACGGCAGTCTCGGTAGCGCCGTTTGGCGCGTTTGTAGGGGTCTGGGGTCTGGGAGAGCCGGTTCCGTAGTGTGTGTGCAAAGCCTGGATGCCGTCCTTGCCGCTCACCGAGTTGAGGAGGGCAGTCGTCTCGTCGTCCTGTCGACCATTGGCGGGCACCTCTTCAAGTTGGTCGGCTGCCATTGACTCCACCCTGTTCGAGGTGATGATACCGGGCTTGATCTTGACTGTTGTTGAGCGTGTGTTCTTCGGGTTCGTGGCGGGGTTGGACGGGCCAAGGTGGCGGAGGTGCTGGCGCATCTCTTCCAGGTTGGCGCGCACAGGCACGGTCGACTTCACCAGTTGGCCATCGATGCCAGCCGAGCTGCGGCGCATCATCATTGTCGTAGCTCGGGGACTGCTGGACAGTATATGTGCGTCGCTCTGTGCTGTTACGGTGCCGGGCCTCTTTCCGTTCGGGGCGGTCGGAGTCTCGTTCGGGTCGCTAGTGTCGACTAGTATACCCGTGTCCGACCCCTTAGGCGTCTGGTTTTCCGACGGCCCTCTCTGTAGACGGGCCTTAGGAGCTGGTGTGAGGCGGCGGATGGCCTTGTGCACATCGATATAAACGTCCGACTCATCGATTATCTCCTCGCCAATGAGCTCCTCGATGACATCTTCCAACGTGACTACACCGAGAGCCCCGTGATCCTCACCCGGGAACTCTGAGACGAGAACCATGTGTGACTTGCCCTCCTGGAAGAAGTTGACTATGTCCAAGCAGCTCGTTTCCGGCCGCGTTTCGGGTAGCGTAGCCAGAGGGAACTCGCGGACGAGCTTGGCGTCTTCGGGGTCGTATGTGATGAGAATCTTGACTAACAGCATGCCGACAAAGTTGGTGGGGTTGCCAGGCTCGTGAATCGGGATCCTAGAGTAACCGGCGGAGAGGATCAGATCCATCGTCTCCTCGTCCAGGACCGTGTCCTCGGACATGATGAACACGTCGCTCATGGGCGTCATGACGCTCTCGACGGGCTTGGCCTTGAGATCCAAGACGGCACTGATGATCGTGACCTCATCCTGGTTCAGGCGCTCCGAGACATCTCCCATGTTCTTGTGCAGCGTGACGAGTGTCTTCAATCCGCTTTTCTTGTACACCGTGCCGTGGTCTTCTCCGAGTAGCCAGTCGAGAAGCTTCGCAGTTGGCCAGGCGAAGGGCGCCGTTAACCACATCAGAGCCACTACAGGCTTAGACATGTAGCCGCCGATTTGCAGACCGTATCGTACGCAGAGGGACTGGGGGATGACCTCGCCAAATATTACTGTTCTTTGTTAGCAAGCGTTGACCGAGTTGTTGTAGAGTGTTGTAAGGGACGGACCTATCAAGAAGGTAGCCCCAATCACGGCGGCAACACCACCGCCAAGACATCGGTCGAGCACGACGGGAAGCGTCTCGTTGACGACAACGTTCGACAGCAGCAGCGTGACTAACACCCAGTGTTTTCCCTTTGCAAGCAAATCGTAGACGCGTTTCGCGTTCTTGTGCTGCGGCTCGTTGATATCTCTCGACAGGACTTGGAGGTAGATGCCATCCTGGCCCATTAAACTGGATGGTCGCATCGTCAGTAAAAAGTCTCGTACAGTCACACGGAGGCGACGGAGGATTCAGGGGGGGTTTTGGTTGGATGGTAGCACGAGACATACGCAATTGTTAGACCAGCAAAGGCGCCACCGAGCAGCACCAGCACGGCAGACGCGACATAGAGCACCCAGAGGTTGACGCCCTCCTCCTCTGGCACGTCATCGTGATAATGCTCGAATATCGACAGGATCGGAGCAGCTTTGACTTTGACGACGGAGAACAAGCTCAAGAAGAGGACCTTGGCGAGGCCTAGGGCGACGGGTCGGGCTCGGAGGACGCCATTGCTGGAGGAGGAGGAAGATGGCCTCGCCGCACGCGTTCGTGTCGTTGCTGCAGCCATTGCTGCTTGAGTCGAAAAGCGAATTGAATCTGGTCGACGGAGGCCGGACAGTAGGGATGAGTTTGACAGCTGCAGTCGAGCCTCAATTCATCGTCACCCAAGGTTAGTTGAGACCCTAGTTAAGTCCGGGCGATCAGGGTCTGCTCTGATGACGGAGTGTGGATGGAAACCGCGGGAATGGAAGAATGAGTGGCGGAGATGGACCGGAGAGAGGAGATGGAGAGCTTGATTTGGATTGAGTAAAGACATGAGGAAGTCTCGACCAACTTCTTGGCAGTTGAGGGCGGGGGCTAGTGGACAGTACGAATGACGCGCTATCATTTTAGCGCAATATGCGCCTGTTAAGGTACGGGGTGTTCATTTGTCTGTGCGTGGGTTATGATTGGCTGCTCGTGTTGGCTGCAATCATTAAACATTCAATGTTGAATTGAGCACCTTTTTGGCACCTCTTTGGCCATTTCACAGACAAGCACTTATACCAGGAGAAACCCCCCCATCTTCCATCTTCCATCAGCGGCCATTTATCTCTTCAATGTCTCTTTGAACTCACAGCCTAACCAGGCTCACGTTCAAGATACCCTCGGGCTTGCCAAGGTCCTCTAAGACTTCCTTGGTAACCTCGCCATCAACGCCCAGGATCATGAGGGCCTCGTTTGCTGGATTTCCCTTCCCATTTGTCTCATTGTTATCGGACGCCAACGCCGCGTCGTCCTGCGTCTTAGCCTCCAGCTCCATCTTGGTCTCCGGGTCCAGGCTGGCCACGTGCATGAACCGAATGTTGACGCCGTGCTTGCCGAGCACCATGCCGACGCTCCCAATCTTACCGGGCTCGTCGTAGTTGTGCAGCACCACCAGCGTCCCCTCGGGCGTGAAGTTGGCTGAGAACCTGTCCAGCTTGGAGATGTAGATGTTCCTCCCGCTCGCATAGCCGTCGATGACCTGCGTCTGCTGGCCCTCGCCGTGGCTGCGCAGCGTGACGAGGGAGGCGTACACCAGGCCCTCGGACTCGCGGATGTGCGACTCGTTGATGATGATGCCCTTCTCCTTGGCAATGAGCGTGGCGTTGACGATGTTCACATCTCGCCCACCTGAGTCAGAGATGCTGCTCACCAACCCCTTCACCAGCGCAGCAAACAACGGCCTTGTGTTGCCCATCCCCGCCAGCTCACCCTGATACACCAGCTCGAACCTCCTCCCGCCAATCATCCCCGCCTTCCCGCCCGCAAAATGCTGCGTATACAACCCTCCCATCCTCTCGACAAGCCTCACAAATGGCTGCAACTTCCTATACTCCTCCGGCAGTATCAACGGCGCATTAACCGCCGCCGTCGGCAACCCGCCCCTCAGGATCTCCAACACCTGCGCGCAGACATCCATGCTAACATTCTCCTGCGCCTCGACCGTGCTCGCCCCGAGATGCGGTGTAGCCACCACCTTCGGATGTCTCGCCAACCTAGCCGCACTGCTCCCCTCCTCAGGTGGCTCGCTCGTGTACACATCTATCCCTGCCCCCGCGATCCAGCCCTCGTCAAGCGCCTTCAGCAGAGCGTCCTCGTTATACACCCCTCCACGCGCCACATTCAGCACCCTCGCCGTCTTTTTCATAGTCTTGAACTCCTCCTCCCCCAACAAATTCAACGTACTAGCCAGCAGCGGCGTGTGAATAGTCAAAAAGTCCACCTGCGGCAGCAACTCCCCCAGCCCCTCCACGAGCCCTACCCCAGCCTGTCGCGCGATATCTGGACTAGCATACGGATCCAGCGCGACAACCTTCATCCCCAGCCCGATCGCCATCCTCGCCACCTTCATCCCGACCTTCCCCAACCCTATAATCCCCAGCGTCTTCCGACCCACCTCAACGCCAACCAACTTGCCCCTCTCCCACTTCCCGTCCTTCACACCTCCGTCCGCCCGGCCGACATTCCTTGCGGTAGCCAGCAGCAGCGCCACGGTGTGCTCCGCCGCGGCAACAATGTTCCCGCTCGGGCTGTTGACGACGATGATGCCCTGCGCCGTGGCGGCGGCGACGTCGATGTTGTCCACGCCCACGCCGGCGCGCGCGACGACTTTCAGCTTCTTGCCCGCGGCGAGGACGGGGGCGGTCACTTTCGTCTCGGACCGGACGATCAAGGCCTGGTAGCCGGGGATAAGGGAGAGGAGGTCGGAGGCGGACAGGTCGGTGCGGACGTCGACTTCGTAGAAGGAGGAGAGCAGGGCTAGGCCGTCTGGGGAGACCTTTTCGGGCACGAGGATGCGCGGGCGGGAGGGGGTGGAGGGGGTGGTTGAGGTTGCGGAGGGGGACATGGCGATTGTGGTGGTAGGCTTTTTCTGGTTGATAGGTGTTTGCAGGGACGCTCGGTTGGAAAGTCTGGAAGAGGTAGAGACGAGGTGAAGCTGAGTGAGGCAGTCCCGAGATGGCGTCTCCTGCTTATAAGTATACGCCGGCAGTGCTCCCTTTCCTACCACTCGACAGCCAGAGGGTAAGACGGACTGCGGACAAAGGCAACCTGCTGACCCAATGGCAACAGCTATTCAATATCGAACCAACGGGGGGTTACCAATGAGGGAGAAGCAGGCAAGTATGGCGAGATAGGACACCCGCAGGTTCGAGGCGTGCAGGTTCGAGCGAAGCGACATCGCTCAACATACACGAGGCCCGAGTTGGACCTGTCATAACATCTTCTAAGCAGGAGGACAAACGCGAACGGAAGCACGGGGTATGAGGCTAAACCGGCCTATGAGGCAGCCAGACGCCTTACTGACCCCTCACTTCCCTCAACCTCCCCCACGTTCCGCCGCGCGAGAGCTACTGCACGCCGCATTCCACGCCATCGTCGCATTGGACAGGCTTTCCCCAGATCGTTAAAATCTGGGGTCACACGCTACTTTCACTGGTCTGTTCCGAGATTCGCGCCCGAGACGTTGCATTGCGTACAGCCCAGTCATGGCCGGCATGAGTTGTATGCGCATTTCAAGAAGGCCGGACTTAGCGGTGGCATAACTGTACAACAACATAAGCACTCACTGCTTGATGACTCGTCTAGAAGTTCTTCTTCCCCGAGAACCGCTCGTTCTGGACAACCTCGATCCAGTAGCCATCCGGATCCAGCACGAAAGCGATGTTCTTCATCCGCCCGTCAGTAAGCTTCTTCTTCCACGTAACGCCCTTCTCGTCGAACCTCTGGCACGCGGCCTCGATATTGTCGACCGAGATGCCTGTTTCTCATTAGCATTCACTCCCCATCTCGCATATATCTCATGCAGTGCACTTACAGATATGCCCGAACCCCTGCCTCCCCTCGCTATCCTTGCTGTTACCGTCATGGTAGCTGAACTTCTCGTCCTTCTCGGTGCCGTAGTTCCACGTCAACTCGAGGATCCCCTCGCGGTCTGCCTGGTAACCCTGCGGCACGCCCTTCTCGCCCGGGTAGCCGAGGAAGTACAGGTTGAACCCGTTCTTCTCGTTCTCGTTGGTGCGGTACAGCGACATGCCCAGCACGTCCTGATAGAACTTGAGGCTCTTCTCAGCGTCCTTGATGCGGAGCATTGTGTGGTTCTGTTCTGTCCGTTAGCGCAACACTTCCTTCCTTCCTTCCTCCTAGCCCCATCAAAATCCACCAAAACATACCATCTTATAGGTAGCCGTATCCGTCGTCTCGACATTTTCGGTTTCCTCCACCGGCTTCTGCCCGATAACCTCAACCCAGTACTCATCCGGGTCCAGCACAAACGCGATATGCCTCATCCTCCCGTCCGTCAGCTTCTTCTGGAACTTGTAACCCGCATCCTCGATCCGCTTGCACGCGGCCTGGATGTTGTCCACGCTGATACAGGTGTGCCCGAACCCCCTGTCGGGATCGCGGTTGCCGTTGTTGACCTTGTACTCCGGGTCCGACTCGGTGCCGTAGTTGTGCGTCAGCTCGATCAGACCCTCGCGGTCCCAGATCTCGTTGCCGTGGCTGGGGGATTGGGGACTGTCGTAGCCTAGGAAGTAGAGGTCAAATTTGGCATCGGGGAAGGTGAGTTTTTTGAGGAGGGTTAGGCCGAGGTGGTTGTAGAATTTGACTATGAGAGATGGAGTTAGATAGGGATGATGGGGGTGGGGGAGAGGGCAGGGGGGGGCGAGACGGCTTACCGGACTTCTCGGGGTCCTTGACGCGGATCATGGAGTGGTTGAACTTGTAGTTCGAGGTGGAGGTTGTAGAGGCCATTGTCGCGAGAGGGCGGACGAGAGCTGCTGGCTTGACGGTGGTGGTGGTTGAGGTTGTTGGTCTGGGGAAGAAGGAGAGCTGTTGTCTGAGTCTGCTCGCTGCTCGCAGGGTGTTCATCTGCTTCGGTTTCAGAGGTTGAGGTTGAGATTGAGGTTGAGGTCAGATGGCAGTAAGAAAACCAGCGGAGAATGAGACGAAGAATGTTCGGCGACGGCATCTAGGTGCCGAGAGGAGCGACAGACGGCCCCGCGGGACCCGTCAAAGCTTCAATGAGGGGTTGACGGCAAGTGCAGGGGTGGGAGCTCCTCCAATTGAGGCTTGGCGAAACCGGAGCGGGGCCCGTCATTACTGACGTCAATTGAGGGTCGGAGTCAAGCTCTGACGCCGTCATGGATGGCCATCCTTCTGGTGCTTGTACCGACTGCTTTTGGCTGTTGCGACCCGGTAGTGATATGCAGGATGGAAAACTTGATCGCAAACTTTGCCTCTTAAAGAATGGAACAAATATCTTGTGTGCCTGGGGAGGGGTGGCAGGGCGGTGGCCAACGGCGTCCCGTCATGGTGACGGTTCCTGCAATTCAGCTCTTAACTCCTGGATGGCGTGTCGGGGCTTACTGACTGCCAGAGGTGTTAAGAGAGGTTGCTGGTTCTGGTTCGTCATTGACTCTCGAGCGGATACGTGCCGACCACAGACATGTTGTATTTTGCTCGAGATACCCACAGGAGGGACAGATATTCGGGAGTTAACGCGCTAGTATACATCAACGGTCTTCTATGGAGTCGTAGACGTCATTAGGGAGGCGATGGAGATAGTTAGTATAAGAGCTGTATCATGTCCAAGCATCTGATACATAGACCTGTCAAGATTTTGAACCTGCAATTCAAGCCATTGATACCTTATAGACCGTTTCTACAACTGTTAACATATCACTCACTCAACAACACAACACATACCTATCCACGAATACACATTGACACCATGGGCTACCCGGACACCTTCACCGGCTTCTGCGTCGACTCCCCCAAGACGTGGGAGAACTTCAAGAAGCAGGAGCTCACCCCAAAGCCCTTCGAGGACCACGACGTCGACGTCGAGATCGAGTGCTGCGGCGTGTGCGGCTCCGACGTTCATACCGTCACCGGCGGCTGGGGTGACTTCGAGGGGCCCCTCTGCGTCGGCCACGAGGTCGTCGGCAAGGCCGTTCGCGTCGGCAAGGACGTGACCCTCATCAAGCAGGGTGACCGCGTCGGTGTCGGTGCCGAGGTGTGGGCGTGCTTGAAGTGCGACCTGTGCAAGAGCAAGAACGAGAACTACTGCCCTCACTGGGTTGGTATGTGTTTCCTATCTTGCAGAAATGTGAATGTCAGCTAACAAAACCGCAGACACATACAACGCCAAGTACCCAGACGGCAGCACAGCCCACGGCGGCTGGTCAAGCCATATCCGCGCCCACGAGTACTTCGTCTTCAAGATTCCCGATGCCCTGCCCAGCCACGAGGCCGCACCCCTGCTCTGCGCCGGCATAACCACCTACTCGCCCCTCGTCCGCGCGCGCATCGGCAAGGGCAGCAAGGTGGCCGTCCTCGGCATCGGCGGGCTGGGCCACCTCGCCATCCAGTGGAGCAAGGCCCTCGGCGCCGAGACGTACGCCATGACGCACTCGCCGCATAAGGTCGAGGACGCGAAGAGGCTCGGCGCCGACGGCGTCATCATCACCACTGAAGAGGGTTGGGCGGACAAGTACAAGTACCAGTTCGACATGATCCTCAACGCGTCAGACGCGACGCACAAGATGGATCTGAAGCAGTACATGTCCACGCTGAAGGTGGGAGGGGATTTCCACATGGTTGGGCTGGGCGATGAGCCGTTGCCGAGTCTGATGCCGATGGCTTTTACTACCAATGGCGCGAGGATTACGGGGAGCCATTTGGGCAACCACCAGGAGATGGAGGAGATGCTGCAACTTGCGGCGGATAAGGGCGTTAGGCCCGTGGTAGAGACGATCGATATCTCGGAGGAGGGATGCAGGAAGGCTGTGGAGCGGGTGCAGAAGGGCGATGTCAAGTACCGCTTTACCCTAACTGGATTTGACAAGGCGTTTGGCACGAAGGCCTAGGTCTTGGATAACAGAGATGATACGAAGTAATGACAGCAGATTGTAGGTTTAGAGCGCAAATAGAATGTTTGCATGGCGAAAACCAATGTTTGAAGCTCAAAGAAATGACCGGACGATGCATTGGAATTTGGCGGATTGTTCCCGCTGTGACGGTGACAGGGATGCGGAAAGTCTTGGCATCATCTGGGGCTCCACCAATCGTGCTTGTTCCCACCGAGCCGCGTACAGGGGTGGACAAACACCGTTAATGTTCCAGATCCATTGCATCTCTTCGCGTCTTATCGGTGTCGTTCTTAAGTGCTTTCCATCTCAACCGATTTCACTGCATTCTGAGAAGCCTTCTGTCACAAAGGCGTGACTTATTCACAGGTTCACAGGTCATATATACATCCCGAAACTACTTGAAACCTTCCATTTTCCTTCGTTTCGACTTGAAATAAATGACCAAGGCACGATGACGATCTGTTGAGCAGCAACGCGTACTTGGAACAGCGACAGTGGAAGTGCTGCTGTAGACGAACAGACACAGAAACAACACAATGTCCGAGCTCGATTTCGACGATATCGCCGTCATGGAGGACGTGGAAGGAAAGGGGGCCACAGCGATCGACACCTCGGGCCTAGGAATGCGCATGCCAAAGTCGCCATTGTCCAAGACCCGCTCTCTGTCGGACGGGGGAGGAACACCGGGGAAGCTATCACCGTCTCCGCACATCATCGAGGCATCACGACGACAGTCCAAGGACGATAACGCCATCCGGGACGGCAGCTCAGCGAACAGCAGCATCACGGCATCCGTACCCTCCACTCCCATCCGTGCCGGCTTCACCTCTCTCCGGGGCCTCTCGATACAACTGCCCCAAGAACAGATCCCCAGGGCAGCCTCACCCGCTCAGACACAACCGCCATACGTCAAACCCGCTCCTCTGTCTCCGAAGCTCGACCACGCCCACATCTATGCTTCGCCGAACATCCTACCGCGCAGGTCTCGAGGCCTCGATTTCTCCCGAGCAGCTACGAGCTTGCACCACTCGACTCTAGCAGACCACAACTCCCCAGACTCTTCTCCCACCATCGGCAGTCGAGCTATGAACATACCAGGCAGAAGAGTTGGGGACTATGGAAACGCGGAACAGAGCTCGACTTCCCTCTGGTCCGTCATGAGCAACCATCACGAGCGCTCCACCGTTTCGAGCTCGCTCGGTAGCAACATGCACATGTGCTCCGACTCGTCTAGCACGTCAGACGACGACGAATACATGGACGACGAGATGATGGAGGATAGTTACATCACTACACCGCAAGTGAATAGGACGTCGCAAAATCCTCTTCACCCAACAGCCGGCGCACCGTGGATGCCAGGCGGGTCCCCAGCCGTCAATAGCCTCCTGAGCTTTCAGCGCCCGCAACGGCGGCCGAAACAACCGCGCAAGAAGCTGCGAGGCCCGCTTGGCCTTGGTTTCAGCTCCGTCATCCCGCAGCCTGCACTCTCCAAATCCCCGCCCAACAACATGGTGCCCAAGGAAATCGGGGACCACGCCCGCCGGGAGAGCATCAGCTGGGCCGCAAACCAGCTGAACATTTCCGGCAGCGAGAGCGATGACAACAGACAACCCCCGCCCGACGGCAGCGTCGACAGCCCCTCGCGGCCCAGCGTGATCAAGCGTGCCGTCACCAGACGCGGTAACCTTCTCGTAAGTGACACTATCCCCTCCTCTCCCCTCAAGCCCCATCTAACCACCCTCCCAGCCCAAAACAAAAGGCTTCGCCCGCATCCGCGCCGCCCTAGCCGAAGAATCCGCCCCGGTCGAAGCCGAGTTCCGCCGCGAAGCAGAAGTCGTCCGCCAAGTCCGCGAGTCCGACCTAGACACCTACCCCTCCTCCACCCTCTCCTCCCCGCAACTTGCCTCGCTAGGCGACAACAAGGACCTAGACGACATCCCCGAGGACGCAATGATGATGGACCCCTCCTCCATCGCCGGTCCTACAGGCCTCGGCCTCTCCTCCTCCTTCAAGCAGCAAGCTCTCCGCAACTCCAAGGGCAAGGACTTCTGGGACACCTTCCCCGGCGGACACCGCACCACGCCCCCTCCCCCACTATTCGGCCCGCCCCGCGGTTCGTCAGCCGGTCTGTCGACGGAGGACATCAACATGGACTCGCCATCCCAAGCCTCCTCCTCCGGCGGCACGACCAACAACAACCCCTTCGCCCTACCAGGTCCGATAACATCCAGCTCCTCCGGCAACGACACCCCCGGCTCCCAACACCTGGTTAACACGTCAGCCGGGGGTTACGTCACCGGCCCCTCCACCTCCGGCATCCCGCCGAGCGCAGCCGAGATCACGAGACGCATAAACTCCAAGCGCAGGCGCGACGACGACCTCGACCCGGTCAGTTTCAAGAGGAGGGCGGTCAGCCCCGGGATGAGCGTGCATAACAGTCCTATCATGCAGAGTCCGCTGCAGCGGGACGTGGCGCCCTGGGGGAGCAGGCCGGGGAGCGTGGGCGGCGACGGAACCACCGCGGCGGGGAAGAGCGAGGGTGCTGCTGCTGCTGGGGGGAGGAATGGGGGAGGAGGACAAGGGGGAGGGGGGAATGGAGCGCATGGCGGGAAGACAGTGGGTGGTCGGGTGGGACTGCAGGGGATGATGGATACTAATGACGGTATTACGAAATTGAGTATCGAGTGAGCTGCCTAAGGTGATGGCAGGATGGTGGGTGTGGTGGGTAATAGGCTGGCTGGTTGGGCATTCACCGACCGACTGAGCGTTGCGTTGAATTGCCTCATAGTTGGTATGGATGGGGGGGATTAAGGAGTTTAGGCTGGGTTAGGTGTATGGATGGCATTGTATTGGGAAAGGGAGCATTTGCATTTCTGGGGTTAAGGGGTTTTGCTTTCTCGGTGTTTGGGGGTCTCACTGAAGGCATACATCTCTTTTACCCAGCTTGGTACATATTCAGTTGCCACGGCAGGCCTAGGAGCATAAACTTAAATGCATAATGGTTATGAAAGGCATATTGGTTATGGAATACGTATTGCTTCGTCTTGAAAAAACGTGTCTAAACCCGAAAAGAAATGTAGCTGTGTTCATGAAAGCCACCATATGCGAGGATCCGTAAGTCGTTTGCCCAGAGTAAGTGATGTGTTGCCCTGAACACCCAGATATGCCCTGTTCCCGTCGTCAGATCTCGGTCTCCTTCCCCTTCGGAATCGTGACCATGTCCTCCCCCTGGCTTCGGAGTAGAAATGATCCCAGAACCACATCGTCTTTTCTTCCCGAATCTTCTGCGTTCAGACCGTCCCGTCGATCTCACGGCCCGAATCCCCCAAAAAAGCGTATAGTAGTGCAGCGGAACATCGTCCTAGATATCGCCCGCGCTCGTCATCCGTGTCCCATTGAACCCATCAAACACGCTCTTCCCAAACCCCTCCCCATCCTCCACAACCACCTCTCCGTCCCCAGTGACCACAGTGTACACCCCCAGTTCCCCAAACGTCCGCCGAATGTCATCAAAGCTCGCCACCACGAACCCAAACACCTCCCCCACGACCACGAGCCCCAGATTTCTCGCAATCGAAGGCGGCAGCCCATACGAGCCCATGACCAGCGACAAGGTGGGACACACGACGTAAGGCCACCAGTTCGACTGCTTGGCGGTGTAATCGAACACGGACTTCCCGATCTGCGTCGCGGCGGTGGCGGTGGACTCGAGCCCGTCGAGGAGTTCGGAGGTGATGTTGCTCGCCTGCTGGAGGAGGTGGGAGTGCGCCGCCTGGTGGCTGGCCAGGGTCTCGGAGGCCGAAATGAGCCGGTCGAGGTTACTCTCTAGCTTCTCCTGGCGCTGGGCGAGGGCGTCCGCCTGGTGCCGGCTGAGCTCGATCTGGTTCTGCAGCGCCAGCGAGCTCGCGGCAGCAGAAGCAACGACGCCGACGAAAGCGCCGAGTTCGTCGTTGGCCCTGCGGGTTACGAGGGAGAGGGACTCGGAGTGGGCGGCGGCGAGGTCGGCGTTGCTGTCCATCACCGTCCGGAGGAGGACGGCGAGCATCTGCTCGAGGTTGGCGGCGTGCTCCGCGCCGGACCTGACGAGAGCGTCGGATTGCGCGGCGGCCTGGGCGAGGTCGCGCGCGAGGTGGCGCTGGACGGCGGCTAGCCGGTCGTGGAGGCTGTCGATGTGGGGGTTGAGTCTGTCGATGCGCTCGGCAGCGAGGCGGGCGCGGGCGTCGAGATCGGCCAGGCGGGAGTGGAGCTCGGTTTCGATGCTGGTGGTTATGTTGGAGAGGATCTTGGTTAGGCGTTGGTGGAGGTGGACTATTGATGCTGAGGGAGTGTGAGCTGGGGAAGCTTGATGGATGTGGAAGGGTGGGTGGACCTACTCTTTTCGTTGTCCGCTCTGGCTGCTTCGCAGAAGCGGAAGGTCTTGTGGCGGTAGCTGACCCATGTATTCCACGCCGAGTCCGAGACACCTAGGGCGGAGAGACACATGTCGATCTCTCTTGTGGTGACGTGCATGTACGCCTCATTGCGCACCTCAAGCTGGCTCAGCGCCGGCTCTCGAAACTTGGCGCATTCGCGGGGAATGTTGAACGAGCCCCGCTCGAGGTCACATATCGCGAGACTCGCGGCGTACGAGTCGATGAAATCCCGCAGCTGGCGGCCGCTGTCCGTGTGGACGGTTGCTTCGTCTTTTCCCTCGAGGAGCTGGCAGTTGTTGACCAGCAGGCGGGCGGCGACCCGGTGGCAGAGTGGTTGTGATTCCAGTTCTTTCAGCTCGCTCAGGGCGACGGCATAGACCTGTTCCATACTGCCCCGGGGGACTTGTTGTTCTGTGCGGTTGTGTAGTGATTGTAGAGGAGCCGGTGCTTTGACTTCGTTGCGCCATGAGAAGGAGAGGGCGGTGGGAGAGAAGAGGGCTAGGAGGGTGAGGCCTAGCCTCAGGTTATTGAAGGCGTTGGAATGGTGTACTTGCACCATCATGGCTGACGGACGTCCGATCGATCTTGGAACTGAGGTGGGAGAAGACGATGGGATGTTCGGTCGGCAGAAACCAGGATTGCACTCAGAGGGAGGAGCCCATCTTGTAGCCGTTCCTGCAAGTTGTACAGAAGGAGGAAGGAGTGAAAGGGAAGGGGCCAAAGGTGACCCAAACGGAAGGCACGATAGTGTTTGACGTGGAAAGCACGGGGGCGGTTTAGACTTTTTGGGGAAGGAGACGACCATGTATGGTCCGAACCTTGCTCAACTGTCCTTGACACGTGAGCTCGTAGTTAGAAGGTAAGTTGAAAGTGAGGGGAGGCTGAGATATAGCACAGGACAACCTCACTTTACCTTCGTTGTGCCCTGCGAATACGAAGGAGGCAGATATCCAGCAAGTCAACACATTTCCAGCCTACCCTATACTGCCTGATGACTTTAAGGAATGTCAGGATTCGGGTACTGTTATCTTCTTTAGCTGTTCCATTTCCTATGGTTAGGAACTTGTTGGGATACTCATAAAATCTTTCAATCCAAGTATCTCGTCTTACGGAATCGTAAAGTCCCGAGTTGCGAAACGAGTGTAGTTGAATCCAAGCACACCGTCCCTCACCGAGAGCTTTGACCCTATTCGCGCTCACCGAGCTCACCTCGAATAGCGACCCACATCAACCTTTCGATTGGCGCACGGATCAGGCCAGAACATTTTTGGAGCTTCGTGCATCTCCAGCATTGTCGCGCCGAGAATCGCAAGGGAAGTTGGGAATAGTCAACCGTCCAGACCAGCCACGATGTTTGCGCCATGTAGGAGAAGCGTTTTGGAAAAGGCTGCTGCGGCCTCACAATCAACAACCCTCCCGTCCTTCCTCGTCCCGACCCTCCAAACCCGCCGCCCCTTCTCCTCAACCACATGCCGACCGTCCAAGCTGGGCCGGACGCCCATCTCGATACCGCCCGGCGTTGAACTCATGATCGGCGAGCCCAAGATCAAGAAGGATCCCACAAACTGGAGGATCGAACCGAAAAGGACGGTTACTGTCGCCGGGCCGTTAGGAGAGCTCAACCTCGAGATTCCGCCCTACCTCAAGATCGACCACGATGCCGCAGCCAGGCGAGCGGTCCTGAGCGTAGACAACACAGATGAGAAGAACCAGCGCGAGATGTGGGGTACGTGTCTTCCCCCTCCTTCCTCCTCCTCTCTTTCCCATCCCCCTTCCATACCAACCCAACTAACACCCCCCTCCCCCAGGCACAACCTGGGCCTACCTCCAAAAACACATCCTAGGCGTATCAGAGGGCCACACCGCCGTCCTCCGCCTCGTAGGTATCGGCTACAGGGCCACGGTCGAGGCGCGTCCGCATCTGGAGGAGTACCCGGGCCAGCAGTTCGTCATCCTCAAGCTCGGCTTCTCGCACCCCGTCGAGATGGGCTGCCCCAAGGGGATAAGCGCCAGCGCGCCGCAGCCCACGCGTATCTTGCTGGAGGGCATCAACAGGGAGGAGCTCATGTCGTTCGCCGCGCGCATCCGGCGGTGGAGGGTGCCCGAGCCGTACAAGGGGAAGGGCATCTTTGTCAATGAGGAGACGATTAAGTTGAAGCAGAAGAAAATTAAGTAGATGGTGATCTGCTGGTGGAGGGAGAGGGGGAGTTGTATATCAAGTTTGGTGGTGGTGCTGCGATTGCATTGGGATAGGGTTGGTTGCTGTACATCTAGAACCGGTCCATCTACCGCCATTGTTCCGGCGGGACGGTTGTGCCATATCATATAAACTGTACTTTTATCTCAACCCTCTACTGTCCCTGCACACCCAGCACCTCCTGCACAACCTTCAGAACCTCGCCATGAACCGCCTTGGGAGCAGCAATAACGCCCTTGTTCTCTGCCAGCGTGCGTCCATATCCGAAATCCAGTCTCCGACCCAACACATCCGTGACCTCGCCCCCAGCCTCCCGTACAATCAAATCACCCGCAGCATGATCCCAGATCTTCTCGACATATGTCTTGCTAACCGGCAGGCGGAGGTAAATATCCCCCGCGCCCCTGGCAATACTGCCATACTTCGCCTGGCTATCCATCCGCACACTAGGCTTCGTGATCCCCAATCCCTTCGCGATCTTAGCTGAATCTCCCTGGTTGCTATGTCCCGCCTCGACACTCTCGCAGAAGCTCGCCGAGCTGAGCTCAGTAACAGGCTTCATGGCAATCGCCTTACCCTCCGCCAGCCCTCCCCTCGTCAGCGGCCTGGACGTGGCACCCTCACCCAGCACAGCAGAGAAAATGACACCCCGTCCCTCCTCATCGCTCCCACCAGCCCCCACATCGGCCGACAGCGGAGCGGCATCGTCAACCGGCAGGTTGGGGCAGCCCAGCACACCGACCTTCACGTCCCCGTCCACCATCAGGCCCAGACAAACGGCGTACTGCCCGCCCCGAAGAAACCCCTTCGTCCCGTCGATGGGATCGATAGCCCAGATCCGCCCACTCCTGCCGCCCTTGCTGTTTCCCATGTCAATCAGCTCGATCATCTTCTCCTTCGACTGGACGCCTCCGCCCAGGACTTTGTTCTCGGCCTCCTCATCGTCTAGTTTGGTTCCCTTAACGAGCTCCCAGATCCGCTCGGCCAGCCCGTCATCTTCCCTGAGCTTATCCCCCTCTTCCTCGGCGACGATCTCGTCCGACGGGAAATTGTGCTTGAGTGCGGCGATGATGAGGGCCTGGGCGCCGAAGTCGCCGACGGTCACGGGGGACGCGTCGGACTTGGACACCGTGCCCTTGGCCGAGTCGAGGAAGACGCGGCGGGTCAGGAGGGAGGCGCGTTGCACGGCCAGCTGGGCTACGAGGAGCTCTTTTTGGTAGGAGGCCATTGTTGCGGCGGGGGGAGTGTGGTGGAAGTGGCGGGATAGAGATGTGATGCGGGAGAGGATGGTTGGGACTAGGGGCGTCGGGGAACCGAAGAGGATGGCCAGGGTGAGGATTGCCAGGGAGGTTAGGAAGGTGAGTAGGCGGTAGGATCTTGCTGGTCTGGTGGGCTGGTTGGATTTTGTAGCTGGTGACATAAACGAAGAGTCTAATTGATCGTGTTGTGAAGCACTGAAGAAGATGGAATGTATCTGGACTGGGGCAACTGTGCAATTTCTCGGGCAACCTGGAACTCTCTTGCAAGGAAGCTGGAGCAACTGGCGGGGCGGCAGTGACGTTGATTTTGTGCCCCGCATCACCTGCGGCATCTGAATCTGGTGCAGCTGCGATCTCGCAGGGCGCATCATGCAGGGGGTCCGTTTCTCTATCCACAAGACCTCGTCTTATCTCACAGATAGATGTATTTTATGTGCATTGTATAGGCCAACTGAGATGAGCAAGGAACCATCTAAGTACACACGGTGAACTTGCCGGAAATTGGCGTCAATGGGCCATCTAGACTGGCGATGTTCGTCTGCTGGAGTCAGTCTCAGGCATACCTTACATATCTTATCATTGATGTAACAACCGGCTCACTTATTCATTTGGCACCTGAGAAAGCATTTGATCGTAATGCTCAAATTGTAAAACTAAACAGGTGATAATGTACCAGCTATCTCAAACCCCAGAGACAAGCCTCCAAAAACAGGGTATACACAAATGTCCTCCTCTCACCAGCCAATCCAGTCACCCGCTTACGGGAGCTGCTTGCCCTTGTACCCCTTGGGAGCGAGGTAGACATTGTACTCCAAGTCAAGCTCGGCCTTGTCATCGCCCTTCGACGGCTGGAAGTCAATGATCAGATCCGGCTTGACAGCAAAGACGGTATCCGTCTCCAGCCACGGGTCGTCCTTGGGGTAGAGCTGGGTAGTGCATCCCCGGAAGTCGTCGTGCGTAACCATGATGTGGATGTGCGCGGGACGCATGGGGTGGCGATCCATGAGGTTGAGCAGGGCGTACGAAGGGCCGTCGGTGGGGAGGGAGTAGGCGGTGGGGTGGAGGCAGTAGAACCAGTACTCGCCCTTCTCGTTGGCGCGGAACTTGCCGCGGAGGTTGTTGTCCGACTGGTTCTCCGGGTCCTGGAAGTCGTACTTGCCGTTGGCCGACGCCTGCCAGATGTCGAAGACGGCGCCCGGGATGGGCTGGTTGGTGGTCATGTCGCGGATGACGCCGTGCATCTTGGCCACGCGGCCGCCGGCGGGGACGGGGTCCTGGATGATGCTGCCGCCGTTCTCGCGGAAGGGGGCGTTGGGGGACCAGAAGGGCCCGAGGATGGAGGACGAGGTGGGGTCGATGTCGCCTTCCGAGATGATCTTGTGGGCGATCTCGTCGACGAGGCTGTGGCAGGAAGTTAGAATAGGGTGTCTTGAAAGGGTGATGTTCGCAGTATAACTCACGATTCGAGACCGAGGATGTCGGAGATGCGGTGAGACTCGTTACGTTGCGGTGTGGAGATCTGTCCGACGGCGTTGACGAAGTGAACACCGGCCATCCACTCGGGGATGGTGAGCTCGACCTCACGGGCGAAGTCGTGGAGGTGGCGGATGAGAGAGCCGAGAACGACGCGGTTCCGGTCGGTCATCTTGGGGCCCATGGTGTTGACGACATTGTCGGTGAAGTTTGGGTCGAACCTGTGGGCGGGCTTCGCCTTGTTGCCCTCGGGACCGTTTCCGTTGGTGGCCATTGTGATGTTGTGGTGTTTGTAGGAAGGGGTATATGGTGATGAGGCTGGTGAGTGAGTGAGAGAAGACTCTTGTGAGATGTCTGAAGCTGGTATATATGAGGAATGAGAGAGCAAGGAAAGGGTCAGAAGATCTGGGGAACTACCGCCTGTTAAATAGGCCTGACTCTCATTGTCCGACAAGCGTATATGCCCCAGCGCCGGCACTGCAATTGCACTCGACGTGATAGGACACAGCTTTGCACTGGCAGAGCGGTCCGTGGTGTCATTTCCCCGCCATATCCAGGCTCCGGACTCTCATCGCGGCAGGTTGTAGTTCGAGGCCAGAATCGGAGTGGAGGAGTGGAGAGTTGGAGAAGGTGTCCGGGGAATATTTAGTCCCCCGACTCAGTGCTCGACTCAGTCAGAGTCAGGCACACGGCCACTCACACGGGGCAGAGGCCGCTCTTGCCTGCTTGCTCCCCAGTTTGTCCCCAGTATCCTCCCAGGAATGGATCGAAAGCGGATCAGCTTCCGACCCGACCTAGACTTAGACACCGGTCATGGCCTGAGGTTTTCAAGGGATTTCCTATCCGGCTTCATGAAGCCGATTCACGGCGCCTCCTTTCGCCGCACACGGAAACATTCCGGGACGGTTAGTCGCAGCAATAACGGCGATACGTTGTTGGCTGAAAGCCATCCTCAATACCTCCCAGGTCTGATCTCGTCCAACGTCGACTCAACTGCGAGATGAGATCAGATCGGAGACCACGGCTATGCACTTTTGCGAGAGCGCACAGGGCCCACCAATGCCCAGGTGAGCTGTGAAATAAATCTTTACCCGGACGACTGCCCCCCACCACAATTCCGTGCCAAGCGCAAGAAAGGACGGCAAGCTCCAACGGCGAAGTTAAATGCGATCCGCGCCATTGGACAATTGAAATGTCCCGCCACTTTGAACCCCAAATCGTGGCCCCCGTAGAAACTTTCTTCCCCACACAACCTCACAGCAACCAGGTCTCAGTACCGAGACGATGGGAATGGCATCCACATGGAGGGGTAGCACGGCGCGAGTTGTCGGCGTAAACTGCGACTGTTTCCTAGAATTAGTTTCTCGAGACGGCTTGAGGAGAAATAGTAAACAATTTCGTCGTGAACTATCGTGAACACTTACCGTCAGCTTGCCGTATCGTATGATCGCGAGAACTGCCCCCCGCACAGCTCTCCCCAGACTCTTCCCGCAAGCCACCACATACCGACGTCACTCCAAGATGCCGATCCACCACTTGATGATAGGGACTTGGACGCCCCCAGGCGCCATCTTCACCGTCGCCTTCGACGACGAGAAGTTGACCCTCGACCTGGTGAAGCGCACGCCCATCCCCGAGGACGAGCCGATATCATGGATGACCTTCGACCACAAGAGGAAGAACATCTACGGCGCGGCCATGAAGAAGTGGAACAGCTTCGCCGTCAAGAGCCCGACTGAGATTGTGCACGAGGCGTCGCATCCGATCGGGGGAGACCGTAAGTCTTCCCATCTCATCCTCATCACCCTGCCCAGGCCAATGCACTAACTAACATTTGCCCTTCCCTCCAGCCCAAGCCCAATCCCCGACAACCAACACCCGCGCCATCTTCCTCCTCGCCGCGCAGAAGGCCCCCTACAACGTCTACTGCAATCCGTTCTACAAGCACGCAGGCTACGGCAACGTCTTCTCCGTCTCCGAATCGGGTGCCCTCGAGAAGAATGTCCAGAACTACCCCTACGCCCCCGAGACCGGCATCCACGGCATGGTCTTCGACCCGGCAGAGGAGTATCTCTACTCGGCCGACCTGACGGGCAACTCCATCTGGACGCACCGCAAGAATGCCGACGGCACCGTCGAGCTCGTCTCCCGCTTGTACGCGCCCGACCCCCTCGACCACCCCAGATGGGTAGCCATGCACCCGTCGGGGCAGTACCTGTACGTCCTCATGGAGGCGGGGAACAGGTTGCTCGAGTACGTCATCGACCCGGTCACGCACTGTCCGGTGTACACGCACCACTCCTTCCCGCTCATCCCCCCCGGCATCGTCGCGAAAGACAGGGAGACAGGGAAGGGGCTGTACAGGTCCGACGTGTGCGCCGTGACGAGCAGCGGGAAGTACATGTTCGCGTCGGCGAGGGCGAACAAGTTCGACCTGGCCGGGTACGTGGCCGCCTTCAGGCTGCGGGAGTGCGGGAGCATCGAGGAGCAGCTGTGCCTGATGCCGACGCCGACGAGCGGCGGGCACAGTAATGCCGTGTCTCCGTGTCCGTGGAGCGACGAGTGGGTTGCTATTACCGATGATCAGGAGGGCTGGGTTGAGGTGTACCGGTGGAATGAGGAGGTGCTGCACCGCGTGGCGAGAGTGAGGATTCCCGAGCCTGGGTTTGGGATGAATGCTATTTGGTATGATTAGGCGTAGGTGGAGAGATGCTCGGTTGATGTTGATCCGTGGAGGATATGTGAGGAATAGAGGAGAACCCGGATAGAGCCCTAAAACTTAGAAGGAGAGCATCCAGAGTTGTAGAAGCAACAAAGGCAATTCATGGGATTGATCGGTTAGAAACCTTTGCACTGTGGTGATGTTGGCAGATGCAGCACCTGTGTCTCTGTTTTGAGGTCATCGCGACATTGCGTATGGTGATTGAGGAAATCAACTGGAAAAGTCAATTCAATTGAAAACGCGCGACGCGAGCGTTTGCCAAAAACTAGAAGGAAAGCGCCGCCCAAAAAAAAAATTCCATGTGCAAAAGGAAGGAACCCCAGGCTGCATGCACCCTTGCCAACTTCCACTCAATCGAGGAAGGACTGCCCGACCAACAACTCCCTCCGCAAAAACAAAAAGGAAGGTGCGACCAAACTGTAAGTAAAACAAGTCTTGAAGCCATCACCAAGCAGCAAAAGCAGCAAAAATGAACCTGTGAGGGTGATTTTAATGGCTCCGCCGTGAATCGAACACGGGTTGCATCGGAGGTGTTGAAGAGGAACCACAACGATGAGTCTTGACCACTGGACCACGGAACCTCTCTTATTTGATGAAGGACGGAGCGGCTAGTCTGTTTCAAGGCTGGTTGAATGCCGGATGAGACGGAATGAGGGGTGGGACAAGGTGGAGAAGGAGCTCAGCAACGATTGGTGGAGCTGGATGGCATGGTCGAACGAGAACGAGAACGACGACGGCCTGATGAGACGACGAGTTGAGATGCCCAAGACAGCCTTTCGAAACAACCACTCTCATGGGACATGTCAGTCATTGCAGAGGGGTTGGCATGAGAGCGATGGGCGTTTGATCATAGAGAATGAATGCAAATGAAGTAGTCGTCGAACCTTCATGAGTGTCACTGAAGCATTACGGTCTCATGCAATTCAGCTTTCCACGAAGGGGTCAACGACAAGGAGGCGGACCTAAGGTATCTGAGACGATGCCAACCATTACGAAGAGGACATGGTGATTATCACACGAGGCAGAGAGGACCAGATAAATCATTCCAATGTGAGATGTGCCAATGTCGCTGGAAACCAGTTCATGCAAAAATGTTGTACAACTCCGTGGGCCTCACTCACTCAGGGAGCTATTGATACTATCTAAAACAAACGAAACAAGCGAATGGGGGGGGTATAAGCGTATTGTTAAAAGTACTCGACTTTTCTCCTTTCCTTCTCTTTATCATACCGGACTCCTCGCTTGGCCATATCAAAACATTCTCAACATCCGCTTTTCTCCTACCCTATACCCATCTCAGACCATGACCAAGCTCACACCTTCATCTCACACCATCTCAATCTCCTCACACCCCTCCCCCTCCCCGCTTCCCCCTCCCCAACCACAACAAGGACAACAAACCCCGCACCAGCAGAGCAAGTGACAAACCTAACGTCCCCTCTGCTCCTGTCCGTGTCCTCCATGTGCATGTCCCAACCGCCGAAACCAGTGCCCTAGGCTCCTCATCTTCCCGCCGAAGCCCCTTTCTGTGCCTCGTTGTCGCTCGACCATCACCGCGGAGGGCATTTTAAACCGCCCGTTCACCTCGAGACTCGCGCGTGGCGGTGCCGGGACGGGTAGGAGGGATATGTTGTGGTTGTAGTGCTGGGATTGGGGTTGAGATTGAGAGTTGTGGTCGATGGTTTGGTTCGAGTGGATCGTCACCATCGGCGACGAGGGGGTGTAATACGCGCTCTGCGTCTTGCGCTCGCGGTGGGAGGGGGAGGACGGGGAGAGGGTGGCGTGCGACGGGGCGGTACCGGTGGAGGAAGATGGGGGTTGGGTGTTGTGGTTGAGGGAGACGATGGCTTTGTCCATTGCTTGCGGTTGGACAGTAGGGGATTGAAATTCTGACGGGAGGGTTGGGCTTGATAGGATTGGGACGGATAGAGGCAGGCTCTGGTGGCGGAGTTGCTTGTCCCGTTTTTCCTCAGCGCGCGAGCTGCTGTGGCTCAATATCCGCGGCCGTCGCGTGGAGGAGGACTTGCGAGAAGAGGGCGGGCGGTGGTGCTCGCTGTCGCTCGACTCTAGTTGCTGCTGCGCGGACGCGATGCGCGTGCGCTGCATGAACGCCGCGCCGGTGCTGGTTGCGCGCCGCGCGGGGGGACGGGTGGGCGTTGAGCTCGGGCAATTAGACGGTTGGGGAGACGGGGGCGCCTCCCACCAGGCCGGGGGCGGCGCTGCCGACGGGGAGATGAAGCTGCCGCCGGGGGAGAAATCCCGGGACGCGATCGTCTTGGGCGGGGGGTGGTAGTCGTCGGAGCTGTTGCGTCGCCTGTTGCGGGAGGGTCGGCTGCACCGGGCGGGTATGTCGGTTATGGTTGAGGTCATGCTGGGTTCGGTGGAGGGAGGGCCGTGGTGCTCGGCTGCTGCTGCTGTGATGTGGTGGGAGTGGGAACGGAAGTAAGGCGACCATCCCGACTCGAGGGCGAGGAAGACTGCGGTTACTGAGATGAGGAGCTTGGTGCATTCGTCTATTGGGTGCGTTGTGCGATCTGTCTCCGGCTCGGGCGTCGCGACGCGGCGGGCTTCGCTTTCCACTTCTGCTGCTGAGGAGGAGACGGAGCGGGAGAAGGCGGGTTTGGAGGGCGATGTGGTGGAGAGATTCTGGGCTACGTTTAGTGTGACCGCGCGGGAGAGAGGTCGACAAGGCGGGTACCGGCCTGAGGAGGTCGAGACGGATGTGTACGTGTCTTGGATGTCGAGGAATTGTGGCGTCAAAGTCGCCATGATGGGGTGCCGCCTCGTATCCGGGTTGATGATGCTGAAGGTGTACTTTACGTCTGCAGACTCGGGCATTGTCCGTCCAGCTTTGGGTGCTGGCTCCGTAGGTGCTTGAGCCGGGACACTCTTCGAGACAGGTCTCCGCACCCACCGCGCCGTAGTCGTGTTCCCACACTCATCCGTGCGGGCGAACTCGAAGGACCCCGTAGGTAGCGGCCTAGCAACCCACACCGATCCATCGTCGAGCACAATCTCGGTCCGGTCAGACTTCCTCACCGGACTCAGCACAGCAACCGGTTGCCTCTGCTCCAGCCTGCCCTCCTCATCTTCACTGTCCACGTCATCAGAGACCGTATCGTAGTCCTCGCTCCGCATCAGCACAACATCCGCAGACCCCAGCTCCCCCTTGGGGCCAAACAGTCCTGGAAACCGCTTCGCGAGCCGCGGTGCTATCACGGGCCCGGCTATTCGCGACGAGGGAAAGACGTCAATGACCGGCCTCGGCCGCTTGTTAAGCGACACCTCCTGCAGCTGCAGGAACAGCTTGGGCGCGACCTTCTGCACCACCCTCTTCTTGCCGGCAAACCTGGGAGCTGGGTAGGCCAGAGCGAGTTTCGTCGTCGCCTTTGGCCTGGAAGCGCGACTCGACGCCCGGCTCCGCCTCCGCTTAGGTGTCGTTTCCGAGGGCGTCACAGTCGGCGCCTCCGAGGGGGCGTGGGAACCGTCGCTGAGCTCGGACCCGGACATGATGGACACCGCATCCTCGGCCATGGGCGTGCTGGGCGTCTCCTTGTCCTCGGGCTCCAGGAAGCGGACCACGGGTTCCGGCAGGCGCACGACAAACTCGGAGAACGGTCGTCTGGCGGGTTCAGATGCGAGTGATGGTCTGGCGCCGTCGAGTGAGACCGGGCGGACGTTGGGCGTTGCGAAGGCCGAGCGTAATAATGGCGAGCGTTTGTAAGTGTGGTGGTGTCGATGACCGGCCGGGGATGCTTGGCGGTCGGAGTACTCGTGGCCATGGAGACTGGCTCCGGAATGGAGGAACATTGTGTCGTCAAGAATGGTAGGAGGGACTGGCATCGACGTCGACGCCAGCCCTGGTTGGAAGGGGCGCTCAGAATGTAGAATGGAAGGAGCTCTTCAAGAGCTAGGTTGCTTGAAACTGGATGATGTCCAAGTCCCCGCCTTCTTGATATTTGAAACGGAATAAAAGAGTTGGTATGTTGACCAAGGAAGGAAGCAACCGTGAGGGACAAATATCAGAATTGTGGATGTCGAAGTTGCCTAAGGTATCCAAGTCCCGTCACACTATGTTGCCATCGTCGAAGTAAGGTATAGACTTAGGGGTTAGTCCCTGTAATGAACTTGAGTTGAGTTCGCCTTCCTCTTGTGCCAAGTAAAATGATTGTTGGAACTGGGATACCCGTCCGAGTCGACCGAGTCATTCACCGTCCACCGTCCGATACTGAAGGAGCAATTGAGCCTCACGGCGCTCGGCCAAGGGGGGTGGTGAAGTGATATACCAAGATGCGGCGGCGAAGGAGCCTGAGATTGCCGTGTAAGGGAGTGTCAGCAATTGGAGGTGTGACTCGATTCCTTCGCTTGTGGTTGGCCGAATGGCTGATGGCTGACTTTGGGTGCCGTTGGCTGTGCTTAGTTCTTAGTCGCGGATTCAGACTGACTAAAAGAGACGAGCAACCCCTTTCGGACGTTGGTTGCAGTTGAGTTGGGGCTGAATCGTCGGGTCCAAGATGCAGACAATGGGAGTTTGGAAACAGGAGATGGATGCGATGGTCGTGCAAAGATGAACCAACACAACTCATGCACCCCGATTGAGCTCGGAAGAAAAGGTGAAAGGTTCAGGCTGCAGCAGCAGTGGTGGTGGCCAGAGTGTAGGATCGTTCGAGTCTCACGGCATGTATCATGGACTGATATTCGCCGATGTCAGATTGGCTTGCGCGGGAGCGGTTACACACGTATGTGATGATGCAGCTGACCTCCAGACTGGCTCGGTGATAGCTCCGGGGGGTATGCCACTCCTCGTTTTAGAGTTTGGGCAGAAACGGGAACTGTAGGATTCAATCTGACCTTGATCAACAACAGTGGCAACAAAGATGATGGTTGGCAAAGAAAGCCAATCAAGACAAAAGCAAAGAAGGCTCTGGTTTGATATATCAATCAGGTACAAAAGTGATGTCGGAAAAAGCACCTGACGTCCCGAGGCAGTGTGTGGACACATGGATTGATGGATGGGCCCCGACGGACTATAATGATGGATCTCAGGCCAGGGTTGTTGAAGTATCGTAGTATCGAAACGACAGAACAGGCTATCCCGGCGCCGAGACACTTCATCGACGGCCTTACTGTGTACTAAGTGCGGAAGTGAGGTCAGAGGTCCATAAGAAGTGGAAGCCGTTTGGGTTCTTTTGCACGTGAGCACTTGGCAAAAGGGTTGGAAAGGGGCGGCAGAGAGTTAAGACAAAGACCATATCCCCAAATGGGGTTGGCAGACGAGACACACGACACACCGGTAGCAATATATTACCGGGTCTGGCAAAACAAGGGACGGCTAAAATTGTAGAGGTGTCGTGCTGACTGCGTTTCTACCGTAGTACAGTCCGGCACTGTCTAGGTCTACACAACAGGATTACTCAACCCGAGAGCGAGCAAGCAACAAGAAACACAAAACCTGGAACCCCCTGTCGCATGCACTGCCGGCTGCCTCGGAACGGTCCAGCAGCCAGCCCTAAGAGGAGGGAAGTCTAACCAGATCGACAAATCAATCGCTATGCGGTATCCGGTCGGACGCGTGTTGGACCGATGCACCTTCGTACTGCAGTATTGATTGTACAATCCGCCGGGCCCTCGGGTGCCGAGCGGAACCCGTCCACGAGTCTAGAAGCCCATGCACGGCGGAAGACAAGAAGTGATCTTGATTCGGCTATTCAGCGGCCTCGGCTTGGCTCCTAGGCTAGCATTGCTTCAAGTGGATATTGTAGGAAAGCCGGAAGATTTTTTAAGACACCCAAAAAGACAATGAAGGTTCTCAGAGTTAGAGGGAAGATGTGGAGGTAAGCTTCAAGCCTCAAGAAACCCAGCGGAATTTGAGGTGGAATTCGATGTCCGCACAGGCAACCCTAACCCTTTCAACTTGGCGATCTTCATTGCATGGACCCACAATATCACGGTCGATGGCATCGCGTAAGCGCATTCTCCGATATCACCGGTGAACACACCATCAGCTGTCCGAGTCCGACACCATTCCAACATCCGCCGGCAAATCTAGCGCCGGTACTTCAACCACGGCGAGTCTAGCCGACGTTGCAGCACATCCCGCGCGGTTGTTCGCGCGCTGGAAGACTAATTGGGTATCGTCAAAAACTCACAACACAGAATGCTCATCGCGCAGGACGCCGTCCGTCATCCAGTGCGGACCATAATCGCCGTCTTTGCAGCATGGAAGCTATTCCTCTTCCTCATCGCAGCAGGCAGCACAGTCGTGGGTCCCGCATACGACACGTCAGCCAGCCTCGCCCTCGACGCAGCCAGTGCTGGCAAGACTAACAGCTCCGGATCCGCATATCCCAAGGTGCTCGCTCGTCTCACTAGCTGGGACGCAATCTACTACACCCAAGTAGCCCGCCGGGGCTACCTCTACGAGCAAGAATGGGCCTTCGGCAGCGGACTCACCATCGTCATCGAGTCCGTCGTTAAGCGTAAGCTTCCCCTCTCTTCTCCGCGTGGGGGGACGGCTGACAGCCCTACTGGAAGCTAAGCTGTCCGCATGTGTCCCGCATCCTTGGGATCTCACACACACATCCGAACAAGCCGGTGATAACCAGCTGACACACACAACCACCTCTTAGTCCTCACATCCCTTGGCGTCCCAAACAGCGGCGACCTGGAGTCTGCGGCCGGCGTGGTGGTCTCTACCACATCCCACCTCCTCTCCGCGCTGGTCCTCAATACCCTAGGCCAAGTCGTCCTCGCCGACGCCAAACTCGCCCTCCTGGCCGCCTTGCTGCACGTCCTCTCCCCCGCGGGCCTCTTCCTCTCGGCCCCCTACAGCGAGGCCCCCTTCGCCCTGCTCTCCTTCCTCGGCTACCTCCTCTACGCCAAGAGCTGCAACAGCCTTACTACTCCTACTTCTCACGGGCGCGCCGCCCTGTTAACCCGCGATGCGCAGCTCCTCCTCGCCGGCTGCGTCTTCGGCCTCGCGACCGCCTTCCGCAGCAACGGCATCTCCCACGGCGTGCCCTTCGCCTGGGAGTTCGTCCAGCAGCTGCGCCCGTTGAGAAGGCGCCCCTTCTCCGCAATCCGACGGCTGACGGTGCTGGGCATCGCTGGGCTATGTGTCGCAGCCGGCTCCGCGGTCCCGCAGTTCGTCGCTTACCGCCGCTTCTGTGTGGACGGCGATCCAACGACGTCAGCGTTTGTTGCTGGGGTGGGTAGGAGACCTTGGTGTGACAGCCGGTTACGCAGTATATACGCTTTTGTGCAGGTGTATTATTGGTAAGGGCTGATCTTTCTTTCGCCTGTCCCCATACCGTGACTGATACCTGGTCGTATTGCTGACTGTACTCCCGATAGGGACAACGGCCTCTTCCGCTACTGGAAACCCTCCAACATCCCCCTCTTCCTCCTCGCGGCCCCGACGCTCTACGTCCTCGCCCGCTCGGGCATGGCGCAGCTAGTCGTCACCAGCCCGGGACCCACTGCCGGCCGGCAGCGCTCCGAGCGGCTCGTGGGGCTGGTGAAATCAGCCGCCGCGGCGCAGGTGCTGATCACCGTGCTGACCATTACGAACCACCACGTCCAGATCATCACGCGCATGGCGTCGGGTTATCCGCTTTGGTACTGGTGGTTGGCTGGCCAGCTTGCGAGGGAGGGGAAGACGGGTGTCAAGGCAAAGGGGAAAGGGGGGTTCCCGGCTGGTGGGTTTGTGGTGTTTATGGTTATGTATGCGGCTGTGCAGGGGGTGCTGTTTAGTTCGTTTTTGCCGCCTGCGTAGTGCCTTTTTTGGTGTTTATATGGCGAGTAGAGAAGACCAGGTGGTCTGCTCGGAAGCGTGAAGGTCTTTCTGAGAAGTAGTCCATCACGTATCTCCTTTTCATGACAGGCTCAGCCCTTAATCACTGCCTCGTTAAGCCGGAGGAAGGTCATGTTTGAATGAAGCTACTCGTAACGAGGCTGGTGCCACTATGTCGCTCGATGTACAGTGGGACGAACGGATGACAACCGCCACCGCACAACAAAGGATCTTCAATCTGGCCTGTGTGGCACAGTGAGGTCCGGAGTCTGAATGCCGTCTCTGCCACGAGACGGAAAATGCATATCCTCCAGACGGTACCATCTGAACATCCTTTAAGGGGCGGTTCAGTCCACCTCGAGCTTTCCACCCCCGGTCTTTCAACCAGCAGTATGTAGGTAGAGTACAACGGTGGCAGGGAAGGGCACAAGCGTCAAAGGTCAAAGCCGTGAGACCCAGCCAACCTCGTGGAAGCATACGCCCACCGCCACAGGGGAAGCTTCAACAAAGAACCGAGTTCTCAGGCCCCTTCCGAGCAAATGAGCCTTGACATCCGGCGATGGGAATGTCAACATCCAGGGCATTCTACTCGGATAACGGAGGGCCTCTACTCGGATAACGGAGGTCATCGACTCGGATAACGCAGGTGCTCTGCTCGGGTAACGGAGGTCCTCCACTCACCCCGAAGCACTGGGACTTTGCAGGTAACCATAGGATCCGACCAACACCCTCCAGCACTTAGACTGTCTCCTCGTCACCAACGACGGCGACTTCATCCGCCCCAGCCCTACTGCTCGTGACAGGGCTCGCAGCAGCCGCCTCACCGCCTCTACTACCCTGGCCGCTGCCAGATGTCCTCTCGGCCACCTTGACAGCCCTTTCAGCCTCAATCTCACCTCGTCCAACCAGGGCCTCCCCAGGCACCGCTTCCACCACATCCACATCCTCTTCCACCACCACTCGATCCTCCCCTCCTTCCTCCCTGCCCAAGATAACCCACCCCTCCCTAACCAACCGAAACCCAGCATAAACAGGCGTCTGCACCATCCCCCACCCGCCACCCAGCACGAGCTTGAAAACCTGCGGCGTCCACGTCTTCTCGAACGTCCAATCGCCCCCCTCCTTCTTGCCCAGCTTCATCAAAACCGCCACGCTGACAGGCCAGAACAGCACGAACCCCGCCACGGCGGTGAGCATCGCCCTGCCCGCCTGCTCCAGCACCCACCTCCCCCACCTCTTTGCTCTCTGCCGACCAGTTTCGTCTTCCGTGGAGGTGGCCGTCAGGGCGAACTCGTCGAGGAGGAAGACACGACGCCAAATGCGGGATGTGGGACGCGGGAGGAAACCGATGGGGGACACGCCGCCGGCGGCGAGGTCGCGGCGCACGAGGAAGAACTCGATGAACCAGGTTATGAGGGACTGCAGGATTATGGTGACGGCGGCGTCGCCTGCCAGGGTGTTGGGGAGGCGGAAGAGGCGGATCGGGTGGGAGTGGGTGTCTTGCGTGGTGTACATTGCTAGATAACAGAGACAACGCTTTAGCGCTACTTACTAGGTAGAGTGGGGGAAGAGTAAAGGCGAATGGTCGTGGGGGATGGATGGGGTGGGGGGAAATGGAGTAAAAGAGGTAAGGAGAGGGAGGTGGAGCTGGGAAGACAAGGACATACCGTAAGCAACAGCAAAGTTGATCCCGCCGCTCAATACACCAGCGCCCAGCCCGTCGACGACGAAGATGTAGAAGATCTGGTGGCCCGAGAGACGGGGAGTGGGCGTCTTGAAGTGCGCGAGGATGGCGCCTATGTCCTGGCTCGGGCGCGGGGGGGCGGCGTCCGGGACGGTGGGGAAGGATTCTAGGGTCGGTGAGGCCGGGGATGGGGGTGATGGAGGAGAGGTGGTGGAGGCGGGGAGGGGCTCGATGTCGGAGGCGTCTGGTTCTGCTTCTGGGCCGGGCTTGGGGGCGCGGGAGAAGGGGTTGCGTAGCCAGGGCATTGTGTTGATCGGGGGTTTGAGGAGCGGTGGAGGTGGGAGGTAGGTAGAGCTGGTGGGTGATGACGGAGGAGGAGGCCGGGGAGGCCGGGAAGGGGAGGGAGATAGAGAATGGATGTTCTATCGAAGCAGATGCTACCTGGAAACTATCATTGCGATACTGGTGGAAGAGACAGCAATCTAGACGTCTAGAAATTCCAGAATGACAGTAAAGGGAAAGGAGGGCAAACCGAAATAACAATAGCGATGCGAGCGCAAAGTCGTTCGACGACACATAGACCCTTGACCTGGTTATATGAGATCACCCGGGGAATCAAATTCCATCCAGGGGTCCTTACTCAGGGTCCGGACGTGCCGGGGCCGACTTGTTACTTTCAGGGGACGTGCCTGTCTGTTCTTTAAGAATGCTTGGTCGTTTCGAAACGACGCTGCCGTGCTGAGAGTGATCGGCTCGGTTCCAGACTGTGTATGAAGGGACATCTTGAGGATGTAAAGTCCATCTCTGCCCCGCCAGATGTAATTGAATGCTGAGAAAGCTCCAAGATGTTGGACACATGAAATTGGAGGGAAAAGGAGGAGCGGGACGGGCGTCAGGGGGGTTAGAGCTCGATTAAGGTTTGCGCTAGCAGGGGGTTGGCTCGGCAGTGAGCTGCAAGGACGTCGATCCTCTGTGGACAACATCCGCTCTGTTGCTTCAACGGGGCGGCCTGGTTTCTTCTTCCACACGTTGTTGGATGTTTACCGAAGTAGATGGAGGTTGTAAGGTCAGTGGACAATAGGTACAGCCATTCTGTATTTTCTGTTGTATGCAGAGCGGAGTTTTCCCGCCCGGGACCTGATTGGGAACAAGGTGAAGGAGATGTATGGCATCACAGCTTGTCACAGAGTGTTGTGATCAATGACCTCTATTGATACCTCGTCTACCTATGCCCGTGCTGGTAACAAGCATATCCCCATGCGCCGCGCTACCATGTGCCCGATATCGGTATGTCCTCCCTCCACAAGTCTGTTCTTATCAATCTGGTTTTCCCAACACTGTTCGGTATTGTCTTTCCTGTAAACAAGCGAAGCGCAGGTAGCAATGAGAGTCAGTCGTCGTGTGTTTTTCGTATTTTCTCTGATGATCGCGTGTTTTCGTGTATTTCGTCTCGGTATTGTACAGTCCGGCCGTTGATATAGAGCAGTCGTTTAGCTCAAGAAGACATCGCGTGCCTGTCATTATCGCCGAATGTTCGGTACCATCAACGGTCCTCGTCCTTGACGTCTTTGCCGCTTCGGCCACGGATCTTGAAACCGCCGCCCCCGCGAGACCAGCGGCCCTGGTCAGAGCGATCGGAGCGGTCGCCATTACGGTCACGGTCGCGGTCGCCCCAGCCCTCAGGACCGCTCTCCTCCGCACGAGCGATTGCCTCCATCTCCTTGAGCAGCGCGCGACCAGCCTCCTCCTCAATCTCCTGGCCGTCCTTGCCGACCAAAACGGCAAGGTTGTCGTTCAGCGGGTTCCTGATGTGGCCGATGAAGCTAAACTGGACCTCGGTCTTACTGAGCCACTCGACGCGGAAGGGCGCGGAGGCATCCCATTTTGCCCACATCGCGTAGCGCGGGGCGGGAGTGTCGGGAGAGGGGGCGGTGGACATGCGGGCCTAGATGCAAGGGAAGAAGGTCAGTATTGTGTCCAAGTTTGAAACATTGGTTGAACGAGAGATCGGGAAACAGGTGAGACTTTTTGGACACCTTGTTGTTGATGGCATCAGATCCGTCAACAGGCTTGCAAACGTCTCACATCTCGTGCCATGGGAACGTATGGGAAGACCTACATAACCCTGGAAAGCCTTCGAGGTGTTGATTGAGAAGAAGAGAATCACATTCTTGCATGTGGCATAGGCGGTGGTGAGAGTCTCGGCATTGTGGGCTTGAGTAGTCCAGATTCCCTGTGAGAAGCTGGTTAGTGAAGCAGAGGACGGGGGAGTATGTTCCTGATACGACGCCGCAGGAATGGTGTCAATGTGCAAAAGGCGGGCGTGGGCAGTTTGTTTCACGTACGTCTTTCATACACATGCGCACGTTTCCCTCGTTGGCAGACTTGATGATGAAGAACCGTGTATCTAAAATGTAAAGTCAGCTTGGCAACGCGAAACGAGGGTACAGTCGTGAGCTTTCGCGACCGGTACGAAGACACTGACCGCCTTTACCTCCAAGGTCAACGGGCTTGGGATTGCCCTGCATCCGGATATGGCGCCGATGAGGGGAAGGAGTTCTAACCCAGCCTCCACGCGTGGTCTTGCCGCCGCGGTACGAGTCATAGCGGTACGTATCACGATGGTCATTATTCTCGTTGTCGTAGCCGCCGTCGTAGCGGGCGTACTTGTTGAGCTTGCCATAAGGCTTGTGGGACGGAGACCGGCGGCGAGATGGGTTCCCACGAGGGAAGAACGGCGAGCTATCGCGGAAGTTACCATGGTTGTCACGTTCGTTGTCTCGGCCACGGTCTCGATCAGTACGCGGGCCATCATCGGCAGTCTTGGTAGTCTTGGTGTCGTTGAGGCGAAGACGACCGGTACCCAGCTTTGGCATCTTCGCACACTGCTCCTCGGTGTCGTCACTCTCGAGTCCGTGTTTGAGTGTCGGTTTGGTAGTAGTAGACGGATTGTTCTGGCCATTACCCATGCTAGAATGAAGCTGATCAGCCGAAGATATGTTGGTACGCGGGGTGGCAGGAGCGAAAAGCCCTGGATTTCCGGAATGTCCATCTCGGGGTGGGGGCGGGAAGAAGTTCTGATGGATGTCCTCTTCCTCAAGCAGCTTGCGACGCATAGCTGCGACATGCTCCTGCTCCGCCTTGATTCGCAGCTCGGCAGCCTCCACGTCAACCAGCGCGCGATAGTGGGCCAGCTTCTTGTTGCGATTCTCGACGTCGAAGTACTGCGTGCATGTGAGCCAGTCGCGGAGGTCTGCATCACGGTCGACGAGTTTGGCAAGCATAGCCCCAACGGTCTCAATATCCGTGGTCTTGTTGATATCACCAGCCTTGTCAATAGCCGTGTGTGGTCCGATGGACGTCATAGCCTCTCCAGTCTTTGCCTGGTCCAAGCCGTCAAGGTGAGGAGATGCCGGGGAATAGGCAGATGAAGCAACACTAGTGGTGCCGCTGGCCATGGACTTGCCCTGTTGAGTCTTATCTTGCAAACAGGTGACTGATGCCGGGACGGCTGTCTTGGCCTGAGTTGCCTTGGGAGCAGCCTCTTTCTGAGGGGTAGTCGCTGTAGTTTTCTTCTCACTAGCCTTGGAAGGCTTGGAGGGAGTAGGTCCGGCTTGACGCATCGTAGAATGAGTTGGAGATGGAGCGAATGGGTTTCTGGCAAATGGATTGACCAAGCGTTTGGTCTTGCTCGCCGGGGTCTGTGGAGCGACGTTTCCGAGCCCTGGAATCTTCTGAATGGGAGAGCTCTTCGTGGAAGGGACATCGCTACGGTTGCCATTGGCGCAGTCAGGAGCTGTGACTTTGTTGTTATTGTTCTTAGCGCTAGAAGAGAAAGACTTGATGAGCTCATTAATGTCCTCCAGATGCTCGTGGCGCGACTGTTGCGCCGGCACCTGAGGATGAGCGACGCGAGAATCCACGGGCGAGGTGGTGGCATTGTCAGCGACAGCCGGTCTATCAAGCTGAGCGGTATTGGCCCGCATGCTCTTCTGCTCCATAAGTTTCTTCTTGAGCTCGGCAGCTTTGAGCTTGGGGTCATTGGGAGTCCTGCTGTTGGGGCTGTTGTCGTTCATCTCGGCAGGAGCTGAGCCTGATTTGTTACTGGGACGCTGTGACGGCGGCATTAGTAGACCAGAACGAGGTACACTGTCAAAGGTAACAAGGTAGGTAGATACATGAGTGTTGATGGCTGTCGTGTTGCCGCTGTAGGCGGCTTGTTTGATCTGTGAGTCCCCAAGGGGATTGGACACGTCGGAGCCGTCGGGAGGCATTTTCGACTTGGGGTCGTTGAATGTCGAGGAGTGTGAGAGATTATTGCTCCCCATTGTCTGCTCGTACATAGATCGAGCAGGAAGTGGTGGTGGCAGATGGTTGTGGTAAGTTGTGTTGTTGTAAGGTGATGACCTCATTTTTGTTGGAAAGTTTTGGATCGAGACTGGAGCAGCGAGTTTAAAGGGCCAAAATCAAGGACCCTCCGGATAACCGCTTTGCTTCTGGACTGGCGGAACGGTTGAGGAAGTTGCGGCTCGGGCAAGCCTGCCGTTGACAGTGGTGATGTTCGCACAGCAAGAGCTTTGGGGCTCGCACACCTATGCAGTTGTCTCGTCCCTTCTGACACCTTCCTTTTCCCCCGGCTGCTGTCCCCTTTAAGTTAGGTAGGTCTTCAATGATAAAGCCTTTTGCTCTTCAAGTCTCCCCGAGGTACTGAAATGCAGAAGCACACGGCAGATGTGATGCTTATTTGTCGGACAGACTTGACTCACGCCGGTTACCCGAATGTCCTGTTTCTCACTGAAGTTGCGAACACCCACCTCGAAGCGGTACCACCACCGCAGCAAGCTTCTACCCTCCTCTTGTCTCTGCGGCCTCTATTTCCCTGGTGTTCAGTTGCTCGCTCCGTGTGTGTCTACAAAGCCTCTTCAGCCGGTGATACTGGCTCTAGAGATGTCGTTGTCAAGCTGTGTATCTGGGTGGAGCCATCACGGTCTGTTGTTCTGTCTCGCAGCATCTCTGCATGCTTCTATGTTTACATGTACTTGGCGTGCATCTGGCCTCCGGTATGACTCTTCGGTGTTAGGCCAGTTCGTTTTCTGGATGCAACATGCAAGGCGTACAAGAAATGAGGTCTTTTCATCAACCACCCCTGCAGCTACAGATCATGGGAACTGGTGGTGTCTGGTTGCAGATAACACAGTCGGTAGGACCTTTTGATGACATGGACAAAAAGCCTTGCTGCAACAGGTTTATCATACTACACATTGCTAAACCATCATGTCGGGCACCTGTGTCAAGGTGTCGAGGTGTCAAGATGTCAAGATATCATGAGGGCGTGCCGCAATACTTTGCTCTTACAGCACTACCCCCAAGAGACATGCTCAGTGATGGCCTCCCTCTTGTTGATGTGCCGTTGGATATCAGAAAACACCCCGTCTTAGGCAGGATGGTAAAGCAGATAAGGCTCCTTTTCGAGCCCCTTGTTCCGGCCCTGTCTGTCGAAGTCGAAACAAACACCCTTCGGCGAGCTGCGAGATATCGGTGTGCTGATTGGCTTCAAGAGAGTTTGGTATGCAACAACCAGTTCAGACAGCTGTGTAGGACTGGGGTAGCAGCAGCAGCAGCCAGATATGTCCTGTCTTTGACTGGTGAGGGCATGCCGCATGCAATGCAGTGGCTACTAACTTCCAGGTTCTCAAACAGCAGTTCCAGCTTCTGGCTGATTTGGACGAACGAGCTGCTGGCAGAGATGGTCTAGGAGAAGTGCTCCGGTCTTAACGGAGGCCATCACTTTCATGTACCAGTTATGCTACCAGTCTCCCATGCTTGGTCCGACTTGCGAGGTCGAAAGATGGTTGTTGAAGTTCTGTTGGTTCAGTGTTTGAGGTTTCACAACCCGACCAATGGGAATCTCGCTAAGCATCCACAAACAGCCCCTAGCCCACTTCGAGCCTTGGCAACCCCTGAGCCGGCGCTCATCTTCTCCAAAAACTCCAACAAGTTCCAACAACAGCTGAACATCACCCCTCTCTGGGCCCATCCCTCGCCTTCATGCGACCACCATATCGTCCGCCATACACACGCAGTATCACATTGCACAAATGATCCTCTATGAATAGGAGCATGGCCCTTCAGTCACCTGCTGACAGATGTTGGCTGTGTCAACCCCAGCAACAATCTTTTCTTATGCCTTTGGCCTTTGGCCTGCCATCTCATCCTCCCCTGCGCACATCGTCAATGCTGATGATCTGGTCTACCAGGCCCTGCAGGCCTCTCCTGGATAGCCATGCAGATCGCAGTGCCTTGTCGATCCTGGCGGCAATCTGCGTGCTACAACGGTCCCGATTGCCAGGAATCATACCCAAGCATATCGCGGATGGAGCCGCCTTTCTCATTTCAAGCGCGAAAACCAGGGAGCCTCCCCCGGCCCTTTCATACTTCTGAAACACCATAGCGCCCTCCTTTACCCTCCTTTGCCCGCCTTTTGTTGCCCACAATCCACCACTGGCCCATCACCAATCTTTGCCATACTCGTCAGCCTCTGGCTTTGGGTAGGTCTTGGCGCATCATGGTCACATTTGTCCAGGCCTCGAGTGGGCTTAAGGCAGGGTCAGGCATAGGTGATGGTGCGGGAGACAATGAAATTATGTTGGCGGCGAGGCAAAAAGTCTATAAGACCAACGGGACATCCACCCGCCATGACGACGGGAGCCTCCTTTTGTCTCCCTCCAGGCTCACAGAGACCTTTCCTTCTCTACAGACATTCCTTTCCGTCGGCTCTTCAGCTTCGTCGTTCATTCATTCCTTCATTGATTGAAGATTCTTGCTTCCGTTCTGCAATATCCATTCTTTCCGCAAGTCGGTTCAACTTCCAAGACCTTCCTTCATCGCAGATCTCTGTTCTGATCCGTCGCTACCATGCCTTCTATCACCTCCAAGACTCTCCTCGCCGCCCTAACGGGCGCCGCCACTGTCGCTGCCCATGGCCACGTCAACGATATCATCGTCAATGGTGTTCTGTGGCAGGGCTACAACCCTTTCGTCATGCCCTACATCCAGAATCCGCCAAATGTCGTTGGCTGGCAAACGGACGCGTTGGATAACGGCTTTGTCCTCCCCGATGCATTCGCTTCTCCCGATATGGCTTGCCACAGGAACGCAAAGAACGCAGGCGGTCACGCCGTGGTCGCCGCTGGTGACAAAATCTTACTCGAGTGGGACACATGGCCGGAGGGGCACAAGGGACCCGTCATGGACTACCTGGCCAACTGCGGCAGCGCCGGGTGCGAGTCGGTCGACAAGACGACGCTCAAGTTCTTCAAAATCGATGAGGTCGGCCTCATCGATGGCTCCAACTCCCCAGGCACATGGGGTTCCGACCAGTTGATCGCCAACAACAACTCCTGGCTGGTTGAGATCCCTCCCACCATCGCACCCGGTTTCTATGTCCTCCGTCACGAGATGATCGCTCTTCACAGCGCCTTCGATTCGAACGCCGCTCAGGCCTACCCTCAGTGCTTCAATCTCGAGGTCACCGGCGGCGGCAGTGATAACCCCGAGGGTGTACTTGCCACAGAGCTGTACAACGCCGAGGATCCTGGAATCCACATCAACATTTACTACCCGCCTCTCTCAACCTATACTATCCCTGGACCTGCTCTTTACAGCGGCGCCGTCAGCATCGCACAGGCCAAGTCCGTTGCTACCGCTAGCTCTTCAGCTGTGACCGGCTCCGTTCTGGCCGCAGCGCCTACAGCGGCCAACCCTACACCCGTCAACAACGACGGTGGAGCTGCCGCGCCGACCACAACGGCCAACGCAGTCGTCACTGACGCACCTTCCGTCACCGCTGCTCCGGTCAAGCCGACAGTGGACTGCCCTGGTCCTGTGACGAGGACAGTCACTGTTCGTGCCCATGCTCGGGACGTCCGCAAGCACTAGTGCTGCCGCTGCCCAATCATGTAGAGACGGTCGGCATTTTGTCTTCCTCTCTCCGAAACAACTTCTTTTCCCTGTATATACCCATTTTCGCTTCTTGACGTGTCTGTCGACATGCTTTCTCTTCTTTTCGACCTTGTATAAATAGTTAGATCTGATACGCACCTGACCCTCCCATTGGAGACAGAAGGCGTAACATGGCATCTCAGACATATATAGCCGTCATCGGCGCATTTTGGGTTGTCAATACCATGACCCACTCCCAGCTGCGTATCCGTTGTCCCAATGCTTCCAAGTGAGAGGACTGCTCTCATTGCACCCTGCTAGTCAGCAAGGCTATGAGATCGATGGAGACCGTTGCACTCAGCAATCAATAGTGCCCGAACCTTGCGACGTTGCTAGCGGGCATCAGGTGTGGTAGTGAGGAAGCAGATTTCCCGGTTGACCACCTGAATTTATCCGCAAATGGGATCGATTCCAGCCACGGCCAAGACGACCCAGATTCTCCAACCCAGCTTGCCGGGATCTGGACGATTCATCCAAACTTTCCCATATCCCGCCCGCACGAAATTGGTGAGTGGTGATGCGGCTTCCCCGCATACAGCATCTAGCGATGCGACGTACTACGTACACCGGAAGTCCACCAATCCGTCGACCTGGTCGTTGCCACGGCGCTGTTCTCGAGTCGGGGTAAGTCGACAGAGCCTCAATGCAACCACCCAGCTTTGCTATATAACCCCCAACCCTCCAGCCGTTCCCGCAGATCGCCAGTCTTGGGATCCCCCATCCCCAACCTACCCGTCACCATGAAGTCCCTCCTCCTCCTCCTTTCTCTCGCCTCTCTCTGCCTGGCAACCAAATCCCGCACAACCCCTCCTCCAGGGTGCCTCTCAGTCGGCACAACCCCCGGCGCCTACAGCACGATCCAATCCGCCGTCGACTCCCTCTCCCTAACCTCCCCGGCCCCGCAATGCATCTTCATCCACCCCGGCCTCTACATCGAACAGGTCCTCCTCCCCGCCCGCGCGGCCCAGCTCTCCATCTACGGCTCCACGCCCGACGTCTCCTCCTACGCCCGCAACACGGTGACCATCTCGGGCTCCAAGTCCCAGAAGCTCAACATCAGCAACGACGAGACGGCGACGCTGCGCGTCAAGAGCGCGAGTTTCAAGCTGTACAACGTCAACGTGGAAAACACGTTTGGGAAGGGCAGTCAGGCGGTTGCCGTGAGCGCGTACGCGGACAGCGGGTATTACGGGTGCGCGCTTAGGGGGTTTCAGGACACGCTGCTCGCGCAAGTGGGGAAGCAGGTGTATGCGAGGACGATGATCGAGGGGGCGACGGACTTCATCTTTGGGCAGCATGCGCCGGCCTGGTTTGAGGGGTGCGATGTTAGGGTTGTCGCGCCGCAGAATGGGATTGGGTATGTTACTGGTAAGTCAGACAGAGGCTTAGATCTCAACACGGTGGCCCTGTGGTGTAATGAGCGAGTGAGGACTATACGACCTTGTGTAGCGTGTGCTGTGGACCGCTGGTGGCTCTGAGACAAGTGCTGCTTCAACGAATGCCCTACCGAACTCAACTTGCTAACATCCAACACACAGCGTCCGGCCGCTCTTCCTCAACAGACCCGAACTACTACGTCTTCAACAACTGCGACGTGTCCGCCGCGGACGGCAACGCGGTGGCCGACGGGGCGTACTTCCTCGGCCGCCCGTGGTCGATGTTCGCCAAGGTCGTCTTCCAGCGCAGCTCGTTGAGCAAGGCGATCAACCCCGCGGGCTGGCATATCTGGAATGTCGGCGACGAGCGGACGAGTAACGTTACCTTTGCCGAGTTTGGGAATACCGGTGCCGGTGCCGCGGGGCCGAGGGCAAACTTCTCGACTGCGTTGGCGAGGCCGGTGAAGATAGGGAGCGTGCTCGGGTGCGGGTATGCTAGGGCTGGGTATTTTGATGCGGAGTATATGTGATTCATGGGCGGTGAGTAGGAGGGCGGTTGTTAGGAAGGCGGTGGTTAGGAGGGCAGTGATTATGAGGGCGGTGAGGTTGGGTTGGAGGGGGTGTGCTGGAGGGGGTTGGGTTGCGCGTGGTTGGTGACGCAGGGGACCTGGGCGGTCAGAGGAAGGGCGAAGGTGGTGACACGGGCGCTTGAGCAGGACATCCAATGCTGGGCCGTCATGAACGCCGGTTATTCAGGAGCGGTACCGCATGCGTAGGCCTTCTTGGCTGGTGCTGATGTATCTGACTTTGCGGCCACTGCTATCTTGCAGGTGGCAAGTGCGTGTGCTCTCGAGTTCAAGTCCAGTGGCGTGGCCCAGGAGGAGGTGTCAAGAGATAAGGGGGTTGTATCATTAGATGGCTTGGAGGTCCCCGTCCAGTCTGGCTTCTTGTTATTCGGATGACGGACGTGATCAACGCAACCCTCCATTCGGACATGTCTTTTGTTCGGCCGCTATCACACCCACTTCAATGTCTTGTCTAACCAGCTTGACCATGTCCTTGGGCCAACTGGTAACCCCACGTTCTCCCAGTGTTACATAACAACCCCAACCCACGACAGCCGCAGCCAAGCCTCTGTCATGCAATTGCTGGTCCGCCTGTTCATTCTTCTGTCTTTTGAATGGGAATCTGCCACGTTTCACGCACGGCTGTCAAGGCCCGTCCCGTGTAGCCACGAGGACAACGGAGTATTGTCTGCCGGAGGAAAAGAACCCCCCTCTTGCAGGTCCGGAAGTTCCTGTTGTAATTGACTGTCGTGTGTTTTCCTCTTCTTCTTCGGCTATTCGCGTTTGACAGCGGAATCTAGCCGCCAATTCTCACGCATCAGACGGTCCGATAAAACTTATGACCATTTGGCGAGCTATCTGCAGAAGATGGCTGCAGCTGTCAACTGGTGTCAACCTTCAGCTACCGCATGGATGAAAAGGTTTTTTTTATCAACCTACCAGGTACCTCATGCGCCGATCTATGAATACCATAGGGCGGGAGGGGGGTTCACCGAAGAAATTACGCTCTAGTACATAGTTTCCGGCAGGAAGTTAGACTCCTTATATGTCTCCTTCTCCTCGAAAGGACTTCCTATTACAACAGATCGTCCAGTTTCGCCTACCGTTTCTCAGGTGACGTCCGGGCCCTATGGTATACACTACATGTAGTCCGACGAAAGCTGAGCCCTCGACATAAGCGAAGCTCCCAAGTAGACAACGACTCTTAGCTCCAGTAAACAATGCTACACACCCCCTGATGCGTCGACTGCCATGTTGCCACCACCACGTTGATGGAAGCTTCGCGGAACCGAACCTCCCCTACTTCCGCATTTGCGGTGGACAGATCCACATCACCGCCGAGATAAAACCTTCACCATTCAAGCAAACGAGGCTGACCATGCAGCACTGGCTCTGACCAGCAACAGAGATACAGGACATGCCCCCGTCATTCTCAGGGTTGGCACCGCCTCGTTGGAGCTGCTATGGTGCAGAATTGCAGATCGGACTCCCGAGTGTATGCCGGTCGTACCGTATGTCCCCCTGGCAGCTGAACGTATCGCCTCAATGACGGACCACGCCCGCCTTCTTGGCCCGCGGCTCCCTCGCCACCGCCTCCAAGGCACCCAGAGTCCGCCTTTGGACCACTTTTGATATGCTTGCAGCGCGGAACGGTCCGTGGTGGACCCCGCGGTCCCAGCCGGGATGCCGCCCTTGGCACCAGAACCTGGTATCGCAAACTGGTGTTCTCGCACAGGCGCAGCCATCGATGAAAGAGGCATCGTACGGCTATTAAGCGTTGGAAATGCCGTAAGAGAGGAGTTTCGTGACCGCCGGAAACGGCGTGAACACCACATCTCTATCCGTTGTTGAGCATACCTCCCTGACTGGCAGGATCGCGGCCAAAAGCCAAAGGAATTTTCCGGACCGACAACTTCGGATGAGATAGCACTGTACGGCCGAATAATCCAGGAACCATCCCAGCTTGGTAGCCATGGTGGCGGTGGTATAAGAAGGTGCTCAGCACCCCCGAGTGCTGTTTGTCTCCAGCGTCCTTCGTTCACTCCACGCCCTGACCGTCAACATCAGAAAGGGGGCCGACATAACCAAAGAAAAAAAAAGAAAAAAAACCGTACCACCATCGACTCCCCTGCTTTTCTGCATTTGAAAACCGTCTGCTCCTCAGCATTTGGTCTATCCACCCATTCTTTTTTGCCAGCCTCCATAAACTGCCGCTGGAAGGCAGGCTGTCGTTCAATTGACCACCCAGCACCCCCACTAACCACACGGGAACTCAATTTGTCCCTGACACCTTCATTCGCAATTCTCGACAACCCAATAGCAATGTCCTAGGGCAATCTCGTTCCTCGGCATCTGGGTGCAAGATTGCTCACATATCTCCAAACTCCAACACGTTGGTAACGGCGAGATCGACCGTTACCCATGAGGAAATCCGTTCGCGGACTACCCAGTGTACATAGCGTCAACTGGCGTTCTCGCAATACCTACTAGAAGAAATAGAACAGCACGACTCAGCGTCTCCGGGCGTCTTGGACTGCCTTCAATCCATACAGCCATTTTCCAAGAGGTATAAGTATAATGGCCGACCCCGCCCGTAATGGCCCAGGCCACGACCAGCCTGGTGAACCCGAGATTAGTAGCGCAGGTGCACAGCCAGCGCCACCACAAACCCCGGTCATGGGAGATCAACAAGTTGACAACGATCTCCCCACCAAAGCCTCACCGCCCGCCTCTTCTCTCAATGTAGGAGCCAACCAGGAGATGGGACAGGACTCAACATCGGCGCTGCTCCTCGCCCAGGCCCCAATATCGCCTGTTCTCCGCTCGGCCAGCGAGCACCAGGACCAGCGGCGCTGTCCCTACACCAGCACCACCCAGCTTGACAACCAACTCGAGCAACAAGCTGACCAAGGGCTCGCCACCACAACCTCAACGCCCGCCTCGTCTCTCCACGGAAAGCCCAACCGGGAGTAGGGACAAGACACAACATTGGTGCCGCTCCTCGCCCAGGCCTCAATATCGACTCCCGTCCGCTCGGCCAGCGAGTACCGGAATGAGCGGCGCCTACCACCGTCCAACATCGCCCGGCCTTACATCCAGTTTGAAGAGGGGGGTGCTGCACTTCTCTCGGCCACTACGCGGGATGAAGAGCGTGCTGCACTCCTTGGGCCTATCGAGCAGCGACATTTGCGGCGTCCTCAACCCCCCCGTACCACCGAGCCGCAGGTTCACCGGCCCGTCCCCCCTTCCGGCAGGGAAATCACCCTGGAGCTGATCGAAAACAAGATCGGCGAAAAGCCAACGCCGCGGACCGTTCTGCAGCTGCTCCCTACACTCATGCTGAAGGTCGGACAAGGCCAGCCAAAGTCCCCCCTTCTAGCCGGCATAAAGCTCGAGTTTGACTCGGTGCTGACGAAGCCCGAGGCTGTGGAGTTTGGACGCTTCATCTGTCGGACACGGCCCGAGACGTTCGCCCCCGACGCTGTGGTATTCGACATATGCCCTTCCTGTCACGAGTCGAAGGTACGGAGGGCGCCGCTTTCACTCATCGATTCCTCCTCACGCCCTGATGTCAGGAAACCGGCTCGTTGGTCGCAGCTTCTTCTAGGCAAGAAGAAGAAGCGACCTTCTGAGGCTAGCGCCGAGATCTGGGACCGTCCAAAGTCACTTCCCGACACGCCTCTCGGCCCACCACACTTCCCCCCAGTCCTCGAGGGCCCGAAGTCATGGGTCGAATGCCAGTCCACCTCCTTCGGCACCCGGGGATTCAGCGAGCTCGCACAATCTCCCTGCTACGGCAAGAGCATCTGCAACGATTGCCACCAGAGTTCACATTGGGTGCACGATGTTATGTGCCGACGAGTACGACGTGTGTATCCGTTGGGCTCACACGGCTCCAGTCACCATGACCGTAGGGGAAGATGACAAGTTTCCTGTGATCCTTCGTGGAAGGTAACGACTGGCTGACAGGCTGACGTTTAATCAATATGATGGGATGTCTGGTGACTGACATTCCGCATCGCTGACACTGTTCAAGACAGTTGATGGTGAGCATCGAACAAAGCCTTCTCGATGCCGGCCTCTCCCCTCTCTTCCGTTCTGCTCTTCAACTTCGCATCGAAATCACATACTGGTCCGACACACGCGGGTCTAGAAAAAAAGGAAGGAAAAAAAAAAGGAAACATACCAAGGAGCACGTCGGGAAAGAAAGCAGTTTGGAGAAGTGTTTCACGGCGTGGTTGTTGACCTCGCAGATCAAGACTTATTCGGTTATGGATCGCACCTCTCTTGGATAGGAGGCCATCAAGCTCGAGGGTCGCCATCTGGCGAAGCCCGCAGCATTTTGAGCAGTTCGACAGCATGCTCGCATACCAGGTTCAGGGAACAATCCCAAGACTGGTGTGATGCTGGCATCCAAGTTGCGGTACACACCCTCGGAACGGGCTAGGGTTGATCCCAGGAGGCAATACCGGACTTTTCAAAGCCAGTCTGGGTTATGCAAAGGTCAAGGGATGCTGCTGGCGGCCTGGAATATCTCCAACGATTGTGTCGATTATGGTTGACGGTCTTGTTTGTTTAGCTGCTGGTTTCAGATATTGGTGGTTTATCTTGAGGCCACCAGTCAGTCGTCATGGTGATTTTGTTGTATATTAGGCCTCTGAGCATACTTCTTTCTGGCACAGCTCATCTCTCGCGCATTAGGTAGCTCAAGGAGGTGTCTCCCGCTTCTAGCTTTCGCTGTCAACCGGCTGTCAACGGTGATCGTATCGCCGGTAGCCGGGGTCATCCTGTGACATGACTTCCCCAGGTTCTGGGGGCTCCATCGAAGCACCGTACTTTTGCAATAGCGGCAAGAGAAGCAGAGAAAAAAAGGCCAAAGCGGTTCGTTCCATCGAGATGTGCCGGTTCAGGGGTCGACATGGTTCGGTACAGGCAAACAAGCAAAACAACGTTGGAATCTGTTGGTCCGAGCTTCGGCAACACATCCGGAGCTGATGAGATGAGGATGTGAGGTGAAATCTCCGATATCACGCCGTTGGCAAACGCTCGCGCCGTTGGAAGAAAGAGTGGGGGCATGGCAAGGTAAAGTCTCCACTTCGGGCTTAGCGTCAACGCGGTGACATTGGATCTTCAGTTCAGCCCACAACCTCTCCAGTTTCAACCTCTTTCCCTTTTCAACTTGCAAAATCCCTCCAGCTGAGCACAGTACGGAGTGCAGATATGCAGAAGAGGACCTGCTTCTGGACCCGGCACTCGCCAATAACTGCTCCCGCAGAAGCGAGCAGGCGCAAACCTGGACGTGTCGCTTCCAAGTTGTGGCCAGTTCAAGGTGGCAGGCAATCTCACACCGAGAGTGGATAAAGAACCTGAGCAACTCACAGCAATTCGCTGTCCAGGACACACCGATGCAACGGCGGCACAGAAGACAACCTCTCCGCCTTTACCTCACTGCCCTCCCCTTGCTCGCTGTCTCGGGCCATGCGGCCTGACATGCAACCTCTTTCTCGAGGTTGTAGCAGGTACTTAAGCATCTTGGGTGACTGGTCTGTTATCAACTGACGGCATCTGCTATATCAGTTCATCTTGCGGTAGAGGAGAGGCACTCCACACTCGGTCAGGTCAGCTCACGCCGAGAGTCGTTCTGTGACTGCGCGGCAAGTTCTCTTCTCCGCACCATGAAGCTTCCCCTCACCACGACACCCTGACCGCCAGGAACGTCTAACCCAATCTGTATCGGACCATTATCACGAATGACATCTCCATATCAGACACAACAGTCCATTGCCATCGTAATGAATTGGCACACCGTCAATATAAAACCCGCCTACAGACCACCACAGCTAGATCATCACCGACGGCAGCAATACTGTGTAAGTCACACGCAGGTCTAAAATTACTCGCAAACGCGCCTTAGCGACAGTAACACCGCATCAGCCCGAATATTCCCCTCCCCGGCTTCGGGATCCCTGCCCGGACGCACGAACAAACCAGCAAGCAAGGGCCTTCCTTGACGTGCTCCTCCTGACATCCGCGAGCCGTCGTTACATCGCGCAGAAACACGGGGCTCAGGCCAACCACGTCGCGACAGGTCTGCCACCTTTCTGCACCGGCCTCTTCCAGACCGGGCTTCCGGAGGGAGGGGCGCGCCATCTGCTTGCCGAGTGTGACGGCATCTGACTCTCCCCAGTGGACAACGCAACCCGTTTGAGGGTCGACTGCGAAATTAGGACAGACGCCAGCAATATCGACAGCTCCCGCGCGCATCTGACATCGCAGGATCAAACGTTTAGTTTTCATTAAACTCGCCAAGAGGCGGGTTAAACTTACCTACCAGTACCATTTGTCCTCGTACTCGGACGGTGACGGCGGCGAACCACCCGTCAAAGACCACGGGAAGTGGGCGGCCCGCGGTCTTGGTACAACGCTGCCCAAACTCGGAACTACGACAGTACGACTCGCCAAGTTTCTTTTGCTATGACCTCGACGTTGACATGGACAGCAACTCCGGAGCCAGCCGGACAGATTGACATCTCCGTCGTCCGGGGTTTGACATATTGGGCGGGGGCCGTGCTTTCGGATGCTATTTCCAAGGCCCGAGTATCTGACTGGACTGGATCAGGGTAGCTTTCAGGTTCGCCGGGCCGGTCGTACGGCAGTATGTACGTGCGCACGTCGCGCTCGATGACACCTATTTCGTGCTTGTCCTGTTGTGGAACGGAACACGAAACAGTATGCTGCGGTGGCCTTTTGGTCGGCTGCGTGCGCTGTCAAAGTAGCAGTCTCGGCACATTCGGGATGCGACTTGGGTGGCGCGGCGTGCCATGTTGACACTGGGACGTCCGTGAACCTGTTTTCTGAGACATGGCCGCTCTCGCGACCGTCTTGCGTGCTCGTCAAGTCAGTGATATCCAGCCCAGCCATGGTTCTGTCCGTGCGGACATCGCAGTGCAGACTGGTTCTTTTGAGAGAATGCCATTGAACCAGTTTTCCTCAAACTGGAATGACGGTGGCCTACGAGGTAGGTAACCCTTCACCGGCAAAGCAACAACTGCGTTGGCGCAGGCGCTGCCGATGTCCTGGAGATTGATACTCCATGTTTGTTTTCCTTGCTTGCTCAGGGGCTCAGGGGCTAGTGTTGACATTACGGTCAACTCTGACGTTGGTGCGCTTCGAGTCGCGGGGGAAGCATGGACCTCGCATTGGACATAATTAGCAGAGAAGGTATAGCTGCTCTATTAATTACTGTTCTCAAGGCCCATGATGTATTTGCCTACTGACTCGTAGTCGAACATTGCATACCGTGCCGTCACCCACACTGCTCAGCAAACCGGAGCGACGCGGAACCTCCATACCGCGGCCCCGTATGTCAACAAAACGTATTCTCACAAAACTTGAACACGTCAAAGACGGCTGGCCAAAGATAATACTCCGTGGTCCAACACTCCACCAGTGCCATATCGAATGAGGAGTTTGGTTGAACTGGGGAAAGACTACCATCCGCTCGTCGGGTTTGGTCACACCTGAGGCTCGGCTCTGTGGTGTACGCTACGATAAATGGACGACGTTCGACTTATTGTGCAGAGACTCGCGGCACTTGCCCGTCTTGGGGGGGGGGGGGGGGGGGGGCGGCGTGGACGATCGATCGATCGATTCGATCATTCGGAGCAAGCTCCAAGCCAGTAATAACATGATGCTACTGTGGTAAGGCAAGGCTAGAGGAACCTGGTTTCTATTTCGAGCTTTCTTCAAATCGCCTCAGTCGTGGCAGCTCCCTCCCGAAACGCCCTGCTGCATTTTGAAACAGGAATTGGGCACACACACATAATTCTTAACGGGATCAAAAAGAGGTAGAGGCGATTGCCAGATTGGGAAGATATTGCGTCAGAATGGGGCTGCCGACCTGTCTCGAAGGGGTTTCTTGCAGCTTTGCAAGGGAGCTGCTGAACCGTATGTGCTGGATGTTTGGTTCTGGGGGTTGCGGAGCCGGGGAAGGCGAATAGATTTTGACAGGTAGTGGATCTAGAGTCTAGTAGATGCTGGCAGTGGAGGTTTGAAGAAGACTGAGTAGGTAGGTATATTGTGAGATGAGCCTAGAGATTCGGACAAAGTTGAGGGGAGTAGAGGCTACTCGTGTTTGGTTGTAGCCATCCGCGTGGGAGAGATATCGCGAGATTGAGTCTGACGCAGTGTGCTTGTTGCACAACCCCATCAACACTGGTTGAGGAAGAAGCAATCCGAGGCAAAGCCAGTGACACTGTCACCAACACAGCTTGGAAATACCTCCAACTGTTGTTGCGAGCGAGCTCGTCTGAGTTCAGCACTCACCCCGGAGGGCTTGGAGGTCAATGTGTTGACAAGTTGCGAAGCTACTTGAGACTTGTTTCACGACCACTTCTGCCCCTGACTTGAGACGGCGGAGGGGGAAACACAACCACACGAGTCGTTTGTATAATAATTGGCCTATACCTAGCAGGATGCGCGTCTGTTGTTAGCAATTCTGCTGGCTGTCTGTTGGTCTGTTGTGTTTAGCCTCAAGTGCAGGTCGAGGCGGCTGAGCACGGTGCGGACATCACAGCCCATCCGATACCCACGCAGCCCTCCACCACCTCTCCGACGTACGTCAACCAAGCTGTCGTCATTCTGGCCTCGCATATGCGAGGCCTAGAACCGGAGAGACTGCAGCCAGCCCACCACTCCGCACAGGGTACGCACAAACTCTCGCAATTGAACAAACACTCCCCTTTCTCCCCTCTACACCCACTCACCATGGCGGAGACGCGCCGCTGATTGGAGGTGACCAGTGTCACGAGATCTTTCTGTGTGATATGGAAAGGTGGAGTTTGGACTGGGCTGATGGGCCAGTGATTGGTACCAATGGACGGGACAAAGCTTTATCGTGTGAGAAATGGTAGCGAAGCCGGTGACATCCTGCGAGCCCCGTCCGTCCGCCTCTACGGCGGGGAAAGGAAAGTCCACGAGACACAGTCAGTCTCCCGTCAAACCGGTGTATGAGAGCTGACCAGCCCGCTGTGGAGTGTACCCAGTGCGAGG